>CM042049.1:14230625-15673750 GCA_023525745.1 Arctium lappa
CTATTCCCATTCTACTTCATTCTCATTTTCATTTTCATTCATATTCCTTAAAATGAACCAAACGCCCCCTTACACTTCCCAGGTCTATACTGATCACTACTTACCATATGCTCATATGCATAACTCCAAAAGATAACTACTTAAGATATGCTCATATGTACAACTCCAAATGACCAGTTGTTACCATATACCCATATGCACAACTCCAGAACAATGCATATATGCACATCCAAATTATAAAAGTAGCTATCTATGTGTATTCTAGGTCGACCTCAATAGGAATTTCCATCGTGTTCTTGAATCTTGAAAAACCAACTTCTTGAAGATCATCTCACTAGGCTTTCGTACTGCAAGAATGGTGTCAACAAGGTAGATATAAGTTTAAACCGCTTTTATATACCTTAGAAAATTAGGTTTTTACCTCTCATTCGTTGATTCCCGCCTTCAATTTCATCCGTAGCGCGCCTATTTCAACCACGATTGAGATTGTGTTTCCGTTTTTCTCAATGATACGAAGCAATCGGTGGATGAATTCCAAGTTTCCCTCTTCTTTCCAACAACGATTCCATCTTTTTCGCCCGGATTTCGAAACCGTGAAGCAATCGTATTGTTATTTAGTAGAATCTAAAGATGAGAGGAATCCCTAATTTTGCGCCTAATATTTCTGGTAACGTGTGCATATGTTTTTGAAATGGTATTTGTATTTTTACAATTTTAACCCTCTGCTCTTATGCACCGTAATTTTCTAATCTTTTAATTTAATATTTCTAAAATTAAAATTATAATTAATTGTGAACCATTAATCTAAACAACTAACGGTCCAGATTGGTTAGCACGGTTAGCACCAATGTCGTGGTTAGCAAATGAATGGGCCGCTCTCTCTCTCTCTCTCTCTCTCTATATATATATATATATATATATATAATGTGTAATATTGAAATGTTCTTCATCTAACGGAATTTTTTAACGGTCGTTAGAATGACCAAACCTGGACGTTTTTGCAAACTATGATGGTCATCTTGTATTTCAAAACTGCAAGGACAATAAGTGTTTATTTTGACAAACCATAAGGACTAAATTTGTATTTTACTTCTTTTTTTTAACAAAAGTTAGTCAGATGGACCAAAAGTGAAATAGATTGACAACTACAGTAACCAAAACTGTAATTAGTATAAAAGAGGGATTAGAGTTGATAGTGAGTAACAACCACACAGACCAAAAATGTTCTTAGGGCCGTTTACTAAATACTTATCCGGGTAATCCCTTACAGGTATCACTTACCTTACTGTAACGCCCCAAACCAAAATCAAAGATAAAGAACAGTTTAAAATAAATATTCGCCAAAACGGCCCCCAAGTCAACATAATTAAAACAAGGTTTGCGGTAAAGCAACCTAGTACACAACTGAGATGCTTAAATAATTAAACAACTGTAAAGGAGGTCTTCTAATCTTGGACTCGGTTCACAACTTCTCCTTCCCCTTACCGACACCTCCTACTTGACGAAAACCTGAAAAGGTTTTTAATTTTGAAAGAGTGAGGGTTAGACCGAAGGTCTAGTGAGTTCCCTCTTACAATAGTTCGAACAACAACGACATGAAAAAGATTTATGATATAGATAAACCATTTCAGTATAACAAATCCACCACACAATCATGCTTCTGGCACACACTACCATCACCCATAAGTGACAACGTGTCTGAATCATACTGCCTTAACTGGGACCCCCCCCCCCCCAATGGCATGAAAGGGACACCCCCCGGGCCTTGGTGTGAATAAACATCACATGATAAATAAGCATTTATAAATAAATTGTTAAGATCGAAAATTCTAAACAAGAATTTTAATACAAACTCAGAAACAATGTTAAAGAAGTCGCGGAATAACACTTTAACAATTAATCAAAAATACAAAATAAGAACTCAAATCATAAGTTTATATTGCATAAAACTTAATGATTACAAACACAACCTCAATATGTTGAACAAGCTCAACAAACGTTCTATACTTCTCTATAGAAAGGATCAATACTAATCTTGAGGTTAATTCTCTCTAAAACGTATGAATCGTCTCATTCTATCAAAGACTTCTATACAATATATACAGAGTTGATTACAAGATAACTATCAAAATAAGATTGATCTTCAACATCAACACCATAATTATCTTCAGCATTATCTCCAACTCCTATTCTTTCGTTCCAAGTCATTATCTTCAACGTGAGCAACATTAATCTTCATTCTTATCCAACAACATTAATCATTCTCAGCAGTATTTAGCAGCATTAACTTCATCTGGCAGTATTAACTACAAGCAGTACTAACTATTCAAGTAGCAGCACTAGCTCTTCAAGCAGTATTAATTCTACTAGCAGTAGTAATCTTTCTTCACCTAGCAGTACTAACCAGACTTAGTTATTTCTGACCCAACAATCTCCCCCTAACTTAACTTTTCAAATTGAGAAGTTAAGTTCTTCAGCATAATTGTGGTCTTCATGATGCTTTCAAAACTGCTTCTCAGTTTCCCAAATTAGGATCTAGACCCAGACTTTGATTAATGGTTCTCCTGATTACAATCTTTGCCATTTCAGAACCTGTAGAACATACCAGCTTTGCTCTCAACATTCCTTGTAGCTTAGCTCGGCTATGATCATACACTTTGTCCACCAAGTAGTACTCATGGTAGCTCTTGTCTATGGTTAGGACATATACTCCACATCTTTCAATTAACATCCAATGGTCAATGCTTCTGAAAACCCTTTCATGATTCATATCTCTGATAATATGCTTAATCCTGTCAGGATCAAACATCATGCATAGGTACTCCAAGGCTATCTTGATTAGACTCATTCCAGCTTCTTCAAACACTTTACCATACAAGCTCATCCCAACTTTGTGCATTTCTTCCAAATCAGACCTAGAGCAGCTTCTGATAATTTTACCCCATGTAGCATACACTTCATATTGATCTCCCAATCTCTTGATCCTGAAGTATTCTTTGCCTTGGTCTTTCAGAATATCCCAAAAGATAATTTATGGTGCTTTCATAGAGATAGGATCAGCTTGTATTGGGTCTTCATTTGTCAAAGTCATGTACAAATGGAATTGCTCATTGGATTGTTTATTGCACTGTTCTGGATTCTGCTCTGGCTCTGCTGAAGGTTCAACAGTAGGTTCTGCTTCTGCTTCTGCTATTTCATTTTCTTTCTCCTCTTCTTCAATTCTTGCCTTTTTTGCCTTTGGCTTGGTGGCAATTGATTTCTTTCTTTTAATGTCACCAATCTTTTGGGCTAATGTCTCTTCTTGCTTCACTTCTTTCTTGTCTTTGCTAGGAGTGCCTTCCTCACTGTCAGGGAAGGGTTGTTGTATGTTGAGGTCATGCCTCTCTTTCATCTTCCTTTCAACCTCTACCCTTTGAATGAAGTCCCCTTTCAGTTTGGCCATCTCCTTCTGGTAAAGTTCTTCAAGCTTTCCAAAAGACATACTTGTAAACATTCCCTCAGGAACTTCAATAGCTCCTTTCAGGAAGTTTATCATCTTCCTTCTTTCTTGGTTTGCTAAGTATGTCTTGGAAGGTTGTCTTTGTCTAGTCTTCAATGGTAGCCTTTGCCTCGAAGCCTTCTTTGTGACTTTCTTAGCAGCAGCTGCAGACTTCAGACTCTTTTGATATTCTTCATTAAGTTTAGCAGCCATCTTCAAAGCAATCTCTCTGTCTTTATTAGATTGAGTCTCTTCCTCCTTTTCCAGTTTTGCTTGCATCTTCCTTGCCAATTCTTCATCTAGAGCTATTTGACTTTGTTTCTTTGATGCTTTTGCAGATTGAACCACCTTCTCTTTGCCTTTCTTCTTTGCATCCTCCACACTGATCTCTTTTCTTTTCTTTTCTAATCCAACTTCTTTGATTACCACTCCCTTAGCCTTTGGAGTAGTTTTGGGAGTGTCAAGCTTTGCCTTCACCAATGTTTCAGCAATTTCTATCTCTTCCCTGGATAATTCTGTTTCTGCTGCTGGTGAAGTTTCTACTTCTGTTGCAGTTACTGCTTCTTTTACACTTTTAGCACCAATCTCCCTTTCTTTTTCAACACTAGTCTCCCCCTCAAACTGTACTTTCATCCTAACAGGGCTTTGTTTATCAACTTTAGCTTGACTCTCCCCCTTTTTGGAAGCATCATGAGGAATGCTCCTTTTCTTCAATACAAACTGTGTTCTTTTCTTTTTCTGTACCAACCTCTGAACCATCTTCTTTAATTTGGTTATTTGCACTTGTTGTGACAGAATTACCAGTTTCATCTCCTCTATTTCTGCACCTTGTTTGAGTACATCCATATTGACATTTGCAATAGTTTCCATCAATTCCTCATAGTTATATCTATCCTCACCTCCTTTAGGTGTGTTGACCACCCTGGAAGGATCCTTGGAAGTTTTAGTAGGAGTCTTCTGCCTAGCAGAAGTACCCTCTACCCCCTTGGTTTCTTGGCACCTGGGACCTTTGAATGATTGCTCACCCAAAGTTGCCGTGGGGAAGGTCTTAGGGATGTTCACACTGTTCTATCCTACACCTTGTGCAGAAACAGTAGTGTGAGCCTCACTGCCCACATGCTCAACCTGCTCCTTAGTGAGTACCTTCTTGGGGTTGGGAGACACCCCTGTGGTTTCCCTATCGATATTCTCTAATGGAGAATGCTCCATTAGAGGGCTTGACGGCTTTGGGGGTGAAGGTACAAGAAGGGAAAGAACCTTCTGTACCTTTTTCCTTATATAAGTTTTGGTGATGGGGGATGTGGGCTTTACAATAGGAATCTGAGGAGGATTGCTAGAAATGAGTGGTGTGGGCAGGTCATCAGTTTGGTGGTCAGATGTGGGCTGTGACCCTGATGCCTCACCATGGGAAGGAGACACACCCATCATTGTAGAGAACAATGGAGTGTCTATACCTGAGAAGTCCTTACTGGGCCTCTTCATATTTGAGAACACCTTCCCCTTTGGGGGTTTTGGTACATATACCTCATTGAAATGATTTAAATCCGTCAATTCTTGATTTAGTACTTCTTGTACAAACCTTGGATACATAAAAAAGCTTTTGGATTTGGTATCCAGGTTTGACATTAAATCATTAAAAATCATTTGAGCAAAATTAAACTTTCTAGAGGTAGCTAAGCAGACTAGAGCATAAGCTAAGGTACTGCTAAACTCACTTCATCCAGTTGTTTTTCGTGAAATGCAGTGTTGTAGGGCATGAACAAAAAATCGCCATTGTGGTGAAAATCTGTTCTTGAAAAACTTAAATACATCAGTGGGACCTTCATACCCCATACGAATAAGAGCTTGAAAGAGATCTTCCTTAGTAAGAGAGGTAATACCTGAGGCATCATCTAAGCGTAGATGTTGAAAGTCCAAGATCACTAGAACTTCTAGAGAGAGAAAATAGAGAGAGAAAAAGATGGAGCGCAAAAACAGATTTTACTAAGATGTGCGTGTGAGATTCTTACAACCAACAAGACCAAAGGGACTTAAATACCCTTGGTCAGATACAATACTGATAAGCACTAAACACAGTATTGACCAAGCCCTATAAATACAATGATTACTATAAAATCAGACCTAACAATCTCCCCCTTAGTAATAATTGGCGCTTTGGTCTTCAAAAATTATCTTCTATAATAGCACGGACCAACAAAGCGACTTTCAGAAGCTTTCTGACTTTTAAGAAAAAATTTCTTCTCAGCATCTTGCAGATTGAAAATTTTCTTTGCTACTTAAGCTCAAGACGATACACCTCTTTTGAATGATCTTGAATGAACTGTGATGTTCGGAGCAGGAACAACAAAAGATTTTGTTGTAGCTGAGAGAATAGAATCTTTGAGCGAATCTTGATCAGCAGATAATCTTTTGAAATCTTTGTCTCTTTAACTTCTCCTTGACTTCTCCCCCTCATGACCTTGATGATCTTGATCAACTTGGTCATGCGAATGTTGGAGACGAGACAACGAAAGATCTGCAAAATCAAAGAAACAGAGAAAACAGGGGTGGTTTGCGTTCCATGCAGGAAGCGCAAACTAAGGTTTGCGTTCCACATGGGAGACGCAAAGCAATGTTTGCGTGCCATGCTTGATACGCAAAGCAAGGTTTGCGTGTCATGCTTGATGCGCAAAACAAGCTTTGCGGGCCATGTGTGAAGCGCAAAGCTGCCTTAGAAAAATTTTACCTTTGAAAGCTCTTTTACTCCCCCTACACAAATGCATTAGATAAAACAATTCGAGATAACATTCATGTAAAGAAAATCAGACACTCCCCCTCAAAAACAGATATAAACTTTGAAATACATTCTCTTTGTTCACTCCCCCTTGAATAATGCATAAACCCATTAAAATATATTTATGAGAACACAGTGATCAGAAATTAATGTAGAAAGAAAAATATACTGAATGTAAATTTTGAAACAACTAAACATATAAAATTTTAAATACTAAACAAATTAAATTTTATAGAGTAAAATATCACAAATTTATCAATCATTTGAAATCAAACATATGTTGTAAGATAAAAGAACGAGTTTAATTGCATATCAAGTTAAAACATGTTCAGTTTCAAAACTTCCAGCAATCTATTCAGTGTGCTCACATGCGAATCTTCAATTAGCTTCAAGAAAATGTAATTCTAAAAATATTATAGAGAACTTTGCATGTACTAACACTAAGCCATCAAGAATTAAGATATTCATAAATTTACAGATTTATCGCAACTCAAACATATCACCAAGTATCATGAGATGTGTGCTCATTGGCATCTTTTAGCATTGTGCTCATTGGCATCTTAACATGAGTGTGCTCTTTGGCATCTTTTAAGCGCGTGCACTTTGGCATCTTTTGATCAAAAAGTTTATTAAGTAAAGAACATGCCGTAAACGTAACTTTCTATCTGACCCTATTGCAGGATTTGGGTCAACCACTCCCAGACCAGTTGGCCTTAGGGGACTAGGTGTCAAGCACCCCTTGGAACTTACTCTCCCAGATCAGAAAGGCTACATCGACATATCCTAAACCCATTCATACCAGTAGAACATGACTTTCGATCTGGTTCTATTGAAGGATTTCTGTTCGATCACTCCCAGACCAATTGACCTTAGGGGACCAGATGACAAGCATCCCGATAAACTTACTTTCCCAAATCAGAAAGGTCACAGGTACAAACTTTTAAACTTAGAGATTTCTGTATTTTAAGAATTTAATATTCATCTCAATCACTTAGATCAACGTCTAAATGCTTAGCCCATATTTTCATTCCAATCTAAAATTTTGATCGTTTAGATAGTCTAAGCAAAGTAAACTATCAAAATTCCGACTCACATATCTTTAAAGCAGAAATAAAAGTTTCAAACATGTTGCTGACTTTTCGACTTTTGTAAGACTTGAAATTTGACCATATAAAAACTTTAATATAAACAAAAGAACTTGAAATTTTTTCCTAGACACATATTTTATTCAAAGGAAAGAAAAAATGTAAAACTTTACTTTATAGAATAAAATTTATAAAGATTTAAACTTTTAATTAATATTTAGTTGGAACAAAATAAAATTCAACTATTTCATCTTTCACATTATTATAAAAATAATTTGTGTCTCATATTAAAAGAAAATTTTGGGTAATACAAATTCATGAGTTAGATAAACAAGCTCAAATTCTTGAAACATTGAGAAAAACTGGAACACACCATAATCAGAGATATATGCAGCGGAAATAAAATTGATGTACTCGCAGTATTTCATTAGTCAAAAGCTTAACTATGAAGAACGAGTTCTAAACTGTATGTGTTTAGAATTCAATGTCGTTGAAGCACAGGTTCTAAGCTGAAATACTTAGAAGCCACTATTCAATGAATAACGGGTCTTGAACTGTAGTATTCAAGAGCCAATAATCCTATTACTCCCCCTTAACATGTGATGCCTGCAACTTTGAATCAGATAAAGATTTGGGTACCCACTTGAATTTGGGCCCTTGTTTGTTAGTTGCAGTTCTTACGGGAAAATAATGAACAGATTTATCAGATAAAGCATGATGAATATGATCAGAAAAATAATCACAATCAGAAGAGAAAGCATAATCATCAGAACTCGAATCTGAGGAAGAACATGAGACATATTTTGAAATTCGAAACATTTGCTTTCTAGAATATTTTGAAATTTTATTACATGAAGCAAATGAATCACTGTAATAAAGTTTGTCTACATATTTATCCCCACCAACAATAGATTCTTCAGATAATCGATTCTTTCTCCAGATCTGCCTTGGAGACTCCCTCACAGTCCGATCTGAAGAATAAGAATCAGAAACATTATAATTTTCAGTTAAAACAGTGTCATGTTTCTTTGACTTCTTTGATCTTCTTCTTTTACGCTTCTTTTTATAAAATCCATCCTTAGCAGTAAAGAATTATCAATAATTGAATCAGAATCTGGTCTGTCGTAACTGAGTAGACATAGCAGTACCAAGCACAATCTTTTCAAGTTGTGTCCACATCAGCATTGGATTATGTTTGAAGCAATCGATTATGTTATAAATGGAGTTAGGAAGAGCAAGGATCAGATTTGACTTAGCCAGACTGTCTGCTTTATATCTTGATAACTCTTTTTCATCATATTCACTCAAAGGAGTTTCAACTGCTGTAGCTGGAGTAGTAGCAGTAGCTGGGATCACTTTCATTTTCTTCACCATAGGGCCCTCATACAGAGATTTCATCATGTTTTCCCCATTCGGTTGCCTTTCAATAAAGTTGATGAACCGATCCTGCCACTGTTCGAATTCTTTCTCATTGATCAGTACTAGTGGACGAGTATCAAATCCCAAAGACATCATGATGTCATTCTTGTAGATCTGTGCTTGCAAGGACATCTTGAGAAAATAATCAACTTGAAGTGAATGATCGTCCCAAACTATATATCAGAAAATCAAAAAAAATCAGATCAAATTGAAATCTTAAAAAAAATATTTCGTGAAAAATGAAATTTGAGCAATACTTGATATTTCGCAGTGAAGAAAAAAATATTTCCAAAGATGACCAAAAAAAATTTCCAGACTTTTTTTTTTTTTAACTAAGACAGAGAGACCCGCAAAGTGGAGCTTTGCGGGTGAAGTGAGAACCGCAAAGTGGACTTTGCGTTTGAAGAGAGAAACGCAAAGTATGATTTGCGGGTGAAGTGGGACACGCAAAGTGAGCTTTGCGGGTCACTTGAGAAACGCAAAGTGAGACTTTGCGGGTGAGAGACTTTGTTCGTGAGACTTTTCACTTGAAGAAAGGAACGCAAACTTAAGGTTTACGTGTGAAAATAGAACCGAGAAGCTTGACTTTGCGTGTGTCACTTGAGACGCACAATGAGCTTTGCGGGTCCAACGTGAACCGAAAACCTGAAACAAGATAACAAAAAATTAGTAGAAAATGCAAATCAATATGAATGACCCGCAAAGTAACATGATAGAAACGCAAGACACATGAATGAAACGCAAAGTGTATAACAGAAACACAAACTTCAAAAACTCGTAAAATTTAGCAAAATCAGATCAAATCAAGAAATTTACGCAAGAAAAATACACATTGGTGCTCGAAAACAACATTCTAACAACTTTTATCAAACAATTTCGATCAAAATCACCAAAAACTTAAAAATCGACAATGAACAGAACAAGAACGACGTTTTTCCAGAAAATACGTTTTTCTCAAAATCGAAGAACTAAATCCGTTTTTCTTGAAAAATAACCTGAAACAAAAGTGATCGAATATTAAAAACGAAACTAATAAGCCCAAAAACAATCAAATTCGATCAAAAACCAATCCACATTTGATAAGAAATCAAGAAAATGAGATTTTATTGAAAAATCAATAAAATCGATCAAATTTTCGATTTCAATCACTAAATTAGATCAAAACAAACAATCTCTCAATCCTCTCAAGATCTAGCAAGCTCTGATACCAATTGAAAGTCCAAGATCACTAGAACTTCTAGAGAGAGAAAATAGAGAGAGAGAGAAAGATGGAGCGCAAAAACAGATTTTACTAAGATGTGCGTGTGAGATTCTTACAACCAACAAGACCAAAGGGACTTAAATACCCTTGGTCAGATACAATACTGATAAGCACTAAACACAGTATTGACCAAGCCCTATAAATACAATGATTACTATAAAATCAGACCTAACAGATGTGCACGTATGTTGTCCTCTGATATGGTAATGGGTTTATCACAAACCCTTGATTGGATGACCTGCCCTCCTTCCACAGGATGAATTGAATCATTTGCCCAGAACTGTCTTTGATGTTCCACATAGATTGTGGGATTGACAGTTAATGCGTGGGCGATGTGTGTAGATTTTATGAAATCCACAATCTGATGAAAACCTTCAGCCTGTTTGGGTTTCTGCAGCATAACAACTTCTTTGTGTTCATCAAAGAATTGTAGACCTGCCATCGTTCTGATTGATTCTAGGGTTCGAATCGCAACTAGTGGTTACACTGGTGAGCAAGAAATCGAGAGAGAGATAGAGATAGAGAAAGAGAAAGAGAAGCAATGGAAGTTCAAAGAGTCGTTTGTATTTTGGCGGTCACAAAGGGTATTTATAGGTGGATGGTTTCAGTTAGAAGCAGTACTAAGTACCCTAACAGTATTAACCAACCCGCAATATTAACTCATATTAGCAGTAGTAACATATATTGGCAGTAGTAACACAGACTAGCAGTATTAACACAAACTAGCAGTATTAACACATGCCAGCAGTAGTAACACTGATTAGCAGTAGAAACAAGGTAAGCAGTAGTAACTTTGCACTGACAGTATAAACTACCTAGCAGTAGTAACCATACTTAACCATATTTGAACTGTCAACATGAGTAATATAGAGAGCAGTATTAACTTAACTAGAGATACCAAGTATGCAATTTAAGCAATCTGAAACACTTAAACACATAAGGTTAGCAGCACCATGCACAATACAATATGAGAAAGTAGACAAGAATGAGACTATACAGGTACTTGAGTCAAAAGATAATAGGCTTATTCAGAGTTTATCATGCCCACACTTGTGACCAAAAATGTGAACCTACCCACATCAAAAGCTTTAGTGAATAGATCATCAAATTGGTTACTTGTATGGACTTTCACAACCTGAATTAGCTTCTTTTCATTGCAGTATCTGATAAAATGATACCTGATTTCAATATTCTTTGTTTTGGAGTGCTTGACTGGATTATTAACAATACTAATAGCACTGTTATTGTCTATGAAGATTGGAGTGTGAAGAAAAGTCATACCATAGTCCAGCATTTGATTCTGAATCTAGAGTACTTGAGAGCAGCAGCTTGCAACAGCTATATACTCTGCTTTTGTTGTAGAGGTGGACACTGTGGTTTGTTTCTTGCACTGCCATGACACTAGTCTTGAACCCAAAAACTGACATCCCCCTGAAGTTGACTTTCTATCCAAATTTGCACTACCCAAGTCACTGTCTGAATAAGCAAGTAGGTCAAATGGTGAGTCATGAGGATACCAAAGACCTAATCTAGGTTGACCTTTGAGATATCTGAATATCCTCTTGACTGCTTGAAAGTGTGACTGCTTAGACCTTACTTGAAATCTTACACACACACAAACAGGAAACATGATATCTAATCTTGAAGCAGTGAGATACATGAGGGAGTCAATCATGGATCTATAGTAATGAACATCCACATCCTCCCCCTCAAGATCTGCAGTGATCTGTTTATGTGTCTCCATGGGTGTGCTTGCAGGCTTTGAATCTGAGAATCCAAACTTAGTAAGAATGTCATGCACATACTTGGATTGGCTTATAAATATCCCATCTTTCTTCTGCTTAGCTTGTAGCCAAAGGAAGAAAGTAAGTTCACCCATAGAACTCATCTTGAATCTCTTGTGCATCAGTTCTTCAAAATCTCTGCACAATTGATCTTTTATGGATCCAAAGATGATGTCATCTACATAGATTTGCACAAGTAGAATGTCCTTCTTCTTCCTTTTGATGAACAGAGTCTTGTCTATTATTCCTCTTTCAAAACCATTTTCCAAGAGGTAGGTAGACATAGTGTCATACCATGCCCTTGGTGCTTGATGTAGCCCATAGAGTGCCTTCTTTAATTTGTATACTTTGTCAGGATAATTTGGATTCTCAAATCCTGGAGGCTGACAGACATACATTTCTTCTTCAATTCTCCCATACAGGAAAACACTCTTTACATCCATTTGGTAGACCCTGAACTTCATGAAAGAAGCATAGGCTAAAAATAGCCTGATTGCCTCAATCCTGGCCACTGGTGCAAATACCTCTTCATAATCAATTGCTCAACATGGTATACATCCTCAAAGATCATCTTACCTTTTGATACATTACCTTTTCCACTTATCTTACCACCTGCTGGATTATCACCAAAAGTAACATGTCCTCCATCAATTCTTTTGAAGTTTTGAAGGCAGGCCATGTTACCTGTCATGTGCCTGGAACAACCACTATCAACATGCCAAATGATCCTTCCCTTGAGCTGTTGGTTGCCCTGCACATATAATAAAGCAGTTAGTTTTTAATAGGAACCTAAGCCAAAGTGGTCTTGGGTTTTCCATTCTCATCAACATATTCATATTCAGACAAGATGAGATTATCAAACTGAGAAATCTTATTGCTTGAATACTTTGTTACAATAATGGGCTTGTCACTGGAAGCAGTACTAACTTGATTGGCAGTACTAACTTTGTTAGTAGTACTAACATCATTAGCAGTACTAATTGGGTTAGCAGTACTAACTGGGTTAGTAGTAGTATTGCTTGCAGCAACATTATTTCTGTCAGCAATACTATTTGAAGTATCAGTTGTTAAGTCTAATTTTGTAGTAATCATTGTATTTATTTTATAACTTTTATTACCTTTAGTAGTGTTTTCTGTTTCTAAGGGCTAGGGGTATTTAAGTCCCCTTTGCGCCTTTGTTTTGTAACAATTCTGACACGCTCATTTCAATAGATCTGTTACTTTGCGCTTCACACTTTCTCTCTCTACTTTCTCTCTCTAACAAATCAGAGATCTTTGGACTCACAATTGGTATCAGAGCTTGCTAGATCTTAAGATAATTGAGAGATTGTTTTACTGAATCTGAATTAGTGATCGAAATCGAAAATTTGATCGATTTTCTTGAATTTTTCAAGAAAATCTCGTTTTCTTGATTTCTCATCAAATTCGGATGTGTTTATGATTGAATTGCTTTGATTTTTGTGTCTTTAGTTTCGTTTTTGATAGAAGATCGTTGTTGATTCATATTATTTTGCAAGAAAACCGGATTTAGTTCATCGATTTTGAGAAAATCGGATTTTCTGAAAAACACCGTTCTTGTTCTGTTCATTGTCAAATTTTAAGATTGTGTTGTTTTTAATCGAAATTGGATATTATTTGTTGTTAGAATTGTGTTTTCTAAATCAGACCTAACAGCAGTACTAACAGATTTCTTTACTTTTGGAACCCAAACCTGAACAAAGTTGTTTGCTTTCTTTGTCTTTAAGTTACTCCTAGGCTTATTTGGAGTATTTTTCTTAGAATTAGCAAACTTATTCTGAGCATGAGATTTTATAGGTGCCCTTCTCACATTCTCAGCCATATGATTCCTTATTTGCTTCCTATAACCAACATGATTTTGTATATTTCTTTGAAAAGTGATCCTTTGGTTAATATGATTGAAATAACAGTGTTTGGCTAGATGATTTAACTTTCCACAGATAAAACAAGGCTTTGGTCTGTTAATTTTTCTCAGATCAATTCCTTGTTTTAAAGCCCACTGATTATTTCTATTTCTTTGATTTCCCCTTGTTTTATCATGTTGTTGGGGCTGATTCTGTTTACAAGTATAGGGATTAACAACAGTGGTTTGCATGTAATGGACTCCCTGTGCCTTTCCCTTCCCTTTCTCAGAGGTCTCATATTTTTCATTCTTAACAGTCTCTTCCCCAGACTTTACTTTCTCACTCTTGACAAAAGGTTTACCCCCCCTTTCATTTGTCAGTATGTGGTTTTCTAAGGGAATATCTTTGTGGTATTTCTCATTCTTACTCTCAGAGTCCTCTTCTTCATAATCTGCCTCAACCACTACTTTGTCTAAAGGATCTACTTCAGTGGCTCCTTCAGGTAATTCCTTCTTGTCCTATCTTTCTAAGAGATCTGATGTGGGAGGGATATAGTTATTGTTGTATGGTGGAGGGGTGGTGTTATAACCTATTCCTCTTCTCAGCTTGTCATGAACTTGAGTTTTTAGAAGTGAGTCCATTGCTTTAGAAGCATTGGAATATTTCTCAATATCTAGCTTGGCTTTCTCAAAATCACTCCTTATCTTCTCACATTCCTCTTCAGACTTTTTAAGCTTAACCTCTAACTGATTCTTTTCCTACTTCCAGTAGTTTGTATCATAAGAATGTTGAAGTTCATTAGCCTGGTATGACTTAATTTGTTCTTCAAACCTCTCAACAATCAAAACATACTCTCTTCTATCTTTCTCTAACCTTTTAAGGTCATCACACATACTCTGATTGTGATCCTTGTACTTTTTAACAGTTTCAATATAGGTTTTAGAGCAAAGATTAGATGTTACCTCTGTGGAAATATCAGTGCTTGCTGACTCTGAAACTTTAGCCATTAAAGCTTGATTCTGAACTGCTTCTTCTGCTTGGTCACTCCAATCAAATCCCATTCCTTCTTGGGAAACAAGAGCTTGAGAGGAGTTCCTGTTGTTGAAGCTAGTGGACTGTGATGATTGATGGTTGCTAGTATGCTGTTGAGGCATTCCACTTCTGTATTATCTTGCAAAGTGCCCCAGCTTGTGACACTTGTAACATTCAACCTTGGATTTATCAAATCCAACACCATCTTCTCTTTTCTGAGCAAAGTTGTTCCTTCCAGTCCTTTTGATGAATCTTTTTACCCTCATAGTTAGCATAGCCATCTGCCACTTGATATCCATATCTTCCAGATCATCAGCATTTATCTGTTCTAAGTCATCATTAATTAGAGTGGAATTAGCATGACTGGCTAGAAAAGCTTCTAAAACAGAGTCATTGGATCCATCTTGCTTTGATCCATGGGCAGCACTAACTGATTCTGTATTAGCAGCAGAATCAATAGAGGATGATAAAAGAGCAGCATTATATGAGTATCCAGAGGGCCTCTTCTTTGCTTCTACCTCTACTTCAAACACCCTAAGGTCATTATAGAGGTCCTCCAGTTCCTTGTCCTCCAGTTGATCATTCTGTCTGAAGGAGACAGTGTACATAGTCCATTCACCACCAAGAGATCTTAAAAAATTTCTATTGACATCATCTTGATCTATCTAGACACCAACAGTAGCCAATTCACCAATTAGCTTATTAAATCTATCAAAAGTTTGAGTCATGGACTCATTCTTTGTAGACATGAAGTTTTCATATTGTTGCTTCAGGATGGCCTTCTGATTTCTCTTGGTACTTTTGGTACCAGAAAATCTTTTCTCTAGTGAATTCCATAGAATTTGTGCATCAGAACAGTTGCAGAATTGGTGTTGGTACTCATTAGGTATAGCCAAGAGCAGAGTGCTCAAGGCTTTCATCTCTATCTGCCTCAACTTCCTCTCTCCACCAGTCTTTGGTGGAGGTCTCTTTCCATCTGCATCCATCTTTCCTCCATCAAAGGGACCATTCTCAATGATGTCCCACATTGAGAAGTCTGTGAGAAGAATGTACTGCTTGATTCTGATCTTCCACATGTCAAACTCATTGGGTTTGAGCATGGGAACCTTTGATACTAAAACACTGTCGCTTGAACTGTCCATGATTAAAGGTTTCTGAGTTTACTAGCTCTGATACCACTTGTTAAGATCGAAAATTCTAAACAATAATTTTAATACAAACTCAGAAACAATGTTAAAGAAGTCGCGGAATAACACTTTAACAATTAATCAAAAATACAGAATAAGAACTCAAATCATAAGTTTATATTGCACAAAACTTAATGATTACAAACACAACCTCAGTCTGTTGAACAAGCTCAACAGACGTTCTATACTTCTCTATAGAAAGGATCAATACTAATCTTGAGGTTAATTCCATCTAAAACGTATGAATCGTCTCATTCTATCAAAGACTTCTATACAATATATATAGAGTTGATTGCAAGATAATTATCAAAATAAGATTGATCTTCAACATCAATACCATAATTATCTTCAGCATTATCTCCAACTCCTATTCTTTCGTTCCAAGTCATTATCTTCAACGTGAGCAACATTAATCTTCATCCTTATCCAGCAGCATTAATCATTCTCAGCAATATTTAGCAGCATTAACTTCATCTGGCAGTATTAACTACAAACAGTACTAACTACTAGCAGTACTAACTCTCCAAGCAGTACTAACTATTCAAGTTGCAGCACTAACTCTTCAAGCAATATTAATTCTACTAGCAGTAGTAATCTTTCCTCACCTAGCAGTACTAACCAGACTTAGTTATTTCTAACCCAACATAAATAAACTTCACATACATTCAATTATAATAACATCGGAAGCGTTAGTTAGAAAAAACTCACCTTCAGTCCTTGTCTACTTCCTTGTCTTAGCGATTTCACAACCTACAATTTATTGATTACAAGGTAAGACATTTCCTTAAAAAGAAATGCTAACTAACGACCGACGAAATCCCTTGATCTCTCAAGACTCTTAACTTCGAGTTCGCAAACCCGAAAGATTTACATATTCGCCAAAATCACTAAGAGAGCCCATGGGCCTTGGCGCATGTGGGCCGCTGAATCGCACATGCGGGTCTCTCCCCACGCGGGTCTCAACTCTACCCCATGCGGGTTTCGCCTCATGCGTTTCTCGGCTCCGCATCATGCAGGCGTCGCCTCACGCGGGCCTCGGCTCCGCACCACGCGGGTCTTGCCCTACTTCAAGCGGGGATCACCCGACTCAGCACTGTCGGGGTCAACCGATTCCAATGGGACACTGGTTTTGGGGTCAACCGATTCCAATGGGATGCTGGTTTTGGGGTCACCCAGCTTACAATGACCCGGACCCCCTCCCTTTACCCTAGCGGCGGCTAGCCAGATCACAGAGGGTTGTGGATTTTGGCGATGTCCAACTATGGAATCGACACCCAAACTCCAATTTTCTCAAAATCTCAAACCCAACAATACACTCAAAAATTCAATCGATTAACTAAAGTAGGTCACGATTCTATTCCCAAATTAGAAATAACAAGCTTTAAAATCAAACAGCCCAAAGACTCTATTTAGAACAAAATATTAAATCCCCAAAACCCAAATTCTTTCCAATTCCAAATCTACATATTCCTTCCCAATCTATAAATGATTTACTCAAATGGTAGACATCTAGAATTAGAAGACATTAACCAAAAATGGGACTTACCTTTAAGAAAACTTGACAGAGCTTGGAATTAGATCAAGATTATCCCTTGCTTTCTTCTTTCTCTAGAATGCCTTCCAAAACTCTCTATCCCCTATCTCACATTTCAGCCGCCAACCAAAAAGAGTAAAACCCCTAGGGTTAGACCTCTAATCACATAATAAGTGTAACACTCGAAAAAAAACGTAAAAATTATGAATAAAGGTTGAGGGGAGAAAATAATTCAAACGTAAGTAAAAGGTGAAAAGTGTAAGAAGGAGAAAAGGATAAGGGATTAAAGTGTAACTTTCAGGGACCAAAAGTGTCAATACTCTAAAACCTATATGCATGCAACGGGGAGGGAACGGTTTACGCCCCAAATCGACGGAAGTTTTTCTATGTATGCGACGATGCTCATTTTGAGTTCTTACACTTCAAATTTGATATCGTTTTCTTCGTCTCTGGATTTCGAGCGATTTCGGTATTGGTGCGGAGAGAAACGTTCGAGCGGTTTGGGAGAAAACGGTGGACGAACGTGTGACGTTTCAGTGTTGTCACGACGGATTACGGTGAGTTTTCCCGTTTTTCGCAAGTAAAAGTCTATGTTTTGTGCGTTATACTTGCTTAACGTTTTCTGGGAGTTTTGGGTCGTAAAATCGACCCGGAGTTCGTCCTTTTGGTTGGAAAAGTGATATGGAGAGTTTCGGTAATAATCGAGACGTTTAATCGCGAATTTATGGGTGATACGGTGCACCGTTTCCGTGGATTTTTGGAATTGTTTGATGAGGGTTTATATTATAGCGATTTAACGTAAAAAGAATCGCGTAAAAAGGTGGAGAAACGGGCCGAAACGTCGTTGTCGGCGTGTGGTCGTGCGACGGCGGTTCGGGTGGTCCAACCGTGGTTCGGTCGCCAGTGAGATGGTTCGGTGGCACGACGCGCACGATGTAGAGCCGCGGTTCGGACGGTTCGGTGGAACGGTCGGTCCATCGCGGTTCGGCCAGACCGACTCAGACGGGCTGTGGGCCGGATTCTTCCAAAAGAATTTAGGCCGGGAGGTTGAGTTTACTCAATTAAATTCTGATTGGGCCAATCTGATTGGTGTTGGGTTTGTCCATTTATTGTATTGGACTGAACTAATTAATTAATCGAGCCTCATATAATTATTATGTGTGGGTCCAAATTAATTAATTAAATGTAAGGATTAAATAATTAATTATTTAGGATTAGAGATTTAATTAATTATTAAATTTCTAGAAAATCCTATAATTATTGGAGGGTTATTTAATTACGAAATCTGTCATAATTGAATTATTATGATATTAATTAAGGTTTATTAATTACGTTCCTAAGAAGAGGATGAATATTAAATCATTTAATTGTTAATGGTTTAATTATACGATTTAAAGCGTCGTTTTGGAGCCAAATAATTAATTGGGACGTTTTAAAATAGGAGATGGAGTTTATAAAATTATGGAATGATTAAATGGACGTTTTAGGACGTCGATGAGCCGAGTGCTCGAGGGTTGACCATAGTTGACTTTTGTTGACTTTTTGGCAATTTAGGCCGTTGATAGAATATGTTTGGTGCATGTCGTGTAGGTCATTAAAGCGGGGATATGCTGGGACACACACGCTTTCAGGTGAGTATTCATGAGACTTTTCTGGGATGCATACATACGTAAATAAAAAATTATGTTGGCATGATAATTATGTGGAGTTATGTGGAGCATGATGATATATTTTATATGCATGTTTACGGGAGCATGTTTACATGTATATAGATATGTTATTTATTTGGAGTTACATATGTTATGCATGAGGAGATATTTTATGTACATGTTTATGGGTGAACGTTTCCATGTATGTAATCATTATGTTGGGATTGCATGCTATTGTTTAATTGGTTTATAAACATTTTGTTTTAGCATGCTATATGTATTTTTGGGAGTTGATTCATGTGGCACATTTTGGTGTCGATATGGGGTATGGGTTCGGGCTCGATATGTCACGTTGATGAGTGGCACGACCCCGTAATGGGTGCCAGACGGGTGTGAGTTGTGCAACCCAGGGAATGCCAGTGATAGAGCAGACCTACCCATAGGAGGATTGGCACGACCCCGTAATGGGTGCCGGACGGGTGTGAGCCGTGCGACCCAGGGAATGCCAGTGACAGAGTGGACGAGGAGGTTTAGGGTATCACATTGGTGCCAAATGTTTTCTGAAAACAATATGCATACTATTTTATTGGTGCTTAATGTTTTTATGCTTGATGGAGTGTGTATTTATGTGCACGTAAACCATGAATTCACTTAGATTTTTAGCTAACTATTAGTATGCATCTCAGGAGCCGGTTGTTCAGGTTTGGACAAAAGGGAAGGGCAAGGCGTAGATAGATTTATTATGGTTATATTCTTGTATGCTTTGCTAGTTGTCAAACTTATTATGTAATTTGGGTTTTATGTAACATGGTCCGATATGGGACAGACTAATGTTGGAGACTTATATTTATTTTAAGTTAAGACTTCCGTTGTGATGGTGATTTGATTGTATGATAATGTCGTATTCGACGACATAAGGTAATATTTGGAATGAAAGATGTGACATTACCCAATGGTGGATTTGGGGGTGTTACAATAAGGCTAGCTCTTCCAATTATGGGCTTTGGCCCACCATACACCAAATTTTAAAAATATACCCTAAGCCCAGTTATTACAATACCTACCCCTTAAAATAATTCCGTCCCCGGAATTCCATCGCTGAAAAAACTGGGTATAGGGACCTCACCTCTGATTCCACCTCTCACGTTGACTCTTGCCTTTTAGGATATCACCAATGCACTTTCACATGGCGGATCTCTTTTGATCCTTAACTTCTTAACCTTACGGTCAATGACTTCCTTAGAACCCATGATAACGATTAACTTCTTCTTTGCTTGCATACCTTGTAAAGGTATTGCCGCCCCAACCTCCAACAAGGCTCTCAAAGAGAGGCGTGAAACACGGTACAAATTTTCCAATATCCCATCGAACACTTCTGGATCATACACTATCTCTCCAACTCTTTCCGTAACTTCAATGGACCTCAAAATGTAGTCCAACACTAGCTTTCTCTCGAACGCACCACTTCATTCTATTGGGACGACTTCCACATCAAGTTGTGCCCTCCTAACTTGAGATTCACAAGGCTCACGTTCATTAACTCATACCGACTTAACTTCACTCAATTTCCCAAAGCATTCTGACCCAAAACAAAAGTCGTACCCTCTGAACAAACCAACTGCAACATACCATCTGTAACGTCCCGAGCCAACTGTACAAGATATTGTCCGCTTTGTCTACACACCCGAACTCACGGTTTTAAAACGCGTATTCTTAAAGTTTTCTCACTCACAACTTTAATTCTTTAGAAGGGAGAACTCTATCGGAGATAGTGCCACAACAACATGCATCCCTGACTAAGATGATAACCCCCCGATTCGTCAACATAACATGATGCCAACCTCAGGCATCACCATGGACCCACCGTTATGAATTTCTTCATCGAGTACCCTGCCATAGCAAAATATCTTCCCTAAACACTACATACGCCTAGTGCCCAAATAATACTTTCTTTCCCTACCTGAGTTGGTCACACACAACGGTTTACACAACTCATACGCACTATCCATATGCCGCCCTAAACGTCATCACCCAAGTTCTCACATAATGAAAAGAAGAATTCCACAATTCATCATTTTCATAGTCCGCCAGTTCCAACTAACCGAATTACAATGACACATACTTAAATTTCTCATCGCACCCAACAATCGCCCGACCGTATTTGCAATGAATCCAAGTTCCATCCTTTAAAATCTAGAGTGACTATGCTCACACCAACTATATCCAATAACTTAACACTGGGTGATAGGTCCACTTGGAATCTTCCCCACACAATACTAAGTCTGACACTATGGCCTTTTCACTATGAGCTCTACATCCAACCACCCTTTTCCACTTTCTTCTCAGAAACATCCAACATACTACCAAAGATCGGCTCACTATCAGATGTAAACTTTAGACCAATCACACGACTTAGATTTCTCAACACTAAAACCATAACGTACGACATAGTCTTCTTCTCACACTCTCACTAGGTTTCATAAACTCACCATCGACAAAACTGAAACGTAACTTCTCAACTCGATGCCACTTGTCCAACCTCTTACTCTTAGATTACTCACTTCTTCCAACAATTCCAAATGTGTCGAAAACACATTTACATTACTATGCTTAGTCAAACAGTTACCCACAATTCTCACTTTCCAAACAGGATTGCCCTATCTGCTAGAGTTCATTCACACTCACGGATCTTCCCGTCTACTACAAATCATTACGAGCTAAACAGTTCGACATTTCCATCGGTATTTTACCGGTATAAGATAAACTCGTCCATAACTCACCTCAACCCATAACGTAAAGTTCCTCTCTTAAATAGCCACCAACTATCACTCGAACAATATCCTTAACTTACAATACCACTATACCAACCAACACCCATGAATCTCAACCCATAACCACAACACTAATTCACTACATAACTTCAAAGAACTCTTCATCCCACCAATGACTTGCCCGACCACTTTGACATGAAACTAACACTAACTCATCCAATCAATCATCACCCCACCACAACACCACACTGCATTCGAAGTCTTCACGATCACTCAACACACATACCCAATATCGACCTCATCATACCGATCATAACACTAATACTTGAAATAAGGTCATTTCACGACTCCATCCTCCTCGAATCTGAACAACCACAAAAATCATGCTCAACAAAACCATTCATCAAGATCTCGCTCCTTGTCGGTTCACCGCGATCTTCCAGAAACCAATTAAGGCAGTCTATAAGAATAATCGCACTACTTCCTAGACCAAAGTGCTCGAAGCTCAACCACTTCAGATGTGTTAAGTACTTCATTCCTGATCAAATATCTGAATCCAAAGGAACATGCCTAATCTATCGGTAATCTTCCGCTTTCATAACACCCACACAAGATGGTAAGGCATCCTACCAGGTACACTTTTCTCGAACGGTCTCATCCACCTTTGACCAACTCAACGACAACCACACCACAATTACTCCTTATGCATCATAACCACTTGGACTTCCACAGTCCTCAATGATAAAGGCACCCGACCTACTTGATACCAAATATAACCACAAGGCCACTCCAGACCTTGTCTCCCGCCGATGCCATGTCATCAGAATACCACATATTTTACTCATTAACAAGCTAACTTTAGGAGCATCTAAACAAATTCGAACTTCCACTCACCGACAACCACCTCTCATGTTACCGAACCAACGGTAAGCTACCATAAGACTGGCCTTTCTAACGTCTAAGAATGAGACTTCCGACATTCGCTTTCGATATTCGCCGCCCTTCCCTAAGGGAACACCAAGGTCATGAATCGACCATCAACGGTTCGAATGCCACTCTCCTACTCTCAAACCTTCCCTCATTCTTAATTACAACATCTCCCACGACCTATATAGTTCATAGCCTTCATGCATGACGACACAATAAATTTAAACTGCTGACATTTGAAAATTTAGAAAGAATCACATTAAGAAACAAGCTTGAATATACACCATATCGCACAGGCATAATGGATTAGCCATACACAATGATCTCGAGGATCGTTCCGCCTCAACTCCAAGATAAAAATAGGTCTCACTCAACCAAAATCGATGTTGGCCCGATTGAAAATATTTTCAATGTACTTTACCCATGTGATTTATATATAAAAAAACCCAGCAAAATTGCTTACACTGAGCGAGTCAGACGACTCTCACTCTCTTTGGTATGACGACACATGTCCATACCAATTTCACTTATAAAATCATGCGATTAAACGTTGTCATGATTTCCACAACTAAGATTAACTCGTTTAAAAGTGAAATAATTTTCCATTCATTATATCCAAAAATTTCATACAATGCAAAATAAACTTATCTTTTCAATCCATACACACGTTTGTGCGTGTCAACTCATTTTCAAAACAAGGATTCCCAAGGTGCACACACACACATATGTAAAATTACGACAAGAAGGACTCACGTAACCTGTTCGAAAACACAATGCATGATACTCATTTTACCATGAAGGTTATTCACTCTAGCAAGGTCAACTGATTTCACTTATCACATTTATCACAAACTACCAATCTTCGACCAACCGGTCAGAATTTTCACATTTTCCACAACCTTAGGCACCAACGCTTCCCAACATCCTTATATGCCTAACTATCAGATACCACCGCGACTGAAGATTCACAATTCATGCGTCTTCACTTTGACCCATCCTATCCTTACTCCATATTATCAATCAACACTGTTATCATCTCCCAACCTTCTTTGCCACTCTTCAAATAACTACAAATTCAAAAGGCTCATTTCCCTTATTAATTTCTTGGGTTGATACTCTCCTGATCCCCCATTGATTGACACAACAACAACCATAATAGAGACACACTTGAAGCGAATAGTTCACCTCCAAAAGGTTCTTCCTTTTGACTCAAGAAGTTTTTCCTCAAACCGAATTATCTATACCTTGAACAGACTCACCCTAAAAGGGTTAACCTTAATACCATAAACGAGCACACACAACACACCAAATTCGACTCTATCATTTCCATGATAGATCTCACTACCCATATTACCCCCATGGATCGTCTCAACGTTAGTAATCAAGCGTACCCATGCACCTGTAAATTCATAATGGCATTGGCCAGATGCAGTTCTAAATTTACGTTACATGAGAACCCTCACTACCGTTATCACGACTCTCGATGATCAAGATATTCCTTAAAGGCTTCCTATATCTCAGTTGTGTCCATCTACTCCACAGTTTAAGTTTAAGCCTATCCGGTCACCTAAATCCCTTAAAATATGGCTCTGATACCAATTGTAACACCCCAAACCAAAATCAAAGATAAAGAACAATTTAAAATAAATATTCGCCAAAATGGCCCCCAAGTCAACAGAATTAAAACAAGGTTTGAGGTAAAGCAACCTAATACACAATTGAGATGCTAAAAGAATTAAACGACTGTAAAGGAGGTCTTTTAATCTTGGACTCGGCTCACAATTTCTCCTTCCCCTTACTGGTACCTCCTACTTAACGACAACCTGAAAGAGTTTTTAATTTTGAAAGAGCGAGGGTTAGACCGATGGTCTAGTGAGTTCCACCTTACAACAGTTCGAACAACAACGACATGAAAAAGATTTATGATATAGATAAACCATTTCAGTATAACAAATCCACCACACAATCATGCTTCTGGCACACAGCCACACACTACCATCACCCATAAGTGACATCGTGTGAATCATACTGCCTTAACTGGGACACCTCCCTAATGGCATGAACGGGACACCCCCCGGTATGAATTCAGGCGAGACACCCCCCCGACTTTTTCCATACTTTCTCACTATAATGTATGCATACATATAAACTTCATTGCAAACATAAACAACTTATAAAAGATCTCGCGTGAATAAACATCGCATGATAAATAAGCATTTATAAATAAATAAACTTCACATACATTCAATTATAATAACATTGGAAGCGTTAGTTAGAAAACACTCACCTTCGGTCCTTGTCTACTTCCTTGCCTTAGCGATTTCACAACCTACGATTTACTGATAACAAGGTAAGATATTTCCTTAAAAAGAAATGCTAACTAACGACCGACGAAATCCCTTGATCTCTTGAGACTCTTAACATCGAGTTCGTAAACCCGAAAGGCTTACAGATTCGCCAAAATCACTAAGAGATCCCATGGGCCTTGGCGCCTGTGGGCCGCTAAATCGCACACGCGGGTCTCGCCTCACACGGATCTCAGCTTTACCTCATGCGGGCTTCGCCTCACGCGGGTCTCAGCTCCGCATCATGCGGGCGTCGCCTCACGCGAGCCTCGGCTCCGCACCACGCGGGTCTTGCCTTACTTGGTACCCAGTTCAGCTTCAAGCAGGGATCATTCGGCTCAACACTGCCGGGGTCACCCGATTCCAATGGGACGCGGGTTTAGGGGTCACCTGGCTCAAAAGGACCCGGACCCCCCTCCCTTCACCCTAGAGGCGGCTAGCCAGACCACAGAGGGTTGTGGATTTTGTCGATGTCCAACTATGGAATCGACGCCCAAACTCCAATTTTCTCAAAATCTTAAACCCAACAATAAAAAATTTAATCGATTAACTAAAGTAGGTCACGATTCTATTCCCAAATAAGAACAACAAGCTTTAAAATCAAACAGCCCAAAGACTCTATTTAGAACAAAATATTAAATCCCCAAAACCCAAATTCTTTCCAATTCCAAATCTACAAATTCCTTCCCAATCTAGAAATGATTTACTTAAATTGTAGACATCTAGAATTAGAAGACATTAACCAAAAGGGGACTTACCTTAAAGAAAACTTAAAGAGAGCTTGGAATCAAGTCAAGATTATCCCTTGCTTTCTTCTTTCTCTAGAATGCCTTCCAAAACTCTCTCTCCCCTATCTCACATTTCAGCCGCCAACCAAAAAGAGTAAAACCCCTAGGGTTAGACCTCTAATCACACAATAAGGCTAGCTCTTCCAATTATGGGCTTTGGCCCACCAAACGCCAAATTTTAAAAATATACCCTAAGCCCAGTTATTACAC
The DNA here is from genome assembly GCA_023525745.1 of Arctium lappa. Classification (NCBI taxonomy): domain Eukaryota; kingdom Viridiplantae; phylum Streptophyta; class Magnoliopsida; order Asterales; family Asteraceae; genus Arctium; species Arctium lappa. Next base: position 14,256,731 of record CM042049.1, read on the forward strand.
TTACGGTCTTTATCTATTGAGCATGGAAACTACGTTGAATCTTACTCGGTAAGAACCATTACAAGGACCGAGAGTCTTACCCGGTAAGTGAGGAAAATGACTACTACCCGGTAGGCGCTTACTGGGTTTAAAACGCTTACCAACAATCATATTTTGATTGTCAAAAATGTTATACGATAAGTTACGTGAGGGTATTATCCTTGCCGGTAAGCGCTTATCTGGTAAACATTTTGGTAAATGACCCATTACGTTTTTTTATATAGAATTGAATATATATATTTTTAAGGATGTCAAAGATCTAAAATTGAATAATTTATTTAAATTAAGATGGTTTCGAGTTATTTGATTTTTTATTTAAATGATTTAGTTAATCGAATAAAAATAACTTATTTGGCTTAATTTTTGGTTATTTCTCTAACTATTTTAGTTTAAACTGAATAACACATTATATTATTAATATAGACACATTAACTTTAATATAAAATTTGACATATTCATAATGGTTCAGATGACTAAAAGAAGAAACCACTAAACCAATTTATAAAAAAAAACATATTGACACTTGACATTAAATTAATAGTTAATAAACATATAAATTAGCAGTCAGTAGTAAAAAATCAATAAAAAACGACCAAGAAACTAAATTCAAATAGGAAATAATCTAATAACAATAAATAAAAAGATTAGAAATAAAAAACAAACCACTAGCAAAAAATAAAATAATAAGCTTTACATTAAATGACAAACTCAAAATATGGCTTTTCAAAAAAAAAAAATTAACAAATAAATAAAGAATTAGTAATTAGCAAACAATAATAACTATAAACCTATAAGATATTAAAATACAAAAAATGGAAGAAGACAAACAAAAATAGTGGTATGAAGTCATACAAAAACATATGTTGTTAGGTGATGTTTGGTTTGTATAATGTTTTTGAATAAAATGAAATATGTGAAAAGAATTTGATTTTGAAGGAAATAGAATGAAATGTTGAGAGTTTTGACCATTTTTTTGGTTGACAGAATTGGAATGAAATTTGTTAAAAGAATTGGAATATTTGGTTCACATAATATAGATTTAGAATTGGAATGAAATGTTGATAAATGACCAAAATACCCTTTTAATAATTTTAATTTTTTTAAACAAAAAATGCTTTAATAAAATAGTCATTAAAAATACTTTATTTGTAACGGTGGTTTAGATTAGTGGTGATCGGTGGTGGTTCAAAACGGTGGTTCAGATCGGATGTGGTTAGTGGTGGTTCAGATCGGTGGTGGTTGGCGGTGGTTCAGATCCGTGGTGGTGGTGGGCGGTGGTTCAGATTGGCGGAGGTCGACGGTGGTTCAAATTGGCGATGGTTCATTTCGGCGGTGGTTTAGATCGATGGTGGTTCAGAACGACGATGGTCGAGGGTGGTTCAAAACGACGGTGGTCGAGGGTGGTTCATTTCGGTGGTGGTCGGCGGTGGTTCAGATCGGCGGTGGTTCAGATCCATGGTGGTGGGCGGTGGTTCAGATCGGCAAAGGTCGACGGTGGTTCAAATTGGCGATGGTTCATTTCGGCGGTGGTTTAGATCGATGGTGGTTCAGAACGACGATGGTCGAGGGTGGTTCATTTCGGTGGTGGTCGGCGGTGGTTCAGATCGATGGTGGTTCAGATCCGTGGTGGTGGGCGGTGGTTCAGATCGGCAAAGGTCGACGGTGGTTCAAATTGGCGATGGTTCATTTCGGCGGTGGTTTAGATCGATGGTGGTTCAGAACGACGATGGTCGAGGGTGGTTCAGAACGACGGTGGTCGAGGGTGGTTCATTTCGGTGGTGGTCGGCGGTGGTTCAGATCGGCGGTGGTCGATGGTGGTTCATATCGACGGTGGTTCAAATCAGTGATGGTCAGCGGTGGTTCAGATCAAAGGTGGTTGACGGTGGTCAATGGTGGTTTAGAGAAGGAACCGATGGAGGCGTGGTTTAATCAGATAGGTTTTATGTGATTAGGTTATAATGGATAAAGGACATATGTAGTATTATGAAAAAAAAAAGAATTTCATATAATCAAAATACCTTATAGTTGCTAAAGAATGTTAAATTCTCTCATTTGCGGAATTTGATGAAATTTACAGATTCCTTCCGTGAAAAAAAAAACGAACCAAACAAATGAATGAAATTTAGTCAACATAATTCAACATTCCAACTCTATCAGATTCTTTCAAAATATGCGAACCAAACGCTACCTTAGGATCATTCCGAGAATTTTAACACAAAAAATAAATTCACCATTTATAGTTTATATTTTGTTGGAGGCAAGTATCCCCTACCACCCTACCAATTAATATAATGTGTGTATGTATATAAAGTTTACTAATTTAATTGGAAAATAAAATTTTAAATTAATGAAAATAAGAAAAATCAAGTCTTCATGTAGAGGGGGAAGAAGTGGCTCATTAATAGATTCAATGGTCGACTTGCTTAAATCGAAGAGGAAGAGCCAACTCGAGCCTTTTTGTCCTCCTAGATGCACGAATGAGGTGAGAAAGAAGCAAACGAGGCAGGGAAAGAAAGGAGAGAGAGAGAGAGAGAGAGAGAGAGAGTACTAGTCTCCCTCAATTGATCAGGTATATGAGCCTTCGGTTTTCATCGTCCGATGATGATGCAGAAGGATGACCGAACAGACGTTTCAGTTAAGCTCTATCTGTCTCTCCTCTCTCGAGACTTGATTGAGTCATTCTTGTATGTACAATGGAAATGAGAAAATAAGTAATTGATCATGTGGGATAAAAATTCATGTCTCAATTTTCATGTTCTATTTATGTCCATCAATCACATGAATACACATAATCAGAGATATAATATAAATATGAATTAAATTAATTTAAAATAAATAAAAATCTGGATTATCTTAATTTCATTGGTGGGATAAAAATGAGACTTCAGATTTTAGGACATGTGATTTTTATCTGGTCAAGCATGCTAGTTCTTCAACCAATTATTCAATACGAATTTTCATTTGTATGGACCAATGTTTATGGTTTAACATATCACATATGTGTGATTATTGCGGGCTTAGAATGGACACAGACTCAATCTGATTTTTTTATTAGTTCAACGAGATTAATATATTATAACCAAATCCTCTTTTACGTGCTTGATTAGTTGCTTTTAATACCGAGCGTTGCTTAGATGATAACAGACTTAAGAAATCTTTTGCCTTTTAAAAAAGCACAAAAGTTATATAACTTCAATCCTTCAATTTAATATTTACTACTACATTTTCCATAAGTTCAAAGATAAAATCATGACATAATCTAAAATATTGATTTTAAATTTGAATTCGATACTGTTGGGGTCCGGGACCCTGCAATTTACCTGATCCCTGTTGGGGAAGTCATTAAGGGTAATAATCCCAGTTCCTCCTTGGTTTCCCCGTTTACTGTTATTTATACCTGAACCCGAAAAATTACAATATGTTAATTTCCACAACTAAAAGTAAATTATAATATTATTTTAAACATGCAAGTTTAAATGTCTCAAATATAATCAAACCAATTACGAACACCATCTTAAATTACAATATAAAGCAAATATCATCAAACATCATCCAACGAACATCACCATTTCACGATTAGACAAATAAACTAGATTTTTTCATAAGGCTTATTTGGGGTGTTGAGGTAAATTAAATAGAAGTTTTTTTAAATTTTAGTGATAGAAAATTTCTTTTAATTATAAATATGCATATATATATATACACATATTTTGGGCGTCAATGATAAAATCCCCGAAATCATCCCTGACCCATCACGAATAAGAAATTTTCGAACTTGACCTGAAAATTTCTGTTTTCGATTTTCACCATTAATTTCGATTTTTTTTTGCCATTACTAATTTCTGCTCACTCCTAGTCCACATGATTTAAACCAAAGTCTATGGATATACAACGAATATTAATATTCCATGTGACAAAGAATATACTTATTTTTGGTACAAGAATATTCCATTTTAATATACTATATGATTCCACTTGAAACCTTGAGATCCAAACTATGAGTTCAAACTTTTACAAATGTCATTAAATCCTTCTTTGTATCTTTTCTATGCATTTGAATCAGATCTCCAATTTTTACTCGAAGAGGCTTTACACGACGATAAAGATGATCTCGACATGACCAGATAAGGTAAGCGTGAGAAAGCTTCGAGACGATATACTGATGGGTTTGTGTGATTGTTGCCGATAAAATGAACATATACGACCACACACAGAGAAGTAACGAGTTCGTTCATGTGTTGTTGAGTAGATGTGTTAAAGATGCTAAGAGGGGCGGAAATTGGATGAAGATTGACAGTTCAAATGTCAGATCCGAAGCAAAGTGGGATGGAAAGGTACGACACAAATATTTGAGATTATAAACTTATGAGACTGTATGAGACATAAAAGATCTGAAGACTGATGGATGATATGAGCATATGGAAAAAGGAGTGAACAAAGTTTCATCTGAATGAATGTATGATATCTGCTTTCGATATCGAGAGGCCGAGAACGAACGACCATCGACAATCCATAACTCGAATTTATGATTATAAATCTTTCTCTCTCTCATTTTTTCTCCTATTAAATGAAGTGGATGCGACGATGAGTCAGCTGAAGTGGATGCGACGGGTACCTCCATGTAAATACTCTTTCTTTATTATTTCTTTCGAAACCATATACTAATTTTTTAAGGGTGTTTTTTGTTTTTTGCAAATTAACATTACATATAAGAGTAATAAAACATGTTTTAAGAAATGATTTGTTTTTATGACAAAACACGAGGTTATAAAACTTGTTTTAAGGAAAAATAACGTACATGTTTACCATTTGTTGTTAAAAGTTTGGGAATTTATCATAACTAACAATTTTAACTCATTAACTTAAAAATATTTAGTTATATTTTATTTCTAAGAAACTAAAAATTGTTGTAGGATAAGTGTGTCATCGTCTAAAGGATATGACGATAGAGATAGAGATAAGTATATCAAAGTTAGATTATAACTGAAATATCTCATAGCTATCTACTTGTAACTCATCTCTAATTAAAATAGAAATTTACCTAAAAATTAGGATCATTTATAATTCAAACCAAACTCACTTAGTAAGAAAAATTATATTACTATCTTAACATTATAGTTTTTATCACTGTTCTAAAAAACTCGCCGCACAGCCGTCATGGCGCGCCATGACACCAAGGCTTGTGTCTCACGCCACGTTAAGCTCGTGGCACGCCATGGCCTAATGCGCAGTTTTTGTAATGCAATATTTGGTATTTTTTTATGTTTTTAATGACTTATTTGCGGGTTTTTAATATATATAACATAATTTAACTTGTTTATTACTATTGACTCATTGAATAACACGCCAAAACATATGTTTTTATATCTAATATTATATATAAATTAGAAATTTGACGGCATAAGTCACGCCTTGAAAACGCCAAGGCTTCGCCATGGCTCCTAAGGCTTGAGGCTTGGCCTCGCCGCCACGCCACGCCTCACGCCATTTAGAACCTTGGTTTTTATACATATTTAACAAAATACTTGTTTGAAAATTAATTAAAAATGTTGACTAATCAATTTAACCCAACTCATTTGAATCTGTCAAAATAATGTGTTTCAACCTGCTACTCAACTCGTCCAATACATCAATAACTGTTTAGGCATCACATATTCAACCTCTCTACCAGTTGGTTTAGAAGAAAATTTTGTGTATATTGTATCCTCTACCGACATTATTCCATGTGAGATTTATTGTGTTCATTTGGTTTGGTTTATAATTTGTTCATGCAATGGCATTTTCGAATTTTATTTTTATAGTATAACGTTTTGTCACATCAACTGTCAATAAGTATGTCGCGTCAACACCACATCATTCAATCTAACGAAGAAGTTATTTCCAAACAAGAAATTGTTGAAGGTTTTATTCGATACATTTTTCCATCCAAAGGGAAACCGAAGAAATTTGAATAGGTTCGGGATGTTTTATTGTCTTTAATCCTTTAAGCGGGATGCCGATGTATCATCTAATTTGCAAACGAATCATTGTCTTTTCGAAAAGTTACATGAAATTATTTCTACTTGTTTTTATTATTACTAGAAGCGTACTCGCGCAATGTAGCTAGATACATCACGATTTTAATGTTTCATTTTATTTTCTATTTTTTGTCGATTTACATTATGATTTTGGATGGTTGTGAGAGAGTGATAATGGTTTTTTATATAAATTTGTTTAATTTAGACTTAATAATATAATGCTTTTTATAAAAAAAATAAGTATTTTGTTAGAATTCAATGATTATGAGTTAGTTATTAATTCAAACATATAACTTTAGAAATTTGTACTCATGCATCATGACTTGTATTCTTGAATTTTAGGTAATGTGTATCAATAAACAATACTCAATGCATAAAAGTACAAAAACGACGACCAAAAAATCAAATTGGTTCTAAAAATATAAAACCATAACTTATTACAATAAATTATAAATTTAAAAGTACATCAATAATAATCGAATAGAGATATATAAGATAGTAAAACATAATAATTGAACTAAACTACAAACTTAGCTACAAAATATAATGTAATTTATTTTGCTTTAATAATATAATGTTTTTTTTATAAAATATTATGTTAGATTTTTTAATTATATTTTAGATTTTTTATATTTAAAATTTGATCTTTATTCTATATTTAATTATGCTGAGAGTGATTTTAGGAGAGTTAAAGTGAGAAATGATTTTAGGGGAGTTAAAATGGTTAGAGAAAATTATTGAAAGTTAATAAATAACATTAAATGTAGTACATACAACTTTAATAGTTTTTTTAAAAGATTTTAAGTAATTAACATTAAATAGCGGTACATTAAGCTTTAAGACTTGTTTTTAAGAGTTTTTTTATGTCTACTTTATAATATAGTATATAGATATAGATATGAAAATAAATTATTTAAAGAAAATCGTTTATAAAAAATAATGTACTTTTATTTAATTGTCTTTTTAGAGAAAATACTTTCAAAATATAGGTTTAATAATTTATCTATCTATCTATACTATATTATAAAATAGACATAAAAAACTCTTAATTACAATATTTTAAGCACAAAATACTAATTAAAGCCAATTAATTAATTTACAATTTTATAATACATTGGTACAACTTATCCAAGCACATTATCTTACATCATCATCTATTTGTGGAATGAATACTCATTTATTAATATAAATATTTGTTTTTTTATATTTAATGGACGATTTGATCAATATTATCTACTATTATCAATATTTATTTTTTATATTTAATGGACGATTTGATCTATATTAGTTATAATCTCATAACTAATATATCTATACTATATTATAAAAACATGCATTGATCTAATAAATATATTTAAAAAAAATAAAACAGGTAGTTTATCTCATAGTGTTTATCTTGTATTTAATATGTTTATTTGCAGTTAGTTATTTTTTTAATTTTAAATATAAAATATCTTAAATATAGTTATCATTTAAATTAAACATTTTTTGACCTGTAACAAAAAATTTTATTATTATTTTTTATAAAAAACCATAATTAAACTAAACTAAAATATATTTTTGTTTTAAATCTAGGTTTCTCAAAATCGTAAAATAAAATAAAAAAAGAGTAACAAAAAATATGAATAATGATCGAGGGTTCGGGTTCAAAATTTCAGAAACCTGCTGCATTGCGAGGGTACATTTCTATCTATCTATCTATCTATCTATCTATATATATTAAAAAAGACATATTTGACAAGCTATATTTGACGTTCATTTCACTAACCAAAATAGCTAATCTCCTCAATCAAATTCATTTTTAACCAGTTTTAGAACCGGACTCTCATTTTAAACAAAGTTTACGTAAATACCTTAAGCATAAAACTTATTTTCAGATTTAAAAAAGAAAAACAATTCTTTACGCAAATGCATAACCCATTTACATAAGAATCATTACGCAAATGGGTTACACAAATGTGAATCTTTATGCAAATTTGTGTAGTCTTTTTTTTTAAATCTAAAAATCGAGTTTATGCAAATGCTTAAAGACATAACATAAACTCCGCCTAAAATGAGAACTTAATTGAAAAATGACTAAAAAGTGAATTTGGAAAATTGACTATTTCGATCAATTTCCTAAACAAAAGTGTTCCCTAAAAAAGACAATTTTTTTAAATAAATGACTTCAATAAACAATTTTCACATTATATGATCTTAAACATGAAATATGTTACTGAGAATAATAATTGAATGAAAGTACTAAATTCAAATCAAAACGATCATCTATACTATATTATAAAGCGTGAATAAAAAACTCTTAAATACAAATTATCAGACATAAAATACCATCATTTTATACAAGATTTTAAAAATATCTTAATTTACATGTATCAAAGCACAATATACATATTACTACTGGAGCCTGGAGGCTTATAACACCCACCAGTTTTGTATGTGCAGGACCTTCCTTTTATGCAGACCTTTCCATGTATCACTATTAATTAATACTTAATTTTTTTTATATAAAAAACATTATATTATTAAGCCTAAATTAAACAAATTTATAAAAAAAACATTATCATTTTCTCAAAACCATCCAAAATCGTACTGTAAATCGACAAAAAAATAAAATGAAACATTAAAATCGTGATGTATCTCGCTGCATTGCGCGAGTACGCTTCTAGTAATAATAATAGTTAAAGATGAAATCGTTAGTTTCATTAGGCCATTTATATCGTTACAGTTACAACATAATCTCTTAAAACAACATATCAACATTAACATTAACTTTGTAATTAATTAATTAATTAATTAATCTTTACATCAAAAATTCAATTCGTAACGTGCAATATTAAATTAGTAAGAAACCTATATTTTAATTAATTAGAACATAACATTTTCAAACAAAAATTACAATTTATTAACCAATATTATATGAAACGGTTTTATTTAAAAAATTGACGATGTTACAGGCACGATAACGAAATTTAATTTATTTTATTAAGAAACTAGAAACGTACTCATGCAATGCAACAAGATACATCACGATTTTAATGTTTCATTTTATTTTTTGTTTTTTTGTTGATTTACAGTACGATTTTGGATGTTTTTAAGAAAGTGATGATGCTTTTTTATATAAATTTGTTTAATTTAGGCTTAATAATATAACGTTTTTAAAATAAAAAAATTAAGTATTTTGTTAGAATTCAATGATTATCTTATATATTTTAATGACATCTTGAAAAAATAACCAATTACATATTTAATAATATAATTAAAACAAATTTATAGTCATATAATATATTAATTAATAGTGATATATGAAAATGTTTGTATAAAAGAAAGGTCATGCACATATCAAATTGGTGGGTGGTAGAAACCTGCAGTAATAATATGTATCTTGTGCTTTGATACTGGTAAGTTAAGAGATTTTTAAAATCTTGCATAAAATGATAGTACCTTGTGCCTAATAATTTGTAATTAAGAGTTTTTTATGTCTGCTTTATAATATAACTAGAAATGTACTCGCGCAATGCCGCTAGATACATCACGGTTTTAACGTTTCATTTTATTTTCTATTTTTTGTCGATTACTTTACGATTTTGGTTGGATGTGAGAGATTGATAATGATTTTTTATATAAATTTGTTTAATTTAGACTTAATAATATAATGTAATTTATTTTGGTTTAATAATATAATTTTTTTTATAAAATATTATGTTAGATTTTTTTAATTATATTTTATATTTTTATATTTAAAATTTGATTTTTATTCTATATTTAATTATCCTGAGAGTTATTTTAGGAGAGTTAAAGTGGGAAATGATTTTAGGAGAGTTAAAATGGTTAGAGATAATGATTGAAAATTAATAAATAGCATTAAGTGCAATACATACAGCTTTAATGGTTGTTTTTTAAGTAATTAACATTAAATAGCTGTACATTAAGTTTTAAGACTTGTTTTTAAGAGTTTTTTTATGCCATCTTTATAATATAGTATAGATATAGATAGATAATTAAAACAAATTTATAGTAATATAATATATTAATTAATAGTGATATATGGAAATATCTGCACATATCAAATTGGTGGGTGTTAGAAGTCTACAGTAGTAATATGTATGTTGTGCTTTGATACTTGTAAATTAAGAGATTTTTAAAATTTTGCATAAAATGATGGTACCTTATGCCTAATACCTTGTGCATAAAATGAAATAAAATAATCATCTATCTGAAAGAAATATAAAAATGAGTCATAATCGAATAGATAAAATAAAGAAAACAAACAAAACATCAATATAGACCTACAATTATTTATTTCTTATGAACATATTTAGCTTAAATCCATCGTGGTGTTTGGTGCTCGTTAAGCAATGGTCTATTTTCCACGTCTTTTTGAAAAACGAAAAATATTTGGACCATTTGAAACATAATTGCAAAGTGACAAATGAGAATGATTCATCATCCAAAATAGAAAAGAATGAAATTTATGATTATTAATAGATTCACATGCGAATAATAATTTAAAGATCAGATTTTCGCATCATCCGAAAAAGCAATGAAATTTATGATTATTACATAGATTCACATGCAAATAAAATTTAAAGATCACATTTTGGTAAACGAATCACCCAAAAAAGCAATGAAATTTTTGATTATTACAGAGATTCACATGCGAATAAAATTTAAAGATCACATCTTGGTAAACGAATCACCAAAAAAAGCAATGAAATTTTTTATTATTACAGAGATTCACATGCGAATAAAATTTAAAGATCATATCTTGATAACCACATCAACCAAAAAAGTTTATAATTATTAACATAGATTCACATACAATAAAAGTTAAAGATCACATTTTGATAACCAAAACATCCAAAAAAGCAATAAAATTTATGATTAATACATATATTCACATGTGAATAATTATTTAAAGATCACATTTTGATAACCGAACTATCTAAATATCCTTGGATTAACGAACAATGATTCATCACATGAACAAGAAAATAACGATTAAAGATCACATGTGAATAAAGTTTCAATCTTTTTAAATGTTAGATGTGGAATCAATCGTTAAAAATTCAAATTTGATAATAAAAATCATTTAAAAGATTCTTGAATCAATGTTAAATTAGGACAAGGGTCGAAGAGTAATCAATCAATCAGTGGGTCACATGGCGATGATTCATTTGGCATGTGATCTGAAAATCATCAAGATCGGACTCACCTACCATACAAAGTTACAAACCCAACATCTCACTTCACTCATGTCGATAAATAGCGAGAAACCCACGAAGGAAATCCCACAACAAACCCCTTTGCAATTGCATTGCAGTGATCCACGTTCTATGCAGCAGAAAGGAAGATCATTCAATAGCAGATCGAGATCATTCTCAAGAGCTCGCGTTGCCATCGAGGGTTCATAGTTTAATCCTCAAATACCCATTTAACCAAACCTCCGATTTTCACTCAATTTTTTGTTTCTTGTTCTAAATACTGTTTTGGTTTCGTTCTTAATCCTCATTTCTCGAAAACCCCATAATTTCTCGTCAAAATCTCTTGCAATGGCTGCTGTTGTTAATGGTGATTTGCTTTCCTTTGATCTGTTTGTTATTCAATTCAATTTCTTGAGTTGGGTTTTTATTGATTGAATTGAATCTTTTGATTGAATTGAAATTGAATGATGATTGTAGGAGAAGAACGTGAGATTCAGAAGAACTACTGGGTGGAGCACTCTGTGGACCTCACTGTTGAGGCTATGATGCTTGATTCAATGGCATCAGATCTTGATAAAGAAGAGAGGCCTGAGGTATACATACATACATAAATATATATACACTATCCATGCATTCTTACTTTCTTTCTTGAATCCTTTTGTATTATGGTTTTTTTCTTTTTTGGGTTTTTATTTGTTAAGAATTTGGATCTGGGTTTCTTTGATTAGCCATTGGATGTTTTGTTTCCAAGAATCTTGGATAACCAATAGATCATCTCTTTTTATAAATCTTGATGTTTACTGTTTTTTCTTGATTAATTTTTTTAATCAATGGTTTGACCCCTTTTGTGGTTCTGTTTGTGATTGATCTTTAGATTAGTGAGTTCAATTTGTGTGTATGATTGGGTTTAGTTACTTCAGAATGACCATTTCTTTTGGATTCTGAGTTATGACTAAAAGTTGATAGTGACAGTTTTTTGCTTACTGCTTACATTTTGGTTCTAATCTACAGTCTTTTATCACAACAAATGTGTTCTTTTTGCTAATACTTGCAAGTTTGAAGGAAAAGGAAAACTCATATTGATTATGTGGTTTTAAGCAACTTATTACCAATAAATTCCCATCATGGTTTTAGTTTTTGGTTGATTTGTAAGCTATTGGATTAGTTTACTGTTTTGGGTATGTAGTGTTGGAAACTAACTTTTGCTCAAGAATATAAATTCATTTAATCACTCACCGTCGAACATATCCTTTGACCAATGAGAGATTCTTCTTGACCTTTTCGGTTAAAACAAACCCTTTTTGGAGGATGCAATCCGAATGAGTTTTATAGTTCTATGAAGGGTGTAATGCAATTCATATTCTTTGTCCTCAAAATCACACCCCTTCTGCATTCGCTTGCAATAAACTCCTTACATTTTATGTTTACTGGTTTAATTTTGTTATTCTTGAATTCTTTAAACCATTTGAGGACGGATCTGTGTTCATCCCACACCTAGACCCTATTTTTTTTGGGAAGGGTGTCCTACCCTTGACAAATTATGACTGTAAGACATCAGCCCTGATTAATTTTCAGTGGCCACAATTGTTGTGTACGCCTAGATTCGAACCCGGGGCAGATGGGATATTCTACCACATCCCCTAGGGCCTTAACCAGTACGCCACAACCCTTGTGGTTACCTAGACCCTACTTTCAAGTGGGATGTTTAGGGTTCATTCATTTTGTTATCTCTTGGGTTCTGTAATGCATTTGAGGACGGGTCTGTGTACATCCCACACGCAACCAGACTCCACTTTCAAGTGGGGTATACTGGGATCGTTCACTTTGTTATCTTTTGTATTCATTTTTGCATTTGAGGACGGGCCCGTGTACATTCCTCACACCGATCCTACTTTCAAGTGGGATATACTGGGTTCGTTTGGTTTGGTTTAGCGGTGTGCCTCATGTCTACTCATTGTTTAGGTACTGTCGCTACTCCCACCCTATGAAGGAAAGTGCATACTCGAACTAGGAGCTGGTATTGGTCGTTTTACTGGTGAACTAGCCAAAAAGGCGGGGAAGGTCATTGCCTTGGATTTCATCGAAAGCGTGGTAAAAAAGGTATGCAATCTCGTATGGAAAAGAAGAATACTTTTTTCTATGGTTGTTTTTGTGATTTTTAACTATTTATTCTTGCAGAATGAAAGCATCAATGGACACCATGAAAATGTCAAATTTATGTGTGCTGACGTTACATCCCCGGACCTAAACTTCCCAGCTGAATCAATGGATTTGATTTTCTCAAACTGGTTATTGATGTATCTTTCTGATAAAGAGGTGAACCTTCAACCTTTTACTTCAAAATCTTCCATAAACAAGCTTAGGATTATAGCAAGTCTTTGTTACCAAAATCTTTGCTTGATTCATGAAGCAAACATTAAAATCCCATCAAGTAATTGGAATCCAAAAGAACAGACTAATGAGATGAAACCTTTTAATATTAACAAATATATGTATGAAGTGCTTAAAAGAAGTTGAATGAATCTATACAAGTAACCGAAAATGGTTCCTGGTTTCTATAATTACTTTATGTACATGTGCATACCGGATGGATGAATGGTTAAGAGGGTGTTTTGCAGTTTTTCATTTTTTTGTGGTTTTGCCCTGAATCTAACCTATATATATATATATATATATAAACCAGTTGAGAATCTAACCTATCTTGTGGTTTTTTCATTTTTTTGTGGTTCCTGCTTTGTCTTTTTTTTTTTTTTTTAATTTTCTTCACTAGATTCCAGTTTAGAAAGTAAACCAGTTGAGTTGGCTAAATGCTGTTCTTTTGATGGTTACAGGTTGAATATATTGCTGAAAGACTTCTGAAATGGGTGAAGGTCGGAGGACACATTTTCTTCAGAGAGTCATGCTTTCACCAATCTGGAGACCATAAGCGAAAGCACAACCCAACACACTACCGTGAACCTAGATTTTACACCAAGGTACAAAATAGATATTGACCTAGAAATTATGAAAAATGCTATGTTGATTGATAACAATTTGGTTACAAAAAGGGTTAGTGATATCTGGTCATAGATGTTTCCTACACCATGAGAAAACCTTTTGTTAGAGTCCCTGATCGGGTAAACTTGGACCATTTTTGTCCTATATATGTTGAAACCTCCCTTCTCTCCTCAATGACTCTTTTGGAGAGTAACTTGTTGGTTTCACATATTCTAACATGGTATCACAACCCAGGTCTACCACTCTAGCGACTCGATACTTTGTTGGAGGGAGGGTGTTAAGAGTCCCACATCAGAGTAATATGGGGGTTTCACATATTCTCACATGGTATCAGGGCCAAGGTCTAACGTTCTAGGGACTTGACTCTGGTGTTGGATTGACAATATGAGGCCCATTTGGCCTCCGTTGGAGGGGGCGTGTTAGAGTCCCACATCAACTAGACTTGGACCATTTCACATCTATATGTGTTGGAATCTCCTTTCTCTCCTTAAGGGTTCTTTTGGAAAGTAATATGGGGGTTTCACGTATTCTCACACCTTTAATCGTTGTCTTGAGAGGTTATCATTTTTGAATCCTTTCTAACGAGTATGGCTGTTTAGGTCTTTAAGGAATGTCACATGTCCGATGCATCCGGCAACTCCTATGAACTCTCTCTTGTTGGGTCCAAATGCATTGGAGCTTATGTTCGCAGCAAGAAAAATCAAAATCAGGTACTTAGTTTACCATGAAATTTTCTAGATTTTTTCTTCACTGGTCTCGTGAATTACTAACCACGGAATGCACTCGTTTTGCAGATCTGCTGGATATGGCAGAAGGTGAACTCGGAGGACGATAAGGGCTTCCAGCGATTCTTGGATAATGTCCAGTACAAAAGCAGCGGCATACTGCGTTATGAACGCATATTTGGACAAGGGTTTGTGAGCACAGGAGGATTAGGTAATGACCAAATTGACTTTTGTCAATCTATAGTTGCCTTTTCTTTTTCTTTTTTTCGTTTCTTGTTGTGTGAATAATCATGTTATGTAGCACCTTTGGTCCAAATATAGTCCATGGGGTCCAACCCGAAAAGCCCCTTTCACATGGCCCTCACAAACTTGAGGTCATCCCGTTAGCACCTGAGATTTGATGCTTCATGGGGCACCTAGTCCGTCTTTAGGCCACGTTTGGCAACTAGCTTATTTTTTGAACTTATTGAAAAAGGCCTGTTTGGTTAGCAATAAACTAGTTTTGGAAAACTACTTCAAATAGCGTTTCAATAAGCTCCGGGGGCTTTTTTAGAAGTTTTTTGGAAAATTTTCGTTATAAACATCTTTTTCAGATAATTTTCTATTATTATGAGCAGATACCACGAAAGAATTTGTGGCACAGCTGGATCTGAAGCCAGGCCAGAAAGTGTTAGATGTTGGATGTGGCATCGGGGGAGGCGACTTCTATATGGCCGAGAACTTTGATGTTGAGGTTGTTGGCATCGATCTTTCTGTGAATATGATCTCTTTTGCTCTTGAACGGGCAATTGGGCTCAAATGTTCAGTTGAATTCGAGGTTGCTGATTGCACCAAGAAAACATATCCAGACAATACGTTTGATGTCATCTATAGCCGTGACACTATCCTCCATATTCAAGTAAGATTCCGCTCTATATATATATGATGTTTGAAGGGTTTTATCCTCCGAGTGAACTAATAAGCAAGTATTCAACATTTAAATGCTTTATAAATGATGTTTGAATTCCATTTCCCCGTTGCTTGTTAGTCGAGATATTACCAAACGGAAGGCACTAAGAAACAAATACTGTCATCCTTCATTTATCCACATTTCTATTTTAGTTTTCCCCAAAATAAGTGTCCACTTTCAAAAGTAATTGCTTACTTTCCAATTCTACCCTTGCTTATGAGATGTAGAAGTTCATTGCTTCCTCTATTATCAAGGGTAAAATAGTCATTTAGTTTATTAAAAAGTGTAATAATTACACATTTCTAAAACTGTGTGCCTTTTTCATTATGGACATTTATTTTGGAACGAGAGGGAGTAGAAATACTATATAGTTTGTCCGTGCGTATTTAGCTTAGCAGGTAAGGAGGTGGGCATCCTTGCAGGATGAGTGGGAGGTCTGGGGTTCGACTCCTGACACCACCCACCTACTTTTGGGACACATGATTTACGTCCTCCATGATGACTGTGGGACCGGTTTTGGTGGCGGCGCTCCAGAGGGTGGCGTCATACCCTTTTTGTAGAATGCTAAGTAGTTCAAATTGCATTTTTACCGTGTTTTTCTTAATTATTTTCGCTTATGTAATTTTAGGATAAACCTGCATTGTTTCGAACCTTCTACAAGTGGTTGAAACCAGGTGGCAAAGTTCTCATCAGTGATTACTGCCGAAAATCTGGATCACCATCTCAAGAGTTTGCGGAATACATCAAGCAAAGAGGATATGATCTCCACGATGTAGAAACATACGGGCAGGTGAAATTAACGCTAAACCCTAAACCTTAAACCCTAAACATCAAGATCAAGATCAAGACAACAATTTGGTTTATATGTTAGTAATGTGTATATTGATTCATTTATTCATACTCTTTAGATGCTTAGAGATGCTGGCTTTGGTGAAGTGACAGCAGAGGATCGAACGGATCAGGTACTTGCATCCTTTCACTTATGTAATTTCGTCTTAGGCTATGTCTACCAAACTAGCTCATAAGTTAGCTGATAAACTGGTCATGTTTGGTAAAAACTAGCTAATAAGCTATATAAGGATGTAAAACGACCTAAAAGGACATGCCGAAAATTTAATTGGAAAAATATAAGGGGCATAATTGGAAAAAATGAAAAAAAATCCCCTAGAGGTTATTGAAACGCTACTTCAAGTAGCGTTTCAACAAGTTAACTAAGCGAGACTTTTTCAATAAGCTCAAAATTTTAGCTAGCTTATGGTTGTCAAGCGTGGCCTTCATTTTTCGCAGCGGAGAGAATGAAAGGTCACTCATTTGTGACCACGAGTCGAGTTCTAGTAACTTTCAGGGCCAACTCAACCGGAAAATAAAGGCTAGGCCCTTTCGGTCGCTAGATTGAGTCTTCTCAGGGCCACTTGGATTTTCCTGGTTGTTATATTCAGGGGCCATGGGATTAGTCGAGGTTCGCACAATCTGGTTCTGACACCCACAGTTGCCCAAAAAAGAAAAGAAGTTGGGTTCTAGTACAAAAACAAGTTATTTGCTTTGAAACCAAGGACTTCTCTCCCGAACCCTTTCCAAAACCAAGAAGTCTTGGTGCAGTGGGGTCGTTAATACCCGTTCTAATTTCTTCTGTTGCCTTGTTTCAGTTCAAGGACGTCCTTAAAAGGGAGCTAGAAAGAGTGGAGAAGGAAAAGGAAGAATTCATCCAAGATTTTTCTGAAGTGAGTGCATTTACATACACATTCATACAATCATTCATATGTGAATGGACAATATTCATACAATTATTCATATATGAATGGACTGTATTCATAAAATCATTCATATAGAAATGGACAGTAAAATGCAAGCATCGATTAACGTTTTCTGGTGAACTTGATACCTGCAGGAAGACTATAACGATATCGTCGGTGGTTGGAAGGCGAAGCTGGTGAGAACAGGTTCCGGGGAGCAGAGATGGGGATTGTTCATTGCCAAAAAGAAGTGATTGCATTGTGGGTATTCATATTTCTAGTGGTTTTTTAGTATAACCCCAATCTTCAAATAAAAAGACTGGTGCTGAGGCTCAGATATCTTGTGGGGTTGTAATCTAAGTACTCTGTGACTGTATTGTAGAATTATTGTTATTGTTATTGATTGTTGATGTTTAATGAATTCAAAGTGTGGATTTTTAATTTGTTACTAGCAAAAACTAAACATGTTTCTTGTATGTGGTTCTAAATTCTGATGGTGTGCATGGTTTCGGTTGGGTTGGGTTGGGCTGGCTGGCTGGTTTGAAGGTGTTAGAACAACCAAAGCTAATGATTTGAGGTTTAAAAAATCTCAACTTGTTCAAAGCGTTTTAAAGGTATAACCCATCCCAAATCATGTGAGTTAGGTTAGGTTAGTCGGGTTTGAGTTCCCTTGCATCATGTTACAAACAAACGGGCGTTTTACCAAATGCTAAAAATGGGTAAATGCTTACCAGATTACTTACCTTACGAGATGAGTATTACAAGGGTCGAGAATCTTACCCAGTGTGGTGGCTTTTACCTGGTTAGTGCTTACCGGGTAGGTGATGCTTACCCACAATCTTACGATGCCATCTTGATGGCTGATAATCTTCTGCGGTAAGTATTTGGTAAATAGCCTATTAGTGAGGTTGGATTTATTATAAGCTTGTAGCGCTAACTTCAGCGCCATTGTTCTTAGCATGTTGGTCATTCATTCGACTGAAGTTGCTCCCTTGAGTTTACCAAGTCAGAAAGGAATGAAAGTTATTGAGTTTATTTGGGGGTGGGAGTTATGGTTTATTCAGGCTCGGTTCAGTTTAACAGTCCTGCGACATTGGCCTAACAGATAAGAAAAGGTAAACATCATTGCAAAAAGAGCGAAAAATATAAAGTTCAATTTCAAGCATCACCCATCTTTGCAACTAGGATATGTGATTTACCTTCCCATGATGGTTGTGGGACTGATATAAGATATTAAAATATGAAAAATTGAATGCTTATTACACTAATTAAAAAAAATCATTATACTAAATCAGAACCAAGACAAACTCCATCACATATTGATGTATTTTGCCATTTTTATTTATCCATTTATTAACAATTTGTAATTTTTATCACAATTTATGGCCATCTATGGTGTAATGTTATATAATGACATGTATGTGACTATGGCTTTTGAAATAAGGTTTAAAATGTTGATATCTTCAAACTATTAATTTATGAAATTTATATAAATTTGGATTCTTATATTTACAAAATTTATTATGTTCAATGAAAATATGTCAAGTGAAAAGTTGATTTAATGGTTTTCTTCAAATGTTTAATCCAAATATTACAACATTTATTGAATACAAACTAAATCTCCTTCAAAGATTACAAATATAAAACCCTAAAAAGAGAGAAGCTAAAAACGAGAGGGAGAGAGAGAAAGTAATTTGTAAAAAGTGAGCCGATGAAATGAAAATCTCGGTTAGATGCTCTTTATATAACTTCCATAAATTGCAACAAGGTCGTTGCCAAATCATTCCTTAATTCCACAATAATTGCTCCGCTACCCTTCAGTTTTCTTTAAAAATGAGGCGCGGTCCCTCCTATCCTCAACTATCAGCATATGTTTATTAAGCCCCTGAACTTCTACAATACACAAATACAACCAAGATAAGTTAGATAGATGACAAGATTGGTATAAGCTTTACCTTTTTAACACCCTCCCTCAATCTTGACATCTGAAAAGATCCAACATGTTTAATTTATCATTGAGATAGTCGTGTTGATTTACACCAAGTGATTTTGTAAAAATATCTGTTGGATTTTCAGTTGATAAAACTTTTACAGTTTTTAGCATTCAAGTTGCAATCTTATTCCTCACTTGATGTATATCAATCTCTATGTGTTTAGTCCGTTCGTAAAACACCAGATTATTTGCAATTTGAATTGCAGACTTATTATTACAATTCAAGCTTACCGGAAGTAAGTTATCTATTTCTAGATCTGCTAAAATGCTAAGAGTCCAAATAATTTCACATAGAGTAGAGGCCATAGCCCTGTACTCAGACTCAGTAGAGGAGCGTGAAACAGTAGGTTGTTTCTTGCTTCTCCACGACACCATACAATTTCCTAAGAAAATACAATACCCAGTAAATGACCTTCTAGTTGATAGACACTTGCCTCAATCATCGTCAACGAAGACAGTCAATTTAAAATCAGTACCAGAACAAGAAGAAAAGCAGACACCCTTACCAGAAGCCTTCAAATACCTTAGAACTCTAAGAGCCAATTTCAAATGAGACTGTCGTGGTGAATGCATAAATTGGCTTAAGCAGTGGACTGCAAAAGCAATGTCATGTCTAGTAGCTAACAAATAAAGAAGTCTACCAATCAGTTTTTGATACCCAGTAAAATCTTTTAAAAGAGTATCTTTTGACTTAGGCCCAAGAGAATCAGTCACTATCAAGTTAATGTCCATTGGTGTATTAATAGGCTTACACCCTAAATATCCAAAGTCATTCAAAAATTCAAGACAATACTTTCTTTGAGACACGCACAAACCAGTTTCAGTTTCTAAGATTTCAATGCCTAAAAAGAACTTTAACAAACCAAGATCTTTGATTTTGAAATTAGACTGTAAATGATTTTTTACCTTTAGAATTTCAGAATCAAAATTACCAGTGAGAACAATATCATCCACGTAAACAAGAAGGACAAGAAACACATTATTATCACATTTGGTAAATAAAGAATAATCACTAGTACTCTGACAAAAACCATGGTTAAGTAAACATGTGGATAATTTTTCATACCATTGACGTGGCGCTTGTTTCAAACCATAAAGAGACTTAACTAATTTACAAACGCGTTTTTCATTAGCCGAAAAATAACCGGGAGGTAAACTCATATAAACATTTTATACTAAGTCTCCATACAGAAAAGCATTGTTCACATCTAGTTGGCACAACGACCACCTATTTTGAACCGCTAAAGCAATCACACAACCGACAGTCACCATTTTTACAACTGGTGAAAACGTTTCCTTATAGTCTAAGTGCTCACATTGACTGTAGCCTTTGGCTACAAGACGTGCTTTATATCTTTCTATTTCTCCCGTGGATTTATATTTAACTTTATAAATCTAACGACATCCTATCGGTTTTCTACCCGGAGGCAGATCAGTAAGAACCCAAGTACCATTTATGTATAGAGCTTCCATCTCATCATTCATAGCATTTACCCAATTCTGGTCCTTACTAGCTTCAAAGAAGTTTTCAGGTTCAACATATTTGTTTAATGTAGAAATGAAACAAAAATTATTTGAATTAAGACGAGAGTAATTAACAAACTTTTCTATACCATACTTGACCTTACCTTCTACTACATAATCATCAAAACGACGGGGTAAGACAGAAGACCTACTAGACTTACGCACAAAAGATACAAATTGATTATCAATATCCATACCCTCAGAAGGGGACCTCAAAAGATCATCATTTGAATTTTGAACAGTTAAATGACGAAAATTAGCAGCACGTGTACTACTGGCAACCTCAGTGCCACCAGGACCACTTGATCCGGCGGCTCTATTGATGTCATTCATTAAATCAGTACTACCAGGGTCCACAGACCCGACAACTCTGTCTTGACTACTCAGATGGTCACGGTTACTTGAGTTATCAGAAGTGTTTAGAAAACTTTCACTTTAAGGATTCTCTCTAATCTCATCATCGGGCAATTCCGAAGGCAAATCATTAGACTGAATTCTAAAAAAAAAATCAAAGAAATTTAATGAGTTTATGTTACTAGAATCCTCACTTGGTTGATTAGCACTCATTTTGAATGGAAAAATTGTTTCGTAAAACTTAACATCTCTAGAAATGATAATATGTTTTGAATCCAAACTATAAAGTCTATAACCTTTTTTTGATTTAGAGTAGCCAAGATGAATATACTTTTTTGATCGTGAAGAAAATTTATCAGAAACATCAGGTTTTACTGCCTAGCATAAACACCCAAAATTTCTAAGATGCGTCAAAACAGGTGCAAAACCAAACACAAGTTCATATGGACACTTTCCATTCAACACAGAGGAAGGGGTTCGATTAATAACGTAAACAACAATTAAAATACATTCATTCCACATGTTTAAGGGAATGTTTCCTTGAAACATTAGGTCTCGCAACATTCAGAAGATGTCTATGCTTGCGTTCAACTACCCCATTTTGTTGGGGAGTATAAAACATAAGTAGTTTGATGTATAATACCATTAGATTTAAAACATGTACCTACCTTACTATTAGTGAATTCATTCCCATTATCACTTCTGAAAATTTTAACATGTTTGCTAAACTGAGTACTCAACAGACTGTGAAAAGCAACAATATTATCAAACACTTCATCTTTACTTTTCAACAAATATACCCAAACAGATCTAGTATAATCATCCACAATAGTCAAGAAAAATCTATAACCCTCCTTACTGGGAACACGATAAGGCCCCCACAGATCTAGATGAATCAACTCACCAAGAACAGTGGAGGTGTGAGTATTTATATTAAATTTGTCCGTAGTTTGTTTAGCCTTGTGATAAATGTCACAAGGAGAAGGGGCAGATTCATTCTCAAGACCAAGGGTATTCTTGAGAACCCCAAGAACTTGATCCGCCGGGTGACCAAGCCTACAATGCCACAATTGGCGAGAGACATTACAAACAAAAGACATATTATTCGAAAAAACACTAGAATTACAAGAAACAGAAGGCTTACCCTTAGACAATTTGTCAAAGAAGTATAAACCTCCTTGTTCGCTACCAATCCCCACAATTCTCTTGTGAAGAGAACCCTGAAGAAGGTAACACTTATACTCATCAAACCCAACGAAGATTTTACTATCTCTAGCTATCTTATGCACAGAAAAATGATTAACATGAAAATCAGGAACAACGAGAACATCAAATAAAATCACTTTAATATTAAGTCTATAATTCCCAATTTGATCTATTCTAGCTTCATCTCCATTAGGTTGAGTAACTTTAAGATTTAGGTCAGAGATATTAATGACATTTTCAAGTTGAGAAATAGAGGAAGTCATGTGTTAATTTGCTCCAGAATCAATTATCCAACCAGAATGAGAACATTTTGAAAATAAGTTAGACATATTTTTTACATGGACATGAAACATACCTTCCATATTAACTGAAATGGTCTTTGATTGTTTTTTATCAAGAAGAGACAATAACTTGTTAATTTGATCTTCTGTAAGGGATGTTGACATATTCCGATTAGAAGTAGTGGTATTGGTATCCGTGGAACAAATATTATTTGAGGAGGATTTGACAGATTGACCAATTTTAGATTTTGTAAATTGAAAATCCTTAGGAAATCCGATTAACTTGTAACATCTTTCTATAGTATGTCCATTGTCAGGATCGAATTCTTAACAAGAATTTATTCTCAGAAACAATATCAAAGAAGTTTGCGGAATAACACTTTGATAGTTAATGAAACAGTAAATTAACACAGAAAATATGAAGAATAAACTGTAAACTTGTATTGACTGCTTGAAGTTACAAGATTACACACTCAACCTCAATATTGATGAACAGGCTCATCAATACGAATTCTACTTCTCTAGAATTAGGATCTATGCCTTGAGGTTGATTTCTTTAAAAACTTAGAATGAATCACCTTCTCAAAAGTTATGTCTAACTATTCTAAACAATACAATATATATACTAAAGATAAAAGATAATTACAATTAATAAAATATCTTCAGAATATCTTCCATGAATATCTTCAGCTTCCATGAATATCTTCAGTTTATCTAGCTGTCATCCTTTCCATACAGATCTCCATCTCATAAGCAGTACTAATCATAAGCAACATTATTCTTCAGCAACATTAATACTCTGAGCAGTATTAACTCTAGCAGTATTAACCATGCTCAACAGCATTAATCTCTTCAAGCAGTACTAACTTTGAACTAGAAGTACTAATCTTGTTGAGCAACATTAACCATCAACTAGCAGCATTAACAACAGAAGTATTAACTGGAAGTATTAACTGTTTTCTTCTAGCAGCATTAACTAGAAGTATTAACTGTTTTCTTCTAGCAGCATTAACTAGAAGTATTAACTGGAAGTATTAACTGTTTTCTTCTAGCAGCATTAACTACAACTGGCAGCATTAACTACAACTAGCAACATTAACCACAGAAGTAGTAACCATGTTGAACTAGAAGTAGTAACCATGATGAACTAGAAGTAGTAACCATCCTTGGCATATTTCAGACCCAACAATCTCCCCCTAACTTAACTTTTCAAAACTGAGAAGTTAAGTTCTTCAACATATGGTCTTTATGATAATTTCAAAACTTTCTGCAATTACTAGTTCTTCTTGATTCAGTTTCTGCAGTTATCTTCTTTTCTGTTTCTGATGTAGTTACTGCTTTATTTCAGCTTCTTCACTTATCTCCCCCTTAAAATAAGATTTCATATCAACTTGATTCTCCTTCTCATGTCTTCTCAAGTTCAGTTGTTTAAGTCTCCCCCTTTTTGAAATAATCATGATCTGTGCTCCTTTTCATCTCTTTTATCTCCATAATTTGATTGTGAACTTTCAGACTAATTGTACCAAGTGTATCCATCAATTCTTTATAGTTAAACTGTCCTCACCTCCTTTAGGTGTGTTTACCACCTTTGAATGATCCTTGGATCTTTTAGTAGAGATCTTCTGCCTAGCAGAAGCACCTTCTACTCCCTTGGTTTCTTGGCACCTGGGACCTTTAGATAATTACTCATCTAAAGTTGCCATGGGGAAGGTCTTAGATATGTTCACACTGTCCTGTCCTGCACTTTGTGCAAAGTCAGTAGTGTGAGCCTTACAACCCATATGCTCTTGCATCTCCTTATTGAGCACCTTATTGGGGTTGGGATACACCTCTATGGTTTCCCTTTGGATATTCTCTGATGAAAAATGCTCCATCAGAGGGCTTGTAGGTTTTGAGGTTTAAGATACAAGAAGGGAAGGAACCTTTTGTATCTTTTCCTTATATAGTATGGTAATGGGGAATGTTGGTTTGACAAAAGGAATCTGAAGATTTATGCTTTGTAGTGGAAGGTGTGGATAGGTCATCAGTGGGTTGGTCTAATGAGGGTTTTGACCCTGATGCCTTACCTTCTTGATTGTGGGACATCATTATCATTGTAGAGAATAATGGTGTGTCAACTCCTTCCGAGTCCCTAGCAGATCTTCTCATGTTTGAGAAAACCTTGCCTTTAGGGGGTTTAGGTACATATATCTCATTAAAATGAGGTTAATCCGTCAATTCCTTATTAAGTACTTCTTGTACAAACCTTGGATACAGATAAAAGCCTTTTGATTGATATCCAGGTTTGACATTAAATCATTGAAGATCATTTTTAGATATAGAAAATTTACATTAGCAGTAGTAACACTTATCAGCAGCATTAACACAGACTGGCAGTAGTAACACATACCAGCAGCATTAACACAGTCTGACAGTATTCACTGAACTAGAAGTACTAACTACCTTTCAGTATTAGCAACCTTCTGTTGGATCAGAAGTAACATGTCCTCCATCAAATCTTTTAAAGAATTTGAAGGCAATCCATGTTCCTTGTTATGTGCCAAGAGCAACCATTATCTTCATTCCAAATGCTCTTCCTCTTGAGCTTTTGATTGCCCTGCACACTTGATAAATCAGTTAGTCTTTGAGGGAACCCAAGCCAAAGTGGTCTTGGGTTGTCCTTTCTCATTTATATAATCTGTCAGTTTGGTCTGGATGAGTTGTTTAGGAATCTCATGGCTGGAATACTTTGTCAAGATTATAGGCTTTGCAACATTAATACTAGTAGAAGCACTATCCTTGTTAGCACTAGTATTGGTTGTAGCAGCACTATTTCTGTTAGCAGTACTATCTGGGATAGCAGTACTAACAGGTTTCTTTACAATTGGAACCCAAACTTGAACAAAGTTGTTTGCTTTCTTTGTCTTTAAATTACTCCTTGGCTTATTTGGAGCATTTTTATTTGTATTAGCAAACTTGTTCTGAGCATGAGACTTTAAAGGTGCTCTTTTCTCAGCCAATTGATTCCTTCTTTTATTCCTATAACCAAAAGAGTTTTGTGGTTTTCTTTGAAAAGTGACTCTTTGGTTGATAGGGTTGAAATAACAGTGTTTGGCAAGATGATTCAATTTGCCACAGATAAAACAAGGTTTTGGTCTATTGATTTTACTCAAATCAACCTCTTGTTTTTGTGCCCACTGATTATTCCAGTTTCTCTGATTTCCCCTTGGTTTATCATGTTTTTGGGGCTCAGATTTATTGCAAGAACACTGTTTGCAGGGGACAGGGTTCACAACTGTGGTTTGCTTATAATGGACCTTCTCAGACTTTCCCTCAGTCTTTTCTATGTCCTTAGACTTTATCCAAGCCTTTCCACATCCCTCATTGGTGATAATGTTATTTTCTAGAGGAATCTCACCACTCACAGTGTTCTCCTTACTCTTTTCACTAGAGCTCTCTTCTTCAGAGTCTGTTTCAACCACCACTTTGTCTAAAGGATCTACCTTAGTGGCTCCAACAGGCAATTCCTTCCTATCCTTGGTCTCTAGCAGGTCTGTTATAGGAGGGATGTAATTGTTGTTGTATGGTGGTGGTGTGGTGTTATAGCCTAGTCCTCTTCTAAGTTTGTCATGGATTTGAGTTTGGAGCAAAGAGTCCATTGCTTTAGAAGCATTGGAAAATTTCTCAATATCCAGCTTGGCTTTCTCAAACTCACTCTTTATCTTCTCATTCTCCTCATTAGACTTTTTCAGCTGAAGTTCTAGATCCTTCTTCTCCCACTTCCAGTAGTTTGTATCATAGGAATGTTGAAGCTCATTGGCTTGAAAACTCTTAATCTGTTCTTCAAACCTCTCAACAATCCTAACATAGTCTTTTATGTCCTTTTCTAATCTCTTCAGGTCATCACTCATTTTCTGGTTGTGATCCCTGTACCTTTTAACAGTTTCAATACAGGATTTAGAGCAAAGATTAGATGTTACCTCAGTGGGAATGGCTATGCTTGAAGAATCTGAAACTTTAGCCATTGATGATTTCTGATTTCAAGGAAGAATGATGACTGCAGGTTTCTGAGAATACTAGCTCTGATACCACTTGTCAGGATCGAATTCTTAACAAGAATTTATTCTCAGAAACAATATCAAAGAAGTTTGCGGAATAACACTTTGATATTTAATGAAACAGTAAATTAACACAGAAAATATGAAGAATAAACTGTAAACTTGTATTGACTGCTTGAAGTTACAAGATTACACACTCAACCTCAATATTGATGAACAGGCTCACCAATACGAATTCTACTTCTCTAGAATTAGGATCTATGCCTTGAGGTTGATTTCTTTAAAAACTTAGAATGAATCACCTTCTCAAAAGTTATGTCTAACTATTCTAAACAATACAATATATATACTAAAGATAAAAGATAATTACAATTAATAAAATATCTTCAGAATATCTTCCATGAATATCTTCAGCTTCCATGAATATCTTCAGTTTATCTAGCTGTCATCCTTTCCATACAGATCTCCATCTCATAAGCAGTACTAATCATAAGCAGCATTATTCTTCAGCAGCATTAATACTCTGAGCAGTATTAACTCTAGCAGTATTAACCATGCTCAGCAGCATTAATCTCTTCAAGCAGTACTAACTTTGAACTAGAAGTACTAATCTTGTTGAGCAACATTAACCATCAACTAGCAGCATTAACAACAGAAGTATTAACTGGAAGTATTAACTGTTTTCTTCTAGCAGCATTAACTAGAAGTATTAACTGTTTTCTTCTAGCAGCATTAACTAGAAGTATTAACTGTTTTCTTCTAGCAGCATTAACTAGAAGTATTAACTGGAAGTATTAACTGTTTTCTTCTAGCAGCATTAACTACAACTGACAGCATTAACTACAACTAGCAACATTAACCACAGAAGTAGTAACCATGTTGAACTAGAAGTAGTAACCATGATGAACTAGAATTAGTAACCATCCTTGGCATATTTCAGACCCAACATCCATTCACTCCACAATGCTTGCAAAAAATAGGAGATTTTCCACCTCTCTTTTTATTATCACTTGTTTTTCCAAAAAATGCAGAATTCTGACTCTTAGTATCAGAAGATCGAGTCACACCTCGGTGTGATTCTTCTCTTGATACTAAAGAGAAAGCCGTTTTGACAGTGGGAAGATGATCAATTGTTAAAATGTTACTACGAATGTGAATGTAAGTATCATCAAATCCCATTAAAAATTGCATTAGTTTTATTAATTGATTGTGTTTAGAAAAATCGTGAGCAACATTGCAAGTGCATGAAGGCAGTTTGACTAAAGCATCAAACTGCTTCCAGAAGGCATTCAACTTGTGATAATAGTCGGAGACAGGGGCTTCGTTTTGAGATAGAGAATTAACTTTTTGATGCAAGTTAAACATAACAGAACTAGGAATGGCAACAGTCCGGGTTCGGGCCGGTTATTGGTATCCCCGTCCCCGAAACCGATAACCAAAACTGTCCTCGAAACCGCCCCGATCCCTGTCAGGGATCTTATCGGGGATCCCCATTGGGTCCCCGCGGTTTCCCCGATCCCCGTTGGGGAACCCGTTAAGGTTAAAAATCGTATTTCCCCATTGGGTTTTCCCGTTCACTGTTGGTTATACCCGAACCTGAAACCGACCTAGATTTTTTTTTTACAAAATGTTAATTTTCACAACTAAAAATAAATTACAATTTTTATAAACATAATGTAACACCCTAAAAATAGGGATAACAAATATCCGAAAAACGGACATGAGGTATACTAAAAATTGTCATAGCAAGAGCCTCCCAAAAATGGGGAAATATATATACCTGTTTAATTACAGTTGTAATTTAACGGGCAGTAAAATGACAACCAACTAATCTAATTTCTACAACTAGAAAAGAGATTACAAAAGGGTTGTCATCTATAAACCCAACGGTTCTTTCCAAAAAGTATAATACGTCCATGTGCAAAATCCCCAAGCTCTCACCCAAAGCAACTAAGCCTGCTTAGGACCGACGCTGCTAGAACCTGAGATACACATCGACACCAACAAGTGTTAGGCCAAAAAGCCTAGTGAGTTGAACAAATAATAAGCATGCATGAACAATTACAATTTTTATCAGCAGTTAACCAGAGTTCAACAAATGTGGAGTCAATAGGGGAGACCCATAACACCAATCAAGTTCCACTCAAAGAGTCGATATACCTTGATGCCATCTACCACGAGACACCCGAAAGGCCCGGCACACCCGAGGACTACAACTAAGGAAATTCCTCGAATGAAGGAGGTCTAGGCACATACCATCACGGTGGCGCCCAAGACTACATCCTCCTAGTGTCTACTGACTTGGTTCGTCCACATAAATTATAGGAGGCCTTGAGGTATATTTCAACCAACACATTTCGATACCAACCATGGGTACAATGTTACCATCCTAACAAATAAGTCCAATTTTGAGACCCAAGTTCCAACATAATCAATGTTTAGATACAATATCTCTAATAAAGCATTCCAAGTAGAATATATCATCTACTATGTCACATATAACCCAAATCATGCCAAAATGCCAATATCATGTATATATGAAATAAACCCCAAATACTTGGCAACTAGAGTAGATCATGGTAAGATACTCGAAATAAATCTCCCAACATATTAAACATGAAATCACCATCAAGTATTTGAACACATATAAAGGTAAACATTGTGAGAAATGATACAACAATTACAGGTAAGAGATTATGATGTGTATCTAGTTTTAACAAAAGGGTTAGTAAACTCACTATCTAGGTTTTGAGCCAAAACCTAGAAAAGATGAAACCCTAGAGGTTGCCAAAGAAGATCTTGATGTAGGAAGGAATAGCTTGATGATAATCTTCAATAAATGCACTTGGATGAGGCTTGATGAACAATGAATCACCCCAACAACCCAAAACCCTAGCAATAAATGTGTAGGTGTTTGGAATACCCAAAAAATAACCCAAATGAGAGTTCTCCCGTTTCCTCTAAGTGAAATGTGATAAAATGAAGCAATTTAGGTCAAAAATCTCATTTAACCCAAAATACCCGTCGGCGACAGTGTCCGGCGACAATGCCATGGGCATTGTCACGTGTCATAGTCGCGAGTCTATCCTAAGTCTCGGTACACCTCCCGCGACATTGACACCGCGATAGTGACAATGTCACAGTCGCATGTCATAGTCGCGGACTCTACCCCACCTACGGTACACTCCTCGCGAGAGTGACACGGCGAGAGTGACCATGTCACAATCACGTGTCACTGTCGCACCAAACCCCCAACATCCCGAAACTTGACCAATTTCGATAACGAGCGCGAGGTTTGAACGATTAAAGATGGTATATCAATTTACACAACATATCAACACAGTAACGATCATTACATGCATACAAAGGCTCATATTTTCAAATAGACACAATTACCGTATTTAAGGGAACAAATACTTACCTTGAGAATTTCCGGGTGTTACACATAAGTCTAAATGCCTCAAAAATGTCTTAAATTACGATATAAAAGTAAATAAAATTCATATATCATCCAACTAACATTACGGTTTCACGATTAAACAAATAAAATAGACTTTTTCGGGAGGCTTGTTTGGGGAGTTTAGATAAAATGGATTAAAATATTTTAAATTTAAATATAATGTTAGTAATTTTCTTTTAATGATATTATATATATATATATATATATAAATACATTAATATTTATATATATACACTGTTTGGGGAGTTGAGATAAAATGGATTAAAATATTTTAAATTTAAATATAATGTTAGTAATTTTCTTTTAATGATATTATATATATACACATATCGGGCCGGGCCGGGCGGTCACCGTCCCCGCCCCCGCCGCCCTCCCCGATAAAATCCCCGAATATATCCCCGATCCCCGCCCCGTCCCCGAACCCGGCCCGAAAATTTCGGTTTTCGGTTTTCACCATCGGTTTCGGTTATTTTTGCCATCCCTAAACTGAACCATCAATTTTATCATAGGTTTCTTTTAATTCAAGCCAGACTTCAGAAGCAACCCTAGAAGAAAAACTTGACTAACAAACAAATCCTCTGAAATAGAGTTGAGGATCCAAGATAAAACCACAGAATTACACCTATCCCACTGCTTTCCAAGAACATCATTATCAATAGAACGAACAATATATCCATCAATAAAACCAAGCTTTTTTAGTTTCTAAAGCTAAAATCATAGCACACGACCAAACCTTGTAATTATCAGAACCATTAAGTTTCATAGTCAGAATAGAGGCTCCTGATGTATCACTAGGGTGGAGGTAAAGAGGATCCCCAAAGTCCAGCTTCACAATTGATGATCGTTGTTCTAGATCTTTGGAGGACTCAACTTCGGTCATAGTGATTTATTAGAAGAACAAGAGGCCACACACAAGGACAAAACCTGAGAAACTTAAAGACATGATTCCTTTCCACTCAAGAGGTGGTAGGTCAAGACAACTACTCAGAGTCCAAAAACAAAGGAGATAATACAAGAGTAAGGGAGAGAAGGACTTACAATGCGTAAAAAGACAAGAGAAAGTGGAACGAACTTACCGAAGGTCCTTAATACAGAGTGCAACAGAATATATGTGAGCAGATCTGGAACCTCAAAGAGGAATCGAATATTAAAAGAAAAAACACACGAGTCACAAAAAGGTAACCACAGGTGACAAACGGAAACAAACCTGAACAAACTCAAAAAAAAATAGAGAGCAAGGAACAAATAATATTTTCACAAAAAACAAAACCACGACAAAAAGAAGAGACTAGGTGAGATCATAAGAGGATCAGATCTAACCTCATAGAGCAAAACTTGAACATAATCGTCCTTTAATGGTCGTAGACTCGAAAAAAACAGATCTAATCAGGATCTGAAATATGATCTAGGACTTATATCATTAGGACTAAAGACAAAAGACAAGTAAAAAAACACTAAGACAGAAGCTATAGGTTCTTCCACGAGTCGTAAACGATGATAGGGTAGCTAGGTGCCAAATCTCGACTCACTTCATAGGAACAACTTCTTATAAAAAGATGATCTAAACGAAAAAAAAACTAGACAATCCTTACACACTGAATTTGAACCAATATCTATAGAAGATCTGATACAAGCCAAAAGGACGAGAAAAAAGAGAAAAAAAAATTGACAGACAATCAACCGAGTAAAGCAAAAACAATCCTTAAACGCACCTAAAACCAATATCTAACAAGATCTGATTTAGGTTGAGCAAGGAAGAAAATAAAAACAACAATATATCCAACTCGATGAAAGCTTAGAGTAGATCAAACCTAAGAAGGTGAGATCCAACTTGATAAATGATATGTCCTTAAAACCACCAAAAAACCAAGATCTATGATAGATCTGATCTAAGATGAGTAAGGAGAGAGATAGAGAGACTGAGATAAAGGAACAATGAATAAACAAGACCTTGAGAGGTCAGATTTATTCAAAAAAAAACCTCACAGAAGGAGGTCGAAAAAGGTTGGATACCAGATCCAGAAATTTTAAACAAGCAACAACATAGAAAAACTCAGTCTAAATCGTGAAACAGATAGCTACTCTCGATCTGTAAATGAAAAGCATAAAGGAAAGAGAGAGAGAAGGGTTTACCAAGGGACAAACGTCGATAAATAGATCAGATGGAATGAACACCTAACAACTCTGATACCATCTTCAAATGTTTAATCCAAATATTATAACATTTATTGAATACAAACTAAATCAATAACTTCCATAAATTGCAACAAGGTCCTTGCCAAATCAGTCCTTAATTCCACAATAATTGCTCCGCTACCCTTCAGTTTTCTTTAAAAATGAGGTGCGGTCCCTCCTATCCTCAACTATCAGCATCTGTTCATTTAAGCCCCTGAACTTATACAATACACAAATACAACCAAGATAAGTTAGATAAATGACTAGATTGGTATAAGCTTTACCTTTTTAACAGATTTCTTCATTCGAACATAAGACGGTATGGTATTAAGGTGCGTATGGTTTTGTTGAAACCGAGTAAACCTGCTAAATTGAAACAATTTGGCATCTTGGCTACGTTGAATATATATATATATATATATATATATATATATATATATATATATATATATATATATATATATATATATATAT
Source organism: Arctium lappa (assembly GCA_023525745.1). Lineage (NCBI taxonomy): Eukaryota > Viridiplantae > Streptophyta > Magnoliopsida > Asterales > Asteraceae > Arctium > Arctium lappa. Next base: position 14,289,896 of record CM042049.1, read on the forward strand.
ATATATATATGGGTTAAATCATGTGAGAACAAAAAATATGTTGAGAATCGTGAGAAGCGATCTAAGTTGTAATTTGGTGTTGATCCTATGTTTTAATTAAATGTTGTTTCACCACATGAAAAGGGTATAATCGTCATTTTGGTAACAAGATTCACAACTCTTATATATTTGTGCATTTATTAGGGGTAAATATGAGAATTTAGTTATCTACTTTTTGAAAGTGGACACTTATTTTGGGACAAGTATAAATAGAAATGTGGACACTTATTTTGGGACGGAAGGAGTAATATTTTAACAAATTACATCGAAAAAACGAGAATTTCGTGCTCTTCGATATGACATTCATCTCGATATAATTTTTTTGTTGTTGTTTTAACCGTCTTTTACGTGAAATACTATATATGTGTTATATTCATTATGAATATGTATGCACATCCCCAGGCATCCACATTCAGTAGTAATAACAAAGGTGAATGTTCATTCATTAATCGTGAAGAATAATACAACTTTGAGGATGAATAATAATACACGAATTCATGATTCATGTATTATTCATCATGAATCGTGTATTATTATTCACCCTGAATGTTGTATTATTCATCCTGAATGATACATTATTCATGGTGAATAATATATTCATAGTGTGATTAGATTATGAAGGTTCGAATGTTTTTTACCTTCACAGTGTTTCGGTGTGAAATTTCATGTTTTAAGACTTGGTCTCACGTGGTCTCACGGAAACAGCTTGGTCTCACGTGAACCTGATCCTATATATATATATATATATATAAAGTTCAAATGAAAACTCAATTTTCATTGTGCACGTGAGGACGAATCTCAACCTTTCAATCTCAATTGATTCAACAACCCATATTAAATAGAGTTTTTAATTAAAATAAGATTAGGGGTAACAATGGAATATAATTTAAACTCACGCCCATATTTGACCTTTTATTTTCTTTTTTAATTAAAAAACTTTTACCTACTTAATGTTTAAAATAAATTATCTTAAAAATTATTAATATTTTAATCAAACAAATTACATCAAAAAAACGAGAATTTCGTGTTCTTTGATATGACATCCATCTCGATATAGTTTTTTTTGTTTAACCATTTTTTACGTGAAATGCTATATATGTGTTATATTCATTATGAATATTTATGTACGTTCAAGTGTGTACAACACATCGGCACCGTAAGTTCGTAACTGGACATCACATTCTTCAATACTTTCTTCAACATCGTAAGGCATCGCGTTCTTCATCACCGTAAACCCAACACCCATCAAGACGAATCGAGTTCCGATTGTGAACCGAGGAACAAAAAAGAGCACGTCATGTCTCCACACCTTTACGGGTCATTCATGTATTATTCATCATGAATAATGTATCATTCGGGATGAATAATACAGTGTTCAGGGTGAATAATACACGATTCATGGATTCGTGTATTATTCATCATGAATATAGTATAATTCATCCTGAATACTATATTATTTATTATGAATAGTGAATGAAGGTTCACACTGTTATTCATAATGAATGTGGGACACCCGAGAATGTACATACATATTCATAATAATTAGAAACGAAATTTCAGTTGTGAATCGGGAAACAAAAGATAGTGCGCCATGTGTCCACAGATAAAAGACTGTGAAGGTATATCCGAACCTTCACAGTGAAGACGTTGTGAAGGTAAAAAAAAACGAACATTCACAGCGAAAAACACCGTGAACGTAACATTTACGGTGTTTTCCCTATGAAAAGTTCGATTTTTTTACATTCACAGTTTTTTGGCGTGAAGTTTTATACTTTAAAACTTGGTCTCACCGGTCTCACGAAAACTGTTTGGTCTCACGCGAACTTAAGTCTATATATATATATATATATATATATATATATATATATAGGGTAGGATCAAATGCAAAACAAGCCATTTGTACAAATCACACGAACCGTCGATTGCATTGTTTAATTTAGTGAAATTGTTTTATTAAAGTGTTTGATATGATGAAATTCTTGAGGAAATTGTTTCATATATTTTTGTTTCTATGTAAAAATGAAATTGTTTCATGTATTTCTCATTTTGATAAAATTTGTTTCTAAAATTAATATAATGAAGTATTAATGACCAAAATGTCACCGATTTTCGATCGTCATTTCCTCCGATGGTCGTAAGTTACTTCCGAGATACAACCAAATAATTAATGACAAGCATTCATTACTAACTAACAACTATATCCGTTATGATTCATTATTTAATACATAATCCAACTTATTAAAGTGAAGATCATAACCGAAGACATGTATTTAAGACTATTCAACAACGTGACATTTGCTACCATTAAAGACCTTAAAGACGACTGTTACGATAGAAGCATGTGTATAAAGACCTCAAGTGAATTCGAAAGGACACACCAGCAGTTGCAATCCAGAAGTGACTACGAGAAACGCTCTGAAGCACTCTCAAACATTCATATGACAATTGTTCACGATTATCCACGACGCATCAGTTTATTTACTGTTATCCACGTCTTGTAATAGAATTTGTTATTATTAAGGTCGACATCCCTGATTAACGTCCATAGTGCTTTGACTACTTCTATTGTCGTCCGTGGGTTTTCCCCTCGACAAGGGGTTTTTCGCCTCACCAATTCTCTCGTCTATTTTATTTTCTTCAACGGGCGTGTTTATTTCAAAGAAAACAACCTTTAGTTGTTAAAGTTCCACAAGCCAACCTTAAACTATTTCAAGTTTAATTTTGGCATAAATAGTTATCTTCTCCAAAAATTATGCTTCTTCATCATGGTGTTTAACGTAACTTGTAAAAATCCTTGAGTGCAAGCAAATGGGAGATCACAAACGTGTGCTTTGGATTCTAATGTAGTGAGGAAACAAATTGGGAGCTATGCAGAAGCATTTGCCAAACATGAACTTACAAATGGATCAGATGTGGCTAAATGTAAAAATCATCTCCTCCTTTCGTGTATGTATATACACACATTTCATTCTTTCAGTTTTCCTTCTTCCGACCAATTGTAAGATAATCAAACATAACCACATTTTAAGATTTGAGGAATATAATACTCAAAGGGTCCTATTATTTACACCCAACCTTGGGTGTAAATTACATTGGGAACATAAAAAGTTACATTAGGAACATAAAAAGTCAAACATATGGAGTTAAGTATGAGAGGTGGGATGGGTATTTGGGGGGGGGGGGTTGGGGGTGTATATAAGGATTTTAGGGTGGGAATAAGGGGTCTTATTATTTACACCCAATCTTGGGTGTAAATTACATTGAGAACATAAAAAGTCAAACATAAGGAGTTAAGTATGAAAGGTGGGGTGGGTATGAGGGTGGGGTGTATATAAGGATTTGAGGGTGCCAATAAGTTTTCTCGAGAATAAGTTTTCCCTACTCAAATCTCATAACGACAAGTCATGTCATTTGGTTCGTCTTTTAATATATATATATATATAGGGGTGGGTTCAAACGAGAACATAGTGTGTTTAAAAGAATAAAGGGACAATTCTCAGCCAATCATTTTTTAAATTAATTCCAAAAATAATAGTTTCTAAAATTAAGAGTAAAAGGGCAATAAAGTCATATTACGTTATGGATAATTTAGGACAGTATTAACTTTAAAAAAAAGGGATTATAATATTTAATTCAAATAAAAAAAGAAATCTCTTCCTAATTTATCTCAACGCGTCTCAATCTCTCCCTATTTTTTCTGAAAATAAATTCAAAATTCGTTTATCATGGTAAGCACAATTGATTCGCTGCTATAATGAATTCAAATTTGCTTTATCATGTTAATCACAAGTGATCTGCTGCTATAAAATTCAAAATTCGTTTATCATGGTAATCATAAGTGATTCGCTGCTATAATGAATTCAAAATTGGTTAATCATGTTAATCACAAGTGATTTCGTACTAAATAACTTGGATATAATATTTGACACCAAAATCACATGTGATTTTGTTCTAAATACGTAACACCAAATTCATACTTAACACCAAAAATCATATATGATTTTGTACTAAATAACTTGGCTCTAATAGTTGACACCAAAATCACATGTGATTTTGTTCTAAATATTTAACACCAAATTCATACTTAACACCAAAAATCATATATGATTTTGTACTAAATAACTTGGCTACAATACTTAACACAAAAATCATATGTGATTTTGTTCTAAAATACAAACCCTAGAATGCATCCTTTCTTTCTTTTGACTTTTTCTGACTTCCTTTCTTGCTTTTGATTTTTTCTGTTTTTCAATTCATCATCCAAAATAAAAAAAGGTTTTTAGAAATCAACAAACACAAACAGCAACAATAGATCGACTTAGAAGCAGGGGAGATATCATGAGCAAAAGCATCATTGAAGAAGATCGATGAAGAACATCAATGAAGCTGATCGATGAAACAGATCTTAAGCAGAAGCGTGCCGATGATAGAAAATCGATGAAGCAAATCGATGAAGCATATCGATGAAGAACATCTTGATCAGAAGCAGATCGATGAAGAACGTCTTGAGCAGAAGCAAATCGATGAAGCATAAGCAAATCGATGAAGAACATCTTGAGCAGAAAATCGATGGCGGTAGAGGTGGCTGCCGGAGGTCGCATAGAAAATCGATGAAGCAAATCGATGAAGCAGATCGATGAAGAACATCTTGAGCAGAAGCAGATCGATGAAAGAACATCTTGAGCAGAAGCAGATCGATGAAAGAACATCTTGAGCAGAAGTAAATTGATGAAGAACATCTTGAGCAGAAAATCGATGGCGGTGGAGGTGGCTGCCGGAGGTCGCATTGACAAGAATATTTCACCGGATAACAAGGATTCATCAGAATACGTTATATGATTTAGGTTTAAATCGAGAGAGAGAGAGAGAGATAATAATTAGGAAATAAATTATATTTAGTAGTTGAAGATTATCCTAAAATAATCAGGAGTAAAAAAAGACCAAAATACCCTTTTATAAATTTCTTTATTTAAAAAATTAATTATTTGTTTAATAATTATGATTTGGTCCAGAATTGTCCCTTTATTCCTTTAAATCTTTACCATTCTCGTATGAACCTATCTCTCTCTCTCTCTCTATATATATATATATATACACTATATTATAAAACATGTATAAAAACTCTTAAAAACAATTGTTAAAGCTTAATGTACCACTAATTAATGTTAATTACTTAAAATCTCTTAAAAACAACGATTAAAGTTTTATGTACTACATTTAATGCTATTTATTAACTTTCAATCCTTATCTCTAACCACTTAACTCCCTAAAATCACTCTCAATTCAACTCCACTAAAATCACTCCCCGTATAATTAAATACATGATAAAAATCAAACTTTAAATATAATTAAGAAAATCTAACAGAATACTTAATGTTTATTTTATAAAAAAAATATTATAGTATTAAACCTAAAATAAATTACATCATTATTAAATATCGAAGAAAGCTCTTAAAAACAAGTTTTTATGCATTAAAGACTGTTTATTGATACACATTAATTAAAATTCAAGATTACAAGTCATGATGTATAGTACAAATTTCTAAAATTATATGTTTGAATTCATAACTAACTGATAAACATAATCAAAACAGGATAAACATCTCAATTTAAATATAAAGAATTTAAAATATATAAGATAATAATTGAATTCTAACAAAATACTTAATTTTTTATTATATAAAAAATATTATATTATTAAGCCTAAATTAAACAAATTTGTAAAAAAAAACCATTATCACTCTCTCAAAACCATCCATAATCGTTTTATAGATCCAAAAATAAAATGAAACATTAAAATCGTGATGCATCTCGTTGCATTGTGCGAGTACACTTCTAGTATTAATAATTAATTATTGATTGAAGATGGGCCCCATAGCCCTTAGTAGGGCCACCTTAGCCTAATTGATTGGAGATGGGGCCCCATAGCCCTTAGTAGGTCCACCTCGACTCTTGGGTCATACTTAAATCCATTTCTTCTTGTACATCTTCATCCCAAACAAGCCTTACACCACACTTTTCCACCTCAAAATAATGGGGCCGAGAGAACCAAAAACAGCCGGGAAGCATGTTACACTTTGAATAGAACAACCATATCATATGTGACCCAATGATACGTGTACTCTCAAACGCAAATTCATCATTCACGTACCCGTGCCTCGTTTGGAAGATTCTATATCCAGAGTCATCAATTTTGTAGTCAATAAAGCAGCTTAGACTGTGATACTTAACTTCAGGATTAAACCTATTCTGGGGCACGAAAACGACACAAGCTTCATATCCCCTGATCTTACTATCACACACACCCTTAGGATAATGTAAGTATAAAGGTTTTCGAATAGTTCCCTTTCCTTGAAATCTAAACCACGGTGGGATTCTATTTCCATGAAAAAACATATCAAAACCTTCTCCCATGTAGTTTGATACCTACACACACAAGATTTCACATATGAATACTTACATTTTAAGCATACAAAAATAACAGGGAAGGTATAGACAAGTCAACAAGAACCTGAGGAGGTAGAAACATAGACACCAAGCTTTTAATATTGTCTTCCTCGACCAATTTTTTGCAACCGAAGAGAGAGATATGTATTTTTTTATGATGTGGGATTGATAGTTGTGATAGTTTGTGCAAGGAGGTGCAACCATATGCAAAACAATGGGCAACGCTAGGTGGAAGTTCTGGAAACACTTCAAGTTTCTTGCAATCAGTAAATCGAATAGTTGCAAGTTGAGAAAGTTGATTCAAACTTGCTTCAGGAAAGCTGATAAAATCATTACCGCTCAGGTTTAGACGTTGTAGACATGCTAAGCCTTCAAAGATGTTGGGGCTCAACTCGGATATGTTGCAATAGCTAACATTCAGCTCCCTTAAAAAACGTGAACTAAAAAATGAAGGTAACATGAAACTTTGTGGACGTTGCAATGTATATGGCATACTTGAAGGTTGCATAGCTTGGACAGGCCATTTTTCCACTTTTGAGCAACCCGATATAATCAAAACTTCCAGAGAATCCATTTCCATTTTGCAGGGAAAACTCGTAAGGCTATGACAGTTTCTCATATTCAAGACAACAAGCCTCTTGAGCATTCCAATAGATGGGTGAACTTCAACCAAATTTACACAACCTTCAAGAATTAGCTTTTCAAGATTTGTAATCTCTGTGAAGTTAGGCGTATTTCTTAGGTGACGACAATGCCTCAATGTCATAAATCTCAACATTTTAAGACACTGACATCAAAGACAAAAAATAAAAAATAAAGTGCTTCAGAATATTGGGTTAAGTTTTTTAAGTAGGGAAATAAATGTATGAACAAGTAAATACCTTGGGTGTTGTCCAAAGACTTTCAATGAGACTATAAGACATGTCAATGGAAACTACATTTACTGGATAAAACTCTGATGGTAGGAACTTCAATGGACATCCATGCCAATAAAATAACCTTAGCTCATTGGACAAAAATCTCAAATTTCCAAAGATTTTGATTTTAGAATCTTCCCATAGATTCAATTCAAATTTCACCTCAGGTTCTTTCCATCTAGTCATTTCAAATACGTTTTCAAAGTTTTTCAATTCCAGATAACATATTTGAAGGATCCGCAAATTTTTCATACATGCCATAGATTCACTATCCATGTAAACCGTTTTACTAAATTTTTCTAGCAAAACGACTAGAACTTCAACAGCTTCTGTTACCTACATAAAAGTAATAACATCACTAGATTGCAAGTATTCTAAAACTTGTAACTTTATATGAAAAAAGTAACATAGATAGTTCCTTATACTTGTATGTTTTTATACCAATAGAATGATTTGTCAACTTGTACCTTAATTCTGTCGAATATATCACAAAACTCCGATTGTATCCACAATGTGCTTCCAACCCACTTTAATTCTTCACGAACGATCTCCCTTGCCATGCATTGTATCAAGTTATGCATTTGCAGTGACATGGTGCTAGAAATTGTAATTAATGATCTGTCTACTAGAGTTTTGATATTAGTATCAGCAAAAAAGTTACAACTATCTAGTACACTTACTGCAAAGTCTTTTTTTTCCCCAACAAGGTAACTTGCAATATCAAGAAAGACCCTTTGTTGGATGGAGTCTAATCCATCAAAACTTAACCGAAGCACTTCTTGTACGTCTCTATGGGGATACGTTTGCAACTTATCCAGTTTGCTTATCCATTCACATACAGTCTCACCATACAAACAACAACCCAAAACTTTAAGAGCTAGAGGGTGCCCTTGCACATATTTCACAACTTTGTCAGCTAGCTCTTTGAAGTCTTCTGTGGGATGTTTTTCTCTAAATGCATATAAACAAAAGAGCTCAAGAGATTCATCATTGTCTAAAAATTCCATATCATAGGATTCATCTACCTTATGAGCTAGCAATCCTTTGTCCCTACAAGTGAAAATAATCAAACTTCCAGGGGAAAACCAATTACGTGAACCTGCAAGTGCTTCTAGTTGTTTATGATTATCGACGCCATCTATAACAAGTAGGATGCTTCTAGAAGCCATCATCTGTTTCAATACCATAAGTCTTTGACTGATGTTGGATATCTTCACATCTGTTGTTTTCATGATGTCATTAATAAGTTTCATTACAACATGATCTAGTCCATGTCGTCTCGTGGATCCTTGGACATCATCCAAAAAGCTACATTCATCAAAGTGGATATACATGAGGTTATATATAGCTTTGGCAAATGTTGTCTTTCCTATTCCACCAATACCACATATTCCAATCATGTAAACCTTACTTGACCCAACAACATGCAACAAGTTCAAATTATTTAAACGAGCATCCACCCCTACTAGGTTCTCACCAACATGTAAAGGTCCATCACATAACTTCTCAAGTATTTCTTTGCAAATACTATCGATGAGCTTGGACTCATAGCTGTTGATAAAAAGAACCACAAATGTATTAGTGAGTCTGTAATAGAGTTACTTGATTATTTCGTTATGGGAAAAGAGCACCAACATAATGAGACATGAATTATTTGGCCCGTTAGTTAATTTGAATGACAAAGAGTATCATTTCACTAAAGAACAACTTACCCATTCAACATGTCCTGGAGATCCCATCCGGATAAGTTGCTAGCAGTAAAGAGAGCTTTTCTCCATTTATCCACCTCTGCTCTATTTAAAGATTCATGTTTGATAAATGCTTCTGCATAGCTCTCAGTTTGTTTCCTTACTGTATCAGGCTTAACATCATAAAATATAACCCGAACATCATGTTTGTGCTCTCCCATTTCCTTGCACTCGAGAATTTTTACAAGCTCGCTTAAACACCATGATGAAGAGGCATAATTTTTGGAGAAAATAACTATCAAAAACCTTGATTCTTCGATGGCTTTAAGGAGTTTAGAAGATATCTCTTCTCCTTTCGGCAATTGATTATCATCTCTAAAAACATGAACTCCCTTTTGCCTGAAATCTTTGAACAAATGATCAATGAAGCTTTTACGGATATCTTCACCTCTGAAACTTACAAAGGCGTTGTACGTCCATCGATGATGAACAGATGCAGTAGCCATTACAAATAATTGAAGCTGTGTGAACATATATTTGGAGGTTAGCGAAATGAGTGGATTAAATAACAATGTAATATGTGCACATATACGAAAATTTGAGCAAGAAAGAAATGAAAAAGGTGAAGTTGGTGAATGATCATTTGTTGTCTGAGTATGTGCTCATAGGGTTGTTCATCGGTTGACATCTAATGGATTGTGAGGGGAACCTGTAACCTCCGAAAATCCAAGTAAGTAGGAATTATAAATTATCATATAAAATGCCTCGTCTCTTTGTAAATTTGAATTATCGTACCCCTAACCTTATTCTTCAATTTCGTACGTCTTATTTAGTCTCGATTAGTGGACAGAAGAAAACGAGAAAGTAGGGTCAGGACTGTGTCAGCGGGTATGCCGGTGACAGTGACAAAATGTCAAAGTTGCGGGGCAATCTCGCAAGGATGGATGGAGCCTCGGTACACCCAGGGCAATAGTGACAACAATTGTGCCATCTAGACACTCTCACTGGTCACAATCGCGGGAATTGTACCGAGAGTTGCTTGGGCACCGCGATAGTGCCGACGACAATGCCAAATGGCAAAATCGCTGGCACACGGGGGGTTGGACCTTTAAAACTCAAATTTTGACCCATTTGACTTCATTTCTCATTTTCAAAACTTCTCCATCCGATTGTAGAAAGCTTAGGTGTGATTTTTCACAACCTCATGACTCTCTCCTCATTAAACTTGATTCTTGGGTTGGTGGGGACTTTATTTTGGAAATCAAGAGTAGCTTGGAGCATTTATTGAGAGGATCTCAAGTCATATTCAAGCCTTAAGTTCTCATCTTCAACAAATCTAGGATTTTGCTAACTTTTCTAGGTTTTTGACCAAGACCTAGATTGTGAGTTTTCAAAACACTTTGTAAAACTAGATACTTGTCACTACGTGTTATTCCACCATTTTCTTACTTATTTGGTGAAGATCTATTTTGGAAACCTAATGTTATTTTCTTGTTGTGATGAGTTATAAAATACCTTGGTTGTTTTGACTACTTGGAATCCCTTGGTGTTTTATTGTTATGAAATATTATTGTTCGTCCTCCTAAGAAAATGCCCTTAGGGTTTTGACCTAACTTGAGGAAATGCCTCAATAGGTGATAAATTGGTCATATAGTGTTTTACATATGAATATGGAACTCTCATATGCGTGATTAGTAGCTTTAAAGCCTTGACAAATCTTTATGTGGCAATTTTGACTAAAGGGAATATGTTGAGAGATTTATCTTGATTTCCCTTGAAATGTGGGTGGTAATTAAACCACATAATTGCCCATGATGGTGTTGTTCATGTAACTACATGGTTTTGAAGCCCTATTGGCCACATTGGGAATTTTGGATGAACCAAGTTAAGTAGACACTAGGAGGACATAGTCTTGGGTGCCACTATGTGGGTATGCACCTAGACCTCCGTCATCCGAGGCAATGCCTCTGCTGTACCCTCGAGTGTGCCGGGCCTTTTTGGTGTCACTCATGGTAGTTGACACTAAGGTATCTAGACTCTCTAAGTGGAACTTGGTTGGTGTTATGGGTCTTCCCCATTGAATCCAATTTTTATGCATGGATTGTTATACTTGTCATTATACTATTGTTAATTTCATGACGTTAATTGTTCAAACTCACTAGGCTCTTTGGCCTAACACTTGTTTGGTGTCGACATGTATCTCAGATTTTAGCGGCGTCAGACCTAAGAAGACTTAGCTTGATAGTGTGAGCTTGGGGGAAAGAGTATGTTTCGGGACGCCTACATTGAATGACATTTTTGGAATAGAGATGACACCCCTTGTGTAATCTTATTTCCATTTAGAAATTAGATTAGATGGTTGTCGTTTGTTTCCATTATATTACAATTGTAATTAAATAGGTGTTTATATATTTTCCCCATTTTTGGGAGGCTCTTGCTATGGCAATTCATATACCATACTTCCATGTTGGAAGTTTCTGTTTACCCTCGTTTTTGGGGTGTTACAAGTTGGTATCAGAGCTTTAGTTTAAGTGAACTAGGTGTCGACTTTAGTATGCCTAAACTTAAGTTGCGAACACTCAAAGTGTAGTATTTTATCTTGGGTAGAACCATAGGTGGGGAGAGTGTTAGGACCCACAGAAATACACTTGTTGAGAATTATGGTAATGATGAAGAGGAACCTTGTGTATGATATATTCAAAATGTCATAGGGTCCATGTAATGGTGAATATATTAATACATGAGCATGCTTAAAGTTGTTGTTATGATGATTAATGATTGTAGTAGTACGTTACCCATTGTTAATCTTTGAAAGAATTAATCGGTATGATATTTATCATGTGTGGCAGACTGAAATGGTAAATACTCGGAGCCAACTTCAATCTTCACCGGAAGGCACACATGATAAATATCATACCAGGAACCAACATTGTCTCCACCAACCCACTTATGACGGAGGTGACTCCCCAAACGGAGATGTTGGATATGATGAGAACCATGAACGCAACCATGGTTAAACAACAAGAACTATTTATGAAGCTACTTGATGACAAGGACGCTAATCATCGCACGCATGAAACAATAGATGAGAATATAGTTATAGCGAAGTCTGGGGTTACTGGAGATGAAATCCCTCTTGATGGACGGGTAACTATGGAGACAAGGCAAGCGGGGAGGACTTGATCTTACAATACGTTCCTCTGTTGCAAACCCCTGGAGTTTGCTTGTTCTGATGATTCGGTAGCGTGCATGAACTGGATTAGGGAGATTGAACAAGCCTTTAGAGCTTGTGACTGTGATGAGGGACAGAAAGTGAAGTTTGGCTCTCAGATGCTCAGGGCCTCAACTTTCACGTGGTGGAATGTTTTCACCGCTACTTAGCTTGATAGTGTGAGCTTGGGGGAAAGATTATGTTTTGGGACACCGACATTGAATGCCATTTTGGAATAGAGACGACACCCCTTTTGTAATCTTACTTCCATTTAGGAATTAGATTAGATGGTTATCGTTTGTTTCCGTTATATTACAATTGTAATTAAACAGATGTTTATATATTTTCCCTATTTTGGAAGGCTCTTGCTATGACAATTCATATACCATACTTCCATGTTGGAAGTTTTTGTTTACCCTCATTTTTGGGGTGTTACATAACCGAACTGATCCAATCATCCATTGGATGTTGGAATTTTCTAATTCAGTGATTGGATGAGTTCGGTTCCATCCATTAGATATTCTTATTGGATATCCATTGGATTAGGTTGGATATCCGTTGGATCGGGTTAGATATCAATTGGATCAGATTGGATATCCATTGGATCGGATTGGATCCATCCGACATCAATGGATGATCAGATCGGATCCATTCAATGTGTTAATTTAATCCAATTTTCTAACAATTAAACAAATCAATTCATCACTTTTAGTTTGTGTTAAAACCAACACAAGTGAGACTAAAAATTCAAAAACAACACAAAACAAATTTAGAGTTAAGCAAATTGTAAACAAATTAATTGGATGATAGTTGGATGGAAAACTGGATGATAATTGGATGGGTAATTGGATGTTGGTCGGTTCGGTTTGGTCGGTTCTGGACTACCTTTCAAGAACCGACCGATCTAAATTGGATGTTGAGATTTTCAATCCGATCCGATCCAATTACAATTGGATATCCAATTATGGTCGGTCGGTTCTAATTGGATCGGTCGGTTCCTATTGGATCAGTTGACTTTCTGCACACCCCTATGTGCTCACATAGAAACATTTGATGTCTTAAGATAAAGCATAATTAGCAAATAAAAATCCTTTTGCCGGAACTGCAAAACTGATACTATACGTACTAAATAAAGTATGTGATCTTTCCTAAAAGAGTGTAGAATAACAAATTGAACAAGACAAAAGGCAAGATTGCTACACAAAGACACGAGAAGATCTAGTCATACTATACAAACAGTTAACTAATGATGATATATATAACTTACAAATTCAGGGATTGGTGAAAATCGTTTGGTGAGGCAGATGAGTTTCCCTTCAAGAGTTTTAATTAGTTTGTTTGAACGACCAACAAAGGTTGTTGTTTAAATCATGCACTATCAATCCATGTATTTGTATTATATAGACAACTTGGGAAATAGACATTAAAATGTAACAAGGGGAGGGCATATATAATGTTAATTTGTTCTTTGTTTTTATTAAATATTGACAAAAATAATGATTAGTTTACAACGAAACTACGAATATTATGATTAATTAATTGAGAACCAATTCCCTTGTAAACAAGTCATGGTGAACCCCATGTCAACATCAAATAACCCTAGCATTGTTATTATTGGTCATCATTGTCATTAGATTTCTTCGAAGTTGGACGGCAATGACAAATGCTAGCTACAAAACAAACAGTCGACCACGATGTAACCTCGGGATGATCAATGGGAGTTTTGAAACATAGCAAGGAAGAAGGAATTTGAACATAAATAGTTTTATAATAAATATATATAGAGTCAGGTTGAAGGGAAAACCGCAAAAAAAAGTATGCACATGTGCGTACAAGTCATTTGTAACATGCACGTATGCATAAAAACAAACAAAAAACGGCTTCAATTACTTGTATGCACATGTGCATCCCGTTTGGATGAATAGTTAACAGGGATATATACATATATAGGGTCTTCTTCTTTTGTTAACCAACACATTAGTGTTAACCATGTTAACGAATCCCAACCGTTCATGATTTAGATCAATGCCTAAGATTTTTATTTTTATTTTTTAATGCAATAATTAAATACACCCACATGCTTTTTAACCTGTGCATACATGAAGAGGGAAAAATGGGTAAAACCAACTAATTGATTAAACAAGGTAAGTGATTCTTAAAAAGGTAACTAGAAGTGCAATTCAAGTAACCCCGAATTTGAAGCAGAGGTGGTTCTTCCAAGTCGTATCTTCTTCAACAGATTTCACGATAAGCATATCTTCTTCATATGTGAAAACCGCTAAACATCTAAAGAAATAGTGGAATAAGTGGACATATTGGTTGTGCATAAGTGCACAGAATGGAATGGCCCTCTACAGAGGGTCCCCTCTTATGGGGTATGTGCACTAATTGTAAACAATTTCACATGTGCGTAGGTTCACCTATGCACAAAGTTTCAGTTGTGCACAACTTCGCTTGGAAACATTTGCAAGAATTATTGTGAATAGTTTCACATATATACATTTTCACATATTGTTAAACAACACATGTTAAACAGTTTCACTTGGAAACATTTGCACTTTATATATATATATATATATATATATATATATATATATATATATATATTCAACTTATAAGTAAATTAATTTTTATCTAACATGACTGAGACTCGATTTTCGACTAGTTCACCAAACATACATAAAACGATCACTTATGTCCTTGACGTGGTAAATTTTATAGAGGGATATATGTTTTACATGAACTCGTTGGACGAGGGAAACTCAAAGGGTGTCAATAACAAAATAATGAAAAAACTAGGTAGGTTGCTTTCATATCATTTACGTTTATAAAAAATAACATTTATGAGTTATTTGGAAATTTACGAATTTGCATTTTTAAACCAATTTTATCATAATAAATAACAAAGCTTATATAATTTATCAACATGAACATAACTTACATATTCAAATCAATTATTAACTTCAAGTGACAATTGCCGGTAGCAGAAAAGTTTAAGAATCCAAGATTACCAAAAAAAAAATGATACATTGATCAAAGATGTGCCTATTAGCCATTTTATATGACATTATTTGAAAAATGTGCCTTAAAAACAAGTGTTCTATAAAAAGATGTATTTACATACACTTTTCAAAAGTGTTGTATAAAAGGACTAATAGGGCAGTTTGTTTTAAAAGTGTCTTAAAAAACTTCTTAAGACACTAGAAAATGTCATCAAACTTATTACAACATTTTTAGATAAAACACACATGTGTTTGGTCCTATAAAGTAATCGATTAAAACAAAATTTTTTCTTTTGGAAAAGGGGGACGACACCCCTAGGAAAAACTTTATTCAAACACGAAAACATTTTTTGTGTTTCATAAACCTGATTTTGTTTTAGTGAGAAGTTTAGGGGATTTGAAGTTTGTGTTGTTTTTACGCTCAAAACGTATTATAGTATTAAAGACGAGTTCGTTAGGCATTCTAGAATGTTATGTGTTGAACATTGGCGGAGGTTTGATAGACCAAAGATTACAAATCGATCGTTGGGTTGGATTTTATATGGATGTGCTTTTCGTAACTTTTTGTTTCACTTGTTCCCTTTTTGAGGTTGTAACACCCGTAATTTTCGGCAAGTAAATGTCGCCCAGACATTCCTGTGACTTGTAAACAGTGGGGTTTTAGTCGGGAAATGTGTTGTTTAAAGTCCCTCGAAGTATCGGGAGTTTGGGCGTTGAAAAAGTCGGATTTTTGGAGTTCGGGGGCACCCAGGCGATTATGCCAGCGATTGTGCTAGAGGGCACAATAGCTTGGCACAATCGCCAAGGGCTGAGAGCCGCGGTACATCTCTGGCGATTGTGCCAGCGATTGTGCCACTGGCACAATCGCCTGGCACTATAGCCGCGCGTACCAGTGGGTTAAATGTTGCGATTTTCACCATTTATTCTCATTTTCTCATTTCTACCTTCTTCCCTTTTCTCTCCTAAACCCTAAAACCGAACCCTAACCCATTTTGATGGTTTTTCCCCTTGAACCATATGATCCTTCATCATCTAACTAGTTGGAACCTTGAACCACAAAAACCTCCATCTTCATCTTCCTCACCAAGTCAATGGTTGGGAGCTCGGGTTAATGTGTTGGATTGGGTGTTCTCGGAAGCCTCTTTGTCTTCAAGGGTAAGTTTTCTTGTAATAAGGTTATAAATGCTCCATTGTTGGTTTCTTAAGGTTCGATAGCTCAAATCTCGGATTTGATGGTTTTGGAGAAATTAGGGTTTTGATCTTGTTTGAGATCTTGGTATTTTTATGTTTGGAGAATGTTTCCTTATGGTTGAAAATGGTTATTTATGGGATGGAATGTGTGGATCTAGGTTTTGGAAGCTTGAGTTGAAGAGTTGGAATGGGTGTCTTCGGAAAGCTTTGGGTGGGAGCTATGCTTTTGGAGGCCAATGGTTGTGGATTGAAACCTAGGTTTAACTTAACCTAGCAAGGTGAGTTCAAGTTGATTGTGAAAACGGTGTACATGCCAAAATGTTACTTTAAAGTGTTTTACATGAAATGGTTAACTATTGATAAGTTTTGAGTATTTGAAGTAAAATATGTTTTAATTGATTATTGGTCAAAGAGTGAGTATTTGATAAGTTTTCATATTTGGTGAACTTGTGTTGTGTTAACCTCATAAAATGCTCATATTTGGGTTTGAATGTTTTAACGAGTAAATAGCATGGTTTTCATATTCATGGTGATTTGATACTAGTAAAAGCTATCCTCATGATTTATGCATCATTGATGATTTTGTACAAATGAAGTTTATTTCATGTTACATGCATTTTGGTACATTTGCATTCATAAACCCTTTGGAAAATCGTTAGTCCCATTTCATGGTTTACATCCTAATGCATTATATTGCATGTTATTGGTAATTACAGGCTCGAGTGCGTTAGTCATTCATGAGTAGTCGTGTAATCTTAGACTGTGTTGCATTGGATCCACAGGCATGTAAGTCAGTCTTATTTGATTGTCATTTGGGTGGTACGGGGTTGGACTCCGGGACTCATGGGATATGACTTTGTCTTTACGAGTAGGCACTAAGAGTGGTTGAGTTCCGGTTGAGCTATTATGACTAGGGGGTAGTCCTCTGATGGGCGTTGGAACCTTCGCCATGTGGGGCAATGCCTTCGTTGTATCCCCCGTGGGTCGAGCCTTTGGCGGTAATTCCGGTGTTGTTCGCTAAGGTTAGCTATCTCTTTGGGTGAAACTCGTTAAGAGGTCGTAGGTGCACTTGGGCTTGAGAGTCGTGAAGTGTCATGCGATCAACGTTGTTAGAGTGGCATACTTTTGTGTTCCTCCGCTCTCAACGGATACGGGTATCCCCCGTCGTCGGCCCGCTGTATTTTGGATATTTAATTGTCCATGCTTTAATATACGGATTTCATTATATTTTATGGTCGTGTGAGTATTAATCCAAGTTACAGTTTTCAACGACGTATCATTTGTATATGGATTGTTTTCCGTGTTTTAAGGGTCGAGTGTTATGTCCCGCCCGTGCTTTGGGTGTTTTGGGATATAAGGCATTATTTGCAAGTTCATAATTGAAATATCGAGATATGACCCCATTTTGGGTGAGTTCCGGATTGCATCTTTATGCATGAAGTGTATGTTTGGGAGCATTATCTTTAAAAGCGTATGTTATGGGAAAATGTGTCGTTTCCGTTTTGAAGTATATTATTTCGAAAGACCTTGCTTTAATCTGTATTCTTTCTTTTAAAGATTTATTCACTCATGTTAAAACTCTTGAGCTCACTAGGCGTTAAGCCTAACCCTTTTTATTTGTCGGCATGTGCATCAGGTTCTTGTTGGGGGTTCGGTTCTAGCAGTGCTTTGAGGAGTCGAGCTTTAGCCTTGAGCTAGAGTAAGTATTTGGTGAAGTCTTCCGCAGGTTGGAGATAGTGTCTATCCATGGGTTTAGTAGCACCCGTCTTTTCCATAGATTGATGTATAGATGGTGTTAGAGTATTGAAATTGAATCTAAATTGTGGTTGTAAATGATTCAGTTATGGATGTATTTAGAAAATTTTAATTAAGTTGCTATTTCCAGATTGAGGGTGTTACAGAGGTCAAGCAATGTGGTCTAACGCTTTATTTAAGTTAGCTTAATGAACAACTGAAGATGAAGCTCCACTAAAGAAGGGTCGTCCCAATCTTTTTTGGAGAGCATGTTACATGTGTACTAAAACAATACATTGCATGAAATGGGTAATAAATAAAATAAATATAAAATTTCATATCATATTAAAAATCTTACAAGTTAAAACAGCAAAAAAATTAAATAACAAAGTGAGAAGAACAACAAAGAGTTGTTTTTGTTTTTTATCGATGAATTTTGAAATTAAATAGCATCTTTTGATTTTGAAATAAATTAGATACATCTTTATTGGGGTGAATTCACAGGTTGGGCTATATAAATCTAACCCAAAATATTAGGAGCTTTATTCAAAAACCAAGATTTAACATGATGGCCATGCCGCTTTAAGAAACTTGCATCGTGTGATTAAAGTCGTTTTTATGATTGAGAAATATGTATTTGAGACTCCATGTAAAAAGGTGCATTATTTGATTAACGCGCTCTTTCAATATAATTGGAAAAATACGTATTTATTGATAATTTAACCGTATCCGATAAATTATAATGTACTTTACGATTTCCCTCTACATTTCTAATTTGTATTTGCATCACAACTTTATCAAAAAAAATTGATATCTCCAAAACCGGCTACGATCATCCAAAAAGATTATTTAAAATAGAGAAATTTGAGCTTTTGGGACTTTAGGCAAGTTTTTTGCTCCAAAACCCTTCGCCAAAATGGAGAATGTAAAAAAGAGAATGTGAAAATTTCTAACTTGGACTCGGACGATGGCGATGCATGTGGTTGGGTAAGGACAATGGTGTATGTGTTTTGAATGGTCATGGGAGGGGTGGAGGTGAAGATGAAGATATGCGGGGGTTGGTCACAGTGAGGATGGTGGCTGGAGATGGGGTCGGTCACTGTAAGCGTGGTGGTTAGATGTGAGGGTGGTGGTTAGAGGTAACACCCGGAAATTTGATACGTAATTGACCACCTTTCCTTCCCTAATCGAGTTTTAGTTACACCTTAATGTTAGTATATTGAGTTGTTTCGGATGTCACGCCAATCGAATAAGGGAAAAGACGGATTTTTGGGGTTCGGGGGCACCTGGGCGACTATGCCAGCGAGAGTGCTAGAGGGCACAATCGCTTGGCATTCTCGCCGAACCACTTGGACTCGTGGTACAATCTTGGCGATTGTTCCAGCGAGAGTGCGACTGGCACAATCGCTTGCCACTCTCGCCGAGAGGTACCAGGGGATTAAAAATACGATTTTCAGCCATTTATTTCATTTTCTCATTCCCACTCTCTTCCCTTTCTCTCCCAAAACGTTCCTCCACCTTCCATTATGAACCCTAACCAATTTTGGGGCTTTTTCCAAGAACATCAAAGTGTTCCCTATCCATTCTATGTTAAAGGCGTCATCTTTTGATGCAAGATTAAGCTCTCACCTCCAACACTAAGGATTTTGGGGTTTATTGGGTTTTGCCCAAAATCTAAGTGGTAAGTTCATTTCCCTCATTTCTAAGTTTCTTTATGAGTTATAAGCACTTCATTGATGATTTCCTAGTGTTTGGTTTCTCAAATTTCGGATTTGATAATTTTGGAGAAATTAGGTCAAAATTAGGGTTTTGGCCAAATTGGAGATTTTGACATAAAATGTTTAGGGAACGATTCTATACAGTTAAACATGAATATTTATGGTTGGAATCTTGTGGATCTACGTTTTGGAAGTTTTGTCTTGAGGATTCAGATTTCTTCAAGGAAACTCAAGTTGGGGTAAAATTTAGATTTAACCTAAATCTAGCAAGGTAAGTTCAAATTGATTTGTGAAAACGTTGTACATGCCAAAATGTTTATTTTAAAGTAATTATGTATTTTACATGAAATTACCAACTGTTGAGTTATTTGGTAACTTGTGATTAATTGAAGTGTTTAACTTTATAAACTTTGTAAAACACTCATATTTGGGACTTTTGGTTATTCTGATAAATAAGTCATACATGGAAGTATTTTAATAATTTATTGCATAAAAGGCGATTACTTGATAAAAATGCATTTTTGTGGTAGTTGGAAAATATGCATAACTCGTGTTTTGAAACGTTTTGAAAGGGGTCAATAGTATAACCTTGTTTGGGAAAACGGTCTGTCTTATTTTAAGTTGTGTTGGAGTTTGGTCGTGTACTTTGGAGCATAGGTTTGCATAAACGTTGGTCGAGTGCGTTTTAGTGCATTTATTTGCTTTTGACAATGAGTCCTTGGGTTGTTTGAGCCTGTGGCTCGGTATTTGCTTACGATTGGGTTTTGGAGATATTTGTCCAATTTTGATAGCTCAACGTAGAGCTTTGGTCACATTTATGATTATTGAAGTTTTGCATACTTTGAGTGTGTTCCTCATTCAATTTGGGGTCTTGTAATGTTTTAGCCCGTCTGCTATGGATTCATGAACACTTTTATCACTTTGTCCGATGATGGAATGACTTGGTTTCCACACCGCGGCACGTTAGGCATCAGATTGGGATGTAAGTCCTTCGTGCAAGTATCTATGGGTGGATGCTAAAAGATGTTGAACTCGATACTTTAATTACTTTATCCGATGGTGGAACGCTAGTTTTCCCCCATTGCGGCGTGATTAGGCATCTCCGGTATGGTGTAAGTCCTCCGTGCAAATATCTATGGGTGTATGCTGAAAGATGCTGAGCTCGATACTTAATACTAATATAACATAATGCGTGGCTTACTTTGTGTCCGTCACATTATATGGAATCGCTCCCCCCCCCCCCCATCATCGAAAGGTGTTGTCTTCGGGCTGAGTATTTTATATTTACATTTTCGATGATGTCTTTTGTGGATGAATTATTGTCCATAATTTTAGGTGTGGAGTATTGGGTCCCACTCGTGTTTTGGGTGTTTTCGGAATATGAAATATTATTCATGGTTTCATAAATTGAAAGTCGATTCTACTCTTGTTTGAGTGAGTTTTGGGATGCATCATTTTATAAAAAGTATTTTGTATTGAGGTGTTCATCTTTGAAAATGCATATTATTGGAAAGCGAGTCGTCTCCATACTTAAAGTGAATCATTTTGAAAAACTATGATTTAAAATGTATTCTCCTCTTAAAAAAGTGGACTCTAGTTTTGGGACGGAAGGTGACATAGCAAGATCCTCATCAAGATCCATCAATCAAATTAGCTTTACTGTATCACTTTGTTCATGCATTAATTTATCAACACATCTTATATTCTATAGTATGTCTATGAATATGCGATTCAGTTATAAAAGTAGAACGAAGAATGTTGAATGCTAGCATATGAAAATCTAGTACTAGTTATATTCAGAATAAGCAAATTTGCAGACAAATGAATATGACTCTTTAGATCTACAATCGTTTTATTATGATTATAGAAAGCAGCAGCTTTCTTACATCTTCCTTAAAAGAAACATAGGAACTTGGCCCAAGTGTTACAAACATGCAGAAACTTAGGTAAACCAAGTAAGATAGATTCTAAACGTCACACCTCAATATGTAATAATACTATAAAACCTTTTACATATCATTGACTTAATCTAAATTGAGATCATTTGATATGGTAATAAACTTAAATACTCATTATGATTTAAATTTATAATTTAAAATTAAGTTTATGTTATTTAATTGTAATTAGTTGAAAATGAAAAGAATTAAAAAGATCTACTATTTGTTGCTTGAATGAATTCTAATGTTGTTACATATTCAATTATATTGTTGAATATGAAGGTGAATTATGACTCATGCTTAATTTGTCTTTTAAAAATAAAAATAAAATAAACGTGGTCATATATAAAAGTTAATGGTGGTTAATATAATATATCTATAAAAATGCAGTAATTACCACAAAACAATGTATTCATAAAATGCATCATTATCTATACTATATTATAAAAACGACATAAAAAACTCTTAATTACAACATTTTAAGCACAACTTACAACTAATTAAAGTCAATTACTTAATTTACAATTTCTTAATGCTTTGGTACAACATTTCCAAGCACAGTATCTCACATAATCATCTATTTGTGGAATGGATTCTATTTATTAATATAAATATTTGTTTTTTTTTGTGGAGGATTTTATAAAATAGATTTTATATTAGCATAATCTATTTTAAATGTAAATTTTACATTTAAATCTATATTAATGAGATGTAATATATATATATATATATATATATATATATATATATATATATATATATATGAGAAGATAATGCATTTTTGATAACTTATAGAGTTGATAATCTTATTTTTTTTATGCGGTAACAATTACTATAATAGCTTAATGTTAGGACTGAAAGTTCTAGTACGTTGAAAGTTGTATAACGCATTTATAAGGGGTCGAATTGTAACTGTTTGAAAGTTGTGTTTTAAATGGGCCTTAAGCCCATTAGCCTGATGTGTTAATATATATATATATATATATATATATATATATATATATATATATATATATGTTTCTTAACCTAGTTTTAGGTTAGAAGACGAGACGTCATTATTCTAGTCGTAGGGTTTACATTTCCTTATCAGAAATCCTCTCTGTAAACCTAAACCTTTATTGGGTATTAATCATATGACTAGAAGTTGTAACTCAAGTATTATTGTTCTTCATTGATTATATATGTTGATTGCACTGTATCTGAGATCTACAATTGGTATCAGAGCAAAGAGACATGAATTTTTGATCCAAAAAGGTTTGTCTAAAACCCTTTAATCGCTTATTTGATTATATTCGTGTTTATGTGTTTACCTGAATATCTGCTATATCGATTGTTTTTTGGTTTAAGTCTTTGGCGCATAATCAAGTTTTTTTTTTGTTTTTTTTTATTTTATGGGTTTCTGAGTTTATAATCGATTTCTGCAAAATCAAAGTTACTTGTTTTTTTTTTTTTGATTTCTGCATGATCGACTGCTAAAGTGCTAATTAGGTTCCATCTGCATAATCGATTGCTTGTTTGGATTATGGGTTTACACTATCTGCATATTGGTCGAATTTTTTTCTGGGTTGAAACTGTATCTGCCTATTTGCTTATCAAAGTTTGCATATCGGTGGCTATATCAATATTGATTTTCTGGGTCGAGTTTGAGTTCTGTCGATTTTCATAATCAATTTTTTTTAAGTTTCGGTCGTTTCCTGGAATATTGAATTTATGCAAAATCAATTTGTTCTGAGTTCATATCTGCATAAGTTTTTGAGTTTCTGGCAAAATTTCTGGGTTGAGTTGTAGAGCTCGGTCGATTTCTGCTATATCGATTGCTTTTGATTAATCTGTTTGTTTAATCCGTTTAATCAAAGTGTTTATCTGTTATCGGTTTGCTGCTTATCTTTGACCGGCCTTTCGACCGGACCATTGTTATCGATCGGACACCTTGACTGGGGCCTTGCCATCGACCGGACCCATTGACCGAGGCATTGCCATCGACCGGACCCTTGACCGGTTCCCTACGACCGGTTCCCTACGACCGGTTCCCTACGACCGGTTCCCTACGACCGGATCCCTTGACCGGTCTCTGCGACCGGACCCCGACCGGTGCTTTGCGACCGGTGTCCTTGACCGGCGCCTTGTTGACCGGTGTACTGCTTGACCGGTGCATTGCTTGACCGGACCCTTACTTCGATCGAGTCCTTGTTCGACCGGGTCCTTGTCTGACCGGGTCCAGGTCCTTGTCATATTAATTGTTTTGGATCAATTTGTTTATCTCACGATCGCTACAGTGCATTTAAGATTAAAGATTAAAGATGAATTCAAGAGACGCTCTAGCCATTGGTTCAGATCAAAAACCTCCGGTGCTCTATCGGGGAGAATACCTACAATGGCATGATCGATTCATGAATTTTATCGAAGCGAAACCAGACTATGAGGAAATACTCATGTGCCTGGAAGAGGGACCTCAACCCTGGACGATGAAAGTCTTGCCTGGAGACCAAGCCGAAGGTCGACCAGACCATTATGTTCAGAAAAATTTCAGTGAGTTTACCCCTCAAGAAAGGAGCCGCTATGATGCTGAAAAGCATGTGAAGTCCTATATTCTACAAAGCCTACCCAACGACATATATGCCTGCATCGACAGTTACAAGGCTACTGCAAAAGGAATGTGGGACCAGATTGAGAAGATGATGATGGGTAGCCGAATAAGTACTCAGCTGAAGATCACCAACTGCATTACCCGATATGACGGCTTCAAAGCAAGAAAAGGCGAGACGCTCACGGAAACTTATGAACGGTTCAACCTGCTTCTGAACGATCTGCATAAAAACCACGTCATGAAGACTAACACTGAGAACAACATCAAGTTCATGAATAATCTTCAGCCAGAGTGGAGGACGTTCGTCTCTCATATCCGTCATACTCAAACCCTGGAGAAAATTCCTCTACACGAACTATATGAAATGCTTCTCCAGGATGAAGAGGAAGTTCTTGAGTTTATGGGAAATCAAAAAGCAGATGAAAAGCCTGTGGTTGACCCGTTAGCGCTTGTCTTAGATAAAAGAGGTCGATCTGTCAGTCGCACGCCTGAAAAGGAGCCAATGAAAAGTGATTCTGAACCCGAAGACCCTGAAAGTGACTCGGATCCAGAATACACTCAGATTAAAGAAGTTGTGTTGTTCTTATCTCAAGCGTTCCAGAAAAGGAAGTTCTTCAACAAGTCTTCATCAAACAAGCAAAGATACTCCACTACTCCTCTCAATCGACGTGATCATAAAGAGAATTATGAAGGGAATAGACGCGTTGATAAAGGAAAGAAGACTGAGAAAAGGCATGATGAGAAAGCAAAAGAGGAATCGATCAAATGTTATAATTGTGGTCGGTTGGGTCACTTTGCCAAAGAATGCCGAAAGCCTGTTGTGCGCAACTCAGAGTACTACAAAGCCAAGATGTTGTTGGCCAAAGAAAAGGAAGCAGGTAAGGCCCTCATGGCAGAAGATGACCACTGGCTAAATGTATCTGATGAAGAAGAAGATAATGTAGAAGCACACTTGTGTTTCATGGGCAAGCACTCAACACAGTCCGATACTGATGATGATGATCGTGATTCCCCATGTCAGGTATGTGCTCCTTACCAAAAAGCCTTAATTGATCAGATGAAAATCAATGTGCACAAATTAGGCTCCTGCAAGCAAACCATAAAAGAAAATGAACAACTCATCTCATCTCTGGAAAAACGTGTGTCATCATAGTCTGAAAGTCTTGAAAAACAAAACATAGAAATTGTTGGCAAGCTGTGCATAATTTCAAATATAAAGGAAGAGTGTGAGCGTTGTTCAAAAGAATCAAAAGAGTTAAAGACCAAAGTAGATGATCTTACCTATAAGTTTCGTATGTCAGAAAATGAGAAAATTGATATTGTAACTAAAAGCGTGGCTTATAAAAATGAAAATCAAAGGTTATCTACTCAGTTAAAGGATCTAGAACTGAAACTTTATAAAATTGGTCAATCTAAACAAACGTTGAATGTAATTGCACCAAAAGAATTCAAATATTCAGAGACGAGTATCGGTTACGATAACCCACGTTATCTGAAAAAGGCCTTAACCAAAGTTCCTACGTTATATGCGTTCGAATTTTTTGGAATAGACAAAACCTACCCAGAGTACAAAATCAATTGGACCAAACCAAAGTTCCTACGTTACATTCCCAATGCATGAATTACATTCTCAATACATGAATTGACCTGATTTTGACATAATTAAGGGTGCCATTAGCATTGCCCAATTTTAGTTGAAAGTGTAACTATTGCTTTGTTTAGCTTTGGTCATAAGTCGTAACTAAGTGATAATTATGAAAACTGATTGATGGATACTAAAATCAATTGAAAGAAATATTTGTGGTATAACATAAATGGTTAAAATTGTATCAAATAGTTGTCAACGCTTTATATGATGTGTCACAATCAAACAAGCTGTACAAAAAAATAAATTATACAAAAACAGTGCATAGCATGAATTTCGTTTTTGGAAATAGTTTTTTTTATCTAAACTAGACGTTACAAAATTTAATTCAACATTCAGATTTTGGAGTAAACTACAAAAACGTCTCCATTTAATCCCTCTCTCTAACTGCCTTTAAAAAAATCCCGTCAAATGAGAGACATTTTTGTCATTTTAACAAGGGCAATGCTAATGACACCTTTATTAATGCCAAAATCAGGTCAATTCATGCATTGAGAATGTAAAAAACAGGTTTTGGTGTTGATGTATGTGAGGAGAAAATCATTTATAAGAGTGTCATTAACAAATAATATCGTATCATTAGCCTCCCCCTTTAACAATTTCTTTTGTCTATTCCCCAATCAAAAACAACATGGATCAAAATTGTAGTTTACTATTTTTACTTTATTGTTTTTTTATTTTTCTTTCTTTATGATATTTTTATAATATATATATATATATAGGGCCATTATTTGCTAACCAAACTATTGGTGTAAACCATGCTAACCCATCTAGACCGTTGATTATTTAGATCAATGGTTAACAATTAATGACAATTTTAATTTTATAAAAAAAAACGTTATGAAATTAATGTGCATAACCGCATAGGGTCAAAGTTGTAATTTTGCATATCCATTCATTAAATAAACACAAAAGAAATAAGCTTAAAATTAGGGCAATTTTAAATTACCATAATTCAACAGTTTTTAATTAATCAATTACCCTAATTAATGTGCATATCCATATCAACAGTTTCATCTTCTCCACAAATTCTCTCTGAAAATCACTGAAAACAATCGATAAAAACCACCAATTTCATCTCCAATGGCGGATCCACTTCACTCCCCACCCTCCCCACCACCACCTCATCCAAAACCTCCCACTTCGTCCGCCGGAAAATCACCCAACAAACGGAAGAACACCACCGCCGCCGGCTGTCCAAACGGAAGAACACAACTCGGTCGACATGGCCGTCGGTACCGTCGAAGATACCGCCACCAGCAAACGAAAGGTGATCGCACAAGATGTCAATGTCGAAGACATCGAAGTATTTCAAAACCCAACAAATTTCAAAACCCATCAAAACGATTTTATTTCGATAAATTGTACAATCTTATGGGTTTTTTGTTTGGAGTTGCATTCTTCTGGAATTTTGAATGTTAAATAATGCAACCTATGGATTCAAATAGTAATTATTATGGTGCATATATGCATTGTTATGTATTTGTGGATGGTCTCTGCATATGAGCATGTTTTATTGAAAATTGAAAGTGCATGTATGCATTGTTATGGATTTCTGCATATAGGCATGGAAAATAGAACTATGTTTGGAATCTGTGCGTATAAGCATATTTTATGGAATTTTGAAAGTGCATGTATGCATTGTTGTGGATTTTTGCACATAGATAACTACTTTTATAATTTTGTATATGCATATGTGCATTGTTTGGTAATTGTGCATATGGGAATATGGTAAGAAGTTATCATTAGGAGTTGTGCATATGAGCATATGTTCATGCAGTTTGAAAGTTATTGGATGCTTAAAATTAGGTAGAAGATAACTTCCATATTAACTTGATAGACATCAAATTTTAATTTAAAAATATTACATTTAAAGAATAGATAATTACCATAACAAACTCCTCAAAATATGGAATGAGATTAAATGTCCTCAAAATATGGAATGAGATTAAATGGCCGAAAATTAGAAAATTCCCATAATACCCTTGACGTTTTAATAGCATTAATCAAATTACATAAACTCTAGAAAGCTTCTGATTGGTCGAAAATTGGTTAGCACGGTTAGCACCAATAGTTTGGTTAGCAAATGAAGGGGACCATATATATATTTATATAATAAATTTGATTATTTTATAAAAAAAAAGTTTTAATTGAAGATATGAAATAATAGGAGTAAAACGAATTTAATAAAACCATAACTAATTGGTATTAGATTAAAAAAAACTATTTAATTTTTTTTCTCGAATCCTATTAAACCCTTTAAACTACATCTTCGTGGTTGCAATTTTTAATGAGTTGGATCTTTGTTGTTGCAATTTTTTTAATGAGTTTGTCCCAAAATAAGTCAATAACTTGGGTCCTATGATTGCATTAAGGACCTAGCTGTAAAAATGCAACCACAAGGACACGATTAATTGAAGAAAGATTTGGAGAATTTGGAGAAAATTACACTCTCTCTTACTTTCTCCATTTTGGAGAATGATTTGAATAATCTGTTAGAGCAAAAAAAATGCCCAAATTCCTCATTTTCTCTATTTTAGAGAAACTGTTGGAGATACTCTTAGTCGTTAGCTCCAACAAACCAAAAAGACAAAATTTGGATTTTAACTCAAAATGTTATGATATTTTGATGTTCTATTTTATTTTTCTTCCAATTTTTCTTTTGATCCAATTTACAAGTACTTTGACTAATTTCATATGGTCCTGAAAAAGAAGACTCAAACTGATCGACTATTTTCATATGATCCTGAAAAGAACGGTCAAGAAAATCCGTACAGTCCCAAGAAAACTCAAACTGATCGACCATTTTCATATGGTCCTGAAAAGAACAGTCAAGAAAATTCGTACAATCCCAAGAAAACTCAAACTGATCTACCATTTTCATATGGTCCTGAAAAGAACAGTCAAGAACATTCGTATTGGTCCCAAGAAGACTCAATCTGATTGACCATTTTCATATGATCCTGAAAAATAACAGTCAAGAAAATTCGTACGTCCCAAGAAAACTCAAACTGATCGACCATTTTCATATGGTCCTGAAAAGAACAGTCAAGAAAATTCGTACAATCCCAAGAAAACTCGAATTGATCTACCATTTTCATATGGTCCTGAAAAGAACAATCAAGAACATTCGTATTGGTCCCAAGAAGACTCAATCTGATTGACCGTTTTAATATGATCCTGAAAAATAACAGTCAAGAAAATTTGTGCAGTCCCAAGAAAACTCAAACTGATCGACCATTTTCATATGATCCTGACAAGAATGTAATAACCCAGTTTAAGTTAATAATTTAGAGTTTGGGGTGAAAAGTGAATTAAATCAAACTTAAGGGTGGTTAAGTGTAAAGGGTTCATTAAAGAGAAGGATTTCTTCATTTATGCTTGGCGGCTGAAGAAAAGAAAGGGCAGGGTTGGTGCGATTGGGGAAGAAGAAGAAGAAGATTGAAGGACTTGCATTAATCTCTTAAGGTAAGGATTCAAACTTTTCTTGGAATTGTTATGTAGATAATGCATTTTCTTTCCTTGTAATTTAAGTGCAATCTCAGTATAAGTTTAGTGTTGGGTCGACCAAAAACCCCAATCGGGTTCCCGATGGTCGATCGAGTTCTTCCATGGTTGGGATTGATTCAATAGTTAGGACCTTAGTGTATTTAATCTTAATCACTTGAGATTAGAAGTTTTGGATGGATTTGATTGAAAGAGATAGTAATATTCTTAGATTAATTGTTCTGAATAACCTGTGTGTTCGAAACCCCAAAATCGCCTACGGTCGAATTTAGACCTCGGTCGAGTAGAGTCCGGTCGATGTCTGGTTTAGGCACCGGTCGGCGTATGGGGGGAGACCCCGGTCGGCGCACGGGGGAGGCCCTGGTCAGCGCAGGGCTGGTTGGGAGGGGGGGCGACCTCGGTCAGTGCTTTGGAGGAGGCACCGATCGCCGCATGGGCACCGATCGATGCTAGACACCGGTCGCCGCATGGGCACCGTTCGAGACCACACCGGACGCTGCCTAGGCACCGGTCGAGACCACACCGGGCGCCGCATGGCACCGGTCGAGGCGCAACCTGGGCGCGGCGCGAGACCTTTATGGTTATGAATTTAAGTGTTCTCTCTTGATATGGTTATAGGTCCAGTATTAAGTTGTTAGAGAGGAGGATTCGCAAGGACCAAGTGAGTTTTTCTTTAAATAAAATTTTAAAGATTAAAGATGACTATCTTTGCATGCGCGTTTAAATAAGATTCTTTCTTACAATTGCTTATTTAATATGCGAGAATTGCTGAAAGTCCATGTTATGTATTTTGTTATTTATTAGTAGAAATGTATGCATACATTGTTTTAATTGTTTTGTGCTCTAAGTCGAGGGGTGCGTTGTTTCGCCTGTGCTCATACCGGGGGGGGGGGGGGGTGTTCCGTTTATGCCATTGGGCGGGGGGTGTCCCAAATAAGGCAGTGTGAGCCAGACACACCGTTACTTGCGGGTAACGGTAGTGTGAGCCAAAGTGTTTGATGAAAGTGTAAAGATTTGATAAATTTTAAATTGAGTTATTTATCGCATATTTATTCTTGATTATGGGATTTAAAGTATTGTTAAGGGGGACTCACTAGACCGTTGGTCTAACCCTCGCTCTTTTAAAAATAAAAACCTATTTTCATGTGAGCACGATGCTAGGGGCTCGGGTAAAGGCAAGGAGAAGGTTTAAGCGGTTCCGTCAATAGAAGACTTCCATTTAGAAATTTTATATTTATTCTCAGTTGTGTAATAGGTTGTTTTAGTGCAAACCTCAGATTTGATTGTTATTGTAAAACCCTTTTTGGCATGAATTTGTGATATGTTGGTTTATGCTGTTTATTTTAATGTTTGGGTTGTTATAAAGAACAGTTAAGAAAATCTGCAGTGGTCTTAAGAAGATAAACTAAAATCTATCACGAAGTGCCCTAAAATCCAAACTTTATCCATCAATTGAGTTGATTCTAAAGCTATGTTACGTATCATATGTTGATAATTAAAAACTTAACTATTAGAAGATCAACACAAAAAAAAAAAAAAAAAAAAAATAACAAATAACGTGTGGTAATAAACAAAGACAATATAGTTTTGTTTTTTTATCGTGAATTATTGAAGTATATGATTAGGGACGGATCTACAATGGTGCCCACTGTGGCACGTACATGCCACCGTATTGTTTCTCCGCTGTAAGGTAAAAAAATTAGGTTTGTGAAAGGTGCAGCCATATCGTTTTAGAAGTACAACTGTATTTCATAATCAACCAAAAAACCAAAAAAAAAAACTTTTAAAATCAACCAAAAAACCCGAAAAAATCTTTTGAAATCAATCAAAAATACCGAAAAAATCTCTCGAAATCGATAAAAACCTTAAAAATCCCTCGAAATCAAGCAAAAAACTTTAAAAATCCCTCGAAACAGCGGAATTAGACTAAAAACACATCGGACGATATTGAACGTTAGTAAAAAAAAATTAAGACACATTGACTAAAACCGTATGAACAAAATATGATATCACCGTATGAAAAAATTCCTATGTCCGTACCCGAATAAAATCATAAATGTTAATAAAATATGGTTGGAGGGTATTGAGAGAGAGAGAGATTAATTTGTTAGTGTGCGTGCGTGCACACACACACACACACACATATAGAGAGAGAGGGGGGGTAATCATTTAGAAACCTTCTAAAGGTTACAAACTATACAAACTCATCTAGGCCATCCAATTTTTTGATCAACGGTTGAGGATTTTAGGACTTCAATTAATTAAGAAAATAGAGAGAAAATAGGGAAAGGGTAGTTTAGGAATAGTTTTAGTTATTTTAAATTTAAATTTTATTAATTAATTTGAATTATCTAATTATTGTTACAAGATATCCTAAATTTCTCCATATTTAACTCAATCTCTCTCTCCTTCTATAAAAAAAATTCGGCCACCACCACCATCGTCATCACTATGCCGGCGACCGAGAACCACCGCGGTTCTCCACTACTCCATCTGACGGTTGTCGTGCGCCGCCGCCATCTGCCAGGAGCCTCATTCGCCACCCCACGTATCGTGACCTTCTCCCCCGAATCTCCGACGAGTTTATGAAATTTCAAGTTCATACAATGTTTGTTCGGGTTTCATAAACTGATTTTTTGAAATTTTCTAGTTTCATAAACGGTTCCATATATTTTCATAAACGGTTCCATATATTTTTCTCTCATATGAATAATCATATTTTAAAGTTTTATATATTTTTTTCTCATATGAATATTCAGATTTTTTCGAAATAATCATATATTTTTTAAGTTTCATATATTTTTCTCCTGTATGAATGATAAGATTTTTAAGTTTCATACATTTATCCAATATGAATAATCAGACGATGAGACGTGAAAATTTCAAAAAAAAAAAACATTTGTTGAAACCAAAAAAACTTGAAACTTTCGAAAAAACAAATTATATATGAAAGTCGAAAAAATTATGAAACTCGCCAGAAAAGGGGAGGTCGCCGGAGTGGGAGGACGTCACCGAAAGTGGATGATGACGGTGGATCGTGAGTGTGTTTGTGTGTGTGTGTGTGTGTGTGAGAGAGAGAGAGAGAGAGAGAGAGATATGGAGTAATAATTAAGAAAGTTAATTTTTTCCTAAAATTAAGAAATTTGTAAAAAGACATAAATGTCTTGGTTTGTATTGTTTGTAACTTTTCAAAGGTTTGCAAATGAAGGTGCCTATATATATAACAATATCCTTCAAGATTGCTAGTTAGCACAAACCAATGGAAATGGAGTTTGTAGTTATTGTTCTTGGTATGCTCTTATCTTGTGCACTTATCCAAGCCACTTTCTCATTTTTTGTCGCCGGAAAACCCAAAAACCAACCTCCGGGACCAACCCCTTTTCCGATCATCGGAAACCTCCATTTGCTCGGCGACCAACCACACCAATCCCTAGCCAACCTAGCCAAAACCCATGGCCCAATCATGTTCTTAAAACTCGGTCGCATCAACACACTTGTCATCTCCTCTGCCGCAGCCGCCAAACAAGTCCTCAAAAAACAAGACCTCGTTTTCGCCAACCGTCACATCCCTGATGCCCTCACCGCCCACAACCACTCCCACTACTCCGTCGTCTTTCTCCCCGTCGGCTCCCGGTGGCGGGCCGTGCGCAAGATATTCAACTCCAACATATTCTCCAGTAACTCCCTGGATGCCAACCAGCATCTGCGGAGCCAAAAGGTGCATGAGCTCGTGGCATACTGTCGGAGGGCCAGCGAGTCGAATGACTCCGTGGACATTGGTCGAGCCGCTTTTAGAACCACGTTGAATCTCTTGTCAAACACCATTTTCTCCAAGGATTTGACGGACCCGTATGACGATTCGGGTAGTAAAGAGTTTAGGGAGCTAATTGGAAACGTGATGGTGGAGGCCGGGAAGCCGAATCTCGTGGACTTTTTCCCGGTGTTGAAGAAGATCGATCCGCAAGGGAACAGGAGGAGAATGGGTCGTTATTTTGGCAAGCTTTTAGATATTTTCGAGGAGTTGATTAAAGAGCGCGTGGTGATGGAGAAATTGAAGGAGGACGATGTATTGGACGTATGTTTGAAGATCAATCGAGACAACCCCGATGAGATCAGTCGGACGCAAATCAAGGGCATGTTTTTGGTACGTAAAATTTTTAACTTTCACAATTCTACGTTAAACAATACTCCCTTGTGTTCACTTTTCTATTTTAATTTATCCCAAAATAAGTATCAACTTTTAAAAATGTTTTAATTATTGGATGTGAAAATTTCTATTTGTTATTAAAAGTAAAATTGTTCCTTAATTAATTAACAAGTATAATAATTATAGATTTTTAAAACTATTTTTTTTTCCCGTTGTACACATTTATTTTTGGAATGAGAGCAAGCATTTCTTTTTTAAGGGAAAAAAAAATCCCATCATATCTGGCATCTAATTAATGAGCTTTAAATATGCTTTGACTTTGTGTGTTTCAAAATGTTATTATAAAACTATTTAAAAAATAAAATAATTATATATAATTACTTAAAACTATTTATAATTAAATTATCTTATATTTATAAAGAAATATCTTCAAAATCAGGTCTATTTTTTTTTCTATTTTTATTATACATTTTAGCATAGCTGATAGAACAAAAATAAGGGGCTGTTTGTTTACCTCTTAATAGTTTCATTAAGAGGCAACCTCTGAATCGCTAAGAGGTAAATCTTGTTTGGCAAAAAAAAAATGGTTGCCTCTTAATGGTTCCAAAATTCTTTTAGGAGTTGTTTGTTTACCTCTTAATGGTTCCATTAAGAGGCAACATCTGAATCGCTAAGAGGTAATTCTTGTTTGACAAAAAAAAAGTGTTGCCTCTTAATGATTTTGTATCCTGACCCTCTCTTAACCATTAAGAGCCCTGATTTCATTATGAACAATTAGCAAACAACCATATTTCATTTTACACTATATCATAAAAACCTCTTAATCATTCAGACCACTTAATCATGCTACACTAAACCATTCAGCAACTGTCAAACAACCCCTTAATGATTTTGTATCCTGACCATCCCTTAACCATTAAGAGCCTTGATTTTATTATGAACAGTTAGCAAACAACCATGTTTCATTTTACATTATATCATTCAGACCTCTTAATCATTCAGACCACTTAATCATTCTGCACTAAATCATTCAGCAAATGCCAAACAGCCCATAACTCTAAAATCTCCAAAATTCCTACTTTTATATAGTTGTTAAAAATACTCATTGCAAACAAACGAATATAATATACAAATTCACATGTATTAATATTCTTATGTTCTAAATTTTAATAAGGTAATATATATTATATTTATTTCATTTTTCTGCAATTCAATTCGTTTTTCTAGAAATAAAAGTAAATCAATATTTTGTATTAAAATCAAACAATTTCTTTAAAATAGTTGGACAAAAAGTTATTAGACCAATCTCAACCAATTTCATACGGAACCCGCCTATGAGAATACCATTGTGAGGGAACATTTTTGGGCTTAATTACTCAACGTGGGAGCTTGGAATCAAACCCACGAACTATCTTTATTTGGTAAAATGTTGTCCCTCCCTTTTACCAACCGAGTTATACGCCGAAGGCGTTATTATTAAAATATCATATAATGTTTGTCCTATAATAATTTGACATTGTTCTTCAGCAAGCAACCTTATATATAATTATCTTAAATCACTCTTTTGTTGTTTTTTGAAAAATTTGTATAGCGACTATTTGACATTTACCCTTCTCTTATTTGGAACATGTTATTATGTATAATGATTTAGGATTTGTTTGCTGCCGGCACTGATACGACTTCAAACTCCTTAGAATGGGCAATGACAGAATTACTACGCAACCCACACACCATGGCTAAAGCCAAAAAGGAACTTGAACAAATAATTGGTAAAGGTAAAAATGTAGAAGAAACGGACATCATGAGGTTGCCCTACTTATGGTGCATTGTGAAAGAAACCCTAAGGATTCACCCGCCAGTCCCCTTATTGATCCCTCGAAAAACTGAGAATGAAGTCAAACTCAACAGCTACACTATCCCCCGAGGCACACAGGTGCTTATCAATGTATGGGCCATAAGGCGGGACGCTACCCTGTGGGAAGATCCATTGGAGTTCAAGCCAGAAAGGTTCTTGACTTCAGGGATTGATCTGCGAGGTCAAGATTTTGAGCTAATCCCATTTGGTGCTGGACGAAGAATCTGTCCTGGTTTACCACTCGCAGTTCGTATGCTCCCTATGATGTTGGGATCATTACTTAATAATTTTGATTGGAATCTTGATGTTGGAATAAGCCCTAAAGAGTTGGATATGACGGAGAAGTTTGGGATCACGTTGCAAAAGGTTGACCCTCTTTGTGTTGTTCCAAGGCCGTTGAGTTAAAGTTTATCCATATACTTAAATTTCTCTTCATATCGAATTTAATTCATAATTATATTATCCTTTCTTCTCGCATCATATAAGATGTAACATTCCTATTTTTATGTGATAGGATGTTTTTTTGTTGGTATACAATTTGAGTGAAAACAATATTTAAGTATGTATCATTAATCCTTATATTGTAAAGAGCATAGATAAGTCCATGTTTATATAATTTGTTTTGAAAAGTGAAATCAAAATCAATATGAAAAATACTGATACAAAATTCGAAAACAGTATTTGTTGAAAGTCAACGATTGTGATATGCCACACAAGAATCCATATATTTACAAAATACATTGTTTAAAACTTCGGAATTCCATTTTATGGGACTTGAGCTATACCAAAACGGGCACTGGAATACAAATTTAATTAGAAAAGCAGTATATAATGTTATTATATACATGTTTGGGAAAAGGATGCATGTATATTCAAGGAAATATAAAGTTTAAGAAGTTCTATACATGTGATGAGTATTGTAATATTAAGCATTTCTTCTAAGTTATTGATATGTTATTCTAGAGTTTTGATACTAAACTAGGAAATTTGTCGTACGATCGAAGAAAGTGTACTAAATGAAAGAAACTGTATAGGACAAACATAGTGTTTTGTTGTTGTTTGAGTAAAATCGTAGGAGTACGCCTAAAGCATTAGTATAGCTCTATGCCAAGAGATTTGGTGTAGCTCATATGTGTTAAACGAATATTTTCAATACATTATCCAGATGTACAACTAACGTAGACTAAGTCAATGAGCTAGTGTAGCCCTACATTAGTTGTGCAAAAAGGACAATGAGCCGTTTTTATCATATCAATTAAATGTCATCATTGATATAGACTATCGTATCATTGTGGTAAAGGCATAGGTAGATTACCCCCATTGGAGTTGTTCTAGGGGTGGACATATGAAGGCCCCAGTAGGGTATCGTGCATCTGTTCAACCAATTTTAGCAAGTATATTTTTTTTAAGGTATGAAAGGTGCATACACTAAACTTGATGGGTTGTAACGCCCGAATTTTCGGTAAGAATAACCTACTTGTGATTTATGGATGTATTTGTGTGAATGTGACCCCTAAGTGGGAATAAGGTTAGAGGAGAAACTTTGTCCCACATAGGAGCCAAAATAAAAATTAGAGCACTTAATAAACTCCAATCAATGAGCATTAAATGAATCATTTAATTGTTTGGGCCTTGGAGTGTAGTGTTCTTAGTGGGCTCTCTTTGGCATGAAATACACATATTTAATGTCAAAGATAGAGCCTTGGGCCTTAAATTAAACAACTCCGAAATTATCTCATTTTATCTGATTTTTGGAAGGAGCTAGGTCGTTTTCTCTCTGCAGTTCTTGGTAAGATTCCAACCCTAAATCTTCCTTCTCGTTTATTACTCCATCTAACTTCCTCCTCCTCATTAATGGTGGTTGGTTTAGGTGAATCTAAGGTATTTTTGTGAAGATCTCAAGTGTTAGATCTCTTCAACTAGAAATTTCTAGGGTTTTGGTATTTAACCCAAGGTGAGTCATACTTCCTTTTACAAAACCTTATACACATCAAAATACATAATTTTGACTTCTAATAATCTCCTTGTTTGCATATTCATCATTTATGAGATTTTGACCTAACTTGGTATTTTGGGAGATTTTTAGAGTTTCTTACCATTTTTTGTAAAATGAAGATATAATCCATGTTTGGATCTACAAAAAAATGATGTTGTTATATTTTGATGAGTAAATATTCAATTTATGGCTTTTAGCCAAATCCATATTTGACGTACCATGGGATTTTGGTTGAAAAAGGGTTATCTTGTGAAAGAGAAATAAATGGTTTTGATCTTGAAGAAATCCTTAATTCAATTGGATGGTTTTTACACTTGAAAGGTGTATTTGGAAAGAAATATTTTGAAAGATGAGATGTTAGCCTTATGTGTATATATGGCTTGTGATTCTTATCAGCAGTTAACCATTGAAAAGTGATTTGGGAACTAAATGGTTTTATGAACTATATGTTTGATTATAGTTGGTCACAAATGTAATTGTGACAAGTCTAGACTATTACACATGGATCCATAGGTATTGAGTTGACTTATTATTTGAGGGTAATTCCCGTATGTAGCTAGTTGAAACATTGGACCCTAGGAAGGCATTTTGGTACGGTTATGTGGGACTGGTTACTAGTCGTGGGTCGTAAATGTAAATCCTAGCGAATGAGCATGACTTGGATCATTGGGTGCCATCCCCCCACATCGTTCTTTGAACAGGCATGTTCACGGCCTTGATCTTAGTATGGTGAGCTCAAAACTCGGAAAGTGGCTTACTTTGTGTTTCGCCACAATCCTTGGATTCAGGCTTACACCCGTCGTCGCAAGATGAGGACTGGACCGGAAGGTCACTATGTGCATATCAAACCATTTACAAAGATGTTGACGAAAACAGTTTATTTATATTGCAACGAAATCTTTTACTGGCATTCATATAAACTGTGTGTTCTCACTAGACTTTAAGTCTAACACTTTTTCGAAAATGATGTGAAGAGTTTGGTCTTTTGAGGAAATTTCTGGATGATAGTTATTTTGGAGACTTTTGTGTTTAAACCAATTTATTCATTTGGTATTGGGTTGACAACCTATGTAATATAGATAGATTTGGTTTGGATTGGTTTGGTTTGGTTTGTTGTCGTTTCACCGTACACATTTACAGGATTTGTGAATGTTCATGTTTTGCCCATTATTTGGGTGGTTTGCCCTATTTATAAATGTCATATTGCCGAATTTTCAATTTTTAAAATTACCCCAATTTTTAGGGTGTTACATGGGTGCTACGGGATATTGGAAAAATACAAAGGACATCAACTAAAAAACCGCAAAATTCCTCGAAATCAAGCAAAAAACCGTAAAAAGTCTCCCACAATCAACTAAAAAGACCGAAAAACCCCCTCGAAATCAACCAAGAAATTTAAAAAATTCCCTCGAAACAGTGGAATTCGACTAAAAGCATATCAGATTATGATTTTGTGAGCCTTTAATCCACCTTTAAGGTGCACTCGTTCTGTAACACCCCAAAAATGGGACTAACAAAAATTTCCGGAAAAATAGAAATGTGGTATGCATAAATGCCAAAGCACGAGCTCATACAAAAGGAACAACAAATGTCTGTTAATTACAAGTTTGTAATAAGACACAATAATAGATGTCAACTCCCTAATCTAAGTCTCGCTAGACATAAGATTACAAAAAGGTTGTCAACTATGTCCAAAATAATTGTCTTCAATATTGCACCCCAAAATGCTCCCAAGCTCACCACTAAAGTCGATTAAGCTTCCTTGGCGCTTGCGCCGCTAGAACCTGAGATACGTACCAACAATCAAGTGTTAGACCAAACGGGTCTAGTGAGTTGCATAAAACATGGCATAATTATATAAAGCATGTTATGAACAATTATGACACTTCAATTACCAAAGTCCATACGGG
This sequence comes from Arctium lappa, assembly GCA_023525745.1. Classification (NCBI taxonomy): domain Eukaryota; kingdom Viridiplantae; phylum Streptophyta; class Magnoliopsida; order Asterales; family Asteraceae; genus Arctium; species Arctium lappa. The sequence continues at coordinate 14,329,427 of CM042049.1, forward strand.
GTCAATCATGGGGGAGACCCATCACACCGATGAGTTTTACCTTAAGTCAATGTACCTTGATGTTTACTCGCTTGAGCAACATCCCGAAGGCCCGGCACATTTGAAGACTACCTCCCAGGCATTACTCCAAATGACGGAGGTCTAGGCGCATACCATTATGGTGGCACCTAAGACTACATCCTCCTAGCACTTACTCATGGTTCGTTCTGTGTACTTACAATATCCGTCTCTATACATAATTTCATACCCATAAGATACATGTATAAGACTTCAACAATCCCAAGCATCATTTAGGTACAAAACTCTAAAATATGCAAATACTCAATATTATCCATGGCTCATCAAGACAAATATGTAAACATGCTCCAACATCAAGAATAATAATCTCATCCATGACCACAACCATATTCAAGGCTAAGATACCAACAATATCAAAATTAGCAGTTAGGTCAAACTTATCAGGTGATCAGATCTTCTCATGAAAATGATGTATTAAGTAGGAAAGCACATAAAATATGTATCTCATTTGAAAATAATACAAGAAACTCACAAACTAGGTTTTATAGAAAATCCTAGAAACTTGAGTGGTTCAAAATGAGGAGAAAGTGATGAGTGGAGGTAACTAGCACACCCAAGGCCTTTAATGGATACTTGAATACTCTTCCCAAATCTTCACCAACCCCAAGGATGTGGAATAAATGTGATTAGGGTTTTGGGGAAGGAAAATCGCCCTTTTTGCCTCTCTAAAATCGAACCAAAATCAGTAAAGTGAGGAATGGTGAAGTCAAGTGTCAAAAGTCAGGTTTTTAAACCCTCTCAGCCCGTCGGTGACAATGTACGGCGATTGTGCCCATGGCACTGTCGCGGGGCAATGTCGCGCCCGCTCCCATACTTACGGTACATGTTCAGCGATTGTGACAGGGCGACATTTCCCTTGTCACTCTCGCGTGTCATAGTCGCCGGGGGTGTACCGAGACCACCCCCCGGTCCGCGACTATGACCATTGTCATAGTCGCTGGTCACAGTCGCCCAACACCCAATTTCCTGATTTTCGTCGATTTCGATAAGATTAAACCTATAAGAAACTGATAATAATGACACTTAATATAATTTACCAATCATCACCAAACCAGGACAAAATCTCCACATAAAATTATAACAAGGTCACATAAACACATACCATTACTTACCTTAATTTTTCGGGCGTTACACGTTCGACAAAAATCCTGAGTCCGCTGACGAGAAGTTGTAGGCCAACATACGTCAATTAAGGGTTCAAATCTCACCCCCTAAATCCGTCACTGGAAATATGGGCGCGATAGGAACTTAAGCCGATATGGGACTAAGATGTTAAGGTGGGCTAATGTTTAATTTGGCTTTAACCAAGATACATTTTAGTTACGAAAATATATACTTATATATGTTCATTACAAGAAAAATGACCTTCAAATAAGATTTTGTTTTGTACTTAGAAGTCTAAAAAACTTCTTTAAAGGCTTTAGATAATCTTTCCAATTCCATCAAAATAAATTCCCTATAAAATGGTAGCAAAATGTTTTAGGGAGAGTTTTCAGAGAGTCGTTTATTTAAACTTTTAGAAACGCATTTTGGGTTATAGATACGTTTACAAACTTCTCTAAAAAGATGGGTTTATAGGACATTATTTGAAAAAGTGTGTTATAAAAACAAGTGTCATATAAAAAGATGAGTTTATATAACTCTTTCTAACAAATGGTTTATAAAATAGCTAATGCGACATTTTGTATTAAAAGTGTCCTAAAGATTGTGTTAAGACGCGCAAAAGTATCATATAAACTTGTTACATCTTTAGATAGAACATTTTAGTTTTTGGTTCTATAAATGAATGCTTATAAAGCAGTCTATTAGAACACTTAGAAATTTGTGGCGTCCTATCAAACCAATTTTGTTGTAGTGAATTGAGATAAAATGTATACACAAATATTTATTGCTCAAAACAACAAAGTTGGTATATAAATTATAAACAAGAAAAAAGTTTGGAACCGAAAAATCTCTAACAATCAATTAGGATCGATGTGAAGGATCGTGTGAGAAGTTAAGGTTAACGTGAGAAGTGGATATGAACCGTTGATCACTTTTAATCTCATGCCCTCCCATGATTGCGCCTTAGAAGGGAATTGATCTGGTGCATCTCGGTGCCTCTCTTCCTAATGTGCGTCCATTTCTAATCCAACGGTTGATAATTAACCACTTCTCATGCTTCTCATGTTAACCTCAACTTCTCACCCGAACTCAACTCTTAGGATCGATTGGTCGAGGAGGTTAGTAAGGTCTAATATCTTTCTTCGACACCTAGGATGAATCAAGGCAAGGCTGGACATCGACCGTGTTTAATATTTTATATCTAAATAACCAACGTACAGACAGTGGCGGATCCAGAAACTTAGGTGACTGGGTCCCTGACGTATAAAATTTCGAAACCGAATAACTCACCCAAACCAAAACGATTTCGGGTTATTCGGTTTGCGGGTTAAAGGGTGTGGTTAACCAAATAAGGTAAATTTTGATTTCGATTATATTTTTACCATATAGGTTAACCAAATAGCAAAACATACAATTATTTAATTTATATAATTTTCTTTTAGATGAATTGGCTTGAAGATATATAAAACTAAAATAACAAGAAATTAGCTATTTTATAGGACTCTTTTGAGAAGTGTCTTGTAAACCCATCTTCTTATAATATATTTGAATTTATAGAACATTTTTTCAAATAGTGTCGTATAGAATAGCTAACATGACACTTTGTTTTAAAAGTGTCATAAAAAACTTGTTAAAACGCCTAAAGGCGTCCTATAAACATATTATAACATTTTTAGATATGACTTTTTTTGGTTTGGTCCTATAACTTTTAAGTCTTATAAATTATTTTTTAGAACGCCTAGACATTTTAAATGTCTTATAAAACTAATTTTGTTATAATATTATACAATCCAAAGACTTTTGCATTGAAGTTGTCAATCAATGTATCCCAAACGTTACGCAAAAAAACATTGAAATTGTCTTCTTTTTTTTAGGTTAACTTCAAAAAAGAAAGACATATTAATTTGATTATTTTTATCTTTTTGGAATTGACACTTAGCAAATGAAGTATGAAGAAATTTAAATGGTTTTCAGATGGGTCCATTTACTGATCGGTCGTGATGAGACTAAGTGGGTCAAAATGAGCCTAATTTGACCTTTAGATGTGTTGATATAAAGACAATTATAACTTAATAATTTATATAAACGCAAAATATCGTGTGAAAAGTTGAGGTTAACGTGAAAAACGTGTGAAGTGAATCTGAACCGTTGATCATTTTTAATCAAATATCCTTTCGTTAATTGCAACACATAATGGAATTGATCTGATGCATCTCATCCTATTTAATGTGCATCCATTTCTCATCCAACGGTTGATAACCACTTCTCACGCTTCTCACATTAACCTCAACTTTTCACCGGAACCCAACCCTTCATATAAATATATAAATGAATAGAACCCAAGTGTCGAAACAACAAAATAAATGGGTGGATACCCGTCCAACTAGATGGAATAGACTTATTCCCATCAAAGTTAATGTGTTAGTTTGCGTGGCGGTTGCATCTCAAACGGCTCCCTACTCGAATAAACTTGGATAAAAGAGGTATCGATGTTGCGTCCATTTTATGTCCTAATTGTGATATGAGAGTGGAGGATTGCAGTCATCTGTTCTTTTCATGTTCTGTCGCTAAAGACTTGTGGGTTCTCATCGGTCGGTGGTGACGTATTGATATTCCGGTTCTTCATTCTTTTTCAGAGTGGATCTCTTAGATCGACTCAATTAAGTTGAATAGGGAGGTTTTTTTGTGCTTTGAGACCGTCACGCTTACCACTTTATGGTCTATATGGGTGTTTCATAATGGTACTCTTTTTGGCAACCCGAAGCCAAGGAAGGCGGCGATTTTTGAGAAAATCATAACAAATGCCTACTTTTGGGTAAACAATAGAAGTAGAAATTTATCTATTAATTGGGTTGGGTGGTTTACTAATCCTTCCCTTGCCATTAATTCTATGTAATTGTTTCTTTATCTAGCTTCTTGCTATTTTATAAAATTCCGTCGTTCAAAAAAAAGGATAGAGTACACATATAACAAAAAAGGTTAGAGTTGAAATATCGATATCAATAATGATAATCCAAGATCTCTAAATCTTAGAGAGAGAAAGTAGAGAGAGAGACTTTGAAGCGCAAGATGTGAATTGTATTGAATGTGAGCGTGAGTTCCTTATACAACACAAAGTCACAAGGGACTTAAATACCCTGACTTATACAACACTGATAAGCATCTTAAACACTGTATAAGACGAAGCCTATAAATACAATGATTACTATAAAATCAGACTTAACAATCTCCCCCTTAGTAATCATTGGCGTTGTGGTCTTCAAAATCCATCTTCTAAATCAGTACGGACCATCTAAGCGACTTTGTGAAGAAACTTCTTGACTTAAAAAAATTTCTTCTCAGCATCTTTCAGGCTCAATTGCAGGATTTGGGTCAGCTGCTCCCAGACCAGTTGGCCTTAGGGGACTAGGTGTCAAGCACCCCTTGGAACTTACTTTCCCAGATCAGAAAGGCTACATCGACATATCCTAAACCCATTCATACCAGTAGAACATGACTTTCGATCTGATTCTATAGAAGGATTTGGGTTCGATCACTCCCAGATCAAATAACCTTAGGGGACCAGATGACAAGCATCCCACAGAACTTACTTTCCCAAACCAGAAAGGTCACAGGTACAAACTTTCAAACTTAGAGATATCTGTATTTTATATATAGAATTATTCATCTCAATCACCCAGTTTTACATCTAAGTGCTTAGCCCATATATTCATTACAATCTATAATTCTGAATTTTTAGGATTTTCAAGCATTGTAAACTATAAATATTCCGAATAACATATCTTTATAAAGCATAATACAAAAGTTTCAAACATGTTGCTGACTTTTCGATTTTTGTAAGACTTGAAAGATGAACATATAAAAACTTCAATATAAACAAAGCAACTTGAAAATTTATCCTAGACACACATTTTATTCAAAAGAAAGAAAAATTGTAAAACTTTTACTTTATAGAATAAAATTTGTGAAGATTTAAACTTTTAAATTCAACATGCCGAATTTTGAAAATAGAAATCTTTGTTAAAATAAATATTCAGTTGAAACAAAATATAATTCAATAATATCATCTTCCACATGATATGAAATAAATTTGTGTCTCATATGAAAATTTTTGGGTTGAACAAAATCAAGTAGAAATAAATTTGCTCAGATTCTTGAAACAATTGAGAAAACTGGAACAACATCATTATCAGAGATAAATGCAGCGGAATAAAGTAGATGCACTCACAGTTTCTCATTAGCCAGAAGCTAAATACTTTGAAGAACGAGTCCTAAACTGACATGTTTAGAAGTCGAATTCCATTGAAGTACGGGTTCTAAGCTGAAGTACTTAGAAGCCAAATTTCTCTTACTCCCCCTTGACATGAGATGCCTGCAACTTAGAATCAATCTGAGATTTCGGTACCCACTTGAATTTGGGCCCATGTTTGTTAGTTGCAGTTCTTATGGGGAAATATTTGTGAGATTTGACATAGTAAGCACAAGAAATATGATCAGACAAATAATCACAACCATCAGAAGAGAAAGCATAATCATCAAAACTAGAATCCGAGGAAGAACATGAGTCATGTTTTGAAATTTGAATCATTTGCTTTATAGAGTATTTTGAAATTTTATTACAAGAAGTAAATGAATCACTTTTATATAATCTGTCTACACATCTATCCTCATCAGTCTGAGATTCATCCGATGTCCGCTTCACCCTCCATATATGCTTTGAAGGTGTGCTCAAAGTCCTATCTGAAAGAATTGAATCAGAATTAGAATTATCAGAAATGAATTGATCTTGTTTCTTTGACTTCTTTGACCGTCTTCTTTTACGCTTAGGTTTATAATACTGATCATTTAGCGTAAAAGAGTCATCAAGAATTTTAGATTTAATATTTAAATCAGAAGAAGCAATTTTACCCAAGCAACCAAACTTATCAAACAATAAATCTGAATTTACCTCGGAGTCAGAAATATTTTGAGAAAAGATTTTAAAATTGGAAACTTCCCTTTTGTTTACATGACAATCAGAAGAAAGGCTAGAAATAGAATCTTGCTTTTGTGAAAATAATTTTTCTTCAAGACTAGAAGTCATGAAAGAAAGAATAACATCAGATTCAATTTCTTTTTGAATATTATGATCTTCCATTTTATCTTTAAGGTCAATGATTTTACCTTCTAATACTAATGGAGGAGTATATCTCTTAGAATCATAAACAATTGGAGAGATATTTTCCTTATCAGAATTAGTGGCATATATATCAACAAAATCATCTGACCCGGAAGACTTAACAGGAGATATATCATTTAAACCTTTTCTGCCTTTCCTTGAATTGTCAGGAAAATATTTTGCATTTTCGCTTGTATAAACAAAAGGAAATTCCTTGTGCGTGTTTTTCATTCTTTTCTCATTTTCGATTTCTAACACTTGTTTTTCACTTGTCCAATGAAATTTAAACTGAGGAGCATATCTTGCAAGTGTTAGATAATCGTTTTCATATATAGTAGGAACTTCGGTTTTAGCTAAATTTAGATAATGAGGATTTTCAAAACCAAATCCCCATTTTTCTTTTAAAGCTTCATCACTCCTTGGTTTATTCATAAAAATTGTTTGTTCAGATTGATTCCTTCGATATAACTTTTCTTCTAATTTGTTTATTTTATCCGAAAAATTGTCTTTTAATGTGGCCATTTCAGTCAAAGACTCAAGATAAGACTTATTTGATTTTTCCAAATCATCTAATTTCTTTTGAAAGATGTCTTTTGTATTTTCCAAAATAGATTTTTCATCTTTCAAAGAAATTTTCAATTTGTCAATCAAATCTGACTTTTCAGAATTTAATTTCTTTTCAGATATAAACTTCGAGCGAAGATCAGATATAGCAGAAATCATAATATTCAACTGTGAAGAAATAAAATTGTAATTGAACTCAGAGATTACCTCATCTTCATCAGCATCAGAATCATCATCATTTGGCTGATCATCTCCGATGAAACACATGTGAGCGGTCTCAACATTATCAGCTTCATCATCGGAGTGATCAAGCCAGTACTCCTCTTCTACGAGCAAAGTTGTTTCGTTCTCTCTTTTCTCGGCAAGTTCCATTTTCTTTCTATAATATGCCGAATCCCGAACCTTCTTCACTCTACACTCCTTTGAGATGTGACCCAGCTTACCACAGTTGTAACAGGCAGCAGCTGTCTTTGGCTCGGGCACTTTGACGTTAGACCCAAAAGTGAAGCGAAATTGTTGGAACCCGACCGAGGTTGGAACTTTTTCTGATAATGTTGTGGGAGAAGGATCATTTCTTTCTGAAGAGCCTCGCCATCATCATCAGTGGCCCCGTCGTAAGCATTATCAGACAATGCTTGTTCTGCCAGTTGTTTTGTGAGGAGAGCAACCGGGTCCACTGATTTCTTGTTTTTCTTATCGAGTTTGGCATTTTTCTCTATGACAATGCATTCATCTGTCAACAAGATCTCAAACATCTCTTGGATTTGCATTGTAGAAATTCTGACATCATTCCTCAAGTGATGACAAGATTTATTCCATTCTGGTTGAAGTGCATTGAGGAATTTCAGATTTGTCTCAAGCTCAGTCTTTTCCACTTTAATATTCCTCAGATCATTAATCACAACACATAATCTGTCATACACAGTTTTCAATGACTCCCCATCCTTGGCTTTGAATTCTTCAAAGTTGTTCATGTAACGAGTATGTCTAGTTGAGTAGCAACTGAAGAACCAAGCATAATCTTTTCCAATTGTGCCCACAACAGATTTGGATAATCCTTGCAATGATCAACCCGGTTGTAGACAGAGTTTGGTAAAGCTAGCATCAGGTTAGCTTTTAACTCTCGATCAGCTTTCATTCGTGAAGCCTCTTCAGTTGTTGGAGGAGTCTCTTTATTAGGCTTTACGAAAGGTCCTTCAGTGAGAGATTTCATCATGTTATCTCCATTAGCTTGATGCTCGATGAAATTCAAGAACCGATCTTGCCATTGAGTGAATTCGTTTTCATCGACTAGAACTGGAAGACGAGTTTCTGTGCCCAATAACATCATGAGGTCGCTTTTGTAAAACTGAACTTGAAAGGCAAACTTTGCAGAATCCATAACACAGAAATCCAGAAAAATTCTAAGTGTTGACTGAGCTGGAGCAAACTTGAGGTTTGCGTGAGATTAACCTGGTGCAAAGATAGGTTTGCGTGAATAAGCAGTGGCGCAAAGGAGTCTTTGCGTGAGCAGAAGGTAACGCAAACTATGATTTACGCGATCAAAGACTAGTGAGAATCAGGTTTTACGTGAGATGCTTGAGACGCAAATGTAACTTCTCGCGAGCAGAATATAACGTAAAGCTGACTTTGCGTGAAGCTTTGGAAACGCAAACTGATCTTGCGTGAGTAAGTGATGGCGAGAATCTCTCTTGCGTGAGACAAGGAAGACGCAAACTGGAGTTTGCGTAATGAACTGAATACGCAAAAAAACGACTTTGCGTTAGAACTTGAATCTTGAACTCGGTGCAAACTTGAAGAACTCGCGCAAAGAAGATAAACTAGCGCAAACTGAATGATGAACTCGCGCAAACTTGAGATCTAGCGCAAAGCGAAGTCAAAACTCAGAAATCTTTCAGAAATCGATGTCGAAACAGAAATTGATGAAAATTTCTTACACAAAAATGTTCGAAAACAACTTTTTAACAATTTGTAATAAACAATTTCGATTAAAAACCATAAAATCGAAATATCGAGATAAGAACAGTTCGTGAAAAACCGTTTTCCAGAAACCGAAAATATTCAAAATCAATCAACAAAACTTGATTTTCTTGAAAAATGATGTGAATCAAAAGTTATTTACTTGTAAAATCAGATCCAACAAACCAAAATTCAGAGAAAATTGATCAAAAACAAAGTCGAATTTGATGAAAAATCCAAAAACGAGATTTTCTTGAAAATTTCAAGAAAATCGATCAAATTTTCAGATTAAACTACAAATTCAGATTGTTGGGTCATCTGAAGATTTGAAGATGACCTCCTGATCTTCCATCTTATATCATCCTACTTAGAATATGTTTGAGGTTCTTTTAGCATCTTGGTTTCTATACAAATGTTCGGTGAAGTCGAAGATCAACCGAAGAAGACAAAGAAGGAGAATATCTCTCAAAGCGGATTGAAGATAGACTCCTCAGCCTAAAGCCAAGTATGCCCACTTGATCAACACCATTGGCCAGGATGGTGCCGATCTCAGTCTTCAGGAGCCGAAGACCTCTTCGGCCGAAAACGTCTTCGGCCGAAGACATCTTCGGAAGCCGAAGACTTCTCAGTCTTAGGAGCCGAAGACCTCTCAGTCTTCAGGAGCCGAAGAACTCTTCGGCAACCGAAGACTCCTTAATCTTCAAGGCCTGAAGATTTCTCCAACACATTGTACTTTTCTGACAAAGTATATTTGTGATATCTTGCATTGACGTGGACCTCATATGAAGATCAGATAAAGTAAGCTTTGTCTCCTACACCATTTTAAGGAAAGGTCTACACCATCCTGCAGGTCAACACTTCAAGCCAAAACACCTCAAGACAAAAGGTGCATCCTGTACCTTGCTGAAGACCTGTGTCCATCCTTTGCTCAACAGGTGTCCCATGCATTTAATGCATGGGGCACTATAAATATGAAGGATGGCTCAACATGCAAGATTACCCAGCTCTACTACCTTCAAGTTCTCTAAGTGCCTGACAACTTTCTCTCTACGAAGTTCAATTGTTTTCTAAGTGTTTTACAATTGTTCTTTATTCTCTATGTGTAAGATTGTTTGAATAGATTTCATCTATTCTCTTCCGCAACAATCAAAAGTTTTCTATGTGTAATTCTTGATTTCAAATCAATAAGAATTAAATTAAGTGAAAAACTGTGTGTATTGTATTCAACCCCCCCTTCTACAATACTTTGCTTGTTAACTTACTGCTATTTGGGACCAACAAGTGGTATCAGAGCGGTTTAGTTTAATTCAATAAACTAGATCCGTAATGGCAGCCTCTTCTTCTTCTTCTTTAAACAATGCTTCTTCTCAAAACACCACTGCTGTTTCATACGACAATGGCTCTATAGCCAAACCACCAAAGTTTAACCCCAATAACTTCTTCTTGTGGAAAAGTCGTATGATACTCTTCTTAGAAGGAGTTGACAGCAGATATCCTAGTCTCTTACATGAAGGTCCTTTTCTTTCTAGGGTTTGGGACCGGTACAATGCCAAAAAGGCAGATAAGGGAAATGTTGATGAGGACTCTTCTGAGGAAGAAAGAACTCCAGCAAATGGGAGATACATTGTAAAGGATCCCAACAAATATAATGATGAAGACAGACGTCTTATAGCTCTTGATACTAAAGTCAGAGCCATCACTGCCCTTTCTCTGCCTGATGAGGTCTATCACTCCCTTGTTAACCTTTCTACCGCTAAAGAAATGTGGTCCACTCTGTGTGTTCTCTATGAAGGTACGTCTGAAGTGAAAAAGAGCAGAAAGATTGCTCTTGTAAGAAGGTATGAACTCTTTTCTCATGAAAAGGGTGAATCTCTCTCAGACTACTACAACCGTTTTAACGGTCTTCTCAATGATCTAAAACTTGTGGGTCGCATATATGATAATGAGGAAGTCTTGTGCAAGTTCATGGATTGTCTTCCTGAGTTTTGGGAAAACATTTGTACTTGCATCAAGTCTACCAAGGATCTTGATTTCATGCCTCTCACTGCTTTGTACGGCACTCTCTTCAACTATGAGCAGACTAAACTGCTTAGGAAGTCAATCACAAAAGACATCAAAGGCTCTTCTCTAGCTCTTGTTAGTGACTCTTCCAAAAATACTCTGTGTGTTCCTAGAATCACTTATCCCTCTAATTCTGACCGTGAAAGTCAAGAGGACCCCAGTGACCCTTCAGAAGCCTACCTTAGTGAGGCTGATGATGAAGGTGAGGAAATTTCCAGTAACTCTCGATTCTCTTCTGGAAAATCCAAGTTTTCAAGAAAACCCTCTTCTACTTTTTCTAAAATCTCTCCCTCTGACAAATCAAATGAGGAATGTTACAGGTGTGGGAGGAAGGGACACTTTGCTTCTGAGTGCAGAAGCAGGTCTTCTGATAAATCCAGACTACCCTCCTCTAACCGTACCTCCTCTAGGTTTGTCAGAACCAAGTCTAATTCTTACCAACCTTCTTTTCAAAAGGCTAATATGTCTGTCTCCTCAAAGTCTGACCGGGCTGAGAAATACAAGGCAAAATATAAGAGAGAGAAGGAGAGAGAAGGAGAGAAATGAAACCTTGCTCAAAAAGGGAAAAGGTCAAATGACTGAAACCCATGATTGGGCAGATGAACCCACTTCTGAAAGTGACAAAGAAATGGTCAACCTTTGCTTCATGGCTAGAATAGATGATGTTGATAAACAGCGAAGCTCAATCATTCTCTATGACCCTTGTGTCTGCTGAGTGCTCTACCTCATCTACCCAGGTATCTCTCTCTCTCTCTCTCTCTCTCTCTCTCTCTCTCTCTCTCTCTCTCTCTCTTCTCATCTCTCTCTTTCGGCCTCTTAAACCCACTAAAGAACAAACCTCCCTTATACCTCCCTTCCCTCATCTTTGGCCCTCAACCTCTCTCACTTTCTTCAACCTCTCTCTCACTCTTCAAAAGCCTACCGAGTCCACCATCTTCGGAGAAACTGCATCTACTCATGTGAAGTTTGATGATCTTAAGTCATCATCTCTTCATGTGATGATGATGGTGGATTTCATCACGTGTTGGTGAAAATTCTCAAAATCCTTCATCTAACTTAAATCCATATGTTCCTTTCTTCTCAAGGCACATCTCATCATAATGGTGAACTACCTTTCTTCTCATCTCTAATCCCTGGTCTTCAGATAATCATCTCTGAAGATCAAGATCCCTCTTATCCTATTCTTTTCCATTTTTCATCATATCACCTCTCCTTCCTCCATCGTCCATATTTGATATCTCATTCTCGTCTCAACCTCAAACTTCACCACAAATCATCCCACTTTCTCAACCATACATTCCTTCTTTACCTATTCATGTCGATCTTCCATCTTTCTCTCTTCAAAGATGTTCCATCCAACTCTCACCTACAACATTCCTTTCTTTCTCATCTACCGATCTTAAAAAAAAAAAAAAAAAAACTTCGGTGGTACTGTTCATCCACCGAACTTAAAAAAAAAAATTCGGTGGTACTGTTCATCCACCGAACATTATAAAAAAATATATATATATTTCGGCGGTACTGTTCATCGGCCGAATTTCAAAGAAAAAAAAAATACTTCGGTGGTACTGTTCATCCACCGAACTTTAAAAAAAAATTTATTTCGGCGGTACTGTTCATCGGCCGAATTTAAAAAAAAAAAAAACTTCGGTGGTACTGTTCATCCACCGAACTTTAAAAAAAAAAAATCGGTGGTACTGTTCATCCACCGAATATTTAAAAAAAATTATTTTTTTCAAAAAAAAACTTCGGCGGCTGAAATCCTTGTTTTGAATTTTTTTTAAACTTCAATTTTTTTTCTCTTTTATTAGCTGATGTTTTAAAAAAAAATTAATTTTTTTTTCTCTCTAACCTCTTTCTCACTTTTGGTCTCTCTCTCTTCTCTCCCCCCCCCTTCGGCCCTCCCCCCCCCCCCTTCACCCTCTTCCCTCCTTCGGCTACAACCGAACCCCCTCTCTCTCCCCTCCCTCCTTCGGCTCTCTCTCTCCTCCCTCCCATCTCCCACCGAAACCCCCCTCCCCTCCCTCCTTTGGATCTCTCTCTCTTCCCTCCCCTCTCCCCTTGGCCGAACCCCCTTTCACCCTCCTATCTTTCGGCTCTCTCTCTCTCACCCACCCCACTGAAAATCCTCCCTCTCCCTCTATTTTTTTCTTCGGCTTCGGCCTTCACACCAACCCCAACCGAAGACTCTTTCTTCGGCCCCCATGCTCACCAAACTCCCTCCACACCCCCACCCTTCGGCAAGCCGACCCTACGGCAGCCGAACACACCCCCTACCCGTCGACTCCTCCCCATCCGAACTCCTACCTTCCTCCTCCCTTCTCCCTCTGTCAAACTAAACCTCACATCCCCCCTTCCCCACACATATTTTCGATCAACCCACCATTTTTTTTCTTCCTAGCCGATCAAACCACTTCCCCATCCCCCACATTTTTTTTTGGCCACACTCCCCTAACCCCATGAATTCGGCCGACCCCCCCCCCCCTTTTCATTTTTTTGTTTTGTCTTTTCTCCCTTCCACACTCTCTCTCAAATCTTCTCTTTCTCCCTTCCACACTTTTTTCTCCCATCCTCTTTTCCCAAGACTCTCCCCTAACCCACCCCTTCCTTCTTCTTCTTACACCTCCCACCTTATCTCACCCAATTTCTTCCTTTCCCCCCAATTCTCTCTTCCCATTTTTTCTTTCTCAAAAAAAAAAAACCTTCCAAAAAAAAAATAAGTAAAACAAACAAAAAAAAGAAAGAAAGAAAAGACCCCCCCCCCCCCAAAAAAAAGGGCCCACTGAATATATGAGTTCTTCGTGTCTTGTAATTTTTCTTCGTGGTGTCAGTACCAATTTTTTTCTGTGTGTTGGTGTCATCATCAAATTGGGGGAGAAAGATTGTTGGCTCTCTGGTTAATTTGGTGATGACTCTTCGACCAACACTTAGAAAGTCATGAAGACCCTTTGAACAATGTCTCTCTACACCGATCGCCCTCTACTGCCAGGTATGTTTTCCTTCATAAACTCTCCCAATCTACAATGGGGTGATACTAAAGACACTCCGGTGTCCAAAGGTCCCTCAACTGTAGTGGACCCTTCTTCCCCCTCCTTAGTGACGTCGGCTAGCAATAAATCCTCAACCGCTACTGGCACCGCCGCACTTGCCCAAATGGCCATACCACCGAAAGAACCTTCGGTGGTTATCCAGGTCACACCCCATACCTCAAAGCGGCGGCACTCTACCTCTTCCCCTCCCTCTCCTCTCAAGAGGTTGAGGAAGGTTTCAAGGGCCAAGTCACCTACTCCACCTACCGATTCTCCACAATCGGCAGGTGTTGAAATTTTCCCATCCGGGCCCGGGGGCTCTGCTAAACCCAAAGCCATCTTCTTTGTATCCTCACAAAAGGATACAATTGTAACATCGGGGACCCCTATTATTCCCTCATCAACCTTTTCCTTGGTTGATAAGGATGACTTGGACTCCTTCCCTATCCAAGGTGTCTCTTCTCTACCTCACAGCCTATCACCCGGGATTCTCAATCCCGATGCTTCTGCACGATCCAAGGATGAATCTGCTCTTCCAGGAGCAGGTTCGGAGGATCCCAAAAATCTTCTAACTTCTTACTTTCCGACACCATGAATTAGTTGAGGGGGAGTATGAGTTGAGGGGGAGCAACTTACCACTCAAGCTTAAACTCTGCTTTTGCAATGGACTATGTGATCAAAGCCACCTGACATTAGTTGAGGGGGAGTATGAATTGAGGGGGAGCAACCAACCACTCAAGTTCAAACAATCCCGACTACTATCTTCTATATCTTTGTATTTTTTTCTCATTCTTTATTCATTGTATTCTTTTATTCGTATGTATAGCTATACTTTTTCATTTCCTTGTAAATGTCTGATACCCAAAAAAAAAAAAGGTCTATGTGAAAAGAACCCAAAAAGAGTAAAGATGGGTCAAAATGAATTTATTCAGTATACTCTTTGTTTTATTCTTTAGTATGGATGTCATCCTCAAATAGGGGGAGATTGTTGGGTCATCTGAAGATTTGAAGATGACCTCCTGATCTTCCATCTTATATCATCCTACTTAGAATATGTTTGAGGTTCTTTTAGCATCTTGGTTTCTATACAAATGTTCGGTGAAGTCGAAGATCAACCGAAGAAGACAAAGAAGAAGAATATCTCTCAAAGCGGATTGAAGATAGACTCCTCAGCCTAAAGCCAAGTATGCCCACTTGATCAACACCATTGGCCAGGATGGTGCCGATCTCAGTCTTCAGGAGCCGAAGACCTCTTCGGCTGAAGACCTCTTCGGCCGAAAACGTCTTCGGCCGAAGACATCTTCGGAAGCCGAAGACTTCTCAGTCTTAGGAGCCGAAGACCTCTCAGTCTTCAGGAGCCGAAGAACTCTTCGGCAACCGAAGACTCCTTAATCTTCAAGGCCTGAAGATTTCTCCAACACATTGTACTTTTCTGACAAAGTATATTTGTGATATCTTGCATTGACGTGGACCTCATATGAAGATCAGATAAAGTAAGCTTTGTCTCCTACACCATTTTAAGGAAAGGTCTACACCATCCTGCAGGTCAACACTTCAAGCCAAAACACCTCAAGACAAAAGGTACATCATGTACCTTGCTGAAGACCTGTGTCCATCCTTTGCTCAACAGGTGTCCCATGCATTTAATGCATGGGGCACTATAAATATGAAGGATGGCTCAACATGCAAGATTACCCAGCTCTACTACCTTCAAGTTCTCTAAGTGCCTGGCAACTTTCTCTCTACGAAGTTCAATTGTTTTCTAAGTGTTTTACAATTGTTCTTTATTCTCTATGTGTAAGATTGTTTGAATAGATTTCATCTATTCTCTTCCGCAACAATCAAAAGTTTTCTATGTGTAATTCTTGATTTCAAATCAATAAGAATTAAATTAAGTGAAAAACTGTGTGTATTGTATTCAACCCCCCCTTCTACAATACTTTGCTTGTTTACTTACTGCTATTTGGGACCAACACAGATACTGAAAAACAATTCTCTCAAATCTCTCAGATTTAGATTGGCTCTGATACCAATTGATAATCCAATATCTCTAAATCTTAGAGAGAGAAAGTAGAGAGAGACTTTGAAGCGCAAGATGTGCACTGTATTGAATGTGAGCGTGAGTTCCTTACAAGACACAAAGACCAAAGGGACTTAAATACCCTTGGCTTATACAACACAGTATACGACTCTAAACACAGTATAAGACCAAGCCTATAAATATAATGATTACTATAAAATCAGACTTAACAAATAATTTATGACTTTTGGGGACCAGCTGACTAATCCCAATCTACTACGACACATTGGCCAAATGCGGTCAAGATTTGGTCCAAATCCGGGCAAGATTTGGTCGACCGTATTTAATATTTTGGACGTATATGACCAACATATATATATATATATAGGGGTGGGTTCAAACGAGAACATAATGTATTTAAAAGAATAAAGGGATAGATCTCGACCCTTGATTAGATTAAATCAGTGGTTGAAATTAATAATGGCATTTTATGTAATTAATGACAACAAAATACCGTTTAAAATTTGTTGGTAAATCACTTTAGGGGCAAAATTGGAATTTTTTTTAATGATATCAATCAAGCGATTTTTTAGGGATGTGATGATCATATCAAATCAAAAAGAAATCCCTTCCTAATTTATCTCAATACGTCTCAATCTCTCCCCATTTTTTCTGAAAATAAATTCAAAATTCGTTTATCATGGTAAGCACAAGTGATTCACTGCTATAATGAATTCAAATTTGGTTTATCATGTTAATCACAAGTGATCTGCTGCTATAAATTTCAAAATTCGTTTATCATGGTAATCATAAGTGATTCGCTGCTATAATGAATTCAAAATTGGTTTATCATGTTAATCACAACTGATCTGCTGGTATAATGAATTCAAAATTCGTTTATCATGGTGAAATCACAAGTGATCCCTGGTATAATGAATTCAAAATTGGTTTATCAAGATTGGTTTATCAAGGTAATCACAAGTGATATGTTGGTATTGTCATTGTAAATTTAATGCATCTGAAAGAAGACAAACTAAAATAAGTAATTACCATCAATGTACAAATACAACATCACAAGTGATCTATTAGTAATAACCATATGAAATTTGGAAGACATGAAATGTCAATCCTTCATTCAACTTAAATATATGATTATAAGAATGAACAATACACAACTAATACCATTTGAACCATAGATGATTCTGGATTGAAAAAAAACACACTTAAACATTTTTTAGATCTTAGATCTGATTTTCTGAACGGATCTGTTACATGCAGATCGGAACAACGGTGATGCGTTTAGAGTGGAGACGAGATTGTTCCTGAAGGGGATCGATGTGAACATGATACCGCCGACGGCAGCCGAGGCGGAGGAGGAGGCCGGCGTTTCTTCGCCGAATAGTACGATTTCGAGCATCAGCGGGAAGAGGAGCGAGAGAGATCTCCCTGTGTTTCCGGCGACTTTGCGAACTTCGCCGGATTTGCCAAGCCGTTTCCGATTTGATGCCTCGACTCTCTTAGGACACAAGATTTGATGCTTCGACTCTCTTGAGAAATAGTGTTTCTTGAAGAAATCGTGAATTTCTTGAAGAAACAGTGATGTATCGAATACTATGATTTTGAAACTAGAAAAAGGGATTTGCTTGATTTGTGGAAAGCCATACATACATAATCAGATTTTTGATATGCAGAGGTGATGTAATCCCTAATTTTTAGGAGTTGAAGATTTATTCCAAATTAATCCATATCACAATATGACATTAATACCCTTTACTCTAAATTTTGGAAATTATTAGTTTTAGAATTATTTTTAAATAATGATTGGTCCAGGATTGTCCCTTTATTCCTTTAAATCGTTACCATTCTCGTATGAACCTACCTCTCTCTCTCTCTCCCTCTCTCTCCCTCTCTCTCCCTCTCTCTCTCTCTCTCTCTATATATATATATATATATATATATATATATATATATATGTATAGGGGTTGTTTTATTTGCAATCCTTAAAAAGGTTGCAAACCTTGCAACCCACATCTTAACCGTCAGATTCATGATCGGTGGTTACAATAGATATGGGGCCCAATATTTTTAATTAAAAAAAACAGAAAAATAAAAATAAAATAACCGTTGATTATGAATCCAACGGTTAAGATGTGGGTTGCAAAATATCCTTCCACTATATATATATATATATATATATATATATATATATATAGGGTCATTCTTTTGTTAACCAATGATTTTGTATTAACCTTGTTAACTAATTTGGACCTTTAATCTTGAAAATTAATGGTTGTGATTAAAACAAAATTTTAAATTAAAAAAAGGGAAAAAAGGGAAAAAAATCAGTTCAAAATCGATGTTCCTATATGAACAAGGGTAAAAAGGTAAATTATATTAATTGATAAAAATATAAACTTATCAAATCACAAAATAATAGGCATCACTTCCCTAAATATATTCCTGGAAAAAAAAAGCTACGTTAGTTATAACCACAAATAAAAAATAAAAATTAAATTTATATTAATATTAATATATTCAAATAAACAAAATAAATATTAAATTTATATTAATATTTATATTGGAGGTTTTTGGTTAATATATGTTAAAATTCTATAAGGGTGGGTTTATGGTTTTTGGTTCATATATGTTAAAATTGTACAAGGTTGGTTTTATGGTTTTTTGTTCATATATGTGCAAATTTTTAGAAGGGTGGATTTATGGTTTTTGGTTCATATATGTTAACATGTGATTATTTTACAAGTGTGGGTTTATGGTTTTTTGTTCATATATGTGCAAATTCTAGAAGGGTGAGTTTATGGTTTTTGGTTCATATATGTTAACATGTGATTATTTTACAAGTGTGGGTTTATGGTTTTATGTTCATATATGTTAATACATGTGACTTATGTGCATAAATGTGATCTGTGTGGTCTGCATATGAGAAACGTTTATGTCCATTTATGTGCATATATGAAATAGACATTTGGAAAATTTTATGTATTTGTGCACGTATGAACCCAAAAACAACTATTTATGTGCATATATGTTAATACATGTGACTTATATGCATAAATGCAATTTGTGTGGTCTGCACATGAGAAAAGTTTATGTCCATTTATGTGCATATATGAAATAGACATTTGGAAGATTTTATGAATTTGTGCACATATGAACCCAAAAACAATTGTTTGTGTGCATATATGAAACATGGTTAAACCTGGTTCAATTTGATTGTCGTCCATGATAAAAGAAAAAAAGTAAAAGACAGAAAACAGTTCCTGTATTATAGGAAGAAGACGCTGTGTGAAAATTAATAAAAAAACAGATATGCAGATTATGATAAACATTTAAAATAAAAAGAATAAAATCCATAAAAATCTCAAATTCCATATTTATCTCAACGTGATAATAGATATAATATAATATTAGAAAATTTTAAAATTACTAATTACCAATTTACCCTTACTAAAAAACTGTTATGATTACTAAACCAACAAAATCTTTGCAATCCTATTGGTCTAAAATGGTTAACACTAACTTATTAGTTAACAAAAGAAGGGGACCCTCTCTCTCTCTCTATATATATATATATATATATATATATATATATATAAATCAATCTTACGTAACAAACTTTGCAAACTGTTTTAAACCAATCATTGATTTCTAGTTTTTTCTTTTTTTTATTTATTATGAAGGGCTTATATGTCATTTTGAAGTAGATTATTTTATTTTAGATATTTATCATTTTATTTTAATTTTAGAATTATATACTCTCATTAATGAGCCTTAATGTTGCATCTTTTTAATGTTGCATCTTTTTTTTGTTCCTCAACATTTTTTAACTTTGTTTCAATTTTTTAGTGTTGCAATTTTTTTTGTTCTTCAACGTTTTTTATCTCGGTTTTATCTCCGTTCATCTTTATTTCATCTTCGTTCATCTCGGTTTCATCTTTGTTTTCATCGGTCTTTCACACTCGTTTACGACCTGTTTTGTGTCAAATGTCAATCGGTATGAATTTTACTCGATCAAGAACAATGAAAGTGTCCTTTAATTTTGAAAAAAAAATTGAAAATTGATCCTACATATAAAAACGGTTAAGATTTATTATATATCCAAAAAAAAATTACTAAAATAAACAATAATATATGCGTTTATTATTGAAATATATATATATATATATATATATATATATATATATATATATATTTCCATGTAAAAGAGTTATGATTTAGTATTGTCTTGAATTTGAAATAAAAATTTACCTTAAATAAAAATGCTTCCATATAAAAATAGTCTTTCATCCCAATTTCTAAATTGAGATGGAATGTCAATTGACAAGTTTGCCCTTTCACTAATTCCTTTTCCATTAAAAAAAATCAAAATAATTTAATTATTACCATAATTACAACAATTGCATCTTAACCGTTGATTAATTCAATCTATAGTAAAAAGATGGGTTTCATAGTTTGCTACATAAGGGTGGTTTGCAAATGAAATATATATATATATATATATATATATATATCCCAATTGAGAATATCTTTTGCGGTGTTAACACATAAGGCCTCTGACGTGTAGCTCAGTTAGCAAATGGGTGAGATGAATTTGCCCAAGTACAATACAAGTCATGGGTTCGATCAGAGGCCCCATCTGTTAGCCTCAACCACTAAGTAAGCCAAAAAATGTCACCTTATATTGGTGTCCTTGGAGACGGATATATAATTTAAAAGGACTTTAATTAAGGATGTGTTAATAAGGATAAAATGTGTTATTAGATTATACAACTTCGTTATAATGGTTTTATTAATTATAAATACATTTGTATAAGACATATAATTGTTGATTTTATAAACTTAAAGTCCTGTTAAATACTATTAAAATGATTTTGTCCGTACTAACCTTTCAATTTTGTTGTTATGCATAAAGGAAAATTCAAAGTGTTACGTAAGTTGAGCGAGTTATGATGAACATGAACCTTAGACGATAGGAATTTTAAAGCAATAAAAAACCTATAAATCCAAAAACGATTCCCAAAATATATTAGAAACTGTTTAGTTGACTATTAACATATTTAATATAAATAGACGTAAAAGTTCTCACCGCTACATTTTCAGGTTCTAAATGAATATTATCGAAGGCCAAAAGGAATAATGGTATGATATAACCTCCAAATAAATTGGAATCATCCATCGTTGTTGAATTTAGACTTCTATTTTATGTTTTATTTTTTCATGTGAAGTAAATAAGGCTTGTAACTGTAATTTCACTTTTGAGTCTAATTTTAAATTTATAAAACAAAATTGTTAAATAATTGACAATCGAGTTAAAAACTATTTATGTACAACAACTCAAGGTCACCATCACATTGTAAGATCAAGTCAAAAAACGTATTTTACTAACAAAACAGTAAGTTTCATCGTTATAATTTTGAGTAGTAAAAAATAAGGCTATAAATGCTCAAATTTGAGTAAATGCATGTATATGAAGGCTCTTGAAACCCGAAGTTAGGTTAATGTCCTTAAAGATGCCATGTTTACGTATCGACATCGAGCCTGTCGCTAAAACGTGCTCGGGAAATACCTTGAAAGTTAATTAGCTCAACTGACAAATAAAAATTAGGCCCTTCGTCGTTAATTCGAGTCTTTTAAAAGTTGATGTGGATTTTTCTGACTGTTATTTATGTTGAATTTTTCGATTAGTAAAATTCAATTATAAATTAAAACAACAAGATTTATAATTAAAACAGTAAAAAGATCCAAACTTTATTATCAAATATTTAATAATTAAATAAGAACAATCTGTTTTAATTATAATAAGATGAACCTAACAACGATACTATCCTTCTCGATAGATTCGTTAGAAGAAAAGGGTAGAAACAGAGTGTTCACTCTACTGGACGGAAACAAAATACAGAACAGAAATATAAAACTAACCTGTTTAGACGATCTTGACGAACCCACACTCGAACTTGAACTGCACGGTATGTAAACCTGTCCTTAAAGGTTTTGGCGGATCCCTTTAGTTGCTGTGAGATTAACACTAAGCCAAACCCCTAGGATTTGATGCAGTATGCTTAACACTAACAGCAATAGTGTTAAGTTATAATGCAAGTTTGAGACAGAACTTAGATAGAGAACGAGAATATGAGAGCTTAGAGATCGTTGGAGAGCAGAGAGCAGAAAAAGCAATTCGTGTTTTCTTAACTGTGTGTTTTTTTCACGAGCTGTAAACTTCAATTTATACTAGAAAAACTAAGGAATAATCTGAGAATATCCCTTAATTAATCCCCAAGAAACGGATTAACAGGTTGAGTTGGAGACTAAGTCTCCAACTAATTTTCAGAATAAAAAGCCACGTTTTTAATAAGGAAAAAATTGAAGTTTATCTGAAAAAATTGAAAAAAATCGAACCTTTTAGTAATTATCTGCTCAAATAAATTATTTCAATATCTCGACCTCCAAAAAGAAAGCTCGTAGCTAGGCTCTGATGCGAAGTGCAAAGTGCGCGACTCATCGCGAGAACCGCGGCCTCGGCCACGGCCACGTGCGCGCATGCGTTGCACTTCTTTGAAACCCCCACCATAAGCCCACCATTTTACACAATACCCATTTGAGAGGATAGGCTTATAAACATAGAATTTTTTTGTGTCTCTATCAATGTGGGATGGAAAACTTCCAACCTCACACTAAAATTCCAACAATTTATTATGAAATCAGACGAGATACAAACAGGTTAAACCTAACATCCACGGTTAAAAAAATAAAATTTATCTCTCGATAACCTATTAAATATCGGAAATTCTTTTATTTAATGTGAATTAACCATTTTGCTCACATTTCACATGTCTTGGCTAATAATCGTTTTGGTTGTGGTAGATGATTATTAATTTGGCAATGTTTCTTCATAAAAACCAACATGATGTAGTTTACGGTTATGTTGGGCAAACTAGCTGATAAGGTAGCTGGTAGCTGATAAGCTAGTTTTTCAAAATGCTACTATGAGTATCTTTTCAATAAGCTAGTTTATGGTCATCCAAACATGTACAAAAAAAACTAGCTTATAAGCTAACGTGAATGAAAATCCATTCTATTTTTATTTCTTGTCATTTTGAATCACCTGATTGAACCAAACAATCCCTTAGTTTTTCCTACGATGGTTTCGGGTAAATAATAAATAATATTTTTATATATTTATTTAAAAATTTACCACCTATTGTTTTCATATTTCAGAAGAAAAAGAATTCAATGTTCACTTAAATGAATTATTTCGAAATTCAGTACATAAAATATAAAGAATTGAAATTTCTAACCACTTTGAGGATTTAAAACCGAAATTGACATGTATACTCGACGGATTGTGTGAGTTAGATAATGGATTCATATAGGATAGATCATGTTGATTCGTAAGACTTTTAGAATAGAATTCTAATTTACGATTTACATTTACAGATCAATAATTTATCATTTTACCCTTCTATCCTAACCTGCTTAATATCGATCGTTGTATCAACTTCAATTTGTTTTGTTTAAAACGTTACATTGATTATCAAAACATTAAACACCGACGGAGTTTTTACTTAATTTAATGTTTATATCTTTTATTCAATTTATAGCTTAATGTTCGTAGCAATGTCCCATACCAACTTTCACTAACCAAAATTATTGATATTCAAGTTACAGAAATTGATTGAAATAGTCAATCTCATCAACCAAATTCACTTTTTAGTTATTTTCAGAGCCTCTTTCCAAAATAGCGGAGTCTTTAGTCTTTATGCATATGTTTTACGCATTTGTGTAAATACTAAATTCTTGGGGGGGGGGGGGGGGGGGGGGAATATCTTTACGCAAAAAAATTGAATCATTACGCAAAAGAACTTTTTTTAATCTGAAAATTCGAGTTTACAAAAATTTGTAAGATATTTGCATACACTCCGGCTGAAATGGGAATTCAATTAAAAAAATGACTAAAAAGTGAATTCGGTCCAGAAAATAGTCTAGTTTAATCGATTTCCCGCTTAAGGCCATCCATTACAGCAATCTTAAACACTTTCTAATTACTTTCTATTCGCCATGTAGGATTTCTAATTTAGAAATTGTGGTGGTTGTGGGTATAATTTTCTAATAGAAATTTGGTTTTTATTAATTGCTAACGTGACATTAGTACTTCTTGTTATGCTACAATGGATAGTATAAGAAATTGTAGAATATAATTTCTAATTAAGAATTTTTTTTTTAAATGTCGAATCATGCTTTTTAATGTTGTGTGGAATATGTTAATGGAAAATGTATAAATAATCTATAAAAAAATGTATAAATAATTTATGTGACATCATTTTTTAAGTTATAGTAAAGAATATTTGATTAGAATATAATTTTTATGATGTAGGGGGTGTTTGGGATTGCTTATTTAAAACAACTTATATATATATATTTTTTAAATGCTTATCAATTTATGTGGTAACAAAAATGAATTTTATAAAAAGTGTTTGAATTAACTTATTGTGGTACCAAAACGTAATAAATTAATAAGTTGCTATTTAGGCAAACTAGCTGATAAACTAGCCAGTTACTGATAAGCTAGCTGGTAGCTGATAAACTATCTGATGAAAAAGTCACGTTTGATAAAAACTAGCTTATAAGCATTTAAAATTACCAAAAAAGATATATAGAAAAAATAATCAATCAAAATAATGGATATTAATGAGGACATAATTGGAATAATCACAAAAAGCTTCTCATAAGCTCCTCCAAATAGCTTATCAAAAAGGTTGATACATGCAAACCCGACCAGCCCCATACCTGACCCTACCTACTCGGGCATCCGTATGAGGGGGCATTTTGAGACTCACTCAGCGACTGTGGCTAAATAATAGTTTCCAGTCAATACTTACTTCAGTTAGGGGTTGTTTGTTTTTTTTAAAAACCTCTTAATGGCTCTTAAGTCTGAATCGTTTAGATCTTTTTACACACCACCTCTTATTAATCATAACTAAAATAAGACTTCAGACCTCTTAAAAAACAAACGACACCTTAATATCACTTTAAAAATTGATTAGAAATCCTTATATAAACAATAATAATTTCTAGATAAGTTCTACACTAAAATTATGCCATAAGCAGTCTTTAAAATTTGCATTTGCATGGTCTAATAATAGTAGAAAAATAGAAAACAATGATTGTCACTTTTGGGATGTGTTTTCCAATACCCTTATCCAATTTCATCCAAAACTCTCCATTCTTTCTAACTCCCTTTAAATTCACCGCCAACAAGATTACAAGAACTCATCGGAAAGTTATCATGGAGGCCACCGGCGATCAACAGAAACATTTTGTTCTGGTTCACGGTGCATGTCTCGGAGCCTGGAGCTGGTTCAAGCTCATCCCACTTCTTGAGGCCGCCGGCCACCGTGTCTCTGCCTTTGATCTGTCGGCCTCCGGCACCGATACGAAAGTGATTCAACAAGTGACGACACTTTCCGACTACAGTTTGCCGTTGCGGAATTCATGGGGTCCATTCCGGCGGAGGAGAAGGTGGTGCTGGTGGGCCATAGTCTCGGTGGTCTGAACATAGCTATGGCTATGGAAAAGTTCCCGGAGAAAATCGCCGTCGCCGTCTTTCTCACCGCCTTCATGCCGGATTCCGTACATAAGCCTTCTTAGTTCTTATGTTTTTAGATACGGTAATTAATTTTGTTTTTAAAATTGTTTTTAAAAAAGTGTTAAGTGTTTTTTTATGGGAAATTGGCTCAAATAGCCACATTACATTTGCATATTGGTCTCCTAGCTATTTCTCTACCTTATTGACGAAAATAGACCTAGGTCCGCAATGGCGGACCTGCAGGTCCGCTACCTCCAGAAAAAGACAAAAAAAATTGTCGGTCCAAGCCAGGTCCGCAACGGGTAGGTCCGCCACCCGACCCAGGTCCGCCATTTCGTCACGTGTCACGATCTCACTCAACGACAGCAGAGGTCGATGGCGGAGGTAGAGGACCTGCAGGTCCGCCATTGCGGACCTAGGTCTATTTTGGTAAATGTTGGAGAGAAGTGGCTAGGAGACCAATATGCCAATGTAATGTGGCTATTTGAGCCAATTTCCCTTTTTTTATTTATTAAAGAGTAAACTATAAATTTCGTCCCTGAGGTTTACAAAAAACTACGAAAGTGGTCCCTAAACTTCAAAAACTGCAAATTTCGTCCCCGAGGTTTCGATTTTGCTATAAAAGCAGTCCCTCGTGGCGTTAGTCCGTTAAAGTGTCCGTTAAGACAAGGGTAAATTCGTCATTTTGCCTTATTTAATTTATTTTACCATTTTTAATTATTTTTCTATGAATACTCATCTTCTTCACCAAGAACACCAACCTTAAATCTGAAGTTTTTGGTTTGATTTAAGTTTTTAAGTTCTTCCCCAACTCATCTTTTTCCCCAACATTTAATCTCTTCCCCAAAATTAATCATACACATACACACATATATATATAATCATACACACATATATATATATATATATATATATAATCATACACACACATATTTATATATATATATATATATATATTTGCAGATCGAGAGAGAGATCTGAGAGAAGAGAGAGAGATCAAGACATAGATTTGAGAGAAGAGAGAGACCGAGAAAACAGATCTGAGAGAAGAGAGAGACATCGAGAGAAGATAGAGAGAGAGACGCCGGCGAGGCCGTTCTCCGGCAAGGTCGTCTGCGTCTCGATCTCTCTGTCTCTTCTCTCAGATATCTCTCTCTCGATCTGCAAATATATATATATAAATATATGTGTGTGTATGATTATATATATATATATATATATATATATATGTGTGTGTGTGTATGATTAATTTTGGGGAAGAGATTAAAGGTTGGGGAAAAAGATGGGTTGGGGAAAAACTTAAAAACTTAAATCAAACCAAAAACTTCAGATTTAAGGTTGGTGTTCTTGGTGAAGAAGATGAGTATTCATAGAAAAGTATTTAAAAATGGTAAAATAAATTAAATAAGGTAAAATGACGAATTTACCCTTGACTTAACGGACACTTTAACGGACTAACGCCACGAGGGACTGCTTTCATAGCAAAATCGAAACCTCGGGGACGAAATTTGCAGTTTTTGAAGTTCAGGGACCACTTTCGTAGTTTTTTGTAAACCTCACGAAATTTGTAGTTTACTCTTTATTAAAATTTACTTTTGCATTACACTAATAATTATTATAAAAATATAAGTAACGGTTTTCGGTTATGAAATATTTTATGGGGGTGTTTGGGATTACTAATTATTTAAAACAACTTATGTTTTTTTTCATAAGTGTTTATCAACTTATGTGGTGATAAATTTTTTTTTTATAAAAAGTGTTTAGGTTAACTTATTGTGATATCAAAACGTAATAAGTTAAGAAGTTGTTATTTTATGGGCGTTTGGGATTGTTTATTCATGTAAAATAACAAACAAAAAAAAAGTCACAAGTTGTTTCAAATAAGTTGATAAGTCAGAATGATTTAACTTATCAAAAACTCCTTATTAGCAGTGTAGAAAAACTATAAGCACTTTTTTTTTCAACCCGAACACTAAAAATAACGTATTAACGGTGAAGAAAAGTTATAAGTAATAAGGAGTTTAAATAAGCAATCCCAAACACCCCCTATATCTAAGAGCATCTTTAAGAGTTCTAGAACAAAAAAAGTTTTAGTTCTCTGTAACTTCTCCAACAGCTTTGCTATCTTGTTCTTTATGATAAAAAAAAACTTGAAAATTTATCAAGTTTAGAGAATTATCTAAAAGCTTGATGGTGGGAGAGAAATGATTATTTTATTTAATCACACCAATGAGATTAAAGTTTTATCATTTTATATATAGTTTTTTTTAAAAGTGTTTTAGGATGATAAATTAGAGAATATTATAATAATATAATTTGTGTTAAGATCTGTAAAATAGAGAATTTGTTGGAGCTGAATATAAGGCTATGTTTGGCAAACTAGCTGATAAGCTAGCTTATGACTGATAAGCTAGTTGGTAGCTGATAAGCTAGCTGATGACTGATAAGCTAGCTGGTAGATGATAAACTAGCTGATAAAAAAGTCACGTTTGGTAAAAACTAGCTTATAATCATTTAAATTACCAAAAATGACATTAATTATTTATTTATAACTAAAAGTTAATATATAATAATGAATATTAATGAGAGGCATAATTGAAATATTTACAAAAAACTTCTTATAAGCTACTCCAAGTAGCTTATCAAAAAGCTAGCTTATGGTCATCCAAACATTTACCCAGAAAATAAGCTAACTTATAAGCTAGCTTATTTTTGCCAAACAATGCCTAAGTCTTTTTAAAGATTTTAACTTTTGATTTTATATTTTAGAGAAAGTTTAGAAAACCTATGGAGATGTTCTAAATAATGGAGAGTCAAAAGTCAAAATGTTCAAAAAATAATTATACTTGTCTCCAAGAGATTCTTCATTTTGGAGAATCCGATATTAACTATAATATTAAAATATTTTATTCATCTTTTAAAATATTATTTCTCTCTTTAAATATTTATTTTCAAAATTTATTGGTGTTCACAATTGGTAATCATTTTTCGGTGTTCTCCATATTTGGAGAAAAAAAAACATTTTTTTCTCCTACTTTCTTCATTTTAGAGATAGTTTTGGGGAAGATTTTGTAGCAAAATATTGCTTCAAATTTTGAAGAAGCTGTTGGAGATGCTCTTAGCAGTTTAATAAGACCCAAAGCTTATTCGATCGGCTATATATGACTGTTTGGTAATGACTTAATGATATATAAAATTGGCTTATTCAGTAAGCTTTTAGAGGGGAGATTTAGGCAGAAATTCATGTTTTTTTTTCCAAACCTACCCCTCCCATTTAAATAACACACTATTTCCATCTATGAAAAAAATCCTCCCAAATATAAACACCACAATCTATAAAGACAGATTATTCTACACAGACAAGTTTATTACTACGGGATTTGATAAAAAAAAACAACCAAACAGACCCTTAATATTATGAAAAGTGAAAGTTAGGAAAGTCGTATACAAATCATTGAGAAAATTTTGAAAAAAAGTCTATTTGAAGATGCATATGTGAATCAACGTTACAAACAAGGGGCGAACCTACGTAGAAGGATACATTTAAGGGTGCTCATGGGTTGGGTTGACCGAGTTGAAGGCACTTGAACAATCCAAACAAATGTTGCGTTTTGAAAAATCTCAACCCAACCCAACCCAACCCAATAAAAAGTGCAACCCAACCCAAACCGTACGAGTTGGTTGGTCGGGTTGAAACTTTAATACATTATTTTACAATTTAACTAAGTGATTCCGTTTAAAAAAATAAAATCAAAATGGAAATATAAATATAAGGTTAATAAAAAGAAGAGAAAAGTAGAAAAAATAGTATATTTTGCCTCTTGATTCTATTGATGTTGAAGATTTTTGAAGACTTGAAAGTTAGATTTGTGCGATTTTAATTGGCGTGGTCTCATGGACAGATCTAAACTACGGGTAAGATAGAAAGACTTGAGAATTGATAGAAAGAAGAACCGCTAAAAGTCTAAAACCATTAAAAAAATACGTACAAATTTTTTGTCGGGTTACTTTGGGCTCAACCCATTTCCAACCCAATAGATGCGATTTGGGCAAAAGTTGTATCAATTATGTATCTGGTTACCTCGATTTGTGTTTTTTGTGTCTTTTCGAGTTGGGTTGGTCGGGTTGACCGGAAATTTGAGCACCCCTAGATACAGTGGTACGGGCCACTGCTTCATGGTCACATCGCAAGGGGAAAAATTACGTTTGTGAAGGATCCAACGTATTGTTTTGTTGGATGCCACTATATAGTTTTTGGAACTTAAATGTTAGCGCAAAACGTTAAAGGCAAAGATGGTAAATACTCATGTCATACAAAAGACTCAGGTTTGAGTCCTACTTTTGTCAAATTTATTGTGTTTTAGCTTAAATTTTGGTTTTTTTATATACACATTAAACATGGTTCTTTTATATGCAGGGAGAAGGTTCAACCAGCAGATCTAAACTATTACTAATATTGTGAAAATTTTCTTTAGATATTTTTTATAGCTAAATTGTGCCATCACCTAAAAACAATTATGGGTTCGTATGGGTCCACTTCTATGTACAAACTATTATTATTATTAGAGTAAACTCCAACTTTGGTCCCTGAGGTTTATTGATTTCTTTGAAAGAGATCCCTATGGTTTCATAATTCAAGTTTACATCCCCAGGGTTTGGATTTTGCTCTAAAAATGGTCCTTGACCCCTAACGACGTCAAAATGGTCCATTAGTCTCAGGGGTATTTTCGTCCAACCATGTCTTTGTCCTCTTTTTGCACTTTTTCTTGTTTCTTCTTTTTATTGTGTAAAATCATAAAAAGTTAAGGACCAAATATGTTAATAACTGTAATTTATATATATGTGTGTGTGTTTGTGTGTGTGTGTATATATATATATATCTGGTATGTATGTGTATATATATATGGCATGTATGTATCTATGTATAATATCAAACAGGGAGCATCGTCCCCAACTTCTCTTTGGAAAAGAGTGGTTTAATCCTGTCAAACCTTTTGGAACCTTCCCATTCACCAAATTCCTCGACAAATTCAACGTCTTCAACGTCGCCGGAAACTTCAAACTCTCCAAATTAAACTTCAATCGGTTCCCTTAACCCCAAAAACCCACCAAATAATCAGTTCGATTCAACAAGGGTCGTGGTGGCTAATCGAAGAATCGATGGCTTTGAGCTTCAATCGCCATCCCAATCAGCTGCCGGAGGAAATGGAGAAGAAGAGGAAGAGGAATTTAGCTTCTTTGGAGGAGAAGGAGAAGGTGAAAATGAAAATGAAAATGAAGGTGATGATGATGATTTTGTAGATCCTCGATGTGATTCGTTTAGTGTTGGAAGCGAACTAAATGATTCTGGGATTGTGAGCATGAGCATCTTGTCTAATCAAATTGGAAATTGGGCTTCCCTCTTCGGTTTTTGTTAACAGCATCATAACATAAGAAAGCTTAATGAACAAGTTCTTGATGAATTGTTTCTCCATTTCAATCATCTTCATCTTCACTTTGGCAATTTTTTGAACACTTGATAGGCATGTTTGAGATAAGAACAAGAACAAACAGACCACCATGAGACAGAAGAATAACCAAGCTCCCATGATCATCTACCAATATAGGGAAATTAAATTGATCTTCTCTTCTTCTTTTTTATCAAAATCTCAAGGACTAGAAATTTGGGATTTATTGGTTGACTATGAAATAAATACACAGAAGCACCAAATTGAGGGAAAGCTCACCAAAATTAAAGCTAGATAATGCAAGAATCAACATTCATTTTGGCTAGGAACGTCAAAATTACAGGAGATTGAAGAAAAACCCTCCATAATCAGGACTAGAGATTGAGATAATCACCTTAAAACACAATCCAATGTCCGTCATTTTGGCTAAAAAAGTCAAAATTACAGTTAATCGAGGGAATCCCCACCAAAATTATGACTATAGATTGAGCAAATCAGGTACGAACATTAATTGAGGCTCTTCATTTTGGCCAAAACAAAGTATTTCCAAGAGGAAGAACATAATGACCACATCGTTAGCCAATGAGTGTTGATTTTACAAATGAAAAGATGGCATCGTCGGAGCTGTTGAGGGGTTTACCAGATCAAAAACAGTGGTGGTGGTGGTTTGGGGGGGGGAGTCGACAGGAACAAGAGGGGTTTTGTTTAATTTAGATTTGTTGACTTGGGTTTCCAGGTTTTTTTTATGTTGATTGAAGCTGAAGATGATTGAGGTAGAAGATGAAGATATGAATATATATATATATATATAGTTATACAAAACAGGTCCTGAAGTTTAATGGAAGTTTTTAAAATAAGTAAGACAAAAAAGAATTGCAAAAAGAGGAACAAAACATAGTTGGACCAAAATACCCCTGGCACTAACGACCAAATAAACGGAGTTAGTGTCCGGGGACCTCTTTCAGAGCAAAATCCATACCATGAGGATGTAAACTTGAATTATGAAACCATAGGGACCTCTTTCAAAGAAATCACAAAACGTTAAGGACCAAAGTTGGAGTTTACTCTTATTATTATTATTATTATTATTATTATTATTATTATTATTATTATTATTATTATTATTATTATTATTATTATTATTATATGGTTTCATGTATGCATTATCAAATAGATTTTTCAGTGTGAATATTTCTGTAATTATTTTTCTTACTTTGTCACTATATTCAGTCTTCTTATTTGAATCTTTCATTATTTTATTAATAGTCAAATATGAACATTAAAATATACTCCACTTAACAATAAACTACATAGGGGCACGTGATTTAGTATTGAATGATTTATGCACGTGATTAATGATTTGTGTGGTTATATTTAGGGAAATTGACTTAAATAGTCAAAGTACACAGTCGTTTGCACCTTCTAACCATTTCTCCCTGTTTTTTGCACATTTAGCCTTAGGTCCGCAATTACAGACCTGGACCTGCATGACTGATCAGTCGTGCGTAAGTAGGGTTTGCTCCCGTGATGCCACGTGTCGGGTATATTGCGGATTGTGGAGGTGGGTCACCTGACCCATTGCGGACCTGCCGCAATCCGTGATTTTTTTGTCAATTAGTGAGTACATTGCGGATCTACAGGTCCGCTTTGCAAAAGCATGAGAGAAATGGCTAGGAGATGCAATCGATTGTATACGTTGGCTATTTGTGCCAATTTCTCTTATATTTATCTCATCTTTATGGACTTAGATTTGTTCTAGAATTGTACTTTTTATTATTTCTCTTGATTACAGAAAAAATATTTATTACTCTTGATCTTGATTTTGATTTTCAAGTATAACGAAAGGACTCCATCAGAAAGTTGGTTGGATACACATTTCTTGCTGTAACACCCTAAAAATTTGCGGAAATAAAATTTCGAAGAAAATTCAGCAATAGACTAAGCTTGCGGAATAAGGCGTTACAATTACAATAAACAAATCATCCCAACGGGGTATAGTGTAGACATTAACGTGATCAATAACTGAAGCATAAAACGACAACCTACTAATCTACAATGTTAACTAGATTAGGGATGGGTGTCGCTATTCTTCCAAAAAGAATCACTGTGCGAAGGTCACTAGACATCCTCCAAAAAGACCACTCACGACCCCACGGTCGCTCCCTCAGTCCCGGCGTGCCCCACTGCTAAGATAACCTGCCCACATAAAATCAAGAGCAAGTGTTAGGCTAAAGCCTAGTGAGAACAAGTAAAATAGAAGAGAGTACTAAACCCAAACGATGTCACACGATGAGTATAGCCGTGAGCTAAGTCAAAAAATCAAATAAACCATTAGTGATTTAACATGGTACAAATAACACCAAATCACATAACGAGCTCAACCCCTCTAGATCTGTTGCTCAAAACACCAAGTCAACCCCTCTGGATCTCTTCTTGAGGGTTCCCAAAACAGGGGAAACCCAAGCACCATATGGAATTACACCTTACTGCACCATGAGACGCTGCCCGACCGTATAGGCCCACACCTTACTTATCATGGCAACCCGATGCCTATTCCGTGCTAAAACGTGAACCAAATGCCCAAAACCGGGGACATAGGAACACAGTGCCTATGGATCCATTGCACTAAGACTCAAAGCCCAAGCATGTCATTTCAGAGTATACTCATATTAAATCAGATATACATGCAATTCATATGAACAATGATTCAATTCCATAACTCTTGATTCTTGAAATGATGGGATTTTTAGAAAGCATTTCCCAACAGCAATAAGCCATTTTAAACAAGGTTTTCCACATTTAAGTAATACATTTATCACATAGCATTCGTAATACAAACTGATTTAGCTTAAAGGACTCACCTCAGATGTCTTCCTGCTTAAAGACTGCTTCTTACGATCGCTACCTACGACAACACCGATAAATCGGTAAGCCCAAAAATACAGACAACTCGCTGACTTACAACTCTAGAATACGAACACAACATACTGCCAAACACAGTACCAGTCGAGTACCAAATCCGGTCGAACCCAATACCGGTCGAACCCAATACCGTACAGACTGGCACCGACAGAGATGAAAGAAATGTTGACTCAGTTGCAGGAGTTGTTAGACAAGGGGTTTATTCGCCCTAGTACTTCACCTTGGGGAGCGCCAGTATTGTTTGTTAAAAAGAAAGACGGGTCTATGAGAATGTGCATAGATTACCGTGAGCTCAATAAGTTGACTGTTAAGAATAAGTATCCGCTTCCCAGGATTGACGATCTTTTTGATCAATTGCAAGGAGCAAGTTACTTTTCGAAGATAGATCTGCGCTCTGGGTATCATCAGTTAAAGGTGAGGGAGGAGGATGTGTCTAAGACTGCTTTTCGTACGAGGTACGGACATTATGAGTTTTTAGTTATGCCTTTTGGTTTGACTAATGCGCCAGCAGCTTTCATGGATCTTATGAATAGAGTGTGTAGTTTGTTTTTAGATAAATATGTCATTGTTTTTATAGATGATATATTGATCTATTCACGTTCTAAAGAAGATCATGAAACTCATTTAAGAGCAATTTTAGAATTGCTGAAGCGTGAAAAGTTGTATGCCAAGTTTTCAAAGTGTGAATTTTGGCTAAAAGAAGTTCAGTTTTTAGGACACGTGGTGTCGAAAGATGGGATTCAGGTTGATCCAGCTAAGATTGAAGCCATAAAAGGGTGGGAAGCACCGAAATCGCCATCTGAAATAAGAAGTTTTCTGGGTTTGGCTGGTTATTATAGAAAGTTCATTCAGGACTTTTCTAGAATAGCTACGCCATTAACAGCATTAACCAGAAAGAATGTTAAGTTTGTTTGGGCAGAGGCTCAGAAAGAAGCGTTCAGTAAGTTGAAAGAAAGTTTAAGTAGTGCTCCTGTTTTGTCTCTACCCAATGGGTCGGAAGGATTTGTTATTTATAGCGATGCTTCAAAGTTGGGTTTGGGATGTGTGTTAATGCAAGAAGGCAAGGTGATTGCCTATGCATCTCGTCAGTTAAAAGAGCATGAAAAGAATTATCCGACGCATGATTTAGAATTGGCAGCTGTAGTATTTGCTTTGAAAATCTGGAGACATTACTTGTATGGGATCAAGTGTCAGATTTACACAGATCACAAGAGTCTTCAGTATCTGTTTAATCAGAAAGAGCTTAATATGAGGCAGCGTAGATGGATGGAGTTATTAAGTGATTATGACTGTGAAATTTTGTACCATCCAGGAAAGGCCAATGTGGTAGCAGATGCTCTAAGTCGTAAAGAGCATGGAGAAATAACAGAGGTTGTAGCGTTTAGAGTCGATGTTGTTTCCAATTTCTTGGAAGAAGTTATAAAGTTTCAAAAAGAAGCAGTGTCAGCAGAAAATTTGAAAAGTGAAAGGATAGTTGGGATTGTTAACTCGTTAGTAGTTGACAATCGAGGAATAAAGTGTTTTAATAAGCGGGTTTGGATTCCAAGAGCAGGAGATCTGAGGCAGAAAGTGTTGGAAGAAGCTCATAGATCTCGGTATTCAGTTCATCCTGGAACTAATAAGATGTATAGAGATTTGAGGCAAAGTTATTGGTGGCCAGGTTTAAAGAAAGATATTGCTCATTTTGTTGAACGATGTCTTACATGTTTAAAGGTTAAAGTTGAGCATCAGAGACCCTATGGGGAGCTACAGCCGTTAGAAATTCCAGTGTGGAAGTGGGACGAGATTACGATGGATCTTGTTACTGGGTTACCACGATCACCAAAGGGGCATGATGCTATTTGGGTGATAGTGGATAGACTCACAAAGTCAGCTCACTTCCTACCGATCAAGGAGACGTACTCACTAGAAACGTTGGCTCGATTGTATATCGACGAAATAGTGACAAGGCATGGAGTACCGTCGTCCATTGTATCAGACAGGGATGCTCGATTTACGTCAGCGTTCTGGAGAAGTTTGCAAAGGGAATTAGGCTCTCAACTGAAGTTGAGCACGGCCTATCATCCGCAAACAGATGGTCAGAGTGAGAGAACTATTCAGACGTTGGAAGATATGCTTCGTGCATGTGTTATAGATTTTAAAGGTTCGTGGGAGATTCATTTGCCGTTGATTGAATTTTCCTACAACAATAGTTATCATGCTAGCATACAAGCAACTCCTTTTGAAGCTTTGTATGGTCGTAAGTGTAGAACACCTCTATGTTGGAATGAGGTGGGAGAACGTCAGTTAGCAGGACCAGAGATTGTGCAAGTGACAGCTGATAAAGTTGATCAGATTAGAGCAAGATTAAAGATTGCTCAAGATCGTCAGAAAATGTATGCTGACAGACGAAGGAAACCGATAGTGTTTCAGATAGGAGATTTAGTTATGTTAAAGGTTTCACCTTGGAAAGGGGTGATCAGATTTGGAAAGAAAGGAAAGTTAAGACCAAAGTTTGTTGGACCATTTATCATCACTGATCGTGTTGGTGAAGTGGCCTACAAACTTGATCTACCAGCAAGTTTGAGTGGGATTCATCCTACGTTTCATGTGTCAAACCTGAAGAAGTGTTTGGCAGAAGCAGATATAGTTGTTCCTTTAGAAGATATTCAGATAGATGAGAAACTAAGTTATATTGAGGAGCCTGTAGCAATTACAGACCTCAAGATAAAGAAGTTGAGGAACAAAGAGATTCGTTTAGTGAAAGTTAAGTGGAAATTTCACCAAGGGCAGGAGTCTACGTGGGAAGTAGAAGTAGATATGAAAGCTCAGTATCCCCAGTTGTTTAGTGATAGAATTCCGGGGACGGAATTCTCTTAAGGGGGGAAGATTGTAATAACCAGTTTCGAAATTTTTGTTAATTTTGGAAGTTGGGTGAAAAGTGTAAAGAAAATCAAAGTTCAAGGGGGTTTATTGAAAAAGTTGGTTTTATCACATAAATATCAGATTGATGAGATTTACATCTCATACTGATATGTTTGTGAGCAGTCTTAGAGTTTTCAAAGAAGAAAGAGAAAAGGCAGAGAGAAAGAAGAGAGAAAGAAGAAGAGATTTTGTGAAGGAATCGTCCGGTTTGTCAAATAGAGGTATGTTTTTAGCTTCATACTTCTATCTGCATGTTTTAGTCGGTAAATAGACGTGTTAATCGAGTTTTTAACCGTGTATTTGATCGATTTAATCGATCAAAATAGTTCTGGGTTTAAGAACTGTGTAAACGACTCTGTTATTGAATAAGACCGGAAGATGATGCATCGGTCATATGCTTAAGACCGATGTAGTATTAGACGAATGTATGTAAGACCGGAGATAAGTAAGACCGGATGTCTGTTTAGACCGAAGGTCTGTTCGACCGGTGTGTTGTTAGACCGAAAGCATGATTCGATCGGAGGTGTGTTCAACCGATAGGTTGTAAAGGACCGAGAGTTATTCGACCGATGCTATGGTTAGAACAGTATATTCGGTCTATTTGTTAGACCGATAGTTTGTTATTTGGTCCAAGAGGTTTTTAATCAGTTTGGTTTTTGACTGGGTTAAAAACAGTAAATTTCAATTGATGAGTCTTTTGAAAGAAAGAGTGTTAGTTGCAAGTTAGCTTACCTTTGTTTTAATACCATCGTAGGTGGTGTTAATCGGTAAGAAGTCAGAGTTTAATTCGGAAGGATTAAAGGTGAGTCTTTCAACTAAATCTTTTATGATTTGAACAGTTATTTTATAAATGTGAGTTTTATATACTGCGCATTTATAATGTGAAAAGTTAGTAGAATTATTTCAAATGATTTGATTTAATTAGTTTGGGCATGTTTATGCTCAGGGTATATAAACTTGTTTTATATACTGGCAGGACCAAATGTATGTATACATTTGAGTCAGAAGTTGACCTAAGTCGGGAAGTGTGACCCGCCTGCTCGTACCGGGGAGTGTGACCCGTTTATGCCATTAGGGTGTGTCCCTAAAATAAGGCAGTGTGAGACAGACATACCGTCTTTGACGGGAATGTTGGTCAGTAGTTTAAAGTACGCTTGCGAGCGTAGAAAGTGGTCAGTGATGGCCAGTAGATTGATTTATGAATGTAAAGCATAAATATTTTAAAGTGATTTAAAGAGTAGGCATGTATTGAGATATATGCAGTTATGTTTAAATGTTTTAATTAATATTTGAACTGTGTAGTAGTGATTGGAGGGGACTCACTAGACCTTTTGGTCTAACCCTCGCTGTTTCAAAACTTTAATCCTATTTCAGGTTATCGAAAGGGAGCAGATAAAGGAAAAGATAAGGTGTGAGCTTTAAGCAGGAGATAGAAGACTTCCTGCCATAGCTATTCTTTTGAGAAACTCAGTTGTGTAATAGTTGATAGTAAAGACATTGTAAGCTTGGGACAGTTGTTAGTAATAAATGTTATTTTATTATGTAATTAAATGTTCAGGTTGTTACATTACACTTGCCATACGATGACAAAAATGATTCAGAAACCTCAATGTTTTTTGGTCCCAAATATATATCGTACAAGCTCGCTCAACTTTGCTCAGATGAGGTTATCATTACGACCGCTCGTTACATCCGTCCAATAAAAGCTTATGAACATTACTAACATGATTCTATTGCAATGCAGGATCGTGAACTTATGAAAATATTGGCCAAGCCCAGCTCATTATTTCTAAAAGATTTACACAGTGCACCAAATTTTTCCAAAGAAGGATTTGATTCTGTGCAACGATTATTTGTAATCTGCAATGAAGATCAAGCCATCCCAAAAGACTTTCAATTATGGATGATCAACAACCACCCTGTGGTGGAGGTGAAAGAGTTGAAAGGTGTGGATCATATGTTGATGTTGGGTGATCCAAAGCAACTCAGTGTTTGCCTCCTCGATATTGCTCTACAATATGCATAATTGTGTAGTACTTCCACATGTTACTTTCAATAACAAATAGAATTCTCTTGTAATTCCGTATTTAAATAATTTGATGCAAAATTTAAATAGTAAGGCATAATAATTTGTGTGACAAATCTACAAATTACATTTATCGAATGAATTATGGCAACAAAACTATGTAATATATACAACAGGTATTCACATATCCTACTCTATTTTGGTGTGATTAACCCTTCTCTTAATGAAGGTTGCACTAACCCAGATTCTGCTAGCTCAATTACCCTTTCAAGTTTCAATTTTCTATTTTTGTTTAGTAATCACGAACATGAAATTTGATCAAGAACCATCTTTATTCTGTAATTATCAAAGCGATTTCTTTAGTGTCACATGAAGTTTAACAATTTTTATTATTGCATTACAATAATTTCAAAACAATTTCTTAAATGACATGTTAACATAAAAACTTTATATAAATCAAATATAACAATAAAATTTCAATTAAATATTTTTTATTATAATTTAATACCCAACTATTTATTTATTAATGTAATAATAATATAAATTTTAAAAATTATTAAAAATAAAAAATTAAATTAAAAATAATTTGCAAGTCTCCTAACCTCTTATTGTATTAAGCATGGGTAATTCACCCAAGGCGGAATTAGGAATATAAATTAGGGGGATCGAGTCCAATTGTTCGAGGTCGTACTTTGGTATAAAAATTTATAACGATAAATATTATTGTTATTTTCATTAATCCTTCAAAACAGTTTCGAACCTTGAAGTATTTTAGGGGTGTTTGGGATTGCTTATTTATTTGGAAAAGTGTTTATCAGCTTATGTGGTGCCAAATCGGAGTTTTTTAAAAAGTGTTTGGATTAGCTTATTGTGGTACCAAAACGTAATAAGCTAATAAGTTGTTATTTAAAGGTGTTTGGGATTGCTTATACATATAAAATAACCAAAAAAGTCATAAGCACTTTTGAAATAAGTCACAAGTAACAACAAAATGACTTATCAAAAATGGCTTTTCTGCGGTTTGGCACCGCTATAAGCTGTTTTCTTTTTATTCCATCCAAATACTCAAAATAGTTTATCTGCGGTGCCAAATCGCAATAAGCTAAAAAGCCCTTCAAATAAGCAATCCCAAACACCCCCTTAATCATCATTTTCTTCTTCTTTAAATCAATGTCAAATCTCTTCATTCAAATTCGATGGCAGTCGATTATTCATAATTTACCAATTACGTATTCCAATATGGTTTTGAAAAAATATTTTTTTTTGAAATGGGTCCTAAGTTATGTCTAGACTAATCCCTTGGCAATCAGCCCTGATTAAACCTCATTTGCTACAATTGTTGTGTACGCCTGAATTCGAACCTTGGGCAGATGAGATATTCCACTACATCCCCAACATCTTAACCAGTACACCACAACCCTTGTGGTTTGGTTTTGAAAATATTGGTCACGCCCAAAGAAATACCATTAGAAATTTACGGAATAAATTTAGAAAAATTGACATCATCGTCTTCATCATCAAATCGACGAATATATAAATTCCGTTCATCTTTCACGCTCATGGTATGCATGATTATAAAAGCATACATAAATTCGTCGAAGATCACTTTTAAACCACATACGTGATAACCCACAAAAAATTAATAAGGAACCATGATTGAAGCATCCCCAAAGTTTTCTTTACATTTTTCACATTCATGTTTCACTTTATTTTTGTATATTTAGTTTTAATATGTCAATCCAAACACAATCCTCCACCCTTCCCCTCCCTTTTACAAAAAGTGTAAATTATTCACCACCAATTCCTGTGAATTCGACCCTATTTGTTACTATTACAATTTAGGTTATAATTTAAGGGTTAGGTTCAGGTGAGAAGTGCCAAATTTGGTGAGAAGCGTGAGAAGTAGTAATCAACCGTTGGATGAGAAATGAACGAAAATCAGGATGAGATGCACCAAGATGCATTAGATCAATTCCCTTTAAAGCCGTAATTCATGGCAGGGTATTTGATTAAAAGTGATCAACGACTTAAAAGCACTTCTCACCAAAAATGACACATCTCACATGATCCCATGCCATAATTTAAAATAATATGAATCTATTATCTGTCAGACTTGCCATTAGTCTCACCAGTCTCTCGGCCCCTCGGCCCCTGGAAGTCTGGCACCAATTCCAAAGTGATATAACAAGTGACGACCCTTTCCAGCTACACCATTTATGGCCACCATTCCGTCGAAGGATATATAGGGTGGTTTTGATGGGCATGAACATAGCTCTTTCCATGAAGAAGTTCCTAGACGAAAATCTCCCTTGCTATCTTCCTCACCACTTGAAGTCGGATTCCTCACATACAGTGACTGGTTTAGAAACTTAGGTGATTGGGGTCAGATTTAGAGTGTAAAAAGAAATCGAAACCGAATAACCCACCAGAACCAAAATGACTTTGGGTTATTTGGTTTCCGGATTAATCGGGCCAGTTTCCATTATTCTTTTCTATTTTGGTTAAACCGAAAAACAAATTATACCATAATTTTGTATATTTTATCTTTAGATAATTGGTTTGAGAGCCGCGAAGCACCAGATAATTCCTTGCATGGTCTATAGAAGGTAGATGGGTAGTTTCGTAAAATACGCGTGGATGAGTTCATATGTGAACCTATATGATTCACATATGAACTATACATTCATATGTGAATCAGTTAATTAGTTCATATGTGAATCAGTTAATTAGTTCATATGAGAATCAGTTAATTAGTTCATATATGAATCACAAAAGTTCATATATGAATCTGTTAATTAGTTCAACTAATTCATATATGAACTTACAGTTAATTAGTTCATATGTGAATCAGTTAATTAGTTCATATATGAACCATAAAGGTTCATATATGAATCAGTTAAAAGAGTCCAGATGTGAATTACACTGATTCATATATGAACATATAGTTCATATGTGAATTATACATGTTCATATATGAACACAACCCGTGTATTTTGTAAAAATTACGAAAGTGCCCTTCTATTTTTGGAATAGCCGCACCTTTTGACCACTCAAAGCAGCACCTTTTGACCAGTCAAAGCCGAAATATTTGACCAGTCAAATCTGATCTTGACCGTATGAATGGCTAGGATTACTTCTCTATTTCTCATATATTTAGCATTTCTCAAATGAACCTAAGGCTATACATATATATTTCAATTTTCATCATGAGTGCATGAATACATAATTGTGAATTTGATAAATTTTGTTTATTGTACATTCTGTTCCACTTGTAGCCTTTTTTGTAGGATGTAAATTGTTTGAAAATCAATGCCAAAATGGTTTACTATTGAAGTCTTCAGATTTAAGATCATGTCGTCATCCATCTTTTAATTAGGTTTCAGGATACTTAGTTGAAGAAAATTCACCAAATTCTTTCAAGTCAGTCACCATTCGAACTGTTCTTTCTCTTGTTGTCACTCGTGATTGGCCTATTCGACAAATTGACATAAACAATGTTTTTCTTCAAGGCACTCTAACTAAGGATGTTTATATGTCCCAGCCTTTTGGATTTGTTGACCCTAATCATCCCACTCACGTTTGCAAGTTGCGTCAAGCTATCTATGGTCTTAAACAGGCTCCTCGAGCCTGGTACAATGAGCTTAAATCATATCTTTTTAGTCTTGCCTTCAACAACTCCATATCTGACCCTTCGTTATTCGTTTTATGTCATCATGAACACATATTTTACATTCTAGTATATGTGGATGATATCATTCTAACCGGCTCCAATTCTTCTCTCCTAACATCTCTAATTTCCAAAATTTTAGGTCGATTCTTCTTAAAGGATCTTGGACAACCTTCTTACTTCCTTGGCATCGAAGTCCAACCTCACACCCAAGGTCTACATTCAAGATCTTCTTCAAAAAACCAATATGTCATCTACTAAATCTACACCTACCCCATGGTCGTTCACCTCCCCCTCTCACTCTAGAAAGCGGATCTGCTATTCCCAAGGCAACCGAATTTCGGTCCATTGTGGGTAGTTTACAATATTTTTCACTAACTCGTCCAGATATTGCTTTTCCTGTGAACAGGTTATCTCAATACATGCATAGACCCACTGATCTTCATTGGGCTGCACTCAAAAGGTTATTACGATATCTTGCATGCACCACCAATCATGGTATCCTTCTTCACCGCAACTCTCCTAATTCTTTACACGCCTTTACCGATGCTGATTGGGCTGGCGACAAAGACGACTATATCTCCACGACAGGGTATATTGTGTATCTTGGTAGGAATTCGATCTCATGGAGTTCTCAGAAGCAACGAACTCACGTTCGATCAACAACCGAAGCTGAATATCGAGCCATTGCCAACACAACAACTGATGTTCTATGGGTTCTTAATCTTCTTGATGAGCTTGGTTTTAAA
This sequence comes from Arctium lappa, assembly GCA_023525745.1. NCBI lineage: Eukaryota > Viridiplantae > Streptophyta > Magnoliopsida > Asterales > Asteraceae > Arctium > Arctium lappa. Next base: position 14,372,716 of record CM042049.1, read on the forward strand.
CCTACCGCTCCTCCAACTATATATTGTGATAATAAAGGTGCTACTCACGTTGCCATGAATCCAAAGTTTCACTCCAAAATGAAACATCTTGCTCTAGACTATCACTTTGTCCGAAAATATGTTCAAGATGGTTGCATTCGCGTCTTCTACATTTCGGGAACCAATCAATTAGCAAATGCCTTAACAAAACCTTTAGCTTGCATACGGTTTCTGACGTTATTTTCCAAAGATTATACTCACTAACCGGTCGTCCATCTTGCGGGGGCATATTAGAGAGAGATCCTGTAACATCCGAAACTTTAATCGAGTAAGTCTTAATTTTAAATGTTCTATTTATTGCTTAAGTGTCCTGTTTGATCTAATTTCATTTTTAATTGTATAAATAGTTCCTTAGAGCATGTATCTGTAAATCGTGACCTTTCGAATGAGAAATTGAGCGTCGAGACACACTCGGCGACCTTGTCGGCGACAATGACACATGTCATAGTCGCGAAGGGCAAAGAGCGGGATGGCTATGGGATACGGTACGTCCCACGCGATTGTGCCCTTGGGCACTCTCTCCGGTCACAATCGCGGGGATTGTACCGCGAGTCATTGGGTTTCGACGACTATGCCCTGGCGGTAGTGCCCAGGGCAATGTCGCGGGGCACAGTCGCGAGCGTGGTCTGGACGATTAAAAACACCCCTTTCAGCCTCCATTCATCTCATAACTTCAAAATCAGATTTATGGTTTGTTTGGGAGCGATTTTGGGCGATTTCCTTCACTTCTCCACCCTCTTGCTTCATTTATTACATAGAGATTGTTGGGGGTTTTCAAGAATCTTCAAAGGTGCATTCAAGATCTAACAACCAAGTGTTTGGAGCCTCAAGATCTCATTTCTCACCATTTCATCTATTTTCTAGGTTTTAATCAAAAACCTAGATTGTGAGTTTACTAAACTTTTGTTAAAACTGGATACACATCATATTTGCTTATTTGTTGTTATTATCACATATTTGCTCAAAATGTTCATCTTTACGGGTTCAAGTATTTGATGGTGTTTTCATGAGACTATGTGAGAAATATGTTTTATAAGTATCATCCCATGATTTACTATATTTTGTGTAAGTATTTGGGGTTTTCATTATGTATACCCACAATGGGTATTTTGACATGATTAATGAATACATGTTTGGTATAGTATGATGATTTCCATTTGGAATACTCTCTTGGTGATATTGTATCTACAAAATGTTTATGTGGATAATTGGGTCCTATGTTGGGCTCATATGATTAGGATGGTGATATTGTACCCATGGTTGGTATCGAAATATATTTGGTTGAAATACACCTAAAGACCTCCTATATAATTTATGTTGGACGAACCAAGTCGGTAGACACTAGGAGGATGTAGTCTTGGGTGCCACCGTGTGGGTATGTGCCTAGACCTCCGCCATTCGGGGTAATGTCATGGTTGTAGTCATCGGATGTGCCGAGCCTTTGGATGTCGCTCTTAGAATTGTCTCTTTGGGTGGAACTGATTGGTGCTATGGGTCTCCCTCGTTGACTCCATACATGTTGAAAAGTGGTTAACTGCTGATAAGAATCATATATGCTCTATTATGCTATTTCTTGTTCAACCCCAGGGGCGGATGTAGTAGCAAAAAGGAGGGGGGAAGGGACCCCACTCAAAAAGTCAAAATACCAAATTTTCAAGGTTAAAAACATTTTTTTTAATTTTTATCATAGATCCCCCCACTGATTTTTCGTATGGGACCCCATCAACCAAAAAACGTATCTCGAAATCAATTAAAAAACCAAAAAAACCTCTCGAAATCAACCAAAAAACTGAATAAGTCACTCAAAATCACCAAAAAAATTTAGAAATCCCTTGAAATCAATCAATAAAACTTCAAAAATACCTCTAAATGTTGGAATTAAGCTAAAAATATATCGGACGACTTTGCGAGCCTTCATTGTATCTTAAAGGTGCCCCCACCAGGAAAAAATCCTGGATCCGCCACTGTTCAACCCACTAGGCTTTTTGGCCTAACACTTGCTTGGTGTCGATGTGTATCTCAGGTTCTAGCGGCGCCGGTTCTAAGCTGACATAGTTGATTGGGTGAGAGATTGGGGAAATTGCTTTGGACTTACTATTTGTAGAAGAACATTTGGGTTTATAAATGACACCCCGTTTGTAATCTATTTTCTAGTTATCGAAATTAGAATTGTTGGTTGCTATTTATTGTCCGTTTAAATTACGACTGTATTTAAACATGTTTGTGTATTTTCACCATTTTGGGAGGCTCTTGCTATGACAATTTTAAATACCGCATGTCCGTTTTTCGGATTTTTGTTATCCCTATTTGTAGGGTGTTACAGATCCCATGATGATGGAATCAAATGATATGGAAGTTACAAATCAATTGATATGGGAATTACAAAATCAAGTTACATTAATGTGATATGAGAGTTACAATATTACATTAATTGTATATATACTGTTGCATAGATTAAGAGTTTTGATACTAGTATAAATACCTTTCTAATTCTTCTTGTAAACATACTTCTCTATAAACAAATATATTTCTTACAATCAGTAGACAAGATACATCAATTTATAATCATGATATCAAGATATTTTGTGTCTCCTTCACAATTGAAAGAACAATCTTCAAACAGACACCCAATTAGGGGGTGTTTGGGATTGCTTATTTAAAACAATTTATACTTTTTCTTAAAAGTGTTTATTAACTTATGTGCGGATAAAAAAGTTTTATAAAAAGTATTTGGATTAGCTTATTGTGGTATTAAAACGTAATAAACTAATAAGTTGATATTTAAGGGTGTTTGAGATTGCTTATACATATAAAATAAGTAAAAAAATCATGAATTGTTTCAAATAAGCTGACAAGTTAGAATCAAATAACTTTTAATCACTTTTGTTTTTTCTCCATCCAAACACTAAAAAGTGCTTATCTCCTGTCAAACCGAAATGAGCTAAAAACCCTTTAATAAGCAATGACAAACACCCCCTAATACAAAACGCATCAGATTTCTCCGGTCCCCCAGGATCAATCAACCAAACCAATCGTGAAACTGGTATTCATCTATAAGAATTCACATCTCTGATAGTACACCAAAAGAAGCTCTTTTAATTTACGCCCAAAATCGTCGGAACCCACTTTGTATACTGGGTGTAATCCCTTTGGTTCTTAAAACTTGTGCTTCTCTTTCCTTGATTAATTTTGGAAAGGCGTTGCATTCGGAATCAATCAACGCTGCAGTGCAATCTGATGTAGTGGTGGGAACCTCAATAGTGAACATGTATGGTAAATGTTGTGAGGTGGTTCATGCTCGCAAAGTGTTTGATGAAATGCCTGTGTAGAATGTTGTCACATGAAATGCAATGATAGGTGGATATATGAGGAATGGAAGAATGAAAACTGCATTATGCTTATTTGAAAAGATGTTTTATAGGACAACGGTTTCATGGATCGAAATGATTGAACGGTATGCTAGAACAGGTGATCTCGAAGATGGCTAGGTGTATTTTCGATCAAGTCCCCTCGTCACTAAGAAATGTGGTTACTTGGACTGTTATGGTTGAAGGGTATGCGAGTAACGCGCAAATGAAGACTGCTAAGGATATTTTTGAGGCTATGCCACAACGGAATTACTTTGTTTATTCATCGATGATTTCAGGGTATTTCAAGAATGGTGATGTGGAGGAGGGCAAGGTTATTTTTGATAGGGTTAAGGTTCGGAATTTGGTGAATTGGAACTCGTTGATTTCTGGGTATTGTCATAATGGTCTTTGTGAGGAAGCTTTAGATGCATTTGCAAAAATGCAAGCAGATGGGTTCGAACCCGATGAGGTCTCATTTGCAAGTGCTTTATCTGCTTGTGGTGATTTGACCAATGCAAGACTAATATTTGAAGGCATGCTGGAAAGGAACGATGCCTGTTGGAACGCTATGATCTCGGGCTTTTCCATCCATGGCCATTGCAAGGTAGCTCTGGAGTTTTTTGATAGAATGGTGAAATCTAGTGTGAATCCGAATGAAATTACTTTTTTCTCGGTTTTAACGGCTTGTGCACATTCAGGATTTATTCAAGAAGGATGGAAACTTTCTCTAAAATGGAGAAATACTGTTTATCACCTAGCATCAAGCATTATGGATGTTTAGTTGACCTTTTAGGACGGGTGGGGAGATTGAAATATGCATATCGTCTAGTAATGGAGATGCCAATGAGACCAAATGACATGATTTGGGTGGGTCTCCTTGGTGCTTGTCGAGTTCACGCTGACATGGACATGGCAAAAAAGTACTTGAGAAAGTCCGAGATCAAAACCACAAGGGTTGTAGCGTACTGGTTAAGGCTTGGGGGATGTGGTGGAATATCCCATCTGCCCATGGTTCCAATCCAGTTGTGGCCACTGAGGTTTAATCAGGGCTAATGTCTTACCGTCATAATTTGCCAAAGGATTAGTCTAGCCTTAGCCTAGCCCCTAGGACACCCTTCCCCCAAAAAAAAGTCCGAGATCAAGAATCTGGCGATTGCTCTCACTATGTACTTATGTCCAATATGTATGCTGCTTCGGAAAGATGGGAGAAGGCTGAAAGTGTAAGGATTTTTATGTCTCGTAAACGGGTTTCAAAAACAGTCGGGCATAGTTTAGTCATTCTTGGCAACACCTAAAAGATTTATGCAATAACCTTGAGGGGTAGCTCAACTGGTACAGTGTTGTGTTTGGTCCCTAGTGGTCACAGGCTCAAGTTTTCTTATGGTCATTGGAGGTTTGTTTGGCTGTTAACTTCAAGCCCCATGGAATTTGTCGAGTTACAGGCATACTAAAAAGTTTATGGTAAATTTACTTCGTAATTTGGTGTTCTATCTTATTTTGTTCAGAAAGGGAAAATAAACTGCCGTCATTAAACATAACTAGAAGCGTACTCGCGCAATGCAGCGAGATACATCACGATTTTAATATTTTTTTTTATTTTTTGTTTTTTTATCGATTTACATTACGATTTTGGATGGTTTTTAGAGAGTGATAATGTTTTTTTTTATAAATTTGTTTAATTTAGACTTAATAATATAATGTTTTTTATATAAAAAAAATTAAGTAGTTTGTTAAAATTCATTAATTATCTTATATATTTTAAATTTTTTATATTTAAATTGATATGTTTATCCTGTTTTGATTATGTTTATCAGAATTCAAAAGGTTTAGTGATTAGAGATAAGGATTTTGGGGGATAAGGACGGAATTTATTAATGAGGGTTAAAAGCATTTAAAAGTAGTACATATTGCTTCATTAGTTGTTTTTTTAAGAGATTTTAAGTAGATTAATATTAAATAATAGTACATAATGCTTAATCGGTAATTTAGGTTTAATAATATAATGTATTTTATATAAAAAAATTAAGTAGTTTGTTAAAATTCATTAATTATCTTATATATTTAAAAAAAATTATATTTAAATTGAGATGTTTATCCTGTTTTGATTATGTTTATCAGAATTCAAATTTCATAATTTTAGGCTTAATAATATAATTTTTTTATATAAAAAAAATTAAGTAGTTTGTTAAAATTCATTAATTATCTTATATATTTAAAAAAAATTATATTTAAATTGAGATGTTTATCCTGTTTTGATTATGTTTATCAGGATTCAAATTTCATAATTTTAGGGTTTGGGGATTAGAGATAAGGATTTTAGGGGATAAGGATGGAATTTATTAATTAGGGTTAAAAACATTTAAAAGTAGTACATATTGCTTCATTAGTTGTTTTTTAAGAGATTTTAAGTAGATTAACATTAAATAATAGTACATAATGCTTAATAAGTTGTTTTTAAGAGTATTTTACGTCTCTTTTATGATATAGTATAGATATATGACTTGATGGTTTTTAAAAGTTAGTATTATATTCAAAATAATAGTTTGATTTTAAATACGTAAGCATAATAAAGCAATTTATATTTTTCATAAAATTTATTTCTATATTTTATGATAATTATTTTAAATGTAGTTAGACCCAATCAACATACATTTTCTTTTCAACCCAACATACATTTTAAATGTAAGTTGCTTTTCATGGAACCAAGTGAAATTGGCAAGAAATTAAGTAGAGTAAATCACGTTTTTAGTCCCTGTGGTTTGTTGGAAATTGCTATTTTCATCCTTATATTTTTGAAATTACGATTTTTCATCCTATAATTTACAATTTATTGTTGTTTCCGTTCTTATGGTTTACAATTTATTGTTATTTTCATTCCCATGGTTCACAATTCTTTGTTGTTTCCGTCCCTCATTCTTGAAGGTAGGAGCAGACTCAAGGATGGAAATGAATTGCAAACCGGACGAAAACCACAATTTCGAAATCACAGGGACGAAAGTCACAAATATTAATTAACCGCAAGGACGAAAAGGTAATTTACCCAATTAAGTATTTAAAAGTATAAAGTTGACTTGGGTCAACAATGACTTGGTCTTTATATTCTTATGGTCAAAGAAGTGTGATTTCCCCAATCTTGGTTTCTATATAACAGGGAAATGTTAGAAGTGTGGATGAAGCATAGCCCAATATGCATTCTGCATGGTTCATCCAACAATTGTGAGTTATCAACTCTTCTCCACTTTCTGCTACTTTGGTTTTTTTTACAGTTGTTCATTACTGTTTGTTTTTTAGTTTTTTTGTCTACTGATTTTCTGGTTATGACTTAGAATTCAGAGTTTTATACAAGTTCTTTTGAAGTGTATAATAAGTTTTCACCATGGTTTTAAGTTGATTTAGAGATTAATGAGCATTATAATATTAAGGAAGGTTCTAAATGGCGTGTGGCGTGGTGGTGACTTTAAACCTCAAGTTTTAGGAGACATGGCGAGGCCACAACGTTTTTCAAGGTGTCACTTATGGCGGCAAATCTAAATCTGTACATGCTAATACATTTCTTATAAATTTTATGTGTTCTTTGGCAACCAAGTAATACAAAAATTTTATAATCTTACATGTTTTGATTTAAAAAGGTCAATGATGATAAAGATTTCAACTGCAACTTGGTCTAAAAATGTCCTATAAATGTGCTATAAACTAGCCTTTTTGCTTATGTTCTATAAATGTTCCGGGCTTATGAGAGAAAACCACCAAAAATGAACGCTGAATTTTAACCCTCACATCATTTTCGTATAGCATGTATCAAGTCTTGAATAACCAAACCAAACGAGGCTGGTATATCTCACTTGGAGGTAAGGCCTAGAGGGTGGGATGGAGGCAGACCTATTTTCTACCCAAAAAGTAGAGTGGTCGGCTTGCAAAGAGTGTGAGAGAAGGAAATTTTGCCCAAATATGAAAATTTCGAAGAAAGTAGAAGACTTCAAAAAATTAGATCTTGAGACAACAAAGGAAGATATGCCAAATTTTGAAAAAGAAGTAACTGTGAGAATATGTTGAAGCCCTAGATCACCCTCTAGAAGAGCCCTTGAGGAGAAAGGGGAGGTTCCAACATATATATATGGGGTTGAGTTTCAGTGAGAAGTTGAGTTAACGGTGAGAAGCGTGAGAAGTGGTTATGAACCGTTGGATGATAAATGGACGCACATTAGGATGAGATGCACCGAGATTAGATGCACCGGATCAATTCCCTTCTAAGCCGCAATTCATGGGAGGGCTTAAGATTAAAAGAGATCAACGGTTCAGATCCATTTCTCACGCTTCTCACCGTTAACTCAACTTCTCACACGATCCTTCGCCTATATATATATATATAGGAGAAATGGTCCAAGTCTAGCTGAGGTGGGACTCCAACACCCCCCCCCCCCTTCCAACAGAGGCTAGATTGACACAAATTGCCCCATGGTGTCGAGAGGGTGTTAGCCAGAAGTGTCGAGAGGGTGTTAGCCAAGGTGTTGAAACATAGCCTTGGCAAGAAAACTACACAATCCCTAGTATATCTAAGACTCAAATAACCTATTTGTCGGCTCACTAATCCTACCACCAACCTCTACCCTCCACCTCCCTTCCTCCCGTCTCGGTAGCTACAGGTCCTATCCCTAGTCTGCTACCCTAGTCTTGGAAACTCCTGTCAAAGGTCATGTACGGAAATGTCTAACGTTGCTCATCCCACATCCTCCTCGGCCTACCCCTTGTCGTCACCCCTTGACCATCACATTTTTCAACCCTCCTCACCGGAACCTCCATATGTCTCCCATCTACTGCAATATATCTAGCTATTCCCATGAAAACGAAAGCAAAAAAGGTTTGCAGACGGTGATTTACTTGCCTCCGCCACCACTGGGTCACCTTATTTGATTACACATACTAAAAGTGTGATCTCTGGGCATCAATCTAGACTATTCGGCTTCATGAGAGCTGAAGCGAAAAGTCTTTTGTACGAACATTTTCCTTATAATTTTGCAAAGAAACTGTTTCTATTTTGGCCCAGATGGCCACAATTGTTGTGTATGCCTGGATTCGAACCCTGGGCAAATGGGATATTCCACCACATCCTCCAGGGCCTTATCCGGTACGTCACAACCCTTGTGGTTTATGCAGAGAAGTTACAGTCATACAAAGTGCCAACTCAATGGACCAATACAATTTTACAAGAGTTACTCAACAGTATTATGTAGTTTTGTATCCCAATAACTCTCACATCAGATTGATACAAAACATTAGCTTGAGCATACTTGGTTTAAGTTCATTTTATTTTACAAATATGAACTTTTCAAACACAAAGCTTAATCTACAACTTTAAGAATAATAATCAAAGAGGTGAGTTCCTAAGCCATACTTATGTCTATGACACATTGAATCTAGCTCTAGCATGGCCCTGAGATACCTGGAAATGCTCTGTCATACCTAATTGTGCCATCATAAGCCAAACATGAGTTAGAAACTCACTACCTCTCCCGAGCTGCTGCGAATGCCGAACCCCTCTGCAGTTAGCAGCAGCATAAGCTAGGATCTCGATCCATACTTGACTCACCACTTTCCACATCTGTCCCCTTTCCATTTCCCTTAAATCTAATGCGAGTCTGCAACCATCAAACAATACAGATTTGGATCGATCCCCCTTCACTATACTAGGCAACAGTTCCTTACAATCAACTTCAAGCAACTTTCTACACGCTTCTGCCTTGTCGGTAATAGGACCTTTTGTTTTGAAGAAACGCATGGCGTCAGCACACGTGTCACGATACCTGATTATTCCAATACCCATTGGCAGCATTTCAGGGTTTGAAATGAGAAGATTCACCAGATACTCAGATATGTGCTTGCTTTCAATGCGGTTTATTTCAGATGGATCGTTAACCTCTGAGTAGTAGCAAAGAGCAGTAGCAATGTGCCAGATAAGAATGCTTTGGTAGAATTCTGCCTCATTGATGCTCCACAGAAGATCGGTACACTTATTCTTTCGGAGAGAAAAACTAGAAAAACCACCATTGTGAATACATAATCCTTTAGAATTATAGCTACAAGCCATGAGATCACAAAACTGTGTATAAATCATATCCTTTAGGTTGTCAGAAACGTCTCTATACGTCTGATATCGTTGCGTCTCTAGATACTTATCTACCCCAAATAATTTCTGAGCTGGCAAAAAACTAGCGGGCTTCTCCCCAAGGGCGACACTGAGTAGGTCTGACTGTGCAATCGAATTGGACCACCTTTGTTTACTCGGTTGCGTTAGGAATGGGAATATGAGGATGTTACGAGTGTGGTTCTGTTGGTTCAACCAGATATCAGTCCAATCCGAGCGGAGCATGGTAATAAGCGTGAAGATTTCCTTTAAGATTTCTGCTGCCATTAGTAGGTAAGTAATGACAACGTCAATGACACGGAAATTGCCCATTTCACTGTAGAAAAGGAAGCCCAGAAGTACCAGAAGAATGAGAAAAGCACTAGTCGCATGAAGTACGAGGCCCGTGTAAGTATAGACCACCGTTGCTTTTGTGTAAAGCTTGTCATATGCAAGTCCGATTTCAATCTCAACAGCACGGAAAGCTTCACGAGCAGAATCAAGACGGCGGAAATAGGACGTGCTCCTATCCCTATCTTCGTATGTGAGTATGAGGTCAACAAAAAGCCGCTTGAATGTTTGGAATAGATCATATGCTTCAAGAATTTCCTTGCACGGACTTTCGGGTGATGCATGAATGATGGGAAGAGGTGGCTCCACAACCTCCTCAACCTTCACATCAAAACCCTGTGACTTTTTCAATCGGAACTCCTCGAGGAATTTGACATAATCGGGACCTCGGTCGGCAGGACCAAGCATCGACTCTCGGAGATGCTCCGTGTTTCCTAACCTTAGAGCCCGAACACGTTGAAAACATTTTATGCAACCGGCAGCAAAAACGAATATGCTTAGTAACGGGAGATGAGAGCAACCTGGCCAGGACAACAGTAGGATATAGAGAGCAACTCCTGACTGAAACACCAGAAACACCAAGTGTCTTAACCAAAGCTCATTGTCTTCCGAGGAGTAGGCAGTAATCGAGTTTGGACCACCAAGGTGGAGAAGGAGAAATGATGCCCAGAAAGACGCGAGCTCACTTGTGTTTGATTTGTGATGTTTTGAAGTGGAATGAGGGGTGTTGTTGCATACTTCTAAGGCACTTTGGGCAGTAATACTAAGGGCTATTGGTACAACTGCATATGCCAAAAAGTAGACAAACCAAAGAGTGGTTCTGATTAGAGTTCTTGGATTGTATTTCCGAAGGTTGCCTAGTAGACTTAAGATGATCTGCAAAGCAAGGCTGGCAAGGATCAATCCCCGCAGTGCCTGCTCGTTCCACAACTTTTTAACGTCTTCTGCTACTACCTGGAATAACGTTCTGTGATCTCCAAGCATGATTGAACCTATGATCGAAAATAAGTAAAAAATATAAGACAGTCAGCTGCAAGTTCTATATGTATTTAAGTATGAACAACATAGTAAGAGTAAAGAAGTATAAAACAGAAGTAAAACGTTAACTTATGAACCAAAAGACACAACTTACCAATGGAAGTCAAAAACGAGATTCTACAATTGTCTAACAGAGATTCACTTAAGAAAGGTGTCAGTAACTGAAATTCTTAAACCAGATTCTTGATTGTGTCTTTATGAAGAATCAGGAGTACTATTACTATATAAGGGATGGATGGTAAGTGGTACTTTGTCTCCTAATTACCAAGAAAACTCCTTTACAATTTCAATGTAAAGTTTTGCAATATATTTGGAAATGAGTAATTAAATATCCAGCAAGAAACTCTTTTTTTTCTAATACTTTTCCTATGAAATAGGAGTAGGAGTGTAGGACCCATTCGATATTCTCCTTTTTCTATCATTCCATGTATGAATAGTTTGAATAACATGAAAGTATCAGTTTCCTCGTACCTTAAATCAAATTACCAATTTGAAAAGACTAAAACTTACATGAAATACTTCATCGGTCAACAAATATGAAACTACTGTTAATATAATATACAGCCCATTATGAAAGACCAGTCTATAGGGCAGTGAATAATCATATTTCATTCAAAACTAAATCAGTGTCACTTAAATCTTATCCCAAGTATAAGATCTCAATCATATTCGTAGCAAAGATCTAATACATTTAAAATTTGTGAACAAGTTCTCTTACATTCAAAGATCATACTGAAAAATCATGTGTTCATAGTTACATCAAAAGCTTAACATAAATAACCTGACATTTTCTTCATCCAACTAAGATACTTCAACCATCTTATATCTTCTCTTTGCCTTTCGAACTCTGACCTGGTAAGGGTGCACATGGATTTTGTTGTCCGGGTTGCGAGCAGTTGAATAACTTAACCCAACTACCACTTAACTTTGAATTTCTTTTAATGTAAAACCCAACCCACGGGTCGGGTTGGGTTGAACATAGTGCTGAAAAGATGGTTAAAGTAAAGTTAACACCTATCAAAAAACAAGAGTGAAGTATTAGTGGTCAGTACTTAACAAGAAAAAATATTACAATCATCCGAATATTAATCTAGACATAAGATGTCAACTCAAGATAGGCATTACAATAAAAGGTTTGAATTGAATTGAACTTCTAGGTACGGATGATTTGGATTTTGGATTTTGCCCGTCGGGTTGCATGGGTTGGATTCGATTGGATTGATTTGGATGTATCCCTAACCCAACCCAACTAACTTAGTCTGTAGATCTTAGACATCGGGTAAGATTCAGGTTGGTTCGGGTTTGGTTATTTGGCCTATTTTTTTATTTGGGTTGGGTCAGCACTCTAATCTCTTGCAATACAAATCACTCACATTAGTTTCCATATTGCTGCTATTGTCAAATAAACGAGGCTCATACTTACATAGTTACATTGGTTTGATTTTTAACACGAATTAGTAGTTTAAGATTAGTTATCTAATAATCAACATCAGATCTCTCAAACATAACTCGAATGCCAACTTGTGACACCCATTTTGTAGAAAATAAATAATATACATAATAATCATTCCCCAATGTCATTTAAATCTTATCTAACATACAATGGAGGGCAAAGGATAGCCCAAAAGGATAGTTTCAAGTATATAGGCTCTATAATTCCCGCCCCCCCGGGGGGGGGTGTCAGGGTGAGATGGAGGGTCTAACACATAGCATAAGGACGGGTGGCTAAAGTGGAGTTTCTCATGAGGGTGTAGTGTGACAAGAAGATAATGCTAAAACTGAAGGGAAATTTTTACCAGGTAACCATCAACCCGATTATATTGTTATAGGTTGGAATGTTGGGCGACAAGGAAGGCCCATGAGAGGAAATTGGAAGTGACAGAAATAAGGATGGTTAGATGGACTTGTGGTCGGACCATGTATGACAGGATACCAAACAAGGTCTATGGGACCTCCGCATACCACAGTTAAGTTGAGAGAGGGAATATTGCGTTGGTTTGGTCACATTTGGAGGAGACAAATGACGACTGCGATGATAAGGGTAGAGAGTGTGAGGGTGGAGGGAGTGAGAATGAGGGGTAGGCTGAGGAGGGCATAGAATGAGCAGTTGAGGTTAGACATGACAACTTTAGGCATTTCCGAAGACCTGATCTCTGATAGGAGTTTTTGGAGACGCAAGACAAGGGCAGAAGGCTAGGGGTGGGAATCTTTAGTTAGCCTAGACGGGAGGAAGGGATTTGTAGAGGTAGAGGATGGGGGTAGGGTTAGTGAGCTAGTGGTTAGATCACACGAGTCCTAGGTTAGATTGGGGGTGTAGTTTTTCCTTTTGGTTATGTTTTCTTCTACCCACTTCTTCTTTGTATGTTTTCTTTGCTGTTTGTCTGTCTGTTTTGATTGTTGTTGCTTACTTTTAACTCGTTCCATATTTTAGCACCGCCTTTCATATTTTCAAGTTCTTCGTGTTATTTCTCCGCAAATGTTTTGAACAAGCTTTATCCTTTCTTTTCACACACTTTGCACAAGTCAAGGGTCTTCACGGAAACAACCGCTAGAGGTAAGGTCTGTGTACATCCCACCCCTCCCAAATCCCACCTCCGGGTGGCACATGCTGGGTTTGTTTGGTTTTGTTTAACAATACAATCTGCCTCATGTTCACAACAAAAAGTTCATTAAAATCCTACATTTTAACACATCCACTTATGTTGATACCAAAGCTAAACATTATGAACATGTTTTCTTACATTTAAGGCTTATACAAAAATCATGTTTTACATAGTTACATCAAAAAAACCACAAGGGTTGTAGCGTAGTGGTTAAGGCCTTGGGAGATGTGGTGGAATATCCCATCTGCCCAGAGTTCGAATCTAGACGTACACAACAATTGTGGCTACTGAGTTTATCAGGGCTGATTTCTTGTAGTCATAATTTGCCGGGATTAGTCTATGCATAGCCTAAGACACCCTTCAAAAAAAAATAGTTACATCAAAAACTTAACATAACTAGCTAAACATCTTCTTTGTCAAGCTAAGATGCTTCAACCATCTTATACCTTCTCTTTGCCCTTTGTACTTGATTCTAATCTCCTGAAATCATAAGTTACCATGTGTAAGGAAGTTCATTGTTTTCCGAATATTAATAAACGATGCATAGGAAAACCAAGTTTCAGTAAAGAATCCTATATAATGAGGGATAGCATCAACTATAGACAAAATTTAACACCTGAAATAGATGTAACGTGGTTTGTAATGTTGCAGGACCTCTGGATCCGATGTCATGCGGTTTGTCGGACCAGAATCAAGAACAAAGGAGAAGGGAACCATGAGGGAAGAACTTTCACTCAACCATTCATAACACGAACCGATTGTTTGATTGTGAGTGGTCTTTAATAATGTGCTGTATATACATTAACAGTACGTAGTTTGATATTTGCTGACCGATGAAGTATTTCATGTGAAGTTTCAGTCTTTTTAACAGGGTAATTTCATTTAAGATACGAGAAAACTGATAGTTTTGTTTCATGTAGTCAAAACTATTCAGACGTGGAATGATTAAGAAAAAGGAGAAATCTAATGGGCCCGACTACTATTTCATAGGAAAAGTATTAGAAGAAGAGATGAAACCTTAAAAATCTTGAATCAAGTCACAAGGAAGTTTCTGTTTCATGAAAACGGAGCTATTAGCAAGTTCTCAAGAAAGTTGGTAGGAGACTTTTCTAGTATAACTACATAAAATACTGCTAAAAGTAAGGGAAAGAATCTCTTGGTCTAATCTTGTTGGTTTTAGTATATGAACAAAGAAAATATGTCTGACAAAGACTTTCTTGCTGGGACCGTTTTTAGTCACCCATTTCTAAATTCTTTACGAAACTTCACCCAGAAATCATGATGGAGTTTTCTTAGTAATTTACGAGATGATAAACCACCTACATTATATATATAGAGTGAGGTTTAAGGGAAAACCTCAAAAAAATGGAAAACTGAGGAATACCCTTCTAGCCCTTGATCTGGATGGTATGCACTTGTGAATACAAGTAAATTAAGTTGTTTTTTGGTTTTTATGCACGCACATGTGCATGTTACAAATTACTTGTATGCACAAGTGCATACCGTCCAGATGAAGGGTTATCATAGTGTTCCTCAGTTTTCCGTTTTTTGAGGTTTTCCCCTGAACCTAACCCTATATATATATAGAGGGAGGATCATTTGTTAACCGTGTGTTTCTTGCTAACTATGTGAACCGTCATCAACCAATAAGATTGAAAGGTTTGTTTATGTTTTATTTTTTTATTTATTTAATAGAAAAGGGTAGTATTGTCATTTTGATATGTAATCTTATGTCATTAATTGTATAGGAGTTACAAATATCAAGAATCTGGTTTAAAATTTCAGTTACTGACACCTTTTTCTTGAGTGAATTTCTGTTAAATTGTTCAAGAATCTCGTAAGTTTTGTGTTTTTGTTCATAAGTTAATGTTTTATTTTTGTTTTATACTTGTTTGCTCTTACCATGTTGTTATAAATGTGTGCTGGAGACCAACTTTTCTAGTAAACAAAGTATGGTCCTCCATTAATATCGATTTTGCAGCTGGCTTTCTTATCTCTTTAACTTCTTTTCGGTCATAGGTTCAATCATGCTTGGAGATGAGAGAGTGTTACTCCAGTTGATACCTGAAGATGTTAAAAAGATGTGGCACGAGCAGTCACTGCGAGGATTGATCCTCATCAGCGTTATTTTGCAGATCATGTCAACTCCACTAGGCAACATCCGGAAATACAATCCAAGAACTCTAGTCAAAAGCCACTCTCGGGTTCGTCTTCTTTTTGGCATATGCAGTTTGTACCAGTAACCCTAAGTATTGCAGCCCAGAGTGCCTTAGAAGTATGCACCATTAACACCCCTCATTCCATTTCAAAACATCAGAAATCGAACACGAGGGAGTTCATGTCTTTCTGGGCACCCTTTCTCCTTCTTCACCTTGGTGGTCCGGATTCCATTACTGCCTACTCCTCGGAAGACAGTGAGCTTTGGTTAAGACACTCGGGTGTCGTTTGTATTTTAAGAGGTCTGAAGTCTGAAATCTTATTTTAATTCTGACTAATAGGAGGTGGTGCTGAAGTCTGAAATCTCAATCAACAAGACTGTATGTTTCTGTAACGTCCAGAGGCGTCTTGAGAGAAAGAAGAACATATGAAGTGAGGTGGCGGTAAAAGGTTTTAAGAAGTTAGGTCACCACTTCTTATTTCAGACGTATTTAAGAGTTAAGAGGTTCTGAAAACCGGAAAAAAGACAAACAGTCTAAATGTAAAAAGGTCTGAACGATTCAGACTTAAAGTCATTAAGAGGTTTTTTTTTTTAAAACAAACAACCCCTTGCTCTCTATATCCTATTGTTGTCCTGGGCAGAAGGTTGCTCTCCTCTCCTGCTACTAAGCATATTCGTTTTTGCAGCCTGTTGCATCAAATGTTTTCAACGTGTTCAGGCTCTACGGTTAGGAAGTAGGAACCACTGAGCATCTCCACGAATCAATGTTTTCAACAATTGGATGGTGTTGTTATACTTGCAAGGGTCTCATACTTCATGCTACTAGTGTTTTTCTCATTCTTCTGGCACTCGTGGGCTTCCATTTTTACGGTGATACGGACAATTTCCAAGCCATTGATGTCGCCATTACTTACGTACTATTTGCAGCATAAATTTTGAATTGGACCAGATCCTAGATATATTGCACCATATGCAAGACTTAATGCATGCTATATGAAAATTGAAAATGTCTACTTAGAAATAAAATAAAACAATCTTGTTAGGTTTGTAAGATTTGGAATGGAATCGAATTCAACTATTTATAAACCAGTTATAAACCAGTAGTAGTGTACCTGCGCAAGTGTACCTTTGCAATTCAAAAGCCAAGAACTTTAACCCTCAATCTGTCAATCATGCTTCCTCTTTCATTTCGTTCCACGTCAGCCCTTTATTTTTATGGTTTTGTGCAAATTTCAAGTTGAACATGACTGGTTGACCAAAGATTTGGAAATAAAATCATAGTAGTATGACTGTATGTTTATAATGTATTTGAACATGTTTATCAGTTGTACATATATACAAATAAATCAGAGGGGAGATACTATGAGTTCGAGTTTGACATTGACAATTAACCGTATGAGAGGGGAGGAACAAATATATTTTGTTTATGGGTTCATATGATCCAATTTTTCAATAATAAAGTTTTAAGAAAAGAGGAAAAAAAAAACTTTAATGTAAGAAAAACTTTCAAAGCGACATTTAAAGCTACTATGATAGAACTTTCCTCCTAAAAATAAGTTAATATCAAGTGAGTCGATAACCCAAATATCAGATATTAAACAAATAATAATACAAACTACACTTGATCTTAGCCAAAAGGACAAGAAAGGTGCGCTTTTCTCCTTATTTGGCCTTAGATCCCTGATATTGAGATATTCAAATTTTAACATATCGTCAACATGTTTCTGAAGAAAAATGTTGACCTTTGTTTTGTCTTGCGACGAGCATTGATTGTTTTCCTAGTGTCTAAAATGGCCATAGAATCAAGGTGCATTTTGACATCCCAAGACATTGTAGTCCTTTCTATTTACATAAAGAGCCGCAAACTCAATCTTTGCAAGATTTGACATATTGTAACTATCAAATAACGAGAAAAAATTAGAATCAATTTGTGTCGATAAACATTGCAATACAAAGAAGTGGGAAACCATAAGTATAAACATACTTAAGAAAAATAAAACTTATCAGGTGAGAGATTAGTGAAAGGAATGACTAGTCATATAAACATTACAATGACGAGAATTAGAACTGGATGCAACATCTTTGGAATTTTTTTTATTAGATGAACTGGAGAAAGAAAAGTAAATATATTAAGAAATAACTTAATGGATAATTTATAGTGTAAAATAAAGTTGTTGTAAATGTTTGCTACCGTTATATATAAAAGAGAGAGAGAGAGAGAGCTTCTTTTGTAAACCCGTTAATTTTGTGAACTATGTAAGCCAATCTAGGCCATCCATTATTTTGATCGACGGTTGAGAAATTTTCGGATTTAAATTTATTTAAAAAATAGGGAAAGGGTAGTTTGAGAATAAGTTTTAAATAATTTAAATTTTAAATTTTGAATTAATAACTAATTTGAATTTATCTAATTTTGGTTATATTATCTCCTTAATTTTCTCAATTATGTTCATATCTCCTTCCCCCCCCCTCTCTCATAAAATTCCGGCGACCTCCTACCCCCGAATTCTGACGATTTCCTCTTACGATCCATCATCTTCATCCAATTCTGGCGTCCTCCTCCCACTCCGACTACCTCCTCCGACAGTCGGCGACCTCCTCCCACTCCGGTGACCTCCCCCAATTCCGGCGAGTTTTATAAACCGTTTTTTCGAAATTTTCAAGTTTTTTAAGTTTCATAAACCTTTTTTTGAAATTTGTAAGTTTTTTAAGTTTCATAAACTGTTTTTTCCGAAATTTTCAAATTTCATAAATGGTTTCATAATATGTTTGTTGAATTTTGAAGTTTCATATATTCTCTCATATGAATAATCAGAAAATTTCGAAATAATCATGTATTTTCGAAATTTCATTTATTTTATATCATATGAATAATCAGATTTTTAAGTTTCATATATTTTCTCATATGAATAATCATATTATGAAACATGAAAATTTCGAAAAAAACAGTTTATGAAAGTTAAAAAACTTGAAAATTTCGAAAAAAGAGCTTATGAAACTTGAACAGTTTATGAAATTCGCCGGAATTGGAGGGAGGTTTCCGGAGTCGGAGGACGTCGCCGGATACTAGATGGTGATGGTGGATCATGAGAGAGATGGAGATAAGTGAGAAAATTAAGTAAGGTGGTTGTTTCTAAAAATATGAGAATTATTCCTAAAATTATGAATTTGGGGAAAAAGACCTAAATACTCTTGGTTTACAAGTTCACAGAATAAAGTGGGTTTACAAAATAAGTGGACTATATATATATATATATATATATATATATATATATATATAGACTTGAGATCATGTGAGACCAGACTATTTCGTGAGACCACAAAAATAACACTAAACCTTCACAGTGTTTTTGTTGTGAAGGTTTGTTGTTTTTCCTTCCTTCACAATGAATCACTGTGAAGTTTTAATGTTATTTTCTGGTCTCACCGGTCTTACAAAAACAGGTTGGTCTCACGTGAACCCAACCCTATATATATATATATATATATATATATAGAGAGAGAGAGAGAGAGAGAGAGTCGGGTTCAAACGAGAACAATACATATTTAAAAGAACACGAGAACTAACAAAATCATTAGTGATTTTACATTAACACACGAAAAAATGACTTTAGCCGCGGCTTCAGGTTTACGTGACTTTTTTGCACGTTAATGTAAAATCACTAATGATTTTGTTAGTTCTCGTGTTCTTTTAAATAATTATTGTTCTCGTTTGATCCTCTTTCTATATATATGTGTGTGTATATATGTATGTATATATATATATAGCCGTTGCAAATGATTTTGCAAATAAAAATGATAATTAATACATAAAACTAATAAAGATTATAATATCAGTGATAGTAGATATAAGATATAATCAGTGATATGAAATAAGGAAAATAAATAAATGTTAGTGTGCTTAGATAAAATTAGTAAGAGAATAAACATATATATATATATAAATGTTGAAATATTAGTATGACTATAAAATTAAGTACGAATAAATAAAAGTTAGTATAAGCATGAAACATAAATAAGATTATGTAAAAGTTAGAATATTAATAGTCATAATATCTATAATAAGAAGTTATCAACTTTCATATTGTTTATTTTGGTATTTTACCTTCTTAACACATAGTATTAAGAAAATACATATCTTGATTAGAACTCTCGTGCTGATAATGTATTATAGATAACCAAGATTACCACTAGATTGGTAATAGACTAAGAGATTATAGAGAAAGAAAGGAAGAAAGTTGGAGAGAATGAAATACTTATTCAAGTATATTGAAGTGTATTTTTACATTTACATAAAGGAAGTATTTATACTACATAATCTCCTATTCATCTACATTATTTATATAGGTAATTATTGACCAACTTGATTATAGATTGGATATGAGAATTGAAAATTTCATCCACAAGTTAAGTCCCATACTTCACAATATATTTAAAGGGTGTTTGGGATTGCTTATTTAAACTCTTTGTTGACTTATAACTTTTTCTCACCGCTAATAAGCTATTTTAAGTGTTTGAGTTGGGAAAATAAAAAAGTGCTTATAGTTTTTTCACACCGCTAATAAGGAGTTTTTGATAAGTTAAATAATTATGACTTATCAACTTATTTGAAATCATTTATGACTTTTTTGGTTATTTTCATGTATAAGCAATCTCAAACACCATTAAATAACAACTTATTAGTTTATTAAGTTTTGTTTTAAATAAGCAATCCCAAATACCCCTGATATTTACAATGACTTCCATTTTTGATAGATCGGTTAAACTATAATTTGAACGATTATTTGTTGGGCCAAAATCGGACCAAACGACGTCGGATGGTACAACTCGGAATCCAAATTTCCCCGATATCATCCATCACCGGAAGAACACTTCCGTGGTTCTTTCAATCTTTTTCACCGTTCCTACAATCCGCTTTCCATAACTGCATTTTGATTCATTCTACCCGAAACGACCTCTAAATCCATCTCATTTATCTCCATAACCAATTCAATTTTCATCTAATCACTTGCGATCGGTTCATTCCTTGAATCGTTACCAATGGCGGAGCAGAAACCACAGCTCTTTGAACTCAACAATGGAAAAATGAAGGTTATTGTGTCCAATTATGGCTGCATCATCACCTCCTTGTTCGTTCCTGATAAACACGGTATAGTTCTTTCTTTTTTTCTCCTCTTTCTTCTCGCTTTTCGTTTCAAGTTGTGTAACTTATCGATGATGTTTGGGATTTTGATTTGGTGAAGGAAAATTGGGTGATGTTGTTCTTGGATTTGACTCTCTCGAACCGTATCTGGTGAGTTTCATGATAATTGACTGCGATAGCAACATGATCTCTTCTTGTTTATCCAAAGGAAATGTACTTTTTTTTCCGTTCCGAATTAGGGTTTTACAAAACGGAATTTGTCTTATCACAAAAGGGATATGATTCATTTTGAGATGGAAGGACAAAATTAATGTGAGCTCCTTAGCATTTGGGTAAATTTTGATTGCTACATTTGGGGTTGTGCTTATAATGTTTCATGATTGTAAAAAGATCCATATCAGTTTAAGCTTGGAGGCTCTGGATTTTAACCCAAATGTTCAAATCTTTCTGGGAGTTGGAACTGTAGAAAATGATAACTGGGCATCATTTGATTTAATAATTTAGGGGGTTCTTGAATGTGCCTTTATGTTGATTATTGCAACTTGTAGCCGTGATAATTGATTGAGGGGCCGTTTACCAAATCATTACCGGGTAAGCGCTTATTGGTAAGAGGCACCACTCTCACTTAAGATTCTTGGCCATCAAAATACCAGAGTAGGCAATAATCTTATCCGGTAAGCGCTAATCTAGTAAGAGTCACCACCCTTACTTACTGGGTAAGATTGTCGGTCCTTGTGCATACCCGGTAAGGTAAATGAGTCGGTAAGCACTTACCTGGTTAGGCTTTGGTAAACAGCCCCTTAGTCTGTTTGACAAAAGCTGATTATCATTGTGATTGTTTAGAGTCAAAATAATCAAATTGCAGTTAGAAAACTGATTAGATTTGGATTATTCAAGAATCAAAGTTGATTTGCTTTATAATAACTGTTATGAAATGATTAGATTACTCAATGAACTTCTATGAAATGATTTCACAGGATTTAGCCAATCATATTGGTCATGTAATATCATTGAGAAATAGGAATTCATGTTATCCAAGGATTTTCTGCCATTATTTCTATCTTTAAGCACTTGATTATCTGATCATCCAATTTCCATTTATGATCCTCCAAACTTTGAAAATGAACATCCAATTCCAAACACTCCATTAGTATGCAATTTTGCACCATTTCTTTCCTTCTAGAAAGGCATATGTACTCATAGTAATCTATTTTGAATTTGATTTCCTATATATACATATATGTATATACTGCATTTCTGTTATCGTTTTTGTTTCATCAGAAAGGTGCTGCACCCTACTTTGGTTGCATTGTTGGAAGGGTCGCTAATAGGATTAAAGAGGGGAAGTTCACACTCAATGGGACTGAATATTCTTTGCCAATTAACAACGGTCCGAACAGTCTCCATGGTATGGGTTAACTGCCTTTTTTTGTATCTATGCATATAATTGTCGATTAGGGTCAAAAGATTTGGTTCTGTTTTTACTAAATCTTTCCAAATCGTGAATAAGCACTTAATAAAGCAACCATGGTGATCAAGATATAATTATCTAAAGAGTGTAAATGGAGCTATGGAACTTCAAAAATCAAATTACTAAATAATATGAGTTACTTGGAGGAAGTCATATAACCAAACCAAGCCTAACGAACGGGTAATTTAGGTATATAACCCTTAAATGAGATTTTTATTAAAGCCTATAAATAAAAAAATGTCTTCATACTCATAAGAAGGTCATGGATTTAATTAAATATCATTTAAGGTTATATACCTAAATATACTCCAAAAGAGCTCAATATATCCCACCCATAGGTGGGGTAAGATGTACGCAAGTATGATGTCTGCCTCTCTCTTTGAGAGGAAAGTCATATTATATATGACCAATAAAAACAAGGTAAGGTCATAATAGTGTATTTAGTTAAAACGTTAGTATAGGGTTTAATTGCTTTCATGCGTTTATATGCCTACTTGAATTCCCTAGCATCACCCCCCCCCCCCCCCCCACTTTTAGATCCTTCATTGTGTTAAGGGTTTTTCTTTAATGCATATGAGATCTGTTATGAGAAGATATCCTCCCTTGTGTTAGGATTTGTATTGCTCTAGTTCTTGTTTACCATTGGTCGCTCTTTCACTTGATATCGATAATGCATTTCATAAAGTCTTGCATTAAAAGAAGTTTATATGGGTGAACCACTATACTTTGTGGCAAAAGGAGGCTTAAAAGTCTTTATATGCCTTTAATCATGATCCAGAGTTTGTGGTTTGATGCATGGGATCTAAGCCAAATGTCGTTATATTTGATGGCTGTTCGGCTCTTCTTTTTCTTATATGAAGGCGGGCTTAAAGGATTTGACAAGGTGGTTTGGGAAGTCGTTGAACATAAACAAGGTGACAATCCATCAATAACGTTCAAGTATCACGCTCGTGATGGGGAAGAAGGTAGTCCTCTCTCTCTCTCTCTCTCTCTATATATATATATATATATATATATATATATATACATATATGGAATAATCAAATGAGAACCACAAAAAGGGTGAGAACCGTGAGAACTTTTACCTTTAAGGTATTGGTTCATATGATTCTTTTTCCTCTTAAGGCTGGGATTTAAGGTATTGATTAACATGTATTTGTTTCACAATGTGTACTTGTATTTTTGTTTCACAACACGTAAAAAAGTTTCACACTATGAAACAAATATATGTTAATCAAAATCTTAAATCCTAGCCTTATATGAAAAGCCAGGGGTCTCCTCGGAAACTTCTCAACCCTTTGAGGTAGAGGTCCGGACTGTTTACATCCCACCCCTCCGAGACCTTGTTTTTGGGGGGATGTACTGGACTTGTTCGGTTTAGTTTGTTTTATACACGCCCCCCCCCCCCCCCCCCAAAAAAAAAAGAAAAAAAAAAGACCCATGTAATTTGAAGATCAATGATGTTGGAATCAGGTTACCCTGGAGATCTTTCCGTCACTGCAACTTACACTCTTACTTCAGCAACTTCATTAAGGCTCGACATGGAAGCAGTTCCCAAGGATAAGCCAACACCCGTTAATTTAGCTCAACATACCTACTGGAATCTAGCAGGCCACAATTCTGGTTCCATTCTCGACCATTCAGCGCAGATTTGGGCAAAACACATCACTCCCGTGGATCAACACACAATCCCGACCGGTGAGATCAAACCTGTGGAAGGAACTCCATTCGACTTCACCAAGGAGAAGAAAATCGGCACTTCTATCCACGAGGTTGGTTTAGGGTACGACCACAACTACGTGCTCGATTGTGGGGAAGAAAAATCGGGCTTGAAACGTGCTGCGAAACTGAAGGACCCATCGAGCTCAAGAGTCCTCAACTTATGGACCAATGCCCCCGGAATGCAGTTTTATACGGCTAATTACGTAAACGGGATATCCGGGAAAGGCGGAGCCGTGTACGAAAAGCATGGAGGAGTGTGTTTGGAGACGCAGGGATTTCCGGATGCCGTCAACCAAGCGAATTTCCCGTCAGTTGTCGTTCAACCTGGCGGCAGGTATCAACATAGTATGCTCTTTGAGTTTTCGGTTGAATAAGGCTTTGTTTTACGTATTTGTTTCTCGTGACTACATTCGCGTAAGTTGGTAAACTCCGTGTGCTTGCTTCAAATAAGGTTTGGCTATGAAAACGGTTCTAAATTTTGAACTCGTCTGATGTCAAAAGCGTTTGAGTTGTTGAGTTGGTTATTACGTTTCCCTTGTAAATTAGACAATGCCGAGGGTAGGGGTGTCAACAAGCCGAGCTAAGTAGCAGGTTGTTTGAGCTTGGCGCGCAAAAATAATGTTAGACTCGAGCTCGAATAACCTTTTCAAAGTAGGTTCAAGCTCGAATATTTTTTGAATGTTCAAGCTCGAACACGATCGATTAACTCGTTTATGGGCTCGAACTAGATCGATTAACTCGTTTATTACCTTTTATATTTTGATTCCGTAATATAAACATGTTTGACTCGAAAAAGTGTATTCTTGAATGGCTCAAAATTTTAATCGAGTTTTGGACGAGCCGAATCAAACATTGGTATTATATAGAGCGGGTCATTTATAGCAAGAATCGTAAGTAAACCATTCACGAGACCAAAAGGTGTCGGTTTGGATCGGTAGTTAGTGCCTAGGCCTGGTATTTTGGTTGAATACCGGTTACAATAGAATTTAGTTACGGATCATTCAAGGTCTAAGACCGCTAACACAAGGACCGGTCATGATTTGGACCAACTAACCCGAGATGGGTAGGTGTGCATCGAACAGATCGGGCGAGTTCGAGTGGGAAACTAAAAATCCGATCGGATTTTGGATATGGAAACCTATCCCCAACTTTTGGGTTTCGGGTTTCGGATTGCTTCGGCTTTGGGTTGGTCGGGTTTCGGTTTGATGTCGGTCGGGTTCGAATATAGTTGTATGCAAAAAATATATATACTAAATCAATTGAGAAGATTAATAAAATCGATAGTATGTTTAGAAATTTGAAAACAGTATGTCCGGTTAGGATTTAAGATTTTCGAAAGATAATTAGATGAATAAATATGTATGTATATCGAGTTTTCGGACAGGTCGGGTGGCCAAAAATCAAACCCAACCCAAACCTAAATATCCCCCAAAAGTCAGGTTTCAAATTTTCGGATTTCGGGGACATTTGGGTTTTATACAAATACCTTATTTTTTGGTTCGGGTTAATAGGAATACACATACACCCCCACTAATATTGAATCTTGAATACTTAGAACTAGGGGTGTCCAAAACCTAAACCGAAAAATAAGGTGTTTGTGCAAAACTCGAATGTTCCGAAATCCGAAAGCCGCCTTTTGGGGGATATTTGGGCTCTGGTTGGGTTTGATGTTTGGCCACCCGACTTATCCGAAAATATATATATATATATATATATATATATATATATATATATATATTATAAATATATTTATTCATCTAATTAATCTTGCGAAAATCCTAAATCCTAGCCGGACGTACTCTTTTTGAATTTCTAAACCTACTATCGATTTTATCAATCATCTCAATTGATTTAATATATATATATTTTGTATATAATTATATCCAAACCCGACCGACCCTAACCCGAAGCAATCCGAAACCCAAAACCCAAAAGTTGGGGATAGGTTTCCATATCCAAAATCCGATTGGATTTTTGGTTTGCCCACCCGAACTCGACCGATGCACACCTCTAAGATCAACGACGGAAGCAATAGAGATTTTTTAATTTTTCAAAAATAAAAATAGAATATCGGGCCTGAACAAATTGATTAGAATCATTGGATAAGGCTACATATGGATTGGGTTGGCTGCATTGAAGGCATTTAAAAAACTCAATCTAAACATTTGTGTCTTGAAAAATCTCAAACCCAACCTAACTCAAACAAAACTATAATCCAACCCAACCTAAGCTGTGTGGGTTGGGTTGATCATGTTTATTGAATTGAAACTATAATACATCATTTTGAAATCTAGCTAAACATTTGTATTTAAACAAAGTAAAATCAAAATATAAACATCCAAAAAAGCAAACAAACTCAAAAAAAAAGTTGAAAATCCATACAAATAAGAAAGTAAAATTACTGTTGTAACTGTAATATAATTTTGAATATAACTAATTACAAGTTGGTATAATATCTAATACACATATATTAATCAAGAACTTAATAATCTTATTAAATCCATAATATAGAAAGACATCATGTCCATTAAATTAAACTAGAAGCGTACTCGCGTAATGCAGCGAGAAATATCACGATTTTAATGTTTATTTTTATTTTTATTTTTATTTTGAGGAAATGACAATGGTTTTTTTTATAATATAATGATTTTTATATAAAAAAAAATTAAGTATTTTGTTACAATTCAATGATTATCTTATATATTTTAAATTCTTTATATTTAAATTGAGATGTTTATCATGTTTTGATTATGTTTATCAGTTAGTTATAAATTCAAACATGAATCAAGATTTGTAATCTTGAATTTTAAGGGGTTGTTTGTTTACTCTTAATGGTTCCATTAAGAAGCAACATCTGAACCGTTAAGAGGTAAATCTTGTTTGACAAAAAAAATGTCTATCTCTTAATGGTTCCAAAACCATCTTAATGATTTTGTATCTTGACCCTGTCTTAACCATTCAGAGCCCTTATAGGGTTGTTTGACAGTTGCTGAATGGTTTAGTACAAAATGATTAAGTGGTTTGAATGATTAAGAGGTTTTAATGATATAGTGTAAAATGAAATATGGTTGTTTGCTAATTGTTCATAATGAAATCAATGCTCTTAATGGTTAAGGGAGGGTCAGGATACAAAATCATTAAGAGGATTTTGGAACCATTAAGATGCAACACTTTTTTTTGCCAAACAAGATTTACCTCTTAACGATTAAGAGGTTGCCTATTAATGGAATTATTAAGAGGTAAACAAACAACCACTTAATCATTCTGCACAAGCCTATCAACTGTGAAACTGTCCCGTACAAAAACAAGGCCTAGCCTCTTTGTCCTGTCCGCGGACAGTCCAGTCCTGCACAATGCATTTTTTTATCCGGTTAGCGAGGTTAGGTTTTTTGGGGTCGGGTTGGAGCACCTGATTCACATGAAAGACTGGAAGGGGTTCTTTTTGAATTTTATCGGACCTCCGCGTGGAGAACAAGAAGAGCCCCATTTGGCTTCAAACTACTTCCGAGCAGGATGGAGACTGAGGAAGAAAAAGTAATGGCAAAGAAGCCAACAAGGACGCAGGTACCATTTACATTCAATCACAATCAAATCAATGCGATCAAAATCCTGTAATTTTTTACTTATTCGATGTTTACAGATCATGCAAAGGAAGAAAAGGATCGATCAGCTTCTCAAATCAGCTTATTCTCCTGATAAGGATCATCTTTCTGACTTTCCGCACTTCCGCCATTACAATACAACTGGTCTGCATCTTCTCTTTCCTTCAAACTCGCTTACATATGTTAATATTGAACAATCTCCCCTCCCTGGAAGCATTTGAGTGTCAAATGACTTAGTTTTTAACCACAATTTGCGATATATTACTTATTACTATGTTGCAGAGAGAGAATTGTGAACATAATTAGCACTTTTTGAGTTTGGTAACTGCCTAAAGGCAGGGAATAGTATATCTTTAGACACTCCTTTTAATAAGCGTTTTTGTTCATATCCAGTTGAAGTCCAGTTAAATGCACAAGGTCAAAGTTATGTATCGTGGATTGATGTATTTTGTAGAGGTGATTGAACAAACTAAAAGCCCCTTGTTTGCAATTCGCAGAGGGAAGTTCTGTCATTATTTGAAATTGCGAGTGAAGAAGCTTTTCTAAAAGCAAGTGGTAGTTTTGTCTTGGTTGACATGTTCCCCAATCCCACATCGGCAAGACTTGGACTTTTTTGTTCAGTACACGTTGGAACCTTCCTTCTCTCTTAAGGGCTCTTTTGGAGAATAATCTAATGGGGTTCCACATATTCTCATATGGCATGGTATCAGAGCCAAGGTCTAAACACTCTGTGGCAAGTTGTGCCCGTCTGGCCTTCATCTTCGTTGGAGGGAGCGTGTAGGAGGCCCACATAGGCTAGACTTGGATCCTTTCTCCTCAATATATGTTGGAATATCCCTTCTCTGCTCAAGGGCTCTTTGGAGAATATTCTAATGAGGTTCCATATACTCTGACGTTTACTTGCTATATTGATGTTGATGACCATAGAAGTCTGTAATTGCTTACAAGTATAGGGTGGCACACTAGGAGCTTAATTAGAAGCTCAAGAGTTAACAGGGTTCAACATAGATAAGGACTTGAGGAAAGGCAAGGAAGTCATAAGTTAGTTCTAAATGATATAGAAATAACACCATGTGATTGATTGACTCGTGGAAAGTATACTTTTAGCAGATGAGATTGGCTGTGGTTGTGCTCATAGAGCTAAAAGTAGTTGCCTGATGTTGTGAGATTGATGAATGAATGCTTGAATACTTTAAAATAATTTCCGACGTTTCTGTACATACTATTTACCTGATAAACTAATGAAGGGTTAAGATTGTTTTGACATATACATTTACTTTGATAAACTTAATGAAGGGTGATAACATTAGCATAAATGAAAATCCAAAGGCCATAGATACCAAGAATGTGACAGTTAAGGCAGAATGGCAGATACAGTTACTTTTGTGTAGAACAAGTTCTGCTTTAGGCAGATGGAAATCTGGAAGATGATTTTAGTCTGGATCTTTACTATTTGCACCTAGTGGCAGACTCTGAGTAGTAAACAAGGTAAATGCTCAGATCTCTATAGCTCAGGATAAAGGGTTTTTTGGGAAGCATTCATGGTGAGAACAAATCCTTCTGGCTTCTATTAATCTCTTTGAGATCAAAGCTCAAGAGAGCATTCTATGAGACAGAAGCCAGGGAAGATGCGTCAAATCAGACAATCAGACAATTGCATATAGAATTTATTATTCTTGTAGATGTTCCCTCCTTGCTTTTGAATGCAGTGATTTAGAGTAGGTTCTGTACTCATTCTCAATGCTTATTCAAATTAAAATGTCACCCCCCCCCCCCCCCCCCCCCCCTCTGATGGCCTGATTATTGGCAACTACCCTTAACAGTATAACAATATTGAATAATAATTTGATAATTTATTCTTGCCATACGGGAGACTGGAATAAGGTCTACCCTTTTAAGCTAACAATCATATGTTAAAGTCTCAGACTTTTGAAATCATTTTCCTCAACTCTTGTCTGAACTGCACTCAGTTCTTCATTTGATCAACCCACTTTTGAAAAGTTTACTATTTTAAATTATATTTGTTATTTGTTTTTCCTGCTAATGCCTTTTATTAAACAGGTCTATCTTTATCCCTTGAGTCTGGACGTGGGGATAAACTTTCATCTAATTTAAAGCAGTACATCCAAAAGCTTCTTAAGGTAGAAGTTAATTGCTGTATTAGTATTTTTTAGCTTTATGAAACATGTTAGCTATATCTCGTATTGCCAGAAGTGGAAGGATTATATCTTTTCTTTAGAGCAGGTCAATATGGAGGGGCCATATGGAGCAGAGTGGCCAGCAGAGGAAAAAGTGAAGCGCAAAGAAATGTCATCTCCTGAAGCACTATATATTTTTGTACATAAGGTTGCAAGCACCCCAGATCATGCGGAGGCATCCATAATTGGATTTGTACAATATAGATTCACCATTGAGGAGGAAATACCTGTACTTTATGTGTATGAATTGCAGCTTGAACCTACTTATCAGGGGAAGGGAGTTGGAAAGTTCCTGATGCAACTAGTTGAGCTAATTGCATGCAAGGTAATCTACTTTCATTATTCTTATTTGAAGTTGTTCCTTTTTTTTCCTTTTTTTTTTGTATAATAGAAAGTGTGTATGATATGATCATATTTCTTTAAGAGCATCTCCAACGGTTTCTCCATTATTTTTCCAAAATGGAAAAGGAAAAATCAAAATCTCCAAAAAAAAAATCACATCTAACTCCAACAGTTTCTCCATTTTAGAGATTCCTGAATTAATTATATTATTAAAATATTCAATACATTAAATGCCCCAACAAACTTCCAACATATAATTGGTGGGAACAATAAAAAATATTTCTTTCTACCAGCATTTAGAATTTGGGTTTCTCCAAATTTGCAGATTATTACCCTCTCTCTTAATTTCTCCATTTTGGTGGATCCACTGGAGCAGAAAAAAATAGGATAAAAAGTTCAAAATCTCCATTTTGGAGAATCTGTTGGAGATGCTCTTAATACTTGACCTCGACTATAGGCATCCTTGAACTGAAAAGTTCTTGAATTTAGTTGTTCTTTTTCCACCCGAAGTGCTTAATTGACATTGCATGGTTGTCTAATGATATATTTGCTGTTGGTTTAATGTTTCATTTTGTTTGTCTTCTACTTTCCCAGAACTGCATGGGTGCTGTGGTGCTCACTGTACAAAAAAGGAACTCTTCAGCAATCAATTTTTATTTGAATAAGCTAAGGTAACACATGAGATTGGCACTAATTTTTGGAGCATAACCCTGCTTAGAAATTCTTACATAGCCTATCCTGAGTCAAGATTTAGTAGAAGGAAGGTAGTCTCGGTGGGCCAGCACTCAATATAATTACTCCTATGGCAATGGGACACTGCTTTTCAGCATATACATCTAGCAATGTGGATAAGGGAGGAGAAAGAACTATTGAAATCCAAAGGCAAAACTAAGAAAGTTAAGGAAGAAACCTCTAAGTGATAGGTATGAAATATAGAAATGGATTCTTTTGTGAAGTTTGAACCATTATAATATAGCTTCAACACATTATCAACAATTAATTAGGTGTCAAATTTAAGATTAAGGTTTCAGAAAGTCTTTAAGGATACAATATTATCCATGAGAACGTGAGATAAACGAAGTTCATTGGTCGGCAAAACTGGATTGTCTTAATGGGCATATCTGGATTATTGCAGTGAGTTAAGATATTAATTACTGCTGGGAGGATCTGTAATATTGTGCTCCAGCACTTGTTTGTTGTTAGAGAAACCCATTTTTTAGTTGTACCCAAATTAAAACAATACTTTATCTAATTTTATCATCCTAAAGAGTGCTAACATTTTTTCTTTCAATTTCATCTCTTTTGAGTACTTGCATAAGCTCTGAGTATTTTTTTTATGATGTTGAATTGAATCTAGAGTACATGACTTTTACGAAAACTGTTTATGGCTATTGGGTAAATTGACTTACAAGTAATATCTAAGTTTTGTGCTTTCACCTTCTTTTGGCTCAGTGTCTTCACATTGCTCGTAAACCTCCTTATTATATATTCTCTAGATCAGTTCCTTGTAATCTGCTCGTTACCAAGGGTCGAAACTTGCCACTCTGGATGTTACTGTCATCCTGTGATGGTTATCTGCCACATTTCTCGATCTGTCGATCATATTACATTTTTGATGTTAGTGACCTGCAAACTGGTTTTGTTTAATATCGTTATGATTGTTGTTATTGTTTATCCAGGTCTAATCCCAAAAGAGTGTCTTTGACGTAACAGCTAGTTGGAGTACTTTCATATATCAAAATTGATATGAATTCATTTTAGTATTCATAGAGAATTGGTAAGTGCATTATCTATACTAGAGCAATGAAAAATGGTTTAATAATGTGAAAGGTATTGATTTTAAAATTTTAAATTAGGGGTGTAATGTTCATTTCCATATTTTCATCTGCCTAACTGGATGTTGATACGAACACATATATCTTTATTCGAGAGTCGAGACAAATCCGGATTGGATTTGGATAACATATGCATGTAAACGTTGCCTCATGTTTCATGTGATATAGGCAAGTAATGGAATAATATTGGTGGTAAATACATATTGTGTAATAAGCAATGTCGATGATTGCGAATGGTGCACAATCTTTTTCTTATTTGAAGAGCTGCTGCTGATTACCGCAACTTGTGAAACATGGAAAGTATAAAGCTGCCTCAGCACCTATCCAATTTTTTATGTTTTCCTTATGATGACCCTCGGGCCTCGGCCTCTATGGTCCAGCAGCTATTCACAGCATTATGCTCTTTGTTTAATCGTTCAAAGCATACCTAACAATTAATTGAAAAGATATCCTTATTACTATATATTTATTATTCTATCAACTATATTATTAGTCACATAGTAATATTTTATCTGGAAAAATGTAGGAGTTTTGATATTTTCAGATACGCATATACCATATCTAAATCCACATCTGCTTATACTGGATGCGGATACTGATTCTTAAACCATATACGAATTTGAACACATATGTGGACGGCAAACATTCATCTACAACCGTAATTCAAGTACAGATTTCTTCTTCGTTTGTTAAGGAAGGGTGTCTTGATAAGCATGTTACCTACATTTATGGCTTAAGGATAAGTTAATATTTAAATACTATGTAGCACTACTTGGAGAACTTTGGACTCCATGTTTAAGCCTTGCAGAAAGGCATCATTGACTCACCATAATCTTGTAATTCATTTGCATGATGAGTAGGAATGTCCCATAGCTATGAAACTACTTATTCTCGAGTATTTTGAGCCATGAATTAGCTACACATCAAAGGTTTTTTCTTTGTAGAACTTGTGCTCGTAGGATGAGCACTTTTCCATGTGAAATCGATCGCTTGAAGTTCCCCCACCAATGAAGCCATTTTAAGAGGCCATTTTTTTATGAAGCAATAATATTTTGAACGGAGCTAAATTGATCAAGAAGATCATTAAAGTTTAGTGTTTTAGATTCTGATTTTTCTGGAAGAATTATGGGTCATGTTATACTTACTTTATGTGCTCTGAGTTACATGCCCAACAATGGTTAAGCAGCTTGTTTCCTTTCAACTTTATTTTAAGTCAACCCGACAATTATATTAAGACTTTTTTGGATCCTTGTGCATATTAGTTTAGCAACAATATAGAATGTCGTGATTGCATAATCTTGCTGCCAAATTTATTTATAATAATCTGATGTTCAGGTACAATGTATCAAGCATTTCTCCTTCAAAAGTTTATCAGCTGGTATGAAATCTTTGTCCAATTACAAAATATGTCATCTACTAGTAATATTCTATATGTATTCTGTTGTTAATCAAGTAAAATATATATTTCTTTGAAGATAACTCATATCACTTGACCTTTATATCATTGTCTTGCAGATTGGAGTCATTGGACACGAGAAGAGCTATGAGATTCTTTGTAAAACATTTGACCATGAAGCTAAAGCTGTATTAGAGGTAATTTTCTTCTTATATCTCTTTTAATAGTCCAGCTTAAATGTGGGGATAACTGAAGTGATGCTTGTTGAAGCAGTGTGATAATTAGAGCATCTCCAATGTAGTGACTTATAAAAATCTCCTTTTTGCACTTCTGTTTTTCGTCGCATCAGTGCCAACTCAGAAAATTAAGAACTACCATAAAATTCCACAATGGTAGTGACTAATAAGTACCTCTTTTGTGGGTCCCAAGTATTAACTCAACATCAATAATACGAATAAAAAAAATAAGAAACTAATAAAATGTCATTTCGCACAAACTTCAAGGTAAGAATCAAGGTTCTTGTACAAGAACTCCAAAAATGTGGGTGACTTATAAGAACTCTCTCTGATGGTAGTTCTTATAAGTCACTACACTTTTTGCTTATAAGAACCTCCCATTGGAGATGCTCTTAAGCTATATCTTCTGAATCCTCTTGTTCATACCTTGGTAATGGTAAATTGTGTATTCAAAAATGCAGATATAACTATACTGAATGTAAGAATCCAGGGTACTATGTTATAGATCTTACGATTTAAATCAATTTCTAGGACTTGTAATGGGAAATCGATGGCTAAAATGTACACATTTGTGGATTCTTGAGGTTGTCAATGGTGACATGCTGGAAAGATGGGCTATTTTTTGCAATTTCTGGATGTATTTTCTCTGTGGTTTGATGGTAGGAGGACAGGGAATGCAAAGTATTTTTTCACCTAAAGCATCAGCTAATCTTTAACCATTTTTTTAAATTACAATAAGATATGCGCTTGTGTTCTTTAACCTTTAGTGAGCATGTATGTGTTTCAGGAGTGTTCTCGGTTCAATTAACCTAGAACCAGTAAAGAAAATCATCTAAGAGAAGAAACGAGGTGAAGACATGGAAAAACAAAGTAGAGATGAATGGAAAAATAGAGAGTAAGACCCCAACTGTTTAGAAACTCTTTATTAGTTAGTTCAACATATTCTTAATGGACTCGGATCTCATTTAACTTTGAAGGCTCTATGTGAAAGTTAGGGGGGGCTTACCAAACATTTACCGGGTAAGCGTTAACTAGCAAGAGTCACAACTGTTACTTACATCATCGGGTAACATTCTCGGCCATCAAAAATGGATTGTTGGTAAGCGTCTTTTACCCGTTAAGCGTTTACGGATAAATCTTCTCCCTCAATTACCAGGTAAGATTCTCAGTCCTTGTCGTGCTTACCTGGTAAGGTAAGTGTGACACCAGGTAAGGCCTGTATGAAGGAAAAATGCCTATATCTGAGATTATCTAGGTGACACGGGTCATAGGCCACTAAGTTAACTGTAAACATTTCATCATAGAATGGGCCCTGAAAATATCAGCCAGAAAAAATCCTCAATAGCCCTAAGGAAACTTGAACTTGCGACCAATTGGAACTTGGAAGGAGCCCAAGGCCTGGTCTCTATTTAGCCAAACCCAAGTACTATTTATCGATAATTTTTATCGAACTAAACCTGAATCTGAAATCATAACCCAAGAACTACTTATTAAATTATATCCTAAAATCAAAACCCAAGTCAATTAAACATCTTGAAAAACTTGAAGCAAGTCTGCTCATAACATGTCTTACCTTATTCAAAAACTAATCAACCAAATGATTATTAGGAAAAAATGAAGAACCCTAATTCAAGTTCTGAGTCAGAGCATCTCCAACAGGTTCGTCATTATTTTTCCAAATTGGAGAAACAAAAAAGTTTGAATCTTCAGGAGAAAAAAATTACATTCAACTCTAATAGTTTCTCTATTTTGAAGATTTCAACATTAATTATGTTATTAAAATATTCAACACATTTGATACCCTAATAAACTTTCAAATAAACTTCATATAAAATGAGTTAACAACAATATATTCAACTTCATTGGTGGGAACAATAAAAGAACATTTCGTTCTCTTCAGCGTTTAATTTTGCAGAGTTACTCCAATTTGCAGTTTTTTCATTTTCTCCTAGGGTGTGTTTGGTACAGAGAATGGAATTGCAGAGAAAGAGAATTGGTCTGGAGAATAGGAATTGACTCTCCTGTTTGGTAGCACAGAGAATTCAGCAGAGAAATGTAATAGGGAATCATTTATCTTGTTTGGGAGTACAGAGATTTCAACAGAGAATTATACCAACCTATCATTTGCATCCATAAATTAATAACTAATGCATAAATTAATAATTAAAATGCATAATTTAATAATTAAAATGCATAAATTAATAATTAAAATGCATTAATTAAATCAAAAAGTAGTTCAACATCATTCCAACCAAAGTCATACCAAAACATAATTACTTCAACATAGTGAAACCAAAAAAAAAATAGTTCAAGTACTTCAACCATAAACAATTATCCCATGGAACCATCGGTATACGATTCTACCATGTCGAATCAACTAGCCCCGTCAAAACCCGAGCCCGGGCCGGGCCCCGAGAAAATCCCGACCCCAAAACGAGAAATTTTTTCTTGGGATCATGTTTTTTTATGTTCACGAGGCATCACGCAAAATTTCATCCAAAACCGACCCCGTTTGACCCGGAACCCGTCAAAACCCGAGCCTGGGCCGGGCCCCGGGAAAATCCCGACCCCAAAACGAGATTTTTTTTTTCAGATCATGTTTTTTTATGATCACGAGGCATCACGCAAAGTTTCGTACAAAACCGACCCCGTTTGGGCCGGAACTCGTCAAAACCCGAGCCCCGGGAAAATCCCGACCCCAAAACGAGATTTTTTTTCCGGATCATGTTTTTTTATGATCACGAGGCATCACGCAAAATTTCGTCCAAAGCCGACCCCGATTGACCCGGAACCTGTCAAAACCCGAGCCCGGGCCGGGCCAGGCCCCGGAAAAATCCTGACCCAAAAACGAGATTTTTTTTTGGGATCATTTTTTTTTATGTTCACGAGGCATCACGCAAAGTTTCGTCCAAAACCGACCCCGTTTGGACCGGAACCCGTCAAAACCCGAGCCCGGGCCGGGCCCCGGGAAAATCCCGACCCCAAAACGAGATTTTTTTTTTCGGATCATGTTTTTTTATGTTCACGAGGGATCACACAAAATTTTGTCCAAAACCGACCCCGTTTGGTTGGGTTACCGTGGAACCCTCCGTGTCTTTTTTTCAATTCCCAGATAATCCAAATTTTCAATTCCCACATTTTCTTTTCATTTTGGGGGGAAATAAAAGTAGAGAAATGGAAATCATTTATTTCTCAGGTTTTCTTTTCTCTGACTTACCAAACAAGGGAATTAGGGTCCATTTCCATTTCTCTGGCTTCAAATCTTGGTACCAAACACACCCCTAGTTTCTACTTTCTCCGTTTTGGAGGATCTGTTGGAGAAAAGAATATGGTAAAGAACTCCAAAATCTCATTTTTTTTACTTTATTTTGGAGAATCTATTGGAGATGCTCTCATGCGACAAATTAACTATTTGACTCGTATTATTATCTCGCCTTCAGGAATCATGAAGTCTGGATCATTGCGGGCTTGGTTAACAACGGAGATTTTACCTTCCGATTGTCTGGCATCTAAAGGGATCAGAAGGTCGAAAATTTTGAATCACGGGTACATTTTTTTGCCAAAATGCAAAGCGAAAATGGCACTTACAAATCTTCAACATTCAGAAAGCTGATGAGCAGGGTTGCATCTTCATTTCAGTTTTAAGTTGTAAGCAATGATAGAAAAGCCTTTTAAGGTTAATCTGTGAGTTTGTTCTCAAGATGGAGGGTAAGCTCCAAGTATCTTCCTTTCACTCCTTTATATTGTATTGTTGCACATCCTTTTATGCCTATTCCTAAATTTTATTGTTGGCTTGAAGTAAATTGGTACATGGTGAATGGGTCGTTCTTTAGCATGTTAATTGCGGATTTTGAACATGGCCCCAATTTTACATTTGTTTAAGGCCTTTATTCAACCTCTATAAAGCTATGTTTGTGTTTAAATTGCTTATTTTAGGTTCAGCTTATTAATAGTTTAGGTTTTCGTTTAGATTTAATTGTTTGGGTGTAACCCCTTTTTGTGCTTAACACCCCCCCTTCCCCCCCCCCCCCCCCCCCCCACCCATACATACATATATATATATACATATATATATATATATATAATCTATTTTTGTGCCCTCATATATATTTAGAGAGAGAGGGGGAGGATCAAACGAGAACAGTAACTATTTAAAAGAACACGAGAACTAACAAAATCATTAGTGATTTTACATTAATGCGCAAAAAAACCATGCAGATCTGAATCCACGGCCAAAGTTCTTTTTTCGTGTGTTAATGTAAAATCACTAATGATTTTGTTAGTTCTCGTGTTCTTTTATATATATATATAGGGGGAGTTTCTTTTGCAACCCTCCTAATTCGTACAAACTTTGTGAACTCCCTACAGCCAATCAGAATTCACCATTTAATTAAATTTGTAATTAATTAATTTTTGGTCTGCAGGGGTATTTACGTAAAACTGGATTTACTAAAAGAATAAACATTATTTTTTATAATTAAATTAAGTTAAGTCGTATATTTAGGGATTGGATTAGATTTCTAACTTATTTCATGATTTCATACCAATCCCTGAATTTCATATTCCATTGAAATTGATTTGGAGAAGATTCATACAAGACATACTGAATCGTTCATCAAGATATATTCCATTAAAATCGATTTGCTGAAGAGTTCATAAAAGTGATTTGCAGAATCGTTCATCAACCCGTATACCATTAAAATCGATTTGCAGAAAAGTTCTTTCCATTGAGCAACAAGGTTTTACGATGGACAAATGTTACCCGATGAATGAGAGATATGTTAGTGAATTGGATGACGCAACGCAATCGTTTCAGATGCACGAAGGTTTTGGCGGCGATGTAAACCATGTTGGTTCATCACGGAATGTGTTACAGATGAATGAAGGTTTCGCCGGAGATGAAGACGGTGTTGGTTCGTATGGGAACCCGTTATCCGGCGAAGAAGAGGATGTTAACTCCGATCAGGAAATCGATGATAGTGGTACAGGTTTAATGATTTCATTCACTTTGTTTGTATTTACCATATTAGGAGCGATGGTTTATTGTAATTGGTGTTGATGGATACTGAATCTAGGTGAATCATTAATATATCATTCGTAATTGTAATGTGTTTATATGGTAACAATGTTGTTGACAGTAGAATAGTGTTTCCTGAATAGTTCGATAATCATGATGCGTATCTTCTTCTTGGTCTAGAAGTAGGATGATAAAATTGATGAACTTATCGACAATGAAAGCAGGGTGAAATGGATGCTCGTAAAACCTCCTCTATCACATTCATGTTGCTACACCCGTCTACCATTGTTAACCTGACATGGCAACATAAAATATTGAATCTTATTTACGTAATCATATTTTAAATATGATATTTATTGAAGTTAGATGATGATTTTTTATTTTATAAATCATCATTGGCCATGAACTAACAATCCTGCATATGTTAATGGAGTTTTGGATGCATGCTCGTGCGGTGCGGTTGCATTGTTCCCCGAGCCATAACTTACGGTGATGATCAGTGGAACCTCGTAAGTTTGTCAAAATTGTTGTGTGTTTTGGGGTTTTGAAAAAGGTTGGTACTACTAGATAGGCGTGGCTTTTGATTGATGGTAGAGCATATTTTAATGACATGTAAAAAAATTAGTGTATATGTTAGCAATGTGATGTTGAGGTGGGTGCGATGGAATCATCGTTATGTGTTTATGCTTGGTATTTTCTTAAATCATTTTGTATAACTTAATATTTTGTTCATAGTACAATGGGTGTTGAATCTATAAAAATTATTTGGTTTAATGTACAAAGTTAAGGTATGACATATTGATCATAATAAAGCTACTAGATTCATATTTTTAACCTTTTAAATAAACGACCAGTTGTTTTTATTAAATTGTTGACCAAATGCTCTATTATTCATGTGATGATGTAACATAGATCTGTGTATTCATCAATGTTATTTTCCACAAACCATATGTTTGAGACATGATTTTTTCACATATATGCTTGATTAAACGATGAACATGACATTATCTATATTCCTACAAAGAGTACATGTATGTTACTGAATACAGTTAATGAGTTTTGAATAATGCATATAAGGAATTATCGGACAAAGTTTGAATTTTTTCATAATAAAGGCTGTTCTTTACGAGTATTTATAAAATAACAAGTTATTTAATAGCATTCATAAAGCAAAAAGTTCCTTAAACAGTCTAATAAATGACGAAAAAAATTCAAACAAACGATTACCAAACTGCAGTCATCTAATTAAAACCCAAAACTTGCTGCCATAAATAGATAATATTCATAACGAACACAATATAGTAACTAAAGCTAAAATGCCAAAAAAACGTTATGAAATGGTAATAGAAGTTGTTCAGCAGTTAACCGAATTTAAACTAAAAACCATGCATTTGAATCATCAGGTCAATCGCTCCAAACGACTTTCACTTGCTTGAAGCAGGATCTGTGCTTTCATGTCAGATTCCATTGAATTAAACCGTTCCACCTCGTTCTTCATCGCACTCCTCACTAGATTATGATCATGCAGAATTATCTTTGCGACGTACTTCTTCATAAGATCCTCCAACTGATTTTGTTGCCTTTGTCCCTCCTCAACTAATCCAGTTTTCAATGTTTTGATATCTCCCATAAAGTTTCCATATGACGCATCATGAATACGCCGCTGTCATAGGAGTTGTGGTGGGTTTGCCAAGACATATTAACTCTTTCCTGGACCACTTTATGTAAATCCTTTCCCGCAGAATGGCCAACTACAGAAAGATGTTTGATCATCATTCGTTGATGCAAAATAAATGAAATTGTCATGGACGGATTATGTGTAATGTAATTCTAAACTAAAGGATTTAGAAGTGATTTTTTTAATTAAATGATTACCAATACTTCTGTCAAATATCCGTATTTTCTCACAAGAAGTGCACCTGGTAGCCAATTCGATGCTCGATTGTCGATAATGGTGCACGACAGGCTTTTCAGGTTGAAAACGACTAGGTAGTAGAATGCACCGTCACACATTGGGGAAAATGCCTGCACAATATGAAACGTTATCAATATGCATATAAATAATTGACTACATAATATTGTTACAGTTACAAACAATCGGTAAATCCGCCACATTTGCTATCCATGAATAACAATTCATAAGCTTGTGTCCATGAATATGTCATCATAAACATTGCATCTGACAAGAAACAATGTTATATTTTAGTGATCCATAGGTATGCATGAATAGTTATTCAAGAAAATGGTCATGAATACTTAATCATAAGTCTCGAAATTGACATATTGGTTAATTAATATGTGGTCAGATGGTTGGTTTCATGAAGGAAAAATAATCATGAAACCATAATGGTACTAAACACAGTCTAACTCAATAACTGTACTGAAACCGTATCTATATTAATCCAAATAAGTGATCACATTAAAATGAACCATATACTTTAATCTTGTATTTTCCACACATTTGGTAAAACCATTACTAACATGAATATTAACAAGTTACCAGAAACTGTTTTCCAGCAAACTCCCCACTGGTATTTGTTACAATCATATTTTTTAACATTTAATAGTGCATATGATTCACTATTTCTGTATAAGTAAACAACAATCATAATCTTAACAAATTACCTTTCCTCTTCCTGCCTCTTCGAGATGACATGGATGTGTCTGTCCCGAGTTCAACAACTGATGCGGAACCATTTCTTGTAAGTAGTGGTTAATTAAACACTAGGCTGATCTACTATAAATATCCCTTTTCTGTAAATGACAGACCCAGTTGATGAGTTATTTTTCGCTTATATGTGGGCATAATCATGAATAAAATGCATAATCAAATTGCATCAAAATAAGTGAATACTATTGTGTTCATAACGATGTGTTCATGAATATATAACAACAACCATCGCATATGACAACTGAAAAAATGTTTTCATGAATTGAACATTACGTATTCATGAAGATGTACTCATATAATATTTCATGAATATGAGCACATAAGCATCACACCTCTTAAGAACCAATTACTTCCATGGGACATGAATTTAGCCTCTTAAGAACCAATTTCTTCCAAGTGAAACTAGATGCTTTTAAAGAAAGAATTCAAAGCCATAAGGAATCAATCGAAGCAGTAAATGTAGATTAGGGTCCAACTACATTTTTAATTAAAGTAACCTAGTGATAATTACACCCCTCTTTAAGGATAATACATAAATAAACATGAAACTTAGGAAGTAATTCATATCCATTTACAATACAAGTATCTGGCATTTAGGTTAGGTGCTGCATATTAGGCTAGCAAACTCATTTAGAAATTTACAGAAATCCAGAAGTGACCTAACAGAAGAAAATCATATTTAGCTATATAGATCTGTGTTATTAATCCATTAACCAAACCTTCGTTACATATAATTAGTAAATACAAACCACATCAACTACATATAATGTTCCTCCGTTAAGAACAATTATTTTCAATGACGGTTCAAAATAATTTACTGCGAGATATTATTTGTGAAATGCAATCATTTTCATGAATATTGTATCATTTTCTGATTTCCTGAATCCATTGATTTATCGATTTTTCAATGAAACAAAAAAATCATGTAACATAATTCCAATAAACACAATTTCAATCACATATTGTAATGAAACTTTATCAAGATGATTCACATTTAGGAACTTAATGAAATCGTAATAATTCTTTATAATATTTCATGATTATGAGCACATAATCATCCCACCTCTAAAGAACCAATTACTTACATGGGACATGAATTTAGCCTTTTTTTACTAATCAGATGAACAGATATTGTTTATTACTTAATGCCTATTCTGTTGATGAATCTGTGGCTTACCGGTTCTTTAATAATAAACATCGCATATGACACATGGTAAAATGTTTTCATCAATTTGTGGCTTCATGTTTATGTGGCTTACATTTGTTCCACAATTAAGCAACACATATATTCATGAATTGAACCATACTAATGAATTGAACCGAGTTTCATGAATATCGAATCATTCTCCGATTTCCTAAAGCCGTTGATTTATCGATTTTTCAATGAACAACAAAAATCATGTAACATAATCCAAAGCAAATACAATTTCAATCACATACTGTACTGAAACTTATCAAGATGCTTCACATTTAGGAACTTAATGAAGTCTTTATAATGCTTTACTGATTAAGTCCTCAACATTTTAAAGATGTACTAACAATAGTCGAATCAAAATCATCAAATGGAAGATCTAATCATTTATACACATTGTTTAATAAAAACCAAAAAAGGGTTACACCAAATATTTGTCAAAAATTAAGAAACATGAACAGAACACCACTTATTTCACCCTTATAGTTCGAATGCATTACTTTTTTTCAAACTTGTGTAACCCTAATCAAATTAGGGCAAAACCTAATCAGAGAAATTTCTAATTTTCAAAACAAAATTCAGTGAATCAAGACTGTTTGTATCAATTTCAAACAAATTCTGTAAGAATCACTCTAAAAAGATACACTAAATAAACGGTACCTTCATGTGAAAGTGGTGATGAACCATTGTCTTCATTAACCTATTTTTTACTCTTCTTCATCGATGGTTTTCATTGACACGGACTATAACAGGGGAGTCGTCGTTGTCATCTTCATCTAGCAACACAGGATC
Organism: Arctium lappa; assembly: GCA_023525745.1. Classification (NCBI taxonomy): domain Eukaryota; kingdom Viridiplantae; phylum Streptophyta; class Magnoliopsida; order Asterales; family Asteraceae; genus Arctium; species Arctium lappa. The sequence continues at coordinate 14,415,993 of CM042049.1, forward strand.
GTCTGCAGTATTAGTGAAGGTGGAGAATGCAATATTCATTAAAATTCTCTGGCTAGGCTTGCGAACTGCAAAATCAACAAAAAATCACTTTAGGAGATGGGATACATCGATGAATGTATACTAGAGAATGAATCGAATAAATATAACCTCTTTTGGGATGCATCCTCATCGTTAATTTTCTGGAAATCAGATATTCTCGATCGTCTGAATCCTTGCTCGACTTATGCGGAGCTATTACCGGAAGGAATGAATCAAAGCGAATCTCTAATTTGGGGTCGATGATTCTATTTTGTGTTTTACCCAATTTACCCTCAATTGCTTAAAAAATAAAAAGAAAAAATCTCAATTAATTCATTGTTTCCTAAATTACCATCTAACTAATTACAGTCGTTGATTAAAAAAATGGATGATATAGATTAAGTTGTATAGGTTGTACAAAATAGAAGGGTTGTAAAAGAAACCAACCCTATATATATATATATATATATATATATATATATATAGTGGAAGGATATTTTGCAACCCTGAAAAAAGTTGCAACCCTTGCAACCCACATCTTAACCGTTGGATTCATGATCGACGGTTATTTTATTTTTATTTTTCTGTTTTTTTTAATTAGAAATATTGGACCCCATATCTATTGTAACCGCCGATCATGAATCCGACGGTTAAGATGTGGGTTGCAAGATTTGCAACCTTTTTAAGGGTTGCAAATGAAACAACCCCTATATATATATATATATATATATATATATATATATATATATATATATAGGGTTAGGTTCACGTGAGACCAAGCTGTTTTCGTGAGACCGCATGAGACCAAGCCTTAAAACATGAAACTTCACACCGAAACACTGTAAATGTAAAAAACATTCGAACCTTCATAATGTAATCACACTATGAAGGTAAAAAACCTAAACCAAGTTAAAAAAAATCAAACCTTCACAGATAAAAGACTGTGAAGGTATATCCGAATCTTCACAGTGAAGACACTGTGAAGGTAACAAAAAAACGAATATTCACAGTGAAAAACACCGTGAACGTAACATTTACGGTGTTTTCCCTATGAAAAGTTCGATTTTTTTTACATTCACAGTTTTTTGGTGTGAAGTTTCATAATTTAAAGTTTGGTCTCACCGGTCTCACGGAAACTGTTTGGTCTCACGCGAACTTAAGTCTATATATATATCGAGACTTTCAAATAAAAACCATGTGAATTTTACAAACCATATGAACAAATCTAAATCGTCCATTTAGTCCAATAAATATTTGGTTTTATAAATATATCGATTGTTTCTTAATCTAAAACAATGATCATAATAAATAAACTCTATCATCTTCCATAAATATCTCGATTATAATGAATGAATTTTGATCATCTTTCATAAATATCACGATCATAATATTGAACCTTGATCATCTTCTATATACATCTCTATTGTTTTATAATATAAAGTTTGTATGATTTGTATTTTTGTAACATTACATCGTATATATATACACACACTGGCACACATGTGTTTTATGCTATTACTCAATAGGTAAATGACATTAAACTATTCAAATTAGGTGATATTATATACTAAAAAGGTTTAAAATAAATCAAATAACGTCTTAAGAAAAGAAAACATTAAGCCATGGCTTAATACAACGTCAAAGACGAGCCTTAAGCCATGACACACCACAACGACTTAATATGTTGGATCTGAGTTCCATAAATTTATCAAGTTTAAATGGGGATGGCAAAAACCGGTTATGACAGTCAAAAAGTTTCACAATGTAATCGACATTTAGCAAAATTGTATAGGGAGCATTTATAATCGATCTTTAAGACTAGTCCACTATAATTGGTCCCTTTTTCAAAGTTTTAATCCCGTAAACCAATAGGGGAACGCCATGTGGCATCATTTTTTCCTTTTTTTTCCAAAAGATGTGGTTGTATCCCATTCATTTAAAAAAGTGTAACTAATAGGACCGAATGATTATAACTAGTCTTGAACCAGTCCCGACTTCGATCCAGGTCTTAACCGGTCCTTGAGCATTCATGCTCACTTTTTAGGTCCAAGTATCATCTTTGTAATTGTTTTTGCTTAATTGATCTACTTTCATATGCTTCTCGAAATTAGTCAAAAAAAAAAAAAGATGACGATGAACATAGGTTGTTATAGTTTGGCTGGAAGCAATCATAAAATCAAACCGAAGAAAGACAGGTTTGGATGAAACACTGTTTTTAAACTTGAAATAATGGTTATCATAATGAGAGACTTGTATAATCTAAGACGTTGGCAATACTAACTCTATGTCATCGAATGATTCCCGATGCTATTAAAACTTTTAGCACCATCATGGGTTTATGTTGGTGTTGCCATCGAGGTCAGAGATATCACTTAAATGATTGGCGGGATGGATACCAACCAACCACGCTAAAAGAACTTTTTAACATGAGACATTCCTCTGCAAGAAACTTTAGAAGGCTTCTATCCGTTCCACTTTCACTCTTAGGAAAACCACGTTTATAGAACGATGTTTTGGCATTTTGAATGCAAGGTGGGGAATTTTAAAAGATAACTCGTACTATCACGCTGAACTGAAAAACAAGATCATAATAGCACATTGTCTACTTCATAATCATATCAACCGAGAAATGCTAAATGATCCGTTTGAGAATGATGGGTTGGACGAAACAACCGAAGATGATGGAGACCAAGACATGGATAATGTCAGTTCTGTTGAGACATCAACCAAGTGGACTACTTTTAGAATCAATTTGGCACAACGTATGTTTGAGGCTTGGAATTCTACGCATTGACCTTTATGATTTGTAATGCTATAAATTTATCTTTATGGTTTGTACTGATTTTGATATATATGTTGCATACCAATATGATTTGTAATGCTACAACTTGATTTTTATTATTTACATTGTTATGTTTACATGTTATTTTGTTTATTATTTAATTCGTTTAACAATAGGTATGACGGATCGAAGTCGTAATAGATGCCAAACTTGTGGAAGCTTTGATTAACATGGTTAACACCGGAGGATTTAAAGCTAATAACGGCTTTAAATCTGGATATTTACAGTATCTCGAACAAGTGATTAAAGATTCAGTTCCCGATTCTAGTTTATCGGATAAAACGCACATTGAGTCAAGAATAAAAACAATGAAAAAAAGATTGGCAAGTTGCACAATGGGACAAATACGAGTGGGTTTAGTTATGACAGTTTGAAACAATGTGTAATGTCGAAGCACCAGTTTGGGAGTCTTACTTGAAGGTACACGTTTCAATTTTCATGTTATATTTGTAGTTATTAGTTATTAACTTGCTAATTAGTTATTATGGCATGAAATAGGCACATAAAGAAGCGGCAAAATAGAATAACAAGATTTTCACATTTTGAAGATTTGCCTATTGTTTTTGGAAAACATAGAGCTCAAGGAAGTAGAGTTAGGGATGTTGAGATGGAGGAGCAAGTGAATCTAGAAGAACAAGAACAATCAAGAGGACACAAAAAGTAGCCACAATTTACATAATGCTACAGATATGCAAAGTGAAAAAGGTTCAAGTAGAGGTAGTAAAAAGAGAAAAACCCGAGTTGAGATTCTTGTTGATGGAATGCATGGTACAACTCTCTTAGTTAGGGAGAAATTTGAAAATGCATCAAAGAATATGGTAGATATAGAAATGGATATACAAAACAAGACTTCCATGGTGAATTCTGAACTTGCCAAAATTCAATCACATTGGAAAGTGAAAAGAAGATTACAAATGAGTCTGATAACGTGTTAGTTTTTAGAGTTTGGAAGAAAGGGAACGAGAGGAGTGGATGAGGTTTATGATGGAAAATTGATTTTGCTTATTATTTGAAAACTTCAATTTGCATTTTGGAAGTAAGATACATTGTTAACAATTTTGGATGTTATTAGATGTTATGTTGTGAACAATTTTCTTTGTTAATAATGTAAAGTATGTAGTAAACAGTTTCAAAGGTTACCGAATATTAGTAATGTGATTTGGTTTATGGTTATTTAGTTTGCACAATTTTATGTTTATTTTATCTAATTAAAGTATATATTTTTTATTTAATGAACGGTAATTTAAATAATTTTACATATTGAATGATAACTTTACTAACATTAATAAATTTATAGAAAAATGACAAAAAAAAATCAATAATATCATTTGTTGATATTTAATTCCAGTTCCAATTCCAAAGTTGAATTCCGTGAACCAAACAAAAAGATTCCAATTCCCTTAACAATTCCATTCCAATTCCAAGCGACCAAAATGCATAGTCAAATTCTATCATATTTCATTTCAATTCTTTCAAAGTCAAATTCCTTGATGTATTCTAATTCTATCAAATTCCATTCAGCAAACCAAAACCCTAAGGCTCATATCTGTAAACAATTGAAAGGAAGAAGATAACATCCCTTCTAACCGTAACTCAACCCGAGAAAATCACCGGCCACAAAGAAAGATATTTGAACAAATAAAGTCAAAATCAAACTTTGCTATCAACATTGCCTCATGTTCTCTGAGTGGGAGTTTTATACATTACAAATACAATCGTTTTCCTTTCTACTCACTTTTTTAAACTCGAGAATATTGTGGAATTTGGATGAGAGGCTCCAATCTGCAGATCTGGAATCGAACAAAGGGATTGACACCGCCATGGCTGCAACACCATTCGGTTTGCCCCGCCAAGATATGAGTCTAGTTTCACCCACTACCCAGAAACCTATGCTCGAAAATGTTAAAATGCAAAACAAAATCATCACAGCCTCGATATTTTTTGGTAACCTTAGTGACAACCTCCGATATATCTCTTAGATCAAAAAATAAAAACAAACAAATTGATAGAAAGCCGCACCAAAAGATATGTTCATAAACATCTCAATACGGGCCGACCATGTCCAATTCATATTCAATATCAAATTAAGACTTTGTAATTTCGAAAATGCATTGACAAAAAGTGTTATTTTTAACAAACCACAAAGAACCAATACGAGGCTCAAAAACCACAAGGGTTGTGGCGTACTAGTTAAGGCCCTAAGGGATGTGGTGGAAGTGGAATATCCCATCTACCTAGGGTTCAAATCCAACGTACATAACACAATTGTGGCCACTAAGTTTAATTAGGGTTGATGTCTTGCGGTCATAAATTTGTCAATAGCATAGCCTAGGACACCCTTCCCCCCCCCAAAAAAAAAAATTTACGAGGCTCAGATGTGTAAATGATGGAACAAAGAGGATAAATCTGCCATGGCTGCAAATGGTTGCCCTGCCAAGATGCAAATAATCTCTTAACTTTAATAAAATCCACTCAGATGCATTCAGATTCATCATCACAACCTCTTAGAATCAGTAAAATCTGTATCTTCTCTACAATAAAGAATTGTAGAGGAAACCCAGAAAACTGAAAACCCAATAAACGAACATGTACGAGATCTTGATTGGCATTTTGTTTTCAAATCTGGGGGACAAAATCATCGGCTCAACAAGACCCGATTCGATCAAGTGGCATGAGAGGAGCAATCACCCTTGAGAAACCACCCTGTCACCCTCGCCGGAGCCTCTTCTATTTTTTCCGAGCATATCTACCCCAATTGACCTTCCGACTGTGCTCTTTGTATTTATAGTGGGAAGTCATTTTACGCGGTTGCTTTTTACATGACAAAGGATCGTGTGCGAATATGAGTTAAGGTGAGAAACGTAAGAAGAGATTTGGACACTAGCTATGCTATAACTTTATAAGGATTTTGGAATTGCTTATTTAAAACAACTTATGTTTTTTTTAAGTGCTTATCAACTTAAGTGGTGACAAATTTTTTTTTTATAAAAAGTGTTTGGATTAGCTCATTGTGGTGCCAATACGTAATAATCTAATAAGTTATTATTTAAGAGTGTTTGGGATTGCTTATAAATGTAAAATAACCAAAAAAAAGTTATAAGTTGTTTCAAATAAGTTGATAAGGCTTTAAGGACTAACTTATTAAAAACAACTTGCTGTGACAAAAAGTCATAAGCAGTTTTTTTAATGGTGGTAAAACAATGGAACAAAGAGGATAAATCCGCCATGGCTGCAAACTTACTGTTTCATTGTCCTGCCAAGATGTGAATCATCACTAACTTCGATCCAATCCCAGTCATATGCAAACAAGCCTTTTGATCGGAAATACTTATAAACAATAAACCACAGGACGAAAATCGTAGTTTACTCTTTCCAAAAGATAAGAAATAAGAAATACCCCTGAGTTAACAAACTTTTTTAAAAGAGTCGGTCAGAGAGACCAAAAGTGTAGTTTACACTAGTGATAGTAACAAGATCAACAGCAACAGCAAAGAAACTGTTAAAAACTATGTGAAGGGTTGTTGATTACCGAAGAAAATCGGCAACAAAGAAGGATGGTTGACCATAAGTCAAAATCAGACTTTTGTATAAACCGATCATCTTCGTCCCCTCTGAAAATGCCTCATGTTATCTGAGTGGAGTTGTTTACATTACAAAATCCAAATGTTCCCCTTCCATCATCCACTTCTGGAGGAACACTGAAATTGGATGAGAGGCTCAGATCTGTAAAATCTGTGATCAGATTAAACACCGTCATGGCTGCAACACCATTCAGGTTGCCCTGCCAAGACGTGGGCGAAGCTTTACCCGGTGCCAAAAATCTATGCTCAGAAATGTTAAATCACAGCCCCAATAGGTTTTTGGTGACCATGGTGATGACTTCCGATGTATCCCCAGATCAGAAATGTTAAAAGAGAATTTTCAAAGAAAAATGCATACAACGGTGAGGGCATGTTTGTTAGCAGCTTGATAAGCTTAATGGGACTCATAGCTTCCTCGGTCATCTATACGTGACTATCCGGTAGTGGGTTAATGATATAAAAAGTGGCTTATTCAGTAAACTTTTAGGAGAGCTTTATGCAAAAAGCCAAGTATTTTTCGAAACCTGCCCCTCCCAATTTAAAAAAAAACCCTCCCAAACTACTATACAGACAGATTAATCCACACTGACAACTTTTTCCATACAACATTTAATGGAAAACCAACCAAGCAGCCCCTAGCCCCTATGTATTTCTAGACTTGGGGGCCGTTTACCAAACGCTTACCCGGGTAAGCGTTTACCTGTAAAATTCAACATTATCACTTACTTACTAAGTAAGATTTTAGTCCACTAAAACGGTATCGTATCCAACAATTTTCCCTGTAGGCACTTGTGGCAAGAGTCTTCACCCTCACTTACTAGGTAAGACTCTTGGTCTTTGCCTTATCTTTTGCCCGGTAAGATTCTTGGTCCTTGCCATATTCATCCATAAGGTAATATCACTTGGTAAGCGTTTACCTAAGTAAGCGTTCGGTAAACGGCCCCTTACTGAAACATAAGACAATTTGCAGATTTTCAGTTAAACCAAAAGGACCCAAGTCAAGTTCACTAAAAACCAAACCAAACCAAACGAAACGGACCGGGTAATCCCACACAAAAGCAGGGTTCAATGGAGTAAGTACGAAGACCTAATGTCTACCTCAACGGAGTAAAACAACTATTTCCAAGACCACGTCTCGAAGTTAACACTTTAAACAAATAATCAAAATTTTATTGACAATTAAAAATATAAAAGATCAAGAAAAAACTCCGATAAGAATGTAATTGTAAAATGAATATATTTCGTATTTGGTCTTGAAAAAAAAAACAATCATTGTTTAAATTTAAATTTGAGAAACTAATTGTTACTACAAATGGAGAAAAAAAGGGGTTTGCAATGTATATTTTCTATTCATTTTAAAAAAGAACATTATAAGAATAACCAAGTTCAGTGAAGAACAGTTTACTCCATTCTTTGGAGGATGAATCACTTGAAATTTATATCCTCAAAACAACAAAGAAGCATTAAACCCCCATAAAATTTTGTAAGATTTCAATATGGAAGAAATGTGTTTTATTGAAAAAATGTGTAAAATGGGAGTCGGGTGAAAAATGTGAGGCTCAGATCTGTAAACAATGGAACAAAGAGGATAAGTCCGCCATGGCTGCAAACTTACCGGTTGCAATGTCAAAGAACAGAAACATTCAAGTCTTGTTTCTTTCACATAACCATCCCGGTTTGCCCGGCCAAGATGCGATTAATCTCTAACTTCGATCCAATTACATTTAAATTAATCATCATGGCCTCTAAGAACCAAGCTGTTGGAGATGCTCAATGGGTTTTTATAAATGGACAAAAACCAAAGAAAAATCCATGTGAATGGCTATTTGAGTCAATTTCCCACTCCTTTATCAGTCGTTATAAATGGAGTTCAGGAACCATTTTCAGTTCAAAATGCAAACCATAAGGAAAGCCGTACCATAAGATATGTTCATAAACATCTCAATATGGGCCGACCATGTCCAATTCATATTCAATATCAAATTCGGACGTTTTTGCTAACCACGATGGTCATCTTGTAATTTCGAAACTGTAGGGACAAAAAGTGTTATTTTTGACAAACCACAAGGAACCAATACGAGGCTCAGATGTGTAAACGATGGAACAAAGAGGACAAATCCGCCATGGCTGCAAATGGTTGCCCTGCCAAGATGCAAATAATCTCTTAACTTCAATCAAATCCACTCAGATGCATTCAGATTCATCATCACAGCCTCTTAGAATCAGTAAAATCTGTATCTTCTCTACAATAAAGAATTGTAGAGGGAAACCCAGAAAACTGAAAACCCCATAAACGACATGAAAGAAATCTGTAATTTACTATAATACTCCTTCCGTCCCAAAATAAATGTCCACAAGAATAGGTCGTTTTGTAAAACGAGCATTTGTGGAAGGTAATATACCTAAATAATAACAGCAACGGTGAAAAAACAGTTTTTTTTTTGGAAGGGTGTCCCAGCTATGCCCAGACTAATCCCGGCAAATTATGACTGCAAGAAATCAGCCCTGATAAACTCGGTGGCCACAACTGTTGTGTACGCCTGGAATTGATCCCTAGACAGATGGGATATTCCACCACATCCCCCAGGGCCTCAACCACTACGTCACAACCCTTGTGGTTATGATAAAACTGTTAACCTGTGTGCTCTTGTGTTCGGATAATGCTTCCAAACTGAAGGGTTGTTGATTTATGGAGAAAATCATCGGCAAAAAGGAAGGATGTTTGACTAAATAAAGTCAAAGACTTTGGTATGAACAAAGGGGTGCAACCACCCTTAGAAACCATCATCTTCATCCCCTCTTAAACTGCCTCATGTTCTCTGAGTGGATATGTTTAATGTTCCCCATTCCATCCACTTCTTTTAAATTCGACTTTTAAATTCGAGAACACAGCAGAAATTGGATGAGGCTCAGATTTGCAAATCAGGAATCGGAGAAGGGGGATCGGACGCCGGCATGGCTGCAACACCATTTGGGTTGCCCCGCCAAGATACGGGCCGAGTTGCACCCATTGACCGAATGCCTATGCTCGGAAATGTTAAATGCAGAACAATATCAACACAGCCTCGATGTTCTTCTTCCTTATCGAGGTATTTTCTTTCCTCTGATCAACAATTAAAGGTGAGAAGTGTAAGAAGGGATTTGGGCAAACAAAAACCCTCCCGGTCTACACAGATAAATCCACACAGACATCTTTATCCGTTTGGCAGTTGTTGAATGTTTTGTACAGAATGGTTAAGTAGTCAGAATGATTAAGAGGCTCTTATATTATAGTGCAAAATGAAATATGGTTGTTTGGTAATTGTTTAAAATGAAATTAGAATGTTGAACGGTTAAGAGAGACCCAAGATGCAAAATCATTCAGAGGGTTTTGGAACCGAGACTTATTTTTTTGCCAAACAAGATTCACCTTTTAACTGTTCAGATGTTAGCCTCTTAATGGAACTATTAAGAGGTAAACAATCAGCCCCTTAAATGAAAAACCAACCATGCAACCCCTATGTATTTCTAGACGTATTGAAGCATAAGACAATTTGAGAAACTAATGGTTACTACAAATTACAAGGAGAAAAAAGGGATTTGCAATGTATATTTTTCTATTCATTTAAAAAAAGAACATTATGAAAATAACCAAGTTCATTAAAGAACAGTTTACTCCATTCTTTGGAGGATGAATCACTTGAAATTTATATCCATCATAACAACAAAGAAGCATTAAACCCCCATAATATTTTGTAAAATTTCAATATGGAAGAAATGTTTTTTATAGAAAAAATGTGTAACATGGGAGTGTGGTGAAAAATGTGAGGCTCAGATCTGTAAACAATGGAACAAAGAGGATAAGTCCGCCATGGCTGCAAACTTACCGGTTGCAACGTCAAAGAACAGAAACATTCATGTCTTCTTTCTTTCACATAACCATCCCAGTTTGCCCAGCCAAGATGCGAACAATCTCTAACTTCGATCCAATCCTATTCAGATGCATTTAAATTAATCATCACGACCTCTAAGAACCAAGCTGTTGGAGATACTCAATGAGTTTTTATAAATGGACAAAAACCAAAGAAAAATTCCATGTGAATGACTATTTGAGTCAATTTCCCACTCATTTATCAGACGAACCATTTTCAGAACAAAATGCAAACCATAAGGATAAAAACAAACAAAATAATCGAGAGCCGTACCAAAAGATATGTTCATAAACATCTCAATATGGGTCGACCATGTCCAATTCATATTCAATACCAAATTCGGACGTTTTTGCTAACCACGATGGTCATCTTGTAATTTCGAAACTGCAGGGAAAAAAAGTGTTATTTTTGACAAACCACAAGGAACCAATACGAGGCTCAGATGTGTAAACAAAGAGGATAAAACCGCCATGGCTGCAAACTTATACTGCTTCAATGCCGTGCCAAGATGCGAATCATTTTTAACTTTGATCCAATCCCCACTCAGACGCATTCAAATTCATGTAACCACACATTTTAACGAAGCTAATGCAAGACACTGCTTTCAAAGTTGTTGTCCGTAGTTACATGGATCAAAATTGTAGTTTAAGATGGGGGTTAGGTTGATGTGTAAACAATCGATCAAAGAGGATAAATCTGCCATGGCTGCAAATGGTTGCCCTGCCAAGATGCAAATAATCTCTTTAACTTTAATCAAATCCACTCAGATGCATTCAGATTCATATCTTCTCTACAATAAAGAATTGTAGAGAGGAAACCCAGAAAACTGAAAACACCCATAAACGACATGAAAGAAATCTGTAATTTACTATAATACTCCTTCCGTCCCAAAATAAATGTCCACAAGAATAGGTCGTTTTGTAAAACGAGCATTTGTGGAAGGTTATATACGTAAATAACAACAGCAACAGTGAGAAAACTGTTGACCTATGTGATCTTGTGTTCTGATAATGCTTCCAAACTGAAGGGTTGTTGAAAAGGATGTTCGACTAAATAAAGTCAAAATCAGACTTTGTTCCAGGAACAGAGGGGGGCAACCACCCTTAGGGGTTGTTTGTTTTTTTAAAAACTTCTTAATGGCTCTTAAGTCGGAATCGGCCAGACTTTTTACATTCAGACTTTTTTTTTCGGTTTTCAGAACCTCCTAACTTGTAACTCCTAAATACATCTGAAATAAGAAGTGGTGACCTAACTTTTTAAAACCTATTAATGACCGCCTCAGTTTATATGTTCTCTTTCTCTCAAGAAGCCTCCAAATGTTACAAAAACAAATAGTCTTATTGATTCAGATTTCAGACTTCAGCACCATCTCTTATTAATCAGAAGTGAATAATGGAAATAAGACATTAGACTTCAGACCTCTTAAAAAACAAACGCCATCTTAAAAACCATCTTCTTCATACCCTCTGAAACATCCTCATGTTCTCCGAGTGGATATGTTTAATGTTTCCCATTCCATCCACTTTTTTAAAAATCGAGAACACAGCGGAAATTGTATGAGAGGCTCAGATCTGCAAATCAGGAATCGAAGAAAGGGGATCGGACGCCGGCATGGCTGCAACACCATTTGGGTTGCCCCGCCAAGATACGGGCCAAGTTGCACCCATTAACCGAATGCCTATGCTCGGAAATGTTATGCAGAACAATATCATCACAGCCTCGATGTTCTTCTTCCTTATCGAGGTATTCCCTTTCCTCTGATCAACAATTAAAGGTGAGAAGTGTAAGAAGGGATTTGGACAAACAAAAATCTTCTTGATCTATACAGACAGTTTTATCCATACAACACTTAAATGGAAAACCAACCACACAGTCCCCCTATGTATTTCTAGACTTCTTGAAGCATAAGACAATTTGAGAAACTAATGGTTACTACAAATTACAAGGAGAAAAAAAGGATTTGCAATGTATATTTTCTATTCATTTTAAAAAGAACATTACGAAAATAACCAAGTTCAGTGAAGAACGGTTTACTCCATTCTTTGGAGGATGAATCACTTGAAATTTATATCCATCATAACAACAAAAAAGCATTAAACCCCCATAAAATTTTGTAAGATTCAAATATGGAAGAAATGTTTTTTTATAAAAAAAATGTGTAAAATGGGTGTCAGGTGACAAAATGTGAGGCTCAGATCTGTAAACAATGGAACAAAGAGAATAAGTCCGCCATGGCTGCAAACTTACCGCTTGCAATGTCAAAGAACAGAAACATTCATGTCTTCTTTCTTTCACATAACCATCCCGGTTTGCCCTGCCAAGATGCGAATAATCTCTAACTTCGATCCAATCCCACTCAGATGCATTTAAATTAATCATCACAGCTTCTAAAGAACCCAAACTATTGGAGAAAATAAAGGGTTGTTGATTTCTTGAGAAAATCATAGGCCACAAAGAAGGATGTTTGACCAAATAAAGTCAAAATCAAACTTTGGTATCAACAGACCCTTAGAAGCCATCCTCTTCATTCCCCTCTGAAATTGCCTCATGTTCTGTGAGTGGAAATGTTGTACATTTGATTCCCTAGGTTGGATTCCGGTTAAAAGATGAGGTTAAACATGAGAAGTGGAACCGTCGGATGAGAAATTCATGCACCAGATCAATTCTCTCTAAGTAGCAATTCATGGGAGAGCATTTGATTAAAAGAGATCAACGGTCCGATCCACTTCTCCGGTGCCACACCGCAATAAGCTAAAAAGCACTTCAAATAAGCAATCCGCTTGTTTCCATATCTATCCATTTTTTTTTAAATTCCACAACACTGCGGAATTTCAACAAAGAGGCTCAGATCTGCAGATCTGGAATCGGACAAAGGAGATCAGACACCAGCATGGCTGCAAAGCAAAGCATTGCCCCGCCAAGATACGGGCTGAGTTTCCCCAGTGACCGAAAACCTATGCTCGGAAAATGTTGAATGCAGAACAATATCATCATAGCCTCGATATTCTTTCGGTAACCTTTGTGATGACGACCTCCGATCTATCTCTAGATCGGAAAATCAAAACAAACAGATCAATCGGAAGCCGTACCAAACACATCACAACGAATCCATAATTTCATGTAAACAACAAGGACCAAAAATGTAATTCACTCTATATATATAAAAATGAAAACAATTGCCGATCCGTCAAGCTTTTTTACATTCAGACTGTTTGTTTGTTTTTTCCAATTTTCAGAAACTCTTAATTCCAAAATACATCTGAAATAAAAGGTGGTGACCTAACTTTTAAAATCTCTTTTCACCACCTCAGTTTATATGTTCCCCTTTCTCTCAAGATGCCTCCGGACGTTACAAAAACAAATAGTTGATTCAGATTTCAGACTTCAGCACCACCTCTTATTAATCAGAAGTGAAATAAGACTTTAGACCTCTTAAAAAACAAACGTCATCTTAGAAATCATCTTCTTCATACCCTCTGAAACATCCTCATGTTCTCTAAGTGGATATGTTTTATGTTTCCCATTCCATCCACTTTTTTAAAAGTCGAGAACACAACGGAAATTGGATGAGAGGGTCAGATCTGCAAATCAGGAATCGGAGAAAGGGGATCGGACGCCGTCATGGCTGCAACACAATTTGGGTTGCCCCGCCAAGATACGGGCCGAGTTGCACCCATTGACCGAAGGCCTATGCTCGGAAATGTTATGCAGAACAATATCATCACATATCATCACAGCCTCGATGTTCTTCTTCCTTATCAAGGTATTCTCTTTCCTCTTATCTATACTATATTATAAAGCAGACATAAAAAATTCTTCAAAACAAATTATTAGGCACAAGGTACCATCATGTTATGCAAGATTTTAATAATCTCTTAACTTACAAGTATCAAAGTACAAGATACATATTACTACTGCAGGCTTCTAACACCCACTAATTTGGTATGTGTAGGGCTTCCTTTTATGGAGACCTTTCCATGTATCACTATTGATTAATATATTATATTACTATAAATTTGTTTTAATTATATTATTAAATATGTAATTGATTATTTTTTCTAGATGTCATTAAAATATATAAGATAATCATTGAATTTTAACAAAAAAACTTTATTTTTTTATATAAAAAACATTATATTATTAAGCCTAAATTAAACAAATTTATAAAAAAAAAACATTATCATTTTCTCAAAATCATCCAAAATCGTACTGTAAATCGACAAAAAAATAAAATGAAACATTAAAATCATGATTTATCTCGCTGCATTGCGTGAGTATGCTTCTAGTCAACAATTAAAGGTGAGAATTGTAAGAAGGGATTTGGACAAACAAAAACTTTCTCGATCTATACAGACAGATTAATCCCACATAGACAACTTTATCGATACAACACTTAAATGGAAAACCAACCACTGTATTTCTAGGCTTGTTGAAGCATTAAGACAATTTGAGAAACTAATGGTTACTACAAATTACAAGGAGAAAAAAAAAGGATTTGTAATGTATATTTTCTATTCATTTTAAGAAAGAACATTATGAAAATAGCCAAGTTCAGTGAAGAACAGTTTACTCCATTCTTTGGAGGATGAATCACTTAAAATTTATATCCATCATAACAACAAAAAAACATTAAACCCCCATAAAATTTTGTAACATTTCAATATGGAAGAATTAAAAAATGTGTTAAATGGGGTGCGGGTGAAAAATGTGAGGCTCAGATCTGTAAAACAATGGAACAAAGAGGATAAGTCCGCCATGGCTGCAAACTTACTGGTTGCAATGTCAAAGAACAAAACAATTCATGTCTTGTTTCTTTCACATAACCATCCCAGTTTACCAGGCCAAGATACGAATAATCTCTAACTTCGATCCAATCCCACTCAGATGCATTTAAAATTAATCATCACAGCCTCTAAAGAACCCAAACTACTGGAGAAAATGAAGGGTTGTTGATTTCTGGAGAAAATCATTGGCCACAAAGAAGGATGTTTGACCAAATAAAGTCAAAATCAGACTTTGGTATCAACAGACGGTTAGGGGTTGTTTGTTTTTTTTTTAAACCTCTACATGACTCTTTGAGTCCGAATCGTTCAGACATTTTTACACCACCTCTTATTAATCGTAAACTAAAATACACTTCAGACCTCTTAAAAAACAAATGCGCCTTAGAAAGTAGAAACCATCCTCTTCATTCCCCTCTGAAATTACCTCATGTTCTCTGAGTGGAAATGTTTACACTACAAATCAAATGTTTCCCTAGGTTGGATTCCAGTGAAAATATGAGGTTAAAAGCGAGAAGTGGTTATCGACTATCGGATGAGAAATTGATGCACTGCACCATATCAATTCTCTTCTAAGTCGCAATTCATAGAAGAGCATTTTATTAAAAGAGATCAACGGTTCGATCCACTTCTCACACGATCCTTCGTTTGTTTCCCTATCTATCCACTTTTTTAAAATTCCAGAACACTTGCGGAATTTCAACAAAGAGGCTCAGATCTGCAGATCTGGAATCGGACAAAGGAGATCAGACACCGCCATGGCTGCAAAGCAAAGCATTGCCCCGCCAAGATACGGGCTGAGTTTCCTCAGTGACCGAAAACCTATGCTCGGAAAATGTTGAAATGCAGAACAACATCATCACAGCCTCGATATTCTTTCCTTAACCGCTGTGACGACGACCTCCGATCAGATCGGAATCAAAACAAACAGATCAATCGGAAGCCGTACCAAACGCATCATAACGAATCCAAAATTTCATGTAAACCACAAGGACCAAAAATGTAATTCACTCTATATATAATGAAAAACAATTGCCAATCGAGAGAGTGAAAGATACCTCAGATCTGGACTGACAAATTGTTTTCTTCTGTGGATAAGCACTTTTACCAGAAGATAAAAAGCATAAATTGTTTCAAATAAGCACTTTTACCAGAAGATAAAAAGCATAAGTTGTTTCAAATAAGCAATCCAAACACCTCCTTAGTGAAGTGAATAGAATAGAAGGGGAAGAAATCATCGGCTCAACATGAACCAATATAATTCGATTATGTAGTGGCATGAGAGAGGCAATCACCGTCAAGATACCACCGATCTCTCTCGCCGGAGCCTCATCCATGTTTTCCGAGCATATCTATCAATATCTCCCCAACTTGACCTTTACTACTGTGCTCTTTTTATTGTTTATATCTGATGTTTGGTTGTTGCTGTTTAACGTCTGAGGAGCTAATGGGCTCTACAAACAATTTTAGAAGCCCAAGTAACGGATATGGGCCGGACCAATGGAATAAAGTTATTACAGAGTTTAAAGTTTATCAAGGGGTGGATGTTTATAGTTTCTATTGAAAGTCCATTTTTGAATTGTTAAGTGGTAAATTTTGTTTTGACAAAAAAAATATCTGCTTCTTAATGATTCTAAAACCCTCTTAATGATTTTGTAACCATATTTCATTTTGCACTATATCATAGGAGTCTCTTAATCATTCTGACCACTTAATAATTCTACATTAAATCATTTAGCAATTGTCAAACAACCCCTATCTATATTCAATCCAGAGGTGTTTGGGATTTCTTGGTTTCATTGAAAGACAATTTCTGAATTATTAAGAGGTGAATTTTTTTTAATGGTTCTAAAACTCTCTTAATGATTTTGTATCTTGGACCTCCCTTAACCATTCAAAACCCTGATTTCATTATGAATAATTATCAAAAAACCATATTTCATTTTGCACTATATCATAAGAGTCTTTTAATCATTATGACCACTTAATGATTATGCACTAAATCATTCAACAACTGCTAAACAACCCCTAAGTGTCGATCTATATTCAATTCAGGGGTGTTTGGGATTTCTTGGTTTCATTGAAAGACAACTTCTGAATTATTAAGAGGTGAATTTTTTTTGTGGTTCTAAAACCCTCTTAATGATTTTGTATCTTGTGTCTCCCTTAACCATTCAAAGCCCTGATATCATTATGAATAATTATCAAACAACCATATTTCATTTTGCATTATATCATAAGAGTCTTTTAATCATTCTGACCATTTAATAATTATGCATAAATCATTCAGCAACGGTCAAACAACCTCTAAATGTCCATCTATATTCAATTCAGGGGTGTTTGGGATTTCTTGTTTAGAGGGTTTTTTAGTTTATTTCGGTATGGTATCGGAGATAATTATTTTTTAGTGTTTGGATGGAGAAAAAAATAAAAGTGTTTATAGTAATGTAAAACCGGTGGAAAGAAGTTTTTCATAAAAGTTGGTTCTAACTTATCAGCTTATTTAAAACAACTTATGACATTTTAAATTATTTTATATGTATAAGTAATTTCAAACCCCTCTTATTATAAACTTTTCTAAAAAAAAACTCCTTTTTTTTTTTCGAAAAAACACAGTCATCGCACATCCAAATTTACCGTTAAGACGATATTATCCGATTCACAAGAGAGTCTGTGGAGAGTCTCCGGCGAATCCTTTCTCCTCCGGTACCAAATAAATGGCAGCAACAATGGCCGGCACCTTTAACCATAGGGTTTCCTCTTCACCGTCGCCACCGCTGTTCAGGAGCAGTTGTATTACTTGGAGAAGCGATAACTTCGATAGAACCAGACAACAATGTCAAATATCTTCTTTCTTATGTTGTACACCACTTAATCGCGTTCCTCTGTGGCCTGATTTATCTTCCACACTTCCAATTTCATCATCCAAACAACAAAATCGTCTTCGAATTGTCGCCTGCGTCCCTCCTTCTTCACAGCCGCAGAAGACTACTACTACCTTCACTCCCTCTACGAAGCTCTATGTCAGTGGTAAGATCTATTTATCTAACTTCAAAATTTGATTGATACTTCATCTAGTTTTTGTCTATGGTATTGTGTTAGAATTATTTTGATTTTGAAACTGATGCGAGTATATATAGTTCTTGGGAAAATGATTGTTCAACAATGAAAGAATATATAAAATTATAAGCTCTACATGTGCAATTTCGACATTAAAAAGTCATATCCATGATAATTTGATGTAGAAATTGAGGAGTATCAATGGGACTGTGGGAATTTGAATCTCATGATTAGGATTCATCACTTTATAGCAAACATCTTAGGGCCGTTCACCAAACTCTCACCGGGAAGAGTCACCACCTCACTTATGTTATCGGGTAACATTCTTGGTCATTAAAGTCGATTGTTGTTTAGCTTCTTTTAGCGTGATTTGTTGGATGAGTAGTCAAAGCATGGCCGGATGCCCAAAAACAAATGAAAAGAAAGAAGTGGGAAAATTATCAAAGAATAATAAGCAGAACCGAAACTTTATTTCGTCTGAAATTATGGGGGATAAACGCATCTTATTACAAGAAGAAATTGGTAGTTAATAAAGTTAGCATGGCCCTATAACTTATATATTGGAAGGGTAAATGATTAGAAACAAGAGAGGTTGTAAATTAAGATGGCGATCAGATGGTTCAAAAGTTAACCATACACACATATATATATATACATATATATACACATACATATATATAGACATACATATATATATATATATATATATATATATATATGCATATATAGGGGTCGGTTCAAATAAGAAGGTTAAATATCTTGAGAAGTTAAGAAGATAAAGTTCATATGTGAATCATTGAAAAAATCCAAAAAAAAATCTATTTGAAGATGCATGTGAACGATGTTATAGATTATTCATATGGTTCACATATGCATCTTCAAATGGATTTTTTCAATGATTCACATGAACCTTCCTTCCTACCTTCTCACAATAGTTAGACTTCTTATTTGGACCTCCCATTATATATATATATATATATATATAGTGTGAAAAAATGGTGTCTGTTTGGTACTGTAAACATGTTTAATGCTGTGACATTTCTTACTCCTAACTGTAACTTTCTACATGGAGCTAGGAAAGTTACCAGTTGTCATGTGAAATACATCTGTTAGATTAAGAGCCTAATGGAGTCTCTGAGTTACTGCACATGATCAAAATTTTCCATCTTCAGAAAGATTTATGTTATTGTATGTAAGGGTAAAGACTGATGGAGGTCACATATGAAACTTTCTACAATCTTAGCTTGATTGCAAAGCTCCCAAATTCAGAAAGGCAACAGACAAGCCCATTATATCCCAATATATATACACCAAACCGAACAACACCAGTATATCCCACCGGAGGTGGGGTCTGGGGTTGCCATTTATATACACACACATATATTCTCTAATACTCGGAATGTAAAGGCATGGCTCTTAAAGCAGCAAGGTAAAGGTTAGCAAATGAGTATTTTTACCAGGCAGCTAACTGCACAGGAGTACAGGTGCATATGATTTTTGAGTATATACCTACACGAATCTGATCCAAAGCCTTTGAATGCACAAGTTTGGAACCACTGCAGCTTAGCTCCTCTTTCTGGTAAAGAGATTTATCTGGCTATCTGATTTTTTAATATATACCTACAACGAATCTGGCCCAAAGCCTTTAAATACACAAGTTTGGAACCACACTAGCGTAGCTCCTCTTTCTGGTATAGAGATTTATCTAGCTATCTCTGTTAGCTCCTTGTTTTCATTCTTAGCAAAAACTTCATGTACTTGTGGGATTGGCAATGTGCAATTAGCCTAGGGGTCCGTTTGGTTTGCGGGATTTGGAGGGACATGGAATTGGATTCCATTCCAAACCGCGTTTGGTTTAAAGGAATGTCCGGAATTGAAATCCTTGAAATTCCACAAACATTGGATTTAGAAATCCAATGGGGGTAGTTGGTATATCATGGGATTTCATAGGATTTGTTTGTAAAAATGTTTTAAAATATGTTAAAAACACCTGCTTTGTAATAATCAATTAATAAAAAGGAAATGTTAGTTATTTTTATAATTTGTTTATTTATAAAATATCTATAAATAATGGAATTTAATTCCATTCCAATCCTACAAGCCAAACACACTAATTATTCCAAATCCTTACACGAAATCTAGATCCCTCAAAAACATTCCGTCAAACCAAACGGGCGGCCCTAAGACTTATTCTTGTCTTTCCATTTGTTTTGTAGTGATCAATAATGAATTGATTGATATAAGATTTGAATGGCAGGACTCTCATTTAGAACCTCAGAGGAGAGCTTGCGAAATGCTTTCCAGTCATTTGGCCAGCTTATTGAAGGTATATTTAATAGTGCCAATTATATTTCATTTTACCAATACTTCCTTTCTAGTCCTTAGTCCTTACCATTATTTTAATGTGAGAAGTATTTCTATAGCTGAGATAATAACTTATGAGCTTTCAGTAAATCTGGTGATGGATAAGATTGCTAATAGGCCAAGAGGATTTGCTTTCCTTCGGTATGCAACAAAGGAAGAATCTGAGAAGGCCATTGAGGGTATGCATGGGAAGGTTAGTTATTGGCTTTACGTATCAAAATATATTTTAGATGCTATGTTCCTGAAAAGAAGTTGCATTACATAGAGTTGTGAGCTTTTGTACCAACTTGTAAGATCCCTCAGGTTGGGGAGGGGAACTAAGGTTGCCTTATAAGGGACTGACGTGTTTTAAAACCATGAGTCCAGGTGTGGAACAAAATGGATAATATCTGGTACGGTTGGCCTGGGATGTTACAAATGCCGGGACCAGACTATGGACTCCCAAGGGGGGTGGATTGTAAGATCCCACATTGGTTGGGGATGGGAACTAAGGTTGCCTTATAAGGGACTAGATACCTCTTCTATCAGACGCGTTTTGAAACCGTGAGTCTAGGTGGTACGCTTGACCTGGGATGTTACACAACTTTTTTTAGTTGGTACATGTTGGTAGCGGTCTTGTACCAACTTCAAGTTGTATATATGAAAACATGCTATTTTGTTCAAATTTTTTGATTGACATTTTGAGTTTGTAGGTTACACATCATGTCTAAAGGTTCTTAATTTCAAGGAATAAAACTTGCAAACATTCAAATAGTCGAACAAAAAACTTAAAGTTACAATGTTTAATATTCAATACATCAAAAAGACAAAAACTAATACAAACTTCAAATAAGGGAGTGTTTTGTAGGATAATCACAAACCAAAGTGCCAAACAATGTTTTGAAATATTAGGATATAGGCATCAGCATTAGTTTGAAGTTTGGAGAGAGTTATTGTTGTCGCCTCATACCCTTAATTATAAGCATTCAAAACTTGACAATAAAAAAATATGTTTTGTTATTAATTAATAAATAATTAAATAAGTTTGTCATACAGTACTACCGTGGTACGCAACTTCCAATATTGCATATCAACCAACCTTGCATACTTGGTATGGTACTACCAACCAACTGTAGTCGGTACCAATTTAATTGGTAAAGATAAATTGACAGAGAGCGACTGATTCCAGGCCGGCATGTAAACATGTTGGTTGATCTGGTTTGGTACAAAATTGCCACCCTTGATTCTCAACCAAGATGTCATTTACTGATGGACAATTCATATCATGAAGATGGATGTCCTCATGGACGAAGCTACCTCAATACCCAAGAAGTAATTTTGAGATTTTTTGAGTCTTTTGCTTGAAATTCCTTCTCTTTGAAGCATTTTAGGAGTAACAATCCTCTCTGAAGAAAGCCTATAATACTTAGGAAAAATGATCGACTCCAATCAACTATCTAATTGTTGGGAACTTGAGGTTCATGAAAGGAAACCTGTCGAGAATAATGTAACTGAGTTAAACGATTATGAGGATATTTCATTGTCATGATTTTTCCCGTCTTGCCCCTAGGGCGTAGCACAGTTGGTTCCAGGGTGCTATACTTGCATAAACAGGCAGGGTTCGAGCTTGATAACCGCAGTGCGGTTAGTTACATATTCTTTGGATTGGGCTTCTTGTGGATACTCACCTCTTAAACCAACCACCTAGCAGGCCTCTATATACCTGATTTGTCTCTCACAAAGATGCTCTTGGGGCGGGCTGGTTACAAACCTTTTTTTCACAATTTTCCCAACTCTTGTGAATAATAAAGATCTTATCACATTTTTTTTCTTCGTAATTTATATTTGTTCTTTTCCTTTTAATATATAGTTTCGCTTTCAGTTTCTTTCGACTTCTAATCAAACATGAGAAAACATTGCATGATTTTGTGCATTTCTGGACTTACTTTTCGTTTGTTTTCCCTTTGGCAGTTTCTCGATGGCAGGGTTATATTTGTGGAATTCGCGAAACCCAGATCTCAACTCCCTCAAGGCGTCAGACAGGATCCGAAGCCATACCGGTGAGTGTATGCAATATGCATATGCAGCCTCTCAGAGGTTCTCATTTTTCTGGTATGCATGAAACACACATATGTCCCAAGTTACATACATATGAATTTTTTGTAGTTTGAACCCTCCCTAGTTATGGTACATTTTTTCTGACGCCAAAATGACGAATTCCCTGTAACCTATAGTCGCTCGCTAACAACGGAAATCGTTGTCGGGTATGTATTGGGTGACAACAACGAAAGAATGCCACCACGTCATTTCCGAGGGACTATTCTAGGTTACATGAACCTACTTAAATGATCTCAATGATCAAGGCTATGTTTGGCAAACTAGTTTATAAGGTAGTTATTAGACAAGCCAACAGTCAGCTAATAAGCTAGTTGTTAGATGAAAAAGCTAACGGTCTGCCAATAAGCTAGTCGTTAGCGGATGAATCATAATGTTTGGCTAATTGGCTAAAGGGATCATAAAATTAACCCGGGTTCGATTTATGTCATCTACATAAACACTTGTGGCCATTGGGAGATTTATATCAGGGTTGTTGGTGAAGCCTACAGTTGCAAGTTGCAACTTGCCATGAGATTTAGTCTGGGACCACCTATTTCTGAAAAGATCATTATCTATTCATGTTTGGTCAAATTTAGGTAATTATCCAGATGACAATGTAAAATAACCTTTTAAAAAATTAATTGAGAAAATACAGGGAGATAAGTGGAAAATTTGGGAAAAAAACCTTTGGAGCTTTTGAAAAGTTTCTTGAAGTAGCTTTTCAAAAAGCTAGCTTATAAACTAGTTATAGGGTAACCAAATAAGGTTTTTTTTAAATAAGTTTAGAAAATAAGCTATCTTATGGTTACTAAATCCATGATAGCAAATAATGTAGTGGCAGTCTCTCCGGCTTGGAGCACGTATGGACCATGCGTGTTGTCGGTTATGACAGTTTGTTGTATTGTTAAGTTAGAAATTGAGGCATCCAATCTCTTCGCTTGTGCCATCAACAAATGCGGTTGGTCGATGACCCTTCCGTCATGTCGATAAGCGCCTCTCAAGGTCTTTGAAACGAATGCGAAGGAACGATATGATCCCATCAACAATGTTCTCGACTTTGATTTGGTGTCGTTGCTTAAGAAAAACCCCGAAATGACACCTTCAACCATGTTGATCGTCAAACGCATAGTAACACGTGTCGTGTGTGCTTGCGAAACAGTGGGTCATTGGCGTAGAGGTGCTCGGACACCCACCTTTTGGAAGTCGTTCAAACCTTACCAATGGTGAAAAATGTGTGTTCGTCCTGTCGGGGTTTGAGTTCTTAGCTCCAGAATTGAGATGTATGCATTATGCCGGTACACTTTAAGTATACTTTAAAATCTTATAAAAATGGGATTTATAATTTTGTGTTCATCTTTAAAGGTGATTATTATTTGTTATTTTTTTTTGGATAAAGTATTAATTTGTTATTGTTAAATATATAAACGTGGCAAATGAATTTTGCTCAATAATTTTTATTTATGTTTTAGGTATATGATTTGGCACTTTTATAGAGCAACCAAATTACAATAAACATCATTTCATTTATAAAAGTATAATGTGAAAAATAACTTATATATGTCCATAAGATTGTGATAAGTTTGAAAATCGGTGCATCACATGTTTTTTTTTCATCTACGATTTGATTTAGTGTATTGATTAACAT
Organism: Arctium lappa; assembly: GCA_023525745.1. NCBI lineage: Eukaryota > Viridiplantae > Streptophyta > Magnoliopsida > Asterales > Asteraceae > Arctium > Arctium lappa. Next base: position 14,440,271 of record CM042049.1, read on the forward strand.
ATATTTGTTTTAAAATGTGAACATTTTTTGTGTTTGTGAAACAAAAATACAATTAAAAGTTTCACATTGTAAACCGAATATATATGAATCAACCACATTGTGAAACAAATATATGTTAATCAATATATTAAATTATAGCCTTAGATGGAAAAAATCATGTGAAATAATACTTTATGATGATAGTTCTCATAGTTATCACAATATATGAGATTCTCAAATGATTAAGTAGGTTCCATTGGGAACCTAAGATTAATTAGGAATTCGGGAACCCCCTACAGCGTGACATGTGACATATCCATCATAATAGATATGGACGTGTTATTCATCATGGACGTGTTATTTATCATGAATGTGTTATTCATGATGAATATTCATCCTAAAGAGAGACATGTGGTGATGTGATCCATCAAGGCTTGTATTCAAATAATGGAGCTGATGAAAATTTAACCGAACTTAAATGATGAAGAGAAGAAATGGGACCAATCATGGAGCATAAAAAGAGTTATTTTCTTGAAGATTATTACATATTGGGCCAATCTAAAGGAACATTTCATGGGTCATCATCTTAATAGCCCAACTTGAGCTTTTCTTTCTATGTTTGTTTTGTTTGAGCCAAAAAGAATTAGTTAATTGTCAATTTCGTTTTTGTGGGACAAAATAATTTAGTAGATGGTCAAAAATCACATAGGTTATATGAATCAAGATATGAAGGATGTCTAGATTCATGAATTTAAGTTGATTAAGGATTAAAGTCTTGAATTTAATTAAGTCTTTTGATTTCTCTTTTGTATCTTATAAATAGGTTCCTTTTGTAATCTTTTGAAGACACATTTGATTTGAATGAAATTGTGAGTTTTAAACTCTTTTAGTTCTTTGTGAACTTTTGAACTTATCAAGTTATTATGAGCTTGTGGCGTTCAACACTTATCAATCAACTTGGTGGGTTGATTGTGGCGTGCTCTTAGACCAAGGTTCTTGTCTTTTTATAGACAACGAGTCGTGGTTTCTACCCAACTATCCTAGCAACCAATAGCAGGGGTGCTCAAAAACCCGACCAACCCGATCAACCCAACCCGAAAAAAAATCAACTCGAGGTAACCCGATATTTAATCGATACAAAATTAGGACAACCCGAATCTATTGGGTTGTTATTGGGTTAAACTCAAAGTAACCCGACCAACCCGATAAACGTTTTAGCGACTTCTCTAACATTATTTATATTTCATTTTAATATGTGTAAGTTACCAAAAACAATTCGACAATAACGAGCAATGAAACTCATAAAAGAACATTATTGGAAAATTATATGTAATACGTAAATATTTGATGAACTCTTATATTCTTTTGAATGATGGATCGTATTTCAAAGAAAATTTTCCTTATTTTTATGTTTTCAATATTGTTTTTACTTTGTTTAAACACAATCTGACCAACCCGACCAACCCGAAGGGTTGGGTTGGGTTGCACTTTTGTTTGAGTTGAGTTGGGTTGAAAATTCTCAAACCGCCAACATTTGGTTGGGTTGTTGAAATGCCTTCAACCCGATCAACCCAACCGGTGCCATGAGCACCCCTAACCAATAGAACGATCATGCAACACGTGTTCAAACCCACACTTGTTGGGCGAGATCACATCATTTGGTATCAGAACCATCACTATTGGTTGCATATCTTTTATTTTCTTATTTGTGTCCTCTTCTTATTCTCGATTTATTGGGATTTAAGAATCACGTTTTGGTAATGGGTTTTGTCATAGGTTGACAAGATTCTTATTAGTGACTATTGAATTCTAAAGAAATCATCCTCTCGTCTACTTCTCTTTTCTTTGGTTTCTTAGGATCAAAATTTGAGTATCAATAGTGGGTCTCATCACAAGTTGGCGAGGTTCCTATTATCGAGTTCTAAGTTCTTTGAGAAATTAAAAACTTTCTTATTTTAGTTATTTTCATGTTTTTACTTTGCTTTGTAGAAAGAAAAAAAGAAAAAAAAAGTCAAAAAAAAAACTCGAAAAAAATATATGGAATACAAAAAAGATTTTATAGTTCTTTTGTAGATGAAGATTCGGGACAAATCTTTTTGAAGAGAGAGGGAATGATGTGATCTATCAAGGCTTGTATTAAAGTAATGGAGCTAACGAAAATTTAACCGAGCTTAAATGATGAAGAGAAGAAATGGGACCAATCATGGAGCATAAAAAGAGTTATTTTCTTGAAGATTATCACATATTGGGCCAATTTGAAGGAACATTTTATGGGTCATCCTCTTAATAGCCCAACTTAGCTTTTTCTTTTTATGTTTGTTTTGTTTGAGCCCAAAAGAATTAGTTAATTGTCAATTTCGTTTTCGTAGGACAAATAATTTAATAGATGGTCAAAAGTACATAGGTTACACAAATCATGTCTAGCTTAGTTGGTTTCTCCAAGGACGGTAACATCCTGGGGGGATTGTGGATGGTATCCTAATCTACCCGAGTTCGAATCCAAGGGGAGTCAATTTGAGGGCATGAGGAGTACCCAGTCCTTGGGTTGGTCCAGTCTTTGACTGGGCTGCCCCCCCAGCCCAGTCTTAGATTGTGGTTGAGCTCTAGGTTCAGCGTAAGTTGGGCCGGGACAGCGGCGGATTAGTGGGCTGCCCGTGGATGCCCGATACCGTCGGGGAGGTGTGCGTGTGTTCGTGGTAGTTGTTCGTTGGTTCGATGCCGCTATGCCTTCCAAAAAAAAAGTACATAGGTTATATGAATCAAGATATGAAGGATGTCTAGATTCATGAATTTAAGTTGATTAAGGATTAAAGTCTTGAATTTAATTAAGTCTTTTGAATATAAATAGGTTCCTTTTGTAATCTTTTGAAGACACATTTGATTTGAATGAAATTGTGAGTTTTAAACTCTTTTAGTTCTTTGTGAACTTTTGAACTTATCAAGTTATTATGAGCTTGTGGCGTTCAACACTTATCAATCAATTTGGTGGGTTGATTGTGGCGTGCTCTTATACCAAGGTTCTTGTCTCTCTATAGACAATGGGTCGCGGTTTCCCCCCAACTATCCTAGCAACCAATAGAACGATCAGGCAACAGGGGTTCAAACCCACACTTGTTGGGCGAAATCACATCATGTGGCGCAGGCTATGGATGGTTCCCACCTTCCCAGGTTCCTAATTAACATTGGGTTCCTAACTGAACTTCTCTCTCTATACACACACACACATACACATATATATATATACATGGGAGGGATTATTTGCAAACCTTCGGATTTGTGATCACGTTTTTCTATTCATTTTAATATTATTTTTAGTTATGAGGGCTCAATAGTCATTTTGGTAAGGAAGGCTTTATTTATGGTAATTATCATGTTTATTTTATTTTCGGGTATATTCAATCATAACCATTTATGTTTTGGAAAATCAAATTTTTTTTTTAAAACGTCCGATTTTGTTGATGCAAGTGGTGTAACTGGAAAAGACTTCCATTGATTGTTCATCATTGATGGCTTGAAGGAGACAAATGATGTTGATTGTAACAGAGAAAGTTTCCATTGATTGCTCATGATGGAGAAAACTTCCCACTACAAAATTTTCGACCTTTTCCGACGGCCAAATCCGCCGGAAATCGGCGTTTTCGGCGGATTTGGTCGGCCGGAAACAGGGGCGCCGCAAATCATTTTTTTCGGCGGCATTTTCGGCGGATTGAGATTTTCGGCGGATTTGGCCGTCGGAAACGGATCCGATTTTTTTAAAATTTAAATGATTTGATTAATTAAGAAAATTAATTTTAACTATTTGCGGCGGATTTTCGGCGGAATATTCCGCCGAAAATAGTTATTTATTTATTTTTATTTGTACTTAATTTATTTATTTATTTTTATTAAAAAAATCTTTTGGCGAAATATGTCGGCGGATTTTCGGCGGAATATTCCGTCGAAAATAGTTATTTATTTATTATTTTCAGCGAAATACCAACGATACGTTATTTATCGACGATCAGTATTACCAACGGATTTTAGCGACGGATTAACGCCGACTACGTGACAGCGACGTTTATAGACGGATTACCGACGGAACGTTAAAAAAAAAATTAAAAATACAAAAAATCTGTATAAAAACCTATTAAAAAACATTGATAATTCATATGCAAAAACCATTACAAAAACTGTTGTCTTTAATACAATATCATCTCAAATCTGTAAACTAAATTCAATGTAGTCTGTAAACTAAAACATTGATAATGGTAATGGTGTTTCGGGTCTTCTCTTTCGTTATGAGCTCCATTCTTAGCTTTGCACGCCCAATCGATCTGCAACCACAAAAATAGGATATCTATGTTAATCAAATAAGATCTTGAATTATTCCAATTAACAATCAATCATTAATTCGAGATTCTAGTACAACCGTACATAGTTAACGGTAATAATTCAAACATACCAATTTGGTATAACATCAAAATAATAACCATTCATCAATATATGCGTTTCAGTTCGAAAATGGTTAAAAGAAAAACTCACCTCGATGACGACAAACGAGGAATTTAAACTTTAACCGAGACGACGATCGAAACCGAACACTTGCACAAACTTTGAAGTAAAATGTCAAGAAAGAGACGCTAAAATGGGCGATATCACCAACCAACCCACCTATATGCACAAGTGCATATAGCCTAGTTCAAATGGTAGCTCAATGTATTCATCAATATATGCGTTTCAGTTTGAAAATGGTTAAAAAAAAAACTCACCTCAATGACGAAAAACGAGGAATTTAAACTTTAACCGAGACGACGATCGAAACCAAACACTTGCACAAACTTTGAAGTAAAATGTCAAGAAAGAGACGCTAAAATGGGCGATATCACCAACCAACCCACCTATGTGCACAAGTGCATATAGCCTATATGCACAAGTGCATATAGCCTAGTTCAAATGGTAGCTCAATGTATTCATCAATATATGTGTTTCAATATATGTGTTTCAGTTGGAAAATGGTTAAAAGAAAAACTCACCTCAATGACGACAAACGAGGAATTTAAACTTTAACCGAGACGACGATCGAAACTGAACACTTGCACAAACTTTGAAATAAAATGTCAAGAAAGAGACGCTAAAATGGGCGATATCACCAACCAACCCACCTATATGCACAAGTGCATATAGCCTAGTTCAAATGGTAGCTCAATGTATTCATCAATATATGTGTTTCAATATATGCATTTTAGTTCGAAAATGGTTAAAAGAAAAACTCACCTCGATGACGACAAACGAGGAATTTAAACTTTAACCGAGACGACGATCGAAACCGAACACTTGCACAAACTTTGAAGTAAAATATATGCAATATATATACACACACTTGACACTTGAGTACTAGACACAAAATATATATCATACTAAATTACTAAAAGAACTTGCATATACTTTTTTCAATCACGACATATAGATGTACATGTACTATCAAAGAAAAAAATTTATGGGTCTATTCATATATATATATATATATATATATATATTAATATGCTCACAGCTCATAAAGAAAAAAATATTAAATATCAACAAAGTGTGAGTAGAAGTGTGATTGTGACCCTCACGCATAGTAGAGACTAAATATAAAAGAAGTGTATTATACATATACATAATAGCTCTGCTAACCGAAGAGGATCGAACACGAAAATGCAAAGAAAACGAGAAAAAATTGGAACTCATGAAGCACAATAGACGAATAGCAGCTTAGGAAAACCGGAGAAGAACAAGGTTTCCAAAAAAGAAATAGAGAAGGTTTTAGTCATTTTTTAAATAATTTAGCCTCGGTACTGAGGCGTACGCCTCTCTCCCTAGTCACCACCGAAGGGAGGCTGGCTGTTGAAAACGCAGCTGCAGCAGGCTGTTGAAACTGCAGCTGCAGCAGACTGCTATTTCACAGCAGCAGCAGCCCCCTATACGCAGCCCCGCCTCTGAAGAGTGAAGAAAAAGGTAAAAATATAATTCATAAAAATGCAAAAAATCCCACAAGAATGTGCAAGAAAAGAAACAAGATGATGTCCTGCAACACATATTCACACAATTCACAAGTACCCATGATCTCCCCTCTTTTCATTTTCCATTCAAATTTGTGGGTTTTCTTCACAAATCACAATGTCATGTTTTGTCCCAAGAAACCAGTAAAAAGATGAATAAAGACTCAAAATTTTGTTTATTAGTCAATGTTATTCACCATATTCACAAGAAATTAATCAATGTGATTCGCCATATTCACAAGAAATTAATCAATGAATAAATACTCTCCCTTTTCATTTTCTATTCAAATTTGTGGGTGTTCTTCACAATGCCATGTTTTGTCCCAATAAACCAGTAAAAAGATGAATAAATAGTTAAATTACCAGCTTCGTAAGTCATTTCAAGTGAGTGTTATTCACCATATTCACAAGAAATCCAACAAAATACCTTTTAGAACACTTGTGAATACATGTCACTGATCCCACTTCAACCATGCTACTACTGGTACTACACTCAACACTCATCTCTACATACCAAAAAACACAAATCACAACCAATTTCACAGCAAACAATTAGAAGAAAAAAAAGATGCAAAAAATGGTTGAAAATTGATCAAACTAAACAGTAAAAAGAAATTACCACCACTATCCAAGATCAAAACTTTTACACACCCACAATCACAAACAAGAAATGGGTCCTAAAAAACCTCTGAAATCAAAGTCAAAACCCCAACTTTTCTTCAATCTAAACACTTTTTAGCGGACTCGTGCCTGTGGAGCTTGGCAATCTTACCAAGTTGAAATCCATGTTAGTAAAAATCTTCAATTTTCAACCATCGAACCAGTTTAACAAATCGAACCGTTTATCAAATCGAACCAGTTTATCAAACTAAATCAGGAACAAATCGAACAAGTATACCTCTATAATCGATGGTGGTGGTGGCGATGTCAACCGGTGGTGGTGGTTTCTGGTAGTCGACAGCGGCAGGGGTGGTGGGGAGGGCTCTCGACAGCGGCAGGGGTAGCTAGGGCTCTCGACGGGGACAACAACGTCAGGGGTAGGGAGGGAGGGCTCTCGACGGGGACGAGAGCTGCCAATCTTGGTAGACAGCGGCAGGGGTGGTGAGATGGAGCGTCGATTTGAGGATGAACGGGTCAAAAGGGGTGGGAAGGGAGGGAGTCATGAAATAATTGGGGGGAAAATTTTTGGGGGGGGGGAAATAAGGTGGAATAAAATTCTAAGGGGAAAGGAAAATTACAAGAATCTTAACTTAAAACAATTATTAAAGAAAACATTGTTTTATTATTTTAATGTTCATTTTATAAAAAAAATATTATTTTATTAAACCTAAAATAATTTACATTATTATTAAACTATCGAAGAAAAAACTCATATGCATCAACTACTGTTTATTGATACAAATTACTTAAAATTCAAAATTACAAGTCATGATGCATGGGCACAAATTTCTAAAGCTATATGTTTGAATTCATAACTAAACGATCCGTTAAAGCCCAACTGAGAATTAAAACCCAACCGGATTCGTTAAAGCCCAACCGGGTACGTTAAAGCCCAACCATATCCATTAAAGCTCAACTATACCCATTAAAGCCCCACTGGGTACGTTAAAGCCCAACCGGATCCATTAAAGACCAACTGGGTACGTTAAAGCTCAACTAGGTACGTTAAAGCCCAACAAGATCCATTAAAGCCCAACTAGGTACGTTAAAGCCTAACCGCATCCATTAAAGCAATACTGGATCAATTAAAGCCCAACCGGGTATTTAAAGTCCAACTGGATGCATTAAAGCCCAACCGGATCCGTTAAAACCCAACCGGATCCGTTAAAACCCAACCGGATCCATCAAACCCCAATTGAATTCGTTAAAGCCCAACCGAGTGCGTTAAAAAACCAACTGGATCCGTTAAAGCCCAACCGTGTACGTTAAAGCCCAACCGTATCCATTAAAGCTCAACTTACCCATTAAAGCCACACTAGGTACGTTAAAGCCCAACCGGATCCATTATAACCCAATTGGATCTGTTAAAGACCAATCGTGTACGTTAAAGACCAACCGTATCCATTAAAGCTCAACTTACCCATTAAAGCCACACTAGGTACGTTAAAGCCCAACCGGATCCATTATAACCCAATTGGATCCGTTAAAGACCAACTGAGTACGTTAAAGCCCAACCGGAACCGTTAGAGCCCAACCGGATCGATTAAAGCTCAACTATACCCATTAAAGCCCCACTGGGTACGTTAAAGCCCAAACGGATCAATTAAAGACCAACTGGGTACGATAAAGACCAACTGTGTACGTTATAGCTCAAATGGTTCCATTGAAGCCCAACTGGGAACGTTAAAGCCCAATTGTATCCGTTAAAGCCCAACTGGATCCATCAAACCCCAATTGGATCCGTTAAAGCCCAACGTGGTGCGTTAAAACCCTACTGGATCCATTAAAGCTCAACCGGGTACATTAAAGCCTAATCGTATCCATTAAAGCTCAACTTACCCATTAAAGTCCCACTGGGTATGTTAAAGCACAACCGGATCCATTATAACCCAATTGGATTCGTTAAAGACCAACTGAGTACGTTAAAACCCAACCGGATCCATTAAAGCCCAACTGGATCCGTTAAAGCCCAACTGGGTACGTTAAAGCCCAACTGGGTACGTTAAAGCCTAACTGGATCCGTTAAAGCCAACTGAGTACATTAAAGCCCAACGGGGTGCGTTAAAACCCTACTGGATCCATTAAAGCCCAACCGGGTACGTTAAAGCCCAACAGTATCTATTAAAGCTCAACTTACCCATTAAAGCCCCACTGGGTACGCTAAAGCTCAACTTGATCCATTGAAGCCCAACTAGGTACGTTAAAGCCCATGTGGGTATGTTAAAGACCAACTGGATCCATTAAAGCTCAACTGGATCTGTTAAAGCCCAAATAGGTACGTTAAATCCCAACTGGGTACGTTAAAACCCAACTGGATCTGTTAAAGCCTGACTAAATTCATTAAAGACCAAATGGATCCTTTAAATACTAACTGGATACGTTATAGCCCAATTGGGTACGTCAAATCCTAAATGGGTACATTAAAGACCAATTGGATCCGTTAAAGCCCAACCAGATCTGTTAAAGCCCAATCGGATCCATTAAAGACCAACGGGATCCATTAAAGATCAACTGGATCCGTTAAAACCCACTGGGTATGTCAAAGCCCAACTAGATACGTTAAAGACCAACTATATCCATTAAAGCTCAACTGGTAACCGTTAAAGCCCAAACGGATCAATTAAAGACCAACTGTGTACGTTAAAGCTCAACTGGTTCCATCGAAGCCCAACTGTATTCATTAAAGCTCAACTGGTTCCATTGGCGGAATCAAATTTTTTTTAAAAGTTTTCTAATAAAAAATAATATTTAATTTTCGGCGGATTTTATTTTTTTAAAAAAATATAGAATATCCGCCGAAAATGTTTTAAAATTTTCGGCGGATTTCTGACGGATTTTTATTTTTTATTTTTTTTAATTCATTTAAATATAATAATTAATTAAATATTTTCGGCGGATTTTCGGCGGATTTAATTTTTTTATTTTTTTTAAAAAATATAGAATATCCGCCGAAAGTGTTTTAAATTTTTCGGCGGATTTCCGACGGTTTTTTAATTTTTTAATTCATTTAAAAATAATACGTAATTAACTATTTTCGGCGGATTTTCGGCGGATTTTATTTATTTTTATTTTTTTAAAAAATTTTCGGCGGATTTCCGACGGATTTTAATTAATTAAACTAATTAATTAAAATCCGCCGAAAATCCGCCGAAAATAGTTAATTAATTATAATTAATAAGAAAAAAAATAAAAAAATTATATTCCGTCGGAAATCCGCCGAAAATAATTGATTTAAAAAAAAAAATCCGTCGGATTTTCGGCGGAAGTCAAACTTGGTTGACCCGTTTGACTTCCGGTGGAAATCCGCCGAAAATGCCTCCTTTTCTAGTAGTGTCCATGATTGTTCATCATTACAAAAATCATCATGGGTTCATCCGTTGATTGTTCATCATGCAGAAAATTTCCATTGACTGTTCATCATGGACAAATGAAACAGTTTCACTACAAAATCATCGTCGGTTTATGGGTTCATCATGGATTGTTCATCAGGGAGAGAACTTCCCCATTTTCATCTAAACACACAGGATTATTTGCGATATTCGTGAAGTTTGAAAAAGTGTTTTTCTTCATCAATCTTTTGCTTCTCTTGCGCCCTGTGTGATGAAATGTATACTCAACAATGTTTCTTCGTTAAAAAATCAAAAGCCGTGAAACCCTAAATTCTTACCTTCAATGAAATCGACCATGATTATCGAAGATTTTGATTTGTGCTTGTGGATTTTGGTACCCGGAATACAGAAATTCCAGCGTCTTGATCACGCCCGTCAAATTTTCGTGATTTCATCTGGTTTCTGTGATTAGGAGTTCCATTTTTGGATGATTTTTTGCCCTTTCGGGCTATTTTAATTAATTAAAGATATTAATTATTATTATATAAATAACACAATTAGATTTTGACCATACATTGATAAAATCTACGGTTATAAATTGATTGCGTAGTTTGTACTAATAGGGTGGTTTACAAATGAAACCACCTCTCTCTCTCTAACATGATGCACATTGAATAAAATTTAGATTAAATATTTAAATTCTAAAACATAATTTGTTTGATATTATAATTTTAGCAATTTTATAAGATATCATATTGAAAAAGTCAAGTTATAAACTAGTTTATTGAGATTTATTTTAACTTTTTTTTTTCATTCATATTATGTCTTTATATCTTTTCTTTGCATGACATGAATTCAAGCCAGTCTGCTTCGGAGAATCTGATTCTACTTTCATGCCAGCTTAATTAGTCTTACCAGACACGATTAGTTAATTTGTTAACAGTCAGTTAACAGCTAACTTATCAGTTACTATATCAATCAAAATAATTTAAGAATAATACTAGAATCCAAACAAAATGATAATCAGGGAAAAAAATTATCTTTTGTAATCGATTTATTGATTATCAAAATCATTTTATAAGTATAAAATTTAGTTTGATGTACAGGATGCATATACAACTCAAAACACTTTTATTAATTATTCAGATTTAATATAATCAAGATTCGATAAATGATCTATATACAATTAAAAAATAATATTTTAAACAATTCAACTTCAATATTTGAAAAATGGGATTAAACAATGACATCACTTCATCACAATCTTTTATAATGTATATAATTCAAATTTATAATTACAAGAAATATAAAAATCAAATATTCAATTATTTGTCAAGATTTTACCGTATTGAATAATATACAATAATTATATCATATCATGAATTTATGTATTTAATAATAATAATAATAATAATAATAATAATAATATTTTAATATATACTTCCTCCGTCCCACAATGAAAATGACACATAGTTTTAGGAATGTGCAACTATTACACTTTTTAAATAACCAAATTATACTTGTACCCTGAGAAACTTTATCCACCTTATAATTAAGGGTAAAATGGGAAGTTGGAAGCTTACTTTTGAAATTGGACATTTATTTTTGGACAAACTAAAATTGTAATGTGGACACTTAATTTGGGACGGAAGGAATATTAAATTTAAAATAGTGGTATCATAATTGCTTCACATTGATGACTATGATAAATAGTATAGAGTTAAACTACACTTTTGGTCCCAGTGGTTTCCCGAAATTAACACCTTTCGTCCCTGTAGTTTTGAAATTAACACCTTTCGTCCCGAAATTAACACCTTTAGTCCCTTCCTCTAACGGTCAAATCCGGTCGTTTTTGCATACCACGATGGCCAAACTGTAATTTCGAAACTGCAAGGACGAAAGGTGATACTTTCGGGAAACCACAGGGACCAAAAGTTTAGTTTATTCAATAATACATCATAATATGTCTATCCATATTTAAATATATCGATTTTACATAACTACATTTTAAATGTGTTTTGTCACTTCTTGGACTTTAATAATATTTTTAAATTAAATATATACATACATATGAGAGAGATTTGTACAAGAATGCTAACTATCTAAGAAAATAAAGAGACAACTCTAGTTAATAATTTTTTAATCATAATTTCAAAAATATGAATTTCCAAAATTCAGGTTAAAAGGCTATTAATGTCATATTAGGCGATTAATTAATATATGATAGTATTGACTTCCTCTGAATTTAGGATGGCAACATCTTAGTCAAATTAAAACATATGTACCATGTGTCTTTCTTCAAGTAAATCGTGATTTTGTTAATTTCTGTTATTGTAACACCCTCGACCTCGGTATGTAATTATTTTGATTCGATCATGTTTTACCGTTAGCGTTGGGCTTGGTTTTGGGTTCGTGGGCTTCTCGGGTCAAAGCTTGGAAAAATTTGGGCCTCGGTACCACTGGGGCGATTGTGCCCGCGATTGTGACAGGAGTCACTCTCGCGGGGCACTATCGCGAGAGATGTACCGTAGCTCGGGGCGCGGTGGCGATTGTGCCCGCGATTGTGACAAGAGTCACTCTCGCGGGGCACTATCGCGAGAGTTGTACCGAGAGTGGGGGGGAGCCGGCGATTGTGACAGCGATTGTGACAGATGTCACAATCGCGAGGCAAGGTCGCAGTCGGGTGCAGCCCATTTAAAACTCACTCCCACGACCTAAAATTCAATATCTGGTTTGGAAGCTGACTTAGGGCGATTTTGGAGAACAAAAAGTTAGGGTTTTCATCCTCCCTCATTGAATGCTCCTAGTAAAGACTCTTATGGTTGGTTGGTGGATTTAATGTTAGGTTCTTGCTTGTGGTTAAGAAGATCAAGTGTCATTTCTTCCTTCTCTCAAGTATCATCTAGGGTTTGGTGTGTAACCCTTGCAAGGTGAGTTTTCTTGGGCACTTCTCCCTTATATATGCTTTAGTTGTTGTATCTATAATCTTTCCTTGTCTCCTAGTCATAGTTGGATTTTGTTGGGTCTTGACCTAACTAGAGATTTTGAAGATACTATGGTTATTTGACTAAACAAGTTTTATGGGATGATATGTTAAAGAAAGTAATGGTGTTCACATTTACTCAATCATTCGTTAACTAATGTTTTGCTATTTGGGATATTGGTATCACATGAAGAGAAAACTAGGGTTTTGGAAATTGGTCTCTTGAAGTATATGCATGATTGTATATGGTTATAATTGGTAAGTTGGGTTTTGGTTTAGTGCAATGGATCCATAGGCACGGTAACCCAATGTCTTGTCCGGACATTTGGTTACCCTTGGCACGGGATAGGCATCAGGCTCCATGGTAAGTAGGGTGTGGGCCTATACGGTCGGGCAGCGTCCCATGGACAGTAAGGTGTAATCCCATTGTGCTTGAGTTGCCCTGTTTTGGGAACTCTCAAGAATAGACCTGGAGTGGTTGACTTGATGTTTTCGAGCAAAAGACTTGGAGTAGTTGAGCTCGCTATGTGGTTTTGAACTATTGACAGTATATGTTGAATACTAATGTTTAATTGGCTTTACCTTGATTTAGTTCACGGCTAGATCGGCTACATGACTTCAAACGGGTTTATCGTTCATTTTAACTTTCGTCTATTTATTCTCACTAGGCTTTAGCCTAACACTTGTTATGTGGTTGTCATGTGTGGCAGGTCACTCTAGCGATGGGATGCGTCGGGATTGAGTGGACGACTTTGGGTTCGAGAGCGGTCTTTTTGATGATTTAGTGACCGACACCATTGGAAGTATAGATTATTACTTTTGGGAGAATAGCGACACCCAACCTTAATCTTGCTCACTCAAGTTAGATTATTAGGTTGTCGAGTTTATTCTTAAATTGTCATGGGTTGTAATTACCGTATTATAGTCCCCGTGTTGGGTTGACATACACTAGTCCGTTTAGCTGTATACTTTATTACAGGTTAATGGATCTCCCGCTTTGGGTAGATTGGCTATTATTATTTTCAGACGTTATATGGCCAAATTTCCAAATTTTAAATTACTCCCAATTTTTAGGATGTTACAAGTTGGTATCAGAGCATTGGTTTAAGTGAACTAGGTATGAAGGTAGAGTGCCTAAACTTAAACTGTGACTGTTAAGCTATGAACTGTGAGAAGGGGGTAGAACTACTAAGATAGGTGGGACTTAGGGTCGACGGAACTTGCACAAGTTGAAAGTTGTAGTGATGGTAACGATAACTCTTACGTATAATGTGTTCATAATTTCACTTAGCTAACGTTATTATGAAGATGTTTTACGTGAGTATGTTTGATCTACTATTGTTATGATAATTAATAAGTGTAATGGTACGTTTCTTGTGTTACTTTTGTGGGCTTGTCTCTTATTATGTGGTATTTTGTGTGTGACAGAATCATGGTTAATACTCGAAATCGTCCGGAAGGTCAAGAGGCCACAACATCCACGACCAACCAACCGAGGGTGACTGCTGTGGAAGAACCTCCTCTCGTGGTAAATGTGTTGGGCGGGGGACCCGAGTTCATTCCTCGTCGCAACTTAGAAACGAATGATCCCATTTTGGAGGAGGTGACGGCGGAAACCAGGATGATGGACCGCATGATGGTAGCTATGAACCGAGCGATGGCCCAACAACAAGAAATGTTCCTCAAACTCCTAGAGGACCGTGATATCAACAACCGAAGGCCTGAAGCGGTGGACGAAAACGTTGTTGTAGCGGGGTCTGGAGGTCCCGGACCTATAAACCCTACTGAAGTCACCGCAACCCCTAGGGTTGAGCAAGTGGCAAAAGCTTGCACGTTCAAGGCCTTTCTGGATTGCCGACCACTGGAGTTTAAGGGTTCTGATGATCCGTCGGTCTGTGTGAGTTGGATCCGAGAAATGGAACAGGCATTTCGATCAAGCGAATGTGGAGAAGGGCAGAAAGCAATTTTTGGCTCACAAATGTTGAGGGGGACGACCCTCACTTGGTGGAATGTATATTCCGCTTCTCTTGAAGTGACGGTATTGGCCAAATTGTCGTGGGCCACATTCAAAGAGAAACTTCTTGAAGAGTACTGCAACGAGAGGTCGATGGACCGGATAAGGGATGAATTCCAAAATCTGAAGATGGGTAGCGGGTCAGTGAAAGAGTACACCCGGTTGTTTATGGACAAGATGGGGCTGGTGGGACACCTGGTCCCTACCGAGAAGGAAAAGATCAAAGCCTACATTAAAGGGCTTCCATCCGACATGATGTCAATGGTAAGGGTATCGAAGACCTCTACACTCAGGGAGGCGATCGAGGAAGCACAATTATTGGAGGACGCTTCTACCTTGAAAAGGGAAGAAGGTTCTTGCCTAGCCGAAAAGAGAAAGTGGGAAGGAAATTCCTTAGCCTCCAAGAAACCAAGACCGTTCAACAACAACAACTACCACCGGAAGGCAGATTCTAGACCCGATGCTAAGTGGTGTTCCAAGTGCCGAAACAAACATTACGGTCCATGTAACTTTGTTCCCGGGGCTTGCTTTAAATGTGGAAAGCCCGGACATGCGTATAAGGATTGTCCCGTCAAGGGGCGTTTGTGTTACGAGTGTAAAGAGCCGGGTCATATTCGGGATGAATGCCCGAAACTGAAGACCGGCGGAAGCGGCGAAAAGAAGGCGGAACCTCCAAGAGTAGCCGGGAGAGCTTTCCAAATGTCGTATGAGGAAGCCAAAGCCTCTACTGATGTGGTATCGGGTACGTTTCTCCTAAACTCCGTACCTACGCGTGTATTGTTCGATTCGGGTGCTAGCTTCTCATTTATATCCGATACCTTTTGTCAAAAGATTGCCATGCCTATGAGTAGTTTAGACGAAGCCATTGTGGTAGAAATAGCTAACGGGGGACAAGTGATAATTCGAGATGTAGTAAGGAATTGCACTCTTGAATTTGATGGTAGAAAATTTCCGGTTAGTTTGATGCCTACGCAATTAGGAGGGTTCGATGTGGTAATAGGAATGGATTGGTTATCGGAAAACCATGCCGAGATCGTGTGTTCCAAGAAAATGGTTCGACTACCCTTAGGAAATGGTGAGGCGACGATCATTTATGGTGAAAGGAGAAAAGGTGAAGTAGCGATTATCTCAATGATCAAAGCGCGAAAATTTCTGGCGAAAGGATGCTCATCCTTCTTGGCTTATGCTATCGACACCAAACTCGAGAAGAGGAAGTTAGAAGACGTAAGGGTGGTGCGCGAGTTCCCCGACGTATTCCCGGAGGACTTGCCCGGTTTGCCACCCGATCGACTTGTGGAATTCAGAATTGATCTCATTCCGGGGGCGGCCCCGATTGCGCGAGCTCCCTACCGCCTGGCTCCTACCGAGATGCAAGAGATGATGACTCAACTACAAGACCTTCTGGAAAAGGGTTTTATTCGACCAAGTTCGTCACCTTGGGGAGCACCGGTCTTGTTTGTCAAGAAGAAGGACGGCTCGATGAGGATGTGTATCGACTACAAAGAACTGAACAAGGCTACGGTGAAAAACAAGTACCCGCTTCCGAGGATAGACGACTTGTTTGATCAACTACAAGGTGCGGGTTGCTTTTCAAAGATCGATCTGCGGTCGGGGTATCATCAAGTGAAGGTGGCAAAGAGCGACATCCCAAAGACGGCGTTCAGGACGCGTTACGGTCACTATGAGTTCCTAGTGATGCCGTTCGGTCTAACCAACGCGCCGACTATATTCATGGATTTGATGAATCGTGTGTGCCGACCACTCCTCGACAAATCGGTAATTGTGTTCATTGATGACATCTTGGTTTATTCCAAAGATGAGAAGAGTCACGAGAAACACCTTCGGGAGGTGTTAGAGATTTTAAGACGAGAAAAACTTTATGCAAAGTTTTCTAAATGTGAATTCTGGCTTCAAGAGGTGCAGTTTTTGGGGCACGTGGTTACAAGGGAAGGAGTGAAGGTGGATCCCGCTAAAATCGAGGCCATGATGAATTGGGAAACGCCCAAAAGTCCATCCGAAATCCGAAGTTTCCTCGGACTGGCGGGATACTACCGAAAATTCATTCAAGACTTCTCTAAGATAGCTTCAGCATTGACGGCCTTGACTCGAAAGAATGTGAAATTTGTTTGGACCGGGAGTCAAGAGAAGGCGTTCCGAACCCTACAACAGAAGCTTTGCGAAGCTCCCATACTCTCTCTACTCGAAGGAACAGAAGATTTTGTGGTGTACAGCGATGCGCCAAAAATGGGTTTGGGATGCGTTCTAATGCAAAGGGGTAAAGTGATTGCTTACGCTTCACGACAACTTAAGGTCCATGAAGTCAACTACCCAACGCACGACTTAGAATTAGCGGCGGTGGTGTTTGCTTTAAAGTTGTGGCGACACTACCTCTATGGCACAAAGTGTACCCTTTTTACGGATCACAAAAGTTTGAGGCACATTTTCGACCAGAAGGAATTAAACATGAGGCAACGGAGATGGTTGGAATTATTAAAAGATTATGACTGCGAGTTGCTTTACCACCCGGGTAAGGCAAACGTTGTCGCCGACGCTCTTAGTCGGAAGGATTATGGAGGAAAGTCTAAAGCTACTTTCATACGGATCGAGTTGACATCGGCACTCATCGATCGGATTAAAGTGTCGCAACTAGAAGCTTTGCTAGAAGAAAATCTCAAGGAGGAGGTCATGTCAAAGCAACATCTACTCCTAACGGAGGATAGTCGAGGAGTAAAGCTTTTCAATGGGCGAGTCTGGGTGCCTAGGATCGGGGGCAACCGAGAAATTCTCCTCGAGGATGCCCACAAATCTAAGTATTCCATTCATCCGGGAAGCACGAAGATGTATCGGGACTTAAAGTTACACTATTGGTGGCCGGTCATGAAGCTTGATGTGGCGCGGTACGTGGAGCGGTGCGTGACTTGTTTGCAAGTAAAGGGCGAACACCAACGACCTTATGGGAGTTTGCAATCTTTAGAAATTCCGGAATGGAAATGGGAGCACATCACGATGGATTTCGTGACGAAATTGCCGAAGACATTGCGCGGCCACGACACCATTTGGGTGATCGTGGATCGTTTGACCAAGAGCGCTCATTTCTTGGCTATGCGAGAGACTTTGCCCATGGATAAGTTGGCAAAACTGCATATCGACGAAGTAATATCTCGTCATGGTGTACCGTTATCTATTGTCTCTGATCGGGACAGTCGGTTCACGTCGCATTTTTGGGATGGGTTGCAAAAAGAATTGGGCACGCGAGTGAAGTTGAGCACGACTTATCATCCTCAAACCGACGGACAGAGCGAGAGAACAATCCAGACGTTAGAAGATATGTTGAGATCGTGTGTAATCGACTTTGGGGGTAGTTGGGACTCGCATTTACCTTTGGTGGAGTTCGCGTACAACAATAGCTACCACTCAAGCATTGGAATGGCTCCGTTTGAAGCTCTATACGGTCGCAAATGCCGAACTCCCGTATGTTGGCTAGAGGCGGGGGAGAAGCAGTTTGTCGGACCTGAAATTGTGCAAGAGACGGCGGATAAGGTGAGGAATATTCGTGAGCGTTTGAAGGCGGCACAAGATCGACAGAAAAGTTATGCTGACAAGAAGCGCCGACCGATAGAATTCCAAGTGGGTGATCGTGTTATGTTGAAGGTGTCTCCTTGGAAGGGGATTATACGTTTTGGAAAACGCGGAAAGTTAAGTCCCCGGTTCCTTGGGCCCTTTGTGGTGCTTAAGCGTGTGGGACTACAAGCTTATCAGTTGGAACTCCCTCAGGAAATGAGTGGAATCCATAACACCTTTCATGTGTGTTATCTCCGTAAGTGCCTAGCGGAAGAGGAGAGTGTCATTCCACTTTCCGAAATTAGAGTTGATGAAAGAAATCGTTGCATAGAAGATCCGGAAACAATATTGGAGAAGAATACGAAAAAGCTTCGCCACAAGGAAGTCACGATGGAAAAAGTCCAATGGAAGCATCACCGTGGTGCTAATGTGACATGGGAGGCTGAGGAAGATTTAAAGCGGAGATACCCTCACCTCTTCACTTAGTCAAGATTTCGAGGACGAAAACTCCTCCAAGTTGGGGAGGATTGTAACACCCTCGACTTCGGTATGTAATTATTTTGATTCGATCATGTTTTACCGTTAGCGTTGGGCTTGGTTTTGGGTTCGTGGGCTTCTCGGGTCAAAGCTTGGAAAATTTTGGGCCTCGGTACCACTAGGGCGATTGTGCCCGCGATTGTGACAGGAGTCACTCTCGCGGGGCACTATTGCGAGAGATGTACCGTAGCTCGGGGCGCGGTGGCGATTGTGCCCGCGATTGTGACAAGAGTCACTCTCGCGGGGCACTATCGCGAGAGTTGTACCGAGAGTGGGGGGGGGAGTCGGCGATTGTGACAGCGATTGTGACAGATGTCACAATCGCGAGGCAAGGTCGCGGTCGGGTGCAGCCCATTTAAAACTCACTCCCACGACCTAAAATTCAATATCTGATTTGGGAGCTGACTTGGGGCGATTTTGGAGAACAAAAAGGTAGGGTTTTCATCCTCCCTCATTGAATGCTCCTAGTAAAGACTCTTATGGTTGGTTGGTGGATTTAATGTTAGGTTCTTGCTTGTGGTTAAGAAGATCAAGTGTCATTTCTTCCTTCTCTCAAGTATCATCTAGGGTTTGGTGTGTAACCCTTGCAAGGTGAGTTTTCTTGGGCACTTCTCCCTCATATATGCTTTAGTTGTTGTATCTATAATCTTTCCTTGTCTCCTAGTCATAGTTGGATTTTGTTGGGTCTTGACCTAACTAGAGATTTTGAAGATACTATGGTTATTTGACTAAACAAGTTTTATGGGATGATATGTTAAAGAAAGTAATGGTGTTCACATTTACTCAATCATTCGTTAACTAATGATTTGCTATTTGGGATATTGGTATCACATGAAGAGAAAACTAGGGTTTTGGAAATTGGTCTCTTGAAGTATATGCATGATTGTATATGGTTATAATTGGTAAGTTGGGTTTTGGTTTAGTGCAATGGATCCATAGGCACGGTAACCCAATGTCTTGTCCGGACATTTGGTTACCCTTGGCACGGGATAGGCATCAGGCTCCATGGTAAGTAGGGTGTGGGCCTATACGGTCGGGCAGCGTCCCATGGACAGTAAGGTGTAATCCCATTGTGCTTGAGTTGCCCTGTTTTGGGAACTCTCAAGAATAGACCTGGAGTGGTTGACTTGATGTTTTCGAGCAAAAGACTTGGAGTAGTTGAGCTCGCTATGTGGTTTTGAACTATTGACAATATATGTTGAATACTAATGGTTTATTGGCTTTACCTTGATTTAGTTCACGGCTAGATCGGCTACATGACTTCAAACGGGTTTATCGTTCATTTTAACTTTCGTCTATTTATTCTCACTAGGCTTTAGCCTAACACTTGTTATGTGGTTGTCATGTGTGGCAGGTCACTCTAGCGATGGGATGCGTCGGGATTGAGTGGACGACTTTGGGTTCGAGAGCGGTCTTTTTGATGATTTAGTGACCGACACCATTGGAAGTATAGATTATTACTTTTGGGAGAATAGCGACACCCAACCTTAATCTTGCTCACTCAAGTTAGATTATTAGGTTGTCGAGTTTATTCTTAAATTGTCATGGGTTGTAATTACCGTATTATAGTCCCCGTGTTGGGTTGACATACACTAGTCTGTTTAGCTGTATACTTTATTACAGGTTAATGGATCTCCCGCTTTGGGTAGATTGGCTATTATTATTTTCAGACGTTATATGGCCAAATTTCCAATTTTTAAATTACTCCCAATTTTTAGGATGTTACAGTTATCATACTATATGATAACAAAAGACGTTATGATCCGTTTCAGAGGAATTCAAACCCATTCCAAATTCTACGAACCAAACACACAAAACGAATTCAAATCCTCCCAAATCCAAATCTCTTCAAATCCAAATCTATAACACTATCAAAACTGGAAATAGCAACTAATTTAAAATTTTCTACATACATCGATAATTGAATCAACTACAAACACAATTCAAGGTTTAACCTCAATAGACGCATTTCATTCTATACATATAGTCTATAATAAGAACGGGTGCTACTAAAACCCAGTAACAAACGCTATCTCCAAACTACGGGAGACTTCACAAACTACTTACCCTTGAGTAAAGTTAAGGTTCAACTCTTCAACACTGCTAAAATCAAACCCCAACTGGAACATGATGCACATACCGACAAATAAAAAGGTTAGGCTTAAGGCCTAGTGAGCTCAAGAGTTTTCAACATTTATAAATGAACTGTTAAAAGAAGACTGCAATTAAAATCATACCCTTTTAAAATGGTTTACTTAAGATATGGGAACGACTCGTTTACCAATTAAATGCATTTTAAACGAAAAAGACACCAATATGAACGTTAACCAAACCAAACTGTTTTAAGGATTAAGATCCTGACATAAAACGTTCTTTAGTAAATTTAAATTCAACCCAAACTTACTCCAAATGATAATAGAAAGCGAACTCCCAATTTATAAAAACGCAGATACAACTTTACATCCCAAAACACCAAAAACACGGGTGGGGCATAATACGCGATCCTTAAATGATGGAAAAAATCCATATAAATGTAATATACCATCGAAAACATGGAACCGAAATTCAATACTCACGTGACCATGAAATGGAATGAAACCCAAATATTAAAGCATGGACACTTAAAATATCCAAAATATTGTTGGTCGACAACGGGGGAGATCCGTATCCATTGAGAGTGGAGGAACACAAAAGTATGCCACTCATACAACGTTAATCGTATGACACTTCACGACATAAAAGCCCAAGTGTCCCTACGACTCCTTTCAAGCTACACCCAAAGAGATAGCTGACCTTAGCGAATATTACCATGAATACCGCCAAAGGCTCGACACAGTCGGGGGTTACAACCATGGCGTTGCCCCAACATGGCGGAGGCCCCAAATATAAAGATCTCCCCTCTAGCTCATGATAACTCAACCAGACTCAGCCCTCCTAGTGTACACTTGAAAGGTTAAGGTCATAAAATATGGGTCCCAGAGTCCAACCCCGTAATACCCAGTTGACCATGAAATAAAGACTGACTTACGTGCCTATGGATCCAATGCAACACAGTCTAACAATACATGACTACACATGAATGACCAACGCACCCGAGCATGTAATTATCATAATTATTCAATAAGATGCATTAAGGTGTAAATCGTACACGGGCTCAATATAGAGCCATTAAAACTAGACAAGTGTCCACGAGACTCTTTTAAATCGAAACCAAGCTAAAATGCTCAAAATCCATTTGACCAACAAATAATGGTTCTCCAAATAATAAAACGCATCTAGATGACGTTTATGCAAACACATACTTCAAAGATGTGATTAGCCCAAAACTCAACACAGATTGGGACACATCATTTTCCAAATGGTTTATGAAATCAAGTACACTAAAAATGCATCTATCATGAATTAGACTTCATTTGTACAAAATCACCAAAGATGTATAAATCATAAAATAGACTTTATTTGTACAAAATCACCAAAAAGCATAAATCACACTATTACTTGTCAAGATATCCAAATCCCAAATATGGGCATTTTATGCGACTAAAACAACCCAAGTTTATCAAATATGAAAACTTATCAAAATACCCAACATATTGACAATTACCAAGTAAAACATATTTTTACTTCAAAATACTCATTTTGGCATGTACATAGTTTTCACAAAGCAACTTGAACTCACCTTGCTAGATTTAGGCTAAATCTAGATTTTACCCCAAATTGAGCTTCCTTGAAGAAATCTGAACCTTCAAGCCAAATCTTCCAAAACCTAGATCCACAAGGATTCAACCATAAATATCCATATTTAACCATTTAGAATCATTCCCCAAACATTTTACATAAAGATCCCAACTTATTTCAAAACCCTAATTTCCATAAATGAATAAAATAGGAGGTTACCTTAACAATAACTCCAATCCACCAACCAAAATACTTCTAGATCACCAAGATGATCCATGCACTCCCATTCTTCAAAATGATAGAAAGGGTCGGGTGAAAACCCTTGAAATTGGTGAGGATGGTGAAGAAGATGAAGACATCTTAGCTCTAGCTTCAAACCATGCTAGATGAAGGAGAAACACTTGGTTTAGAGGAGGAAAAACTACAAAATGGGTTAGGGTTTGTGGGGGAAGAAGGGGAAATGATTTGGGAGAGAAAGGGAAGAGGTTAGAAGTAAGAAATGGGAAGAATGGTTGAAATCCCGTATTTGACAGCCTCTCAAACCCCTGGTGCGACATTGCCAGGCGGGCAATGTCGCTGGTGTGTACCAGCACGCGGTACCCTCTATGCGACTGTGACAGTGTGACTATGACACTGTCATAGTCGCCGGCCATTGTCGCGGGACCCTTCTCAAGCCCCGAAACTTAACTTTTTCAACGCCAATACTCTCGATACTCTAAAGGGCTTTCAATAATGTTTTCCCAACATAAATACCACCATTTACAAGTTGCAAAAACGTCCGGATGACCTTTAATTACCGGAAATTACGGGTGTTACAATACTCCCAACCTTAGAACGATTTCGTCCGCGGAATCTATATCTCACCCAAGGCATTTCATTACCACCCTTAGCACTTACCGGGTTTCCTCGGTCCCTAAGAAGGTAATGAACTAATCGTAGACCTCAAAGATTCTATTCTCCCAGATCGACCGTCTCCCTTCCCAAGGGATTGTCTCTAATCCACTTCGTTCTTTTGCCAAAACCTGATGACTTCCTGACGCAACTGCGATACTGATTTTCGTGAAGACTTTCACTTCCAATATCCGTCTTGATACGCTACACTCCTACTAGAGTGAACGTTGAAATTTACTGGGCCAATTTCCAACCTTGCGACCTCGGTTGCCTCCCAACCTTAGGT
This sequence comes from Arctium lappa, assembly GCA_023525745.1. NCBI lineage: Eukaryota > Viridiplantae > Streptophyta > Magnoliopsida > Asterales > Asteraceae > Arctium > Arctium lappa. Next base: position 14,464,209 of record CM042049.1, read on the forward strand.
GACACCTACTAGCTCTAGGGTAGCTTGTGACCTCAACCTCTCTCTGACAGATCCGTACTAGCTCAACATGATTCTAGATCCGTATTCTGATGATCAACACCAACCCAAGGAATTCCCAAAATTCCTTAATAATTTACCCTTTATATTGGTAAAGCGTTCCTTCCAAGAACGCACCGATATGCTTTCTAGGGGTTGGTCAATTCAAGTCCGGAGATTTCGTGACTCCCAAACTGAACATAAACATCAATCATTTAGTCGATATACCCTTTACTAATCAGAAAATTTTAATCGTTGATACTTAATTACTAACATCTAACATCCTTAAAGTTACCGCTTAAATTGCAACACACGGGATTCATCGGGAATGTTCTGTAGTACCCCAACGATCATTGTCCTTGAATCGAAGGTCGACACTTATCCTCAAACAACTACATCGCAAACGTGGGGGTACCGTCAATTATTTCGTCCCGGATTTTCATTGTCGAATTAAAGTTGACACTTATCATGGCACTAAAATTCCAATCCTACATCTCTAACAACAGATCACAATATTTCCTTTATTCGCGAAGGTTCTTTAAGATGGTACACCACCAACGCATAACATGCCGACAACGAATAGTCCATCAAATCAAATCCAACCATGCACAAGCAGCCACGCCAGGCTTTAACCCGAAGGTTCACCGAAGCGGAAAGATCACCACTTAATTAACTGGGAGGAAACATGAATCTAATACATCAATCATTCATGTGTGCACCAATTCATAAACTGAAACCCATAATTCAAAACTGACCGCACGTTAGACCATCTGGCAAAACTCGCAGGAGAAAATAATGTGAAACAACAACTCGTAAATTGATGCACACAAAATTCAGTATACGTGTTTTTAAGCTACAAGGACGAAATTCAAAGTTTTTAATAGATATATTTTCTATGCATAATATTTTACAATTTAATCTCAATGTATAAGTCAAAACTAAGTAATAAAAATTGAAGGCATGAAACACATGTGTTATGTTACTCTAAAGGATAAACTAATATATTCGTAAATTTTTTGTTATTATTTATTTTTATTATTGATCGTGATTTTCGATCTTAATTAAATTTATAAAGTTCTCTGTCATAATCATATACTTTTAAGACGAACACAATATTTTTTTAAACAAATGACATTGTCCATAAAATATAGTATATGGCATGTATCATGGCTCCCGAGACTCTTTCATAGAATTTCAACAATTTTTCTAGCTCCTCAAAAGTCCACAGGAATGGAGTCGATAGTTTTTGACCTTTGAACCTTGCTCAACACCTCTCGTGAGTCTTCTCAAAACCATTGAAGAGTTTTTCTGATTGTTAACTTCAGGGCCCCATGAAATTAGTTTGAGTTTATATAGTTTGAGTGTATATAAACCGGTTGAATACCCATGACTACAAATAACCAGGGCCTTTCCTGATATTTTGGAGGCCCCGTGCGAAAAAATATATATGTTTTTAATTTTTTTAATATTCTTTATTAAATTAGTTTCTACTATATTTGTCTTATAATAAATCTACCGATAACTTATTTTTGAATTTTATCAAATTGTCCATCTTTATTCTCTTTTGATACTAAATTTTAATTTTTAATATTATTATGTTAGTGTGGATTCAAAACTTATAATTGATTCTTTAACTTTTAATTAATGTTAGTGTTTTAACTTTCATAACTCCTCAAATAAGGGGTATATGAGGAGGTAGAAGATACGAAATAACATGGTATGTAAGTGGGGAGGAGATATGAATAACAATCATCTTTCTCTATAATTGATCAATCATTATCTGTAATTACAAAACCCATATCAACAAGAAAATGTCGTCATTACAAATCAATATATTAAAAATTAAAAGTGTGCCAAAAAACATTAGGAAAAATTCGGAAAATACTAAAAATACTAAAAATTCTAAATCTATTAAATATTCAAATAAAAATATAAGATATATCATTAAAAAAATAAACATAAGGGTATTCATAGCATCTCTATTAAGTATTTTATAATTTTTTTTCTAAAATAGACAATCTAAATTTAACGTCTTTAAGAAAATTACATTCAGCTCTGATAACTATTTTATTTTTACAATTTCAACATTATTTATATTATCAAAATATTTTATAGTTTATTATCTCGAAACATTTTAGAAAAATATTATACAAAATTAAAAAATAAAATATAAATTAAGAACTTTAGATCTGAATTTTTGAGGATAAATCGTATAGAATTAATTTAATTATTATAGTAAAAAAAGAAAAAATGAAAAAAAATTATTAAGTAAACAAATTTGAATAAAAATTATTAACGGCTTGTATATAAAAAAAATCTAAAAAAACAATTTTTTGTAAAAAAACAAAATTGTCATGGAAAGGACTCGAACCCCATCATACTTTAAACATTGACTTTGACACGGAAAGTTTTGCCATTGCGCTAGAACTTGTCTTGTGTTGGTCTTTGAATTAAATTATTTATATAGTAATTTTATTATAAGTAAAAAAATTAAAAAAATATTCTGAGGCCCCCGGCGATGGGAGGCCCTGTGCGGTAGAACCACTCTGCACACCTCAAAGAACGGCCCTGCAAATAACCATGGAAAACAATAATCAAAACATTCTACAACAGGTAGGGTATAGGTAAGGTAAGGGTTATTCTGTTACCTTATCCATTTAAAATAGCGGGTAAACAAAACGGGTAATAATTCATCTTATAGAACTTTTATCCTACCTTTTAAAATAGCGGGTAATGGGTAATGGATAAACGGTAAAACAAAATTTCATTTGAATCTACTAATAATATCATTAAATCTCAACAGATAAGTAAAACATAAATTCATAAATATAGTAATTATTTTAAATCTAATGTGTTTTAGTAAATATTTTTGTATTACTCTAAATATAATTATAGTATAATAATTTTAAAAAATAGTATAATAATTGTAAGACACCACCTTTTTGTATTCCCCTCCCCAACCCACGTCTTGTTTCTCACTTAATCATCATGAACTCTTTTACTCGGTAAATATAAAAAGTAAATTAAATTAAAAATTAATATACAACAAATATGATATCATTACAAAGAAAAATATTAATATTTAACTTAAAATAATTATTGAAGCAAAACAAAAATACACTTGAAAAGTGTACCCAAAAAACATTTTGGTTGTTGAAGTCATACCAGGACCAAATCGAGAGATGGAGATCAAGAGAAAGTCATAAAGACATACCACATTGCTAAGAAGAGACGATGGATTTATTGAAGAACATATTGAGAGATCAAGAGCAAAAAGTTCAGGTTGAGAGGAGATAACCAAAAGATTAAAGAACAGATCGAGAGAAGACGAATGAAAGATTTAAGTACAAATCAAATGCAGAATTCCGATCAAAATATGAGAGAGCAGGGAATATAGAATGTAGATCAATCCACAAGGGCTTAAAAAGGTATTATTATCTTTTTGAAAAAAAATGCACATAATGGAATTTAATTCCCTAGCCATAGTGACAAAATGAACAAATCCTTCACATGTGAAATTCAAGGATTATAAAGGAATTCAATTCCATATAAAAGGTGAAGCAAACACATAAATGAAATTTGGTCAAAATAATTGAACATTTCAAATCCTTCAAATTCCACAAGAATTCACACCAAGAACCATGTTCAAAATCACTTGGGTTGTGGCGCACTGGTAAACCCTTTGGGGGATGTAGTGGAAGATCTCATCTACCCAGGGTTCAAATCCAGGGGCTGCCAAAGCCCTTGTGGCCATGGAGGTTCACCTGCGATGACTCCAGGCCATTCGTGGTCGCCCGGGGATTAATCGATGCGCGTAAGTTGGCCCGGAAACCCACGGTTACCAAAAAAAAAAGAACCATGTTCAAACTATGTACGTACAACACCATATGTCATTTTATTTTTAGGGGACGTTTGGTTTGGTAGAATGGTTTTGAAAGATTTGGATTTGGAAGGATTGAGAATCTTTGGTGATACAATTACAAGTGAATTAGACGAACGTTCTTGTATTCGGTGCATTTTCTAGGTGGTTATTACAACATTCAAGAATCAGAATTGTAATCAGATAAATATCTAGAAGAAAGTTATTAAAGTTATGGGTAATTAAATAATTATTATATTTCTTTTTAAATAATCAGTTTTATTGCAACAATATAATAATGAATCATACACTAAAATCAAAATTAAAGGGATAAAGGATAACATGAATCATGATTGAAGGTTTGAGTTCTCGATTTCAAAACCGAGATATATCATGTTACATTACATAAGTACATTTTTAGTTAACATTTAAGCTAACCCTGAGACAACAAGGGAATTAGGAAGAAATAAAATGACAAGCTAAAAATGCCAAAATCAAAAATAACACTTGACGTCATAACTTTTAATTATTTAATTTAATTTAATATTTTCTAATAAATAAAATTATCCAATTACAATATGTTGGAAATATTGTGGAAGATTAGAAGTTTTCTTCCATCTCACATAAGTAGAAATGGGCTTATGGTAGGGGTGCAACGCTCAACCTCATCTCGAGCTACTGGGCTTTCTTTTTATAGAAAATTATAAAGAAAACTTAGAAACAATTCTTAATGCTGTGATAAATCGATTTTATTTAAAATAAGATTTATATCAAATTGGTTTTATTTAAAATTTGATTTTATTTAAAATCTTGATTAATGACAAATTGGTTTTTATTCAAAATCATTAATGAGATTAATGATATTAATAATAAAAAATCAATTTGATTTAACATCATTATTGTGGGAGTTACGGTTTTAACCAATATTTTTATACTGGGTTAAACCGGCTTTTAGAAACACACAGAAACACAAAATCGTTTTCTACTCTTGCTCTCTTTCTCTGCATTATGCTATTTTCTGCATCCTTTTTGTTTTAGTTTACGTGCTCCTAGCTGTTGGTACACGTAATTATACTGCATCAAATCATGGGGTTATCGACTTGAGACTTTACAGCCTTTTAGGAGTGTCACATAAACCTTAGAGGACATGTTTTGTACCGTGCAGTCTCTGTTCTCACTCATCAAGGAAATCAGGTTGGTTTTACTTTCTGTACTGTTTTTAATTTCGTCCAGTAGAGTGGACAGTCTGAATTCTACCCCTTCTTCTAACGATTCTATTGCGAATGATAGAAACATTTTTAGGAATCAATGTTTGTTTACATTCAACAATTAAGGTTTTATTGATCTAAAATTGTTTTCTAATAAAGTTTTTCACTTTATAAATAAAGTTCAAATATTTATAAATAAAATTGTGATCTTCATTTATAAAATTGTTTTTACTGTTAATTATTGATTTTTATAATTGATAAAATTCAACACAATAAATGTCACATACGAAAAATGCAGAAATGGGATAATTATAGAAAAAGCAAAAGTTCCACTCAATATTAGATATATTTATGTTATATGTATGATTACAATAGTATTTTTAATTAGAATTTAGAAATAGTGTCATCATATTTATAACAACTTTAAGGCAATAATAATTGATGGAACGATATATTTTATTATTAATTTACTAGAAGCGTACTCGCGCAATGCAGCGAGATATATCACGATTTTAATGTTTATTTTTATTTTTTGTTTTTTTATTGATTTACAGTACGATTTTTGGATGGTTTTTATTGAGTGATAATGGTTTTTTTATATATAAATTTGTTTAATTTAGGCTTAACAATATAATGTTTTTTATATATAAAAAATTAATTAGTTTGTTAAAATTCATTAATTATCTTATATATTTTAAAAATTTTATATTTAAATTGAGATGTTTATCCTGTTTTGATTATGTTTATTAGAATTCAAATTTCATAATTTTAGGATTTGGGGATTAGAGATAAGGATTTTGGGGATAAGGATGAAATTTATTAGTTAGGGTTAAAAACATTTAAAAGTAGTACATATTGTTTCATTAATTGTTTTTAAGAGATTTTAAGTAGATTAACATTAAATAATAGTACATAATGCTTAATACATCACGATTTTAATGTTTATTTTTATTTTTTGTTTTTTATTGATTTACAGTACGATTTTGGATGATTTTTATTGAGTGATAATGATTTTTTATATATAAATTTGTTTAATTTAGGCTTAACAATATAATGTTTTTTATATAAAAAAAAATTAAGTAGTTTGTTAAAATTCATTAATTATCTTATATATTTTAAATTTTTTATATTTAAATTGAGATGTTTATCCTGTTTTGATTATGTTTATCATAATTCAAATTTCATAATTTTAGGGTTTGGGGATTAGAGATAAGGATTTTGGGGGATAAGGATGAAATATATTAATTAGGGTTAAAAGCTTTACATGTAGTACATTAGGCTTTAGTAGTTATTTTTAAGAGATTTTAAGTAGATAACTTTAAATGATAGTACATAAAGCTTAGTGAGTTGTAATTAAGAGTTTTTTATGCCATCTTTATAATATAGTATAGATTATGCATATAGTAGATATATCTATTTATATAAATATATTATTAGATGTGGTTCATACGAGAGCAATATTTACTTAAGAAAACACGAGAATAGTCGAGTATATACAAAATCATATATGATTCACACGACTTTGCCTCGTGGGCAAAGTCGTCCGCGTCTAATTTTTGCCGGTTAATGTAAAATCACATATGATTTTGTACATGATTTACCGTTTTAAACGGTGTTTTCTTAAATAGTTAGCATTATTGTTTGAACATTTCTCTATATTATTCAATGTTCTAAAAAACTCGTCGTACAGCGCGCCAGGACACCAAGGCTTGTGTCTCACGCCACGTTAAGCCCGTGACACACCATGGCCTAATGCACAATTTCATAATGCAACATTTGATTTTTATTTACGTTTTTAATGTCTTATTTGCAAGTTTTTTTAATATATATCATAATTTGAATTGCTTATTACTATTAACTCATTGAGTAGCCCTACAGAACATATGTTTTTATATATAATGATATATATATATATATATATATATATATATATATATATATGAATTAGAAAAATGACGCCATAAGTCACGCCTTGAAAACGCCATGGCTTATCCGTGGCTCCTAAGGCTTGAGGCTTGGCCTCGTCGCCATGCCACGCTTCACGCCATTTAGAACCTTGATATTATTATCTTAAATATGTTTCATAAAAATATTTATTTATCATTTTTTTGCTGATTAATATATTTTATAAAAATATATTTTTCAATATGCATAGATAAGTTTGGTTGGAAAAACCTTAACTTCCTTTGTGAACCCGGAAGGGGGAATGAGAGTGCGCCACATCACACGTGTCTCCATTTGTCCTATTTTATCATGAATAATGAACATAATTTTTTACAACATTCATGATAAATATGTAATAACCGGGTATATATTTTAAAATGTAAAGTCGGGGGGTTTATTTGACCAAGACTCCAAGATAAAGGGGGTAAGAGGTAACATTGAATTAAAAAAGGAATTTAATCCTAATACCTCTCATTTTCTTGTGGTGGCTGAGAAAGAAAGAGAGGTGAGGGCGATTTCAGTGATCGAGCAAGGGAGAGGGCACGATCGAGATTTCAAGTTCCATTGGTTCTTCCTTAAGGTAATCTTTCTCTTAATCACTATCTTCACTGCTAGGGATTGTTGTATCAGTTTTAATTCTTGAGGTTGGGATTGTTGGAGTGATCTGATGAATTTTGTTTTGGGGGAGTTGGGATTCCTTTGTTTAATCTGTATATATGGATTTCTGAATGGTTGAGGTTGAAGTTAAATTTGTTAATGTGGTAATTAATCCATAGGGAGGGTGTTGGATTTCAAGGTTCTTAAAGAATTGAACCTGTGGGTTTCGATAGAAATCGTCGCAGAGGCGAACTGACCGAACCCCGGGTTCGGGGGACCGGGTGACCCCGGGCACTGAAGTGTCGGGCGACTCCAAGGAAGGAGGCCCCGGTCGATACCGGGGGATGGTTACCCGATCAATACCGGGGGATGTATCCGATCGATACCGGGCAAGTATGGCACAGGGCGGAGGGGCTCCGGTGTCCATACCGGGAGTTTATACCCCGGTCGACACCGGTCGGTTGAGACCCGGTCGTTTTGGACCCGGGCGATTTCTGTCCTAGGTCGCGGCCCATGTTCCGTTTCCTAGGCTTCCACATTCCTGTGAGCAGACCTCTACCTTATTTGGTTGGGCCGAGTTCTTAGTATAGAGTTGATCTTCGGGTAAATTCAGTATTTTTCATTAGCTTAGAATAACGGTTTTATCTTAGTTCAACCGTCTAGGATTTATAGGGTGCTAAGGTTAGTTTCCTTATAAATTAGAAAGTATCGGGGGCTTACCGGCCGACGTCTTATCTTATAGGTTTCGTTTCAAGTAGGCGCGAGGATTTAAGCAAGGGACTGCAGGTGAGTTTTCTAAACTAATGTCTTTTATGACGGAGAAGTTATGTTTATAAAGTTATCTGCAAGTTTTGAAATGATGTTGGTTATTAATTACATGCGAGTTTTTATTTAAATGTTCAAGATGTTTCTGTTACTGTTGCTTAAGTGGATATGTATGCATGCATGATTAGAAGTGTGTTAGGCTCTAAGTCGGGGGGGGGGGGTGTCCCGCCTGTGCTCATATCGGGGGGGGGGGGGGTGTTCCGTTTATGCCTTTGGGGGTGTGTCCCAGCAAGGCAGTGTGAGTCACAGACACGTTGTCACCTTAGGGTGACGGTAGTGTGAGCTGAGAGGTTTATTGAAAGTGTGACTGTTTCTGTAAATCTGAAAATGGTTTATTTATTGATAAAATTGTTGATTGTCTGTTGAGTTTTAAACTGTTATTAGAGGGGACTCACTAGACCGTTGGTCTAACCCTCACTCTTTCAAAACTAAAACCCTTTTCAGGCAGGCATGAGGTAGGAAGAGCAGATAAGGGCAAAGAGGAGGTGTAAGCTGGAATTACCTAGAAGACTGTCATTCTAGTTTATCTTTCTTCGTAATCTCAGTTGTGTAATAGGTTGTTTTCCGCAAATCTTGTAATGTAGATGTTTGTTTTGGGCCGCTTGGTCGTTTTTAGTTAATAATCCTTAGTTTTGCTCTATGATACGAGTTGGGTTGTTACAAAATATCCTGTGACGTCTAGGACATGAGGCACACTCTCATTTGTAAACCAATGAAATTTGATCATAACCGTAGATCATTCTCTTTTTAAGGCATATTTTAATTTTAATTTTTTTAAAAGTGTAACCACCTCCATCCTAACTTTGATTATTTAATCGTGTGGTGTAGATGTTATTACATAGTTTATAACTCTTTTATGGTTTATATATAAATTAACCTCTCTATATATATTTGTTGTTTCAAATTTATACAAAAACATCATTAATTTTTCATATTTAATAAGTATTATGAAGAACTTCAAGATGCAAAATAATTTTTCATTTATGTAGAAATGTAAAAATTTCATCAACCTTGATGTTACAAGTACAAATAAACTATTTTTTAAAAATTCATTCATTTTTGGCAATAATCTATACTATATTATAAAGCACGGATAAAAAATTCTTAAATACAAATTATTAGGCACAAGGTACCATCATTTTATGCAAGATTTAAAAAATCTCTTAATTTACAAGTATGAAAGCACAATATACATATTACTATTGCAGGCTTCTAACACCCACCAATTTGGTATGTGCTGTAACAACCCGCACAAATTAATTACAACAGAATATAATATTCCCATCCAAAAACGGCCCCAAACCTACAATTCAGATCAACAAGGTTTGAAACTACAACCTATTACACAACTGAGTCAAAAGGAAACTACTACAAGGAGTCTTCTATCTCCTGGAAATAACTCACATCTTCTCCTTATTCTTACCGGTACCTGCTACCTTGCGATAACCTGAAAAGGGTTATAGTTTTGAAAGAGCGAGGGTTAGATCGATGGTCTAGTGAGTCCCCTCCAAGCGCTAATGCAACAATACAAACATTATTTAAAACATTAACATATCTTTACGCTTCTCGAGCGTAATTCACACTACTGACCAACACTACCATCAAAGACGGCGTGTCTGACTCGCACTGCCTTATTTTGGGACACACCCAATGGCATCAATGGGCCACACTCCCCGGTACGATCAGACGGGCCACACTCCCCGACTTAGGTCACAACTTCCGAATTAAATGTATACATACATCTAATTAACAATACATAAAACGCGTTTATATAAACTTAGCATGAACATGCCAACATAATTAAATCAACGTTTAATTTAAACCTTCAAAACTTTCGATAATAAAAGCGTGCAGTTCAGAAAACTCACATGTATCAAATAGCTTTCGAAATCGTAAACAAATTTAGTTTGAAAGACTCACCTCAGATCCTTCCTGCTTAAAAGCCCGCTCTCTAATGTTTACACCACCTATGACAACACTGATAAGTCGGTAAGTCATCTCGCAGATAACTCTCTCTCTCTCTCTCTCTAAAACTAAAAAAAACAACAGAACTTGACCCTGCCCCGACCGAACCATCCGGTCGCTCGGATGCTCAACCCTCCGGGCTCCCCCGTCTCCCGGGCTCACGGCCCGGGGTCTAACTCACCGCCCGTGGTCCCCCGGTCGCCCGGCCCCACCCGGGGTTCCCCGACTCCCGGGGTTCCCCGGTCGTAATCCTTTCACCGGGGTTCCCCGGTCACTTGGCCAAGCCCGGGCCCCCGCCTCCCGGGGTTACCCGGTCCAACACACCCCGGGCTCCCCCCGACTCCCGGGTTCACCCGGGTCCGGTCGATAATCAAAGGAATCGCCTAGGGCGATTCAAAAACCTCGAAGAAAACCCACAGTCTCTCAAATCTCCAAATGACGCTGTTAAAACTTCAACAATGAGATCATATACCGACTATAACACTGCAAAAGGGAGTATTAGACTAGAATCATACCTTGATTTGAAGAAAACGATCGATCATTCAACCCTAGCCCTTTTTCTCTCCTGCTCTTTCTCCCTTCAGCGTTCTCAACAAAGATCAGGAATGAAATGAGAAAAAAATATCTTAGGGTTGAAACCTTTATATACAACCCAAATTTCATTTGACCCCCTTGAACTTTGGGCCTTGCTTAACTTTTCACCCAACTCCCAAAATTATTAAAATTTTCGAACCCAGTTATTACAATATCCCCCCTCAATAGAATTTTTTCCCCGGAATTCCATCGTTGAACAAATGGGGATACTGAGATCTCATGTCCGCCTCCACTTCCCATGTTGACTCTTGTCCTTTGTGAAATTTCCACTGGACTTTCACCAACCGGATCTCCTTGTTCCTTAGCTTCTTCACTTTGTGATCTAAAACTGCTACGGGTTCCTCAACATAACTTAATTTCTCATCCACTCGAATGTCTTCTAATGGAACTACTACATCTGCTTCTGCCAAGCACTTTTTCAAGTTTGACACATGAAAGGTGGGGTGAATCCCACGCAAGTCCTCTGGTAGATCAAGCTTGTAAGCCACTTCACCAATACGTTCCGTGATGGTAAATGGTCCAACGAACCTTGGTCTCAATTTCCCTTTCTTTCCGAAGCGGACTACCCCTTTCCAGGGCAAGACTTTTAACATTACCTTGCCTCCCACCTGAAACTCTATTGGTTTCCTCCGCTTATCGGCGTACATCTTCTGACGATCTTGAGCTATCTTTAACCTTTCTCGAATCTGGTTGACCTTATCGGCAGTCACTTGCATGATTTCCGGTCCAACTAACTGTCTTTCACCCACCTCATTCCAACATAGAGGTGTTCTACACTTACATCCGTACAACGCTTCGAACGCAGTTGCTCGAATACTTGCATGGTAACTATTGTTGTAAGAAAATTCAATTAACGGCAAATGAAATTCCCACGAACCCTTGAAATCAAAGACACATGCTCGAAGCATGTCTTCCAACGTCTGGATGGTCCTGTCACTCTGGCCATCGGTTTGCGGGTGATAAGCCGTACTCAGCTTGAGTTGCATGCCTAACTCCCTTTGCAGACTTCTCCAAAAAGCTGACGTAAACCGACCATCTCGATCTGAAACTATCGACGTAGGCACCCCATGCCTAGATACTATTTCGTCTATATACAATTTAGCCAATTTCTCCATCAGGTGCGTCTCCTTAATCGGAAGGAAGTGAGCCAATTTCGTAAGTCGATCCACTATCACCCAAATTGCGTCATGACCCTTAGGCGATCGTGGGAGTCCGGTAACAAAGTCCATCGCGATCTCATCCCACTTCTAAACTGGTATTTCCAACGGTTGCAACCCTCCGTAAGGTCTCTAATGCTCTGCCTTTACTTTTAAACACGTCAAACATCGTTCGACGAAATAAGCGATATCCTTCTTCAAACCCGACCACCAATAACTCTGTTTCAGGTCTCGGTACATTTTACTGGTTCCCGGATGAATGGAATAACGAGATTTATGCGCTTCATTTAACACTTTCTCCCGAAGATCACCCAGTTTCGGGACCCACACTCGTCCATCAAAACATTTTATCCCACGGTTATCATCGGTTAATGTACTCACAATTCCGACTATTCTTTTGCTCTTCAAATTTTTCTCCAAGAGCGCTTCCCTTTGAAAACTCTTGACTTCTTCCAAAAAGGTAGACGTGGCCTCAACTCGAAATGCCACAACCCTTGTTGCTGCGCCGTGCTCTTTCCGACTCAAGGCATTGGCCACCACATTTGCTTTACCCAGATGGTAAAGAATCTCATAATCATAATCACTTAATAATTCCATCCATCTTCATTTCCTCATATTCAACTCTTTCTGATTAAATAGATGTTGAAGGCTCTTATGATCGGTATATATTTGACACTTAACTCCATAGAGATAATGCCTCCAAATCTTCAACGCGAAAACCACAACTGCCAACTCTAGGTCATGCGTCGGATAATTCTTCTCATGTTCCTTCAATTGACGAAATGCGTATGCAATCACTTTTCCATCTTGCATCAACACGCACCCTAGTCCCAACTTAGAAGCATCACTATAGATTGCGAACTTATCTGAACCGCTGGGTAAGGTCAGTATAGGTGTAGTTAGGGGTGTAAACGAGTCGAGCTTTTAACGAGCTACTCGAGATCGAGCTCGTTTATCTCGAGCTCGAGCTTAATTATTCTCGAGCTTGAGTCGATCTTGAACACAAAATAGAACTCGTTTAACTTATCGAGCCGAGCCTTATAACACCGATGTTCGACTCGGCTTGTTCGAAAACTCGATTAAATTTTTCGAGTCGAGCCGACCCGAGCCGAGCCATTCAAGCATATACCCTTTTTCGTGCCAAACATGATCATATATTTATTAATCATACAATAAAAATATAAAAGTTATCGAGCTCAAGTCGATAAACGAGTTAATCGATCGCGTGTTCGAACCCATAAACGAGCATCGAGCTCGAGCTCGATAACTCAAAAAATATTCTTGCTCGAGCTCGAGCCCTACATTGAAAGGTTAATCGAGCTCGAGTCGAGCTCGATCCCAGTATTAATTTTTTGAGCTCGGCTCGATTAACCTATTACTCGACTCGACTCGACTCGTTTACACCCTTAGGTGTAGTGCTCAAACTCTCATTCAATTTACTGAACGCACCTTCCTGAGCTTCCGTCCACACAAACTTGACGTTTTTCCTTGTTAAATCCGTTAACGACGTGGCTATCCTCGAGAAGTCTTGAATGAACTTTTGATAATTACCCGCCAATCCGAGGAAACTCCTCACTTCCGACGGTGATTTCGGAACTTCCCAATCCTTGATTGCCTTGATCTTTGCTGGATCAACCTTGATCCTGTAACACCCGAAAAATCTAAAGGTAAGTAACTGATTCTCATATTTCGTTAACTGTTTTAATTGAGTAGTTAAAGTCCTTTATGATTGCCTATTATCTTCCCAATATGCTAAATGAGTTATATGGTTATTGATATGTTTTACCTCATGCTCGTTATCGTTTTTGGATGAGTTTTCGGGCTGTTTTGGGTGCCACGCGATGGTTCCATTGGCACTATCGCGAGGGCACTATCGCCGTATGTGTACCGAAGGTTGGGGGTGGTCGCGATTGTGCCAGCGATTGTGCCATTGGCACTATCGCCGGGGCACTATCGCCCAAGGTGTACCGTGAGCGGGGGAGGCCTCGCGATTGTGACTCGCGATAGTGCCAATGGCACTATCGCCGGGCACTATCACCGTCAGGTGCAGGGGCTTTAAATGACTTCTTATCTGATTTCAACCTCATTTCTCTCAAACCCTCTCTTTTGGTTGCGATTTTTGGAGCCTCCATTTCAGTCTCTTTTCTCCATTGACCAAACCCTAACCCTCATAAATACAATCCTTTGGTGGTTTGGTTTTGGATTCAAGCATTAAACTCATCTCAAGGAAGATTCTAGGGTTTCTCAAAGTGCATCTTCTCATCTCCAAGTTCATCCTCCAACTTCTAGGGTTTTCATCTTTTTTAGGTTTTGGTTCAAAACCTAGATAGCGAGTTTACTAACCTTTGTCAAAACTAGATACACATCATATTCTCCTATTTGTTGTTATTTATCTCTATATGTTTAAGTACTTGGGATTTCTTATGAAGGAATGTTGGAAATATGGTTATGCGTGAAATGCCATGTTTTACTCTAAATATGCAAGTATTTGGGGCTTTTCTCTTGAATATGTATTATGTGTACTTTGTTATGATAAATGTATACATGTCTCGATATGATGATGGTTTCTAGTTGGAATACCTTTTTGGTAACATATAATATGCATGATGAGAATGATTATCATTTGGGTCTCATAATGGACTTATGTGATAGGATGGTAACATAGTACCCATGGTTGGTATCAAAATGTATTGGTTGAAATATACCTCAAGACCTCCTATATAATATGTTGGACGAACCAAGTCAGTAGACACTAGGAGGATGTAGTCTTGGGCGCCACCGTGATGGTATGTGCCTAGACCTCCGCCATTCGGGGTAATGCCATGGTTGTAGTCCTCGGATGTGCCGGGCCTTTCGGGTGTCTCTTGTTAGAGTGCTTCAAGGTATATCAATTCTTTGGGTGGAACTTGATTGATGCTATGGGTCTCCCCTATTGATTCCACATTTGTTGAACTACGGTTAACTGCTGATAAGAATTGTAACTGTTCATGCATGCTTATTATTGTTCAACTCACTATGGTTTTTGACCTAACACTTGTTTGGTGTCGATGTGTATCTCAGGTTCTAGCGGCGCCGGTTCTAAGCTGGCATAGTGCTTGGGTGAGAGCTTGGGGAATACTTGCAAATGAACATGTGTTGGATAGAAGGATTTTGGAATTATAGATGACAACCATTTTGTAATCTCTTTTCTAGTTGTAGAAATTAGATTAGTTGGTTGTTAATTTATTGTCCGTTAAATTACAGTTGTGATTAAACAGGTTTGTATTATTTCCCCATTTTTGGGAGGCTCTTGCTTTGGCAATCTTATATACCACATGTCCGTTTTTTCGGATTTTTGTTATCCCTATTTTTAGGGTGTTAGAAGTTGGTATCAGAGCTTTAGTTTAAGTGAACTAGGTATTGTTTTAGCATATCTAGACTTAAGCTTAAGACTTTATAGTTTCACTGTCCGCTTGGGGTAGCAATCCTAGGTGGGGAGAGCATTAGGATTACAGAATTACTTTAATTGAAAGTTGTGATGATGGTGACAAGAATTCTTGTGTATGGTTCGTTCATAATTTCACTTAGCTACTGCTATTATGAATGCATTGTTACGTGAGCATACTTGGTTTACTATTGTTATGATAATTGATGAAGGTATTAGTACGTACAATGAGTTCAACTCGTTTAGTCTTTTCTCAATCTATTTCTCGTATGTGTGTGGCAGATCGAAATGGTAAACACTCGAAGTAGGTTACCAAATACTCCAGAGGGACACTTGGAAGTGGAGTCTACCGAGGGACCTCCCATGCCCAATCTCTTGGGAGGAGGACCTGAACATATTCCGCGCCGGAACCTCAACGCGGATAACGCCATCATGGAGGAAGTGACCATGGAGACCCGAATTCGGGATAGCATGATGTTGTCCATGAACTCCGCCATGGCCCAACAACAAGAGTTCTTCATGAAACTCTTAGAAGATCGAGACGCCAGTAATCGACAACCGGAAGCAATGGCGGAAAACGTTGTTATGGGGTCGGGTGGACCAATTGTTGTATCTGTTGAGGATCCAGCGAATAATGGGATCAAGACGAAGACGAAGGGGTGCACCTACAAGGCGTTTCTGGGGTGCCACCCCAAGGAGTTTGCGGGTTCAGATAGCCCGGTGGCTTGTATGTATTGGCTCAAGGAGGTAGAGATGGCCTTCGAGGCAAGTGAGTGTGATCCCTCTCAACGGGTCAAGTTTTCTTCTCAATTACTTCGGGGAGAGGCTCTGATTTGGTGGAATCTCACTCGATCCGCCCTCACTCCGGAAGTTCTGTCTAAGTTAACTTGGCCGGTGTTCAAAGAGAAGATCATGGATAAATATTGTAGTGAGCGTTCGTTGGACAAGCTGGAGCGGGAGTTCCGGAATCTGAAGAAGGGGACTCTGTCCATTGTTGGATACTCCAAACTCTTTTTGGAGAAACTGAACTTGGTGGGACATCTGGTCCCCGATGAGAGGTCGAAGATCAAGGCTTATCAGCAAGGTTTACCGGCCGAGATGCGAACGACGGTGAGGAATGCTAGGGGATTGACTTTGCAAGAAGTCATCGAAGAGTCTTTGCTAATTGAAGATGACATCAATGCTGAGAAGGAAGAGAGAAGGCTAGTTGGCGAGAAACGAAAGTGGGAAGGGCCGTCTGGGCCGGTTCGTCAACCAAGACCGTTTGTAAGCGGGAGAACGGGTGATCATCGTCGTGAGTGGCGGTGGTGTCACAAGTGCAAGGCTAAGCACTCTGGCCCATGCGACCCAAAACCTCACTCGGGTCCGGTTGAGTGTGCCGAGTGTGGCAAGAAAGGCCATGCTATTCGGGATTGCCCTATTCGAGGGCCGGTTTGTTTTGAGTGTCGAGAACCAAGGCATATGAAGAAGGATTGCCCAAAGCTTGTGGGTGGAAACCGAGGGAATTAGTTTAGATCGACGGTGCGGGTCAAGCAACCGTCAAGAGCGCCAAACCGAGTTTTCCGAATGACTACCAAGGAGGCGAAGGAGACCGCTGATGTTGTTTCGGGTACGTTCCTAGTAAACTCCTTGCCTGCTCGCGTTTTGTTTGATTCGGGTGCTACGTGTTCCTTTGTGTCGGATGCTTTTTGTAATCAATTCACCACTCCTATTAGTGCCCTTCCCGATGCGTTAGTGGTAGAAATAGCTAATGGGGATCAAGTGATCATTCGAGACCGTTTTTGTGACTGCACTCTAGAGATCGATGGGAATCCTTTTGGAGTAGACTTGCTACCTATGGCTATAGGTGGGTTTGACGTGGTCATAGGTATGGATTGGTTAGTGAGGCAAAAGGCGGACATCTTTTGCTCCAAAAATATGATCCAAGTGCCATTGCCAGAAAATGGTGTGGCTACCATTTATGGGGAGAAAGGAAAGAGGAATAATCCCATTATTTCATCTCTTAAGGATCGAAAGTTTTTAGCGAAGGGTTACCCTTCGTACCTGGCTTATGTGGTGGACGCGAAGAAAGAGAAGAAGTCGGTAGAAGATGTGGATGTTGTGCAAGATTATCCGGACGTCTTTCCGGAAGACTTACCCGGATTACCGCTGGAGCGGCAAGTAGAGTTTCAGATCGACCTCACTTCGGGAGCGACTCCGATAGCCCGTGCTTCATATCGTTTGGCACCGACGGAAATGAAAGAGATGATGACGCAACTTCAAGAATTGTTGGAGAAGGGCTTCATTCGACCAAGTTTGTCACCTTGGGGAGCACCGGTACTGTTCGTGAAGAAGAAGGATGGATCCATGCGGATGTGCATAGATTATCGGGAGCTAAACAAAGTCACGGTGAAGAACAAATATCCTTTACCTCTTATCGAGGATCTTTTTGATCAACTTCAAGGCGCGGGGTGCTTCTCAAAGATTGATCTTCGATCCGGTTATCATCAAGTGAGAGTAAAGAAAGAAGATATTCCGAAGACGGCTTTCCGGACGAGATACGGTCATTATGAGTTCTTGGTGATGCCTTTCGGTTTAACCAACGCTCCTGCCATATTCATGGATTTGATGAATCGTGTGTGTCGTCCATTCTTAAATAAATCCGTGATTGTCTTCATCGACGATATTTTAATATATTCAATGGATGAGTTCGAGCATGGGAAACACTTACGGGAAGTACTAGAGGTCCTACGAAGGGAGAAATTGTTTGCGAAATTCTCGAAGTGCGAATTCTGGCTCCAAGAGGTGCAATTCTTGGGGCATGTGGTATCAAAGGACGGAGTTAAAGTGGACCCGGCAAAGATCGAGGCAATGATGAGTTGGGAGCCTCCAACTAGTCCGACAGAGATCCGAAGCTTCTTGGGTTTGGCGGGTTACTATTGGCGTTTCATTCAAGATTTTTCCAAGATAGCTACACCGCTCACTTCTCTCACATGGAAGAACGTCAAGTTTGTTTGGACCGATGCACAAGAGCAAGCCTTTCAAACTCTCAAAAGGAAATTGTGCGAAGCTCCGATCTTATCCTTACCCGAAGGATCGGAAGACTTTGTGGTGTATAGTGACGCTTCCAAGATGGGGCTTGGATGCGTACTAATGCAAAGGGGGAAGGTTATAGCCTACGCGTCGCGGCAATTAAAGGATCATGAGAAGAATTATCCGACTCATGACTTGGAGTTGGCGGCGATAGTGTTCGCGTTAAAGTTGTGGCGACACTACTTGTATGGGACAAAGTGTACTCTTTTCACGAATCACAAGAGTCTCAAATACATCTTCGATCAAAAAGAACTCAACATGCGGCAAAGGAGATGGCTCGAGCTTTTGAAGGATTACAACTGTGATTTACTCTATCATCCCGGTAAGGCCAATGTGGTGGCGGATGCATTGAGCCGAAGGAGTTATGATGGTGGTGTCAAAATATCCCTTACAAGGATCGATGTGGTACCGAGTTTGTTGGAAAGTATAAAGGCGAGTCAAGTGGAAGCGCTTAAAGAAGAAAACCTCAAAGCCGAAGTCATGGTGAAGCAAAAGGAATTCTTAACGGAAGACAGTCGTGGACTCAAACACTTTCAAGGACGGATTTGGGTGTCGAAGGTTGGGGGAAACCGTGAATTACTTCTCGAGGAAGCGCATAAGTCGAAATATTCTATACATCCCGGTAGCACCAAGATGTATAGAGACTTAAAGTTGAATTATTGGTGGCCGGTGATGAAGCTAGATGTGGCTAGCTATGTAGAGAGGTGTGTCACGTGCCTTCAAGTCAAAGCGGAGCATCAAAGACCGTATGGAAGTTTGCAACCGTTGTCCATTCCCGAGTGGAAGTGGGACAACATCACTATGGATTTTGTAATCAAGCTACCGAAGACCTTGCGCGGTCACGATACCATTTGGGTGATCGTGGATCGGTTAACCAAGAGCGCGTATTTTCTTGCGATGCGGGAGACTCTGCCAATGGAGAAGTTGGTTAAACTGTACATCGACGAGGTGGTGTCAAGGCACGGAGTTCCGCAATCTATAGTGTCGGATCGGGATAGTCGATTCACTTCGAACTTTTGGGCTAGCTTGCAAAAGGAGTTGGGTACCAGGCTAAATTTGAGCACGGCGTATCATCCTCAAATGGATGGTCAAAGCGAGAGGACGATTCAGACGTTAGAGGATATGCTGAGATCGTGTGTAATAGACTTCGGGGGAAGTTGGGATTCACATCTACCGTTGGTGGAGTTCGCGTACAACAACAGTTACCATTCTAGTATCAGGATGACACCGTTCGAGGCATTGTATGGACGAAAGTGTAGAACCCCGGTTTGTTGGCTATAAGCGGACGAGAAGCAATTCGCCGGGCCGGAAATCGTTCAAGAGACGGCGGACAAGGTGTAAGAAATCCGAGAGAGGCTAAAGGCGGCGCAAGACCGACAGAAAAGTTATGCGGATAAGAAAAGAAGATCGGTCGAGTTCCAAGTGGGCGACCGTGTCATGCTAAAAATATCTCCATGGAAGGGGATTATCCGGTTTGGAAAGCGTGGAAAGCTTAGTCCACGTTTCCTTGGGTCGTTCGTCATCTTGGAGAAAATTGGTTTATAAGCCTACCGGTTGGATTTACCACTGGAAATGGATGGAATACATCCTACGTTTCACGTATGTTACCTTCGGAAGTATCTAGCCGAGGAGGAAAGCGTGAGTGGGAGAGACCTCGCGATTGTGACTCGCGATAGTGCCAATGGCACTATCGCCGGGCACTATCGTCGTCGGGTGCAGGGGCTTTAAATGACTTCTTATCTGATTTCAACCTCATTTCTCTCAAACCCTCTCTTTTGGTTGCGATTTTTGGAGCCTCCATTTCAGTCTCTTTTCTCCATTGACCAAACCCTAACCCTCATAAATACAATCCTTTGGTGGTTGGGTTTTGGATTCAAGCATTAAACTCATCTCAAGGAAGATTCTAGGGTTTCTCAAAGTGCATCTTCTCATCTCCAAGTTCATCCTCCAACTTCTACGGTTTTCATCTTTTCGAGGTTTTGGTTCAAAACCTAGATAGTGAGTTTACTAACCTTTGTCAAAACTAGATACACATCATATTCTCCTATTTGCTGTTATTTATCTCTATATGTTCAAGTACTTGGGATTTCTTATGAAGGAATGTTGGAAATATGGTTATGTGTGAAATGACATGTTTTACTCTAAATATGCAAGTATTTGGGGCTTTTCTCTTGAATATGTATTATGTGTACTTTGTTATGATAAATGTATACATGTCTCGATATGATGGTGGTTTCTAGTTGGAATACCTTTTTGGTAACATATAATATGCATGATGAGCATGATTATCATTTGGGTCTCATAATGGACTTATGTGATAGGATGGTAACATAGTACCCATGGTTGGTATCGAAATGTATTGGTTGAAATATACCTCAAGACCTCCTATATAATATGTTGGACGAACCAAGTCAGTAGACACTAGGAAGATGTAGTCTTGGGCGCCACCGTGATGGTATGTGCCTAGACCTCCGCCATTCGGGGTAATGCCATGGTTGTAGTCCTCGGATGTGCCGGGCCTTTCGGGTGTCTTTTGTTAGAGTGCATCAAGGTATATCGACTCTTTGGGTGGAACTTGATTGGTGTTAAGGGTCTCCCCTATTGACTCCACATTTGTTGAACTACGGTTAACTACTGATAAGAATTGTAACTGTTCATGCATTCTTATTATTGTTCAACTCACTAGGGTTTTTGGCCTAACACTTGTTTGGTATCGATGTGTATCCCAGGTTCTAGCGGCGCCTGTTCTAAGCTGGCATAGTGTTTGGGTGAGAGCTTGGGGAATACTTGCAAATGGACATGTGTTGGATAGAAGGATTTTGGAATTATAGATGACAACCATTTTGTAATCTCTTTTCTAGTTGTAGAAATTAGATTAGTTGGTTGTTAATTTATTGTCCGTTAAATTACAGTTGTGATTAAACAGGTTTGTATTATTTCCCCATTTTTGGGAGGCTCTTGCTTTGGCAATCTTATATACCACATGTCCGTTTTTTCGGATTTTTGTTATCCCTATTTTTAGGGTGTTACAGATCCCATCTTCCGACACCACGTGCCCTAAGAATTGCACTTCTCTTAGCCAAAACTCGCATTTCGAGAATTTGGCGTACAACTTCTCCCGCTTGAGTAACTCTAACACGGATCGCAGGTGCAACTCATGGTTGCTCATGGACTGTGAATAAATTAGTATGTCGTCGATGAAGACAATGACACACTTGTCCAAAAGTGGACTGCATACTCTATTCATTAGGTCCATGAACACTGCCGGCGCGTTAGTCAAACCAAAAGGCATGACTAAGAACTCGAAGTGTCCGTACATCGAACGAAAAGCAGTTTTGGGTACATCCTCCTCCCTCACCTTCAGCTGATGGTAGCCCGAACGCAGATCTACTTTCGAGAAGTAACTCGCTCCTTGTAGCTGATCAAAAAGATCATCAATCCTGGGAAGCGGGCACTTATTCTTGACAGTTACCTTATTGAGCTCTCGGTAATCTATACACATCCTTAAAGACTCGTCCTTCTTCTTAACGAATAACACCGACGCTCCCCACGGTGATGAGCTGGGACGAATAAAACCTTTATCCAACATCTCTTGCAACTGAGTCATTAATTCCTTCATCTCGGCCGGAGCCAAACGATAAGGTGCCCTTGCGATGGGTGTTGCTCCGGGCATCAGGTCTATTCGGAATTCCACATGACGGTCTGGGGGTAAAGTGGTTAATTCCTCCGGGAACACTTTCGGATATTCGTTCACCACTGGAACCGTCTCCAACCCCTTCTTTTCTTTCTTAGCGTCTATCACATACGGCAGGAATCCTACCCACCCCTTTACTAAACACCGCCTAGCCTTGATCATCGAGATTAAGCACAACTTCCTATCCCGACAGTCACCATAAACTACTACTTCCTCTTGGTCCGACAAAGCTATACGAATTAGCTTCTTGTTACAGACAATGTTGGCATCGTTAGACGCCAACCAATCC
The DNA here is from genome assembly GCA_023525745.1 of Arctium lappa. Classification (NCBI taxonomy): domain Eukaryota; kingdom Viridiplantae; phylum Streptophyta; class Magnoliopsida; order Asterales; family Asteraceae; genus Arctium; species Arctium lappa. The sequence continues at coordinate 14,486,873 of CM042049.1, forward strand.
ATCCCCACAATGACGTCAAATTCCCCCATACCCATCGGGTATAACCGCAATGGGAAGGAATGACCGTCAATGTCTATACTACACCCATCAAATACTTCCCCCACCAAGACCCGACTATCATCGGCTACTTCTACCTCAAACCCATGCCTAAGTTTTCTGGGTTTCACATGCAATTTATGCACGAAATTTGGGGACACAAACGAACGGTTTGCGCCTGAATCAAACAACACCTTAGCAAAGATCGAATCTATAGGAAAAATACTTGTTACCACATCTGGTGTCTCTGCCGCCTCCTCCGCCGTCATATTAAAAGCTTTGGCCCTCGCCCGAGCTGGCTCTACTTTCTTCTCGCCTCCCTTATCCCCGTATCCTCCGACCATTCCCTTCTTCAGCTGTGGGCAATCAGTCCTGATATGATCAGGGGATCCACATTGGTAGCAGGACCTTGGCCCACGGCAGTCCCGAGCCATATGCCCAAACTTTCCACATTTGTAGCAGCCTTCTCGATCAATCATACATTCCCCCTTATGCATACGGTTACACTTGCTACACGGTTTACTCTCAAACTTATTACTAACCCGTTGATCGGATTTTACAGATTTAAACGTTTTAGAGTCATAGACAGCTCCGTCCCATTTCCTCTTGTCTCCACTTCTCTCGGTAGCCTGACGATTCTTTTCTTTCTCCCTCATCTCAGCTGCGTTCACCGCCTCTTGGAACGTAGCTGGTTTTTTGTTCGAGACGAATTCTCGAATATTGCTTCTCAGTCCAAAGATGGAATGTTCTACTCGCCTTCCCTCATTAGGCACGTAAACTTCTGCAAATCAGGATTTCTCGATGAACTTTGTAGTATACTCAGAACCGACATATCCCTCTGCTCCAGCCTCAGAAACTCTTCCTCTAACTTTTTGACTGCCTCCAGAGGGAAAAATGCGCTCTAAATCTTTTCACAAAATCGCCCCAAAACATATCTTTAGCTGCTGTCGAACCTTGCCCTCCTGATTCGACATCCCACCACATTATAGCTTCGTCCTTCAACATTGACAATGCATACACTACTTTGTACTCCTCAGAACACTTACTGGTATCGAATGCCAGTTCCATCCCCTTTACCCATTTCAGTGCTAACACTTGGTCGCATTCTCCTTTGTAGGTAGAAGGCTTGCAGGCAGCAAACTCTTTGAAACAACACCCTCTCCCCGCTACTGCTTTAGCCGTCACTACGGGGGTCGACTGGGTGTAGCTCCCCACCACAGTCACTGGCGAGTCAGATACCTCCGTCACCACCCTTACTTCACTCCTTTCCTTGCTCGCCGAGGCCTCATTAGTTCGTTGGGCCAACAAAGCATTCAGTATTTCCTGCAATTTTCCCATTTCCGTCGCAAAGGTTTCTTGGGTAACAAAACCTTGAGTTCGACCTCCTCCACGTTTTCTTGCCTGTCTTCGACCCCTCACCGAAGCTGAACTCTCCTGAAGAGAGGTTTCTTGTTCTGATCTCACCTCTACACTTCTAGCTCGACGAACAACACGAGTCGCCTTTCCCCCTCGAGTTCCCATAGATGGTTCCCTTACTTGGGTGGTCGCCTTTTGAGTCGACTTCCCTTTACCTTTAGGTCGACCACGACCTTTTCCTCGGTTGGCATTCGGGCTAACAACAACCGTCCGTTCCTTAGCGACGACTTCATTAACTGCTTCGAGCACAGGAATCAGCGCAGACCTACTTCTTGTTACTCGATCAGACATAACTCTGATAAGAAGAAATACACGACATTCAATTTGACACGCTACACACGATATGGCAAGTTAAGCACATATATTTACTTGTAAATTCACAATTACACTGCCAGTTGTAATTCCAAATTTACCTTACATGCTAGTTCTCACTACCCTAATGCTGACTTCCTACGGTCTTCCTATTTCTCAGTTGTGTTTCTACTCTCTCAGTTTAAGTCTAGGCCCATCCGGTCACCTAGATCCCTTAAACTATGGCTTTGATACCAACTGTAACAACCCGCACAAATTAATTACAACATAATATAATATTCCCAACCAAAAACGGCCCCAAGCCTACAATTCAGATCAACAAGGTTTGAAACTACAACCTATTACACAACTGAGTCAAAAGGAAACTACTACAAGGTGTCTTCTATCTCCTGGAAATAGCTCACATCTTCTCCTTATTCTTACCGGTACTTGCTACCTTGCGATAACCTGAAAAGGGTTATAGTTTTGAAAGAGCGAGGGTTAGACCGATGGTCTAGTGAGTCCCCTCCAAGTGCTAATGCAACAATACAAACATTATTTAAAACATTAACATATCTTTACGCCTCTCGAGCGTAATTCACACTACTGACCAACACTACCATCAAAGACGGCGTGTCTGACTCACACTGCCTTAGTTTGGGACACACCCAATGGCATCAACGGGCCACACTCCCTGACTTAGGTCACAACTTCCGAATTAAATGTATACATATATCTAATTAACAACAATATATAAAGCGCGTTTATATAAACTTAGCATGAACATGCCAACATAATTAAATCAACCTTTAATTTAAACCTTCAAAACTTTCGATAATAAAAGCGTGCAATTCAGAAAACTCACATGTATCAAATAGCTTTCGAAATCGTAAACAGATTTAGTTTGAAAGACTCACCTCAGATCCTTCCTGCTTAAAAGTCCGCTCTCTAACTTTTACACCAATTATGACAACACCGATAAGTCGGTATGTTATCTCGCAGATAACACTCTCTCTCTCTAAAACTAAAAAAAACAAGAGAACTTGACCCTGCCCCGACCGAACCATCCGATCGCCCGGATGCTCAACCCCCCGGGCTCACGGCCCGGGGTCTAACTCACCGCCCGTGGTCCCCCGGGGTCCCCTGGTCTCTCGGCCCCACTCGGGGTTTCCCGACTCCCGGGGTTCCCTGGTCATAATCCTTACCCTGGGGTTCCCCGTCTCCCGGGGTTCCCCGGTCACTTGGCCAAGCCCGGGCCCCCACCTCCCGGGGTCACCCGGTCCAACACACACTGGGCTCCCCCCGACTCCCTGGGTCACCCGGGTCCGGTCGATAATCAAAGGAATCGCCTAGGGCAATTCAAAAACCTCGAAGAAAACCCACAATCTCTCAAATCTCCAAATGACGCGGTTAAAACCTCAACAACGAGATCATATACCGACTATAAGACTGCAAAAGGGAGTATTAGATTAGAATCATACCTTGATTTGAAGAAAACGATCGATCCTTCAACCCTAGCCCTCTTTCTCTCCTGCTCTTTCTCCCTTCAGCGTTCTCAACAAAGATCAGGAATGAAATGAGAAAAAACATCTTAGGGTTGAAACCTTTATATACAACCCATGCAAATTTCATTTGACCCCCTTGAACTTTGGGTCTTGCTTAACTTTTCACCCAACTCCCAAAATTATTAAAATTTTCGAACCCAGATATTACATGTGCAGGGTCTTCCTTTTATGCAGACATTTTCATGTATCATGCACCACTAATTAATATATTATATTACTATAATTTTGTTTTAATTATATTATTAAATATGTAATTGGTTATTTTTTCTAGATGTCATTAAAATATATAAGACAATCATTGAATTCTAACAAAATACTTAATTTTTTTATATAAAAAAACATTATATTATTAAGCCTAAATTAAAAAAATTTGTAAAAAAAACATTATCACTTTCTCAAAATCATCCAAAATCGTACTGTAAATCGACAAAAAATAAAATGAAACATTAAAATCGTGATGTATCTCGCTGCATTGCACGAGTACGATTCTAGTCTTTTTAAAGTTAATAATAAAATATTTAGGACATGATTTAAGGCTGAGACATAAACACCATTGTTGACCTAGTTTTTGGTACTTTTTTCTAAAAACAAATTGTAAGTCCATCTTAACCTTCTACATCATTATTCTTGTCAAAACATTTCATTTTAACCTCCTAGAGCATTTATTTTGATGTATCATCCTTATTTTGAAGTTTTGACCAATTTTGGGTATTTTGGATTATTAGAGGATTTGACTAAGGTTTGCTATGAATTTGAGTTTGTGATTACTTTTGGTACATCCCTAGGCTTTGGTTGTGACCCAAATAAAGTTTCTTGTGATGGATGTTTGTGGATCTAAAGTCTTCACCAAAGGAAGCTCAAGATTGGGATAAAATCTAGATTTAGCCTAAATCTCGCAAGGTGAGTTCAAGTTGATTTGTAAAAACGTTGCACATGCCAAAAATGTCAATTTTAAAGTGTTTATGTGTTTTACTTGATAATTATCAAATGTTGGAATATTTGATAAGTTTTACTTATTTGGGATATTTGGTTTTATAAATCTTGTGAAACACCCACATTTGGGATTTTTGGGCATTTTGATAAATAAATCATAAGTATAAGTATTTTAATGATTTATTTTATGAATGAAGATATTTTGGTATAAACGCGCTTTTAGTGTATGTTTTGGAGAAATGTTTGTTCATGTGTTATGGGACGTTTTGAAAGAATAAATGTAAAAATTTATTTGAAAAATGGTTTGTCTCAACCAATGATGAGTTTTGGGTTAATCATACTTTTAGTCGTTGTGTTTGCATAACCGTTGGTTAAATGCGTTTTATTGTTTACACTGACTTTTATTGTACGATAAAGTAAATTGTTGAGATTTTGGCTCGATTTTGACTAAGATGAGTCTTGGGGACATTTGTCCAGTCTTAATAGCCCGTTGTGGAGTTTTGAGTATGATTGCGTATATTGCGTATCATTTGAGAATTACATGTTTTGAGTGTATTGGTCATTCAATTGGAGTCATGTAATATTATAGACTGTAATGTAATTGATCCATAGACATATGAGTCAATCGTTATGATTTTAAATGGGACGGTTTTTTCCATGTTGGGACCAAGATTAGTCATGGGGTCATCTTGTGGCGCGGGCTCGTGGAGTCAAACATTTGCCATTGGTCACGTGATGTAATTTCTGAGTCTGTTTTTATGGGATAGTTATTTCTCATTTGTAACTAGTTGATACATTGGGCCCTCGAAAGGTAACTTGGTACGGTTATGTGGGACCGAATACTAGCCATGGACCGTAAATGTAATCCTAGTGAATGAGTATGACTAGGATCATTGGGTGCCCTCCCCCACATCTTAGTACGAGTCGAGCGATGCTCGTGACCTTGATCATAGTATGGTGAGCTCAATAACATGGGAAGTGACCTACTTCTGTGTTCCGCCACTAACCATAGAAATCGGGTCTCCCCCGTCACCGAAAGGTGTTGTTTTGGGTATTTAGTTTTATCCTTGTTTTCGGTGACGTTTTGAGTATGGGGTGTTCTCCATAAGTTATAATTATGGGGCTTGAGTCTTACTCATATTTCGGTAGTTTGGCCAATAAAGTTTTATCCGAATTTCAATATTTGGGCATTTATCATTATTCACGTTTTGTGTGAGTATTGGGGTTTGAATTCACATTTGAAATAATGTTTTGTATTGGGGTTTTCATCACAAAAATAGTGGGTTTTGGGAAAGGTGTTACTTTTATATTTTGTGCATTCCTTCTTACCAACCGTAATTTAAAAAGTATTCTTCAGTTTACAGTTTCATATAATATTGAAAATTCTTGAATTCACTAGGCGTTTAGCCTAACCTTTTTATTTGTCGGCATGTGCATCAGGTCCTTGATGGGGTTATGGTACTAGCGACACAGTGAAAAGTCAAGAGCCAGTTAGATGCACGAGAAGGTTTTAGCTATTTGATGACGTCTTCCGCATATTTGGAGATAACAATTGTTAATGGGTTTAGTATCACCAGACCTTTATTTTGTCTTTATATAAGGCTTGATTTATTATTTGTTGAGGTTAAATCTAGAATTCCATTTCAGGTATTTCAAGTATTGATTTGTAGAAAATGATTTTATCCTACATTTGATGTATTATTGAAAATTTTAAATTTTTTGTTATTTCTAAATTTGAGAGTGTTACAACAATCCAATCCGTTTTGGCGTCGATTGACTTCACTTCAACTAGTATTCGATTTCGCTAAAGGCATTTTACTTTGAACCAATACTAAATATGATAATAAGTTTTTTATAATAAAAATCATTTTCTAATCTTTTTCTCCGAGACATAAGCTATTCTTCGGATCCAACATGATTATAATACATCGGATCCTAACGAGAAATAAGATTCGGATCCCCTAGATGAACCAGATCCACAAATTAATTTGGACCATGATCTTTCTCGGATCTCATCAGCTTTGGATCCGATATGTATATCGGGTTCTGTTATGTATTTTGGATCCCAAAGTATATTGGATCTTTATATATTTCGAATCAATATATATATATATATATATATATATATATATATAAAAGAAGTAAGAGGAGAGAGAGTTAAGGAGAAGCTTCCATTGAGGCTTTAGAATTTTGTGGGAATTTTGAGTTTTAAAAAAATAAAATGTTGTATTAATTGATTAGGCACATTCATTTTTTTTCCATTGATTTTAATAAACTTTTTTTACTTAGTTAAACCATAACAAGTTCATTTACATTGCATTCACTAAATTATAAAGTTATAATCACTATTTTATAACAATGATTATTTTATTTTTATTAAATGAATTTACTTATATTATTACTTATTTATTTTACTTAACAATGATTATTATTTTATTTTTTTGAACAAACATCAAAAAAAAATATATATATATATAAAGCAGGATCATACACAGCTGACGTGGCGTGTCCTATGCTCAGTATTCATGCGTTCCTTTTTTCTCCTTTTACGCATTTTTTTTAAATTTCTTAGTTTTACCTGTAACTTTCAAAACCTTTCATCTCCTCCACTACTCCTCTCTATCTTCTCCATCCCATTGTCTTTTACTCTTCCATCTCTTTTTCCCTTCCGCTCCCTTCTCCCATTCTTCTACGATTTCTCTACAACAAAATTTCATGATTTGGCAAAAGCATTTCGGGATAATCACAAGACTGGACTTTAAATTTTTGGGTTTTTGTCCTAGATCATGAAGGAAAGTATTCAAATTTTCTGGTTTGCTCTCAAGTTGATGAAAGAAGTTGAAGAAATTACTCCAACTGAATCAGAAAATTAGAAAATTAAGGTTGTGTAGTCTTACGTTATTGTTGTTCTCTTCCATGTCTATTTATACTTCTATAGATTTTTTCATAGAACCCTAACTGCATTATGTCGATTTCAAATGTTAAATTATCATGTAATTTGCAGTAAATTGATCTCTATGTAGACTTAGAATCCGATTTTTATTATTCCATTATAGATGCTAAAGTGAAGGTTTTGCTTAATTGAAACCACCAAAAATCGATGATTGAATCAAGTATTGAGGGTTTTCAATTGGTGTTAGGTAACTCGATGATATAGAAAACAGAGGTAACTTTGGAAACAACCACGAACGTGATCTGAATGTACCAGACTTTCTCAGCCACGTAAGTTCATTCACCTTTTTATTTAGTAGGGGTTTTTTTCGGTTTTCGGGCTTCGTGTTTTCTATGAATAATGTGAAATCAACATTTTGTCATCTTGGTTCTCGCTTATTGGAATTTAGGGTTCTCTTTGGCAAATTTTGTAGTTAATAAGTACATGAATTTTAAGACCGAAAACCGTACATTAATGAATGAAATACAATACATGCAAATTGAGACATTCAATAAAAGAATTATGATTTGAGCCTTAAATCTTAATTTTGAGAAATCTGTCCTGGTGAATTAAGCAGTGAGTATCGGTACTTGTATTAGAGATTAGATGTAATGTTCTGTTCATGCCCCCTAGAACTTGCAAAAACTTTGTTCAACCACATTTAGGGTTACTACAACAACGTTAAATTTTACAGAATCATCAAGGTGTATAACCCCCAAAATATCTATTTTGACTAAGTGTACGCTTAGAGCAACAATCATCTTCTTAACCAAAGTGCTAAGTTTGTATGAGTTTTCAATTTTTTTATTAACTTTTGGAATATAATTTTATAGTTCAAGGAAGTAGATCCCATTTATGTTTAGGTGTATGGCTAATGCCTAATAACATTATGTTTTCAACTCTAATAAAGCTTTATTCTAGAATTTATATGGTGAAATGGTATGAATTTGATTTAGATTATTAAAGTTATCATACTTTTGTTGAATCGATCATATGTGCTCAACTTTTTGGTGTATAACAACTTATGTAAATTTTTGTTTCAATATAAAAGATGGATGTCAAAAGTTAAATTAAGATTAAATTAATATAATACTCTAATTTGTTGTTGGTGTGTTCTATTGCATAAACAAAACTTGTACTTTTCTTGTAAAGGTTTTGTCTATGTTTTGAGAAATTTGGTTGTTTTGTTGACATGAATGTCTGTTATTGAAGCTAAAAGTTTTGAGGATGAGACGAATTCAAAATTGAAGCATACTGGAACTGGTATCGTATCTATGACTAATGTTGATCTAAATAAAAATGTGGCAAGAGATTCACCTTCATTTACCTTATCGTCTAACATCGTTAGTCATGAAAATGGATTGTTGGTAATCATTTAAAACCCGGTAAGCGCTTACAAGATAAGAGTCATTTCCACACTTACCCGGTAAAACTCTCGGTCCTTCCCTTGTCTCTTATCGGGTAAGCTTTTTGGTTCTCGCCATGCTCAATCAATAAGGTAAATGGTATTGGTAAGCGCTTACCCGGTAAGCGTTTGGTAAACGGCCCCTAAATCACACTATGTGTTTGCCATTGTACCAGATAGAATGAAGCAATGTGTTTGATTATAATGATTGCTTTATATAATCTCAAAAACCTACTATAAATGTGTTTCACAATGTTGATGATTAAGTTAAAGGGTATGTTGTATACATACACTTGGTATAAAACATAAATGGAAAATATATGCACTTGAGAAGGAAGATATTTCAAGTTGTTGAGTGGTTTAGCTTTTTGTTGAATGTACTTAAACCAATTGTTGCAGCAAACACCGTTTCATGATCTTTTCAAACTAAAGTATCGCCTCACCAAATCAGTAAACTGATGATAAGAGTTTTGAGTTTAAGGAGGCTTTAAGGATATTCGATAAGGATGGAGACGGCCAATTTTCTATCTTTCTCTTTTCCATCTGATTCATACACTTTTTTTCGGCTCAAAATTATATTTCTTTCCTTCTTTACTTTAGATCTCTTTATTTGTATACCCATTTCACCCAAACAAGCTCTTCATGAATCATAGATTGTACGTGATAATCTCTTCATCTCATATATGTTTTATGATTGTCGATTTTGATACCCCTAACGAAAATTTTTAATTCTTTGTATAACTAAAACACAATTGTGAGATTTAGGCATTATTCTCGTACTTGAGCAGTTTCGTTGCCTTTGTAGAATGCGATTTTTAGAAAATTTCTTTTGTTTATGGTTGGATTTCAATTAAGTTGTTGCTTACAAAGAATTTACCAGTAATTTTAGTTCAATTTATTTTTTGCGTGCCAGATTATCTATACTATACTTGCAAAGCATGAGTTTTTTTAAAAACAATTATAGAGGTACAAGTAATTTAAGCTACTTTTTTTTATTTGGAGGTATATCCATAACTTAAGTAAGGTATACCCATAACTAAAGTGTTAGATGTCTTTTTCTCCAACTCGATCCCTAAGAAATTGTTGTGGTTATGTTTTACGTTCAATGTGTCAATGTGTCGTATTTTACTTATGCTTGCAGGGCTAAGGAACACAATCTGTTGAAGAGAAGCAAAAACTTTTCAAATTAATGAGAGACTTTGATAAATAAGACGAAATCAACTAAAGACAGAGGATTTAGCTACTGAAATCTTGCAATTGTCTCAATGAAAAGTCAGAGATGGAAGGATAATGAAGTGACTTTCCTGTGAAGCAAGAGACCTTTAATTTGGCAAACTGTATAACACTACCTATATTTTCAATTTCATCTTTGCATGTCATTGTCATATAGAAAAGTTGATGCAGGTAAAGGAAGAAATGGAGAACCCAAAATCGCATGTGACAGTAGAAACCTGCCACTGAATATTTATTTGCCAATCAGACATTTGGTAATGTGTTATGAGCAGATGTTGCTTTGTTTTGTTTCTGGTGTTATTTCATGATTGGAGTTTATACAGGGAAATGACAAATTTGACCTTGCAAGTTTTGAAAGACGGTTTTAAGAAGGCAATGCTAATAGGGAAGGCGTAGTTTGCTGCTTCGTTCTCGGGTCCATATACTTTGCTCATTGATGAAAAATCTCTTTGCATACTATAATCTATATTTTGTTCCAACTTAAATTTTGAATTTTTTTTAATGAGCGGTTGTATTAATTTTCTATTTCTGGTTTACAATAAAAACTATTACACCCTTCTTCGATAACACTAGGCTTAATGAAAATTCCCTTCTAAGATAATTTATGGGTCATTTTGGGATTTAATCTCAACCATTAGATCAACACTAAATAAAAGTGATCAAGGTTCAAATCCCTTCTAACACTTCACATTTTAAATTCTATTCTTACACGATCCTTCATCTATATATATATATATATATATATATATAATCAAAATATATCAATATAGAAAACTAAATAGCTCACTACAATTATAGGCAAACACACCGGCTGCAAGTCCATATCGTGTCGTGTTAGCCTCTTTATCATGTCATCAAACTTCGTTTCATAAGTACAAGTTATAAAGTTAAGCATGGGTTTGAAGTTTGTATATAAGCAGTTTACATAAAAATGCAACATACTTTCTTCAGATCCATATCTTATGTAAATTACTTTCAAAATCTTCATTTTGGTACCTCAGACATGATATCTCAAACATTTAACCAAAATATATAACACAAAATAAGAAACATACCAAATGTAAACTTGGTGCCTAAATGTTTGATATGTCACATCTATGATACCAAAATGAGTATTTTGAGAGTATGTTACACAAAATAGAAATCAAACCAATATCTAAATAAAAACTTATTATAATGAACAATCAATATAATTAAAAAACTTATTATAATGATAATTCATTTATTGGATGAACTAATTTTATTGGTATCTAAGTAATGGAAGCTAAACTTCAAATCAACTGCAGCAACACTATATATATGTATCTTTGTTATCTACACACTAGAGTCTCCTTTTTATATTGCAACTTAAATCTATTTACTCTTATAATAATAGAAGCATTCACAAATAAAAATTATCATAATTATTGTTACACCTTAAATATTTCACATTGAATCACAACGTCGCAGTGTTCTTTATCGATATATTGCAACGATAAAAATAAAATTTTTATTTTATTTTGTGGAATTTTCCATTGATAAGTTACCTAGTATATATAAAAGAAGGAAGAGGAGAGAGAGTTAAGGAGAATCTTCCATTGAGGCTTTAGAATTTTGTGGGAATTTTGAGTTTTTTTAAAAATAAAATGTTGCATTAATTGAATAGGCCCTTTCGTTTTCTCTTTTTTTCCATTGTTATTACTTATTTATTTTTACTTAACAATGATTATTATTTTATTTTTTTGAACTAACAATCAATCAATCAATATATATATATATATATATATATATATATATATATATAAAAGAAGGAAGAGGAGAGTGTAATAACCGGATTAAAAGTAAAAGAATTAAAATTTGGGGTTAAAATTTAGAAAGGGGTTTGTGAGAGGGGTCTAGAATGAAAGTTGGAAAGAAAGGATTTTAACCCTAGAGGCCTTGGTGTTAGGGGAGAGGCAGCTGAAATTTTGAGAAGGGCTTTTGGGCGATTTTGGAGAAACCGATAAGGGAAGAAGACTATTCAAAGATTTCAAAAGTGATTTTGAGTTCTCATTGAGGTAATCATCTTGTAACATGCATCCTTTATTTCTTCATGCTTTTAATTTTAGTAGTTGAGTAATGGAGGTTATGTATTGAATATGAGTTTGAGTTTTGGGATTCGTTCTGGCTTTGACTCAGATTGATCTTTTGGTTAAGGAGACTCTTGTTAGATCGATTTCCTTAATTGGAATTGGGTTTGGGATTGAAATGTTAGCAAGTTCTGTTTTATTTTGAGTCTGTGGTAGCTATACATCGGACCTTAGGGGTTTTCGTTTCGAACAGTTGAGGCACCGGTCGAGTCCCAAAGAGAGACACCGATCGAGACCAAGGGGAGACCCCGGTCGAGACCAAGGGGGAGACCCCGGTCGAGACCATAAGGGGAGCCCCAGTCGGTAAAAGGGGGGAGACCCCGGTCAAGGTTCAACCCGGGCGACCATGGGTCCGGTCCCCGACTACTGCAGGTGGGCCGAAGCCCAACTTTCTTTCTTTGGGCTTTGTTTAATTGTTAGGCCAAATTAATGGAGAACCGACCCATTTCACTTCAAGAATTTTGGTACTTTGTCTCGAGTATGGTTAGTGTGTCGTGATGCTTTTAGGAATTAGATGATGATGGGGTTAAGGGTTAAAGGTCAATTTTGTTATAAGTTAGAAGTATAGAGAGTTCATCGATCGATGTTCCTTTTATAGGTTTCAGTTCGAACTAAAAGAGTAGACGTGAGAATTAAGCTGAGGACACCAGGTAAGTTTTTCTGAACTAAATCTCTTTATTAACGAAAGCATGTGAAGTTTAATTTTAAACGTTGATTTACTTGCAATGGCATGATTTTTATGAATGAATTTAAGTGTGTTATAAATCGTTGATATCTACATATATGCATACATTATATGTGGAGATTGTGACCTAAGTCGGGGAGTGTGGCCCGCCTACTCGTGCCGGGGAGTGTGGCCCGTTTATGCCATTGGGGGTGTGTCCCAAAATTAAGACAGTGCGAGTTAGACACATCGTTTTTGACGGTCGTGTGGTCAGTAGCGTGTTTTATCTATGTGCATTTATTAAATGTGGATTTAATTCTGGAAAGTTATTTTATTGCTCATCTGTTAGAGGGGACTTACTAGACCTATGGTCTAACCCTCGCTCTTTCAAAACTAAAAAACTTTTCAGGCAAGCGTGATTTAGGAAGGGCAGATAAAAGGAAAGAGAAGATGTAGCGGGATCAGATAGAAGATCGCCATCTTAGTTATTTTGTTAATATCTCAGTTGTGAATAGGTTGCCTTTGCAAACCTGTGAATATTATTGTATGCTTGGGACCGCTTTGGCATGGATTATTATTATTAATATTAAGATTTAACTTGTTATCTTGCTGTCTCTGGTTGGGTTGTTACAGTTGGTATCAGAGCCATAGTTTAAGGGATTTAGGTGACCGAATGGGCCAAAACTTAAACTGAGGAGTAGAGGGACACAACTGAGATTTAGGAAACCTTTTAGGAAGACCTTGTTTATCAAGAGACGTGATAACAATAGCGAGTACCCTCATGTAAGGTAAATTTAAAATCGCATCTGGCCAATGTCATTATGAATTTACAGGTGCATGGGCATACTCGATTGCTATTGTTTAGTGTGGTTTAGGGTAGAGAGTCCTATCTATGAATTGATAGTGTTGATCGGGAATGTTGTGTGAGTTCATTTATGGTTGTAAGGTTAATACCGTTTAGGATGAATATTGGGCGGGATGTAGATATTTCGTTGAGAAAGGACCTGTTGAGTCCATAAGGAAGAGGATGATGGTAGGAGGTGAGCTTTTCGCTCCAAGGGGGTCTTCGGTTCGGTAGAGTGATGTGTCGATTAGTGAGAAGCATGAGAGTGTTAATCCAAGAATCGAAGGATAAAAATGAGGCTTTTGGAGCTGTAGCTAACTGAAGGTTGGTTGAAAGACGAAATTAGTGCTGACGGATAAAATGTAGTGAGGATCAATAGAACCAAGATATGGTTGGCAAGTTTGTTTGAGGGTAAAAGTGAGGATGCGCGTTTTGCGAAATTGTAGTTGCGATGGTAACTAATACCTGGACATTCAAGGATGTTGGGAAGCATTGGTGCTGGTAGTAGTGGCAAATGTGAGGATCATGATGGGTTGGTCGGAAGTAGAAAGTCTGAGATGAGCTGTGGGGAGTGCAAGCAGTTGACCTTGTTAGAGTAAATAGCCTTCTATGTCATTGAGTCCCATGCATTGAGTGTCAAAAAAATTGTTGGAGTTTTTCATATCATTCATATCAGACGTTTTGGCGAGTGTGTGCCTTACGAGGTATTTGCTTTGAAAACGTGTCGACGCGTACAAATGTGTGTTTGGATTGAAAAGACAAGTTTATGGCGTTGGGTGATAAATTTCGATTTTTGGTGTGGGTGAATTATTATATGTCTTTTTTAAATGAGTTAACTTTTGTTATGAAAATCAAAACAACATTTGATCGCGTGATTTTATAAGTGAGTTTGGTACAAACTTGTGTTGTCATATCAATAAAGATGAGAGTCGTTTGACACACTCAGTGTAAGCAATTCTGTAGTATTTTATAAACCGTGTGGGTAAAGTTCATCAGAAATGATTTCAATTGTGCCAACACCGATGTTGGGGTGTGGTGAAGAGAAATTTGTCGTGAAGTTAAGTTTGAACGATTCTTGAAATCGTTGTGCATGGCTAAGTCGGTGTTGGGTCATGTCCATTCAAGTTGCTTCATAATGTAGTATCTTCTAAATTTTCAAGTGTGTTAAAAGTTTAAATGTTTGTGTGTCATACATGAAGGCTATGAACTCTCTAGGTCGTAGGGAACGGTTGCAATTAAGGATAATGAAAGTTTTGAGAGTGGAAGTGTGTCGCTCGATCAGAGGGTAGAAGGTAATTGATATTGGTATCCTTCTAAGTAAGGGTGGTGAATAGTGGATGTGGTTAATGGAGGCACTGACCTATGACGTTAAGGATGATGGTACTATAGTGGCTTACCGTTTGTTCCGAGACTTGAGATGTGAATGTCGGCAAATGGTTGTGTCGGGAGTGGAATTTGATGTCGTAAAGATATTTTTAGTAGTTAACTGCTGTAGTGGAAGAGGTAGATTTCATTGGGGATCCTTGTTGGTTGGAGACATAGTGGAAGTATCTCAACGCCGACTGTTGCCGTGGAAGTCAGAAACCAATTTTCGTGGTGAATGACGGAATGCTGGAAATGAAGAAGTAGTTATGGTTAGTTTTGAGGAGTTTCGTGAGGAAGCGAAGAGTTATTCAGAAAAGGTGTGTACCTAATGCGATGTTGGACAACATTGTGTAGATCTTACAAAAAATGGAAGATCTTTAGTTCGGTCAGGTGGTTCTTTACCGATGAGGTTTTGATGGTTATGTGGGAGCGAAGTTTATATATAGCACAACTGGGAGGGGTTGTGCTTTGAACATTTAAGTCTTCGAGGTAGTATGCTTAATCTTTCAGGCTACTGGAGTTTGATTCCAGCAGGTCGCGATGAACCGACAAGGAGCGATATCTTGTTGGGGGGGGGGGGTTGAGGATCATAGTTTTGCGATTTATTCAGGTTCGGGAAAGACAAGGTCGTGAAATGCCTTGAAGTCCAATTTTAATATTATGACCAGTGAGAAAATGACGGTATTGGTATGTGTGACCAGTGGTCGTGGAGATTTGCAGTTGTTCTGGGATGAGGTAGTAGAGTGCTGGTTGTAACCATGAGTTGGTGATGCCTTTATGGCATATCTGGGAGTGCAAATCATTAAAGTGGGAAGGAGCTTCCTTGAGAATATGTAGAAGACTGACGTCATTGTTATCGGATGAGCGTCCTTGTCCGAAGATCTATGGGGAATGATTTGTAAGTGGTAAGTATGTGGTTGGGATGTGCGAATGTTTGGTTATTGGAGTATTGCTAAGTTGAGAATAATTTTCAAATGATGGTTGGCGGTTATCAAAGAGAGGAATTGTGTGTTCGGGTTTTCGGCAAGTATTGGGGCGGGATTATCTTATATCCCTAGAATGATTGTTGAAAGTGTCGAACTGCTTAATTCAGGGGGTTGTGTAGTAGATAGGAAATCCGTGGGCATGTTGAAGTATTCTTTAGGGGGAAAGGATTCTAGCAGATTAGGTAATCCCGTTTGGAGAGCGAGAATTGTGCAGCGCTTTCGAGTAGTGGGTAATGCTTTGGAAGAGTTGGGTTGATTATCTCGCGTAAGAATTGTGGAAAGTCGGTTGATCAAGCAAAGTAATGTAAATGGGATTTGACACTTGGGAACCATCGAGGAATAGAGTAAGCAATGTTGGGTGAGCGGTGTTTCTCGCAACGATAAGAAAGTGAAGATATCATGTCGGAAAGGTGGGAAATCTGAGAGTAAGAAGTTTGGAAAGTGACACAAAATGTGGAGGGATGTTTTTTTTAGATTATGCTGTTAGCAAGTTTATAAATCCCTAGCGTGGGTATGAGAAAGAGAATATGGCGTTCGGTGCGGTGTGAGTGTGATTAATCAAAGTCGTGCAGCTGACCAAAAGTTCACACTACTAATCAGTGAGTCGGTCATTAGAAGTGTGTTTGAAGTCCTCAAGGAGGAAGATAGAGGTGTTGGGATATAGTGCTTGGAGCGAAGGACCATAGTGTCAGTTTTGGCAATGCGTAAAAAGGGGATTCTAAGTGAGCCTGTTGTCCCGTGTTAAACTATTTGGAAAAGTTTGTATGAGCTTGGTCATTCCGTATCAAGCGAGTGAAGCTGGGTTTTATTGCGCATTTGGTCGGGTGATTATGGATGCAATGAGAAATGGAAGTATGCGTCGCATTAGTTGGACAGTTGGAACTGGTGGTTTACTAGGGTTTTGAATTGTGGAAGTTTCTACCAATATGTGAGAAGTTGAAGTGATGACGTTGGGGCGAGGTATATTAGCGTGTAAGATTTGGATAATGGCGAGGAGTTGAGATCATTGTGGGTCGAAAAAAAAGGTGCTTCTGCGTTGGATTTATGCCGTACTAAGAGGGGTTGCTTGCACTGACAAGTTGCATGATGAGGAAACTTGTGACGGTGAGATGTTGGTGATGTCTACAGTTGACGATGTGTTATGTTGGTGAGTGGAGTGATTATGTATTCAGTGATGCATGTTGTCGTGGTGTTGACTCCGGTAAAATTCTATCGGTTAAGGAAGTTGTTGTAATCGAGGGGTAAATCTGATGGTTTCGTGCGGCTATGTATTGATCAGAATGGCTTGGATAATCGAATGGTACTAAACTGGTTGGATTGAGAATTATGAGTCATTAGTCCCAAGTGGTGACAAATGTAAAGTTACCAGTCTTGCATTGGAAGGGTGTGACTCGATTCAGAAAGAAATGGAAGTTAAGACCTAGATATGTTGGGTCGTTGCTATCATGAAGCGCGTGGGGAGGTAGAGTATAGACTGGATCTACCTATGGATCTGCGAGGAGTGCATCCCGTTTTCCATGTATCTAATCTGAAGAAATGTTTAGTAGAAAGCGATGACGTTATACCTTTAGGGGATGTCCAAATAGATGAGAAGATAAGTTTTGTAGAGGAACCGGTAGCCATTTTATATCGTAAGGTGAAGAAATTAAGGAACAAGGAAATTCAACTGGTGAAAGTTCAATGGCAATTCCACAAGGGTCAAGAAGCGACTTGGGAGTTAGAGTCGGTTATGAGAAACCATTATCCCAGTTTGTTCGATGAATGAATTCTGGGGACAGAATTCTTTTGAGGGGGGGATATTGTAATAACTGTAATAACCGGACTAAAAATACATGAATTTAAATCTTGGGTGAAAAGGTTGAAAGGGTCCTTATTAAAGGGACCTGTTTGTAAAAGAAAGGATAATAGGGATTTAACCCTATTATCTTGTAAAGTCTTTGTGGCGGCTGGCATTTTGGGAAGAAGCGAGAGAAGGAATTTTGGCCGATCGATCGAAGGGAGAAAACAACTGAAATTTGTTGGTGTTCATCAAATCATTCAAGTTAAGTTTAATCCTATCCTCCTCATCAAGTAAGGATTTAGCATTCTCTTTCTCAAAATCAGCGTTGGATGTTTGGGTTCTGACTGTGGATTTGAGACAACTTTGGATTTCCTATGTGATTAATAGTTTTGGTTAAAATTGAGTTTATCAAATGTGAATCGATTTTGTAGTTAGATTAATGGATTTTGAGATTGAGATTATTATTAATGTCTGATATTAAAATGGTTCGGTGGTATCTGTTTTGAGTCTGCGGAGGGTTTTCGTTCGAACAGATAACACCGGTTGATTATCATAAGCATTGGTCGAGTGTGGCTTTGTTTAATCTCCGGTCGGGACACCGGTCATCGGGGGTTAGACCCCGGTCTCTTGGACACCGGTCATCGGGGGTTAGACACCGGTCTCTTGGACACCGGTCGCGGGAAGGGGGTAGACCCCGATCACAACCACACCGGTCGACCACCAGATTCGGTCCCCGGGGTATGATTGAGCCGAAGCCCAGTTAGGAGTTATTTTAGCATTTGGGCTTGATAATTTAATTGATCGGCCCACTCTCTTTTTATTTCAAAGTATCTTATTCAAGTTGGTTGCTAGTGGGTTAAGTATTTTTTTAGAGATTAAGTGACGTTGGGGTTAAGGGGTTATGATCAACCTCGTTTTAAATTAGAAATTTAGAGAGTTTACCGATCCATATTTCCTTTATAGGTTTCGGTTCAAATCCTAAGAGTAGACGCCAAAATTAAGCTAAGGATGTCAGGTGAGTTTTTCTGAACTAAGCCTTTGTTTACGAAAGCATGTGAAGTTTAATTTTTAAACTTGATTTATTTACGATGGCATGTTTATTATGAAATGATTTAAGTGTGTTATAAATCGTTGATGTTTAAATGTATGCATACATTACTTGTGGAGATTGTGACCTAAGTCGGGGAGTGTGGCCCGTTTATGCCATTGGGGGTGTGTCCCAAAATTAAGGCAGTGCGAGTTAGACACATCGTTTTTGACGGTCGTGTGGTCAGTAGCGTGTTTTATCTTTATGTGCTTATAAATCAGTTGATTTGCATTCGCTGGAAAGTTATTTTATTGCTTGTCTGTTAGAGGGGACTCACTAGACCTATGGTCTAACCCTCGCTCTTTCAAAACTAAAAATCTTTTCAGGCAGACGGAATTTAGGGAGGGCAGATAAAGGGAAAGAGAAGATGTAGCGGTACCAGATAGAAGATCGTCATCTTAGTTCCTATATTAATATCTCAGTTGTGAATAGGTTGCCTTTGCAAACATTAAAAATTTATTGTGCGCTTGGGGCCGTTTTGGCATGGATTATTGCTATTAATATTATTAAGATTTAATTGTTATCTTGTTGCTTTTAGTTGGGTTGTTACAGTTGGTACCAGAGCCATAGTTTAAGGGATTTAGGTGACCGGATGGGCCTAAACTTAAACTGTGGAGTAGAGGGACACAACTGAGATTTAGGAAGTCTTTAAGGAAGACCTTGATTATCGAGAGTCGTGACAATGATAGTGAGGATTCTTATGTAAGGTAAATTCAAAATTGCATCTGGCCAATGCCATTATGAATTTACAAGTACATGGGCATACTCGATTTCTATTGTTGAGATAATCGATAGGTGTAGTGTTGGGTAGTGAGTAGTATCATTGAAATGATAGTGTTGGTTTGGAGTGTTGTGTAAGTTCCATAAGGAAGAGAATATATTTGGAGGTGAGTTTTTTGCCCAAGAGAGTCTTCGGTTTGGTCGAATGTTATGTCGATTAGTGGGAATCAGGAGAGTATTAGTTTAAGAACCGGAGGATAGAAATGAGGCTTTTAGAGCTGTAGTTAACCGAAGGTTGGTTGAGAGACGAAATCAGTGCTGACTGATAAAATGTAGTGAGGGTCAATAGAATTGAGATATGGTTGGTAAGTTGTTTGAGGTTAAGAGTGAGGATGCACGTTTTGCAAAATTGTAGTTGCGATGGTAACTGGTACTTGGACATTCAAGGATGTTGGGAGGTGTTGGTGCTGGAAGTAGTGGCAAATGTGAGGACCATGACTTGTTGGTCGAAAGTAGAAAGTCTGAGATGAGTTGTGGTGAGTGCAAGTAGTTGACCTTGTGAGAGTATTCATAGCCTTCAATGTCAAGTGAGTCTCATGCATTATGTTTTGAACAAATTGTTGGTGTCCATTATGTCGGATATTTTGGCGTGTGTGTGCCTTGCGAGGTATTTGTTTTAAAAACGCGTCGATGTGTGCAAGTGTGTGTTGGATTGAAAAGACAAGTATGTTGCTTTGAGCGATAAATTTTTTATTTTACGTGAGAAACATAACTTACTTCTTTATAAAAACTTTTGCTGTGAAAATCATAACAGCATTGGGTCACACGATTTTATAAGCGTATTTTGGTACGAACACATGTTGTTATATCAATGAGAGTGAGGGTCGTCTAACTCGTTGTAAGCAATTCTGTAGTATCTATTTAAAGAACGTGGGTAATGTTTATCAACAACAAATTCGAGTGTGTCAACATTGATTTTGGGGTGTGGTGAAGAGAAATTTATTGCGTAGTTGAGGTTGAACGATTCTTGAAATCGTTGTGCATGGCTAAGTCAATGTTATGTCGTGTACACTTAAGTTTGCTTCATAATGTAAGTATCATCTAAATTTTCAAATGTGTCAAGAGTTTAAATATTTGTGTGTCAAGCATGAAGGCTATGAACTCTCTAGGTCGTGGGTAAAGGTTGCAATTAAGAATGATGATAGTTTTTTAGAGTGGAAATGTGATGCTCGATCAGGGGGTAGTCAATTCCTGACTTTGGCTTTCCTGTTAAGGAAATGTGTTAAATAGCGGAAGGTGGTTATTGGAAGCCTTGATCTTCGACGTTAAGGATGCTTTATGGCATACTCGCTTGTTCATTGGCCTAAGATGAGGATGTCGGAAGATGTTTATGTCCAGGGTGAGATTCAAAGTCGTTGTGTTACTTTTATATGTTGTGACGGCAGAGGTAGATCCCAGTGGGAATCATGTTGGTCGGAGATATGGTTGAAGTACCACCATGTCGACTGTCGATGTTGAAACCAGCAACCATTTCTTTTTGTGGTGAAGGGCGGGGCGCTGAAAATGAAGAAGTAGTTATGAATAGTTTTGGGGAGTTTTGTGAAGAAGCGAAGAGTTATTCAGAAAAGGTGTGTACCTAATGTGATGTTGGACAACCTTGTGTGGATAATACAAAATGGAAGATCGCTAGTTCGGTAAAGTGGTTCTTTATCGATGAGGTTTTGATGGTTATGTGGGAGTGACGTTTTTATGTAGCAACTGGAAGGGTTGGACTTTGCGCATTTATGTCTTCGAGGTAGTATGCTTAATCTTTCAGGCTACTGGAGTTTGATTCCAGCAGGTCGCGATGAGCCGACAAGGAGCGATATTTTGTTGGGTGAAGATCGATTAACAGATCATCGCAACACAATAAAGATCAAGAGATAAACATATCAGAATAACATACCACAATCCCTTGATTAATCAATGAAAACCAGTGTGAGTGTTCTTGGTACCTTGTGATGCGATTACAGAGAAAATATACGGCCTCCTCTAAACAATTATGATTATGATAATAATGATGAGGATTCACCTAAAAACCTAATACCTAAAACCTATTTATACTTAGGTCGTATAAGCCTAATGGGCTTTTGGGCCCAATTACAAATAACTATTAAATAAATACAATTTGATCCCTGAACTTTAATCTTGAATACAATTACTGATCCAACAATCTCCCCCTTTGGATTCAAGATTAAAATTTTTTTTGGCAATTTGCTTCGGGTCACCACTTCTCTTGAAAACTTGTTAACAACTTCATATCTTGTAGCTTTACACAGTCTTCAAATTCCTCTTTTGAATAGCAAGTGATTATCTTCAATCAGACTTTTGATGAATCAAATAAGCTCAGACACTTTGAATTCTTTGAAATCTTCAGCAGTCTTTAGATTATTTTATCCTTTTGATTATTCTCCCCCTTTTTGATGAGTGGTGAGGATCATCATCATCAAAACATAGCAAAACAATCTTCCCCTTTTTGTATAGTCAGCAACTAAGCACTGTCTTCATGTATATATCCCTGTGTGGAAATAAGAGCAGTCTCTCCAAATGGAGAAAGTGATTATTTCATTCTTTTCAGATTCAAATAAAATAAATGTGGTAACCCTGAATCAACAAATGACTCAGTTAAAATGTCTGTCAGTAACACAAAGTTACTATATAAGAAGTTGGTTTTGATGTTGGCTCCCCAGGACTTCCATTCAATCATTGAATAACACATGGTTATCTATGAACGTTCTGACAGAAAACAAATTTCTGTATGCTCGTGCATGTGTATGAAAGAATTAAGCACCGATGATTGCTTTTCCATTTAGGCTCAAAGTATGTAAACTTGTTGAGACAACAACAAATTATACAAAGACTCAATGTGCATGAGAAAGGGTCGAAGGTGGGGCAACTTTCCTTCTTTTTCAATATTAGTATCTTCCAAATGAAGAACCAATAGCATATGTGCTGCTTCCCCAGAAAATGTGAAACATTCTCTTTTGAGAAAAAAATGAGTAGCTGGTGGGGTTGTATGCAAGAGATGGCATGGGCTAGGTGCCTTTTTCAATGTCATTCACGAAGAAATGTGAAACAACAGATAATGTGGCTGCCCGGCTCAGAAAGAAGTTTGGTGCAGAGTTTGATATTCTTTTACTCTGTTGGATCAGTAATTGTATTCAAGATTAAAGTTCAGGGTTCAAATTGTATTTTATTAATAGTTATTTGTAACTGGGCCCAAAAGCCCATTAGGCTTATATGGCCTAAGTATAAATAGGTTTTAGGTATTAGGTTTTTAGGTGAATCCTCATCATTATTATCATAATCATAATTGTTTAGAGGAGGTCATATATTTTCTCTGTAATCGCATCACAAGGTACCAAGAACACTCACACTGGTTTTCATTGATTAATCAAGGGATTGTGGTATGTTATTCTGATATGTTTATCTCTTGATCTTTATTGTGTTGTGTGATTGTTTATCAACTAGTTATCTGGGTTTAACAAGTGGTATCAGAGCCAAAAGAATCAAGCTTTTTGGATTAAAACTGGTTTATCGATAACTTACTGTGTTCATCGACATCTCACTGTCTGAAAATCAATTTCGTGATTTAATGTGTTTTTATGCATAAAATCAATTTGATTAGGTGCGTCTTATGTTATTGAATGTTATCTGATAGTTTAATTGCACTTTAAATCATCAATTGATTGGCTTTTTATGATTTTGTGAATTCTGGGTTCATGATAATGTCGACTACTGCTCTAGTCAAATTGAAGCATGAAAGTTGATTTTAGTCATTGTTTTTTATTGGGTACTGGTCGTTATATGTTTATGGATACAAAAGTTTGGTTTTTGCATTGAGTTTAAGTGTTTCAAGTGGATTTCTGGGGTAATTATCGAGTTCTCGGTCGAACACTTCAAGAACACACCGGTCGTTATTCATCGAATCCGGTTCCCGGTCAATACACCGGTCGACCTAAGTTTGCGCCATACGCTAATCGCGCAAAAAAATCTTTTGCGCCACACACTACTCCGGTCGACCCGGTCACAGCACCTCAAGCGATACCGGTCGAGATACCGTCCACACCGGCCGAATACACCCGGTCGCTCCATACCGGTCACGACATCGGTCGAAACACTTGTCCGGTCGACAGGATACCGGTCGGCAGGACACCGGTCGAAGGCTCCGGTCAAGCATCTCACCGGTCGCAGCAAGACCCCGGTCGCGATATTAGTTTGCGTCTTCAGTTACTCGCGCAAATCTCACTTTTGCGCCATCCGCGGTTCGCGCAAACCTCACTTCGCGCGACCCATTACTCACGCAAATCTCACTTTTGCGCCACTATCGACTCACGCAAAACCCTTTATTGCGCCACCCATTCTTCGCGCAAAACCCATCTCTCGCCACCCACATCTAGCGCATTCCTCAGATTCTCGCTAGCTTCAGTTAGCGCAAAACTTAGTTTTCGCGCTAACTTCTCTTAGCGCAAGTTGACTTTTGCGGGACCCCCGTGTTAAGTCTGCGAAGGGGGACAAAGTTATGTTCGTGATCAAAATTTTCTTATTTTCAGTATTACTTTGTATTTAATTGATTTTATCTACTGTTTGCGAATTCTGCATTTGATCATTTTTGGAAATTTATTTTTCTGAAAAAATTTTAGTGTAGTTTTTATCCAATTCTTGATTCTAAGATCTCACAAGTTGATTTAAGTGGTACAGATATCATCATGCCTTACATAGACGAGAAGGGAAATACGGTGATGATCGAGAGAGATTGTGTTATAATGTATATGCCAGAAATTCCAGCACTGGAAGCTGAGAATGAAAATCTGAAGATTCGGAACTCATTTCTCCTTGATCAAATTAATCAGTTGCAAGATGATAAGGACTTAAAGAAAGACTTTGTTTACTCAAAATGTATCTCTAACTCAAAGATTAATTTTGCAGGAATTATTCAGTCTAAAGAGAAAGAAACCTTAAAACTTCAAGCTAAGGTAAAAAGTCTTAACTCAAGCTCTACATGGTCAAAAAAGGATTCAATGCAAAGAGAGCTTGAGGAGCTTAGAAGGAGAGCAAGTGTTGCAAGTGATACTAGTAATGGACTGAGAAAGATAAATTCTCAAGTCTTTGCGGAAAGAGATAAACTGAAAGATAAAGTCTTCAGTCTTGAGGTTGAGATTGATATGCTGAAAGAAAAGGCAACCCAAGACAAAGACAATACAAAAGTCCAAGATGAAATGTTGAAGATTGAGAAAGTAAGAAAACAATTTGCTAAGAAATTCTCTGATTTCTCCAGAAAAGCCTGTGAAGAGAAGAAATCTTTAGAGCTTAAATGTGTTAAGCTTTCTCAACAAGTTTCAGACTTTGAGAAGGTTATCATTCTTGAGAGAGAAAAGGTTGAGAAAGAGAAAAAGATATCTGAGCAGAAGAAAGTAAATATAGACTTTTCTGAAGAAAAGAAAGTATTTGAAACTGAGATAACTAAGCTGACAAGAGAGCTATCTGAGCTATCAACAATCACTTTGAAGGAAAAGAAGACGAATTCTGAATTGCAAAAGAAGTTTGATCTGATTGAAAAGGAAAGAAACAGTTTGTCTTCAAAGATAAAGGAACTTGAAGAGATCGTATTCAAGGTGAAGCTAACTGAGCACAAGAAGCCATAGTCAATAGCTCAATCACCGAGAGATGATCAAACTGATTCAGATTGTTCACTCAAAAAGGCTTCGAGTTCACATTTTTCAAATGTTTTCTATAATCCTTTATGTGATTTAGATGATGGTCTTACTTCTAAATCTACTGATCAGATTCGTCCTTCTGACCTTTTCTATGATAAAAATGTTGATGGTTCAGGTAACTTAAAGAAGAACAAGTCTCATAAGAAAATGTTCTGGAAAAGGAATGATAAAGAAAAAGATAGAGGAAATTGGATCCGGAGAGTTGAAGGATATTCAGAGGAAAAGAAGAATCATTTGTGCATACATCAAATGCTAAATGGAATTATGCTTCAAAAAGTAAAACTTTTGGCAAACCTGATCTGGTTTACACTATCAATCAATTGATCAGGTTAGCACAAAAGAAAATTAGTTGTTCCTACTGTGGCTCAAATGATTTTGTAAGAAAAGATTATGTGAATAACTAGTATGGTTCTTACTTTATATCTCCCACTAGAACTGCAACTAACCCATTAGGACCCAATTACCAGTGGGTACCAAAAGCTAAATTTGTGTTGCAGGCACCCAAGGTTTAAGGGGGAGAAAGAACGATGACTTCTGATTACTACAGATCAGGACTCTTGCCTCATTGTCAACAAGATGACTTCTAAGTACAACAGCTTAGGACTCGGACTTCAATGTCAAAGAGTTTGATTTCTGAATTTACTCTAATCCTAGTAATTCAGAACTTGGTTTCATGATTAAGGATTATGCACATATTAAGGGGGAGCTTATATGCTTTATACTTTTACTGATGTATTTCTGATTTTTTTAGGAAAAGATTAAATATTATTCTCACCGGAGAATAAGTAATCATGGCTTTTGAATACTTCAATTCAAAACTCGTACTCAAATGTTTTCTTCTGATAGGATGCTTAAATGATAAAATCTTTTATAGAAGTTTTTGATTTGAGGGGGAGTTAACTGTTATATCTTTTAGGAGGAGATACATATGATTTTTACTATCATTGTCATACTTTTTTCTGATTAAATTGACTTTTTACAGGTATCAAGGGTGATGATATATGAGTTTTTTTTGTGAAAGATACTTAAATGAAAATATTCATTCCAGGGGAGTTAAGGATTCTGACTTACAGGTATATCCTTCTAATCCTTACACTCTATCACTTGTTGAAAGATGAACAACTTTCACTTGTGAAAAATGGTTTCTTAAATGTTCAAACCACTTCCTATTCTTCAAAGATTTTCAAGAATTGTGAAGTGTGATTTTAAATGATTTTTGGGAGCTTAATTATCAAAGAGCTTAATTGACAAACTCTTTTAGTTTGAGGGGGAGAATTGCATTGTCAAACATCTTATGTTTTGACTTCTCCAAATTTTTATTCTTCATGTTTGTATTCCTTTGTGCTTCCATGTACAAAAGATTGTTGAACAACACGTTCTTTTAGGAAAATACAAGGGATTCAGTGTGTGAGCTTAACAGAACTTCCATGGATTCACGATAACCAGTGTTTCCTACACAGGAAGTATTCCCTGAGTGATTGAGGGGAGAGGGGTCAAAAGATTGAGTGTTGGTGTGTGAAAAGGTAAAATGGAAAAGAGAGATTGGTTAGAAGTGAGATTTAAAAGATTAAAAGAAAGAGGGTGAGAGAACAGAGTAAAAGAATATCAGACTTTGCACCAAACTTCTTTCTGAGTCGGGCAACCACTTAATCTGATTGGTTCACAATCTTTGGTGACCATCATTGAAAAAGGCACCTAGCCCATGCCATCTCTTGCATAAAACCTCACCAGCTACTCATTCTTTTCTCAAAAAGAGAATGTTTCACATTTTCTGGGGAAGCAACACATATGCTATTGGTTCTTCATTTGGAAGATACTAATATTGAAAAAGAAGGAAAGTATCCCCACCTTCGACCCTTTCTCATGCACATTGAGTCTTTGTATAATTTGTTGTTGTCTCAACAAGTTTACATACTTTGAGCCTAAATGGAAAAGCAATCATCGGTGCTTAATTCTTTCATACACATGCACGAGCATACAAAATTTTGTATTCTGTCAGAACGTTCATAGATAACCATGTGTTATTCGATGATTGAATGGAAGTCCTGGGGAGCCAACATCAAAACCAGCTTCTTATATAGTAACTTTGTGTTACTCAGTAACTTTGTGTTACTAACAAGCATTTTAACTGAGTCATTTTGTTAGGACTTATCGAGGGATGATGGGTTCTTTAATGTATCTTACTTCTAGCAGGACAGATATAATGTTCTCAACATGCTTATGTGCACGATATCAGGCCAATCCTAAAGAAATCCATATGTCTGCTGTGAAGCGCATATTTAGGTATCTGAAGGGCACTGCATATATTGGTCTGTGGTATCCTAAAGATACTAGTTTCGAACTAACAACTTACATAGATGCAGATCATGCTGGTTGTATGTTAGACAGGAAGAGCACATCGGGACATGTACAGTTCCTCGGTGACAAACTCGTAAGTTGGGCATCGAAGAAGCAACTTTGTGTTTCAACTTCCACGGTCGAAGCAGAATATGTAGCTGCTGCTAGCTGCTGTTCTCAGGTCTTATGGATGAGAACTCAATTGCGCGACTACAATTTCCACTTCAACAAAATCCCGATATACTGTGACTCCAAGAGCGTCATCGCAATAACATCGAATCCTGTTCAACACACAAAGACTAAGTACATAGACGTCAGGTATCATTTTATTAAAGATCATGTCGAAAAAGGAACAATTGAACTTTTCTTTGTAAAACCTGATTATCAACTTGCCGATTTATTTACCAAACCTTTAGACGAAAAGAGGTTTACCTTTCTTGTCTCTAAACTTGGTATGCTAAATCTTAAGATTTAATCAGTAGTTACCTATCAAAGTTGACTAATTGTATATTTTTTCCTCATTTCTTCATTCTTAATTCTGATTCATATCTGCACTTCTATAATCTGTTCATGATCCAAGGGGGAGTATGAGAAGAAATTGACAAGTGGTCAATATTACTTCGAGGGGGAGCTCATAAAATTTTGCATGTACCTTTTAATGTCAATTTTTTTTGTAATGCAAGATTTTAGGGGGAGATCTTCAAGTCAAAGGAGTATGGAGATGACTTCTGATTATTTCTAATCAGAACTCGTACTTTAAAAGTTTTACTGCTTTTTGTCTTTTCAATTTAAGTAAATAAATTTTACTTTGACTTGACATAAGACTTTTGCAGAATTTTTGAGAGATGCTTACAAGTTCATATGTTTATGACTTTAAGCTTAGCTTCATGAGATGGAAGATCGTACGTAAAGGTATAATTCTATATCTTCATCTCATAAATGGTTGAAAGAAGGATAACTTTCAATCATTTGAAAACATTGTTCTTAAAAGTTCAAACCACTTCCCAATTCTTAAAATCGAATTCATGATCTGGAAGTGTGACTTTAAATGTTTTCAAGATCAAATTTGTGCTTTAACTGAGCATCACATGCATCATAGGAAAACAAGGATTTCTTTGTGCTAGGAATTAACACAACTTCTATGAAATCACCTTAACCAGTGATTTCTACCCAAGAAGTTAATCCATAGTGATTGAGTGTGAGAAGTCGAAAATAAATGAGTGTGATTAGAGTGAGCAAAATGTTTAAAAGAAAGAGCGTGTGAGAACAGAGTTAAAAGAATATCAGAACTCTGCACCAACTTTTTCTGAGTCGGGCAGCCACATTTCTAATGTTTCACAATTCTTTAGTGATCATTATTGAAACAGGCAACTAGCCCATGCCAACTCTTGATCAAACCTCACTATCTACTCCTTTTTTCTTAACAAGAAAGTGTTTCACATTTTCAAAGAGAAAGCAACACATTTGCTATCTGATTTTCATTTGGAAAATCTGGATATTGAAAAGAAGGAAGTCTGCCCCACCTTCGCACTTCAATCATGCACATTGAGTCTGTGTTTAACTTACTGTTGTCTCAGTAGTTTACACAAATTTTAGCCTAATAAGCAATCATCAGTGCTTAATTCTTTCAACACAAGCACGAACACACAAGGAATTAGTTTCTTTGTCATAACGTTTATAGAAATAACCTTTGTGGTGTTTCGATGATTAAATGGAAGCCCTGGGGGAGTCAACATCAAACAACTCCTTTCCAATGTGTATTTGTTACACACAGTGACTTAGGGGTTGTTTGGCAGTTGCTAAATGGTTTGGTGCAGAATGATTAAGTGGTCAAAATGATTAAGAGGCTCTTATGATATAGTGTGAAATGAAATATGATTGTTTGCTAATTGTTGATAATGAAATCAGGGCTCTGAATGGTTAAGGCAAGGTCAAGATACTCAATCATTCAGAGGGTTTTGGAATCATTAAGAGGCAGACCTTTTTTTTTTTGCCAAACACGATTTACCTCTTAACGATTCATAGGTTGCCTCTTAATGGAACCATTAAGAGGTAAACAAACAACCCCTTAGTGTTACTGACATGCATGTTAACTAATTCATTAGTTGATTCAGGTGTTACACGACTACTTTGTCTAGATTTGCAAAGATCTGGATGAATATCTTATGAATTGACGAATCAGGGGCTCTATAAGCAAGACATTTCTTGTCAACCAAAAGTTTTGATGAAGTCGTTGCACTTTTCATCAAAAAGGGGAAGAATGACTACACAAGAAATGGCAAAGATCACATGTTTCAAGAATCACGTCCAAGATTGAATTCTTCAAAGAGCAAGTACTCTGAGGATATGCTGATTCGAGATAAATTTTCTTTTGAAAATACTTTGCTGAAGAATTTCGAGCTGAAACAAGAGATAATTTCTTCCCATGAACTGAAAAAGAGAAAAACTACATCTTTTGGGGAGTTTACTATATCTTGAAGACTAAGAGAGACATTGCATCTTCTGTGCTGAAAGAGAAGATCGTATTGCTAAATCATTTTCGTAATGATCTTGATCCAAAGGGGGAGATTGTTAGGACACAGTCTCATTGGATTCAAGATCATCCAATACGAAGATCGCAATCTGAAGTTAATGCTGAAAGTCACTCTCAACCATAGTCTAGGGTCTAACTTGTAATAAATGTCAAAGTTATAATATCTAGATATTATTTAGATATTATGTTTTTAGTTTAATATTAGTTTAAGTTTTGTTAATATCTTATAAAGATATTATCTCTTTCTCTCTATCTATCGATCAGATTAACAAGAGAACACACAACACATATCCAAGGTGTAAAAAGAGAGAAAACAGAGAGAGCTAAACTGATCAAGAATACCGAACCTTTGTAATCCGCATTTGTAATCAGAAACAGGTTGGTAATCGTTATATCTTTGTTATTGGATTTATCTGGTAAACGATCACGGACTCACACATTTGTTGATTCAGGGTTACCACATTTATTTTATTTGAATATGAAAAGGTTGAAATAATCACTTTCTCCATTTGGAGAGACTGCTCTTATTTCCACACAGGGATATATACATGAAGACAATGCTTAGTTGCTGACTATACAAAAAGGGGAAGATTGTTTTGCTATGTTTTGATGATGATGATCTTCACCACTCATCAAAAGGGGGAGAATAATCAAAAAGAGAAAATAATCTAAAGACTGTTGAAGATTTCAAAGAATTCAAAGTGTCTGAGCTTATTTGATTCATCAAAAGTCTGATTGAAGATAATCA
Source organism: Arctium lappa (assembly GCA_023525745.1). Classification (NCBI taxonomy): domain Eukaryota; kingdom Viridiplantae; phylum Streptophyta; class Magnoliopsida; order Asterales; family Asteraceae; genus Arctium; species Arctium lappa. Next base: position 14,517,612 of record CM042049.1, read on the forward strand.
CTTGCTATTCAAAAGAGGAATTTGAAGACTGTGTAAAGCTACAAGATATGAAGTTGTTAACAAGTTTTCAAGAGAAGTGGTGACCCGAAGCGAATTGCCAAAAAACTTTTAATCTTGAATCCAAAGGGGGAGATTGTTGGATCAGTAATTGTATTCAAGATTAAAGTTCAGGGTTCAAATTGTATTTATTTAATAGTTATTTGTAACTGGGCCCAAAAGCCCATTAGGCTTATACGGCCTAAGTATAAATAGGTTTTAGGTATTAGGTTTTTAGATGAATTCTCATCATTATTATCATAATCATAATTGTTTAGAGGAGGCCGTATATTTTCTCTGTAATCGCATCACAAGGTACCAAGAACACTCACACTGGTTTTCATTGATTAATCAAGGGATTGTGGTATGTTATTCTGATCTGTTTATATCTTGATCTTTATTGTGTTGTGTGATTGTTTATCAACTAGTTATCTGGGTTTAACAATTCAGGTTCGAGAAAGAGAAGGTAGTGAAATGCCTTGAAGTCCAATTTCAGTATTATGACCAGTGAGAAGAGGACAATTTTTGTATGTGTGCCAAGTGGTTGTGAAGATTTGCAGTTGTTCTGGAATGAGGTAGTAAAGTGATGGTTGTAGTTATGAGTTGGTGATGCCTTTATGACATAGCTGGGAGTGCAAATCATTAAAGTGGTAAGGAGCTTCCTTGAGGATATGTAGAAGGCGGGCGTTATTGTTATAGGATGAGTGTCCTCGTCTGAAGATCCATGGGAAATGATTTGTAAGTGGGAAGTATGTGGTTGGGATGTGCGAATGTTTGGTTAGTATCGGGGTATTGCTAAGTTGAGAATAATTTTCAAATGAAGGTTGGCAGTTATCTTCGAGAGGAACCGTGTGTTCTGGGTTTCGGCAAGTTTTGGGCGGGATTATCTTATACCCCTAGAATGATTGTTGAGGTGTCGAACTGCTTATTTTGCGGGGGTTTGTGTAGTATATAGGAAATCCGTGGACATGTTGAAGTACTCTTTGGAGTGAATGGATTCTAGCAGTTTGGGTAATCCCGTTTGGAGAGCGAGAATCATGTGGCGTTTTCGTGTAGTGAGTAATGTTTTAGAAGAGTTGGGTTGACTATTTCGCGTAAGAATTGTGGATAGTCGACTGATCAATCAAAGTAATGTAAATGTGATTCGACATTTGGGAATCATCGAAGAATAGAGTAAGTAATGTTGGATGAGCAGTGTTTCTTGCAACAAGAAGAGAGTGAAGATATCATGTCGAGAAGGTGGGAAATATGAGACAAGAAGTTTGTCAAGTGGCACATAATTGGAGATGGCCAAAAGTTCACACCACTATTCAGTGAGTCGGCCGTTAGAGGTGGGTTTGAAGTCTTCAAGGAGGAAGGTAGAGATGGTTGGATATAGTGCTCAGAGCAAAGGACCATAGTGCCAGTTTGGGTAATGCGGAAAAAGGGTATTCCAAGTGAGTCAGTTGTCCAGTGATAAATTATTTGGGATGGTTTGTATGAGCTTGGTCACTCCGTGTTGAGCGAGTGAAGCTGGGTTTTATTGTGCATTTGGCCGAGCGATGGTGGATGCAATGAGAAATGGAAGTATGTGTCGCATTATTTGGTCAGTTGGAACTGGTGGATTACGAGGGTTTGGAATTGTGGAAGTTTCTGCCAATAGGTGGGAAGTTGAAGTGATGACGTAGGGGTGAGGTATATTTAGCGTGTAAGATTTGGATAATGTCGTGGAGTTGAGATCAAGGTGGTTCGAAAAAGAAAGTGCTTATGCGACTAGCATATGTCGTACCAAGAGCATGATGAAGAAACTCGTGACTGTGAGTTTTTGGTAATGTCTACAGTCGGCGATGTGTTATGTTGGCGAATTGGGTGGTTATTTAGTCAGTGAGGCAAGTAGTCATGGTATTGACTCCGGAAATTTTCTTCTAGTTAAGGAAGTTGTTGTATTCGAGGAGTAAATCTGACGGTTGCGTACGACTATGTATTGATCTGAAGGGCTTGGAGAACCAAATGGTATTAATTTGGTTAGATTGAGAATTTTGTGTCATTAGTCCCAGATGGGGACAAAGGTAAGGTTACCAGTCTCGCCTTAGAAGGGTGTGACCCGATTCGGAAAGAAATGGAAGTTCGGACCTAGATTTGTGGGACCGTTCACCATCGTGGAACGTGTTTGGGAGGTGGTCTACAAACTGGTTTTACCCGAAGAACTGCGAGGTATTCACCCTACATTCCATGTGTCAAATTTGAGAAAGTGTTTAGTGGAGGTGGATGTGGTGGTACCATTGGGCGACATTCGAATGAACGAGAAACTATGCTACGTTGAAGAACCAGTGGCCATCTTGGATCGTAAAGTGAAGAATTTGAGGAACAAGGAAATTCAACTGGTGAAAGTTCAGTGGCAATTCCACAAAAGCCAAGAAGTGACTTGGGAATTAGTGTCAGCTATGAGAGCTCAATACCCCAGTTTGTTCAGTGAAGGAATTCCGGGGACATAATTCTATTGGGGGGGGGATATTGTAATAACCGGGCTAAAAATACATGAATTTAAATCTTGGGTGAAAAGGTTGAAAGGGTCCTTATTAAAGGGATATGTTTGTAAAAGAAAGGATAATAGGGATTTAACCCTATTATCTTGTAAAGTCTTTGTGGCGGCTGGCATTTTGGGAAGAAGCGAGAGAAGGAATTTTGGCCGATCAATCGAAGGGAGAAAACAACTGAAATTTTTTGGTGTTCATCAAATCATTCAAGGTAAGTTTAATCCTATCCTCCTCATCAAGTAAGGATTTAGCATTCTCTTTCTCAAAAGCAGTGTTGGATGTTTGGGTTCTGACTGTGGATTTGAGACGGCTTTGGATTTCCTATGTGATTAATAGTTTTGGTTAAAATTGAGTTTATCAAATGTGAATCGAGTTTGTAGTTGGATTAATGGATTTTGAGATTGAGATTATTATTAATGTCTGATATTAAAATGGTTCGGTGGTATCCGTTTTGAGTCTGCGGAGGGTTTTCGTTCGAACAGATAACACCGGTCGATTATCATAAGCATCGGTCGAGTGTGGCTGTGTTTAATCTCCGGCCGGGACACCAGTCATTGGGGGTTAGACCCCGGTCTCTTGGACACCGGTCATCGGGGGTTAGACACAGGTCTCTTGGACCCCGGTCGCGGGAAGGGGGTAGACCCCGGTCACAACCACACCGGTCGACCACCAGATCCGGTCCCCGGGGTATGATTGGGCCGAAGCCCAGTTTGGAGTTAGGAGTTATTTTAGCATTTGGGCTTGATAATTTAATTGACCGACCCACTCTCTTTTTATTTCAAAGTATCTTATTCAAGTTGGTTGCTAGTGGGTTAAGTATTTTTTTAGAGATTAAGTGACGTTGAGGTTATGGGGTTATGATCAACCTCGTTTTAAATTAGAAAGTTAGAGAGTTTACCGATCCATATTTCCTTTATAGGTTTTGGTTCAAATCCTAAGAGTAGACGCCAGAATTAAGCTAAGGATGTCAGGTGAGTTTTTCTGAACTAAGCCTTTGTTTAGGAAAGCATGTGAAGTTTAATTTTTAAACTTGATTTATTTACGATGGCATGTTTATTATGAAATGATTTAAGTGTGTTATAAATCGTTGATGTTTAAATGTATGCATACATTACTTGTGGAGATTGTGACCTAAGTCGGGGAGTGTGGCCCGCCTACTCGTGCCGGGGAGTGTGGCCCGTTTATGCCATTGGGGGTGTGTCCCAAAATTAAGGCAGTGCGAGTTAGACACATCGTCTTTGACGGTCGTGTGGTCAATAGCGTGTTTTATCTTTATGTGCTTATAAATCAGTTGATTTGCATTCGCTAGAAAGTTATTTTATTGTTTATCTGTTAGAGGGGACTCACTAGACCTATGGTCTAACCCTCGCTCTTTGAAAACTAAAAATCTTTTCAGGCAGACGGGATTTAGGGAGGCCAGATCTGGAAAGAGAAGATGTAGCGGTACCAGATAGAAGATCGTCATCTTAGTTCCTATATTAATATCTCAGTTGTGAATAGGTTGCTTTTGTAAACCTTAAAATTTTATTGTGCGCTTGGGGCCGTTTTGGCATGGATTATTGCTATTAATATTATTAAGATTTAATTGTTATCTTGTTGCTTTTAGTTGGGTTGTTACAATAACCGGGTTAAAAGTAAAAGAATTAAAATTTGGGGTTAAAATTTAGAAAGGGGTTTGTGAGAGGGGTTTAGAATGAAAGTTGGAAAGAAAGGATTTTAACCCTAGAGGCCTTGGTGTTAGGGAGAAAGAGTTAAGGAGAAACTTCCATTGAGGATTAGAATTTTGTAGGAATTTTGAGTTTTTCAAAAAATAAAATGTTGCATTAGACTTATTAATGTAACAAATGCTTAGAATCATCAATATATATAGAGTAAACTACGATTTTCGTCCTTGTGGTTTGTTGTTTATAACAATTTTCGTCCATGACTTTAAAAGTTGATTTTTTGGTCATTGTGGTTTGCAATTTCTTTCCATTTTCGTCCCTAAAACTAACATTCTCAGGGACTAAAAGCGAAAGAAGTTGCAAACCATAAGGACCAAAAAAGCAATTTTAAAGATCAGGGACGAAAATAGTTATAAACAACAAACCATAGGGACGAAAATAGTAGTTTACTCATATATATATATATATATATATATATATATATATATATACATATAAAAGAAAAAAGAGGAGAGAGAGTTAAGGAGAAGCTTCCATTGAGACTTTAAAATTTTGTGAGAATTTTGAGTTGTTTTAAAAATAAAATGTTGCATTAATTGATTATGCCCTTTCATTTTCTTTTTTTTTCCATTGTTATTGCTTATTTATTTTTACTTAACAATGATTATTATTTTATTTTTTTGAACTAACATCAATATATAAAAGAAGGAAGAGGAGAGAGTTAAGGAGAATCTTCCATTGAGACTTTAGAATTTTGTGGTAATTTTGAGTTTTTTTAAAAATAAAATGTTGCATTAATTGATTAGGCCCTTTCATTTTCTCTTTTTTTCCATTGTTATTACCTATTTATTTTTACTTAACAATGATTATTATTTTATTTTTTTGAACCAACACAGGAAGAGTAGAGAGAGTTAAGTATATATATATATATATATATATATATATAAAAGAAGGAAGAGGAGAGAGAGTTAATGAGAAGTTTCTATTGAGGCTTTAGAATTTTGTGGGAATTTTGAGTTTTTTTAAAAATAAAATGTTGCATTAATTGATTAGGCCCTTTCATTTTCTCTTTTTTTCCATTGTTATTACTTATTTATTTTTACTTAACAATTATTATTTTATTTTTTTGAACTAACAATCAATCAATATATATATATATATATATATATATATATATATATATATATATAAAAGAAAGAAGAGGAGATAGAGTTAAGGAGAAGCTTCTATTGAGGCTTTAGAATTTTGTGGAAATTTTGAGTTTTTTAAATCCCATTAATGCTTAAAGCAAGCGGCGTCAAAATTTTCATTTTCCAACATAAAAGTATAAGACAACAATAAGTCTAAAATGTCAAAATTCTAAAACCACGTCGTAAGATAAGATGATCATTTTCAACACGACTTTGATGAGACATGACGCCCAATAAACGTGTAAATTTACACGCGATGAAATTAAAACTCACGCATCTCAAAGTACACTTACACACCCCAAATGCCGCAAAACTATACTCATAAAATTAAACACGACTCACACAAACCAAATCCTCCAGAAAATTCCGACTCAAGAACATGGGGATAACTTTTCCTTTAAAATCTTAACATACGTGGATGAGATCCAATGTCAAAGTTAAAAATTATACAGTTACTTGTCCAATACCCAAAATGACATAAAAATACGGATCTTATAATATCCAAAAATAGAGTTAGACACAAATGAAGATGAAGAGATTTCCAATATATAAAATATTTGCAACCACGAACAACAAAACAATTTCGTGCATGTTTAAACTCTCGGTTAAAAATTTGATGAATGCTAAACACCTTACCAATATTTCGTAATATAACTCACTTTATGCTTTGAAAACATGAGAAACAAATAATGCAAACTCATTTTAGAAATAAATGTCGTGCATGGATTTGGCCGGCACTCGATACCTCGAAATCACGTTCCTCAATTTTCCGCCATACCAATATCACCCGGATGTTCAAACCTCTTAAGGCGATCACCGACGCTTTCATCGGTTCTCTTTACAATTCCTTCTTGAAATAGAACCAATTAATACGCCTATGGCTCTAATCCGACCAACAGCTCCGACTCGAAGTGGTCAACTTAGTGCATTCAACGCGCTTAACTATCACCCCAAAGTAACATTGCTATAACTATCAATCCTTCCTTAAATTACTCGCTTAGAAACTTTCTCACTACCCCAACGGTCATCATACCAAGGTAGTTCAAGTATACACATGTTGCACGTAGGTTCACCATAACACTGGCTAGGTGTTATTATGAACGCACCGTACATGATCATCCTTGCGACCCTCGACAAGTTTCCCGTTTCTAGCGACTTGATCAACCCCAAAATATCGTATCTTAAGATAACTGATACACAAATCCACTTAAAATTACTTATAAGAACGCTAGTTTGAGTCTAGGCATCCAAAAATCAATACCTAATTCTCTCAAACTTAAGCTCTGATACCAACTTGTAACACCCTCAAAACTGGAAATAGCAACTAATTTAAATTTTTCTAAATACATCAATAATTGATTCATCTGCAATCACAATCTAAGATTTAACCTCAATACACACAATCATTCTATACATAAAGTCTATGATACGGACGGGTGCTACTAAAACCCAATAGAAGTCACTATCTCCAAATTGCGGAAGACTTCACCAAATACTTACACTCGCGAAAGACTAAGCACATCTCTTCATATAATTGCTAGAACCAACCCCCACCTGGAACCTGATGCACATGCCGACAAATAAAAAGGTTAGGCTTAACGCCTAGTGAGTTCAAGAGTTTTCGACATATATAAATTAATCGTTTAAAGAGAGAGAATGCGGTTAAAATCATAATCTTTTAAATTTGTTATGTCTTACATATGAAAACGACTCATTTTCCCATGATATGCATTTTAGACAAAGAACACCAATTTACGTTTTCCAAATCAACTACTTCAAGGATGAAGAAACCAACATAAACCGCCCATTTATAAATCAGGTTTAACACAAAACTCACTCGAAACGTGAATAGAGATTGAACTCTCCATTTATGACAATACGGTTAAAACTTTATATCCCGAAACACCCAAAACACGGGTGGGGCATAATACTCAACCCATAAATCAAGGATAAAATCCAAATATACACAACGCCACCGAAAACTTGGGATAATAAAACTCAATACCCAAAAACAACACCTTTCGGTGACGGGGGATACCCGAATTCCATCGAAAGTGGCGGGCACACAAAGTTAAGCCACTTATCAATGTTCTCGAGCTTCACATAAGACCATGGTTCCCCGTATACGGCTCATCTGAGCTACCACCGTAAGACACCACTGATCCTAGTGTCTACTCGACCTCTAATGAGTGTCACAACCAAAGCCACAAGTCCCCGTATCCGAATCATCTTAGCTACCACCGCAAGACTTAGCTCTGTATACGGCTCTGCAGAGCACCACCGCAAGCTTACATAATCAACCACATGACTTGGGGACCACTCACTAGAATTCAAACGCGGACACTAAATTCCACGATGAGTAACCAGACTGGACGACAATCGGGCATCGAGTTCAACCACCCACGATCTCCACCTCAAGCCCTTCAATAAAGGTTACGCGGTTATCGAGTTCAACCACCCACGATCTGTACCTCGAGCCCCCGTTAGCCATAAATAATATCTAGTCCCAAAACGGGGATAAAGTCCCCACTAACCAACTGACTCATATGCCTATGGATCCAATGCATTACAGTCTAAAACGTTGCATGACTCAAAAGAATGAACTAACACATTCAAAACATGTAACTCCCAAATAAGATGCAACTAAGTACATCATACGTCCAAGGCTCCTTAACGAGCAACCAAAACTGAACAAATGTTCCAAAGACTCCACCGAGTACAAATCAAACCCTAAGAGGCTTAATGGACGTTTGGCTCAACACGAGAGCCAAAATGGTTACACAAACCAAAATACACATTTCCCAAAATCTTTGATTCTAAAATTACCGTTGGCCTTCGGCCCAAACCCAAAAGGTTTTCCATTTCTAAAATGTTCTCCAACGTCGGAAATGACTCAAAACCAAAGAACTCACACATTCGTACTTTTCCAAATATTTCATTTCATGAATGATGCATAAAAACCCGACAAACACTTAAAAGTATATTTTTGACCAAGTACTCATTTATGCAATAAATCATCAAAACACCTTCCTTTGTGACACATTTATCCAAATGTCCATAAATCCCAAAATGTGTGCTTTATAGGTTTATAAAGTTAAATATATCCAAATAACCAACTTATCAGCAGTTAACAATTTAATGTAAACGCAAACACTTTAAAATAAACATTTTGGCATGTACACCGTTTTCACAAATCAACTTGAACCCACCTTGCTAGATTTAGGCTAAATCTAGATTTTTCCCCCAACTAGAGCTCATTTGAAGAACACTTGGATTCTCAAGACAAAACTTCCAAAAACCTAAATCCATACATATTCAACCATAAATAAACATAATCAACCACAAAGAATCGTTTCCCAAACCATATACATGAATACCTCAACTAATACTGAAACCCTAACTTCCATAACTGAAGAGAATAGAAGATTACCTTAACCCAAGCTTGAATCTACCAACCAAAACAAACCTCCAATCTATGAAAGGAAGCACAAAGGGTGGATGAAACCCTAGAAAACTTTGGTGAAGAAGATGAAGAGGGAGGGATGAGGAGCTTACCACCACAAAATACTCTTGTATACTCAAATAAACTTCCAATCTCTTGCTAGATCCTTGAAGAGCTCTAAAAAACGAAACCGTAGCAATTTGAATCACCCAAATCGGAGTTGGGATGAAGGAGATATGAAGGAATGAAGTTTGGTGGTTGAAAATCGATTTTAAGCTCGTCCAGGGGGTTTCGCGACTTGTGCCGCGACCTTAAGTCGCGGCATAAGTCGCCTGCTCCCCCTGGTTTTCTTCTCGTTCACTGTTTTGGCCATAATTTCTTCGTTATAGCTCCGATTTTGCTCCGGAAAGAACCGTTGGACTCGTAATTGAATCCTTCATCCATCTAGACTATAAAATCCATGATTAAAGTCCAAAATATTTTATCTTATTTTTCCCTAATATAACGGTTTCGCTATTAACTCGAAATGATACCTTTCAAAAATCGGGGTGTTACACTTATAATTGTATTTCAATTTTTCTCTATATAAAGGTTGTAGAAAATTAATTATTGCCATTGCTTAAACCATCATTTTGTTATTTGATTTTAACGTCATGGACTATTCTTTGCTAAAAGACTTGAAAATTGATCACGATGACTACGCTATAAAAATTTGGATTTGTATAACATGGGAATGTCTAAACACGAAGAAAGGGGGAGAATCGATTAGTTTAAATATTATTCTAATCGATGAGAAGGAATGATGAAATCGTCGAGTGCATGTCATATCTATTCTCATTTGTCTAATTTGTTATCCACATTATTTTATAGGAAAGCTTAATGCATGCATTTGTGAATAAGAACTTGGTCCCAAAGTTTCGTCATCTATTGAGTGAAGGTGTTATATATTGTCTAAGAGTTTGAGATTATTGAGAGTAAAAGCAATTACCGACCACTTTTTCTGAAGAACTTCAACAACAAACCTCCAAATGTCTATGCTTGATTTACAATATTTTTCTGAATTTTACAAAATAGATTTTGTTGGTTTAATTACTTTTAAATTCGACCAACATTTATTTCTACTGCTATATAATAGATAAAGTCAAATATAATAAATTCATAAATTAAAATTTTTGTCATATTTACATACATAACATTTGTATACACCGCACAACGCACGGTGTGTTTACCTAGTGTTGATATATATATCGGATCTTACCCAATTACAAACATGAACCTTATGGAATTTATAAATCGGGTTCTGTTATGTATTTTGGATCCCAAAGTGTTTTATATATGTATTTGTGTAATTATCAAACTAAATAGTTGAGATCAACATGATATATAATTACATAAATCTAGTACATTTAATAAATTGCGTACAAATGTTTATATTTTCAATAACACGATTTCGTACGCTTAACCTTAATATTTATCTATATAAATATATATATTTTATCGAACTTAGATAACATTAAAATAAACGTATTACTTGGTCAAAAATCATAATTGATCATTTTTTGAAAGGTGGTGCCATTTGCACCAAAAAGGTGCAAATAGTGAATGTTTGTTTTCCGATCCAATCATTAAAAATGTCATTTCATTTATATATTATTATTATTATTATCTTTATATATATGATATATATATATATATATATATATATTGGTGGGTTCAAACGAGAACATAGTGTATTTAAAAGAATAAAAGGACGATTCTCAATCAATCATTTTTTAAATTAATTCCAAAAATAATAGTTTCTAAAATTAAGAGTAAAAGGGCAATAAAGTCATATTATGTTATGGATAATTTAGGATAGTATTAACTTCCAAAAAACATGGATTATAATATTTAATTCAAATAAAAAACGTATTTATCTTTTTCCTTTATTAAATCAAAACCGGTTAATCCATTTTGGTAGTTTAACTGGTCTGTTTGTTTTTTCAAGCAAATCTGGAATATGTAACCCAAATCACAGATGATTATATAGTGTACAATATGCAATCCAAAATCATTTATGATTATATTGTAAAGAAATTTGACAGATTGTTTAAGTGTAGTATGCATCACATGTGATTATATCTTATAGTAAATGATGTTATTAGTTTGCAACCCTAAATCACATGTGATTTTGTTCTAAATACTTAACACCAAAATCATATATGATTTTGTACTAAATAACTTGGCTATAATACTTGACACCAAAATCACATGTGATTTTGTTCTAAATACTTAACACCAAATCATATATGATTTTGTACTGAATAACTTGGCTATAATACTTAACACCAAAATCATATGTGATTTTGTTCTAAACAACTTAGACAAAATGTTTCTATTAGGTTTGCAACTTTAAATCATATATGCTCATCCAAATAAGGTCATGAATAATCAAAACTAAAAAACAAATGACCATGATTAATTTCCTGAAAATTCCTGAAAATTTCATCCATATAAAACTAATAAATTTTATTAATTCATAACACAAACAATATATATGCTACCCATTGCCATTGGTGCAAGTTGTTATCCCCATTCGGAATTCAAAGGTAAGGATTCAAAATTCCTCCCTCTTTTTTTTTTACTGTACCAGTACCAACTGCTAGAGACTTCCAATTAGCCTTTACTGAGATTGAGATGGAAATCATGGCGGCAAACGCCGGAACAATGGTGCTGCCGATGATAATGCTTCTTTTGTTGATGATGGCGGTGGAGGTGGCTGTCGGAGGTCGCATTTACAAGAATATTTCACCGGAGAAGAAAGGATTCATCAGAATAAAGGTTCAAAATTAAAGGTTCAAAATCATTGAAATCGTGGAGAAAACACAGATCGTGAGAATTTGAACTCAAAATCGATTCCGAAAACAGAATCACACGATTCAACACTTTTCGTCAAATCTAGATAAACTGAATCGATAATAGAAGTCGAAAAACGAGATAAGATCTAAAAAAAACCGTAATTACAGGAAGCTGCTACATATCAAACTTATACAAATCAATCTCAGCAATAATCGGAACATAAATCGTCTGAGAAACACATTTTCGACAAAGGTAATGCATAACCAATTCTTCATCCGTCGGATGAAATCTGAATCGAGGAGGTAACTCCAAACAATCACCACCAGTCATTACTATCACCTGCTTCAGAAAAAAACACTTGAAATTCGCTTTTCACTTGCAAATTCTCCAACAATCACTTTGTTGTGTACAGTTAGGGTTTTCAGAATACGTGATTGTTTTAGGTTTAAATCGAGAGAGAGAGAGAGATAAAGATAGAGAGAGAGCTAATAATTAGGAAATCAATTATTTTTAGTAGTTGAAGATTATTCTAAAATAATCGGGAGTAAAAAAAGACTAAAATACCCTTTTATAAATTTCTTTATTTAAAAAATTAATTATTTGTTTAATAATTATGATTGGTCCAGAATTGTCCCTTTATTCCTTTAAATCGTTGTCATTCTCGTATGAACCTATATATATATATATGTGTGTGTGTGTGTGTGTGTGTGTGTGTGTGTTTTGATTTTATAAATTTATAAAATTTGTAACTTTTGATTTTATTTTATTCTATAAATTTGTAACTTTTGATTTTATTATAACTTTGTAAAATGTATTTTTTTAGGGATCAATTCCGTAACAAACGCCAAACGTTATGGACCAAATCTGTAATTTACTCACAATTCGGTATAACTTGATGGAAGAGTTAGATACATACAAGACATAGTACATCAACGCTTTTGGAGGTGAACATTGGGATATTACTTATAACACTTTAAAAAAAAGTAAAAAAAATCTTTATTTATAAATATTTATATTTATATTTTTTCAAATCAAAACAAAAAGTAAAAAAAATCTTTTAAAACTATATAATACAAATAAACAAAAATATATAATAAAAAAAACAACAAAAAGACGAAAAAACAATAAAACACAATCATTAAAAAAACACTTTTGGTGTATTTAGTAAAAAATTTGATGCAATTAGCCCTTCCCTTTTTTAAAAGTTCATCTTCTACGCAAATCATCATCTTAATAAATAAAAAAACCCAAATGGTATGATTATATGATCCAAAATCAACAAGAAGATCAAATCATATCAATGACTTTTCACACACATATACACACTCTCTCTCACACACACACACATATATATACATAGAGGGATGATCAAACGAGAACATTAACTATTTAAAAGAACACGAGAACTAACAAAATCATTAGTGATTTTATATTAACGTGCAAAAAAGGCACGTGGACCTGAAGCCGTGGCCAAAGTCCCCTTTTTGCGCGTTAATGTAAAATTACTAGTGATTTTGTTAGTTCTTGTGTTCTTTTAAATAGTTATTGTTCTCGTTTGAACCCGACTATATATATATATATATATATATATACTGTTATATTAAAATTCTAATATAGTTGGACAGTTTTTGGAAAACGGTTTTTGGAAAGTCATCCATTTCTCCCATATGAATTACATTTATAATTAATTATTTAATTTAATTTATATCCCTTGTTTTTTCATTTTTTTTTATTTTACACCCTTATCATGTTAACAAAAATAATCGTATATGAACAAAAATGCAATGAAAAAATACGTTTTTTTACAAATTATACCATTATAATCGTCTCGTCAATACCTTCAAAACGAGCCCAATATTGAATATTCTTTTAATTTAACCGTACTATAAAATATAATGAACATCTACGAATTAATTTGCTTTCTATCCATACGTTTTATTTTTTTTCACCGTTAACATATTAAAAATACATAATCGTAGATCAACAAAAATATATTAAAAATATGTTTCATTATTATTATAAATTATATTATTATAATTTTTCATCAATAATTTTAATATAAACTAATTATTGAATATTTTTATGGGTAGCATAAATGTGTAACATTATATATATACCATCTATATCTATACTATTATATTAAAATGGTTATTTTCAAAATTCAATGTTAGATTTAGCATCCTTACAATTAATTATTTAATTTACTTTATATCCCTTCCTTTTTTATTTTTCATTTTACATTTTTGTCATATTAACACAAATAATCGTATATGAACAAAATGCAATGAAAAAATACGTTTCCTTTTTTACAAATTATACCATTATAACCGTCTCGTCAATACCGTCAAAAACGAGCCCAATATTGTATATTTTTTATTTAGCCGTACTATTAAATATCATGAATATCTATGAATTAATTTGTTTTATATCCATACGTTTTATTTTTTTTCAGCGTTAGCATATTAAAAATACATAATCGTAAATCAACTAAATTATATTAAAAATACGTTTCATTATTATTATAAATCATATTATTATAATTTTTTCGTCAATAATTTTAATATAAACTAATTATTGAATATTTTTATGGGTGACATAAATGTGTAAGATTATATATATACTATCTATATTTATATTAAAACTGTAAAACGGTTATTTTCAAAACTCAATGTTACATTTAACACTCTTACAATTAGTTATTTAATTTACTTTATATCATTTGCTTTTTCATTTTTCATTTTACACATTTGTCATATTAACACAAATAATCGTATATGAATAAAGTGCAATGAAAAAATATGTTTCTTTTTTACAAATTATACCATTATAATCGGCTCGTCAATACCTTCAAAACGAGCTCAATATTGTATATTTTTTAATTTAACCGTACTATAAAATATAATGAATATCTATGAATTAATTTATTTTCTATCCATACGTTTTATTTTTTTTTCACCGCTAGCATATTAAAAATATATAATCGTAGATCAACTAAAATATATTAAAATACGTTTCATTATTATTATAAATTATATTATTATAATTTTTTCGTCAATAATTTTAATATAAACCAAGGGTCTTGCTATTTACACTCTTTGAATGGGTGTTGAATGCATTGTTTTTTATGTCAATTATTTTTAAGGAATCATATGTCATTTTACTTGACACACACACACACACACACACACACACACACATATATATATATATATATGCACTATTCACGTCACTATTCATGTCACTATTTATATCAATATTCACGTCACTATTTATATCAATATTCATGTCACTATTCACATCACTATGCATGTCGGGATATTTCAATTTAACAGTTTAAAACGCTTAAAAATATATAATCGTAGATCAACTAAAATATATTAAAATACATTTCATTATTATTATAAATTATATTATTATAATTTTTTTGTCAATAATTTTAATATAAACCAAGGGTCTTGCTATTTACACTCTTTGAATGGGTGTTGAATGCATTGTTTTTTATGCCAATTATTTTTAAGGAATCATATGTCATTTTACTTGACACACACACACACACATATATATATGCACTATTCACATCACTATTCATATCACTATTCACGTCACTATTTATATCAATATTCACGTCACTATTCACATCATTATGCATGTCGGGATATTTCAATTTAACGGTTTAAAACGCTTAAAAATGACGAATTGGGGTGAAGATTTTTAATGGTATCATAATTCAAATAATGGGACATACTTGCCGATTAGGTCCACTCCGCCAGTGTGGTCTGAACATGTTGTTTTTACATTTGGGTACGTTAATGGTAACCATTATGTGAAATTAGATATGGCAGAAGGATACTCGTTTCCGCAAATTGTAGGACATTTTTTCCATTACAATTATCTGTGTGCTGCTGGATTGGCTACCCCGTATTCGTAGCGAATACAGAAGTAAATGCAGCTTTTACGTGTTAATTGTACTACGAATAATGTTATTTTAGAATAATTGAATGTAATATAGATTATTTTATGTTCTATTTATATGTTAAATCGCAATATTTATATTTTATTTTTATAATTATATAATCATAAAAAATTAGTATATAAATATTTATTTATTTTTAAATAAAACCAAAAAGTAAAAAAAACATTTTTAAACTAAATAATACAAATAAATAAAAAATATAATAAATAAATAAAATAGAAAAAGAAAAGACAAAAAACAAAAGATAAAAAACAAAAAAAACAAAAAAACAAAAAAAAATAATCATGATTTTCAATCATCAGGGTGCAATTATCATTTCAAAGGGTGCAATTAGTCTCGCCCATAAACTAATTATTGAATACTTTTATGTCTAGCATAAATGTGTAACATTATATATATACTTTCTATATCTATCTATTATATTAAAATTGTAAAACGGTTATTTTTAATATTCAATATTACATTTAACACCCTTATAATTAGTTATTTAATTTAATTTAATTTATATACCTTGTCTTTTCATTTTCCACTATTATCATGTAAACACAAATAATCGTATATGAACAAAATGCAATGAAAAAATACGTTTCTTTTTTTACAAATTATATCATTATAATTGTCTCGTCATACCTTCAAAACGAGCTCATTATTGAATATTTTTTAATTTAAACGTAATATTAAATATCATGAATATTTACGAATTAATTTGTTTTCTATCAATACGTTTTATTTTTTTTCATAGCATATTAAAAATACATAATCGTAGATCAACTGAAATATATTAAAATACGTTTCATTCTTATTATAAATTATATCATTAAAAAATTTTCGTCAATAATTTTAATATAACCTAATTATTGAATTTTTTTGGGTTTTATCTCTACTATATTATTAAAATTCTAATACGGTTAATTAGTTTTTTGGAAAATTTTGAAAGCCAAAATTTTAACTCCACTTTTCTTTAAAGTTACATTTACCACCCTTATAATTAGTTATTTAATTTACTTTATATCCCTTGGTTTTTCATTTTTTATTTTACACTTTTATCATGTAAACACAAATAATCGTATATGAACAAAAATGCAATTAAAATATATGTTTCTTTTTTAACAAGTTATACCATTATAACCGTCTCGTCGATACTTTTAAAACGAGCCCAATATTGAATATTTTTTAATTTAACCGTACTATTAAATATCATGAATATCTACGAATTAATTTGTTTTCTATCCATACGTTTTTTTTTTCATTTTTAGAATATTAAAAACGCATAATCATAGACCAACTAAAATATTTAAAAAAACGCGTTTCATTTTTTTTATAAATTACACCACTATTATATGTTCGTCAATATTTTCAAATTAAGTTTATTTTTGAATATTTATTGATTTAGTACTATTTATTGATTTAGTACTATTATAAAATATAATAAAGACGTATCAATTTTACTCTCTCTCTCTCTCTCTCTCTATATATATATATATATATATATATTGTTGGGTCATCTAAGATTTAAAGATAACCTCTCCTTAGTCTTTATTGATGATTGAACCTTGTATTTTGTTCTATGGTTCTTTGTAATAGCTTAGTTAGTTTAACAGATCGGTGAGTCAAAGATAAATCGAATCTAACATGAAGGAAGTCTACAATGCGGATTAAGATGGACCTCAAAGTGAACTAAGCCTGACCTGCCGACTTCTATTCGGCAGATCATCCTCTTTGCCGATTCTTATTCGGCAGTCTTTCCACATGCCGATTTCCTATTTCGGTATGTCCTTTCTATGTTGCCGAATCATCGTTGTTCGGCACAACCCTCATCTGCCGAACTCTTATTCGGCATTCTCCTCGTACAGATTGCTTCTTTATCTAGTACGAACATTTATGTTAAATCCTCATGATTTGACATACTTCCTCTTTCCCAATGATCTTCTGACAATGGAAATAGAATCTTCTCTCTTCCTTTAGAAGATTTACATTTAGTCTTAAATTGATTAGATGTTTATTTTCTAATAGATCTCAAAAAGATTTTTTCAAGAATATTTTATTTAGATATTGTACTTTCATAGTACAAAAGTTACCTTTTGTATTGTGACAAGTCACATCAAATATCTTATAATTTATTGTCAACTTCTCAACCACCAAAGCCTTTACTCCTACTTGTCCTTTGCACTCATTACATTGGATAGTATATAAAGGATGGAAGTAGCACCTTGCTATCCACGCTTTCATCTCCAACTTTGGCATTCAAAAGATTTTAAGCAGGTTGATAGTTGTCTTTTACTTTCTTAAGATTTAAGTCTTTGTGTTCTTAATATCTTCTATGTGTTAGATTGTTTAGAGTAGTCTTTAACTATTCTTTTTCCGCAACAATCTTTATTTTCTCTTTGTGTAATTCTTGATATTCCTTATCAATAAAAGAATTAAAATTAAGTAATTTTGTGTTATTGTATTCAACCCCCCCCCCTTCTACAATACTTGTTTACTTCTTTGGGACTAACAAGTGGTATCAGAGCGGTTGGTTTAATCTAATAAACCAGATCCGTAATGACTTCTCCTTCTACAAAACCTGAGTCTTCTTCTCAAAATTCCTTTTACTCTGAAAATGGATCTATTGTTAAACCTCCTAAGTTCAACTCGAACAACTTTTCCTTACGGAAAAGTAGGATGATGCTCTTCTTTGAAGGAGCTGACAGTCGGTATCTTACCATCCTTAATGACGGTCCTCTTATCCCAAAAGTATGGGATAGATTTGTCAAAACTCCTAAGGATAAAGAAAAGAAAAAGGACAATCTCTTTCAAGTTTCCGATGACTCATCTGAGGAGGAAAGAACTTCTGCAACTGGTCGATATGTCTTAAAAACGACCAAAGAATACAATGATGAGGATAGGCGCATTATTGGACTTGACTCCAAAGTGCGAACCATCATTGCTCAATCCCTTCCTGATGAAGTTTACCAATCTCTTGTCAATATTAAAACGGCAAAAGATATGTGGTCAACTCTATGTGTTTTGTACGAAGGTACAAGTGAAGTAAAGAAATCTAAAAAGATCTCTCTAGTACGTAGATACGAATTTTTCTCTCATGAAAAAGAAGAATCTCTTCCCTCTTATTACAACCGTTTCAACAGTCTGTTAAATGAGTTAAAACTTGTTGAAAAACTTTATGACAATGAGGAAATCATTTGCAAATTCATGGATGGTCTTCCAGATTTCTGGAATACCCTTTCCACTTGCATTAAGACTTCCAGGGACTTGGAAAGTCTTCCTCTCACTTCTCTCTATGGTATGTTTCTTAATTACGAACAAACACAACTTCAAAGGAAAACCATCTATAAAGAAATAAGAGCCCCCTCTATGGCTCTTATCAGTGATGGCTCCAAGAATTCTGCGTGTATTCCTCGTATAACCTACCCTTCTGATGATTCAGATAGAGAGAGTCATGAAAATTTGAATCACTCCTCGGAAGCTTATCTAAGTGAAGCTGATGATGAAGGAGAAAATCCCTCTGTCAATCTATTAACAGAGGAAATGGGTTTGCTTGCAAATTTCTCTAAATTTCGAAAGAACTCTTCTAATAAATTTCAAAGAAACATAAATTTTTCTTCTTCTAAAAACTCCTTGAACAAATCAAAGGAGGATTGCTATGCATGTGGTAAGAAAGGCCACTTTGCATCTGAATGCAGAAGCAATCCTTCTAGGATTTCCAAATCTAATTCTTCTAACTCTTCTAAAAGAAGACATCTTCGATCTAATTCTACAGGTAGATCGCATCCCAGAAAACCTTCTCCATCTTCTTCCTTCAAAGAGCTTTCCGAAAAAGCCGACAAATACAAAGCCAAGTACAAAAGAGAGAAAGAAAGAAATTTCAACTCTCAACAAAAAGGCAAAGGTTTGATGGCAGAAACTCTAGATTGGGTAGACGAACCCACTTCCGATAGTGAGAAAGAAGTGTCGAGTAAATGTCTTATGGCCAAACTCGATGAAGAATCCAAAGACTCCTGCTCTAGGATGAACTTCACTGCTGAATGCTCTTCTTCATCTTCTCAGGTACATCCCTTTCTCTCTCTCACTAATGAAGAAAAGATTGAGGCTTTTGACTCTTTAACTGTACTCTTTCACAATGAAAAGGATGCAAAGAAAAGAGCAAATGCTCAAGTCAAATCTCTCTCCTATCAACTTCATGAGTCTCTATCCCAGCTGAAACAGTTTGACAAACTAAAAGCTGAGTTAGATGACTTAAAGACTTTAAACTATGTGCTTTCCAAGGAAAAGAACAAGCTTCTAAAGAAGCTTCAGAAGGAACAAGAAACCCTAAATAAATGGAACACTTCTTCCAAAAATCTTGAGAAAATTTTTCAAGATCAAGTTGTTGGTGAAACTTTTGGTCTAGGGTACTGGAAAGAAAATACTGTGTGTCTCCCTTCTGAAAACATATCCTCTCCTACTCATGATATTCCTCTATCCTCTAAACTACCTTCTTATTCTACTGATTGGAATGATTCTATGTCAGAAGACTCTAATTCTGTATATTCAATGGATCTTCGCGATTCAAGAAAATTTGGCCACTTTGTGTCTGCTAAATCCTCCAAACCTATTCTAACAGAAGATCAAGGCTCAAATGAGTTGGTCAAACCAGTAAATGACCTTCTTATGTCATTAAATCTAAACACCGAGTCTTCTTCTTCTTCCCATTCTTCGAAAAAGGCCCATTTCCTCTCTAAAGGAAAATCTGTTGTTGTTAATACTCCTAACAAAAGAAAGATTACACCTTCTTCAAAAGGTAAATCTCCCATGAACACAACGGACTTCATCCCAAGAGCTCTAAAAATAAAGAAGTCCAAAGGAATTTCAAACATTTCTTCTTCTTCCATTTACAAAGGAATCCTTGGACCGGCTCCTCATAACCCTCACGTTCCGTACAGTCATCCCATTCCTTCTCACCTTTCCAAACCTCCTAAATCTAAACCTCAAGGAAAGGTAAAAGTTGCTTCTCTTGATCCAACGAAGAAATTTATTTACCAAAAGTGTTACAACTGCGGTGATACTTTTCACCTGGCCAAAGACTGTCCAAAGGACCGTATCGAAAGATATCGTCCGGCCAAAGAAAATCCTTCTTCTTCCTCTTCTAACCCTAAAGGACCCACCTCAAAACGGGTTCCAAAAGACTAATTTGTTCTTATCTGCAGGTCTATGAGCATCATCAAACATGGTATCTTGATAGCGGATGCTCACGACATATGACTGGGAACAAATCTCTTCTTCTAAACTTTGTGAAAGAAAAGGGACCAACTGTAACTTTTGGTGATAACTCTCGCGGTTCCACTAAAGGTTATGGAACTCTTTCTAACGGTTCCATTACTTTTAACAAAGTTTCCTATGTGGAGGGACTGATGCATAATATTTTAAGCATTAGTCAGCTATGTGATTTAGGTTTCTATGTAATTTTCAGAGAAATTGATTGTCTCATCACTGATAAACAGTTTCACACAGTCCTGTCTGGTTTTAGAAAGGATAATGTGTACGTCATCAATATGGGTGACAAATCATCTGAAAAGGAAAGCATCTGCTTCATTTCTGAAGACTCTGAAAAGAAAAACTGGCTCTGGCATAAACGTCTTTCTCATCTCAACTTCAAGACGATAAATGCTCTCTCCATCAAAGAGCTTGTTGTTGGCTTGCCGAAAATTTCTTTCTCAAAAGAAAAGCTTTGTGCATCTTGCGAGAAAGGCAAACTGACAAAATCTTCTTTCAAAACAAAACAGTGTTTCTCTATTTCTACTCCTCTACAGATGCTGCATATGGATCTTTGTGGACCTGTCAGCACACCTAGTCTAGGTGGAAAAAGGTACATTCTTGTAATTATTGATGAATACACACGTTACACTTGGATATTCTTTCTCAGGTACAAAAGTGATACACCTGAAGAAATCATCAACTTTATCAAGAAATCTGAAGTTCTCAACGGTCAATTAGTCAGATCTATCAGAAGTGACAATGGAACCGAATTCAGAAATGCTACTTTAGATGCCTTTCTTTGTAACAAAGGTATTTCTCAAAACTTTGCAGCAGTAAGATCTCCACAACAAAATGGTGTTGTGGAAAGAAAGAATCGTACGCTTTGTGAAGCTGCAAAATCCATGCTAAGTGAATCAAATCTTCCAACCTATTTTTGGGCTGAAGCTGTCAATACAGCATGTTTCACTCAAAATCGTACGATTCTATGCTGCAAATATTGATTCTATGCCTGCCGATTATATAAATCGGCGTCTTGATTCTATGCCTGCCGATGTTGCTCAATATTGTGCCCAATCTCTGGACATCGACATCACCGAGTCCGCTTTCACTTCTGATGATCGCACAATATTGGAGCGTCTTGATCGCCGTCTTGGCCGTGTGTCGGCTAAAGCTGGTGTTTTTTCCCCGGCTCGTTCTGAGGGGGAGAAACCAACTGAGGGGGAGCAACTCCCTCGGGTTCATATAGTCAGTACGAGTCAAGGAAAACACTCTGCCTCTGCCGAAGTTTCTGCTGCTACCGAACCCACTCCCTCTGCTGCTTCCGCCGAACCTTCTGCTACCAAAAAGAAGGGTACCGATCACCCCTTGGTGGTCGAAGAATCTAAGGGGGAGAAAAAGCCTAAAAAGGATAAAGGCAAAGCTGTTATGTCACCAGATGAAGTAGCTGCTGAAGAAAAGCGTCGTAAAGATGCTCTTTCAAAGAAAGCTGCGGATGGTGCTGGTCTTCATCTTCCTCCTCCAAAGGTTACTTCTCCTGATCTAGGCTTATCTGAAGAAGAACTGAAAGCTGCAAAGCTTGCTCAGATTGCTCGTGATAGAGATGTCGAGCTAGCGTTGGAGATTGCTGCCGTAGAAGATCCTACCAATACAATCAGAACTCAAATGAGCGCTCTAGAGGATTCGGCGAAGAGAAATGAGGAAATAAAGACTATGTGTATAGATTGGTACCGCAAAACCCTCAACAAACGCCGATGCTCTGCTAAAATCACAGATGTCAAGATAATCAAACCGTCTGCAAGCTGCAAGGTTATTCGGCTAAAGATTATCAGGGATGATGCTTCATTATCTATGGACCGACTAGACTCTCTTGTTCGGTTCGGAGTATCAGAATGGGTAGAAATTGGTATCTGCTTGTTAAAAAGCCAAAGCTCTGCAAAAGCTGAGGTTGATAAATACATTGCAGATCTTCAAACCAAATTCAGAACCTACCGAAAAAGATACAACATTGTCCATACTCCTGCCGAAGAAGAGATTATCAAAAATCTAATGTCTGGTCGTCCTCCTCCCAAATCTAAGCCGAAATCTAAAAAGGAAGACGTGTTTGCCCAAATGGCTAGAGAAGGAAAGGTCCCGGATACTTCAAATCTTGATCTCTCATTACCTATTCCGGTTCCTCATCCATCAACAACTGTGATTTCTGAGCCGACTCATGGGATCTTCTTCAACAACGCGCTTGGACAGATCTCCTTCTTCAGATCAAGCCAAATCCCTATTGCCGACACAACCTTTCTCCACGGGATTATTCAAATAATTCCAATGTCGGCTAAGGATTTCTATGTGGCTACTACCGACGAACTAAAGAAGAGGGATGCTGAACCGCATTTTTCTTTTGAATAAACTCGGTGTAGTTTTATGTTTATTTTTGCTTTCCTCTGTATTGTAATCTTCTTAAAAAGATTAATACATTGAGATTTTATGTCTTATCGTAAATTTTTGTACAAATATTTATTTCTTTCTTCTATACTTGTAAATGTCGGATACTCTAGAAAATCCAAATATAAACAAAAAGAATGGTCTATGTGAAAAAGAACCCAAAAAGAATATGAATAGGGGTCAAAATGCATTATTCATTAACTTCTATGTTGTATGAGATGTTATCATCAAATAGGGGGAGATTGTTGGGTCATCTAAGATTTAAAGATAACCTCTCCTTAGTCTTTATTGATGATTGAACCTTGTATTTTGTTCTATGGTTCTTTGTAATAGCTTAGTTAGTTTAACAGATCGGTGAGTCAAAGATAAATCGAATCTAACATGAAGGAAGTCTACAATGCGGATTAAGATGGACCTCAAAGTGAACTAAGCCTGACCTGCCGACTTCTATTGCCGATTCTTATTCGGCAGATCATCCTCTTTGCCGATTCTTATTCGGCAGTCTTTCCACATGCCGATTTCCTATTTCGGTATGTCCTTTCTATGTTGCCGAATCATCGTTGTTCGGCACAACCCTCATCTGCCGAACTCTTATTCGGCATTCTCCTCGTACAGATTGCTTCTTTATCTAGTACGAACATTTATGTTAAATCCTCATGATTTGACATACTTCCTCTTTCCCAATGATCTTCTGACAATGGAAATAGAATCTTCTCTCTTCCTTTAGAAGATTTACATTTAGTCTTAAATTGATTAGATGTTTATTTTCTAATAGATCTCAAAAAGATTTTTCCAAGAATATTTTATTTAGATATTGTACTTTCATAGTACAAAAGTTACCTTTTGTATTGTGACAAGTCACATCAAATATCTTATAATTTATTGTCAACTTCTCAACCACCAAAGCCTTTACTCCTACTTGTCCTTTGCACTCATTACATTGGATAGTATATAAAGGATGGAAATAGCACTTTGCTATCCACGCTTTCATCTCCAGCTTTGGCATTCAAAAGATTTTAAGCAGGTTGATAGTTGTCTTTTACTTTCTTAAGATTTAAGTCTTTGTGTTCTTAATATCTTCTATGTGTTAGATTGTTTAGAGTAGTCTTTAACTATTCTTTTTCCGCAACAATCTTTATTTTCTCTTTGTGTAATTCTTGATATTCCTTATCAATAAAAGAATTAAAATTAAGTAATTTTGTGTTATTGTATTCAACCCCCCTTCTACAATATTTGTTTACTTCTTTGGGACTAACATATATTTATATATATATATATATATATAGAAGATATCATACCGATAAATATTTGTAACGGTTATTGTAGAAAAAAACGAGGTATACAAATCTATACATATCTATATTAGGTTTTTTTATTGAATTAATTAAAAATTTATAATCAGATAAATTATAAATGTATACAACTGACATCAATATGGACAAAAATGAAATATGATTGAAAATACATAACAAATTAATTCAGAGTCAATGCATGATTCACATATAAGTGTACCAAACGACTCAATCACCGTATTTTCATAGACTAAAGTATCGATAAGGACGAAGAATACAAACTTAAAATAAAACGTTGTTGTCATTTTGATTTCGAGATGTTTTGCGAGCGGATACATACCTTTGTCAATTGTTCCTTCGATTTCACGATTTTACGCGCCACATCGTGCCCTGGTATATGACTAGTTTATATATATATATATATATATATATATATATATATATATATATGTGTGTGTGTGTGTGTGTGTGTGTGTGTGTGTGTGTGTGTGTATATATATATATATATATATATATATTGTTTCAGGTAAGAATATTCGTTATCGTGAGAAGGATAATAATAGATCTTCACCATTGGATCAATTCTAGATTCCTAGTTGAAATCAATTGAAAATACATTTCTAAGCTAATTCATGGGTTATTTTGGGACTTAATCCAAACTATTAGATCAACACTAATTAAAAGTGATCAAGGGTTCAAATCCCTTCTTACAATTCTCACTTGAACTCCTATTCTCATACGATCATTCGTATGTGTGTCTGTATATATATATAGTGTATGTGTGTGTGTGTGTGTGTGAGAGAGAGAGAGTTTCAAATACAAACCATATAATTATCACAAACTATATAAGATCGATCTCAATCGTATGTGTAGATAATCAACAATGTGAATTAAACCGGTTCATAAATTTACTTCCAACCACGTCTTTAAATGATTTGATTACTGATTCAAAATTTCAAAATCTTAGATTTGTAGGGTTTGTAACAATTACATGTTTTGTATTTGAAAATAGAGATGATCAAACGGGAACCGGGTCTAATGTAATTTTGTACTAAAATAACATGTTATTACGGAATATGGTCAATGCAAGGGTGAGTGTTTAATGAATAAATTTGTTTAAAAAGAGAACAAATTCCTGAACATATGTAACAAGAATTACTAGAAATGTACTCATACAAATCAGTACGGTTCTCGATTTTTTAAAATTGAGAATTTGAGCCCT
The DNA here is from genome assembly GCA_023525745.1 of Arctium lappa. Classification (NCBI taxonomy): domain Eukaryota; kingdom Viridiplantae; phylum Streptophyta; class Magnoliopsida; order Asterales; family Asteraceae; genus Arctium; species Arctium lappa. Next base: position 14,543,453 of record CM042049.1, read on the forward strand.
CAACTGTTGTCTCATATTTCTATCATCCATCCTTTTTTTTTTTTTTTCATTTAGAGAGAGTAAGAAAATGGTCTTAATATTATTTTTATGGTTTTGTACATAAGCTAAATAAGTTTTAAACTTGAATTTATTGATATAAAGAGTTGCAGTATACATGTAGACATACATGAATATTCATCATTATTATATACTAGAAGCGTACTCGTGCAATGCAGCGAGATACATCACGATTTTAATGTTTATTTTTATTTTTTGTTTTTTTATTGATTTACAGTACGATTTTGGATGGTTTTTATTGAGTGGTAATGGTTTTTTTATATATAAATTTGTTTAATTTAGGCTTAACAATATAATGTTTTTTTATATAAAAAAATTAAGTAGTTTGTTAAAATTCATTAATTATCTTATATATTTTAAATTTTTTATATTTAAATTGAGATGTTTATCCTGTTTTGATTATGTTTATCAGAATTCAAATTTTATAATTTTAGGATTTGGGGATTAGAGATAAGGATTTTGGGAGATAAGAATGAAATTTATTAATTTGGGTTAAAATCATTTAAAAGTAGTACATATTGCTTCATTAATTGTTTTTAAGAGATTTTAAGTAGATTAACATTAAATAATAGTACATAATGATTAATACATCACGATTTTAATGTTGATTTTTATTTTTTGTTTTTTATTGATTTACAGTACGATTTTGGATGGTTTTTATTGAGTGATAATGTTTTTTTATATATAAATTTGTTTAATTTAGGCTTAACAATATAATGTTTTTTATATAAAAAAATTAAGTAGTTTGTTAAAATTCATTAATTATCTTATATATTTTAATTTTTTTATATTTAAATTGAGATGTTTATCATGTTTTAATTATGTTTATCAGAATTTAAATTTCATAATTTTAGGGTTTGGGGATTAGAGATAAAGATTTTGGGGGATAAGGATGAAATATATTAATTAGGGTTAAAAGCTTTACAGGTAGTACATTAGGCTTTAGTAGTTATTTTTAAGAGATTTTAAGTAGATAACTTTAAATAATAGTACATAAAGCTTAGTGAGTTGTAATTAAGAGTTTTTTATGCCATCTTTATGATATACTAGAAGCGTACTCGCGCAATGCAGCGACATACATCACGATTTTAATGTTTATTTTTATTTTTTGTTTTTTATTGATTTACAGTACGATTTTGGATGGTTTTTATTGAGTGATAATGGTTTTTTTTATATATAATTTTTTTTAATTTAGACTTAACAATATAATGTTTTTTATATAAAAAAAATTAAGTAGTTTGTTAAAATTCATTAATTATCTTATATATTTTAAATTTTTTATATTTAAATTGAGATGTTTATCCTGTTTTGATTATGTTTATCAAAATTCAAATTTCATAATTTTAGGATTTGGGGATTAGAGATAAGGATTTGGGGGGATAAGAATGAAATTTATTAATTAGGGTTAAAAGCATTTAAAAGTAGTAAATATTGCTTCATTAATTGTATTTTAATTGAGTGATAATGGTTTTTTATATATAAATTTGTTTAATTTAGGCTTAACAATATAATGTTTTTTATATAAAAAAAATTAAGTAGTTTGTTAAAATTCATTAATTATCTTATATATTTTAAGTTTTTTATATTTAAATTAAGATGTTTATCCTGTTTTAATTATGTTTATCAGAATTCAAATTTCATAATTTTAGGGTTTGGGGATTAGAGATAAGGATTTTGGGAGATAATGATGAAATATATTAATTAGGGTTAAAATCTTTACAGGTAGTACATTAGACTTTAGTAGTTATTTTTAAGAAATTTTAAGTAGATAGCTTTAAATGATAGTACATAAAGCATAGTGAGTTGTAATTAAGAGTTTTTTATACAATCTTTATAATATAGTATAGATTATAGATTTATATATATAAGTTTATAACATATCATTTTATGTATAATCCGGTTAAAATAGAAAAAATATATATCGACATGTGAATCAAATTAAAGAAAATACAATGGTTTGTTTTATATAGTTTGTTTGATTAAAATATTAATTATATTTAAGATAATTTTATTTTAAAAATAAGGAGTAATCCATTAGTTTAGAAAAATTATTGGTTTTTGATGGGTTCCCAAAAGTTGATCCGTTCATTTGGAAATGCAATATAAATTTTCTAAAAATCTTTTAAGCCTACATTCTTATTATTTAACAAAGGAGCAAAATAAAATAATATATAATAAAATTTGAATAAATTTATATGTATTATTGATTTGTACATATTACTTTAATATTTATATTCTTTTAAGATTAAGAATTTTCAAGAGATAAAACCTAAATATTATAAGATAAAGTAGATAAGTACTAATTTTTCTTTTGCTTTAAAATTGTTATATTTTATTTATCTATCTATACTATATTATAAAGATGACATAAAAAACTCTTAATTACAACTCACTAAGCTTTATGTACTATCATTTAAAGTTATCTACTTAAAATCTCTTAAAAATAACTACTAAAGCCTAATGTACTACCTGTAAAGCTTTTAACCCTAATTAATATATTTCATCCTTATCCCCCAAAATCCTTATCTCTAATCCCCAAACCCTAAAATTATGAAATTTAAATTCTGATAAACATAATTAAAACATGATAAACATCTCAATTTAAATATAAAAAAATTAAAATATATAAGATAATTAATGAATTTTAACAAACTACTTAATTTTTTTATATAAAAAACATTATATTGTTAAGCCTAAATTAAACAAATTTATATATAAAAAAAAACATTATCACTCAATAAAAACCATCCAAAATCGTACTGTAAATCAATAAAAAACAAAAAATAAAAATCAACATTAAAATCGTGATGTATTAATCATTATGTACTATTATTTAATGTTAATCTACTTAAAATCTCTTAAAAACAATTAATGAAGCAATATGTACTACTTTTAAATGATTTTAACCCTAATTAATAAATTTCATCCTTATCCCCCAAAATTCTTACCTCTAATCCCCAAATCCTAAAATTATAAAATTTGAATTCTGATAAACATAATCAAAACAGGATAAACATCTCAATTTAAATATAAAAAATTTAAAATATATAAGATAATTAATGAATTTTAACAAACTACTTAATTTTTTTATATAAAAAACATTATATTGTTAAGCCTAAATTAAACAAACTTATATATAAAAAAACCATTATCACTCAATAAAAACCATCCAAAATCGTACTGTAAATCAATAAAAAACAAAAAATAAAAATAATATTAAAATCGTGATGTATCTCGCTGCATTGCGTGAGTACGCTTCTAGTTTTTTATAATTTGAAACTATCTTTCAATAGTTAAGAATTATGTAGAGGTAATTACATTTTTCATTCCCATGGTTTAGGGGAAATTGAAATTTTGTTGTTGTTAAATACAAGTTAAAAAATTACAAAATCATTTGTGTAGTTTCGAGTTTGTTTCGGATTTAGTCCCTAACCCTAACAATTGTTAGAGAGGTCTCGTTAAGTGATCTATGTGCTAAGCATGTGAAGACAATTGATTATTTTACTTATTTCTTTATTATTATTTTATTATACAAGGTTGAATTGCATACGTACAAGTTTAAACTGCAATTAAAACGGAAAAAACCTAAATTAATTAACCCTCATCGTTTTATCCACCATGGTCGTCAGCCTCCCCCATCTCCGGTGAAGCTCCCTTCCCCCCTCTCCCAAAAAGAAAAAAAGAAAGAAAAAAAAACCCACAAACAACCCCCTCCATCATTGTCTGAAATAGAAGATCAAATACAGTGATCCATTTCCGTCACCATAATCCACTTGTATAATGTCAATTTAGTTATTAAACTGAGTATTCAATTTTCAAATTCTATCTCCTTACCCCATTATCTATACTATATTATAAAGATAACATAAAAAACTCTTAAAAACAAGTCTTAAAGCTTAATGTACCGCTATTTAATGTTAATTACTTAAAAAACAACCATAAAAGCTGTATGTACTACATTTAATGTTATTCATTAATTTTCAATCATTATTTCTAACCATTTTAACTCCCCTAAAATCATTTCCCACTTTAACTCCCCTAAAATAATAAAAAATCTAAAATATAATTAAAAAATCTTACAGAATATTTTATAAAAAAATTATATTATTAAACCAAAATAAATTACATTATAATATTAAGTCTAAATTAAACAAATTTATATAAAAAAATCATTATCACTCTCTCACAACCATCTAAAATCGTAATGTAAATCGACAAAAAACAGAAAATAAAATGAAACATTAAAATCGTGATGTATCTAGTTGCATTGCGCGAGTACACTTCTAGTTAATCATAAAGAAACCAACCAAAGAATCCCCTAAGTCTATTCATCAGAGATGGAGCTCCAAAGTTAGCTATAAAATGTGTTGGTACTTTCATTTTATGATCAATGCATCTCTTTCACTTGTTACATTCTTTGAGAACCAAAAGGAATTCAATCAGAATCAATAGGATTTATTTTGTCTTCTTTAGTATGTGATTTAGGGTTAGGGTTTATGAAGATCTCTTGTTAAAAACTTCGAAATCATTTAACATGGTTTCTTCTTCTACTAGACATCATGGGTGAGTTATTTAGGGAAGGGAGTTAGGGTTATTGCTAAGCGAGTAAAATCAATCGGTTATTTTCAGTTTAAGGAATGTTGCAAGGAAGGCTTGGGAAAGATGGTGTAGGGGAAGGGGGATGTCGAGGGGGGGGGGATTTAGGGTTTGTTTTGATGCTTTACAAACTTGTACGATAAATATATAAAAGAAACCTAAAAAGTACAAAAATACGTCATATGAGGGATATGTGAGGTTACCAAACGGAGCTGAGTTAACAGCCGTTACGGTCGGGGACCAACTTTAAAGTAAAATCGAAAGATTTTTTTGTAGTTTTTAACTACAGGGACGAAATTCAAAGTTTTTAATATATATGAAACACATGTGTTATGTTACTCTCAAAAGGATAATTTACAATTTAATCTCAACTTACAAGTCAAAACTAAGTAATAAAAATTGAAGGCATGAAACACATGTGATATGTTACTCTCAAAAGGATAAAATAATATATTCGTAAATTTGTTTTTATTATTTATTTTTATTGTTGATCGTGATTTTCGATCTTAATTAAATTTACAAAGTTCTTTGTCATATTCATATACTTTCACACTGAACCATTTTTTTTAAATAAATGACATGGTCCAGAAAATATAGCATAGGCCATGTATCCCGGCTCCTGAGACTCTTTCATAGAATTCCAACAAATTTTCTTGCTCCTCAAAAGCCCACGGGAATGAGTTGATGGTTTTTGACCTTTGAACCTCGCTCAACACCTCCCGATTCGAGTCCTCTCAAAGGCATTGAAGAGTTTTTATGATTGTTAAGTTCAGGACCCCATGAAATTAGTTTGAGCATGTATAAATTGGTCGAATACCCACAATTACAAATAACTATGAAAAACAATAATCAAAACATTCTACACAAAAGAAACAAGTAGGACTAGCAACAGGTAGGGTATGTATTATTCCGCTACCTTATCCAATTAAAATAGTGGGTATGAAACAGATAGTTATTCATCTCATAAAACTCTTATTCATATCCTACCTTACCCATTAAAATAGCAGGTAATGGATAAATGGTAAAAACAAAATTTCATTTGGAACTACCAATAATATCATTAAATCTCAACAAATAAGTAAAACATAAATTCAAAAATATATTAATTATTTTAAATCTAATGTGTTCTAGTAAACATTTTTATATTACTTTAAATATAAATATAGCATAATATTTTTTAAAAATATAATAATCGTAAGACACCAACTTTTTTTGTCTTTATTTTCCCAACTCATGTCTTGTTTATCATTTAATCATCATTAACTCTTTTATCCGATAAATATAAAAAGTAAATTAAATTAAACATTAATATACGACATACATAATAGAATTACAAAGAAAAATATTAATATTTAACTTAAAATAATTATTGAAGCAAAACAAAAATACGCTTGAAAAGTGAACCTAAAAAACCGTTTTGGTTGTTGAAGTCGTACCAGGACCAAATCGAAAGATGGAGATCAAGAGAAAGTCAAAAAGGCATACCACATCGCTAAGAAGAGATGATCGATTTATTGAAGAACATATTGAGAGATCGAGAGCAAAAAGTGTAGGTTGAGAGGAGATGACCAAAAGAACAAATCAAATGCAAAAGTTCCGATTAGAATATGAGAGACCAGGGAATGTAGAATGTAGATCAATTGACAAGACTTAGAAGGATATTATTGTCTTTTTGAAAAAAATGCACCGAATGGAATTTAATTCCCTAGCCATAGTGACAAAATGAACAAATCATGCCCTTGTGAAATTGAAGGATTATAAAGGAATTCAATTCCATTCAAAAGGTGAAGTAAACACACATGAATGAAATTTAGGGGCCGTTTACCAAACGCTTACCCAGGTAAGCGCTTACCAAGTCATATTATCTTATGGATGAAGATGACAATGACCAAGAATCTTACCGGTAAGTGCTAAGGCAAGGACCAAGAGTCTTACCCTGGTAAGTGATGACGAAGACTCTTACCACGACTAGCGCTTACCGGGAAAATTGTTGCATACGATACCGTTTTGGTGGACTAAAAGCTTACCCGGTAAGTAAGTGATAGTATTAAATTTTACCGGTAAACGCTTATCGGGAAAATTATTGCATACGATACCGTTTTGGTGGACTAAAATCTTACCCGCTAAGTAAGTGATAGTGTTAAATTTTATTGGTAAGCGCTTATCCGAGTAAGCGTTTGGTAAACGACCCCTTAGTCAAAATAATTGAACATTCCAAATCCTTCAAATTCCACAAGAATTCACACCAAAAACCATGTTGAAACTATGTACATACAACACCATATGACATTTTATTTTTATAAGCGTTTGGTTTGATAGAATGATTTTGAGGGATTTGGATTTGGAAGGATTGAGAATCTTGAGTGATACAACTACAAGTGAATTAGACGAATGTTCTTGTATTCAGTGCATTTTCTATGTGGTTATTACGACGTTCAAGAATCAGAATTGTAATCAGATAAATATCTTGAAGAAAGTTTTTAAAGTTATGGGTTATTAAATAATCATTATATTTTTTTTAAATAATCAGTTTTATTGCAACAATATAATAATGAATCATACACTGAAATCAAAATTTAAGGGATAAAGAATAACATGAATCATGATTGAAGATTTGAGTTCTCGATTTCAGAACCGAAATATATCATGTTACATTACACAAATACATTTCTAGTTAACATTTAAACCAACCTTGAGACAGCAAGGGAATTAGGAAGAAATAAAATGAAAAGCTAAAAATGCCAAAATCAAAAATAACACTTGACGTCATAACTTTTAATTATTTAATTTAATTTAATATTTTCTAATAAATAAAGTTATCCAATTACAATAAATGTCACATACGAAAATGCAGAAATGGGATAATTTAAAAAAAAGCAAAAGTTCCCCTCAATATTAGATATATTTATGTTATATGTATCATTTACAATAGTATTTTTAATTAGAATTTAGAAATGGTATCATATTTATAACAACTTTATGGTGGAACGATATATTTTATTATTAATTTATTAAGCTATAGTAGATATATCTATTTATATAAATATATTATTAGAGGTGGGTTCATACGAGAGCAATATCTACTTAAGAAAACACGAAAACAATCGAGTATATACAAAATCATATATGATTCACACGACTTTGCCTCGCGGTCAAAGTCGTCCGCGTCCAGTTTTTGCCGGTTAATGTAAAATCACATATGATTTTGTACATGATTTACCATTTTAAACGACGTTTTCTTAAATAGTTAGCATTATTGTTTGAACTTTCCTTTATATTATTATCTTAAATATGTTTCATAAAAATATTTATTTATCATTTTTTTCCTGATTAATATATTTTATACAAATATATTTTTCAATATGCATAGATAAGTTTGGTTGGAAAAACCTTAACTTCCTTTGTGAACCCGGAAGGGGGAACGAGAGTGCGCCACGTCACACGTGTCTCCATTTGTTCTATTTTATCATGAATAACGAACATAAATTTTTACAACATTCATGATAAATATCCTGTAACGTTTAGGACATGAGGCACACTCTCATTTGTCCCCCACACAACTGAAGTTGGATTCACAGTTGAACCTAATATATATATATATAGGTACTTTTTTTGTAAACTTATGAATGTTGTAAACCTTGTAAACCAATGAAATTTGATTATAACCGTAGATCATTCTCTTTTTAAGGAGTATTTTAATTTTAATTTTTTTAAAAATGTAATCACCTCCATCTTAACTTTGATTGTTTAATCGTGTGGTGTATACGTTGTTATATAGTGTGGTGTATACGTTGTTATATAGTTTATAACCATTTTCTGGTTTATATATGAATTAACCTCTCTCTATATATATTTGTTGTTTCAAATTTATACAACAATATCATTTATTTTTCATATTTAATAATTCTTATGAAGAACTTCAAGATGCAAAATATTTTCAACCTTGATGTCATAAGTACAAATAAACTAATTTTTAAAAATTCATTCATTTTTGGCAATAATCTTTTTAAAATTAATAATAAAATATTTAGGACATGATTTAAGGCTGAGACGTAAACACCAACATGACCACACATGATCCACATGTGGTGTGTTACTTTCATAAATAATTAAAGATAATATTATATTTACTCATTTTTCATTTTTGGTACCAAAAATATTTGACTTTTATCACCGTTTATTTTTTAATAGGTCTAAAGTCTGAAATCTTATTTTAGTTATGATTAATAAGAGGTGGTGTGTAAAAAGGTCTGAACGATTCAGACTTAAGAGTCATTAAGATGTTTAAAAAAAAACTTAATCAAAACAAAACTTTTCTTTATATATATATATATATATATATATATATATATATATATATATATATATATATAGGTGGGTTCAAATGAAAACTCATTTTTCATTGTGCACATGAGGACAAATCTTAACCATTGATTAAAACTTAGAAAATTAATTAATGGTTAATACATAATAAGGTTAATTGAGAAGTAATTAAGGACAAAATTGAAAATTTGAATCAACGCCTACCTTGTTTGACTTTTTATTTTTTGTTTAATTAAATTTTTTTTACCCCCTTAAACTTTAAAATAAATTATCTTAAAAATTAATAATATTTAAATCAAACAAACTACATCAAAAAACCGAGAGTTTCGTGCTATTCGATATGACATTCATCTCGATATAGTTTTTTTTAACCGTTTTTACGTGAAATTCTATATATGTGTTATATTCATTATGAATATGTATGCACGTCCTCGGGTGTCCACATTCAGTATGAATAACAAAGGTGAGCGTTCATTCACTATTCATCATGAATAATACAGTATTCAGGATGAATAATACACGAATTCGTGATTCATGTATTATTTATCATGAATCGTGTATTATTCATCCTGAATGATACATTATTCATGATGAATAATATATGAATGACCCGTGAAGGTGTAAACACATGACACACTCTCTTTTGTTTCCTAATTCACAACAAAAATTTGGTTTAATTCATTATGAATATGTATGTGCATCCCCGGATGTCCCACATTCAGTATGAATAACAAATGTGAACGTTCATTCATTATTATTCAATATGAATAATACAATATTCAGGATGAATAATACAACATTCAGGGTGAATAATTCACGATTCATGAATTCGTGTATTATTCATCATGAATGTTGTGTAATTCATCCTGAATGATACATTATTCATGATGAATAATACATGAATGACCTGTGAAGATGTGGAGACGTGACGGGCTCTCTTTTGTTCCCCGGTTCACAACAAAATTACTCGTAGGTTCTCGATTCGTCTTGATGGGTGTTGGGTTACGGTGCTGAAGAAATGTGATGCCTTACGACGTTGAAAAGAGTATTGAAGAAGGTGATGTCGAGTTACATACTTACGGTGTCGAGGTGTTGTACAGACTTGAACGTACATAAATATTCATAATGAATATAACACATATATAACATTTCACGTAAAAAAACGGTTAAAACAACGAAAAAACTATATCGAGATGGATGTCATATCGAATAGCACAAAACTCTCGTTTTTTTATGTAATTTGTTTGATTAAAATATTAGTAATTTTTAAGATAATTTATTTTAAACTTTAATTGAGTAAAAGTTTTTAATTGAAAAATAAAATAAAAAGTCAAATATGGTAGACGTGAATTTAAATTATCTTCCATTTTTACCCTAATCATCTTAAAATTAAAACCTCTATTTAATATGAGTTGTTGGATCAATATAGATGGAGTGGTTGAAATTTGTCCTCACGTGCACAATGGAAATTGAGTTTTCATTTGAACTTCCCCCCCTCCCCCTCCCTCTCTCTCTCTCTCTCTCTCTCTCTCTCTCTCTCTCTATATATATATATATATATATATATAGTGGAAGGATATTTTGCAACCATTAAAAATGTTGTAACCCATGTAACCCACATCTTAACTGTTGGATTCATGATCGACGGTTATTTTATTTTTATTTTTCTGTTTTTTTTAATTAAAAATATTGGGCCCCATATCTATTGTAACCGCCGATCATGAATCCGACGGTTAAGATGTGAGTTGCAAATTAAACAACCCTATATATATGTGTATATATATATAGGGTCAGGTTCACGTGAGACCAAGCTGTTTCCGTGAGACCGCGTGAGACCAAGCCTTAAAACATGAAACTTCACACCGAAACACTGTGAAGGTAAAAAACATTCGAACCTTCATAATGTAATCACACTATGAAGATAAAAAAACCTAAACCAAGTTAAAAAAAATCAAACCTTCACATATAAAAGACTGTGAAGGTATATCTGAACCTTCACAGTGAAGACGCTGTGAAGGTAAAAAAAAAACGAACATTCACAACGAAAAACACCGTGAACGTAACATTTACGGTGTTTTCTCTATGAAAAGTTCGATTTTTTTTACATTCATAGTTTTTTGGTGTGAAGTTTCATACTTTAAAGCTTGGTCTCACCGGTCTCACGGAAACTGTTTGGTCTCACGCGAACTTAAGTCTCTCTCTCTCTCTCTCTCTCTCTCTATATATATATATATATATATATATATATATATATATATAAAAGACAGGTGCCCATAACTAGATACAAACGCAATAGCAGGTTGTTCAAACTTGACTCGAAAAAATAATATCAGGTTTGTGACTCAAGTTCGAATACTATTTGTCAAAATAGTGTTGAAGTCAGATATCTTTTCAATGTTCGAGCTTAAGCTCAATACTCGTTAACAATTTTGAATTATACATTATGATATAACATTCAATCTTTATAAGTTTTTTTTTGGGCCTCAAACTTGAGATCGGTTAACTCATAAATTTGACTCAAACTCAATAAATTTAAATTTTGATTATATGATCTATAGACATATAAGCATGTTCGGCTCCAAAATTTGTATGTTCATATGGCTCAATTAAACTCGAATAACTTAATTGAGCTTTCGAATGAATCAAATTGAACATTGGTGTATGAAGCTCGATTTCTACTCCATGCACTGATAGGAATGAAACGTGCCCCATTAAAATTGTCCGCATTTCCATTGTCAGGTGTTATGGATGATGTGAACCATTGAACGAAATTAGGAAACAATTAAATTTGACGGTCAGGTGGATTTAGGATATGTTTGGATGTAGAGTCGTACCTTAGAATTTTCTCGAGTGATGACACGATTTGACCATAAGAAATAAAGATATGGATATTTTTCAAATAAATCATTATCAGTCTATTGGTTAGTTACTTACTTTTCGTATGTGAGGTCATGTATTCAAATGTTTTATTGCAATTTTCTTCCAAAAACATAATAAACCTGAAATTAACAGCTAAAACTAAGAAAATGATTGATACAATATTCGAACCCACGTCTGAGATGGGAAAAAAGCCGTCCAAACCAACTCTACCAACACAAACATGTATTATTATTATAGTTTAAAATATACATGGTGGAACACAACATTATAATACGATGACACCTTTCACGACCCTATACTTTTTTTTACCTTATGACGAATAAACCAATCGGTGGCATGTGCCACTGAATCTTAAACACTAGGTCCGCCCTTGTTTGGATGTACATTTTCTAAGGAGTTTTGGTTTTTTTATAGTCTAAACAGTCAAATTTGAAGCAACATGAAAATATGTAATATCATCTTCTAGAGATTCTTTAAAATTTCTCTAAAATAGACAGTCAAAAGTCAAAATTTTCAAAAAAAAAATTATATTCAACTTCAACACATCTTTCAATTTAGAAAATCAACATTAATTATATCATTAAAATATTCAATACATTTAATAAATAATTATTTTCGTCAAAACATTTAATTTTAAGTAACCTTTTCTTGGAAATAATAATTAAAAAAACATTAATTTAGCTGGTTTTCTAAAAAAAAATTATTTTAATTAAGAAATTTTAAGAATCTTTTTCACAAAAAAGTTCAGAAAAACGAACATTTAAATATAAAAAATTACTAAAAAACTATTTAAAATCATTTTCTAAAACAATTAGAGTGAATTGTGGATTTGGTCCTCGTGCTTTGTTACTTTCTTTGACTACGGTCCCTATAGTATGTTTATTGTGGATTTGGTCCCTGTGGTATTCAATTTATCTTGGTCATGGTCCCTCTGACTAACGCATCCGTTAACTCCATTAAATCAAGGACCATTTTAGTCATTTTGCCTAATTTGTGTATTTTTATGATAAGAAAAATAAAAAATATATTTTAAACACACACACACACACACATATATATATATATATATAGATATATAGATATCAAAATAAATAAAATAGGATGTTATTGTATGAGTTGATTCTTTAAACATTAAAAAAAATAATTATATTAAATATGATTTAATTTTATTACTTTATGTATTGGTGGAAAAAGTTATGGTTTTATTGTGAGTTAAAATATTCGTAACTTAAATATTTTATTTCGTTACAAGTACAGTTGATTTTTAATTTTTGACTGAAAAACAATATAAAAATTGAAACCTCTAATTTTAAGATGATAAAATTAGAGTTCATTTATCAGGTTTTCAATGATTTTGGTGTCAAAATATCGATAATAATTTTGTTTGTTGTGATGATAGTAAAAGAACAATAAATTTATATCACCTTTAACATAATTAAAGTTTTAATTTAATAAATCAAATCATAAAAATATATCTTATTTTATTCGTTCTAAATAAAATAAGATATAACTTTATGATCTAGTTTGTTTAAATTAAAATTTTAATTACATTAAAACAATAAAACATATTTTTTCCACCATTACAATAAAATAATAAAATTAAATCATATTTAATATAATTAATTTTTTTTAAAATTTAAATAATCAAGTCATACAATAACATCCTATTTTATTTATTTTGATGGCGTTAGAAGGTGACGAAAACACAAAGTTGTTCCATGCAACAATGAAATTTAGAGAACGGAAAAACTTGTTAAAGAGGCTTGAACATCAATGGGGAGTGGGAGGAAGATCCGGTTCAAACAAAAAACCATGTCTTCAAGTTTTTCAAGGGTAAATTCGGAAGTGGAAGTCTCAGGGGTCATTCTCTTTCAAGTAGGAAATTTAAAAGAATATCGAGTGAAGATGCCGATTTTTTGGAGAGACCGTTTGAGGAGGAAGAGGTATGGAGAGCGATTAAAGGGTGCGGTAGCAATAAATCGCCTGGGCCGGATGGATTTACGTTCGGATTCATGAAGCGATTTTGGGATCTAATTAAAGAAGATTTGATGGCGGCAATTCATTTTTTTTGGGAGAAGGAGTATATAAGTCGAGGTTGCAATTCGTCGTTTCTCACCTTGATCCCAAAATTACCCAATCCGGATGGTTTAGGTGATTTTAGACCAATTAGTTTAATTGGGGTGTACTACAAAACGGTAGCTAAAATCCTTGCGGAAAGATTAAAAAGTGTTTTGGGTAAAGTGATAAGCAAATTGCAAAGTGCTTTCATTAGAGATCGAAACATTTTAGACAGTATTCTTATAGCAAACGAGGTGGTGGAGTATATTCGGAAAAAGAAGAAAAATGGGCTGATTTTTAAAGTAGATTTTGAAAAAGCATATGATTCGGTGGAGTGGAATTTCTTATTAGAAAGTTTGGATAAAATGGGATTTGGAAGGAAATGGATCGGGTGGGTTAAGACGTGTCTCAATTCCGCTACAATGTTGGTGCTAGTTAATGGTGCACCAACAAAAGAATTTATGATGGGAAGAGGTTTAAGACAAGGAGACCCGCTCGCACCTTTCCTCTTCCTCGTCGTGGCGGAAAACTTGAATATTCTAATGGAAGAAGCGGTGGAAAAGGGATTGTTCGAAGGCATCAAGATTGGATATAAAGAAGTGTCTATCTCCCATTTGCAATATGCGGACGATGCGATATTCTTCGGAAAATGGAGCCTACCGAACCTAAAAAATCTATTGAAGATTCTTGATTGTTTTCGTGCGATATCGGGGTTGAAAATCAATTTGAGAAAAAGCAAGATTTTTGGACTGGGAGTGCGGGAGATGGATATTCAAGATTGGGCGAAAGGGGTTGGATGCGAATGGGGGAGGATTCCTTTTGTGTACTTAGGCCTTCCGGTTGGTGCGGCGATGTCAAAGCTAAATAATTGGAGTACGGTGATCGAGAAGGTAAAATCAAAACTTGCATCTTGGAAGGCAAAAATTATCTCTTTTGGTGGTCGATTGACGTTGGTCAAATCGATCCTTGGTAGCATGTCTTTGTATTTTTTGTCCTTGTATCGAGCCCCGAGAGGAGTGTTGAGTGAGTTGGAGAGGATTCGAAATAGATTTTTTTTTGGGGGGTGGTGGGTCGGGTGAGAGTGGTAAAAAGGGTATGTCATGGGTCAATTGGGAAAGAACTTTGGGAAGCTTTAAAAAAGGGGGTCTTAACATTGGTAAGCTTCAAGTGATGAATAGAGCTCTTTTGGGAAAATGGTGGTGGCGTTTCCTTACGGAGGAGGATGCCTTTTGGGTGAGTGTCATCAAAAGCATTTATGGAGAGGGTGGTGGGATCATCGATTTGGAATAATATCATTAAAGTGGGTAGAGAGTTGGACGAGGAGGGTGTTAACTTCTCGGGATCTTTTAGAAAAGTAGTAGGGGATGGTTCGGAGACGGGTTTTTGGGCAGAAAATTGGGTGGGAAATATACCATTAGAAGTGGAGTTTAAGAGACTTGCTAGGTTGGAGGTTGATAAAAAGGCAAGGATAGCGGAAAGAGGGGAGTGGGTAGCGGATAGTTGGGTGTGGAGATGGAAGTGGAGAAGGCCTCCAAGAGGTAGAGAGTGTGGGGAGTTGGAGGAGTTGTTAAGGAAGTTACAAGGATGGGATCCGTCGAGAGGAAGAAGAGATAATTGGGAATGGGGGATGGATAAAGCTAACGGTTTTAATGTAAAAAATCTACGGGAAGTAATAGAGGAAGGTAGGGGAGGTGGGGTAGTTAGTAGGGAAGAAACTTCGTGGTGTACCGTGGTTCCTAAAAAAGTGTGTATTTTTATTTGGAGAGCGAAACTAGGGAGGATTCCGTGTAGATCGGTGATTAGTGAGATGGGTTTCGACCTTGATTCCAAGTTATGTCCGAGATGTGGGAACGAGACGGAAAGTAGGGATCATGCTTTAGTAGGGTGTGAAGAAGTGAAAAGATTGTGGGTGAGAGTAGGGAGATGGTGGAACAAACCGTTAGAGGGGATCGGTTCTCTCCGAGAGTTGTTGCAAGGAGATTCGGGTGGGGGTGGATGCACAAATGGTAACATGGCTTGGACGGGGGTGAAGTGGACATTTCTATACTTAATTTGGAATCACAAGAACAAAATTATTTTTAAAGCGGAGAAGAGTCGGCTCGAAGAACTCTTTTTCGAGTGGCAAAGGATAGCGTTCGAATGGGTAAGTAGAAGATCGAAGAAGCAAAGAGTGGACTGGCTCACATGGTTGTCGGGCAACGTAATCAGCGGTATCGAGTAGAATGGCGGGTAACGAGGCAGAGGGCCGCAAGCGAGGATTGATATTAAAATGTGGCTTCATAGGTTCTGGTTTCGGTGTCTAATTAATCTGCACAGTGGTTCAATAGTGAAGGGAGCAAAATGGCTTGTGCAAGATTGCGATGTTCAGAAGTGGGTGTGCAGGGGTCGAAATCATTGCTTAGCCGAGGTGTTGGCTGTTGTGTTTTGGTCGTGCTCAAAATCTCTAGGATGCGGGGTTGTTATGCTGTATCAGGGAGGAGTCGTGGTGTGAGAACAGTCCGGCAGTTGCAGCGGCGAAAACAGTTGGGTTCGGAATGGGTTGGCGATCGCGAGTTTGGATTTGACGTTCGCGACAGTGGTCTTCTATCTGTTAGTCTGATTCTGGAGTTCGATGGGGAGCTGCTATGCCCAGACGGCCATTATGTTTACCGTCCAGGCAAGATTCAAAGGCGGTTCGTGCAGATGTTGTAGGGGCTGTGTGTTCGGGTGTAACATGGGCTGAAGAGCTATTGAACACGATTGGTCGGTTCTCGACTGTTTGCTTGCGGCAGCATTGGTTTGTTCCTCACAAACCCCCTTCCGCTGCACGTTAATTACTTCATTTCGATTTTATTTTTTCTGCTTCGTTACTGTTTTGTTGCTTTGTCTCGATGATGTTCCGGTGTATAACTTGGTATTTTCTTTGGTTGGTAATAAAAATTTGTTGCGTTCAAAAATATATATGTGTATGTGTGTGTGTTAAAAATATATTTTTTATTTTTCTTATCATAATAAGACACAAATTAGGCAAAATGACTAAAATGGTCCCTGATTTAATGGAGTTAACGGATGCGTTAGTCAGAGGGACCACGACCAAAATAAATTGAATACCACAAGACCAAATCCACAATAAACATATTATAGGGACTGTAATCAAAGAAAGTAACAAAACATGAGCACCACAATTCACTCAAACAATTATTACAATATTTCCTACAAACAAATTAACAACAAACCCCCACCACCACCACCCCCCTTTTTCGACCAATATACTGTCTCTATTTCTTGTGTGTTTGACCACCCAAGATTTTCTGCATTCGTAATTTGCTTATCCTTTTCAATCTTCTATTTATTTTTTACATATAAAAAGGGGGTTCATCATTGTTCCCAATCACTACTTTTCGATCTGGAAGTTATTTGATCAAAACAACAACTGCTTTGAACTCCAGTTGATTTGATTTGATCGAGTTACAAACCGCAAAACGAAAGAACATTTTTTATTTCATTCAAATGTTGAGTTGAATTTGGAATCTTTTAAAGTTTCAAGAAGTTTGGTTGGTGGGTTATTAGTGAAAAGAAAAAAAGTTGGATCCATTGATTCCAACTTTTTTCCATCTCTTTGATCTTTCAATTTAGAGAGAGAGAAGTTATATTTACCTTTTTGCAAGTTGGATCTGCCTTCCCTTTGTGGTTGCTTCAATCAGGTACACACATTTTTCTGGTTTGTATGTGTATATATATATATAATATCCTTGTGATATATCTATAAAAGCCGATTGGTAGTAGTAGTCCTGATTGTATTGTTCTTTATCGTTTAATTACAATTGGGTATGTTGAAAATTGCAGAAGAATCGTTGGTTTAGTTCAATAGAATTGTGTTTTTGGAGTTTTAAGTTGTTGATTTCAAGGATTTTATCGTTTAATTGCAATTGGGTATGTTCAAATTTGAAGAAAATTTCTTGGTTTAGTTCAATCGAGTTGTGTTCTTGGGGTTTTGAGTTGTTGATTTTGAGGCCTTTCTCGCTTAATTGCAATTGGGTATGTTCAAAATTGCAGAAACTTTCTTGGTTTAGTTAAAGAGAATTGTGTTCTTGGGGTTTTGAGTTGTTGATTTTAAGGACTTTATCGTTTAATTGCAAGTTGTATGTTGAAAATTGCAGAAAAATTTCTTGGTTTAGTTCAAGAGAATTGTGTTCTTGGGGTTTTGAGTTGTTGATTTCAAGGATTCATAGCTTAATTGCAATTGGGTATGTTCAAATTTGCACAAAATTTCTTGATTTATAGTTCAACAGAATTGTGTTCTTGGGGTTTTGAGTTGTTGATTTCAAGGACTTTATCACTTACTTGCAATTGGGTATGTTCAAAATTGCAGAAAAATATCTTGGTTTAGTTGAAGAGAATTGTGTGTCTGGGGTTTTGAGTTGTTGATTTGAAGGACAAAAATTCGGTGTTTGCAAAGGGATCTGCAACGGATCCCTCAATCGAGAATCGAGTGTTTGTTTCGGTGGGTGGTCTGGAGTGCATATTAAGCATTATCAGGGCCCTAAGGATGGGGTCCTGCTTCTCTGCAGAAAGCAGGAACCCTCTCCCAAATTCTCAGACCGCCATGAGTCTTGGGATCAAGAAGAGAAAGAATTCCCGGAAACGGCCACCTGGATCCCGGACCTCTTCTTTTGATCACCAGAGGGAAGAACAACTCCATAGAATCGTTGGCCGCATGTTCTTGAACGGGTCTAGTGAAGTTGCTTCGCTATTTACTCAACAAGGCAAGAAAGGAACCAATCAAGATGCCATGATTGTTTGGGAGGTTCGCCCCTTTAACTCGATCTTTGTTTCTTTTTTTAAAGAACTTAACTTTTTGATCTTAACCACAAGGGTTGTGGCGTACTTGTTAAAGTCCTGAGGGATGTGGTGGAATATCATATTTACCCGGGGTTCGAATCTAGGCGTACACAACAATTGTGGCCACTGACTGATGTCTTAGAGTCATAATTTGCCAAGGGATTAGTCTAGGCATAGCTTATGACACCCTTCCAAAAAAAAAACTTTTTGATCTTGGATACACCCTTTTTCTAAATTATTAGATCAAATCAACATATTTAGTTTAGTTGTAATCATCGTTCTTGTGAGGGGTTCCACATATTTCCCATGGTATCAGAGTCGAGGTCTACTGTTTGGGACATCTTTGGCCATCTGGCCGCTGTTGCAGGGGGCGTGTTAAAGTCTCACATTGGCTAGACTTGGACACTTTCTGTTCGATATATCTTGAAACCCACCTTTTCTCCACAAGGGATTTTTTCGAAAGTAATCTGATGGGGTTCCACGTATCTTATAAATACAAATACTTAGAATCTTGGTTTCTTGAAAAACAATATGCATGTTCATGAACTTGAATGTGATATTAAGGGGTTGTTTGTTTTAAAAAAAAAAACTCTTAATGGCTCTTAAGTCTGAATCATTCAGACCTTTTTCCAGTTAGACTGTTTTTTTTTCAGTTTTCAGAACCTCTTAACTCTTAAATGCGTCTGAAATAAGAAGTGGTGACCTAACTTCTTAGAAACCTCTTATCGCCACCTCGGTTCATATGCTCTTATTTCTCTTAAAACGCCTCCAGACGTTACAGAAACATAAAGTCTTATTGATTCAGACTTTAGCACTACCTCTTATTAATCAGAAGTAAAATAAGACTTCAGACCTCTTAAAAAACAACCGGCACCTAACCTAAGTGATTTGTTGCAAATTGTGCAATGGATTGATTCTAATACTGTAATTTCTTTTCAGAACTTTGGCTCACGGACAGACACCGTGTTCTGTGGTGTTTTCGATGGTCATGGCCCCTTGGGTCACATGGTTGCTAAGAGGGTTCGAGATTCACTCCCGTTGAAACTAAGTGCACATTGGGAGGTTAATCTAAAAGGTAGCAACGATGTCCTTCGCGAGATCGTTGGTAGCTTCAACCCTGATGAAACCTCCTTTAATTCCGTCACTGATGATCCCAAGGCCTCCTCCAACTTTGAAGAAATCGATAACAACCCCGAAATCTTTCAAACCCTTAAGGACTCGTTTCTGAAGGCTTTTAAAGTCATGGACCGGGAGTTAAGTATGTATGCAAATGCTGAATGTTTTTGTAGTGGGACGACGGCCGTAACCTTGATCAAACAGGTTTGATAGTTGAAAAGATTGAATTTTTAGGGGGTAACGGTTTTCGGGTTTTGAATCTTGATTGAGAACGGTTTTTGGATCTTGATTTAAGAACGGTTTTTCTTGTTTGATATAGGGTCAGCATCTTATAATGGGAAACATTGGGGACTCGAGAGCTGTTTTGTGTACACGGGATAAAGATAACTCTCTTGTTGCTGTGCAGTTGACGGTGGATCTAAAACCAAACCTTCCAGGTTCCCCTCTCGTTCTATTTCAGAATTATCGCAATGGCGTATGATGTTACTGTTTTGTTTGTTTGTTTGTTGTCGTTATCGTCTTTGACTCTTTGCCCGATATATCTTTGTATTGTTAATGCATACTCGTATCTAGTTTTTCAAAAACAAATTATATCTGTCTTTTTCTATTTTACACATTTTTCACAAGTTGGGGGTCTTTACGGCAACGGCTGATCTACCCTTAGGGGTAGAGGTCAGGTTTGGATCTCGAAGGATTTGGATCTCGTTTACCTGGTTATTAGATTGCTGCTATATGTTGTATAATTTATTTTTCAGTTATGTATCTTTTTATTTCCTCGTATTGTGATATATATATAAGGGCAGGTTCAAACGAGAAGCTATACATTTTGCGAGAAGGCAAGAAGTGTGATACCATATATGATACACAAGCTTAATCATATATGATTAAACACATGTTACATTGGCAAGAGTTGGGTTCCGGTGACAAGTTAAGTTATTGGTGAGAAGTGGTTATCAACCGTTGGATGATAAATGGACGCACATTAGGATGAGATGCACCGAGATACACCGGATCAATTCCCTTCTAAGTCGCAATTCATGGGAGGGTTTGAGATTAAAAGAGATCAACGGTTCAGTTCCACTTCTCACGCTTCTCACCATTAACTCAACTCCTCACACGATCCTTCGCCACATTGGCAATACATAGACGTTTAATCATATATGACTAAACACACACAGGCCGTGTAATCATATATGATATCACACTTCTCGCCTTCTTGCAAAATGTTTAACTTCTCGCATGATCCTTTCTCTCTCTATATATAATATATATGTTAATGGTATGTTTTATTTTATATATTTATTGTGTTTTAAATTATTAACATTTTAAATAAGTTTGAAACATAAAAATAAAATTCATAATATCTCATAAATTAATATAAATATAATTTATAACATGATATTAGCAAATACTATAACCAACATATCATTTAATTACATGTAAATAAACTAAAATTACATTGAAGGACCACTTTGTACTAAAAATATACTCCAACACCAAATTTGGTGTTATACTATTCACTAACACCAAAATGGTGTAAGATTTGGGGTTGGGTTACAGATGCTCTTATGCTTTGTGTTGTTGAAAAACCCCATTTGGTTAGTCATATGCTATCTTTTTGAAAAGCCACTTCAAGCCGTGTTTTAATAAGCTCCGGGGGATTTTTTCCATTATATCCTTTTATATTTTTCCAATTAATTTTTCAGCATGTCCTTTTAGGTCATTTTACATTGTCATCTAGTATCTCAGCCGACTAGTTTATCAGCTAGCTTATTAGCCAACAACTAGCTTTTCCAAAGATCCATTGGCACAATGGTATCCAGTAACCCAACCTTCATGAAGGTCATGGTGTGTGTGATATTATAGGACGGTTATGTCTTAAAAAAAAACTAGCTTTTCAACCAACAGCTAGCTTATCGGCTAGTTTGTCAAGCATAACCTTTGTTGATATTGTAGATGTAGATGGTTATGTCTTAGTATCGGAAATTAAAATTTGGATATTGTGGAAGGAACAAGGGCTTCGAGATGGCCTTGTTTG
The DNA here is from genome assembly GCA_023525745.1 of Arctium lappa. Taxonomy (NCBI): domain Eukaryota; kingdom Viridiplantae; phylum Streptophyta; class Magnoliopsida; order Asterales; family Asteraceae; genus Arctium; species Arctium lappa. The sequence goes on from CM042049.1 coordinate 14,565,342, forward strand.
ACTTTGTTTGACTCGGAGGTCGGGCAATTAGAAAGAAGCTGGTTCCGTCAAATATATATATATATATATATATATATATTGATGATTGTTTACATGTCTAATTCATACAGCGGAAGCCGAGAGGATCCGTAAATGTAAAGGGCGTGTATTTGCCTTGCGGGATGAACCTGAAGTTGCTAGAGTTTGGCTACCAAACTACGACTCTCCTGGGCTAGCCATGGCCCGTGCGTTTGGGGATTTTTGTCTCAAGGATTTTGGTCTCATCTCGGTCCCTGAAGTTTCCTATCGGCGCCTAACCGAGAAAGATGAGTTCATTGTCTTGGCAACAGACGGGGTGGGAATTCCCTCCATTTTCACAAATCTTGGTTCTTTTTTTCTTTTCGCTCACACTTTTGCACAAGTCACGGGTTTCACAGCCAACTCTACCCTTCTGGGTAGATCACAGGTTTGCGTATATCCCACCCCAATACCCTATTTTCAGTTTTTCACGGAAACAGACGCTCTACCCTTTGGGGTAGATGATAAGTTTGCATACATCTCATCACCCTGTTTTCACGAAAATGGACGCTCTACCCTTTGGGTAGATGACAAGTCTGTGTATATCTCACCCCAAGACCATGTATTCATGAAAACAACCGCTCTACTTTTTTGGGTATCTGATGGCAGGTTTGCATACATCCTGACCCCCAAGACACTGCTTTCGAGCAGGATATAATGGGTTTGTTCCGTTTGGTTTGGTTTGGTTTATGATCTACATTGATAACTTTCCTAACATATATACACATGTATTCTTTAATGCAGATTTGGGACGTGCTTACAAACGAAGAAGTGATCAACATCGTAGCATCGGCTGAATCACATTCCCGTGCGGCTCAAGCCGTGGTGGAATCAGCGGTGCGTGCTTGGAGGCACAAGTTCCCGACTTCTAAAGTCGATGACTGTGCAGTCGTGTGCCTGTTTCTTGGGGTGGATGCAACAACTTCCGCTATCAAATGGAAGCTGGAGGGCAAGAACGTGGCGGAAGGAAGCGACGACGTGGAGGAAGAGTCGTCATCCGCCATGAACATGGAATCGGGAAAAGACTGGTCTGCCCTTGAAGGGGTTTCGCGGTTGAACACATTATTGACCCTGCCACGGTTCGAGGACGACGAGAGCCATGAGCCTGGAGAGAAGGGAATGGTTTAGAGAGATGATTGAAAAGCGTGGGTTTTATCGTCATTTTGTATTTTTTTTATTTTGTTCATGTTTTTCGGTTTCTTTGAGCTTGAAAACCAGGAATTAAAAGAAATCAGGATTGTAAAGAAGGTTTCATCGTGTAGGGTCTGGTCTGGTTATTGAAGAACCCGGCTGTTTTAGAGGGTCGGGTCGGGTTGGGTCGGACATATCGTTATTTTTTCGCATGGAAGGGTAGAAAGGGAATTTTGTGAAACCAAACTCTTTGCCTTTTCTTTCCTTTCAAGATCGTGTGAGTTGTCAATCAAAAGCTATGTTGATCATAATCATATGGTGATTTTATTTCAATAATTTCATCGATATTATTTTTCGAGATTTTTTCTGGGCAATTGTGGTTTGTGGGTATTCATCGATTAATCCCTAGGACGACCAATGGATATGATATAAAGGAAGGATTGACCTGTTGGTTGACTTCTCATACAAATTGTCTGGAGTCATTGCAGGTGAAATACTACGGTCACAAGGGTTTTTGCAGCGACTGGATTAGAACCCAGGGAAGATGAAATTTCCACTACATCTGCCTAAAACTTAACGAGTGCGCTACAACCCTAATGGTTATAAAGGGATCGAAGATCAGTATCTAATATACTTTCTTCGAATCCTTAGTGTAACTAGGAGTCGAGATTTCGAAGAGGTGCATGGTCCAAGAAGATGATAGGCCGTTGAACTTGAAAGGCATGCCCTAAACTTATCAATGTGGTAGACGACTATCGAAATCTCCATTTGTGTAGGTGTATAATTACGTTGGCCTCGAAACGATCCTACAAGCGTAGTTAATTGTACGAGTTTGAAGGCTCGTTCCTTGTACAAGATTGAAGGCTCGTTACATAAATAACTAACCCTCAAAGTGTAGCACATTTGTTTCCAGAGTGGTATACTTGCATAAATAGATGACAAGGATTCGAGTTCGTCATAGTGTGGGCGTTACAGTTCGTTCTTTTGGTTATTAGGCTCATTGTGGGCCCTGGGTTCTTAAGTAGTCCACCTCACGGGTCGTGTACCTGAATTACATATCACACGATTCTTTTGAGCTGATTCAGAGGTTGCCGATTACAAACTTTTTTTACACAAACAAAAAATAACTAAGGTATATAGTTTCACGCAATGGTGCAATCACACGTCTCTCTTTAACGTGATATCTATTCGTTCTAGTTTTTTTTTTAGTTTATCTGATTTCTAATATTGTTATTTTATCAGATAAAATGGATGATTCTTAGTATTAGAGATGCGCAAGGATCAAGCTTAATTAGGTGCGATTAAGTGTCAGAAAAAGAAGACTTGATAACCACAAGGCTTGTGGCGTACTGGTTAAGGTCTGTGGGGGATGTGATGGGATATCCCATCCACCTTAGGTTCGAATCCAGGCGTACTCATCCTGTGGCCACTGGGTTTAATCTCAGGGCTGCATGCTTTCGCAGTCGGTTGCTTTGCCAAGGGATTAGTCTAACACAATATCTCAAATTCGTAAAAAAGGTAAGGTTTATTATAATAGACGCATGTTTTGTATTTGTAAATCACTAGATTATTATCTATATATAAACCAAGTTTTATTTTAATTTGGAAATCGTGTTGAAAGATATATGTGTTATATAAAAATGTAAATAAATTTTTAGAGTTATTAATTATAAAGTAAATCTTCTTCCATATTTATTATTTATGTTATATATTTCATATTATTTTAAATCGAATATGTTAAGTTTAAATTGAGATTTGACCATTAAAATAATTCATATTAATTCACAAGTGGCAGTAAATATGTATTTATAATCGTTATCAATTGGAATTGGAATTGTAAATTGCGTGCAATTCATCTTATTTTAAAATGTTTTAATTAATGATTTATGTAGGTTATAAGGTTAATTTATCTATATCTATATCTATATTTATACTATATTATATCTATATCTATACTATATTATAAAAGATAAAAACTCTTATTTACAACATCTTAAGCACAAAATACAACTAATTAAAGTCAATTACTTAATTTACAACTTCATAATGCTTTGGTACAACTTAACGAAACACATTATCTCAAATTCGTAAAAATCTTCTTTGGAACAACTTTTATTGTTCTCTTCTTCTTGCTTCACTAACACGCTTCCAAACCCTAACTCTACCACCATCGACGTTGCTCTCGATCGGTTCTTCTCTCAATCGGCGTTGCTCTCGACGTTGTTGAGTGTTTGTTCTACTCTGTGACTACAAATTGAGCTCTAAATCCAACTATTTCATCTGGGTTTTTGCCAATTTGTCAATTACTTGCATTTCTTGATAACTTTTTATTCAACTTTTAAGTGAATATTTGGTCAAATTAGGGGTTTTTGTCAATGGGTTTTCAAGATTTGGTCATGTATGTTGTCTACCCACAATCTGTTTTTCAGATTCTGATTGAGATCATATTGAATTTAGAATCCAAGTTTTTTTTGTTCTGGGATTTTGTTAATATTTGAAGAAATTGTATTTTCTTGTCTTAATTTTAAAGTGAAATTTTGGTCAATTCAAGATTTTGATCGTGGGTGTCGTTTAGATCCCATTTGAAACCATTTTCTTTAAATTTCTTCTTGGAGTACTCAATGTTGAGATCCATTTGGACTTTTTGGTTTAATGTGGTTTGTGTTTTTGTGCTAAAAGATTCATAATGAATAAATTGTGTTGATAAATGGGATTGCCTTGACCTGTTGGATAAATAGAAATATCTTGATTTTTTCCATATGCTTAAGCAGATTTTGATAACTTTATAGTTGTCCATCATGTCAATCATTTGGTCTTTGTTGTATGCATATACTATAATTTCTTCATAAGGTGCTATTTTCTTTCATTGTCGTACACGAGTAGCCACTTCAGATTGTGATTATTTGAGCTTCTGCTGCTGCTTCTTACTTCATTGTATATCTGAACTATGTAGTATATAAGGTCTTTACGCAAGGAAAAACTTTCAGTAGAACTTAAAAAGTGATTATTGTAACAGCTTGTTTGAAAGCACGAAGCGTCTTTTTATTACGTACTCAACTCACCATCCTAAATGTCTTCCACTGACGACAGTGACTCCTTGCCGAAGATTTTAACCACAACGCCGGACAAAAATGTCTTCCAAACTCACACTCCTCCTATCACCCCGATAAACCCTCCAACGACGTTTTCTTTGTACTTATCCCCAATCACTTTCAAGAAGTTTTACGCGATTTACAAGGTACAAACGACTACTTATTATTATACATTTGTTACAACTACATTTGGTTTGTATCTATTATAATCATATGACATTTCTTACAGGGCAAGTCTACAGATGGATGCTCCGAGTGATATCTTATCTTTTTCTGTGTGTACAAATTTGTATTGTCACAGATGATTATAATTCTATTTTGTTCAAAAATACATATCGGGTTTTATTTGTTAATTATGAGTTGCATTAAGTTACAACCACTATTCAACTCAAAGTCAAAGCAATATAAAACAATAAAAAAAATCAACTTGAACATAGAATAGAGAGAAGCAGGATCAAGATTATGGGTTTTAGTTATCAACCTCGAAATCAAGATGTATCCCGCCGCTTTGCGCGGGTACACAACTAGTGTTTAATAATCATTTTTCAAAATTTAATTTTTTTTAGTAATTGATTGTTTCAAATTTGAGAATATTGTAAATAATGAATAACTAAAGGAATTTAAGAAACAAAAAAAATTAAACAGAAGGTGAAAAAATATAACGGAAAACGCAAACTAGGGGAGACAGGGCGGGGGACGCCGGCGCCGCAAGTAGAGGTGCTTTCCCGACCTCTTTTAGGCTTAGGTTTGATGTCTTCCAAGCCCATTTTCAGGAGAAAAAAGAGGTCGTCACACTTTTAGACCCGATCACCCGGGTAAGGTCAGAACGGGCTTTGAGGTTAAAAAAAAAAAGAAGATCAGGTTTTTTAGACTTAGGGGTTGTTTGTTTACCTCTTAATGGTTTCATTAAGAGTTAATCTCTGAATCGCTAAGAGGTAATATTGTTTGGCAAAAAAAAGGGTTGTCTCTTAATGGTTCCAAAATCCTCTTAATGATTTTGAATCATGACTCTCTCTTAACCATTAAGAGCTCTGATTTCATTATGAACAATTAGCAAACAACCATATTTCATTTTACACTATATCATAAAAACCTCTTAATCATTCAGACCACTTAATCATTATGCACTAAACCATTCAGCAACTGCCAAACAACCCCTTAACCGTCTAAATCGGACTTTTTCAAACTAGGTTCAGGCTTAGCCTCATCCGCGATTAGAACTTAAGCTTTTGCTATACAATATAAATCTGGTTACATGGGTTTTGAATTCCTCTCCTAACTTTCCATATATTGAATATTTTAATAATATAATTAATTAAAATGAATATTTTAATAAGATAATTAATGCTAAAGTTGCTAAAATAGCATAGCTGTTGGAGTTGCATACAATTTTTTTTAGAGATTTTGATTTTTTTACTCTATTTTAGAAAAACTTTAGCATATCTGGAGATGCTCTTAGGATTGATCTTTGGCCCTTTAGTGTCGTTTAGCCTTTTACATTTGAGGGAGGCCGAGGATTGAGGCCCGTGAATGGATGTGTCAACGGCTTTATATGCATGTATATTAATATTGTGTAATATAATTATTTTTGTGTTTTTTAATAAGAAAAAGACCAAAAAAGGTGAAAAGACCAAAATGTCCCATGATGTAATGGTTTGTAACCGAGTTGACAAACTTTTTTTCTTTTTCACAGTGTTATTTAGAGAATCATGGCAATGACAAATTGAATATCATAAATCCAAATCCATATTAAACATAATATGGACCCTAATTATAAAAAAAATATAAAAAATCAGAGACCAAATCTATAATTCACTTAACTATATACATTGATAAACCATTTTATAAACATACAAATATATAACCCTAGGGGGCGTTTGGTTCGCGGAATGGAATTTGATGAAATTGGAATCCATTGAAGGAATTTGACTTTAAAGGAATTGGAATGGAATTTGACCACATGTTTGGTTGGTAGGAATCGGATGAAATTCAATTATTTCACTTTAGCTAAGGAATGATGAATTCCTAGATTTGTGGAATTCAATGGAATTCAAAGGATATGAACAATATGTGAACCAAACAAAGGAATTGGAATGTAGTCAAAGGAATTATCCATTCCAATTCCTTCAAATTCCTTCAAAATCCATGAACCAAACACCCCCTAAGAGGTAACTTAACTAGTAAGCATCTGGTAGGGGTGAGCATCGGAACTGGGTACCCGCTTTTGGAACCGGAACTGCTCCGGAATTGCCGGTTCCGGAACCGGAACCGATACGATTGGTTCCGGTTCCTAAAATACGGAACCGATTAAGACTGGTTCTGGTTCTCATTTTTTTGGAACCGATACCCGTTGGGTACCCGTCGGAACCGGTTCCGGAACCGGGTACCTGGTCCCGTTGGGTACCCAGAACATGAACCGACGGGTACCCGTTGTTTTTTTATAATTATTTTATGTTTAAAAAAACTATTACCATTTAGGGTTCTTTTCCTTTCACGATTCTCAAATTCACATTACAATTACACACTTTCAATTGTACATGGTTGCTCCCGCCTCCCACATCACGATTATTTGACATGAAAAATGTAATGAAAGTCGTTTTATTACGGTCAAGACCCGAGAGTGTCTAATTTGTTTATGTAATAGTTAGTTTTTGTCGGATTAGTTTTCACCATTTGTTTTATTTATTAATTTAAGTTGGTATTTTGTTGTTTGCACTAGACTTCAAATTTTAAAATTACCTTTTTTATTGTATTAAATGTTGAAATTTTAAAAAAAATTGTAAATGTAATAACGGAGTTTAAAATAAGAATTTTTCTAATTTTGGGGAAAAGGAGAACAAGTCCAAAGTTAGGGGGGGGGGTTAAGTGTAAATTGTCAATATAAGGGATCTAGCCTAGGGTTCTTTTCTTTTGTTGGTGGCTGGAGCATAGGGAGGGGGAGGAGAACGGGTTTCGACTGAGAGAGTGAAGGATTTTGAAGTTTTGAAAATTTCCTCTTCTTAGAAGGTATGATTCTAATCCTTTAGTTGTATGCTTTTCTTTTAAGAGGTTGAAGATTGTTGTAAGACCAATTAGGTAAGTTTGAGTTTATATTTGTTGGAAAATTTTCATCTGTTCATTGAATCTTGGTTCTTTAATCTGGGATTGTAGTTCTTGGTTGATAAGGGATTAGTAGTAGTTATTTATTGCCTTAATGTTAATGTTGGTAGTTAAGACAAGTGTTAATGCGTTTTTGGGGTTTGTTGAGAGGTTCTGGGTTCGATGGAAACCCTTAATCGCCTCACCATTCGTCGTTTGGGCGAAGGGGACCGGGGTGAGTCCGGTCGATTGAGACCCCGGGCAGAGGTGGGGAACCGGGGTGGCCCGGTCTATGAATACCCCGGGAGTCGGGACACCGGTCGGCACCGGTCCAGGTCGATGTTGACCCCGGTCAAAAGGGATCCGGGCGACCACCTCGGTCAACCCCGGTCGCCGAGTAAATTGAAGCCCCGGTCGATCCTTTTGGACACCGGGCGGGTCTATGTTGGGCCGCAGTCCATTCTTTTGGGTTCTAATTACCTTTTTAGTTGGGTTCCATCGGTAAGATCAGGCCCATCTAGTATTTTTTATGTTAGGCCTGTTTTATTCATTTTTGGGTTGTTGTTCATCTAGTGAGTTGGGTTTCTTATAAAATGTTTCGGTCATGGGGGTAAGCTCGATTTTAATTAGGCTTCAACAGTGTAAGCTCATAGTGGGTTAATAGTCGGTTATCATTGCGATTTAGAAATGTATCGGAAGTTTATCGGGCAATGGTCTTCTTATAGGTTTTATTCAAGTAGGCGCAAAGATTTAAGCAAGGGACACCAGGTAAGTTTTTCTGAACTAAGCCTCTCATGTCGATTAAGTTATGTTTTTATGTATATGAATTTATATGCAAGCTTCGAAATAATATTGCTTTGATATTTACTTGAGAGATTTATTTAAATGTTAAAGATGATTTTTATTATTGATGTCAAGGTGGAAATGTATGCATACATGGTCCTAAGTGTGTAGGCTCAAAGTCGGGGGGTGTGGCCCGCCTGTGCTCATACCGGGGGTGTGTTCCGTTTATGCCGTTGGGGTGTGTCCCAACAAAGGCAGTGTGAGTCACAGACACGCTGTCACCTTAGGGTGGCGGTAGTGTGAGCGGAGAAATTTGCTGAAAGTTAAAGGTTTTCCTTAAAGCTGAAAATGGTTTATTTTATGATAAATCCTTGAATGTTTGTTGAGTTAAAAACTGTTGCAAGAGGGGACTCACTAGACCTTTCGGTCTAACCCTCACTCTTTTCAAATTTAAAACCCTTTTCAGGTAAAGATTGGTAGTAGGAGGAGCGGATAAGTGTTTAAGAGAAGATACGAGCTGGAGCTGAACTAGAGGACCTCAATTGTAGATTCTTGTCGATGTATTCTCAGTTGTGTACTAGGTTGTCTTTCTGCAACCCTTGTATTTTAGATGTTGTATTGGGCCACTTGGCATTATTATTTAATAAAGTTGGTTTCGTCTCTTGTCGAGTGAGTTGGGTCGTTATAGTAACCGGGTACCTGGAACCGGAACCGATTCCCAGCGGTTCCGGTTCCAAAAAATAGAGAACCGATGCAAGCGGTTCCGGTTCTGATTCCTTCATTCCAGGAACCGCCGGTTCTGGTTTCGGTTTTGGTTCCATGAAATATAAGCGGGTACCCGGTTATGCTCACCCCTAACATCTGGGGTTCGCTCCTCACAGGTGACCTGCTCAAGTTTCAGTAAGGCCATAATGGGTTTGCCTGAATGTTAATTTTATAGTTTCATATGAAGATATTATTACTTATATATTTGCTATATTATAAAGTATTATGGGTTGTTTGGTTGATTTTCCATTAAGGGACTGTTTGATTGGTTTTGTTTGTGTGGATAATCTGTCTGTACAGATTGGAAAGTGTGAGTCCAAGATCAATGAATCTTTAGAGAGAGAAAGCAGAGAGAGAGTGCAAAGTAAGCTCAAAGTAATTGTATTCAATATGTGTGCATAAAGTTCTTACAAAGACAAAGACCAAAGGGACTTAAATACCCTTGGTCAATACAACACAGAATACGACATTAGACACAGTATTTGACCAAGCCCTATAAATACAATGATTACTATAAAATCAGACCTAACAATCTCCCCCTTAGTAATCATTGGCGCTTTGGTCTTCAAAATTCATCTTCTAAATCAGCACGGACCATAAAAGCGACTTTATGAAGCTTTCTGACTTAAAAAAAAAATCTTCTCAGCATCTTTCAGTTTGATTTGACTTTGCTGCCTTTGACAAGTCTGGACCAGAAGCTTGTGCTCTAGACGACACACCTTTTTGAATGACCTTGAATGAACTGTGGTGGTCGGAGCAGGAACAACAAAAGAATTAAAATGGCTGAGAAAATAGAATCTTTGAGCGAATCTTGATCAGCAGATAAACTTTTGAGCTCTTTGTCTCTTTAACTTCTCATTGACTTCTCTGATTTCTCCCCCTCATGACCTTGATGATCTTGATCAACTTGGTCATGTAAATGTTGGAGACGAGACAGCTTAAGATCTGCAAAATCAAAGAAACGGAGAAAACAGGAGAGGTTTGCGCTACACATTGGTGGCGCAAACTGAGGTTTGCGATACACCAAGGTTGCGCAAAGTGAAGTTTGCGTGAAGCGAAGGTGGCGCAAAGCAAGGTTTGCGTTACACCAAGGTTGCGCAAAGCAAGGTTTGCGTTACACGCAGGTTGCGCAAAGAGAGGTTTACGTTACATGCAGGTTACGCAAAGAGAGGTTTGCGCGACCAACTGATGGCGCAAAGCTGACTTAAATTTAGAAAATTTACCTTTTTAAGCTCTTTGACTCCCCCTACACAAATGCACTAGATATGACAATTCAAGTTAGCATTCATATAAAGAAAATCAGATACTCCCCCTCAAAAACAGATATGATCATTAAGAAAAAATCTCTTTTTTCACTCTCCCTTGAATAATGCTCAAACCCATTTGAAATATATATATGAGAACACAATGAATGTAAACATCAATGTAGAAAGAAAAATATACTGAATATGTAAATAGAAACGACTAAATATTTAAAAATTTAAACAGAAACAAATAAAATTCTACTTAGTAAAATATCACAATAAAATCCATCAAATTAAATCAAATGTATGTGTTTGGATACAGAAACAAGTGTTATTTAGTGTGCTCGCATGTGAAATTCGACTAGCTTCAAGAAAATGCAATTCTAAAAATATAATAGAGAACTTTGCATGTAATCACACTAAGCCATCAAAAATTCAGATTTTCACAAATTTACAGGTTTATTGCAACTTAGAAATTTATAACCAAGTATCATGAGATATGTGTTCATTGGCATCTTTTAGCATTGTGCACTATGACATCTTTACATGAGTGTGCTCTTTGGAATCTTTTAAGCGTGTGCACTTTGGCATCTTTTGAATCAAAAAGTTTATTAAGTAAAGAACATGCCGTAAACGTAACTTTCTATCTGACCCTATTGCAGGATTTGGGCCAGCCACTCCGAGACCAGTTGGCCTTAGGGGACTAGGTGTCAAGCACCCCTTGGAACTTACTTTCCCAGATCAGAAAGGCTACATCGACATATCCTAAACCCATTCATACCAGTAGAACATGACTTTCGATCTGATTCTATAGAAGGATTTGAGTTCGATCACTCCCAGATCAAATGACCTTAGGGGACTAGATGACAAACATCCCACAGAACTTACTTTCCCAAACCAGAAAGGTCACAGGTACAAACTTTTAAACTTAGAGATTTCTGATTTATAAGAATTTAATAATCATCTCAAACACAAGGTTTTATGTCTAAGTGCTTAAGCCCATATTTTCATTACGATCCAAAATCCCGACTTTTTAGGTTTTCTAAGCATTGTAAACTATAAATATTCCGAATCACACAACTTTAAAGCAAAATCAAAAGTTACAAACATGTTGCTGACTTTTCGACTTTTGTTAGAACTGAAATTTGAACATATAAGAACTTTAATATAAACAAAGCAACTTGAAAATTTATCCTAGACACACATTTTATTCAAAAGAAAGAAAATTGTAAAACTTTTACTTTATAGAATAAAATTTGTAAAGGTTTAAACTTTTAAAACAACATGCCGAAATTTTAAAAATAGAAATATTTGATCAGCAAGTTTATATTCAGTTGAAACAAAATATAATTCAATAATATCATCTTTTACATAATGTAATTTTTTTTTGTGTCTCATTTGTAAAAATTGAGTTGAACAAATTCAGGAGTTGAAATGAAAATTGCTCAGATTCTTAAAAATATTTTGAGAAAACTGGAACAACATCATTATCAGATATAAATGCAGCAGAATAGAATAGATGTACTCACAGTATCTCATTAAGTCAGAAGCTTAATGCATTGAAAAACGAGTCCTAGACTGATATGTCTAGAAGTCATATTCTTTGAAGCACGGGTTCTGAGCTGAATTACTCAGAAGCCAAAGTCTTGACATTTAAGACCGGGTTTTGAACTGCTATGTTCAAAAACCATTCTTTCTCTTACTCCCCCTTAACATGAGGTGCCTGCAACTTTGAATCAGATTTAGACTTGGGTACCCACTTGAATTTGGGCCCGTGAAAGTTAGTTGCAGTTCGTATGGGGAAATAATTATAAGATTTGACATTAGAAGCATGAGAAAAATGATCACAAGAATAGTAAGCACAATCATCAGATGAATACAAAGCATAATCATCTGAACTAGAATCAGAAGAAGAATATGAGACATTTTTTGAAATTTGAAACATTTGCTTTATAGAATATTTTGAAACTTTATTACAATAAGCAAATGAATCACTTTTATAATATTTGTCTACATATCGAACTTCATCAGTCTGAGAATCAGTAGATGTCCGCTTTGCTTTCCAGATTTGCCTTGATCGAGCTCTCAAAGTCCTATCTGTAAGAATTGAATCGGAAGAATTAGAACTGTCAGAAAGAACTTTATCTTGTTTCTTCGACTTCTTTGACCGTCTTCTTTTACGCTTAGATTTATAATATTGATCATTTAGCGTAAAATAATCATCAAGAATTTTAGACTTAATATTTAAATCAGAAGAAATAATTTTACCTAAGCAACCAATGTGATCAACTAATAAATCTGAATTCGCCTCGGAGTCTGAAGTATTTTGAGAAAAGATTTTAAAATTTGAAACTTCCTTTTTATTTTCCTTAGAATCAGAAGAAAGGTTAGAAATAGAATCTGATTTTTGAGAAAATAATTTTTCTTCAAGACTAGACGTCATGAAAGAAAGAATAATATCAAATTCAATTTTTTTTAAAATATTTTGATCTTCTATCTTATCTTCAAGATCGATGATTGTACTCTCTAATACTAATGGAGGAGTATATTTCTTAGAATCATAAATGATTGGAGAAATATTTCCTTATCAGAATTAGAAGCATAAGGATCAATAAAATCATCAGACATTGAAGATTTGATAGGAGATATATCATTTAAAATTCTTCTTCCTCTCCTTGATTTTTTAGGTAAATATTTTGCATTTTCGTAAGTGTAAACAAAAAGAATTTCCTTTTTCTTGTTATTTGTCATTTTCTCATTTTCGAGTTCTAACACTTCATTCTCATTCATCCAATCAATTTTAAATTGAGGAGCATAATGTGCAAGAGTTAGATAATCGTATTTATATAAAGTTGGGGATTTTTCAATCGCATTGTTTAAACAATGAGGATTTTCAAAACCAAGTCCCCACCTTTGTTTTAAAGCATCTTCACTCCTCGGTTTGTTCATAAAAATTGTTTGTTCAGATTGATTTCTCCGATATAATTTTTCTTCTAATTTATTTATTTTATCTGAAAATTCATCTTTTAAAGTAGTCATAGCCGTCAAAGACTCAAGATAAGTCTTATTTGAATTTTTCAAATCATCCAATTTCTTTTGAAAGATGTCTTTTGTATTTTCCAAAATAGATTTTTCATCTTTCAAAGAAATCTTCAATTTGTCAATCAAATCTGACTTTTCAGCATTTAAATTCTTTTCAGATAATAACTTTAAGCGAAGATCAGATAAAGCAGAAATAATAATATTCATCTGAGAGGCAATAAAGTTGTAATCAAATTCAGAATATACATCATCTTCATCCGTATCAGAATCGTCTGACTGATCATCTCCAAGCAAGCACATCTGAGCGATCTCTACGTTTGCAGCTTCATCGTCAGAGTGATCTAGCCAGAATTCTTCTTCGGCAAGAAGAGCAGTTCCGTTCTCTCTCTTTTCAGCCAGTTCCAGTTTCTTCCGGTAGTAAGCTGAGTCCCTAACCTTCTTTGCTCGACACTCCTTTGAAATGTGCACTCGCTTTCCACAGTTGTAGCAAGTAGCAGTCTTTGGCTCGGGTACTTTGGCTCTAGATACAGAAGTGAAGTGAGAAGAGTTGGAACCAGTTCTTGGTTGGAACTTTTTCTGGTAATGCTGAGAGAGAAGAATCACAGCTTTCTGCAGAGCCTCACCATCATCATCAGTTGACCCGTTGTAAGCGTTATCAGACAACGCTTGTTCAGCAGTTGGCTCGTGAGGAGTGCAACCGGGTCTACTGCCTTCTTGTTCTTTTTCTCCAGTTTGGCCTTATTCTCTAGCACCAAGCTCTCATCAGTCATCAGAATCTCGTATAGTTCCTGAATCTGTATTGTGGAAATCCGAACATCGTTCCTCAGTCTGTGACATGATTTGTTCCATTCAGGCTGAAGAGCATTAAGAAATTTCAGATTCGTCTCAAGCTCTGTCTTGTTCACTTTTATCTTTCGCAGATCATTTAGCACTGCACAGAATCTGTCGAAAACACTCTTTATAGTCTCACTTTCTTTGGCCTTGAACTCCTCAAAGTTGTTCATGAACCTAGTATGTCGGAGCTGAGTTGCTACCGAAGAACCAAGCATGATCTTTTCCAATTGTGCCCACAACAGATTTGGATAATCCTTGCAATGATCAACCCGGTTGTAGACAGAGTTTGGTAAAGCTAGCATCAGATTAGCTTTCATTCGTGAAGCCTCTTCAGATGTTGGAGGAGTCTCTTTACTAGGCTTTATGAAAGGTCCTTCAGTTAGAGACTTCATCATGTTTTCTCTCTTAGCTTGACGCTCGATGAAGTTCAGAAATCGATCTTGCCATTGAGTGAATTCATTTTCATCGACAAGAACTGGAGGACGAGTTTCAGATACCAAGGACATCATCAGATCACTTGAGTAGAACTTAGCTTGAAAGGCAAACTTTGCAGAATCCATTTTTTAGAAAAAAAAATCTAAGTCTGAGACTGGAAGACTTGCGCAAACAGAAGGTTTGTGTGAATAGAGAGATCCGCAAATGAGTTTTGTGTAAGCCAAACGATACGCAAACTGAACTTTGCGTAATCCGAGTGATGCGAGAACCGAACTTTTCGAGACAAGAAGGTTGCGCAAACTGAGCTTTGCGTAAGACAAGTAATGCGCAATACGAACTTTGCGTAAGCCACGTGATACGCAAAATGAACTTTGCGTAATCCAAATGATACACAAACTGAAGTTCTCGTGAGAAACTAGATACGCAAACCAACTTTGCGTGAGTAGCGGGAGACGCAAACTAGCCTTTGTGTTATACGTTGAAGACGCAAAGTAAGCTTTGTGTTAGCTGAAGGAGACGCAAACTACACTTTGCGTGAAGCACTAGAGACGCAAACTTAGGTTTGTGTGAGCAGAGGAAGACGAGAACTTAACTTCTCGTGAGCTGAAGGAGATGCAAAGTCCACTTTTCGTGAAGCACAGGATACGCAAAGTTCACTTTGCGTGAATAACCCAATACGAAAAGTTGGAACTTCTTGAGGTGAAAACCTGAAATACACAGATTAGAATAAAATGAACTTGCGCAAACTAGAATGAACTCGCGCAAACCACTATGAACTTGCGCAAACTTTAAATCTAGCGCAAACTTAATGAAAATCCATAAATCTGCCAAAAATCGATTTCAAAACTAGATTTTATGAAATTTTCTTATACAAAAGTGTTCGAAAACACGTTTCTAACACAATTCAATCAACAAAATCGAATAAAAACCTCAAACTCAAAAATTCGTATATGTAACAGTTCATGAAAACGGTTTTTCCAGAATCCTCAAAAATCTCAAAATTGACACTCAAAACTTGAATTTCTTGAAAAATGATGTGAATTAAAGAAGTTAAGCAACCAAAAACGAATCCAACAAATCGATTTTCTGTAACACCCTGAATTTTGGGATTGGGTGAGAAGTTGACCTTTACCCAAAGTTCAAGGGGGTATTCTGTAACTTGGGCTATATAAAGACAAATCAAATTAGATATTTTGATTTATATCACAAATATCAGTTCTTGGTTTTGAGAAGTCAGAGAGAAAGGAAGAGTGCAGGAGAAGCTTTGTTTTTGGGTCGATCGTTTCGGGCAAATCGAGGTAGCGCTTGTTAAGAAGAAGGAAACAGAGGTGAGTTCCTACTATCATTTTACAAACTTTATACATGTCAAAACTCTTATTTGCGAAATCTAAAGTATTTCTACGGTATGATTTTATGTTCTCTACATTTTGTTGTAAATGAAGTTTTTGGTGATTCTCGGGGTTCCCGGTCAGATTTGACCAAAATGACGGGTTCCGCCTTATTGAAGTAAAATGATGTTTTACTTGCACATTATGTGGTCGTTTGAAAAGAGTGTTTATGAACTCATTTTAATGATTTTCATTCTTACCAGAAATTGAACTGAGAATAGCATTTTGGTTATAAAATGTACTTACACCATATATTGATTTATGGTTGGTCACATATGTTGTTGTGACGAGTCCTTACCATTACTAGTGGATCCCTAGGTTTTGGAGTAGACTGTTTTGTTGGGATGTTACATTCCCCAAATTTGTAGCTATGGATCACATGTTCCTCGGGGGCAACTTGGTACGGTTATGTGAGGCCGGATACTAGCCATGGTTCATGGTGATCCTAGCGAAGGAGTATACCTTGGTTTTGCGCTTGGGGCTTGATCTCACGTTGAAGCACGAACTTTGTGATTCGTATCCGCGGATTCCAATTGGTTTAGCTCGTAACTCGGATTTGTGGTCTACTTTGTGTTACACCACTATTCTTGGTAAAATGGTCCTTTTATCACCGTTTAAGAGTTTTGGACCGAAGAGGCCCGGTTCTGGCGAAATGTTATCTTTACGAATTAAACCTTTATGAAAAGATTTCGTATGATACTGATGTTTATATCTTTCGAGTTTTATAAACTGTATATTCTCACCAGGCTTTATAGTCTGACACTTTTTCTCAAATGATGTGTATAACAGGTTTCCATTAGCGGTGGGTGCCGGGGGTTTTGGAGAGACGAATTCTGAGTCTCAGGGTTTTTGGAGATGTTTTAAGTATTGTTGCTGGGCATTGTTAAGTCCCATTCTTTTGATGAAATCCTTGTATAGAATTGTATAGTCTTAAGGACTAATCCCATTTATGGGAAGTTAATGGAATTGCTTACGTCATATTGTCAGATTTCCAGGTTTTAATTTACTCTGATTTTTGAGGTGTTACAAGTTGGTATCAGAGCTCTAGTTTAAGCGAACTAGGCATGAATGTAAGATGTCTAGACTTAGACTGCGTATGCTAAGAATTGATCCGCGAGATTTGGGTAGAGCTCCTAAGATGGGTTAGTCTTAGAGTTAACGAAAAGTACGTTTATCAGGCGTTGTAATGGTGGTGACAAGAACCGTTATGTGTTGTATGTTCATAATTTCACTTAGCTAATGTTATTACGAGGATATTGTACGTAAGAGTCCTTGATTTGCTGTTGATATGACAATTGATAATGTGATAGTACGTTTTCCTTTCGTGTTTTTCCTATCTCTTTCTTGTTCTGTGAAGTTGTTCAGCATGGTGAATATGCGTGGTAGACCGCGTACTCGTGTTGACGGTCTGGAAGCGACAGCCTCCACAGCTGATCAGCCGAAAGGAGTTGAGGTTGTCGTGCGTCCGCCAGTTCAACAAATACTAGGTGGGGGCCAGAGGTCATTCCGCGTGTGGACCTGGATTCGTCTCACCCAGTTATAGGGGATGCTAATCCCCAGTCAGAGTTGTTGGCCAGCGTGATGTTGGCAATGAGAGAATAGATGGCTAAGCAGCAAGAGTTTCTGCTAAAAGCGATGGAGGACCGCGACGTGAACCATCGGAGAAGTGAGACGGTGGTGGAGAACGTCGTAGTAGGTTCTGGTGATGATGGTATAAGGGTCACGGCAGTAGAGCGCAGGAGTTCTGAAGCTCCGGGGAACAGTAAGAGTTGTTCCTATAAGTCCTTTCTGGGCTGCGGACCGCCAGAATTCTTCGGTTCTGACGACCCGGTGGTGTGCGTTAAGTGGATCCGAGCGGTTGAGCAAGCTTTTGGCTCTTCCGAATGTGGTGATGATCAGAGGGTGCGGTTTGGTACCCAATTGCTGAGGGACACTGCACTCATCTGGTGGAATATCATCCAATCCACTCTATCTCCGGAAGTATTGGCTCAGTTGTCGTGGGCCGAGTTCAAGAAGAAGCTGCTAGAGGAGTTTTGCAACGAGAGGACCATTGACCGAATTGAGAAAGAATTCCGGTCCTTGGTGAAGGGAAGCCTGACGGTGAGGGAGTACACCCGTCAGTTTATGGAGAAGCTGGGTCTGGTGGGGCACGCTGCCCCAACAGAGAAAGACAAGATGAAAGCTTATCTCAACGGCTTGCCTGCGGACATGCAATCCATGGTCCATAATTTCAAGGCTTCTAACTTCCGAGAGATGGTGGAGGAAGCTCAATTTATGGAAGAGATGTTCGCGAAGGGCAAATCTGAAAAGGCAGTGGTGGTGCCTGAAAAGAGAAAGTGGGAGAACAGTTCAGTACCTCCCAAGCGGACCCGACCTTTTGTTGGGAACCGCAACTTCAGCAATTATCAGGAAGCTAAGTGGTGCCCGAGGTGTCGGACCAAGCATCACGGTAACTGTTACAACAATTCTCAAGTTTGCTATAAGTGTGGGAAGCCCGGTCATACTGTCAGAGATTTCCCGGTCAGTGGAATCGTCTGTTATGAGTGTAAGGCACCGGGGCATGTAAAGAGAGATTGCCCGAAGCTTGTGTCGGGTAGCGCGCCAGCAAGGAAGGAGAACCATCCTAAGGTTCAGAGTCGAGCATTTCAGATGACGGCCGAAGAGGCTAGAGCATCCGTTGATGTGGTATCGGGTACTTTTCTTATAAACTCTGTACCTGCTCGTATTTTGTTCGATACGGGTGCTAGTTTCTCTTTCGTATCTGAATTATTTCGTCAGAAATTTGCTATGCCCACTACTAGTCTTGAGGATGCATTAGTGGTAGAAATAGCAGATGGTAGGCAAGTTCTAATCCACGAAGTTCTAAAGCAGTGTGCTCTTAGCATCGAGGGAAGAGAATTCCCGATCGATCTGCTACCAATGTCAATCGGGGGTTTTGATGTTGTAATCGGTATGGATTGGTTGTCAAACAATCAGGCCGAGTTCGTGTGTTCCAAGAAGATGATTCGACTTCCCAACCCCTCTGGAGAGGTCGTGGTCATCTATGGCGAAAAGAGAAAGGGTGAAGTGGCAATAATCACAATGGCAAAAGCACGCAAGTGTTTAGTAAAAGGATGTTCGTCTTTCCTAGCCTATGTGATCGATTCCAAGTTAGAGAAGTCCAAGCTGGAAGATGTGAAGATCGTGCGGGAGTATCCAGATGTCTTTCCGGACGACTTGCCCGGGTTGCCACCCGATCATCAGGTAGAGTTTCGGATTGATCTTGTGCCAGGCGCTGCACCGATCGCTAAAGCAGCTTACCGTTTAGCGCCGTCGGAGATGCAAGAGATGGTAGCACAACTCCAAGAGCTTTTTGAGAAGGGATTTATAAGACCGAGTTCGTCACCTTGGGGAGCTCCGGTCTTATTTGTCAAGAAGAAGGATGGCACAATGAGAATGTGCATCGACTATCGGGAGTTGAACAAAGCTACAGTGAAGAACAGGTATCCGCTTCCGAGAATAGACGACTTGTTCGATCAACTTCAAGGAGCGGATTGTTTCTCCAAAGTCGACTTACGATTAGGCTATCACCAAGTGAAGGTGAGAGAAGAAGATGTTCCGAAGACGGCTTTCAGAACGCGTTACGGCCATTACGAGTTCCTTGTAATGCCTTTTGGCCTGACGAACGCACCAGCAGGGTTTATGGACTTGATGAATAGAGTGTGCCGACCTTTCCTCGACAAGTCGGTCATTGTATTCATTGATGTCATACTAGTGTACTCCAAGAGGGAGTCGGAACACGAACAGCATCTACGTGAGGTTCTGGAAGTGTTGAGAAGAGAAAGATTGTACGCCAAGTTTTCCAAGTGCGACTTTTGGCTTAAAGAAGTACAATTTCTGGGGCACGTAGTTACTCGAGATGGAGTGAAAGTAGATCCCTCCAAGATTGAAGCTATGATGAATTGGGAGCCTCCTAAGAGTCCGTCAGAGATCCGAAGTTTCTTGGGTCTGGCGGGATACTACAGGAGATTTATCCAAGACTTTTCCAAGATCGCTTCTTCCTTGACAGTTCTGACTCGGAAGAATGTGAAGTTTGAATGGACCGAAACCCAAGAGAAGGCGTTCCGGATCCTTCAAAAGAAGTTGTGTGAAGCTCCGATCTTGACTTTACCTGAAGGGTCGGAAGATTTCGTGGTTTACAGCGACGCTTTAAAGATGGGATTGGGTTGTGTGTTGATGCAACGAGGCAAGGTGATCGCTTATGCCTCGAGGCAGCTTAAAATACACGAACAGAATTATCCAACCCATGATCTGGAGTTAGCAGCGGTGGTGTTCGCTTTGAAGCTTTGGCGACATTACCTCTACGGCACGAAGTGTACTCTTTACACGGATCACAAGAGCCTGAAGTATGTCTTTGATCAGAAAGAGCTGAATATAAGGCAAAGGCGGTGGCTCGAGTTGCTGAAAGATTACGACTGTGAATTGCTTTACCATCCCGGTAAGGCGAACGTGGTGGCCGATACGCTAAGTCAGAAGGACTATAGCGGGAGTATTCGGGCTACCCATTCAAGAATCGAGCTAGTGTCTAGTCTTGTTGAGAAGATCAAGACATCGCAGGTAGAAGCATTGTTGGAAGAGAATATCAAAGAGGAAGTCATGACAAAACAGCGTTTACTCTTGACGGAGGATAGCCGCGGAGTGAAACTGTTCAGTGGTCGTGTGTGGGTGCCCAAGGTTGGGGGAAACCGTGAGCTGTTGCTAGCAGACGCGCACAAGTCCAAGTATTCCATTCACCCGGGAAGTACGAAGATGTACAGGGACTTGAAGTTGCACTATTGGTGGCCGGTGATGAAGCTTGATGTGGCGCGTTACGTTGAGCATTGTGTGACGTGTTTGCAAGTCAAAGCCGAACATCAGCGACCGTATGGGAGTCTTCAGTCCTTAGAGATTCCCGAGTGGAAGTGGGAGCATATCACCATGGACTTCGTGACGAAGTTTCCTAAAACTCTTCGGGGACACGATACCATCTGGGTGATAGTGGATAGATTGACGAAGAGCGCTCACTTTCTGCCTATGCGCGAGACTTTACCGATGGATAAGTTGGCGAAGCTTTATATCGATGAGGTGGTCTCGAGGCATGGAATACCATTGTCGATCGTGTCGGATCGCGACAGTCGGTTCACTTCGAACTTCTGGGATGGATTTCAGAAAGAGCTTGGTACGCGAGTTAAGTTGAGTACGGCTTACCATCCGCAGACCGACGGGCAGAGCGAACGAACAATCAAAACCTTGGAAGACATGTTGAGGTCTTGTGTCATCGATTTCGGGGGTAGTTGGGACTCTCACCTGCCTTTGGTAGAGTTTGCTTACAACAATAGCTACCACTCGAGTATTGGGATGACACCTTTTGAAGCATTGTATGGGCGAAAGTGCCGGACTCCTGTGTGTTGGCTGGAAGCGGGAGAGAAGCAGTTCGCGGACCTGAAATCGTGCAAGAGACTGCCGATAAGGTCAAGTGCATTCGAGAGAGGATGAAAGCAGCTCAAGATCGTCAGAAGAGCTATGCCGATAAGAAGAGGCGACCGATAGAATTTCAAGTAGGCGACCGCGTTATGCTTAAGGTATCGCCATGGAAAACGTGGGAAGCTGAGTCCTCGTTTCCTCGGACCTTTCAAAGTACTTAAGCATGTAGGGTTGCAGGCCTACCAGTTGGAACTGCCACCGGAGTTGAGTAGAATACACAACACGTTTCACGTCTGCTACCTCCGGAAATGTTTGGCGGTAGAAGACAACGTCATTCCCCTTTCAGAGCTGAGGGTAGACGAAGGTACCCATTGTGTGGAAGAACCCGACGCCATCTTGGAGAGAAAGTCTAAGAAGTTACGTCATAAAGAAGTCACTTTGGTCAAGGTGCAGTGGAAGCATCACCGAGGAGCAAATGTGACTTGGGAATCTGAAGAGGATATGAAGCGTAGATATCCTCATCTCTTTGTATAGTTGGATTTCGGGGACGAAATCATTCCCAAGTTGGGGAGGATTGTAACATCCTGAATTTTGGGATTGGGTGAGAAGTTGACCTTTACCCAAAGTTCAAGGGGGTATTCTGTAACTTGGGCTATATAAATACAAATCAAATTAGATATATTGATTTATATCACAAATATCAGTTCTTGGTTTTGAGAAGTCAGAGAGAAAGGAAGAGTGCAGGAGAAGCTTTGTTTTTGGGTCGATCGTTTCGGGCAAATCGAGGTAGCACTTGTTAAGAAGAAGGAAACAGAGGTGAGTTCCTACTATCATTTTACAAACTTTATACATGTCAAAACTCTTATTTGCGAAATCTAAAGTATTTCTACAGTATGATTTTATGTTCTCTACATTTTGTTGTAAATGAAGTTTTTGGTGATTCTCGGGGTTCCCGGTCAGATTTGACCAAAATGACGGGTTCCGCCTTATTGAAGTAAAATGATGTTTTACTTGCACATTATGTGGTCGTTTGAAAAGAGTGTTTATGAACTCATTTTAATGATTTTCATTCTTACCAGAAATTGAACTGAGAATAGCATTTTGGTTATAAAATGTACTTACACCATATATTGATTTATGGTTGGTCACATATGTTGTTGTGACGAGTCCTTACCATTACTAGTGGATCCCTAGGTTTTGGAGTAGACTGTTTTGTTGGGATGTTACATTCCCCAAATTTGTAGCTATGGATCACATGTTCCTCGGGGGTAACTTGGTACGGTTATGTGAGGCCGGATACTAGCCATGGTTCATGGTGATCCTAGCGAAGGAGTATACCTTGGTTTTGCGCTTGGGGCTTGATCTCACGTTGAAGCACGAACTTTGTGATTCGTATCCGCGGATTCCAATTGGTTTAGCTCGTAACTCGGATTTGTGGTCTACTTTGTGTTACACTACTATCCTTGGTAAAATGGTCATTTTATCACTGTTTAAGAGTTTTGGACCGAAGAGGCCCGGTTGTGGCGAAATGTTATCTTTAAGAATTAAACATTTATGAAAAGATTTCGTATGATACTGATGTTTATATCTTTCGAGTTTTATAAACTGTATATTCTCACCAGGCTTTATAGTCTGACACTTTTTCTCAAATGATGTGTATAACAGGTTTCCATTAGTGGTGGGTGCCGGGGTTTTTGGAGAGACGAGTTCTGAGTCTCGGGGTTTTTGGAGATGTTTTAAGTATTGTTGCTGGGCATTGTTAAGTCCCATTCTTTTGATGAAATCCTTGTATAGGATTGTATAGTCTTAAGGACTAATCCCATTTATGGGAAGTTAATGGAATTGCTTACGTCATATTGTCAGATTTCCAGGTTTTAATTTACTCTGATTTTTGAGGTGTTACATTTTCACAAAAATTTGTTCAAAAACGATCTCAAATTTGATGAAAACTCAAGAAAACGAGATTTTCTTGAAAAAAATCAAGAAAATCGATCAAATTTTCGATTTTAATCAACAAATTCATAAACGAAAAAGACTTCTCTCAATTCTCTCAAGATCCAGATGGCTCTGATACCAATTGTGAGTCCAAGATCAATGAATCTTTAGAGAGAGAAAGTAGAGAGAGAGTGCAAAGTAAGCTCAAAGTAACTGTATTCAATATGTGTGCATAAAGTTCTTACAAAGACAAAGACCAAAGGGACTTAAATACCCTTGGTCAATACAACACAAAATACGACATTAGATACAATATTTGACCAAGCCCTATAAATACAATGATTACTATAAAATCAGACCTAACATAAAGGTTTTTGTTTGATGGGTTTTTTCATAGATAGAATGAGCATGTTTTCTAATTGTGAATAATAAGTTAGGAAATAACTTGACTTTCTGCATAAAGCTTTCCCTATAAATTTACTGAATAAGTTGTGAATCCTATTAAGCACATTAACCTACTAATAAACATGTCCTAAATCATGTATGAATAAAATTATCTGTGTGGATTAATCCGTCTGTATCAATTTGGGAAAGTTTTTGTTTGGAAGCGTCTTTTTCATAGAGGGAAGAAACATGTTTTTTAATTGGAAGGGACAAGTTTGGAAAAAAAAAATTGACTGTCTACATAAAGTTTCCATCTATAAGCTTACTGAATAAGTCATTTTCTATATCATTATAAGCCACTACCAAACAGTCATGTATGATTGACCGAATAAGCTATGAGTCCCATTAACCTCATCAAACATATTCCTAAAATCTCTCAAAATTCAAGTATCTATACTATATTATAAAATATACATAAAAAACTCTTAATTACAACATTTTAAGCACAAAATACAACTAATTAAAGCCAATTACTTAATTTACAGTTTCTTAATGCCTTGGTATATCTCACATCGTCATCTATTTGTGGAATAAATACTCATTTATTAATATAAATATTTGTTTTTATATTTAATGGACGATTTGATCAATATTATCTACTATTATCAATATTTATTTTTTATATTTATTGGACGATTTGATCAATATTACTATTATCAATATTTATTTTTTATTTTATGATTTAATCTTAATATATCTATATCTATATTAGTTATAATCTCATAACTAATATATCTATATTATATTATAAAAACATGTATTGATCTAATAAATATATTTTAATAAAAAATAAAACAAGTAGTTTATCTCATAGTGTTTATCCTGTATTTAATATGCTTATTTGTAGTTAGTTATACAAATAAAAACATGGGACTTTAATAAATTATAATTATGTTTCATGAACTTGTAATTTTGAATTTTAACTAATATATCTATACTATATTATAAATCATTTAAGCTAAACTCTTAAAAACTAATTTTTATGCATTAGGTACCACTTATTAATGCATATTACTTAAAATCCAAAAGTACAAGTTGATTAAACATAAGTACAACTTATAAAAACTCAATGTTTGAATTCGTGTAACTAACTACATATAAGCACTTATTTTTATTTTCTAAAATATCTAAAATTTTTAACTATTGATATAACTAACCGATAAATATAAGAAAATTCGAGATAAATAGCACCTTATTTTTATTTTTTATTGGAATATGTTATCTTTTTAATTTTAAATATAAAATATCTTAAATATAGTTATCATTTAAATTAAACATTTTTTTGACCCGTAAGATAATTAAACTAAACTAAAATATATTTTTGTTTTAAATCTAAGTTTCTCAAAATCATAAAATAAAAAAAAACTAACAAAAAGTATGAATAATGATCGAAGGTTCGAGTTCTAGATTTCAGAAACTCATTGCATTGCGATGGTACATTTCTAGTACAATTTATAATAACCGCATGCATACAACTTCTTAAAACTTTATGTTTGAACTCCATAAAACTAATTGATAACCAACCACAATAAACATCTTTTTTTTTAGAAATATAATATAAACGTTGAACCCTACTAATATGTCATAATCTATACTATATCATAAAACATTTGAGAAAAACTCTTAAAAACAAATTTCTATGCATCACGTACTGTTTATTGATTCATATTACTTAAAATTTAAGATTACAAACAATTATGATGCATGAATACAACTTTTTAAAGCTGGAAGTTTAAATTATAACTAACTGATAAACATAATCAAATACAATATAAGCATCTCATTTAAATATATATAAAAAAATTAAATGTATATAGGATAATTATTGAATTATAACATAATACTTAATTATTGTTTTTAAAAAATTATATTATTAAACATAAAATAAATTACATCATTATTAAATCTAAATTAAAAATATAATAAAAATTAAATTAAACAAATTTATTAAAAAAACATTATCGCATTCTTAAAACCACATAAAACCATATTATAAAATCGACAAAGACGAAAAAAATAAAACGAAACATTAAAATCGAGATGTATCATTCTGCATTAGGTATACATTACATAAGTAGAGTTCTAGTACTCCATAAAATTGATAACAAATCAAAAACCCATCACTCCTTCAAAACCAAACAATACCATAAACTCAAAATATATTACACTGCATTGTATGAATACAATTATAACTTATAAGAGCATCTCCAACAGCTTCTCCATTTTGATGAAAATGAAAGAAAATGGAGATTTTAGGTGTAAAATGAGTTTCAACAGCTTCCCCAAAACTTTCTTCAAAATGGAGAAAGTAGGAGAAATAATACATTTTTCTCCAAATTTGTAAAAATATCCCAAAAAATGATTATTAAGAGAGAAAAAATATTTTTTTATTACAATGAAAGAACTTTAGCTCTAATTATACTACCTAGGTTACCTACCATTCCACCAAATACGTTAACATACAAAAACCCCACAAATTAACGCAAACAGCAAAAAAACAAAGTGTGAAGATATTACAAAACCCCTATAACCCTACCTCCATTGTTGATCCTCCGTTCACTTCACTTTCACTTTTCCAACCATGATCAGTCTCTCCGACTTCTACCACGTCATGACGGCCGTCGTCCCTCTCTACGTCGCCATGATATTAGCTTACGGCTCCGTCAAATGGTGGAAGATCTTCACCCCCGATCAATGCTCCGGCATCAACCGTTTCGTCGCTCTTTTCGCCGTCCCCCTCCTCTCCTTCCACTTCATTTCCACCAACAATCCGTACAAGATGAACCTCCGCTTCATCGCCGCCGACACCCTCCAGAAACTGGTGGTGTTGGGGGCGCTCGCCGTCTGGAGCAACCTCAGCAAACGAGGTTGCTTGGAATGGTCGATAACGCTCTTCTCGTTATCGACCCTTCCGAATACCCTCGTCATGGGCATCCCTTTGCTTAAAGGGATGTATGGCGGGGATTCGGGGAGTTTGATGGTTCAGATTGTTGTTCTTCAATGCATTATTTGGTATACTTTGATGTTGTTTTTGTTCGAGTTTCGGGGTGCGAGGTTGTTGATTTCGGAGCAGTTTCCGGGTACGGCCGGGGAGATCGCTTCGATTCATGTCGATTCGGATATTGTGTCGTTGGATGGACGGCAGGTGTTGGAGACGGAGGCGGAGATTAAGGAGGACGGTAAGCTTCATGTTACCGTCCGAAAGTCGAACGTGTCGAGGTCGGACGTGTTCTCGAGGCGGTCGCAAGGGTTCTCGTCGACCACCCCGCGACCGTCGAATCTGACGAACGCGGAGATTTACTCTCTGCAGTCGTCGAGGAACCCGACGCCGAGAGGGTCGAGTTTTAATCATACTGATTTCTATTCAATGGCGGGCGGTGGTGGTGGTGGCGGTGGTGGGAGGAACTCGAACTTTGGGGCGAATGATGTTTATGGGCTCTCTGTGTCCAGAGGGCCCACGCCACGGCCTTCCAACTATGAAGAGGAAGGCGGTGGAAGCACCGCTAACAAATCCCGCTTCCACCACGGGGTGCTGGGTGGTAACTACCCGGCACCTAATCCGGGTATGTTCTCCCCGTCAACGGGGAAAGCAGTTCCCCCGACAGTAAAAAAAGCCAACGGACAAAAAGGGGAAGAAGGTTCGAACGATCTACACATGTTCGTCTGGAGCTCGAGTGCATCTCCGGTTTCCGACGTGTTCGCAGCTCGCGAATACGGAGCTCTCGACCCACAAACTACAAAAGACGGAAAACCGCCTATATCACCGGTAAAAGGTTCGTATTCGTGTGATTATATCTCGATGTCCTTTTCATCGCCACCTTTTTTTTTTATCAAACTATAATAAAAAGAAAATGTTGCATTTACTTTAGGTCACGGAGAAGAGTACTTGCCAAGAGACGAGTTTACTTTCGGAAACAACATAAACATCGAAGGCGGGAAGGGCAAAGGTGGCGGCGGCGGCGGCAAGACGATGCCGCCAACGAGCGTTATGACGAGGCTTATATTGATCATGGTGTGGAGGAAACTAATCCGAAACCCGAATACGTATTCAAGTTTGATCGGTCTCGTTTGGTCTCTAGTATCGTTCAGGTATAAAACAGATAAAAACATCATCGTATTTTCATATTCTTTTAGTTATATTTTTATAAATAAATTTATCAATCGTATACTTATATTTTGATGATCGCAGGTGGGACGTAAAAATGCCTGCGATCATAGCGAAGTCGATATCGATTCTATCTGATGCGGGTCTCGGCATGGCCATGTTTAGTCTTGGTTAGTACTAAACATTCTCTTCTATCGTATTTCATTTCTTGTTCCACCAACTTCCAACATCTTTATCTGATTTGATACATAATTTAATTAAAAAAATTTAAAGAAGTAAAATATGTAAAAAAAAATCAATTTTGTTGATGTTTCTGCAAAATGTTCTGTCTTAAAATAAATATATAATAAAAAATACGTAGAAATTTAGGCTATGTTTGGTAAACTAGTTGATAAGTTAACTTATGACTGATAAGCTAGCCGGTAGCTGATAAGCTAATTGATGAAAAAGTCATGTTTAACAAACACAAGCTTATAAGCATTTAAATTACCAAAAAGTACATTAATTATTTATTTATAATTAAAAGTTAACATATAATGAGAACTAGAACATTTACCCAGAAAATTAAAAGTTAACATATAATTGGAATAATCACAAAAAACTTCTCATAAGTTACTCGAAGTAGCTTATTATGGCCATCAAAACATTTACCCAGAAAATAAACTAGCTTATTTTTTACAAACAATGTCTTAGAAATAAATATTTATTTTGAGAGAAACTTTGTAAAATTCTTTGCAAGTAAAGCATGTAAATGCACATATTAATAAATGAAAAAAGGGAATCTTTCCGGAAAAAGAAACTTTTCGGGTTTTTTCTGGACAATTAAAAATTATAAAAAATATATATATTTTTTGGAAAAATAACTAAAAATCTTTGATTCATAATTAAATATTTTTTAATCTTTTAGAGATAACAAAATGGATAAAATCAATAATACAAATATATTCTTATTAGAAAACATGTTTATATTTTTATAATAAAAATATTTTTATTAAATTTACATAAAATTTTATTTTTTATTCAGTAATTCAAAAGAAAAGTGTGATTAGGTGAGTGGCATGTTGTCCGCCTCTTTTCGAATTTTGATACTCCCTTTGCTTTGCAAAAAGTAAATATTAAGACTAAATTATAAATTTAGTCCCTGGGGTTTGTTAAAAAATAACACTTTTTATCTCTTTGTGAAATTGCAAGATTCTCTTCATAGTTTGCAAAAACGTTCGAATTTGGTCCCTCCTTCTAACGGTTGTTAAATAATTTCAATAAATAAGAGATATTTTTGTTTTTTAATCGAATTTTTGTCTTTTACCGAATTAAAAACTACAATGATCAAAATCATAAAATCGATTTTGATAGGTTAAAAAATTAAAAAATGAATAAGAGGACGAAAATGTCGCTCATTTAATATCGGTAGTTACAGAATGAACCAAATCCGGACGTTTTTGCAAACTATGATGGCCCACTTATAGTTTTGAAACTGCAAGAAAACGAAAAGTTCTTTTCGACAGACCACAGGGACCAAATTTGTAGTTTAGTCTAAATATAAATAAAATGTTTAGATATTTTTAGTATGATTTCAATATAAATTTATTAAGGGATTTTTACCGGGTAAGAACTTACTGTTTGTCACTTACTTTATTAAATGAACATGATAAGAACAGAAAATCTTACCCGATAAAAAATAAACTATTTAAAGAAACATTTGTTTAAGATATCGATAAAATATCAATTTTTATATAACTTTTTTTCTAATTATCATAAATTTCTGTATGGATTCATTTATTCTAAACTGTAATTCGTTAAACATGTCTTTTAGAAATATGTTTATATGAATCTTTATATTTAATTTTATGTTAGTTATTATTATATAATATTTTTAACATTGATTTCAACATATCATACAGTTACTAGTCAAAGAATCTTGTTAAATTATATAATTATTAAATACTTGATTTAATAAAAAATATATTTGATCATTACAAAATGTCTTAAACACCCTTTAAACCTTAAGAAGAACAAAACAAACAAAAAAGTTAGTAACATCAAAAGGGTAAAAGAGTAAATGCTAAGTTACTAAACCAATTCTAACCATAAAATGAATAAAAACTCATAATAATGGTGATAGCATAGCATTATAACACAAGCTTTTTAATATTCAATGGATAGTACTTTACCAAATCTTGATTAACACCATTAACATAATATTTTTTGTTGTGCTAAGTTTGAAGATGGAATAAGCTAGTATAAAAAGATAAAAGATCATCTCCAACAACTATTTATTTTAGAAATTTTGGAGGTTTGAGAAAAATTTGTTTCAACAATTACGTTAAACACTCCTCTAAAATAGGGAAAAATAGGAGAGAGAAAGAAGAAATATCTAAATTTAGAAAAAGAAAGATAAAATATATACTCCATCTGTCACAAAATAAATGTCTACATTTCTATATATGTTTGTCCCAAAATAAATGTATATTTTCAAAAAGTAGATAACTAAATTCTCACATTTTTTCTTAATTAATACATAAATATATAAGAGTTGTAAGGAGAGAGAAAATCTGAATTAGGGTAAAGAGTCACTTAATAACAAAAATACGTAACTATCATGCATGTTCAAAACCATGTTTCAAATCAAGTGCGAACACTTATTTTGAGACAAAGGGGGTTAACATAAATCTGATGCTTTAATGTTTTGATATCAAAAAAGTGAGAGAAGATGTAAGTTTATTTGTTATATATAAATATTTTACATTAAAAGAAAAATTGTTCTCTTTATTTTGAAATAATTAATTTAAAGAAAAAGAAAAAGAGGGGGGAAGTAAGTTGATATTGGAATTAGTTAGGCATGGTGATGATGATGATGATTACTGGTGGTAGTAGTAGTGGGGATCATGATGGAAAAGCTGTTTTAGATTGTCGGGGGTGGAAAAGTAAAAACAGACTTGATTGATTCTAATCTAGGGTATCAACACAACTACCCTTAGAAGGGTAATTTTGTAAATTCACTCCAAAAAAAATCTTCTTTCAAATCATTCATAATTGTCACAGGTGAGTTATATTCATATCCCCTCTTGTAGGAAGTATGTGAGTGAGGAGAGGGTAGGAATAACAACACGATGTTGTTATATGTACAATGTAAAAAGTAGATTTTGATGTTGATATCTGAAAAGAGAAAATTAGTTAGAAAATGTGCATTTAGCTTTTAGCCCTTTCTATAAACATCAGTTGCCCCTAAGAACCAGATATCAGAAGGCATTTCAGAGCTAATTTAGCTACTAAGGCTAATGTAGGATTTAAGCCCGCCTCTTACACATTTCAAACTTGAACATGTTGTGTATTCAACAAGACTACACGCTTAAAAATAATGATATTGTAAAACGATATTATATTTTCACATATATTTTATTCACAACGTAAAATAACACATGATTGGTTGTTATATCCCATGTACGTGAATTTAAAGTTGTGTTTTAGAAAGAAAAAAAAGTAATGAAAAAGAATGATGATGATTAATGTAAATATATATATATATAGGATTGTTCATGGCATTACAACCGAGGATCATAGCATGTGGAAATTCGGTGGCAGCTTTTGCGATGGCCGTGAGATTCCTTACAGGACCAGCTGTGATGGCAGCTGCTTCTATTGCTGTTGGACTTCGCGGCGTCCTCTTACGCATTGCTATCGTTCAGGTCATTATTTTCTAATTTCTTTTCTTTTTTTAACTAATACTTTATTCGTCCTAAAATAAATGTACACAATGAAAATGATACATAATTTTAGAAATATGTAATTATTACACTTTTTAATTAACAAAAAGACTAGTTTACCCTTAATTATATAAAGAGAATTTTTCTCCAACACATAATTAAGGGTGTAATGAGAAAGTAAACATTTACTTTTGAAGGTGGACACTTATTTTAGGACAAACTAAAATAGAAATGTGGATATTTATTTTGGGACGGAGGGAGTATATACATATATAATAGAGAGAGAGAGGGGGGGGGGGGGGGGGAATTATTATGCAACTTTTTTTACATTATACAACCTATACAAACCTTCTATTTATCGTTCATTTATTTTCAATTTTTTAATTACATAAAATGAGTAGTGAATATATGGATTGCATGAGTTGCATTTACATATATATATATATACATATATTATAGAGTAAACTACGTTTTTAGTCCCTGTGGTTTGTTGAAAATTTCTATTTTCATTCTTATGGTTTTAAAATTTCGATTTTCATCCCTATGGTTTGTATTTCATCATCTTTTTCGTTCTTATGCTTTAATTTTTATTTTTTTATCCCTATGGTTTATAATTCATTTCTATTTTAGTCCTTCATGCTTAAGAACAACTCTAACCATACTACAAAAATGGTGATTTACAGTATGGTGGATTCCAATCATACTCCAAAATGAAAAGTTTTTTAGAGACCCATTCTTTGTTTAGGAAAAAGACACCAAATTTGGTGTTACTATTCATCCTATATAAACCGAGAAACCCAACACTAATTGTGTATTTTAGGTTTTTTAATAATATCGTTATTAGTTGTATGATAATTATTTATAAATTATAAATATTGTATTTAAAAATGTTTAATAGTAATAAAAAATGGTTTTTTTATATAGCCTCATTAATTTGGTGTTCTTTTTTGAAGTATGATTGGAGTTTATTTTTATTTTTAGTGTCAATGAACCTATTAACTTTAGTGTTTTGGTGTTATGAGTTAGGGGTTGCTTGTTTTTTCTAAAAAACCTCTTAATAACTCTTAAGTCTGAATCATTCAGACATTTTTACACACCACCTCTTATTAATCATAACTAAAATAAGACTTCAGACTTTAGACATCTTAAAAAACAAATGACACCTTAGACTTGGTCTAAAAGTAGAGAAATGAATTGAAAACCATAGGAAGGAAAACAAAAATTTTAAAACCACAGGGATGAAATCTGAAATTTTTAACAAACCATAGGGACTAAAAACGTAATTTACTCTATATTATATATGTCATGTGAGTGTCACGTGAATCATCAAAGCGTGCACCCAATTTATTAATTTTAGAGATTTACACCACACTCAATCCGACACTCCCATTTTGTCTGCCACTCTTTTTCCCTTTTTTTTTTAATTAATATCTCTAACCTTAAAAGGATAAAACCACATTTAATTAATCTTAATATTATTCTTTCATTTGTTTATTTCAAAATAAGTGTGTATATTACTTCTTCTGTTTAAAATAAGTATCTACATTTCTATTCATGTTTGTATCAAAATAAGTATTCACTTTTAAAAATAAATACTCCCTCCGTCCCAAAATAAGTGTCCACAATTGACTTGGCACACAGTTTTAGACATGCATAATTATTACCCCTTTTTGGTATCAAATGACATCTTTACCCTTATTTAATGTTTCTTTTTCTTCACAACTCTTATGTATTTGTGCATTAATTAAGGGTAAATGTGAGAATTTAGCTATCTACTTTTTGAAATTGGACACTTATTTTGGGACAAACATAAATAGAAATGTAGACATTTATTTTGGGACGGAGGGAGTAACTAAATTCTTAAATTAACGAAAAATAAACTAGATAAAAGATTAAACGTTGTTGTTCTAGTTTCTAGTTTATTTTAAAAACATTCATTTTGATGATAAGTTGTAATATTTCAAACATTTAAATGTCTATTTTATTTATGATCTATAAATAAATAAAAATATATATATATATTTCTAAATCTTTACAATTGTTTTGAAAAGAAATGAACATTGTAGAATTTTCTTTTACTAAATTAACATTTAAAAAAATAAAAATATTAATTTCACATTAGCAAAACCGTGATCCTAAAATATTCTTGAGCTATAATTTAAATCTTGTAGGATTTTAGCTCAACTATCAATAAAGTTTTAGCCTTTGAGAATCCTCTTTAAGGGTTATTTGTTTACCTCTTAATGGTTTCATTAAGAGGTAACATCTGAATCATTAAGAGGTGAATCTTGTTTGACAAAATAAATGTATATCTCTTAATAGTTTCAAAACCCTCTGAATGATTTTATATCATGACCCTCCTTTAACCATTAAGCGCCCAAATGTCATTATGAACAATTAGTAAACAATCATATTTCATTTTACACCATATCATAAGAATTTCTTAATTATTCTGACCACTTAATCATTCTGTACTAAGCCATTCAGCAACTGCCAAACCATTTTACAAGACCATTTTAAGTTTTTTCTATTGTTCTTTAAGGCCCCTATGGAGTCGGTCGAGATGCACGTAAACTGACACAATACACACGGTTGGAAAATAAAACATTGGAATAAATATTTTGAAAATACTTTAATTTAAATTAAAAGGCCGAATAAAATACGTGCCGTTGTCATATAACTTTATTTCAAAATTTTATAGTTCGAATATAAATATCCTTAAATAAATTAGATTTTCATGTATTTTTTAATGGTAAATAATGGGGGAGACTAATGACACCTTATACATTGTTAATAACACTCTTATAAATGATTTTCTCTTCACACACATCAACATCAAAACCTGTTTTTTACATTCTCAATGTATGAATTGACCTAATTTTGACATTAATAAGGGTGTCATTAGCATTGCTGTAAATAAATTTAGTATTTTTTTTTCTAATTGGTTGAAATTAAAAAAACAAGCAGGCAGCTTTACCACAGGGGATTGTCCCCTTTGTGTTTGCCAAGGAGTATAATGTCCACCCTGATATCCTTAGCACTGGGTACGTTTTCTTCTCTTTTTCTTTTCACTTTATCTTTTTTATTTTAAATATTTAAATATAATAATATAAATTGATTCCTTTTGTACCTATTATGTCTTTTTTTTTTAAATTATTTAAAAAATGATATTCTTTTTTTTTCAAAATTTAAGATATTAAAAAGATTGATTTTATAGATTTAAAGTCATTTTTGTAAATTATTTATTAAATTGTGTAACGTTTGCAGTGTTATATTTGGAATGCTGATAGCGTTACCCATCACGCTTGTCTACTACATTTTGCTCGGGCTAGGGAAGTAGTCGATGCTGATGTCGTCATATCTTGGGTCAAAAAAATACGCCAACAATTGGTTTATGTAGTTTTCAGGTTTTTAGTCGCAGGAAATAGAAAAAAGATCGTGATTGGTTAATTGTGAATCCTTTCACATTGTTTACTCGAATTGATGTTATAGGACGATACGATAAACTCGTCTTGGCTAATGTAGTTTTGTGTATTTATGTTGTATTATGTTGTTTACACGTCGATTTTTATCAAGATTTATGTTTGTTTTCTCAAGATAATAACACGAATAGAAGAAAGAATCGACTCTATTAAGAAGAATTGGGTTATCGTTTTTCCCCTTGAAGCATGAGTCGTTTGTGATCTAGCAATGTTTCGTGTATGTTGCAATGGTAATCTGTAGAACCTTATTAGATTACTCTACAAAAGAGTATTTGACAAGAAAATAGAGGTTACAACATATATTGATGAGCAATGATCTAAGTCTAGTAGATGTGGGACTTCAACGTGCCCCCTCGAACAACATTAGACGGGCCCAAGTTATTCCAATGCGTCAACTTCATAGAGTGGTAGGTCTTGGTTCAGATACCAAGTAAGAAAATGTGGAACCTCATT
Source organism: Arctium lappa (assembly GCA_023525745.1). Taxonomy (NCBI): domain Eukaryota; kingdom Viridiplantae; phylum Streptophyta; class Magnoliopsida; order Asterales; family Asteraceae; genus Arctium; species Arctium lappa. Next base: position 14,600,756 of record CM042049.1, read on the forward strand.
AAATTACTCTATAAATAATGAACTCTTGATAAAAGAATGAATGTATATTGAGGATAAAAGATCGTGATTGGTTAATTGTGAATCCTTTCACATTGTTTACTCGAATTGATGTTATAGGACGATACGATAAACTCGTCTTGGCTAATGTAGTTTTGTGTATTTATGTTGTATTATGTTGTTTACACGTCGATTTTTATCAAGATTTATGTTTGTTTTCTCAAGATAATAACACGAATAGAAGAAAGAATCGACTCTATTAAGAAGAATTGGGTTATCGTTTTTCCCCTTGAAGCATGAGTCGTTTGTGATCTAGCAATGTTTCGTGTATGTTGCAATGGTAATCTGTAGAACCTTATTAGATTACTCTACAAAAGAGTATTTGACAAGAAAATAGAGGTTACAACATATATTGATGAGCAATGATCTAAGTCTAGTAGATGTGGGACTTCAACGTGCCCCCTCGAACAACATTAGACGGGCCCAAGTTATTCCAATGCGTCAACTTCATAGAGTGGTAGGTCTTGGTTCAGATACCAAGTAAGAAAATGTGGAACCTCATTAAATTACTCTATAAATAATGAACTCTTGATAAAAGAATGAATGTATATTGAGGATAAATGGTCTAAGTCTAGCCGATATGAGTCTTCGACAAATGTTATCATGTTCCCTCTCACTAAGACAGTCAGGGTCCTAATCTCGAAAAATCCGGTCAAAATTTCGACACAGAAGAACCATGTTGCAAGATTTTTCCCTCTCACTAAGACAGTCAGGGTCCTAATCTCGAAAAATCCGGTCAACATTTCGACACAGAAGAACCATGTTGCAAGATTTCTTGAGGTCATCTGTGGGACTTCAAACGTCTTACCCACCATGGTTAATGTTAGAATAAGTGATTAGATTACTGTTAAAGCACATATTTATTGGATTCAAGATCATCATTATCTGAAGATGAAAATCTGAAGTCAAAGTTGATAAAGTCGTCTCAACAAATAGTCTAGGGTCCTTTTGTAATAATTAGTCAAAGTTTGTTTCCTTTATTTAAATTGTTTTAGTTGTTGGGCCTAAGCAAGCCAAGCCCATTAGTCTAATTAGTCTAAGTATATATTGTTTTGTTTTAATGGTAATTAGGTTAGAGAGGTTAGAAGGGAGCTTAATTAGAAAATAATCATTGAGAGGCTACTTGGTGTTGGTGCGTACAGAGAGAAGCAAAGATAGATATATCGAGTTCTTCATCAAAATCACTTGTAACCTGTTGAATCGTTTGTTTAATCAATATCAGGTTTGCATTATCGTATTCACTGAGACACACAATTGGTATCAGAGCGGGACAGATTGATTTGAATTTTTTTTGTTTTCGGTTCTGCTTTTTCTGTCAAAGATTCATAATTTTTTATTGTGTGATTGTTCATTCAAGTGGTTATTGATTGGATTGTGTTTGTTTTGCCTATTATCGTGATTGGGTACTGTTTGATTTGAATATTGCATCGATTTTGAGTATCAATTAGTTGAATTTGTTGTTCTGGGTTCGTTCTCAAAAACGCGTTGTGTCATAAATCAAATATCTCTTAAAGTGGTTTTTAATTGAATTAATTGATTGGAATCTGCTCTAGTTGGTTATTTGATCGTTTTTAGCAAAGTTTGGTTCTTTAATTCGAGAAATCGAGTGTTTTTCTGGGTTGATTTTGGTTTCTGGGTCGATACAGTATCAAGAACATATCGGTCTTTCTTATCGGTCTAAACCAATTCCGGTCGAAGACCTCTATTGGTCCTAAGCCACTTCCGGTCGAATATCTTTTATCGGTCCATAGCATTCGACCGGTACACACTCTGTCCACCACGGTCTAAGAGTCTATCAGTCGAATATCATCAATATCGGTCTAAGCTATTATCGGTCTTCACCAATACCGGTCAATCTTTTGGTTTGTTTTTTTACCGGTCGAATTCTTTTTTCCGGTCAAGCAAAGTACCGGTCGTATCATCTTACTGGTCGTTGTAATTCCCCGGTCGAATCGTTTCTGGTTGTCTACAGTGTTTGCGCAACCTGCTTGATACACAAACCTCACTTTGCGCAACCCACTAGACGCGCAAACCTCACTTTGCGCAACCCACTTCACACGCAAACTTCTACTTTGCGCAAACTTGCTTCTCACGCGAACTTCTCTTTGTGCAATCTGTGTCTCGTGCAAAGCTCCTCTTTGCGCGACCTGCCTCTCGTGCTAAGTCTGCGGAGGGGGACAAAGTTCTGTTCGTGATCAAAATTTTCTGAATTCCATTCTAAGATTTTCAGTATTGTTTGATTTTATCTGGACTAACGGTCATTTTTCAAGTTCTTATCTTATATCTATCAGAATGAATTCTAGTGAAACTCCTTCAATCAGTACGGATGAGAATCCACCAGTACTTTTCAGAGGAGAGTATGAAAAATGGAAAAATCAGTTCCTGGATTTCATTGACAGACATGCATTAAGGGATCTTATTAGACTATCTATGAGGGAAGGGAGTATGACAACTCCAAGGAAAGTTTTTATTGTTATAAAGAAGAATGGAGAAAGAAAAGAAAAAGAGCTTCCATTACCACTTGATATGTACTCAGACGAGCAAAGAAAAAGATATGAAGCTGACAGATTAGCTCGATCTTTCCTAATGAAAGGAATGTCAGAAGAGATTTCAAAAGAGATCTTTTCTACATTAGACAGTAAAAAGGCTACAGGAAAACTGTTATGGGAACATATTGAGAAGATTGAGACAGGGCCAAAGTTGTCTTCAAGAGTAAAGTTTCTGGAATTTGAGAACTCTGAACTAAAAGAAAAGATTTCTGTCTTGGAAGCTCAAATCCAGAAACTAGATTCTGTTGAGAATAATGAGAAAGTTAATGATTTGGAGAGTGCAAATGTTGATCTTCAAAAGAAGATATCTGATCTGAAGAAAAGAAGGCCATTGAACAAAAGAATGTGGGATTCTTCAAAGAAATATCCAGCCAGAGAAACAATGCTGATAAGGGATTTGAAGAAGAAAGAAGCATGTTTGAGGTCGAAATCAAAAAGCTTACTGAAAAGCTATCTGAACTATCTGCTAATGCACTGAAAGAGCAGCAAACGAAGTCTGAGTTCACGAAGAAGATTGATCTGCTTGTTAAAGAAAGAGACAACTTTGCTTCGACGATTAAAGTGCTTGAAAAGACTGTATCAAGTTCAAATCAGAAATATGTCTCTTCACAAAGGTCAGTTAAATCTTTTGATCAAATTCGTAAAACTAACCTTTTCTATGATAGCAATATAGATGGTTCAGGTACACATCAAAGAAGAATGAGATACAAAGAAGAGGACCTGGTCTGGAAGAAGAAACCAGTTGAAGATGAGCTGAAAGAAAGAGAATCATGTGTACATGCGTCTAATGCCAAAAGGAACAATGTGCATAAAGGTAAACCTGATCATGTCTACTCAAGAGATCAATTACTCAGGTTATCAGGTAAGAAATACTATTGTTCTTATTGTCGTACACATGATCACATTCACAAAACCAGTGATCATTTCTGGTATGGTTCTTATTCTATTACCCCCACAAGAACTGCAACTAACATTCATGGACCCAAATACCAGTGGGTACCAAAGCCGAAAATTGATTCTATGTTGCAGGCACCTACTGTCAAGGGGGAGTAGAAGAACAAAGGCTTCTAAGTACATCAGCTTAGAACCCGCACTTCAACGAAGTTTGACTTCTAAACACAACAGTTTAGGACTCGTACTTCAGTGATCAAAAGACCTTACTCCTGTGTTGATAAGAGATTGTATTTCAATACTCCAATGAGAAAATTAACCTTCAAGGGGGAGTACATATTTGTCTGAAATTTTATGCATCCAACAAAGATGATGATCAACATCTGAGGGGGAGTTAATGCTTATATTTTACTCTGATAATTTTTTCTGATGCATAATTTCAGGGGGAGTAAAGGCGATGACTTCTGATTATTTCTGATCAGAAGTCGTACATAAATTGTTTTACTGCTTTATGTCATTTTATTTTCAGTGAATAAAGTTTCTTTGACTAGACTTTTAGACTGTTGTAGGTTGAGAGATGCTTCAAAGATCATATCTTTATGACTTTAAGCTTGACTTCGTGAGATGTAAGACTGCACTCAAAAGGTATAATTCCTTATCTTCATCTCATCTATGGTTGAAAGAAGGACAACTTTCAATCATAAGAAAAACATGTTCTTAAATGTTCAAACCACTTCCCGATTCTCAAACAGATTTCTTGAATTGGAAGTGTGATTTTAAATGTTTTCTGATTCATCTTTGAGCTTTAACTGATAAAGTTAAACCATCTGAGCATCATATGCTTCATAGGATAACATGGGATCAGTGTGCTAAGACTTAATTGAACTTCTATGGATTCACGTTAACCAGTGTTTCCTACCCAAGAAGTTAATCCTTTAGTGATTGAATGTGAGGAGTCAAAAGAAATGAGTGTGGGATGTGTGATGAGAGAAATTGCTAAAAGAGAGTTTGGTTAGATGTGAGCTTAATGATAAAAGAAAGAGGGTGTGAGATCAGAGTAAAAGAATTTTTAAACTCTGCACCAACTACTTTCTGAGTCGGGCAACCACATTTCTAATGCTTCACATCTCTTTGGTGAACATTATTGAAACAGGCAACTAGCCCATGCCAACTCTTGCAATTACCCCACCTACCACTCATTTTCTTCTCAACAAGAAAATGTTTCATTTTCAAAGGGGACGCAGCACATATGCTATCTGATTTTCATTTGGAAAATCTGGATATTGAAAAGAAGGAAGTCTGCCCCACCTTCACATTTCACTCATGCACATTGAGTCTGTGTTTAACTACTTGTCTCAGTGGTTTACATTTTTTGAGCCTTATAAGCAAACATCATATGCTTTATTTCTTTCTATCACTTGCACGAACACACAAATAATTTGTTTCTTTGTCATAACGTTCATAGAGATCACCTTTGTTGTGTTTCGATGATTGAATGGAAGCCCTGGGGGAGTGAACATCATAAAAGCTCCTTTATATTGTGTATTCGTTACACACAGTGACTTTGTGTTACTGACAGGCAATTTTAACTGATTCATTTGTTGATTCAGGTGTTACACTTCATTTACTAACTTATCTAGATTTGCAAAGATCTGGATGAACATCTTAATGAATTGACGGATACTCAGTGGTTCTGTTTGCAATATCAATGGTGGAAGAAATTTCTTGAAGACACGTTTTGATGAACTCTTTGTTCTTTTCATCAAAAAAGGGGAGAAGCGTCAATCAAGAAATGGAAGATATTCTGAAGATATGCTGAAATGAAGATATTTTCTTTGAAGATGATTTGCTAAAGCATTCCAAGCTGAATCTGGAGATAATTTCTTTCCAAGAGATATTCTCATCGATTGGGGAGATTGCTACAAAAAGGAAGACTGCATTTTTCTGAGCTTAAAGAATGATCTTGATCCAAATGGGGAGATTGTTAAAGCACATATTTATTGGATTCAAGATCATAATTATCTGAAGATGGAAAACTGAAGTCAAAGCTGATAAAGTCGTCTCAACAAATAGTCTAGGGTCCTTTTGTAATAATTAGTCAAAGTTTGTTTCCTTTATTTAAATTGTTTTAGTTGTTGGGCCCAAGCAAGCCAAGCCCATTAGTCTAATTAGCCTAAGTATATATTGTTTTGTTTTAATGGTAATTAGGTTAGAGAGGTTAGAAGGGAGCTTAATTAGAAAATAATCATTGAGAGGCTACTTGGTGTTGGTGCGTCGTACAGAGAGAAGCAAAGATAGATATATCGAGTACTTCATCAAAATCACTTGTAACCTGTTGAATCGTTTGTTTAATCAATATCAAGTTTGCATTATCGTATTGTTTATTGCTTTACTTGATTGAACTGTTAATCACTGAGATACACAATTACTCTCCTAAAGAATCCTTAAGAAAGGAGTGGAGGTTCCCATCATATATAGAGGGGAAAAGGTCTAAGTCTAACCTATATGGGGCTTTAACACGCCCCCTCCAACAAAGAATAAATGAGCACAAATTATCCCCGAGTGTCGAGAGGGGGCTAAACAGGATAAGGGCTAGATGAATGCAGAATGCTCCACAGTGTCGAGCCCCTAGAGTAATAAACATTAGCTCTGATACATAACATAGAGGTCACACCTTAACCCTATGGGTTGTTGCTTACATAACTTCATCCAATTTTCCATATTTCATATATGACTATTAAACAAGCCTTTAATTAGTAGAAGTCAATCAACTTAAACTATAAGTCGTTCACATGACTTAAATGTAGTCATTCGAGTGATTTAAGAACGTAATGTATAAAACGTTCTTAGTAAAGCTTTTATTCTGGAACTTGATCTTAAACTTCGCCTACATCTGATATTTGAATCATTCTTCTCAAGCATCATAGTTGACGTGTAAGGCCCCTTTGTTGATTCGATCCCGGGCTCTCCTGTTAGCCTCAATCGCCGAGTGAGTCAAAAAATGTCCCTCACATTGGTGTCCTTGGAGCGGGTTCCATGTGCTCCTCACATGAGGGTATTTTGGTCATTTTACCCTAATTATAAAAAAAACTCCTCTCTTGATTTCTCTCCACATGATTTGTTTGATAAATCTGTTATCACCCAAGTAAAGAAAAACGAAACGTTGATAATGTGTTTTTTTATTATCGACACACAATTCGGTCCCCTCATTAGAGGACCAGGATTGGACTCACAACCCTGTGGAATAATACCTCCATGATGATTCAAAAAACCGTTATCCTCATTTTTTCCGAATAACACACCACAAAATCAAATGGATAGATTCCAACATTTCACATCGAAATGAGACACCCACAAATAATCTCAATCATTAATGTATGTTAATGTAATAACGATCTTTTCACACCAAAATACATAATCCAAGTATCGTAAGAAACGTGTATACTCACCTTAGTTTGCTTTGTGCACATCATTGAAACACGCGATTTTACCACCGATAGGATTCTCCGCACATGAGGATCATGAATCCGAGATCGATTCCTCGTTTTGGTAACTTAACCTCGAGATTGTTTAGCTTTTTCCCTCTTTGTTCTTGCTTTCTTTCCCATTTTTTTTAAAAAAACGTATATAATATGTAACATCCGCAAATTTTGGCTTTCACATCGGAGACATGTGCATATTCGAGGTATGTATTTTCTCTCCCAACTTCATGTGTTACTCCCCATGGTAGGAAAGTTTCCAAGATGCAAGTATTTGGGATTTTAGGAGTTGAGACAACTCCAGTGGCTTGGAGGCCGCGACCAAAGCCGTGAAACTCACTGGAGTCCGCAGGCCCAGGGATACGCGCGGCTTACACCGCGACTTCGTAGCCGCGGCCAAAGCCGCGGGAGAGGGTCTGCAGGTCATGAACGGGATTTCTCCCCTTTTCCTCATTAATTGCATTTGGGATTTATTGAAGGCGATTTTGGAAGAGCCAAAGGTAGGGTTTTCTTTCCCCCTCATTGAATTCTAGTAAATGCAAGGTTCTTATGCATTTATTGGGTTGATTTAGGTTGGTGGTAGTATTTAAGAGATTGAGTATCAAGTTCAAGAGTCATTTCTCTTCTCCTTTTCAAGAATAATCATTTAGGGTTTCTACAAACTCTACTGTAACACCGTAAAAACCAGAGTGAATTTAAAACGCGGAAACTGGACAGTTAAACAACAACACTTGGTATAAACCTCCCAAAAAGGGGAAATGTACTTAACCTTTACAAACCTGAATACAGATATGGAATTCAACAACAAACTAATCTAAACATAAACTATCTAGATTACATCGGTTGTTAATCCAACATCACCAAAAGAATGGGACTTAAACAATTACCCAACATCAAATACTAGTCATCTCAAAAAGCCCCCGAGACCAAGCTCGTCACTCAAGCCCTTGGCAACCCACCGCTAATGGGAACCTGTTATACATATCATTTGAGAAAAAACGTTAGGCTTAAAGCCTAGTGAGAACATACAGTTTATAATTTCAAGAGATATAAACAACTGTATCAAAAGGAAATCTTTTCAATAAATTTCGGTTTACAAAAGAAATCTTTTCCACATAAGGACTGATCGGTCCAAAAATTCATCTTGCGATGACGGGGGAAACCCGATTTACCAAGGATTGCGGCGGAACACAAAAGTAGGCCACAATCCGAGTTATGAGCTAAATACTTGGAATCCATGGCCACGAACAACAAGGTTCGTACTAAGATGTGAGGGAGGGCCCCCGAGGAAACCAAGTCATACTCGTTCACTAGGACTACATTATGACCCATGGCTAGTAACCGATCTCACATAACCGTACCAAAGGCCCCCAAGGGTCAAATGCATCCGTAGCTACAAAAAGGGGAATAGACATCCCAATAATAACAGCCGACTCAAAACCTAGGGATCCACTAGTAATGGTGCAGACTTGTCACAATAACATATGTGACCAACCATAGATAGTCATATGGTATAAAAACATTTTATAAACAAAAATGCTTTTCTTCAAGTTTAACTTTTGGTAAGAATGAAAATCATAAAAATGAACTTTAAACATTCTTTCAAGTAACTCACATAAATGTGCAAGTAAAACTTTCTTTTTACTTCAAATAAGATGGAACCCATCACTTTAGTCGAAAATGATCGGGAACCCTAAAATATCCCAAAAACTCAAGTTATGTCAAAATGTAGTAAACTTAGATCCAAAACCGTGGAGATATATAGGAGTTCAAAATGTAACATTTGACATGTATAGAGTTTAGAAAAAGGTAGTAGAAACTCACCCAATAGGTTTTAAACGAAAACCCGAAAACCAGATATCGACCACCGAGAGATGACGAAGCTTTCTATACCGAACCCTTGCTAGATGCACTTAATGCTAGCAACAAACGAGGTCTAACGAACCAAACCAAATAAGAAGAAAGAGAGAGAGAAACTTGAGAGAGTTTGAGAGAAAAGAGAGAAAAGATTCTTGAGATAAAAACCAACTGAGAGATTTTCCAGAAAATATCTATTTAACCCACTGAGGCCACCGCGCGGGTTATGGCGCGGGCTAAGTCGCACCGTGACTCGCGCCGCCCACTGGAACTCGCAACCAATCAGTGCACCGCGTGGGTTGTGGCGCGGGTACACTCGCGGAGAAAATCGCGCCGCTCACTGGAAATCCCCAAACAAGCAGTGCACCGAAAGGGTTATGGCGCGGGCTAAGTCGCGTCGTGACTCGCGTCGGCCACTGACTTTGCTTATTCTTCCAAACTGGTCAAACGAAACTCGGGGTGTTACAATCCTCCCCAACTTGGAGATGATTTCGTCCCCGAAATCCCATCTACTCGAAAAGGTGAGGATATCTTCGCTTCATATCCTCCTCAGCTTCCCACGTCACGTTGGCTCCCCGATGGTGGTTCCACTGCACCTTGACCATAGTGACCTCTTTGTGACGCAACTTCTTAGACTTTCTCTCTAGGATAGCGTCAGACTCTTCTACACAACGATTACCCTCGTACACTCTTAACTCTGAGAGGGGAATGACGTTTTCTTCCTCCGCCAAACACTTTCGAAGGTAACAAATATAAAACGTGTTGTGGATTCTGCTCAACTCCGGCGGCAGTTCCAATTGGTAGGCTTGCAAACCCACCCGCTTAAGCACTTTGAAAGGTCCAAGGAAACGGGGACTCAGCTTCCCACGTTTTCCGAACCTGATAATGCCCTTCCATGGCGATACCTTAAGCAACACACGGTCGCCCACTTGAAACTCCATCGGCCGCCTCTTCTTATCGGCATAGCTCTTCTGTCGATCCTGGGCCGCTTTCAATCTTTCACGAATGCTTTGACCTTATCGGTCGTCTCTTGCACGATTTCAGGTCCGGAGAATTGCTTCTCTCCCGCTTCAAGCCAACACACGGGAGTTCGGCACTTCCTCCCGTACAATGCCTCAAAAGGTGCCATTCAAATACTCGAGTGGTAGCTATTGTTGTAAGCAAACTCCACCAAAGGTAGATGAGAGTCCTAACTACCCCCGAAATCGATGACACAAGACCTCAACATGTCTTCCAGCGTTTGGATCGTTCTCTCGCTTTGCCCGTCGGTTTGTGGATGGTAAGTCATACTCAACTTAACTCGCGTACCAAGCTCTTTCTGAAACCCATCCCAAAAGTTCGAAGTGAACCGACTGTCGCGATCCGACACGATCGATAAGGGTATACCATGCCTCGAGACCACTTCATCGATGTAAAGCTTTGCTAACTTGTCCATCGGTAGAGTCTCGCTCATAGCCAAGAAATGAGCGCTCTTAGTCAATCTATCGACTATTACCCAAATGGTACGTGACCTCGAAGAGTTTTAGGAAACTTCGTCACGAAGTCTATGGTAATATGTTCCCACTACCACTCGAGAATCTCTAAGGACTAAAGACTCACATACGGTCGTTGATGTTCGGCCTTAACTTGAGAGCACGTCACACAATGATCCACATAACGCGCCACATCAAGCTTCATTACTGGCCACCAATAATGCAACTTCAAGTCCCGGTACATCTTTGTATTTCCCGGATAAATGGAATACTTGGACTTGTGAGCATCCTCAGGCAATAGATCACGGTTACCCCCAACTTTGGGCACCCACACACGACCGCTAAACAGTTTTACCCCACGGCTATCTTCCGTTAAGAGCAAACGTTGCTTCGTCATGACTTCCTCCTTGAGATTTTCTTCCAACAAAGCTTCAACCTGCGACGTCTTGATCTTTTCAACAAGACTAGACACTAACTTGATTCTCGAATGGGTAGCCCGAATACTTTCGCTATAGTCCTTCCGACTTAACGCATCGGCTACAACGTTAGCCTTACCGGGATGGTAAAGCAATTCACAATCGTAATCCTTGAGCAACTCGAGCCACCGCCTTTGCCTCATGTTCAACTCCTTTTGATCAAAGACGTACTTCAAGCTCTTATGATCTGTGTAGAGCGTACATTTTGTGCCATAGAGGTAATGTCGCCAAAGCTTCAAGGCAAACACCACCGCTGCTAACTCCAAATCGTGGGTAGGATAGTTCTTCTCCTGTATCTTAAGTTGCCTCGAGGCGTAAGCAATTACTTTGCCTCTTTGCATCAACACACATTCGAAGCGTCGCTATAGACCACGAAGTCTTCCGACCCTTCATGCAACGATAAGATTGGAGCTTCGCACAACTTCTTTTGTAGAATCTGGAACGCCTTCTCTTGCATTTCGGTCCAATCGAACTTCACATTCTTCCGAGTTAAAACTGTCAAGGAATAAGCGATCTTCGAAAAGTCTTGAATAAATCTCCGGTAGTACCCCGCCAGACCCAAGAAACTGCGGATCTCGGACGGACTCTTGGGAGGCTCCCAATTCATCATAGCTTCAATCTTGGAGGGGTCCACTTTCACTCCGTCTCGAGTGACCACGTGACCCAAGAATTGCACTTCTTCAATCCAAAAGTCGCACTTGGAAAACTTGGCGTACAATCTTTCTTTTCTCAACACATCGAGAACTTTGCGTAGGTGTTGCTCGTGCTCTAACTCACTCTTAGAGTACACGAGTATGTCATCAATGAATACGATGACCGACTTGTCGAGGAATGGTCGGCACACCCTATTCATCAAATCCATAAATACCGCTGGTGCGTTCGTTAGGCCAAAAGGCATTACAAGAAACTCATAATGGCCGTAACACGTTCTGAAGGCTGTCTTCGGAACGTCTTCTTCTCTTACCTTCATTTGGTGGTAACCCGAATGTAAGTCGATCTTGGAAAAACACCCCGCTCCTTGGAGTTGATCGAACAATTCGTCAATTCTTGGAAGCGGATACTTGTTCTTCACTGTAACTTTGTTCAACTCACGATAATCGATGCACATTCTCATTGTGCCATCCTTCTTTTTAACAAACAAGATCGGAGCTCCCCAAGGCGACGAGCTCGGTCTTACGAAACCCTTCTCCAAAATCTCTTAGAGTTGTGCCATCATCTCCTGCATCTCCGCTGGCGCTAACCGGTAAGGGGCTCTAGCAACAGGAGTCGCTCCCGGTACGAGATCAATCCGAAACTCTACTTGACGATCGGGTGGTAACCCGGGCAAGTCGTCCGGAAAGACGTCTGGAAACTCACGCACAATCTTCACATCTTCAAGCTTTAACTTCTCTAGCTTGGCGTCGATCACGTAGGCTAGGAAAGACGAGCATCCTTTCACCAAACACTTACGTGCTTTAGTCATGGTGATTATTGCCACATCCCCCTTCCTCTTCTCACCATAAATCACAACAACTTCGCCACTGGGATTGGGAAGTCGAATTAATTTCTTGGAACATACAAACTCGGCATGATTGTTCGCTAACCATGCCGACCACAACATCAAAACCCCTGATTAACATCGGCAACAAATCGATAGGGAAATCTCTCCCTTCGATTAAGAGAGTACACTTCTTCAGAACATCGCGGATCAGAACTTGACTACCATATGCTATCTCAACCACTAACGCATCCTCAAGACTAGTAGTGGGCATAACAATCTTTTGACGGAACAACTCAGATATAAAAGAGAAACTGGCACCCGTATCAAATAAAACACGCGCAGGTACGGAGTTTAGAAGAAATGTACCCGATACCACATCAGCGGATGCCTTGGCCTCATCGTCCGTCATCTGAAACGCTCGTGTCGGAACCCTAGATGGATTCTCTTTCTTCACTGGCGCACTACCCGACATGAGTTTCGGGCAATCTCTCTTCATGTGCCCCGGTGTCTTGCACTCATAGCAGACGAGCCCTCTGATCGGACAGTCGCGGGTGGTGTGATCAGATTTACCACACTTGAAACAAGATTGGGAAGTGGTGTTACAGTTACCGTGGTGCTTGGTTCTGCACTTCTGGCACCACCTCGCTTCTTGATAACTGCTGAAACTTCGGTTTTCGACAAAAGGTCGGGTTCTCTTGGGAGGTACTGAACTGCTCTCCCATTTTCTCTTTTCAACCACTGCCACAGCCTTCTCCGATTTACCTCTCGTGTAAACCTCTTCCATAAACTATGCCTCTTCAATAGTCTCACGAAGGTTGGAAGCCTTTGAATTTCGGACCATAGTCATCATGTCCGACGGTAGACCCTTCAGATAGGCCTTAATCTTCTCCTTCTCAGTTGAGGCCACATGCCCCATTAACCCCAACTTTTCCATGAATTAACGGGTATACTCTCTCACCGTCAAATTCCCTTTCTCCAGCGCTCGGAACTCTGCCTCGATCCGATCCACAACCCTCTCGTTGCAGTATTCTTCCAACAGTTTTACCTTGAATTCGCCCCAAGTCAGTTGGGCCAAAGTAGAAGGAGAGAGGGTGGACAGGATAACATTCCACCACGTCAGCGCCGTATCCCTGAGCAGTTGAGTACCGAATCTTACCCTCTAGTCATCACCACACTCGGATGAACCGAAGGCTTGTTCGATAGCTCGGATCCACTTAACACACGCAATTGGGTCTTCGGAACCAAAGAACTCTGGTGGTCCACAACCCAGAAAAGACTTGTAGGAACAACTCTTCCCACTTTTCGGAGCACCCACGACCCTTTGCTCCTCAGATCTGACCCTGTTCCCGGTGCCCCCAGAGCCAACCAACACGTTCTCCTCCACTGCCTCCTGCCTCCTGAGTCTCGTGTCCCGGTCCTCCAACATCTTCTGAAAAACCTCTTACTGTTTCTCCATGGCCGACGTCACCATTTGCATGAAGCTGGCCATCATATCAGCTTGAGGGTTTGCCACATGAACAACGGGGCTGGTGGATGCCAAATCCACTCTTGGCCCTAGCTCCACTTCCCCAGTAAATATCGGTGGCATGCCCGGAGGAAAGACTGCTGACACTCTAACCACTGGATTCAGCTCACGCGAACTAACATCGCGAAGATCTTCGCCGCCTGACGGACGACCACGTGTGTTCACCATACCTAAGAAATGGTTGCCACACAAGCACGAAAAGAATAAGAGACAGATCAACAGAATAAGCACGGGAGAACGAACTACTACGTTACCAATTGTAATAGTAACGGTACTTTAAGCACAATCACGTATAAATATTCTCATAATAACATTAGCTAAGTGAGATTATGAACATACAATGCATAAAGGTTCTTCATACCGTCGCCACAACGTTCGATAACTATAATTTCCGTCGACTCTAAGACCAGCCCATCTTAGAAGTTCTACTCAAACTCACGAATCAATGCTTATTATACTTCATCTAAGTCTAGACATCTTACATTCATGCCTAGTTCACTTAAACTAGAGCTCTGATACCCACTTGTAACACCCTAAAAACCAGAGTGAATTTAAAACGCGGAAACTGGACAATTAAACAACCACACTTGGTATAAACCTCCCAAAAAGGGGAAATGTACTTAACCTTTACAAACCTGAATACGGATATGGAATTCAACAACAAACTAATCTAAACATAAACTATCTAGGTTACATCGGTTGTTAATCCAACATTACTAAAAGAATGGGACTTAAACAATTGTCCAACATCAAATACTAGTCATCTCAAAAAGCCCCCGAGACCAAGCTCGTCACTCAAGCCCTTGGCAACCCACCGCTAATGGGAACCTGTTATACTTATCATTTGAGAAAAAACGTTAGGCTTAAAGCCTAGTGAGAACGTACAATTTATAATTTCAAGAGATATAAACAACTGTATCAAAAGGAAATCTTTTCAATAAATTTCGGTTTACAAAAGAAATCTTTTCCACATAAGGACTGATCGGTCCAAAAGTTCATCTTGCGATGACGGGGGAAACCCGATTTACCAAGGATTGCGGCGGAACACAAAAGTAGGCCACAATTCGAGTTGTGAGCTAAATACTTGGAATCCATGGCCACGAACAACAAGGTCCGTACTAAGATGTGAGGGAGGGCCCCCGAGGAAACCAAGTCATACTCGTTCACTAGGACTACATTATGACCCATGGCTAGTAACCGATCTCACATAACCGTACCAAAGGCCCCCAAGGGTCAAATGCATCCATAGCTACAAAAAGGGGAATAGACATCTCAATAATAATAGCCGACTCAAAACCTAGGGATCCACTAGTAATGGTGCAGACTTGTCACAATAACATATGTGACCAACCATAGATAGTCATATGGTATAAAAACATTTTATAAACAAAAATGCTTTTCTTCAAGTTTAACTTTTGGTAAGAATGAAAATCATAAAAATGAACTTTAAACATTCTTTCAAGTAACTCACATAAATGTGCAAGTAAAACTTCCTTTTATTTCAAATAAGATGGAACCCATCACTTTAGTCGAAAATGATCGGGAACCCTAAAATATCCCAAAAACTCAAGTTATGTCAAAATGTAGTAAACTTAGATCCAAAACCGTGGAGATATATAGGAGTTCAAAATGTAACCTTTGACATGTATAAAGTTTAGAAAAAGGTAGTAGAAACTCACCCAATAGGTTTTAAACGATAACCCGAAAACCAGATATCGACCACCGAGAGAAGACGAAGCTTTCTATACCGAACCCTTGCTAGATGCACTTAATGCTAGCAACAAACGAGGTCTAACGAACCAAACCAAATAAGAAGAAAGAGAGAGAGAAACTTGAGAGAGTTTGAGAGAAAAGAGATAAAAGATTCCTGAGATAAAAAAACCAACTGAGAGATTTTCCAGAAAATATCTATTTAACCCACTGAGGCCACCGCGCGGGTTATGGCGTGGGCTAAGTCGCATCGTGACTCGCGTCGCCCACTGGAACTCGCAACCAAACAGTGCACCACGCGGGTTATGGCGCGGATACACTCGCGGCGAAACTCGCGCCGCTCACTGGAAATCCCCAAACAAGCAGTGCACTGCGCGGGTTATGGCACGGGCTAAGTCGCACTGTGACTCGCGTCGGCCACTGCCTTTGCTTCTTCTTCCAAACTGGTCAAACGAAAATCGGGGTGTTACATCTACAAGGTGAGTTCTCTTACCCTTAATCCCACATATTTGTTAAGGTTTGCTAGTTATAACTCTTTTGATGCTTCACATCCATACATGGGGGATTTATGTGTATTTTGATCTACAAGTACGTTTTTGGAACATTGGGTTTTTGGTATCTTAAACAATAATGATGGGATTCATATTTCAAGAATAAGATTTCTAAGTTATTGTGCTTCCTACATTGTGAATCTCAACCTTCTTCCCCAAAGGATTTTTAGCGAACCCAAAGTGGAAAAAATTAGGGTTTTGGGAAATGCAAGTATTAGGTTAACTAATCATAATCATGACTTTTAAAAAGGAATGTATATGGTATATTGTTGATGGATTATATTTCTAGGTCTCCTCGCTAATGGGAGTCAAGATTTATGTGTTGATAACCTCGTACTTATGATTTTCGTACATACATGATTTATGTGAGCATTCCATATGGTAGTATGTTTTGGTATTTAGTTTTAGTGAAATGGATCCATAGGCACGGTGTTCCTATGTCCCCGTTTTGGACATTAGGTTCACGACTTGGCACGGAATAGGCATCGGGTCACCATGATAAGTAAGGTGTGGGCCTATAAGGTCGGGCAGCGTCTCATAGGCAGTAAGGTGTAATTACCTTGTACTAGAGTGCCCCGTTTTGGAACTCTCAAGAATAGACCTAGAGGGTTTGACTTGATGTTTTCGAGCAATAGACTTAGAGGAGTTGAGCTCATTATGTGATTGGTGTATTTGTATCATGTTTAATCACTAATGGTTTATTTGACTTATTGATTTTAGCTTACGGATACATTCTCCGCGTGGCTCCGAATGGGTTTAGTACTCCTATTCTTATTTGACTTATTCTCACTAGGCTTTAGTTTAACAATTGTTCTTTGTTGTCATGTTTGGCAGACTATCATAGCGGTGAGGCACGCCGGGACTGAGGGTACGACCTTGGGGTCGTGAGTGGTCTTTTTGAGGAAACATAGTGACCAACATACTTTGATTTTAAAGATACGCATTTTGGAAGGATAGCGACACCCAACCATAATCTAGTTAGCAAATTTTAGATTAGTAGGTTGTCGTCTTATGTTTCATTTATTGGGTTTGTAAATGCCTTATCATACATCCCGTTTGGGATGACACACTTCGGTTTTGTACTGTTTTACTTCATTCCACAGGTTTAAATTTACTCCCTATCTTAGGGTGGCAGGTTTTCTCTATTTTCAAACGTTATATTGCTGAAATTTCGAATTTTATTTCCACCTAAAATTTAGAGTGTTACATAATATTTAATATACATCAAATAAACTCACATACACCTAACTTTTGATGAGGTTTGAACCCTTGCCTCCTCGGAGGTTGGGCTCTTCTCTCTCACCTATTTCCTACTAGTTTAAGGAGTCTTTTACCCAAAGGCTTACCCGGTAAGTTTTTACTGGTAGGAATCAACACTTTCACTTACATTACTAGGTAGAATTTTTAAGTCCATCAAAATGACATCTTATGAAACAATTTACCCACGAGTAAGACTCTCGATCCTTATATTCGCTCTTCCAGGATAAGATTCTTGGTTCTTATCATGTTTATTTGGTAAGGTAAGTGGCCCAATAAACATTTACAGATAAACATTTGGTAAACAACCTCCACATACATCTAATCACCCATAATTCGTGTATATAAATTTTATTTGATATTATTTAATACCTCAATGTGTAAATCTAGATGCGAATCAGAATACATCATTATAACTTTCGTATTTTTCTTTTCGTTATGATATGAAAATGTCATAACACCGTTTAATACATTTAAACAATATATTTTCCAGATCACCGAAACAAAACTATCTTTATGCAATAGAAATCTAATTTTCACTTATTCAGATGTTAGAAAATGGTAATTGTTCCTAATTAACAATGGTAATTCACTATACCATTCGTTAATTTTAGTTAAACTCATCACCGTAAAATATAATCTCATCACAAAATCGATCACATTCTTATTTATCACCTTATACGTTTAAAATTTTACAACATGATTTGTTATTCGAATAAAAATGAATCACGTCGCTCCTGGATTCATTACCTTTTTTATTGATTACAATTTGCTCTAAACGAGTCGTTGCAATTCTCCACCCCTTAAATGGTTTTGTCCCGAAATCTTTGTTTACTTGAACAAAAGGGGGTACCTTTCCTTTGTGTCTTTTTTTATATTCTCCAGTTGTATCATCAGCTTTATGATATATCTATTCTACTTTAACCATGTGACTATATTAGTATCTTAGCCTTTTGAGTCCAAGTACTTCTGCAAACTCGACTTTTCATTGGCTTGTATCTCCAAAGGAATTTTTATTCTTTCAGCAGCTAAACAAATTTTTGAATAAGATATATGGAACGTTATGTATCTTTTCTAAATCAGTTTATAATGCTAACCTGTATGCTACCGTCCAATTCGTTGAAATATTATGAAAGGTCGATCGAGGGCTTAGCTTGCGTGCTTGGTGTTTGTTTTTTTCCAAAAAAACTTTTATTTGCCACTTATGTCTGATTCGGTCAGACATAAGACAATTCAGACCGTTTGTTTTTTTCCTCTTTTCAGAGACTCTTAATCTTTAATGTCCTCTGATAAATTAAACGATAATCTAGCCACTTAATTACCTCTTATTTCCGTCCAGCACCATTCTTTCGATTTCAACTTCGGTTTTAGCCCAGATGCACCCCGAATTCGCAAAAACTCCCCGAAAATTGTAGATCTGTGTGTTGGCTTTCCAGAACATCTTGAATCGCTTAAATCGGGGCTTCGGTGTGTGAGATATGATCTAAACTCCACAGTCTCGCAAATCTGCCGACATCCTTCTTTTGTTTGTTTTTTTGGTTTAGTCCTTTGATCATCGATGCTCACTCCAATTGACGTATTTAAGTCGGTTTTTTGAGGGATAAATAGACAATTATACATATTCAGACATTTATCATTTTACAAAAACAAACAGTCTTATTGATTCAGATTTCAGACTTCAGCACCACCTCTTAAAAATCAGAAGTGAAACCAGACTTCAGACTTCAGCACATCTTAAAAAACAAACGCCACCTTAGTCATTTTCATGGAGTCACTCATAGGCCATGGTATTACTTTATCTCCGAATTGATATTTTACGTATTTTTATCCGCATAACTTGATCTTTGACAATTTCCAATATGTTGTGGATTTATGTTATCTTATCGACGATCTGTTGAATCAGTTTTTTCTAGTCATTTGTATGTCTCCATAACAATTCCAACAAAAAGGGATTATACGCTTCCTTCCATAGAGTATCTCATACAATGCAACTTCTAAGCTAGTAAGGCAACTGTTGTTCTATGAGAACTCTACTAGCAGTGTTGTTCTATGAGAACTCTACTAAGTAGTGGCAGTTGATTGTGTCAATTGCCACTAAAGTCAAATTATTGCTAGTCTGATTTCATTTCTACTTTCTTCTTTTTATAATACGACTAATCGGTAAGGCTAAGTTGCCTAAACCGATTGGCAAAACACAGGCTCGTAGCATATCTTCCAATGTCCTTATCGTACTTTCATTTTTTCCATCAGCTTGAGGACGATATGTCAAAAACCATTGTGATGTGATGTCATTTCCACACTAGGATCTCAAAGGGTTTTAATTTTTCACACGCTTTTAATGCTCGGCTTTCACCCTTAAACACGTTAGGCACTTTGTGATGTGATGCCTTGATGTACCAAATATTTCGCCTTATGAGCATTACTTAGGGGTTGTTTACCCAAACACTTACCCGGTAAGCACTTATCGGTTAAATTCAACGCTATCACTTACCTTATTGGGTAAGATTTTAGTCCATTAAAACGATATCGTAGGCAAAAAATTACCCGCTAAGCGTTAACCGGATAAGAGCCGTCGCTCTCACTTACCGGGTAAGATTCTCGACCATTGCTTTCGCTCTTACCGGGTAAGATTATTGGTCATTTTCATATTCATCGGTTAAGGTAATATAACTTGGTAAGCTTGGTAAGCACTTACCCGAGTAAGCGTTTGGTAAACGGCCCCTTGGAATATCTATACATATCCCCAAATTGTCGACATGCGTATTCAGTATATGCACCATAACGCACCTGATATGGCACATACGTTTAAACGACGTGGAGCATATCATGGTTACCTTTGTCCATTTATTCGAGGACCAAAGGGTTCGTCATATGGCCCATACGTCTAGTCAACACGTGGATCAAGCAGTATACGCAACGCCATCAACACATATTAAAACACGTTTAACTTAACGAGTCGAGCTCCATAACATCAATGTTCGACTCGGCTCGTCCGAAAGCTTGATTAAATTTTTCGAGTCGAGCTGAGCCGAGCCGAGTCATTCGAACATACACTTTTTCAAGCCAAAGATGTTCGTATGTTCACAAATCATATAATCAAAGTATAAAAATTATTGAGGTCAAGTCAATAAGCGAGCTCATCGATCTCGAGTTAGAGCCCGTAAACAAGTATCAAACTCGAGCTCGAACATTGAATAACCTGCAACTCGACTTGACTCGTTAACACCCCTTCTTACACCTACATAGCTTGTTATATGTTACCATGAACCCTAACCTTATATTCGATTGTTGTTTCGACACATCACGCTAACCATTACACATCCTGCAGTTGCATGCCGAAGAACAGAATTCCGAAAAGAAAAGAGAAGCAAAAGCAAACCACTTGAATCACCCAAAAGTTCGATTTTATGGAAATAAACTCATGCTGACCGCCATTTATTCAAAAGATTGGAACGAAAAGAAGCACGAGATCATTTCAATTTTCAACCGCTATTATTCTGTACAAAACAACAGCACCTAGCAACAACTATATATGTTCAAGAAAAAGCAAACTATAATCGAAGATGCAAAAGGGAAGCCAACGAATAAAATGAATGATGAAAAAGAAAACCCAATCTAAATCGTACTCTAGAAAACAGATAAAAGTACCCGACTTATGATGCGTATCGTATGGTTAAAGGAGATGTCGGTCCAGATCCAGCATGAAGTGCTTTCACTAATGCGACAAATTTGCATAAATCGTCTTCACTGAACCACCTCAGCTTCCAAGTCATAGCTGCCGTACGGGATCCACGTTCAGATACGTCCCAAGGGAGGAACTCTGATGTAACGGATGTGAGAGCTAATGTCGTACATCTATCCTTCACGTCTATCACCTGAAAACGGATAAATGAATAAACCAAATTTGGACGAAGAATTTATTGATTCTATGGTCAACCATCAAAAAGATCCTTCCAAGTAAAAACCATCAACCATGGCCGTAACTGCTCGGGATGTAAAATAAAGCATCAAGTAACCGGAAAAAGATGAAGTGGTGATTTACCATTTCGAATGCATTGACAATAGAACAGCATGTATCAAGCGAGAAATATGGAGTAAATGTATCCTGTGAATCAAAACCGAATTGCACGATATCCTCAATGCACACCAGCATATGCCCTCCAAGAACAAACAACGATCTCGAAAACCATACATCCTCTAATAAAGAAAAGTAATGTTAGAAGACTAGACAAATAAAAGTAAATGACAATAAAGTCTATTTCACTACATTAGGTTTTACGATGATAATCATATTACGTAAATTTATAATCTCTTCAAAGATACAAAGTCGGTTTTCATTTATTGTACATTTGGTAGGCAGACGAGACTAAGGTAGGCGGGTGAAAGAATTGTAAAGGTTTTAGGGTTTTAATTTGACATGGGTAGTTTAGTAATTTACCAATCTTGTCCCATCACCCAGATTTTCCACCTATTTTGGTGGGACAAAAAAACAATCTAATCTCATGCCAAAAATGGCACAACAAGTTTTTGTACATTCCTGTCTCGTGCAGTCTCACGCACCAAATGCACCCTTAATGGTCCTGTAACCAACGACCTCACAAAGTACAGTACTTGCATACAAGAAGGTATTATTAATTTTCTTTTATCTATGAATTGAGAATAATATGTGTGGCAAGAGTCGAGTGGACTATAACATAAATACCTTCGAAGTTGCTGTTCCAAAACAGCACCATGGAATATTGAAGGATGTTTGTTTTTGACCCCCCGCATACATCTCTCTCAAACAAAGCAACCTGGATCTTATCCAAACTGATATGCACATAAAAAGCCAGGCCATCAGAAAGAATAAATTGGGATACAGATGTATAGACAGAAAAGCGTTGTTGTCGATTGCAACCACCATCATGTTCTAATTGAAGTTAGTAATCTCACCTTATCAGAGGAAACCCGGACTTCTTGGCATTTGAATGAAAGAGTTCCAATATAGATATAAGCAGCCTTGATTTCTCTATACTCCTAGTTATGAACATATACCTTGCCCCTCGTTTAGTGTACACCCTGTGACATCGATAATGGTATGATAATTCAACAAATAACAAAGGGACAAAAAAGAAAAAACTTGAACGTTGCTGGATATTTGTAGTAAAACAAGAGAAATTTTACCCAATGACATCACCCACGCTAGAGATGGCCAAACCCCGGCCTGGCGAGGGACCGGTTACGGATTTTCTAGAATTTTTGAGGCCCGACCCGGTAACAGTTTTTCAAGGAACCAAACTTTCAAGATCTTTACAAATTATAATACAAGTTTTTCAAGATTTTTTCAAGTAATTGTAATTATTAAAGTGTATTTCAATGCTCAATTTCAAAAATCATAATCATAAAACCTTGTATTAACATTTTTGTGTAAAAGGATTTGAAAAAAATATTTTTTTTTTAAACTGGGCCGGGCCTGAAACCGGATTTGGACCGGTTCTGAAGAACCAGGCTTCGGACCTAGGACCAGTCCTATAATTTTGGGTCGGGACTTGGACCAGCCGACCAGGTTACAAACCAACCTCCAAAGACCGGGACCAATTTAGGCCATCTCTAACCCACACCCATATTTGAGTGACATTGGCACGAGGTTTAAGCCTCATAAAAGGCCAAAAGTGGTCATTTCCATTGGTTTCCCATTCCTGTTCCCCACTCCCTTACAGGCCTCCAGTCTCCACTAAGATTATTCTTGTAGATACAGGACAAGAGAAGTAAAAATAAAAACAAAATATAAGAAATATACAGACTCCCAGAATAAATTAATGTTTCATTCAGCACTTGGTAGAAAATCCATCTTTCTGAAATGCAATTTACCACAAGTCCTTTTAGTAAATCGTTAACAAATACTAAATTCATTTCACATAACCATTTTAAAAGATTTTGTTTGGATCTATCTTCATAGCATTGAAAGGCTAGGTACTTAAACAACACAAAAGTGATTAGTGAAAAAGAATTATCATTAGAAGAAATTTATCATGAAATTGATTAGTTAAGATAATAGATAATGGATCAAGAAAGAAGTGTCCAATTCCAGATAAGTTTATATTAAGCTAATAAGAAACAAAAAACTAAAAAAATTGGGATGTAAATATTGCTTAAAAAGAGAGAAAACCACAAGTATCGTTGAGTATTCAACAAAACCAAAAAGCCAAAAGGCTCAGGTGGTGTAGGTTGGAACGAGTATTGAAGTGCTGACTCACTTACCTCACTGCCTGAAGTCCTAAACCTACTAAAACCTCTTTGACATCTTCAGTCCCGAGGCAACCTACTAGACTTGGGATATATCCTGCAAAATGGCAATGAAAGGAGCTGAATAGAAAGAATAAGATACAACTTGCATAAGTGGTATTAAAGGATTTATAACCAATTCTAATTTGCATAATCGTCATACCGCAACAAACCTAACCTGACCCATCATGTTGGCCATTGAGGAGCAGAACATACAACTTGTATTCAGAGCTCAGTAATAACGACACTCCACTGTTGATTAACAAAACCGGAAACAAAATATAGTCAGAGAATAAAGAGCATCTGTTTAACCAATGATACAACACTTTGACACAAATTCAGCCACCATATTATCATTTAAATTTGAAGAAGACAACAAACCAAACCAAACAAACCCAATGTGTCCCACCTGGAGGTGGGGTTTGGGGAGGGTGGGATGTAGGCAAGCCTAACCTCTACCCCGAAGAGTAGAGCGGTTGTTTTCATTAAAATCCCCGGCATGTGCAAATTGTGCAAAAGGAAAAGATAAAACTTGCTCAAACGAAAATAATTAAATACATAAATAATAATTAGAAATTATAAATTATAAATTATAAATTATAAATTAAAAATTTTGAATAGAAAAAAGGAAGAACATGAAAAAGGAAGGCAGTGTTAAAATTTAAATGAATCAGATTTAAGCAACAACAATCAAACAGACAAATAAACAAAATACAGACAGAAGCAGGACAAGAAATTATAACCAAGGCAGGAAGGCCGACATACCCTATTCTAACCCAGGAGATCTAACTGCCGACCCACTAACCCTACACCCAACCTCTATTTCTCCAGATCCTTTCATCCTGCCCCAGCTAGATACCTATTTCCACCCCTAGTCAGCTACCCTAATCTTGCATCAGAGGGGGGGGGGGGGGGGGGGGGGGGGGGAGAGACAGATGGAGACTTGCTAAGGACAGTCATTGTTCAATAAACAATATATCTTGCTGAGCAAATTGGTTTTACACTCAACAATCATCATATGAAATGTAAATTCTCTTGTAGTCACACTCACAGAGAGACAGTTGCAGTGATTGTCCTTGGTAGCTTTTAATATCTCTATGAGCTGCTCTTTCTCATCTTATAGCTCGCTATAAGTGTTTAGGGCATAAAAGATGTACACTACAAGCAGAATCCCTAAATATAAGTATAGTGGTGCAGCCACATCTGAACAGAGATATAAAGAAACCCTGTCCATCATTCCAAACATACTACAAGTTACAAATAAATGCAGTACGGGTTTCCGTCCACGCTTTCTCAGTATGTTAATAAACTAATGCTCGCTCGGAGCATGAACAGGCTACATTGTGGTTACAGAGTAATTGATACTATTGAAATGTATGATAGCATAAGATTGAGAGCAAACCCCATAATGGTCACAAAAAAGGGTTTACAACTACAATCCTGGTCCAGATACAACAAATATGTACACAAGTAGATGTGGTTATTTAATCATAGGAGATATATGACTTTCTTGGGGGTGCTTTAGTAAGAATATCTGCACCTCAAGCGAACTCGTTTTTCTCCCAAATTTTCCATGAGAATGTGGCCATCTATGTCAATTATAAGCCTTGTCCCATTATGTTGGAATAGATTGTGTACCATGGGTTAATACATTGTCCATATAGAGTAAGAAGTTATAAATGAACATAACTTATGTTCACCACCAGGCCTCTCATGCATAGTAACTCATATACATGAGCCATGAATGCTAAGTTTAGTATGGGCGCTCGTTGTGTGACAGCTTCATGCTTTTTATTGAGCCATAAGACAATATTACCAACAACACAGTGATGAACGTCCATCATCTCATTCATCCTCCCAATATGAGTCGACATAAGAAGAAAAAGAGAAATGTCCAACTGAAAAGGATAAATTTTCCTTTCTTGGATTATTTTTCAGATACCTAAAAGTATGCCTATCTTAACATACAGAACTCATAACTTGTTGATTTTGGGCCGTATGGGTGTAAATCAACTTGCAACAAGCTGTTGGTAAATCACCTTGCAACAAGCTGTTTGTAAATCACCTTATTCTATAGCTTCACCCTCTTCTACTCGAACTTCGCACTTGCATCCGAAAGAATATTAGTTACAACCCAATAATCTGTTTCCTTTCATTTTAGAGTTTATCTGCCATGGAAAACGAAGTATGAAGATCGAGCAACTTCGACACCCATGCAATATCGTAAGTTCGTAACTGACCAAAATCTTTGACCAATAACTCTTCAGCAGTTCAGCCAACACATATTTTAGTCAAAAATCTCAGTGTGAATCATGACCTATAAATCTATAATCACTATCTACAGAGTAAATCGTTGCATACAAGGATATGTAATAAACATCATACAATCTGCATCACTCTGGAAATACAGTGGGTTTCTTATGGCCATTATAAGCCTCCCAAACAGTGCTGTCAGAGACTAATTTGATCCATATGGTGACTTTTCTAACCAGCCCATCCACCTCCCTTTCTGCTTCAGCATGGACAGAGCAAGTGGGGATAGTCATATAAATTTCCTCCTTGAGATCACCAAGAAGAATAATACATTTTTTAACCTGATCATTGTATATCCAACCTAAGCTTGCAGCAAATGACATGAATGTTAGTTATTGTAGCATTTTAGCTACTAGACGAAATGCCTCACCAATGGGCCTTTGACCTAGCGGTATCCAGTATCCCAACCTTCCTAGAGGTCAAGAGGCTTGAACTGATGACTTCCACCCCGTCAAGGTGACACCCTACCACTGAGTCATTGGCCGTATATAAATATTATATAGTTCAGAAAAGAAAAAAAAAATCTCCTTCAATAAGAAGAATGTGAGTAAAGCCACATGCTACGAGACTCGACTTCTACCTTTCCATAAACACATCCGGATTGTGTTCAAGTGCGAACCCCACTTCCAGTTAACCTAGTTCGTCCCTTGAGAAATAGAGAAAAGTTCTCCAAGTCAAAGCCTTCATTCCTTTCAACATGATCAATTTCCAATTTTTTATAGCGCCCTGCCTAAATATTAGAAATAGACAAACAAACCTACAAAGAGTTGAAAAGACTGATAAGATGAGAGATACTCATAAGAAAATACATGAGCTTAACGGTGCCGAGTGCTAGAGCCAACATATGATTTTCTAGGGGTAGATCTATAATTACATGATCATTTTCAAAGGACAACAACATCCAAACAGAAGTATTCATCCAACCTTCCGGAGTGAACCACTTGTCTTGGCATTTTTCCTGTCTTCATGAACTTGTGAGAGATCCTTGACTGAGCTATTTGGAACCCCTTATCAACTACTACCAAAGTCATGTTTCCTCGGAAAATTTCTAGCTTCATGCCAAGGTAAACCCTCACATATAGGAGGTGAATCCTTACAAACAAGCAAATGAGTCATGGCATCACAATAACTTCATCCACCAGGGAACTCCCTTGCTCATGCTAAAACCATTTTTTCATTTAACTCATTTTGTTCAGATATGAATAAATGTTCTTCTTAGCATTAAAACATTTCAAACATCTTTCATTAACTTGGTAGTCAAACACAATTCACAACCAGAAACTTTGGGAGGACGCAGAAAGACAATTTTAGGCAAGATTTTTTCCTGGACAGAACGTATATAGAACTTCCATTGTCAGGTCAAATACCGGGCTACAATCACAGGTCGAAGGCGCCTTAATGGCAAGGAATCAAATCAACAAGGATTGATGCTATAGGGCCCTTGTAGCAACATGCAAATGCTTGTAGATAGCTTCATCAATGACATTGCACCCTCGGGAAGCACCAGATGACAACTTATTCCATGGTGATTGCTAGGATAGACAACTCTGATTAGCAAGGATTCTAGGTTGTAGCCCGGAATGTAGATTGCTATTGGGCTTGAACAAGGGTGGACAGTGGTCTATAACCAGAATTGAAGATGCTATTGTACTTGAACAAGGGTGGACAGTGGTCTATGATTTACAACAATCTACAGAGATGGCGCTCTGGAAGTGGTGATGTAAAGACAAATGTTTTTCAATATTGCACAGGATTATTGTTAACCAACCGTGCGATCTCAGCACTTCGGAACCCTGGAAGTGGCAAGTTAGCATGAAACACTCGAGAAAGGACTTGGATCGAGAAACGAACACAAGTACAAAAGACGAGAGAGTTTGTAGGCAAAGCTTGTTCGCGTTACTACTTGATAACTTTCATGGATTTATTGGGACAATTACAAAAGAAGACTCCATTTATTTACAGCTTGGAACATCCTAGGACAAGAATCTTGTAGTTCCTAGAAGCCTTCTAGGTTACACAATATATAATTCCCTATGAGCATCAAGATTACTCTAAATGTGTCCTGATCTAGAATATAAGATACAAGGAAATACTATAACATTTGGAAATGCTCTATTAACTGCATAGCTTAGATATCACTCACATATATAACTTATACATGCAAACATAATAAAGAGCCCTTTTGGGGACAATTCTAAGCCAGGAACTCCTGATGTAGCTAAATTGAACTTCCCCAAAAGACACACATGCCAAACACAAAAGGTCATGGGAAAGTAACTCCGTTCCAAGTTAGAGACATAGTTTGAAGATTATCAATATGAGTAAGTCAAACTTTCAAGAAGTTCAATACTTGGTAACTCATCTTTTGGTAACCAAAATATTCATCGAGCCAATTGCATCCCAATCAAAGCAAGTGGCAAAGTATGTAAGACTTTAGATGGTGTTATGTGTATATCCATCAACCTTATTATAGTTAATATGCTCCTCATATGGTTAAGTGAGAGGTTGGTTACATGCAGCAATACAGTCTATGTCAGGTAATGCTCAACCTCATAATGGTGGGCTTGTACTGAGCAAGCAGGATGCAGATAAAAAACAAACTTCATTAATGGTCGTCAACACGAGTGCAGAAAGTCTACGTAACACGTATTTGTACTTCAAATAATATGGCATAACACAGAGGATTTAGATTTAATGTTCTAAATATGTGCATATACCTTTTACTGCACCCGGATGGCTCCTCAAGCAAACAATTGCAACACACACATTGCCTACATGTTTCCTGAACCCCAAAATCTGCAAGATCTACTTTGAAGTTCTTTAAGATTAATTCTTCAGTCTCAGGGCCTGATAGATTCTTTTCAGGAAGAATCTCCCCTTTTGCAGTAATGGAGTGTATCCCAGAAACCAACATCTGGAAATCATTCATACCAGCCTCTAGTCTACAGGCCTCTTGTACATCATGTGCACTGTAATTCAATTTATGTGATGAATTTCTTACAATGTGATCATTAACATCATGTGTATGTGCCGTCTTCTCTGTTAGTGAAATAACTCTTGGCTTTGGTTTTCTTTTGCACATTTTCTTCTCCAACCAATTTGCTTCTTGCTTCACAAGACCGACTATTTCCCCATCACGCAGACTTCCTTCATAATTGTTGCCTAATTGTTCAGAATCCCTAAGTTCTGTACTGAAGGTGTTCATAGTGAAAGGAGACAGTGAACATGAGCCATTTTCTGTAAACTGAGACACATCACGCCTTCTGTCTGAGTTTAAATCTTCAGAAGGGACAAATGATAGGTGATCCATACTTCTTGAAAGATCATCAGCTGTTGATTCATTATTATGTATATGTGATCCAATTTCAAAAGAATCATCTCCACTGTCACTGGTATGGCTATCTGAAGATGCCACTGAATATGACTCAGCAGATAGCTGAAGAAATTCTTCCTCCAAGTTGTGGCGACGATGCAGAATGTCCTCTTGATAATGAGGCGGTGATCCTGCATAAGCTGAGGGTGAACGGGCCTCAATAATATCATCCAGAGTGTCCAAAGGCATGAAACTACTGTTTGAACTAGTCATTTCAACCTTGATACCATTGTTTGAAAATGTCCCCTCCTCTCCGAACTTAATATTTCTAGTGGAATTAAGCCCTTTATCATAATGGGATTTCAGTTTCATATGATTTGAAATAGACCCGTCTTCGTGACCAAGGTTCAGAAGATAACTTGACGCCGATTCACCAACTTCATTAGGGTACTGCTGTGATACAGTACCGGTAGACAAATCATCGTATGGGTAATAAGATTCTGGAAGTTCCATACCATGCCCTTCAACAAAAACTTCAGCAGAACGAGATACATATCTTGATGTTTTTCCAAAATGCTTTACCCTTCTCTTCTTACTAGAATCCTTTTCTTTGCCGAGAATCAAGGCAAGCCTACTCTGCATATCATCACCCTTCACGTGGTCAGCAGAAACATGATTCATCCACCGGTGAAACTCCTCCAACCATAAAGCAGAACGCTCCCTTTTCATGAACTCAAGTTTGTTAATGAAATCAACTATTTCAGCTCCCTTACTTGAATCAGCCATCTCCTGTTTGATCTGATCATCATCGTCACACGAGTCATTATCAGAATATACAATTACGCTTGCTGCTTCACTGTCAATACTGGCAACACGAGATAGCTTCTTCTGAAAAATAGGTCAAAATGGTCAAGCAGATTCAAAAAATCATGCATGTTATGTAGACCTGTATGCAAATTATGAACAAAAATCAATTTACTAATTACCAACCATTCTTGTGTTAACGCTCCCCTCTGCTTCAGCCTCATATTTGGCTGGGGAATAAAACCCAAAGCTAGCTGGCTGCTTATGCCTACTGGCAATGATAATCTGTCGCTTCCAGACCTCTCTAGTTGAGATCTTTTTGCCATCCAATATCAGCTGTAGTGTTGGACATAAAAGAGAACACTAAATGTAGCATAAAAGAAGTGAACTGGATAGGCAGTAGCATAAAGTGTCCACCATATCAGCATCAATGACAATTAGTAAAATAATATATATAATTTTCCAATTCTCACCTTATCTGGATCAGAGAAGAAGCTATAGACTTGTGGTCTGTACCAGTTGGCAGAACATACTGGATTTCCTTCTAACCACAAAGTTTGTAGTGACGGAAGACCCGCTAGGAGTTCCAGCTCCGAAAAGTTAGAAATAATATTGTAAGAGAGATCAAGCCCCTCAAGTGATTTTAGATTTTCCACCCCACGCATAGTAGTAAGAGCATTGTTCCTCAACACTAGTTTCACAATTTGACATGAGACCTGCATACAAGAATACTTTCCTTACAACTAGTTTCAGATATATACCTCCGTATGTGTAAACATGCATGCTAAAGATAATTTCTACTTATAGGTGCACTCAATAGGACATGATCAATTACAAGAAAAATAAGTATATTGACCAGATTATGAACATAAAAACCATCAATAGATCAAAACAAACGCATCAAACTGTACCATGAATGCATTTTGCTCTTATCTAAACAGTTTTCCGTATCAGATTTTGATGGTTCATTTATCCAAACAAACGCTCTTGGAGAGATAAATGTAACATGCTTAAACCAGATAGAAGATTATCAAATGAATATCAGGTACAAATATCTAATTTCCTGAAAAAGAGCAACAAAGTGTACTTGTGGGAAACTGATGAGCAAAATATAAGAGAAACTGGTCAGAACGCACACAATTAAGGGATACTGATATTACAAGATGAACTTGTTTGTAGAACGATGAGGATCTTATGAGATGCTTCTGACGAGCCTATTTAAGTAAGTTATTTATTTGCAATAGTAATAACAAGTTACTACCTTTCTTGTTCAAGTCTTGCAAGATTTTCATCTATCTATATACAGAAGTTGCCGTGCAAAATTACCATGCTCAAGCAATCACAGACTATGCATCGTCCTACTTATGTTATTATTTATTATAAATCTTAAGTGTAGTATTCTTGCCACAGGCATATTTAGATGATTCAAAGATCCCTAACATAACTAGATATAGCACTCAATATAAAGATACTTATATGACTAATAGCAACTGACTTGTAACAGAATTACTCTTGAAAACTATTCTTCGTCACATGTAATTACCATTTTCAGGGACGAAATGGACAATTTATCAAAAGAAAAGTGCCAGCATAAAATGAAAATTTTAATTACCACTATTTTCACGCTTCCCCAAGTCATTAAGACCAACAACTTAATTTGATGTATGCCAACCATGAATAAATGTAGCATCTTCGCAACAGTTTAAAAATACTCATCTCGTGAAGATCCATTTGACCCCTAGAAGACAGCCGTACATGCTCATTTAATTTCTAAAAATGTTTTCACTCTTTTTGTATCACCAATGAAAACATAACATCAACTTCTTGCTTCAAAGTCCAAACTGGACTTCTCTTCTAAAATAGTTGTAAAAAATTCCAAAGTGAAGATACCAAGTGTCCATGGGAGGGGCCAAAGGCCCAGGATACCCTTTCCCAAAAAAAAAAGTGTCCATGGGAGTGATGCAGACAAGAGAAAATTGTTGGTTTCCCATAAATCATGAATCTGGGTATAACTATGAAAATATAAACGTACAGTAATCACCAGATTTCAAAAATCTTGGACAATTACACAAAGATTTGTACCATATAATGATTGTGCATATAAATTGTTTGATAGCCAATCTCGCAAAGATTTGTACCATATAATGATTGTGCATATAAATTGTCTGATAGCCAATCTCATCACTTGGACATGTATTGGAGTTTGATTCATAAAAGTACAATAGTTTTGTGTAGATACACAGAAACTGCATAATTTCATTTAACCTTACCTTACTAAATGATGAAATCGTTCTGAGTTGATTAAAACCAAGGTCCAGGTGCTTCAACTTGCTACATCTCCAAAGATTATCCACTTTAGCAAACTTGTTCCTACTTAGATCAAGAGTTTCAACAACAGGCAGAAGTCTCAAAGAATCATCCATTAAAACCAAACCATTATAAGCACAAGAAACGAACGACAATCGCTTCCATTGAGGAGAGTCCTCTATCTCAGCAATCCTACTAGCAAAAACATGTCGAAGCGCATCCTGATTCACCTCAACAACAAAGGAAAACCAAGTCAAATTACTACTTTTACAACTGTCAACTAGAAGTAGAATTAATCCTAATTTTCATTAGAATCTGTCCATCTCATAATGTAAAAATTGAACATGAAGTTCCATGAAGAAATGCACAATCAATCTTACAGTTGAATTGTGACAAATAATCTTCTCCAGCGTGTGCCTAAGTTCAAGAAGACCTCGAGCAGCAGAGGTGGAGAGATCGCATCCACGAAGTTCCAGAACCTTCAAGCGACCAAAAGGCAGCAAACACACAGGCGTAGGGTCTCTGCAGGACGGCGGTGGTAACACAGATATGACTTTAAGTGACGTAAGTATCCGGAGGATCCGTCGGAGCTGTTCAAGCGCGCGGTGATCGCCGAGGTCGGAGACGTAAGCACGGAGGTAATCAACCGGAGCTCCGGCGAGAAGCCTCTCAAGCTCCGCCAATGATTCGAGCCTGGATTGAACATAGTGGAGACCAACCGGATTCAGCTTCAGAACAAGGGTTCCTTCGATCAAAGGACCAACCTGCTTCTCCACGAACTTCACTAGCGATTCCAAATACCGATCTCCGGTGACAATTGCAGCCATGTTGACTTAGAGAAATGAGATGAGATGAGGGTTTCGGGGAGTTGAGGTGAGAGAAACCGCCATGGTTGTAGAGAGAGAAGGTGAATAAAGCTGTCGATTTTGGAGGTAAAACCGGAACGCATAACACTGTTCCCTGATACTTTCCATCCCTAATTCACCATTACCATTACCATTTTTCATCTGTTGAATTCTGCATCAAATCGAATTACAGTCTTTGTTTGATTTTTTAGAACATAATATGATTTGGTTTCCATGTGTAAAAGTTTCGAATCCAACCCTATTGGATCGTTTCATCCGGTTTATATGATTAATTGAATCGAATCAAACCACATTATATATTGGAAATTTGGAAACTATGCTTATTCTTTTACCTACCTCAAAAAATACGGGTGATCATAGGATGGGTCGGGCAAGGTTCGGTGGAAAAATCAATAACCCCGCACTTTGGGTTTCGGATTTCGGATTACTACAGGTTCAGGTTCGTCGGGTTTCGGGTTGGTTCAGTCGTGTTTGGGGTATAATTATATGCAAAAAGTTTATAATATTCGATCGCTTTTTGACGATGAACTCAATTAGTTGAGAGTATTGATAGTAGGTTTAAGCTCTAGAAAATACTACGAACAACTTGAATTTAAAATTTTTGAATGATAATTAGATAAATAAATATATTTATAATTAATATATATATATATATATATATATGTGTGTGCCGGGTTTTCGGACGGTTCGGGTGGCAAGAAATCAAACCCAACCCGAACCCAAATTTCCCCAAAAATTCATGTTTCGGATTTCGGAGCATTCGAATTTTACACAAACACCTCATTTTCTGTTCGGATTCGGTTTGGGTTTGCGGGCCCTTTGGGTTTTTGCACACCCCTAAATATTGGTGGCATATTTTGGTTCAATGAGAGCAACTCCAACAACTATGTTAAAAGCAACCAATCAGTTCCAGTCCCAAGGGCAGGTAAAACGAGGCCTCGACGGATAGGAACTCCTACTCTTACTATAGTTTTGCGATCTCTAAGCGGGATTTTCTTCTCTTCTACCGTAGATTGGCGTAGGATACACAACCCAAGCCATTGTTCTTTTCTATTGTTATTTTTTATTTATTACTATTACCAAATCAAATTACTGGACCAATTGAGCTCATATTCATCACTGTAAGAATTGGGTTCAAGCTTTCCCAAACCCTTTCTCATAAATGGACTCCTAACGTAGGGGTTTCTCTCGCTTTTGGTATAGTGGGCCTCCAGTTTTTTTTTTTTTTTTTTTTTTTTTTGGGGGGGGGGGGGTGGGGGGCTCGCACGACGGGCTATTAGCTCAGTGGGTAGAGCGCACCCCTGATAATTACGTCGTTGTGTCTGGGCTGTGAGGGCTCTCAACCACATGGATAGTTCAATGTGCTCATCGGCGCCTGGCCCTGAGATATGGATCATCCAAGGCACATTAGCATGGCGTACTCCTCCTGTTCGAACCGGGGTACGGGCTGGATCACTAGCTTCGAACAAGAAGATTTAAATGTATAACTTTTTTAAGTGAATTTTATTTTTCTATTAGAAGGGGTTCACACATGTTCTGCAGTACTCCCTGTGAATACTTTGCCGGTATGCAAAGTTTTTAATGTTAATTGAGTGTTCGGTTCTCCAATAGATTGACCTGCAATAATACCTACAGCTTCTCCCAATTGGACCAGGTCGTCATGATTGGACTCCGGCCATAACATAATTGTCAAAACGATCAATATGTAGAATCAGAACACGTGATCACTGAGATTCGTGCGAGAACATCTACAAACTGCCTCTAAAAATACCAATATGAGTGACATATTCTGGTTCAATGAAAGCAACTCCAACAATTATGCTAAAGTTTTTTCTAAAATAGAGTAAAAAAATAAAATCTCTAAAAATATTTGCATCCAACTCCAACAGCTATTCTATTTTAACAACTATAGTATTAATTATCTTATTAAAATATTTAATTTATTTAATTATGTTATTAAAATATTCAATATATGGAAAGTTGAGAGAGAAAAAAAATTATTTTTAGGGGGTAATAATTAATTTTGGGGAGAAACTATCTATTTAAAGATTTCTCTAAATTTAGAGATTTTTACAATTTCTATTCTCTTTTCTCTATTTTAGCATGGAGGATAACATAGTCATTGGAGAAATAAAAATGCTAAAATCCCTATCTTTTCCATTTTAGCATAGCGTTTGGAGATGCACTCGGCGGCTGATGCTAACGAGAGGCTTGGGATCGAACAAGGGACATATCTTGTATTTGAACAAAGTAATTCCGTTCATTTACCAATTGAGCTACACGTTGGTGGCGGGAAGCTACGAGTGTCCAAAAATACTAGAAAATCGAGAAACTTAGTCAAACTGTTTTATTCGAAACCAAAAAAAAAGATAACTAGAAAATATGAAAATCAAAAAACCGAAAAAATTGGGTATTTGCAGGTCGGTTTTCGGTTTTGAATTTTAGGTACCTACGGGTACACAAACCGAATCGGATATAATGTATATATAATATTTAATTTGTATTATTATTTATTTATTTATTAACCTAAAGTTAAGTGAGTAAAAATCTTTTATGTTTTGTTGTTAATCATTATGGTGGATGATTAAATTTGACGTTATGAAATCATGAAGTGTCGACGTTAACCACAAAATGGATGTTTTTAAACAATTAAATTTGTAGTTTTTTGATTATTTGTATTTATTTGTTGTGTAATTGTTTTAAATATTATATCTCGGTACTATTTTTATATTGTAAATGATATATATTATAACTATGGCTAACCGTGAAGCGAATCGCCGGTAACCGTCATATTTCGGTTCGATTCAATTCGGTTTGGTTCAGTTCAACATACGGTTCAATTTCAGTTCGGATAACTAGGTATTTGCCTCATATGGTTCGGTTTATATTTTCATTACTAAACCGAACTGTGAACACCCCTACCGGAAACTATGTTTATGTTTGACAATGTTTTGAAGAACTAGTTGTGTGGAGATGAAATTTTTTATTAATTCATATTTAATGCAATTTTTCGTTAAAAACAAAAAGTTTTTATTATATATATAGATCTGTTTATATTAAAATCAAGTTAAATCATATAATGAAAATATAAAAAGTAAAATTTGATGATGATATATGTGGATTTAACAAGTAATAGGTGTGCATTTAGCTTACCCTAAAAAAATCAGATATTTGTAGGGGTTCAGTAGGAATAAGCACATATTGAACATAATTATCAGTTGTTAGCAGTTGGTTTTTTTAAAAGTTGTACTAAAGCAAAATTATAACATTTACCCTTCAATTTTAAGGGATGTTCAAATGCATAGTAATATGTTTATAAGACTACCAAAATATTGTATAGAGAAAAGTTTAAACGAGAACGCTAACTATTTAAGAAAACAAGATAAAGACAAAAAATAGCAGATCGTATACAAAATCGTATGTGCTTTTCCACTACCCGAAAAATTCGGACGCATCACGCATGCCATGTCAACAGCGACTCACATCTCGCGCGCATAGTCGCGTGAATCATATATGATAATATACGTGAATCATATATGAGTTTATATGTATTCGGTTGTTTTCGTGTTTTCTTAAATAGATGTTGTTCTCGTTTGAACCCACCTCATATCTTATAATATAACATAGATATGATTAACTTTTATCTATTTTTGTTGCAACATTTATATGAAATAACATCTCAGACTATTAGCAAATGAAGACTCGTGCAAATATATTCTTATCAATCTATTGTCGTCATCTACAAGTAATAAAAATGGTAAAATACAGAGTATCGATCCATAGGGAAATGTGTAAAAGTTAAATAATTATTAGTCTAGTAAAAAAAGATGATTTCAGATAGTGAATTCGAAGAAATATTTTTGGATGGGTTTTTAACAACTGCTTTGATGAAAATAAACGTCTTTAAAAGGAGCAAGAGTGTACGGGTCCGTCAAAACCATTAACAATTAAATCTAGTGATACGTTGCAACTAATTTTAACCAATCATTAGCTTTTCTAAGGCACTCTTTTGAGATTGAGAAGGACAAACATTTATAGACTAACTTTAATATTTCCAAAATAAAGTAAAGTCTAGGCAATGACACATTCCTTTCCCCATAATTAATTAAAGAAAAAAAAAACTCATAAAAACACTTTGTAAATAAATCTAGAGTAAACTACGATTTTCATCCCTATGGCTTGATATTTATAACGATTTTCGTCTCTAGTCTTTTAAAACTGTTTTTTTGTCCCTATGGTTTCTATTTACTTTCATTTTAGTCCCTTCATCCAACTTTATTAAAATTAAATGTTAATACATCCAAAAAGTAAATAAACAAATTACATATTTGGTCCTTGTGGTATATAAATTTTGGTATACTATAGCGTGAGGCATGACTTGTAGGGGGGAATTTGCTTAACATTATACATATAAATATTTGTTTTCTACTATTATTTAATGAGATAATGATATTGCACATTTTAAATTAGATTATATATTAAAAACAAAAATAAGAAAATAAAATGATAAGAAAATTTACTATGGTGTTACAAAAATCATGCATTGAGCCATGACATGCCATAGAATTAACGTGACGTCAAACACAATCCTTAAATCTTATGTTATTTAGAACCTTGATATATATATATATATATATATATATATGTGTGTGTGTGTGTGTGTGTGTGTGTGTGTTTAATTTAAATATTAAACAAATTTGACTAATTAACAAAATTAAAGTTTAAATGAAAATTTAGAATAGTGGGAGTAAAGTGCATTTAACAAAAAACAACCGGTTGTTATAAAATAAGACTATTTTTTCGAATTTTATTAAACTTTTTCCAATGTAAATCAATAGATAAAAATATTAATTTTAGAAGATTTAAACCTAAAGCTTTGAAGAAAATATCATGTATTTATCAGTATTTTTAATGAAATTATTTGATTATTTTTATAATTAAAGTTATTATAATTATGAAAAAAAATACAATATAATTAATAGAAAAATAAATGTTTTGATGAAATACAATATAGTAAACTACAATTTTCGTCCCTGTGGTTTACCACTTTCTTTGAAAGTGGTCCTTGTGCTTCAAAAACTGCAATTATCGGCCCATGGTTTGCATTTTGCTTTGAAAGTAGTCACTCGTTGTCAACTCCGTTAAAATTGTCCGTTAGAGTCAGGGGTATTTTCGTCCAACCATGTTTTTTTCTCTCTTTTTGCATTTTTTTTTTGTTTTTTTCTTATTTTGGTTTAAATCATAAAACATGAGGGACCAAATTGTAATTTATTTAATTTTTGTAATGATATTATGTATTAAAATATTAATATTAATATATATATATATATATATATATATATGTATATAATGTCTGTACATATATACATATATATATATATACAGATCGCAGGGACGAAGCCGACCGCCGAAGAACCCATCTCCTTCCCATCGTCGGCCACCCTCTCCCCCCATCGTCCTCCTCTTGTACATCAAGCTTTCGCGCCAAACCGATGAAACTCTTGACATATATATGTATATAATGTCTGTACATATATATGTATATAATGTCTGTACATATATATATATATATATATATATATATATATACAGATCGCAGGGACGAAGCCGACCGCTGGAGAACCCATCTCCTTCCCATCGCCGGCCACCCTCGATCTCTCTCTCTCTCTCTCTTTTCTCTCGATCTCTCTCTCTTATCTCGATATCTCTCTCTTCTCTCTTATCTCTCTCTGTGTATCTCGATCTCTCTCTCCCTTCATCCTCCCCAACCAGAACTGGGGCGGAAGTGGTGATCGGTCGGCGGTGGGTCACGATTTTCGTCCAGGTAGTGGGTCACGAACTCACGATTTTCGTCTAGGTGGTGGTCCAGCAGTGGAGGTGGGGGTTGTAGGTTGCTCTCGTTGGTGGCGATGGGTTTCTGACCGGCGACGATGTCCTCGTCGGTGGACCATCGCTTGCCGACGCCGGCACCTTCTCACCGGTGATAGAGATAGATAGATGTATATATGTATATATATATATATCTGAGATAGAGAGAGAGAGAGATAAGAGAGATAGATCGAGAGAAAAGAGAGAGAGAGATAGATCGAGATATAGAGAAAGAGAGAGAAGACGACCTCACCGGAGGCTCATCGGAGAAGACGATCTCGCCGGAGGCCTGCCGGAGAAGACGACCGGAGACGATACAGATTAATATATATATATATATATATATATATATATATATATGCATATTAATATATATATATATACTCTATATATATTCATATTAATATTTTAATAATAATATCATTAAATAAATTAAATAAATTACAATTTGGTCCCTAATATTTTTATGGTTTAAACAAAAATAAGGAAAAACAAAGAAAGATTGCAAAAGGAGAGGTAAAAAACACGTTTGGACGAAAATGCCCCTGACTTAACGGAAAAATTTAACGAAGTTAACGACGAGGGACTACTTTCAAAGGAGTTGCGGAATAACACTTTAATATTAAAGGAGTTGCGGAATAAACACTCAGAAACAATATTAAAGGAGTTGCGGAATAACACTTTAATATTCAATAATCAATGAAACAGTGAATCAAAAGAACAACTTGCAAACTTTATTGAATGATTATAAAGATACAAGATTCAACACTCAACCTCAATATTGATGAACAGACTCATCAATACGAATTTTACTTCTCTAGAATTAGGATTACAGACCTTGAGGTTGATTCTCTCTATTAAAACAAAAACTCATAATTCTAAAAATTTAATTTAAACTATTCTGACTAATTCTATATATATTGAAGATAAAAGATAATTACAAATAATAAAAGACCTTCAAAATAATCTTCCATCTTTATCTCCAAGCTTTCCATAATCTTCAAACTTTATCTGCAATAATCTTGATAATCTTATAAGCAGTACTAAGTCTTCAGCAGTATTAATACTTTGAGCAGTATTAATGTTCAGCAGTACTAACTACTAGCAGTATTAAAATTGCTTAGCAGTATTAACCTTGACTTAGTAGTACTAATCTTGTTCAGCAGCATTAACTTCACTTAGCAGCATTAATCTCAGAAGTAGTAATCAAGATTCTTCTAGCAGCATTAATTGTACTTGTATTTCTGAATTTCCCAACAGTGGATTTGGTGAAAGGCATTCAAGGGACCATTAAGAGCTTTCTAGTGGAAAGGAATTCTACCTCAACTTCTCATCTCCTCAACTTTAAGAGCATCTAAGTTTATAAGGTTTCTATAAAACCTAATTTGTGAGTTTTCACTAAACCTTTCAAATGAGATACATATCTTGTGTGTTATTTATTATGTCTTCATATAAAAATGTACCTATCTGATCACCTAATAAGTTTGACCTAACTGTTACTTTTGAGAATATTGGGGTTTTGGTGGTTATGTTTGATGTGGATTTTAATGAAGATATTATTGACACTATTTGGTTATGATTATGTACTATTATGGGGACTATGGATATCGTTCTTGAACTTGCATATTTTAGCTGGTTGTGCCTAAAATGTGATGGAGACTATGTGAAATATTATGCATGCGTCTTATTGACATGGAAATATAATGTATATCGGATGAACTATGAGTAAACGCCAAGGTTCTAAAAAACGCGCCATGGCGCCGAGGCGCCACCTTGCTGCCACGTTTTTACCCTTGGCGTCGATGTATGGCGTTAGGCTTCATAAGGCGCGCCTTGGCGCGTTATGGCATTACGTTACGTTATGGCGTTATAAGGTTTTAGGGGGGAAATTGTACTTTTTTAAAACTTTTAAATTTACACGATAAAAAAGTAAAAATCTAAAAAGTCAAAATTAAATATTTTAAACCCTAGAATTTCACTTCTCCTTCTCCCTTTCTCTCCCAGTTTCTCAATTCTCAGTCACGATCACGAGTTCATGACTCACGAAGACACGAACTACATACGATTTTGACTTCAAAATCGAAGTTCTTCAATCTATTAGATTTGATGCTAAAAGCCTAAAATACAGTTTGTTTCTCGTCACCCCTGATCCATCTCATTTGCGTTCAGGAATTGGGAACAAGTTTATTAGAAATATGAAGTCTTTTGCGTAATGGTATTTGGTGTTCTTGGTTGTATGAAGAAGCATCCATTCCTGCGTTTGATTTTGATTGTGTGTCTTGTGATGTATTTGCAGTTGAGTGTGTTAAAAAGCTTCTTGAGTACATGCACCATACATTCATTTCTTGTTTACATATGTTAAATGACTTAGATCTTAAACTCTTTTATTTCAAATCAATTCATGGTTCTTTTTTTGTTTTTTTATATAATATAAAACTCCCATTATTATATAATTATACATATATATAATATTATATATATATATATATATATATATTTGCCGCCTTGGCGCCGCCATGAAAAACGTCATGGCCTCGCCGTAACTCGTAAGGCTTGAGGCTTGACCTCGCCGCCATGACGCGCCGCGCGCCATTTAGAATCTTGGTAAACGCTAGGAGGATGTAGTCTATGGTGCCACCATGACAGTATGTACCCAGACCTCCTCCGTTTGAAGTAATGTCTGGGAGGTAGTCTTTAAACGTGTCGGGCCTTCGGGATGTTGCTCAAGCGAGTGAACATCAAGGTGCATTGACTTGAGGTGGAACTCAGTAGTTTGATGGGTCTCCCCCATTGATTCTTATATGGTCTTTTTGTATATAGATGATTTAACTGCTTATGCCATGTTAATTGTTCAACTCACTAGGCTCGTTTGGCCTAACACTTGTTTGGTTTGATGTGTATCTCAGGTTCCTGTGACACGACCGCCAAGAAGGCCTAGTGGACTTTAGATGCGAGTTTGGGGACATTTTTGGGACGCCACTCATAGAAGTTTTATTTTTGGAATGGATCACAACTTACATTAATCTTGTTCCTAGTTAGGATTTAGATTAAAGGGTTGTTTTCCCTTTTTGTTATTCATTACAAACTTGTAATCTTAACAGGTGATGTCACTAATTATTTAGTGTCATTATGCTCTTTTTCTCTTTCTTTTAGGATAGTTTTTACCTTTTAATCCCAACCTTTGAGTCATTTTAGTTCATTATTTTATCTTTTCTTGTTTCTTGGAGCTAAAGATATGAAGAACTTGTTTTATTGCATTGGATAAACTAATTGATGTATTTTTGGGC
This sequence comes from Arctium lappa, assembly GCA_023525745.1. Classification (NCBI taxonomy): domain Eukaryota; kingdom Viridiplantae; phylum Streptophyta; class Magnoliopsida; order Asterales; family Asteraceae; genus Arctium; species Arctium lappa. Next base: position 14,643,082 of record CM042049.1, read on the forward strand.
AGAATTATAAGTGCAGCAGGCTGCAACATTCCTGCAGCAGCCAAATATGGAGCTTAATGGATAAGCTAGAAGGAGCTTAGCGTGGAAAGACTTTTGGGATTTTTATATCTGATTTTTGGGAACCTTCTAGAGTAATTTTGGCTGGTGTACTTTGGATAAAACACTTGTCCTTATTGTCTGTTGGATATTAACTTTTGGTTAATGTGTCTTTGTACTTTAAGTACTTTGTTAGTGTTAATTACTCTTTTGTGCCACTCCCTTTTAGTATAAAAAGGGAGCTTGGGGTTGTAGTTTAGGGGATCCATTACCCATTATCTATTATCTCATTTTATAATTGCAAGAAATCTTTTGGTTACCTCCTCTTGTTCCTTATTTTATGCTTTATTATTCTTAGCTTTCTTTAATTAGTTCTTTACATTATTTGCACTTTACATTATCGTCATTTTATTTCTTGTAATTTATATTCAATCATTTAATTTATGTCATTTACATTTATGCATTTACTTTCCGTCATTTATCGCTTTATGTCTTTAAATATGAGTAGCTAATTTATTTAGCTCGGGTGTGAGATAAAAGGGTGAGATTTTAAACCAAAGAAAGGTGGACATTGTTTTGCAATAACAATGTTCCATCATTTCATTTCATTTCAAGTTTTATAAAGTTCAATGACACTTCTTGACGAACTGATCACATGCTAAAGTGTTAAAGTGCGGTTGACTTAGAGATAAGCTACCAAAAGCACGTCAGTTTGAATTATATAAGAAGTAGACTTGAGAGAGTTGCTTATTATTTATAAACTGGTTTATTCTCGACAAGTTGATCGCTAGTCATTAGTGTTAAAGTGTAGATGACTTAGAGATAAGCCCCTTCGAACACGTCAACTTGAATGATATGGGAATCGGCTCGGGAGAGCGGTTTTAGATACAAAGAGATTTGATCGTCCATATATTTTGAGAACTTTATTCTACACTATAAATAGTTGGAGGCTGCACAGAGATGTGTTTAGTCGAATCTAAACAGTAGTGTGAATATTGAAGTCCGAGAGGAATACCCTCAAAATAGATGGTGGATCTAGTTATGGCCAACTCATGCTGCAGCATGTCTGTAGCATAAGTCTGCTGGAATTTGTGTTTAAATCTCACCTAATTGTCTTACACCCTTGCTTGTTTTAATATTTTGTTAATCTAATCAAGTGACAAACCAAACCAGATCAAGTCTTCAAAATCGCCATCTGAAGTCATTTCTTTCTCTTACTTTTTAATCTACTTTTACTCCAATCTCTGTGGGACGATACTTGGTTCTTACCATTTTATTACTTGAAAGACGATATTAGATCTCATTGTATACTTGCTTTGAGGTTTAATTAGCACACGTCTATAGGTGTATTCCAAGCACTGTCAACAGGCGTATATTGTTTCCCTTTTTGGGATGAGCTCGTGTTTTGGCATATTTTAGTGTATCACATTTCCATTTCCGGAAATTTTTGTTGTCCCAAATTTTGGGGTGTTACAAGTCGGTGATAGTCTTCATCGACGACATCTTGATCTACTCAAATGATGAGGCCGAGCACGGACGACATCTACAAGAGGTATTAGAAGTTCTTCGAAAAGAGGTGTTGTTTACCAAATTCTCCAAGTGTGAGTTTTGGCTACAGGAAGTTTAGTTCTTAGGGCTTGTAGTATCTAAAGACGGACTGAAGGTGGACCCGACAAAGATCGAGGCGATGATGAATTGGGAACCGCCCACGAGCTCAACGGGGATTATGAGTTTATTGGGGTTAGCCGGTTATTATACTTAATTTAGCTTCTTGAAAGCTAACATATTTTCATACATGTAACTAATTGTCAGTTAATTAGAAGTAATCTTCAATATACTCATTTCCTCTTTCAATATATCACTTTATGGGTAACAAAAATCAAGGTTGGAATGTGGATGGGTAGTATCACCCAAACCCTGACCGCAATTTCAAATAAAGAAATCAGCATTTGTCCCCTCCTCGTTATCCGCCAAAAGGAATCCCCTCCCCATTTAGGACGAGTCTTCAAAGGTCAAATATCCATCTAGACACTTCGAAAGATTTGTCCATATGAAATTTCATAAAAACAAATTGTAAACCAAAAACCAAATCTATCTTTACAGTCAGAAACATGTAAAATATCTTGGATGATGATTTGGCAATCATCACGTTTATGTATGATTCTTAACATTCGGGTTTGGGTTTGAACCAACTTCTGTCATATTCAACGTTCTAAATTAACCCATATATTATTGGCATTTAACTAATCATGAAAATTATCAACTTACTCCCCTTTATAGAGTGATATAAACAGTTTAAAAAGGGTATAAGCCACCCTATAGAGCATCCACACATATCTCATGGCCATCATAAGGAGGTAAATCACACATACATCCCGTTGGCAAAAGGGTGGAGCCTAGGATTGAATTCGGGACCTCACATTGTTGCTTACACTGGACATATCAGGGGGGACAATATAGATTATAAACAACTAAAGTTTTGCGATATGGTGATAACTTGTTGTCGAGCCATAATTCAACACATTTTATACCAAGTATAAGTAAATAATGATAATTTAGTTGATTATATCAAAATTCCCATGTGCTTCAATCAACGTAATAGAAGGATAGATCATATTCGTCATGCTTACAAGAAATTATAAAAGTTTTGAGGGCTAAACAACGATTACCCCCTACAACGACACTAATTAACCTTGAACTGAGAACGAAATAAATTAAATACTAACTAAAACATAACCTTAAACAAATTAAAATCAAAATTATTTGTGACCATATCCCTACATAATCCCATGAGAATAATGAAAGATCTCAATCCATACCCTTACACATCGACGAACCCGCATCATTTGCCCTAGTAGAACCAGATATGAGATTTGTGGGTGTATGGTCAACTGCTTCCACCGTAAGCCTCTTGACTTGCTTTTCAGCGTTCTTCTTCAGTTCCAACATCGCCGCTTTCAATTGCTCAAGTTGTTCTAGCCCCAGAGTATCTATCGGAGCTTCCCACCAAAACCTATCTTGATTCACTTGCCTTATTTTGTCAAGTTCCTCACCAGTCTTTTTCTCAGTTTCCAATTGTCCAAGTATGTTGGCAAGCTGTTTGGTGAGCTCTTGGGTGTTGGCATTGCGATGAAATTCTAGAAATTGAGACATGCCTGAATTCAGACGGGGATTTTGAGCTAGATAGCGATCTAAAATAGTCTCCACACATGGATGGCCAAATGAAAATGCCTTTTTTGTTGGGGAGAATATAATGATTGCAATATCCACCCCACAGAGGGTACACAACTCGCTCGCCTTTTTGAAAAGACCAGAATAACGTTTGGAGAATGTGACCGCCAAACTTCTTTCGTCTGTTATTTTCGCCATCTCCATCTTTTGGCGACCTTTGGTTAATTTAGGCATCATTTTAGGGGATGAGAGGAAGTTTCAGCAAGTAGGGTAACAAATGTGTATCAATTGGATTATTTTCTTTTCTGGTTTGTTTTAGGAGAAATCAATCGATATTTAAACGGCTCATCTTACATTGCAGGTATTGTGTGCATTTAATAAATTCCTTTAACTGTGTTCTGCTTTTTGGATTATATTTTAATAAAAAGGAAATCTACTTCCAAATATGTTGGTTTGGTTTGGTTTGATTCGATTGTATTTGCTTATGTAACGAAAATGATAAATGTTAAAATAATCCAAAATGAAGGTTCTTCTCTAGGTTATTATAACCCCCAATGTGCGACTGAGGTTCTTGCCTAGTAATAGGTTCTTACAAGTACTTGAACAAGTTATTATATTGATTCTTGTATTTTTATTGTTTTAGTTGGTTTTTACCTCTTTATTTTATTCAGTTTTAATAAAATTATAAAATATAATAAAATTGTTAAATAATATATATTAATAACTATAAAATATATTTATTTATTTTTTGTCACTTTTCTTTTAGTTTATTACAAGTTTTTTTTGTATTTTGTTTTTAATAAAGTTATTTTTTACATAAGTAAATAAGTTTATATAAATATTCAAAAATAAATTAATCTTGTTGCATTATGTTTTTGTTTAGATTATTTCTCGAGTACTTTTAAAAATAAAAATAAAAATAAATATATAATTTGTAACTTAATAATTATAGTAAATTACATTTATGGTTATGTTGTATATATGTTATAGGTTTTAAGTTTTTTTAAATAATTACATACTAGAAGCGTACTCGCGTAATGTAGCGAGATACATTACGATTTTAATATTTCATTTTTTTTGTTTTTTGTTGATTTACAGTACGATTTTGAATGGTTTTGAGAAAGTGATAATGTTTTTTTTATAAATTTGTTTAATTTAGGCTTAATAATATGATGTTTTTTATATAAAAAATTAAGTATTTTATTAGAATTCAATAATTATCTTATATATTTTAATGACATCTAGAAAAAATAACCAATTACATATTTAATAATATAATTAAAACAGTTTTATAGTAATATAATATATTAATTAATAGTGATACATGGAAAGGTCTGCATAAAATGAATGTCCTACACATACCAAATTGGTGGGTGTTAGAAGTCTGCAGTAGTAATATGTATCTTGTGCTTTGAAACTTGTAAATTAAGATATTTTTAAAATCATGCATAAAATGATGGTACTTTGTGCCTAATAATTTGTATTTAAGAGTTTTTTATCTGTATTTTATAGTATAACTAGAAGCGTACTCGCGCAATGCAGCGAGATACATCACGATTTTAATGTTTTTTTTTTCTCGATTTACAGTAAGATTTTGGATGATTTTGAGAAAGTGATAATGTTTTTATAAATTTGTTTACTTTAGGCTTAATAATATAATGTTTTTTATATAAAAAATTAAACATTTTGTTAAAATTCAATGATTATCTTATATATTTTAATGACATCTAGAAAAAATAACCAATTACATATTTAATAATATAACTAATACAAATTTATAGTAATATAATATTTTAATTAATAGTGATACATGGAAAATTCTGCATAAAAGGAAGACCCTGCACATACCAAATTGGTGGGTGTTAGAAGTATGCAGTAGTAATATGTATTTTGTGCTTTGATACTTGTAAATTAAGAGATTTTTAAAATCTTGCATAAAATGATGGTACCTTGTACCTAATAATTTGTATTTAGGAGTTTTTTATCCGTACTTTATAATATAACTAGAAGTGTACTCGCGCAACGCCGCTAGATACATCACGATTTTATGTTTCATTTTATTTTCTATTTTTTGTCGATTTACATTACGATTTTGGTTGGTTGTGAGAGAGCGATAATGATTTTTTTATATAAATTTGTTTAATTTAGACTTAATAATATAATGTAATTTATTTTGGTTTAATAATATATTTTTTTATAAAATATTCTGTTAGATTTTTTAATTATATTTTATATTTTTATATTTAAAATTTGATTTTTATTTTATATTTAATTGTGCTGAGAGTTATTTTAGGGGAGTTAAAGTGGGAAATTATTTTAAGAGAGTTAAAATGGTTAGAGATAATGATTGAAAATTAATAAATAACATTATATGTAGTACATACAGCTTTAATGGTTGTTTTTTAAGTAATTAACATTAAATAGCGATACATTAAGCTTTAAGACTTGTTTTTAAGAGTTTTTTATACCATCTTTATAATATAGTATAGATATAAAATATAGATATAGATATCAATTTATAATTCGATCTCTATCAATAACTCTGTTAACAACTTTTTATTAACTCACTTTAGTGTTTTAGTCAAAACCTATTTTATTATTTTTCTTTAAAAAAAGATAAATTATATTTTATATTACATATATATGTAAATAAATATATACATATATATATATAGAGAGAGAGAGAAACAGAGATAGAGAAAAATAGGAAATTTCAAATACAAAACATGTAATTGTTACAAATCCTATAAACACAATCTCAAGCATTGATTTTGAAATTTATAGCCGGTTATCATATTAGTTAAAGATGCGGTTGAGAGTAAATATAGGAACCGACTTAATTCACATCGTTGATGATCTATACGTATGGTTGAGATTAATTTGTAGAGTTTGTAAACTCAATATATATATATATATATATATATATATAGTATATAGAGTAAATTACAAATTTGGTCCATGTGGTTCAACTTTTTACTCACTCTGGTCCCAAAATCAAAATAAATACAAGGATGAGACTTGTGGTTTATATTTTTGCACGCCCTTCTAATCGTGGTTTATATTTTTGGACGCTCTTGGTCCTGCCACTAACAGAATCAAAAAAATTTTGTTAACTCAATTAACAAGGGGGTTATTTTGGTCTTTTTATATTTTTTTTATCTTTCCTATTTAATTTATTAGAACTTTTTTGTCATTTGTATTTATTGCACCCTGTCCCGCCTACCACCCGTCCACCCCGACAAAAGTCGGCATCTCCGACGGCCCCATTGGCACTGATCAATCATATACGACATCCCTAAAACCACCATAGAGACCCCTTCTTCAATCTTCACTACTCATCGGAGAGCCACCTCCATTGCAGCACCACTATAACCACCCACCCATCACTTTTCGGCCTCTACGATCCTCTCTCCCTCCCTCTCTTAACCATAACCTGGATAACCCCCTTCCCCTCCACCATTGCTTCCGATCATTGCTGCTAAAACTTAATCGAATCGATAAATGTGAGATTCTCAACAACCACCGCCCCAACTACTTTCGTCTTCCTCTACACCATCGTTCTCCTCTGTTCCCACAACAACCTTCCATCTCCTGCTTCAAAAGCCCTTCAAGATTAGGGCTCGAACTTGATAGAAGTCAGGGGGTTGTCTCAGAACTAGGGCTTTGGCTCTGAACATGACTAGGTTTGGTCGTCAAGGATAGAAGTCGTCGGAGTCTGAGTTTTCACTTGGGGTGGGGTGGGGTATGGTGTCGTTGTATGTGTGTGTGTGTATATATATATATATATCCATGCAAGTGTGTGTGTGTGTATACACATACACACTAAATAGGATAAAGACAAAAATTTGAAAAAGACTAAAATAGCCCCTTATTTAACTGAGTTAATGGATTTTATTTGCTTCCGTTAGTGGCAGGGACTCAAGACGTGCAAAAATGTAAACCACTAGTCCCATCCTTGTATTTTTTTTTTTTTAAATTCTAGGTCTAGAGTGGGTAAAAAGTGTGAACCATAGGAACCAAATTTGTAGTTTACTTATATAGAGGAAAGATCATGCGAGAAGTTAAACATTTTGCAAAAATGCGAGAAGTATTTAATCATATATGATTATACGACGGGGTGGGCTAAATGCACTTTTGTTTTTGCTAAATACACCAAAATCATTGAAAAATGATTATGTTTTTTTGGTTTTTTTTTTCGTCCTTTTGTTGTCTTTTTTGTTTTTCTTTTTTTATTATATATTTTTGTTTTGATTTGAAAAGAAATAAATATTTATAAATATAAATATAAATATTACTAATTTTTTTAATTATATAATTATAAAAATAAAACATAAATATTGCGATTTAACATATAAATAGAACATAAAATAATCTATATTACATTCGATTATTCTAAAATAACATTATCCGTAGTACAATTAACACGTAAAAACTTCATGTAGTTCTTTATTCACTCTAAATACGGGGTAGCCCATCCAGCAGCACACCGATAACTGTGATGGAAAAAAAGTGATACAATTTGCGGAAACGGATATCCTTCTGCCATATCTAATTTCACATCATGGTTACCATTAACGTACCCTATTGTAAAAACAACATGTTCATACCACATTGGAGGAGTGGACCTAAGCGGCAATTACGTCCCATTGCCAAGTTAAAAAACACTATGAAGGTAAAAAAACCTAAACCAAGTTTAAAAAAATCAAACTTTCACAGATAAAAGACTGTGAAGGTATATCCGAATCTTCACAGTGAAGACGCTGTGAAGGTAAAAAAAAAGAACATTCACAGCGAAAAACACCGTGAACGTAACATTTACGGTGTTTTCCCTATGAAAAGTTCGATTTTTTTTACATTCACAGTTTTTTTGTGTGAAGTTTCATACTTTAAAGTTTGGTCTCACCAGTCTCACATAAACTGTTTGGTCTCACACGAACTTAAGCCATGTGTAATATATATATATATATATATATATATATATATATATATATATTATATATATATATATAGACATATTATATATATATATATAGACTTAAGTTCGCGTGAGACCAAACAGTTTCCGTGAAACCGGTGAGACCAAACTTTAAAGTATGAAACTTCACACCAAAAAACTGTGAATGTAAAAAAAATCGAACTTTTCATAGGGAAAACACCGTAAATGTTACGTTCACGGTGTTTTTCGCTGTGAATGTTCGTTTTTTTTACCTTCACAGCGTCTTCACTGTGAAGGTTCAGATATACTTTCACAGTCTTTTATATGTGAAAGTTTGATTTTTTTAACTTGGTTTAGGTTTTTTTACCTTCATAGTGTGATTACATTATGAGGGTTCGAATGTTTTTTACCTTCACAGTGTTTCGGTGTGAAGTTTCATGTTTTAAGGGTTGGTCTCACACGGTCTCACGAAAACAGCTTGGTCTTACGTGAACCTGACCCTATATATATACATATATATATATATATATATATGTATAAAGAGTTTAGGTTAATGATAGTTTTAACCCTTAACTATCTTTAGTTGTCATTTTTATTTACGTTTCAATTCGGGTAAAAATAATTATATGTTTTTTAAAAAAAAACTTGAGTCTTACAGAGTAAATTACAGATTTTGTCCCTAACGTTTGTTACGGAATTGGTCCCTAAAAGAAAAATACATTTTACAAAGTTATGATAAAATGTAATTGTTACAAAAAGAAAAATATATTTTACAAAGTTATAATAAAATCAAAAGTTACAAATTTATAGAATAAAATAAAATCAAAAGTTACAATTTTTATAAATTTATAAAATCAAAACACACACACATACACACACACACACACATATATATATATATATATAAAGATAATAATAATAATAATAATGATGATGATGATGATGATGATGATTTGATTTGATTATTTGTACCTTTATGATTGGATCGGAAAACAAAAAGGTCACTATTTGCACCTTTTTGGTGCAAATAGCACCCCCCTTATACGACCTATGGGTGTGTTTAATCGTGTATGACTAAACGTCTATGCATTGCTAATATAACATGTGTTTAATCATATATGATTAAACACTTCTCGCAAAGTGTTTAGCTTCTCGTTTGAACCTGTCACTACTTATATATATATACACACACATACATATAGATATACTGATATACATACCACATAGATAGAATGATAGAACTTCATGCATAACATCCGACGCTCCTTCCCCGATTTGATCATCTTTTTTTAGCATCTTCCTTACATGATCCACCACAGCGAAAGCCATCTCCGGCATCCCCACCACTACCACCACACAATCGTCCTTTTCCACTCTCTATGTGGGTCGTGCCACCAATATCCTCTGGATCTGGGCATTGTTGCATCTTTGAAGCCTGCTGCATCTCCAACATATGGTGACCCATCTCTGGCTTCTTTTTCTCCAACCACACTAGCTAGGGATGTTCCAATATTTTTTGAGGTCCAATTACACCTAAATTTTTTGATTACAATGCAAAATGAGATGATAAAGATACATATATACAAATTTATAGAGGCAATGATGCGGCTTATTATTTTTGTCTTCTAATTGAAATTAAAGACGCACTAAGGTGGTTATATGTAACACCTAAAAATAGGGGTTAATTTAAACCTGAAAACAAATGCAGAATAAACGAGTCTAATATAAAAAGGATCATCCCAAAAGGGGAAAAGTTGCATGGCATTTACAAACAAATAACTAAAGGGAAATGAATACAACAACCTACTAATCTAGTCCAACTAGTTCTAGATTACAAATGGGTGTTGACATTTCACCTACAAAAGTATACCAATTCTATATCCAAAACACGCCTCTATATCCTTCCAAAAATGTTATAATCCTTCGATTTACCCTCCACTCAAGCCTGAGGAAAACCACCGCTAGAAGGACCTGTTATACATGTCATTTTAAGAAAAAAAATGTTAGACTAAAGCCTAGTGAGATCAAACGTTTGTAAATGGAAAATCAATACTCTCATTTGAAATAACTTAAGAAATGCCAATGGAATTCATATAGGTAGTTTCAACAATAATACAAATACCTCTTGGGTTGACGAGGGAGACCCGCTTACTAACACAAGTGACGGAACACAAAAGTAAGCCACTTGACGTATTAGTAAAACCAAACACATAAAAGTACCCACAATGTATGTCAGGCTCAGTAACTTTAAACGTACACCCACGAAAAGTTAACTTCAACCACATAGGGCCCTTAAGTTGAGACCCTTATCCAATATCGCGTACTTAGCACGTAGGGCTTATACCCCATCCGATGCCTAAACGGTCCTCAATGTGGAAAACTAGTGTTCCAACATTGGGTCAAAGATTATATATATATATATATATATATATATATATATATATATATATATATATATATGGGGGGGGGGTCATGATGCCCAAATGCAACCAAATATTCCATTCGATGTCCACAAAACTAGACAGTAATTTCCTCAATTAAAATGCCACTGTATGTACAAAATTATAAATCCAAATAATTACTCCCAAGTTTCCAAGAGGTTCCATTTCATAGGGCTAAATGATTCTTTCACGCATAATGCATCAATTTACCCAAATACCCATTCCATAATACTTACCCATATTTCAAAACCCAAATCTTAATTCCCATGTAAATAATCATAAGGTTATAAAACATATTTCTCATGTATAAAATCCATAACTAAACCAAAATGTATACTCTTGTCCCTAAAACCATGCTCTTCCATATAACCCCCAAAATCTCTAAAATTAGGTTTTAGTGAAAACTCACCCAACTCAAATAAATCATACATGGAGATGTTGAGAAGGTTATAAATCCACATTTTGACATGTATAAAGTTTATTAAAAGAGAATGAACTCACAAGTTAGGTTTTTGGTGAAAAACCTAGAAAACCAAGTATGTTGAGGAGAGGATGAAGATTCCAACTATCCAAGCTAGCTCCTTAAATCTTGAGGCTCTAGATGACAACAATGTGTTTCCAAACTTGAAGGAAATTACCTAGGGTTTCCTTAAAATCGTATTTATGAAGAAGGAGAGTGTTGGCGAGGAGTAAATGAGTGAAAAGGGTGAAATCCCGTCTATAAGGTCTGCAGGGCATTTCCGCGGCTTGGTCCGCGGCTTGGAAGTCGCGTTCTAGCCCGCGCGTGCTACTGAAGTCCAAAAACCCAGTGAGTCTCGCGGCTTTGACCGTGACTTCTAGGCCGCGACGTAGCCCGCACAACTCACTGTTTTTCAGCCAAATTCCTATCTCAAATCCAACACCAAGGCATGATTCCAAATTTCACAACTCCCACAGAATCTATATTAACAAACTTCCTAAAATTAACAATTAGGCTCATAAGAAAGACCCCTAACATACTTTAGATTTCATGGGTGTTACATTATACTTTTACATTCGTTGATTAAAGCCAAGGTAAAGGCATTAAACATCGTAAAATTGGGGGTAAGAAAGGAAGGGGTGGCGAGATAAATCACGCTTTTAATATTTTCTTTTATTTTTTATTTTTTATCGATTTACAGTATGATTTTGGATGGTTTTGAGAGAGTGATAATGATTTTTTTATAAATTTGTTTAGTTTAATCTTAATAATATAATGCTTTTTATAAAAAAAATTAAGTATTTTGTTAGAATTCAATGATTATCTTATATATTTTAAATTATTTATATTTAAATTGAGATGTTTATCCTGTTTTGATTATGTTTATCAGTTAATTATGAATTCAAACATACAACTTTAAAAATTTGTACTCATGCATAATGACTTGTAATATTGAATCTTAAGTAATGTTGTCAATAAACAGTACTTAATGTATAAAAGCTTATTTTAAGAGTTTATTCGATAGTTTAATAATAATGTAATATATTTTAGGTTTAATAATATAATATTTTTTTATAAAATAAACATTAAATATTATATTAGATTTTCTTAATTATATTTTAAATTTTAAATTTTTTATATTTAAAATTTGATTTTTATCTTGCATTTAGTTATGCGGTGAGTGCTTTTAGGGGAGTTGAAGTGAGAGTGCTTTTAGGGGAGTTAAAGTGGTTAGAGATAATAGTATCTCCAACAACTATGCTAAAATAGAAAAAAGTGAGGTTTTAGCAATTTTTTGCTCCAATAGCTATGTTATATCGTATGCTAAAATAGAGAAAAGAAGAGAGAGAAGGGAAAAATCTCCAAATTTGGAGAAATCTCTAAAACTCTATATTGAAGAGAGCGAAATAATATTTAATTATTTTTCACCAATACGAAAAATTGAAGTTGTGTGTTTAGGAAAGATAAATAATAATTTATTAATATAATTGATGATAGAATTGCTAAAATAGAGTAGCTGTTGGAGTTGGATGCAATTTTTTTAGAGATTTTAACTTTTTATACTCTATTTTAGAAAAATTATAGCATAGCTATTAGAGATGCTATAAGAATTGAAAATTAATAAATAGTATTATATGTAGTACATAAATCTTTAAGAGCATCTCCAATATCTATGCTATAATTTTTCTAAAATAGAGTAAAAAAACTTAAAATCTTTAAAAAAATTACATCAAACTCCAACATCCACTCTATTTTAGCAATTCTATCATCAATTATATTAATAAAATATTATTTATCTCTTCTAAACACACAATTTCAATGTTTCCTATTGCTGGAAAAGAATCTCTCTTTTAAATATGGAGTTTTAGAGATTTCTCTATATTTGGAGATTTTTACATTATATCTCTTCTTTTTTCTATTTTAGCATACGATACAGCATACCTGTTGGAGCAAAAAAGTTAATAAAATATCACTTTTTTTCTATTTTAGCATAGCTGTTGGAGATGCTCTAATGGTTGTTTTTAAGAGATTTTAAGTAATTAATATTAAATAGCGGTACATTAAGCTTTAATAATTATCTTTAAGAGTTTTTTATAGATGTTTTATAATATAGTATAGATTATATTATTAAAATATTTAATGTATTTAATACTCTAACAAAATTTCAAGTAGTCAAACAATTTTTAACACACATTTTTATAAAATGGTAATTTCAACACAATTTTTATGATGCTTTTTATAAAATAGTAATTTCTAATAACTAGTATATAGAATGGTTTAAAGTTGTAGTAATCATATAATTAATTATTTGATTAGTTGCCAAATTATTGTTAATTTAAAAAATTTAAGTATTTAAATATAAATATGACAATAAGAAAATTCTTATATTGATAGGTTTAATGACTTCATTTTGGTGGAAAATAAATAAGTAATTAAATGTATTTATGTTTTTGGGCATTTAATTTTGGAGGTTTTTAAATTAGGGGATGTTTTCTTTTTAACTAATATTTTCTCCATCTTTTAGAATAAAAAAAACTTGAAAAACATTACAAAAGATGTGTTATGGGATATAATCAAATAAAGAGAGGATCAAATGAGAATATTAACAAAATAATAAAATGAAAAAAAATATATATCAGTCAATCATGTCTTAAATAAAACTTTCTTAAAAATCATTTAAGATGACATATGCATCATTTGTTTTATATACAAATTATTTTATGCATTTATTTAAGATTTTTTTACAATTTTGGTGACTTAAGCATGATTAATTCCGGATTTAAGTTTTTTTTTTACCTTTTATGACATTTAAAATAAGCACAATTTAATTTTTCAATTAAAATATTTATTTTTTTATTGAAATAATTTATTTATTTTTTACAATTTTCATTAAAAATTATATGTGATATCGACAATTAATCGTTATTTTTTTAATTTTCGTCAAAACATCAGATGTGATATTGATCATAGTAAATTTAAACGGAACAGAAATATAAGTTATCCACAACATCACATGTGATTTTTGTAAATTATGAATTACTTTTTGAATCACATGTGATCTTATACATATTAAATGTGGTTTTGTTTCCACTATTTTTTCAGTGTTTAATTTGAATTACTGTTTTTTCATGTTTTAAATCACATGTGATTAGGAAAAAAATTGGAAAAAGGTCAACTAATACTGAATCACACATATATTTTGACGAAAATTGTGATTTTTTTAAATAATGCCTTAAATAAAAAGCAATTCTTTAAATGAAAAATTAAATTATGATTATTTTAAAATGCCTTAAATGAAAATATATATATTCTTTAAATGAAAAAATCACTTATAAATCACAAAATTGGTAAAAGGAAAAATCTTAAATAGTTAGCCTTAAATAACTTTTATACAAAGAAGTAACTTTTATGCCTTTATTTTGTTTTTTAATTTATGGAATTTTTTATTTAAGGTCTTATTTAATGAGTTGTATGGTTCATATTATTTTTCTTATTTTTCTTATTGTTTTCGTTTGAACCGCCTTAAATACAATAATTTTCTAAGTTTTTAGAGTTTTTGCTTAAAAAATATAAAGCTCATCATGCGCAATATGCACGTGTTGGGTGTATTAATAATACCGTTAAGTATGTTCTCCTTACGGATTATAAGTTAATCTAAAATATATTTACTTCCATTTATATATATATATATATATATATATTTATTTATGTAAGAGGAAACGTAAAAAAAAAGGAAAAAGCGAAAAACACTTTAACAACCATTAGATCAAATATCAAAATATTTCTTTTATTAAATTCATAAAATCTCTCTCTCTCAATTACATGATAACCTCCCCCTCTCTTTTATCTCAAATGACAACAAATGACATTTGTGTCAAGCTCACAATAAAGATGTTTTAAATAGGCGATGAAGTCAAAATTTTAAGTAAAAAAGACCCACGCATGAATTATTCACAAGTGAATATAACCCAGAACCCCATAATATCGATGATTCACATATGTATAAAATATAGAACCTCATAATGTTAACACCCCGATTTCGGTGTAAGCAGTTATTAAATTAATCTATGTTTCTTTTGTTATTTAGTATTTGCATTTATCCGTGCCTCGAAACCGGGCCTATTCTGGGTTAATTCTTAAAGTTGGAAAAATTGAAAGGTGGAACCACAGTGCACCGTGCGGGTCATGTCGCGACTTGAACCGCGCCACTAGCCGCACAGAGCACTAGCAATCCGCGGATCCAGAGAGCGGCGCGACTTGCCCCGCGGACACCCGCGCGGGACCACCTGATCGTCTAAAAAGGGGGAAAAGCGGCCCCATTTGCATTTACTCCAAATCTTTCTCCCCAATAACACTCTCTTCTTCTCTCCCTTCATAAATTTCGACCTAGGTTCATTTATTACTAAATCCTCTTCAAATCTTCAAGTTTGGGTCTATCTTGTGGAGTTTTGGAAGACTAGGGTTCAAGAACCTACCATCTTTCCTTCTCCATCTTCAACCTCAAGACTTCATCACCATTTTTAGGGTTTTCTCACAAACCCTAGTATGTGAGTAATTATTTCCCAAATGCTCAAGTACTTACTTATTACTATGGATTAACCTACATGATTCCTATGTGTTATTTGTTTGGGTTTTGTGACCTAACTTGTGGGATTCTCAACTTCATGCACCAAATAAGGGTGAGTATGATTAGTAGACTTTAATGATCTCTTATGTGGTAACTATGTGGGTCGTATATTATTTATTTCATGTTTATGTGTTGAGTTCATGAGGAAATGCCTATTGTCATGGTTTTATTCCAACTACAGATAACTTTATGAAGAGATGATGTGAGAATAAGAAATGGTGGTGTCTCCATGTATGAAATTATGAAGAGTGTGATATCTTGGGAAGTAAAGAGATACCTAATTTGCATGTAGAAGAAATGTGCTTATGATGTTATAATTGTTTATCAAATGTTGATCACCTGATAAGAATGTAAATACTACTCCTTGTGCACGAGGTGGTAGTTGTTCAACATTTGGACTTTGTAATGGCCATTGTGGGTTACTAGCGAGTAGGCAATAAGGGGTCATGGATCCTTGAGGTTTAACTCGTCTAGATATGGATAGACAATAATGTCCGTAAGTCCTTGAGGTGTAACTCGACGGAGTAGGCAATAAAGGCAGTAAATACGGTTTGAGGTTGTGATATCGTTATGGCATGGGAACTAAGATCGGGGCATGAGGTGTAATTCATTAACATCGTGGGTGACTTCACCTTGCGTATATGTCGCCTCGATGGAAACGAGTCTCCCCCGTAATATCAAAAGTTATCTCTAGTATTGACAATTGTTCATGTTTTGAGAACTTGGGCGCGGTGGAAACATAATTGTAAGGCGAAGGAGTTCGGTAACTTTATTATCGTTTATATTTATATGTTGTGTTAGATGCAAATTTTGGAATCTCACTAGGCGATGTCCTAACACTTGTTGTGGTTGTTATTTTCCTCACAGATCCTACTCGTGGAGGAATTTAGGATGTCAGCTTGGCTACAGGGCACGTAGGAGATCTTGAAGTGTCGGTCTTTTGGGGATTTTTGTGAAGAAAGTTCATAGCGATTTCGTAACGCCCATTTTAATCTAGATTGGAATTAATCTTAGATTAAGTAGGTCGTTGTATTATTGATGTCCCGTTATTTGTTGCAAACCTTATGATGCAAACTAACCCGATTATTTAGGGTTCTAGTTGTCTTGATTATTGGGATGTGATTCTTTTGGAAATTATATTTATAGGGTGTTTGGACCTTCGTATTTTAGATGTCATATTGCTGAATTTTCGAATTTTTGTTCGTTGATTTACTTAGAATGTTACAAGTTGGTATCAGAGCTCTAGTTTAAGCGAACTAGGTATGTGATCTAGATGCCTAGACTTAAACTGAGACTTTTAGGCAATTAAGTGTGAGATTGGGGTAGAAATTCTAAGATGGGACATTCTTAGAGTCAACGGAAACTATTGGGAGGCTCATTACTTCAATTGCGTTGAGAGTTATAAAAGTGGTAACGAGATTTTTTGTGTATTATATGTTCATAATTTCAATTAGCTATTGCTATTAAGAATATATGGTTACGTGAACATGCTTGAATTACTACGATTATGATGACCGATAAGTTGTATTAGTACGTTTCGCGTGTATAATCTTGTGTAGCCCTCTCTCACTCTCCTTTGATTTAATGGCAGACGAAAATGGTAAATACTCGGAGTCATCTTCAATCATCGCCAGAGGGTCAAGCGGTAAACGAATCCACGACCGACAGGCCCAATGCAACCGTAACGGATGGACCTCCGATTCCACCTATGCTCGTCGGAAGGGTGGAACAGATTCCGAGGACCGTCATTGCCACTGCCGATCCGATCGTGACTGAGGTAACCCCTCAGACTCAAATGATGGACATGATTAGATCCATGAACGAGACTATGGCAAAGCAACAAGAGTTATTCATGAAGCTATTAGAGGACCGTGAAGGGAATCAACGTCGACACGAAACAATTGAGGAAAACGTCGTCATAGCAGGTTATGGGGGTACCGAGGGAGAGATACGCACTGATGGATTAGCAACTTTGGAAACAAGGCAACCGGAGAGAGGATGTTCTTACAAGTCGTTTCTTTGCTACAAACCACCGGAGTTCGCCGGGTCCGATGAGCCCGCAAAGTGCATGAGTTGGCTTAAAGAGATCGAACAAGCTTTTCGGTCTAGCGACTGTGAAGAACGCCAAAAGGTGAAGTATGGGTCTCAATTGCTCCGGGTCACGACCTTGACTTGGTGGAATGTCTTCACCTCAACCATTGAAGAATCGGTGTTGGGCAAAATGTCGTGGACCTAGTTCAAGAAGAAGATTTTAGAGGAGTATTGTACTGAGGAAGAGTTGGATGCAATAGAAGAAGAATTCAGGTCGATTAAGAAGGGTGACTTGTCGGTGAAAGAGTATACCCGACTCTTTATGGAAAAGCTCGACTTAGTAGGGCACGTGGCCCCGACTGAGTAGGAGAAAGTGAAGGCTTACCTGAAAGGCTTACCAGCGGACATGATCCAAATGGTTCGCAATTCCAAGGCCTCTAACCTCCGAGAGACAATTGAAGAAGCTACGGTGACGGAGAGACTCTTTGCGAAAGACAAAGCCGAGAAGGCAAAGACCGTGGAGAAGAGGAGGTGGGAAAGCCCGCCAAGTTCGTACAAAAAGCCGAAGTTTCAACCTTCGAATAAGAGTTTCGACAATCGATGGGAAGCAAAATGGTATCCTAAGTGTAAAAGTAAGCACCTTGGATTTTGCAAGACCAACTCCAACCCAAACCCTGTTCCGATTTCGTGTTTCAAATGCGGCCAGCCGGGTCACACCAGTTTCTTGTGTCCCATTTAAGGGACGGTCTATTTCGAATGCAAGGAGATTGGGCACATTCGAAGAGAGTGCCCCAAACTGAGAGGTGGGGCTAGAGGGGGTAATTATGGAAGTCAAACGAAAAGAGAGGCCATTCCCAAGGCTCAAGGGAGGGCCTTTCAAATGACGAAGGAGGAAACAATGGAAACCGCCGAGGTGGTGTCGGGTACGTTTTTACTCAACTCCACGCCTGCTAGAGTACTATTTGATTCTGGTGCAAACTTCTCTTTTGTGTCCGATGTGTTTTGCAAATCTTTAAACTTGTCGGCTAGCGTCCATAGTGACGCCTTAGTCATAGAAGTAACTAAGGGGGAACGGGTAGTCTTAAGAGATACTCTGAGAGATTATCGACTTGAAATCAATGGCGAAACCTTCATGGTGGACTTGCTCCCTATGACCATCGGGAGTTTCGATGTGGTGATTGGGATGGACCGGTTGGCGAAGCATCAAGCAGAGATCTTATGTTCAAAGAAATTCATACAGATTCCCATCCGAGATGGCGACTTCCTATTGTTTATGGCGAGAAACGAAAAGGCGATGTGGCTATCATCACATCCATCAAAGCTAGGAAATACTTAACGAAGAAGTACCCTTCGTACCTAGCATTTGTAGTAGATGCCAAGATAGAGAAGAAAAAGGTAGGAGATGTGAAGATTGTCAACGAGTTTCCGGACGTATTTCCTGACGATTTACCCGGCTTACCACCCGATCGACAAGTGGAGTTCTAAATTTATTTGGTTCTGGGGGCGACACCGATAGTTCTGGCACCGTATCGTCTTGCGCCAACCAAAAATGCAAGAGATGATTTCTCAGCTTTAAGAGTTGCTAGATAAGGGATTTGTGAGACCGAGCTCGTCTCCGTGGGGAGCTCTGGTACTCTTTGTGAAGAAGAAGGACGGGTCGATGCATATGTGTATCGATTACCGAAAATTGAACAAGGTGACCATCAAGAATAAATATCAACTACCCCGGATAGATGACCTCTTTGACCAACTACAAGGGGCCGGATGCTTTTCCAAGATTGATCTCCGTTTGGGATATCATCAAGTGAAAGTTCGAGAAAAGGATGTCCCGAAGACGACATTTAGGACTCGTTATGGGCACTACGAGTTCCTAGTCATGCCTTTCTGAGTAACGAACGTACCGACAATATTCATGGACTTGATGAACCGCGTGTGTAGACCATTTTTGGACCGGTCGGTCATAGTGTTCATATAAGACATCTTGGTGTACTCTAAGGATGAAGAGGAACACGAGCAACATTTGAGAGAAGTTTTAGAGGTGCTAAGGAAGAAAAAGCTTTATGCTAAGTTCTCCAAGTGTGAATTCTGGTTACGGGAAGTGCAATTTCTAGGTCATGTGGTGACTCCAAAAGGAGTAAAAGTAGATCCCGCTAAGATCGAAGCGATGATGAACTGGGAGCCTCCGAAAAGCCCGACCGAGATCCGAAGCTTTTTGGGACTCGCCGATTATTACTAAAGGTTCATTCAAGACTTCTCCAAAATCGCCTCATCGTTGACTGCTTTGACTCGAAAGATTGTGAAGTTTGCTTGGACGGAGGTTCAAGAGAAAGCTTTCCGTACCCTGCAATGGAAATTATGTGAAGCTCCAATTTTATCCCTACCAGAGGGAACGGAAGACTTTGTCGTCTATAGTGATGCATTCAAAATGGGGTTGGGTTGCGTCCTCATGCAAAGAGGTAAAGTGATAGCTTACGCGTCAAGACAATTGAAGGAACAGGAGAAGAATTACCCAACGCATGACCTCGAGTTATCGGCGGTAGTGTTCACCTTGAAGTTGTGGCGACACTACTTGTACGGTACTAAATGTACACTCTACACCGATTACAAAAGCCTGAAATATGTTTTCGACCAAAAAGAGTTAAATATGCGTCAAAGAAGATGGTTAGAATTGTTGAAGGATTACGACTGCGAGCTTCAATATCACCCGGGCAAAGCAAACGTGGTGGCAGACGCGCTAAGTCGGAAGGAGTATAGTGGAACGGTGAAAACCTCGTTGGCAAGGATTGATATTATCTCAAATCTTATGGAAATGATAAAAGTCGCTCAAGCCGAGGCACTACTTGAGGCGAATCTCAAAGATGAAGCGATGACGAAGCAACACCTTAGCCTGGCGGAAGATGGTAGAGGGTTGAAACTCTTTCAAGGACGAGTTTGGGTACCCAAGTTGGGAGGATGCCAAAAACTACTCTTGGAAGAGGCGCACAAATCAAGATATTCTATTCACCCCGGGAGCACCAAAATGTATAGAGATCTAAAGTTGAACTTCTGGTGGCCCGTGATGAAGTTGGATGTGGCGAACTATATGGAGAAATGCCTTACTTGCTCATTAGTGAAGGTCGAACACCAACGACCGTATGGAAGTTTGCAATATTTGGAAGTGCCATAATGGAAGTGGGATCACATCACAATGGACTTTGTGACGAAATTACCAAAGACGTTGAAGAGCCATAACACCATTTGGGTGATAATGGATCGGTTGACGAAGAGCGCGCACTTTCTGGCCATGAGGGAAACGTTACCTTTGGACAAGTTGGTGAGACTCTACATCAATGGAGTGGTCTCGAGGCACGGGGTGTCGTTATCCATTGTGTCTGATCGGGACAGTCGTTTCACTTCCCATTTCTGGAGTGTTTTTCAAAGAGAATTGGGAACAAAAGTAAAATTGAGCACGACATACCACCCTCAAACGGATGGACAAAGTGAGCGGACGATTCAGACGTTGGAAGACATGTTGCAATCGTGTGTGATTGACTTTGGGGGACATTGGGACTCTCATTCCCACTAGTGGAATTTGCCTATAATAATAGTTATCACTCGAGTTTGGGTATGGCAACATTCGAGGCATTATATGGACGAAAATGTAGAACACCAACTTGTTGGCTTGAAGCGGGCGAGAAGCAGTTAACTGGACCGGAAATAATGCAAGAAACGACTGTTAATCCCAAAATCACTAAATCTTTAGAGAGAGAAAGTAGAGAGAGAAAGAACGAAAGTGCAAAGTATAATCTATATTAGAAGAATGCGTGAGTTCCCTTACAAAGACCAAAGCCACAAGGGACTTAAATACCCTTGGCTAATACAACACAGGTATGCAAACTAAACACAGTATCAGACCAAGCCTATAAATACAATGATTACTATAAAATCTGACTTAACAATCTCCCCCTTAGTAATCATTGGCGTTGTGGTCTTCAATATTCATCTTCTAAATCAACTCGGACCATCTAAGCGACTTATCGAAGAAGCTTCTTTCTTGACTAAAAAAAATAATTATTCTCAGCATCTTTCAATCTATGTTGCCTTTGCTGTCTTGACAAGACTGGACCAATATGCAATAAACTTGAAAGAACAATCAGTTCATCAGCTTGTGCTCTAGACAACACACATCTTTTAAATGAACTTGAACGAACTGTGGTGGTCGGAGCTGGAACAACAAAAGAATTAATTGCTGAGGAAATATAGAATCTTAAGCGAATCATGATCAGCAGATAAACGTTTGAACTCTTTGTCTCTTTAACTTCTCCTTAACTTCTCCCCCTCATGACCTTGATGATCTGAATCAACTTGGTCATGCAAATGTTGGAGATGAGACAACTTCAGATCTGCAAAATCAGATGTAACACCCTCAAATATGGAAATAGCAACTTATTTAAAATTTTCTAAATACATCAATAAAGGAATTATCTACAACCACAAATTAAGATTTAATCTCAATACAAACATTTACTCTATACAAAAGCCTATGATAAGAACGGTGCTACTAAAACCCCCCAAGATAGTCACTATCTCCAACATTGCGGAAGACTTCACCAACTACTTACTTTAGTGTCTAGTTAAGGCTCTACGCTTCATAGAACTGCTAGAACCCAACTCCCAACTGGAACCTGTTGCACATGCCGACAAATAAAAAGGTTAGGCTTAACGCCTAGTGAGCTTCAGAGTTTTCAACATAAATAAAGATGTCAGTGAAAATAGATAATGCAGTTTAATTCATAATCTCTCAAAAGGTATACTTTGAATATGCAAACGACTCGTTTCCCATTTATATGCAATTTAGACGGAGAACACCAATTTGGACACTTTCTAAATTAAACTACTACAAAAGAATGACACCAAAGTAAACCGCCCCTTCATAAATTAGCTTTAACCCAAAACTCACTCAAAGCGCAAATATAAATTGAACTCTCCATTTAAGAGGGTACGGTTAAACCTTATATTTCAAAACACCCAAAACTCGGGTAAGGCATAATACTCAACCCATAAATCAAGGGTAAAACCCAAATATATAAAACGTCACCGAAAACTTGGATTATAAAACTCAATACCCCAAAACAACACCTTTCGGTGACGGGGGATTCCCGATTCCATAAAATGTGACGGTCCACAAAGTAAGCCCATTTTATGTTGTTATGACTAGTCATATAAACAAAGTACACGCAAGGGATGTCAGGCTCAGTAGCTTTAAACGTACACCCATGGAAACTCGAGTTCAACCCCGTCGGGTTCCTATGTCGAGCCCCTCATCCAATATCGTAATACTTGAGCACGCAGGACTTATACCTCACCCGGAACCTGGCACGTAGCACGTAGGACTTAAACCTCACCCAGAACCTAACGTGCATCACGTAGGACTTAAACCTCACCCGGAACCTAACGTGCCTCGACGTGGAAAACTAATCGTCCCAACGCCGGAACAATAATAAACCAAATACGGGGTCATGACTCCCAAATGCATCCAATAAGCCAAATAATACGCATAAGGCCCAACAAGGCTCGAACTCGAACTACCAAAACTGGACAATTGTCCAAAGACTCCAATCAAATAAAAATACCAAGCCGCAGACTTAGCAACCCATTGACCCATTGATAAATGTAATAAAAATACGATAAACGTACTCGACCAACGGATACGCAAACACAACGACTAAAAGTAAGATTAGTTCAAAACTCGACATTAGTTGAAGTAACCCATTTTTCAAATGAACTCATAACACAAAGTATGCATTTTCCAAATTTAACTGCTGATAAGAATGAAAATCATAAAATGAGACTATAAACATTCTTTCAAGTTACCCCACATAAATGTGCAAGTGATACTTCATAAAACACTCCATTTCATGACGATGCATAAGACTCGACAAACATTTAAAAGTGTATTTCTTTGACCAAATATCCATTCATTTAAAAAGACTTCAAAACACATTCGTTTGTGACACATATATCAAACGCCCAAAAATCTCCAATGTGGGTGTTATACAAGGTTTGTACAGTTAGATAATTCAAATAATCAGAGATTAGCAAATAACCCAACATTTGATAATTTCATGAAAACACATAAAACACTTTAAAATAGACATTTTGGCATGTACAACGTTTTCACAAATCAACTTGAACTCACCTTGATAGATTTAGGCTAAATCTAGATTTCACCCAACGAGCTCTTTTGAAAACCACTTTGTAACACCCCGATTTTTCGAAAGGTATCATTTCATGTTAATACAGAAATCGATATATTAAGAAAAAATAAGATATTTGATTTTGGGCTTGAATCCTTGATTTTATAGTCTTGATGGATAAAGGATTCAATTACGAGACCAACGGTTCTTTCCGGAGCGAAAACGGAGCTATAACGAAGAAGTTATGGCCAAAACAGTTTCAATACGCGCTAGGCTATAGTGCCCGGCGATTGTGACAGTGTCACAATCGCCTGTCAAGGTCGCCGGAGCCCGAGAACTCTCGGTACAATCTCAGCGATTGTGCCCGGCGATTGTGACATGGTCACTATAGCCTGGCACAATCGCCCGGGTGTTTCAGGGTGTTAAAATCGCGATTTTCAGCCCCAAACTTCATTTCTTCATATCTTTCTCATCGTAGCTCCGATTTGGGTGATTCAAGTTGCTACGGTTTTGTTTTTGAGAGCTTTTCAAGGTTATGGAAATAGATTGGAAGTCTATTGAAGTATACTAGAGTATTTGGTGGTGGTAAGCTTCTCATCTCTCCCTATTCATCTTCTTCACCAAAGTTTTCTAGGGTTTCATCCACCCTTTGTTCTCCCTTTCATAGATTGAAGGTTTGTAATCATGTTGGTGAACTAGAGGTGTTTTGATTGGTGGATTCAAGTTTGGGTTAAGGTAATATTCTATTCTCTTCGGTTATGGAAGTTAGGGTTTCGGTATTAGTTGAGGTATTCATGTATATGGTTTGGGAAATGATTCTTTGTGTTTGATTATGTATATTTATGGTTGGAACCTTGTGGATCTAGGTTTTGGAAGATTTGGTTTGAAAAACCAAGTTTCTTCAAGGAAATCTCTAAGTGGGTAAAATCTAGATTTAGTCTAAATCTAGCAAGGTGAGTTTACTAAACTTTTGTTAAAACTGGATACACATCATAATTGTTTATTTGTTGTTATTATCACATATTTGCTCAAAATGTTCATCTTTACGGGTTTAAGTATTTGATGGTGTTTTCATGAGACTATATGAGAAATATGTTTTAACAAGTATCATCCCATGATTTACTTTATTTTGTGAAAGTATTTGGGGTCTTCATTATGTACACCAACAATGGGTATTTTGGGTTATCTTTTATGAGTATTTACCATGATTTGCTCTATTGGTCGGATATTTGGGACTTGTTCCATGAATGTACATTGTTGGCATTTTGGCATGATATGGATTATATGTGGTATAGCAGATGATAAATTCTACTTGGAATGCTTTCTTGGCGATTTAATTATTGAACATTGAATATGTTGGAATTTGAGTCTCACATTGGACTTATGTGAGGATGGTAGCATAGTACCCATGGTTGGTATCGAAATGCATTGGTAGATATATACCTAAAGACCTCCTATATATATTATGTTGGACGAACCAAGTCGGTAGACACTAGGAGGATGTAGTCTTGGGCGCCACCGTGTGGGTATGTGCCTAGACCTCCGCCATTCGGGGTAATGCCATGGTTGTAGTCCTCGGGTGTGCCGGGCCTTTGGGTGTCACTCTTAGTAGTTGGCACTAAGGTACATTGTCTCTTTGGGTGGAACTGATTGGTGCTATGGGTCTCCCCTATTGACTCCACATTGTTGAACTCTGGTTAACTGCTGATAAGAATTGTAACTGCTCATGCATGCTTATTATTGTTCAACTCACTAGGCTTTTTGGCCTAACACTTGCTTGGTGTCGATATGTATCTCAGGTTATAGCGGCGCTGGTTCTAAGATGGCATAGATGCTTGGGTGAGAGATTGAGGGATATTGCATTTGGACTTACTTTTGGTAGGAGAACCTTTGGGTTTATAAATGACACCCTTATTTGTAATCTCTTTTCTAGTTATGGAAATTAGATTAGTTGGTTGTTATTTATCGTCCGTTTAATTACAACTGTATTTAAACAGGTTGTGTATTTTTCTCCATTTAAGGACGTTCTTGCTTTGGCAATTTTTAGTATACCTCATGTCCGTTGTTTTTTCGGATTTTTGTTATCCCTATTTTTAGGGTGTTACAAGTTGGTATCAGAGCCCTAGTTTAAGTGAACTAGGCATGAATGTAAGATGTCTAGACTTAGACTGAGTATGTTAGACAATGATTGTGAGATGGGTAGAATTTCTAAGATGGGTTAGTCTTAGAGTCGACGAAAACTATGGTTATCAAGCGTTGTGGCGATGGTAACGAGAACCTTTATGTATTATATGTTCATAATTTCACCTAGCTAATGTTATTATGAGGATATTTATACGTGATGGTGCTCGAAGTGCCGTTACTGTGACAATTGGTAAGGTAGTAGTACGTTCTGTTGTGCTTGGTTTACTAATGTTATGATATTTAGTAGACGTGGTAGTACGTTTTCTTCGTGTTCAATTTTGTTAATCTCTTTCTTATTCATTCTCGTGCTTGTATGAACGGCCTTGGTATGTCGACCGTTGGGGTGGTAAGAAAGTTTCTGAATGGGTAACCATTAGAAAAAGTTAATGTTTTATTATTCGTTACTTGGAGTGACGGTAAGTATGGTGATTGCATTAAGTGGACAGTTTCGAGTGGGATTGATTGGTTGGATTAGAACCATTGACTTTTGAATCGATGTATTCGAGGAGAAATTGTAAGGTGAACCTATGAAGTCCGTGGCTTTGCCTTAATATGTTGAGCATCTGGATGACGATAGTGTAACTATAGAAATCGAGGAGCGTGAGTTCAAGTGGATTTGTTAAAACGGTGTACATGCCAAAATGGTTATTTTAAAGTGTTGTACATGAAATGGTTAACTACTGATAAGTTTTGAGTATTTTGAAGTAAAAATGTATTTTACTTGGTATTTGTCAAAGTGTGAGTATTTTAATGAGTTTTCATATTTGATATACTTGGCTTATTTTAGTTCCATAAAATACTCATATTTGGAATTTGGACATCTTGATAAATAATAGCATGATTATAGCATTTTGGATTTTGTACAAATATAGTCCATTTCATGACTTAAGCATTTTGGTAATCTTGGTACATATAAAGTCTATTACATGTTGTATGCATTTTTGTGTATTTGCATTCATAAACCCTTTTGAAACTCTTTGGTCCCAATACGTGTTGAGTTTTGGGTTAATCACGTCTTTGAGGCATGTGTCTTTATAAACGTCGCTTAAAGACATTTCATTATTTGGGGGACCGATAATTATTGGTCAAATGGATTTTGAGCATTTTAGCTCGGTGTTGGCTTAAAAGAGTCTTGTGGACATTTGTCCGGTTTTAATGGCTCGATGTGGAATCCAATTTATGACGTACATCTTAATGCATTTCATTGCATATGCATAATCATTACACGCTCGAGTGCTTTTGTCATTCATGTGTAGTCGCGTATTTTTTTGGCTGTGTTGCATTGGATCCATAGGCACATGAGTCAGTCTTATTGGATGGTCAATTGGGTAGTACGAAGTTGGACCCCGAGACTCATGTTTTATGACCAAAACTTGACAAGTAGGCACTAGGATGAGGTAGTTTTGGGCGACACTGTGTGGGTGTGCGCCTAGATCTCCGCCGTAGGGGAATTTCCTCAGTTGTAGTCCTTGGACGTGCCGGGCCTTTCGGGTGTCCTTTGTGGCATCAAGGTATCTCGTCTCATGGGTGGAACTTGTCAAGGATTCGTAGGGACACTTGGGCTTTCATGTCGTTAGGTGTCATACGATGAACGTTGTAGGAGTAGCATACTTCGTGCTCTTCCGCTCTCAACGGATACGGGTATCCCCGTTATTGGTCGTTGTATTTTGTTATTTAATTGTCCATTTGGTGCACACGATTTTATAAACCGTTGGAAAATTCATGTCATTGAACTAGGAGTCGTTTCGGAAACATGAAGAGAAATAGTTCATTTGGAAAACATTTTGTTGCAATCAATGAGAAGTTTTGTTTATTTTGAAATGTTTAGTTTTATGAACATGTCGAGTCATCCATTTTGGAATCTTTGGGTATTTTGGTAAATAAATCATGTTGAGATGTTTCCTCGATGATTTTACATATATCATTGGAGTTCAATTGACGTAAGTGTCATTTCGTGTATTTGATCTTATAAACCTTTTTCAGAAAATACATATTATTGTGTTATGAGGCATTTTAAAAACATAAGAATATGAGTTCCTTTGAAAAAATGGTTCGTCTCAACTAGCAATGAGATTTTAGTTAATTATACTTTGGGTCATGTATGCATATCTTATTGGAAATTTCCGTCATGGTATTTTAGCCAATGTTTTAGAACGATGAGAGCATGTTTATATTTGGCTTTGAACTCGAAAATGACATAAATTATTTTATGTTTTAACCGGGTGCATACACATGTCAATCTACTTGCTTTGTGAAATAAACGGTCGCATGCAAGTTTTGTTGTGAAATCTTATTTCGTGCCGCATTGTGACTAAAAGAGAGAAAACTTTAAGAGTTTGATATTGAGCATGTGGTCTTGGGTTTTGCAAACATTTATTTATACAATTTGGAATTAAACTAAATTACTCTTACAATTGTTCAAATCGCATGCATATGTCTTTACTAAATTTTGGGGAATAAACCGATGTATGCGAGTCACAATGGGAAGTTTTATTTAACGATATTTCATGGTTCATTTGCAAAAATTTTGGGGTTCGATTTCGTGAATTTCCTTTCTGTAGTTTTGTATGAAAGTCTTGTCATACACTGTTTTAGTACATGAAACTATTTCTCGTTCTTTACATAAATTATACTGGTTGTGTGAGTAATCGTATAAAAGATTTATGTTATTTCGGATGGAACTTTTGCCCATAACATATTTCAGTTATTGATTTTACTGATAGGAGTTTTCTGCAATGCATGAAATGAATTTTCGGTTGCACGTTGTTGTAATTACAATTTTGGGTATATACGTTTTATCGGTGCGGCCCAAATTTGAAACGCGTATAATATATATATATATATATATATATATATATATTTATTTATTTATTTATTTACCTTCCTATTGTGTTGTTACATTTGGGAAATGATTGGACGTATATAGGCCTTGTTGGAAATTTTATCTTCCGATGTTTTGTGTTAAAGTAAAAGATTTTAAAGTTGAAGTGGTGAAATCCTCTTTTGGGGAGTTGTACAAACTTTTATTGCACATGTTATGGAACGGAAAGTTATTTTCATACGCATAGCATAAATTTATGCATACTAAGACCCTGGTAGTCCATTTTAAAATTTTGCTACGCATCTTTCGTTATCGTTGTATTAGTGTAAGTAATGATCAAATGAGTTTTGAAAATGGTTACATGTGTGGCATTGGTGATCAATTTTGAAACCTATCGAATGCACGAAAGTATATTTTCACCGCACGTTTAATTGTTATAAAACTTATGTATTTGAGAGTTTTATAAATATCAAATTGGCATAGTAGTGTGAAAAACCTTGAACTCATTGGGCTATAGGTGTAAGCCCCCTCGTGTTAGAAGTCTATATTAAGGAATAAAAGAGTCCTCAGAGTTTGAGGCGTTAGGCATGTGCTTTCTCCCAGTTAGTTAAGTAACGACCTTTATGCTTCATTAAACCTACGGACTAAAATCGTGTTAGGTTGTTTGGGAATGGTTGGTTTTGAAATTGTGGGAACTTGGTACGACGGCATGCTATGTGTCGGTGGTGTACTATATTGTTGGGTAATTGTGAATAATGATGATGTTATGGTTGACTTGTAAGGAAATTAGATGTTGATAATTAAGAATCAATCATTGAAGAGACCTTGATGCGTCATATTTAGAGGTATCGAAGGGAATTGTTTGCCTTGGAGTATTCTTGGTGGAAATGACTAGATAAGGTCGTAAGTTGCTTTCGGGATAATATGTTCAATCTAAGGTTGGGAGGCAACCGAAAATTTATTGATGGGGAAAATGAATTGATAAAGACTCGATGCCCTTTACGTCGTCGGAAAGGTGCATTGAACCTTATAATTTGAGTTCATGGCGACTTGTTATGTGGAATTCAGTGGCAACGTCAACGGGATATAATTGGGATCGAATATGAGGTCAAGCTTAGTGAAAGCATTCCTTTTGAATAGGAAATCAATAGATCTTTCCAAGTGCTATGTTGGGTTCTTGGTTAGTGTCAGATTTCAAGGACGAAATCTCTTTTAAGGTTGGGAGGATTGTAACACCCCGATTTTTCGAAAGGTATCATTTCATGTTAATACAGAAACCGATATATTAAGAAAAAATAAGATATTTTATTTTGGGCTTGAATCCTTGGTTTTATAGTCTTGATGGATAAAGGATTCAATTACGAGACCAACGGTTCTTTCCGGAGCGAAAACGGAGCTATAACGAAGAAGTTATGGCCAAAACAGTTTCAATACGCGCTAGGCTATAGTGCCCGGCGATTGTGACAGTGTCACAATCGCCTGTCAAGGTCGCCGGAGCCCGAGAACTCTCGGTACAATCTCAGCGATTGTGCCCGGCGATTGTGACATGGTCACTATAGCCTGGCACAATCGCCCGGGTGTTTCAGGGTGTTAAAATCGCGATTTTCAGCCCCAAACTTCATTTCTTCATATCTTTCTCATCGTAGCTCCGATTTGGGTGATTCAAGTTGCTACGGTTTTGTTTTTGAGAGCTTTTCAAGGTTATGGAAATAGATTGGAAGTCTATTGAAGTATACTAGAGTATTTGGTGGTGGTAAGCTTCTCATCTCTCCCTATTCATCTTCTTCACCAAATTTTTCTAGGGTTTCATCCACCCTTTGTTCTCCCTTTCATAAATTGAAGGTTTGTAATCATGTTGGTGAACTAGAGGTGTTTTGATTGGTGGATTCAAGTTTGGGTTAAGGTAATATTCTATTCTCTTCGGTTATGGAAGTTAGGGTTTCGATATTAGTTGAGGTATTCATGTATATGGTTTGGGAAATGATTCTTTGTGTTTGATTATGTATATTTATGGTTGGAACCTTGTGGATCTAGGTTTTGGAAGATTTGGTTTGAAAAACCAAGTTTCTTCAAGGAAATCTCTAAGTGGGTAAAATCTAGATTTAGTCTAAATCTAGCAAGGTGAGTTTACTAAGCTTTTGTTAAAACTGGATACACATCATAATTGTTTATTTGTTGTTATTATCACATATTTGCTCAAAATGTTCATCTTTACGGGTTTAAGTATTTGATGGTGTTTTCATGAGACTATATGAGAAATATGTTTTAACAAGTATCATCCCATGGTTTACTTTATTTTGTGAAAGTATTTGGGGTCTTCATTATGTACACCAACAATGGGTATTTTGGGTTATCTTTTATGAGTATTTACCATGATTTGCTCTATTGGTCGGATATTTGGGACTTGTTCCATGAATGTACATTGTTGGCATTTTGGCATGATATGGATTATATGTGGTATAGCAGATGATAAATTCTACTTGGAATGCTTTCTTGGCGATTTAATTATTGAACATTGAATATGTTGGAATTTGAGTCTCACATTGGACTTATGTGAGGATGGTAGCATAGTACCCATGGTTGGTATCGAAATGCATTGGTAGATATATACCTAAAGACCTCCTATATATATTATGTTGGACGAACCAAGTCGGTAGACACTAGGAGGATGTAGTCTTGGGCGCCACCGTGTGGGTATGTGCCTAGACCTCCGCCATTCGGGGTAATGCCATGGTTGTAGTCCTCGGGTGTGCCGGGCCTTTGGGTGTCACTCTTAGTAGTTGGCACTAAGGTACATTGTCTCTTTGGGTGGAACTGATTGGTGCTATGGGTCTCCCCTATTGACTCCACATTGTTGAACTCTGGTTAACTGCTGATAAGAATTGTAACTGCTCATGCATGCTTATTATTGTTCAACTCACTAGGCTTTTTGGCCTAACACTTGCTTGGTGTCGATATGTATCTCAGGTTATAGCGGCGCTGGTTCTAAGATGGCATAGATGCTTGGGTGAGAGATTGAGGGATATTGCATTTGGACTTACTTTTGGTAGGAGAACCTTTGGGTTTATAAATGACACCCTTATTTGTAATCTCTTTTCTAGTTATGGAAATTAGATTAGTTGGTTGTTATTTATCGTCCGTTTAATTACAACTGTATTTAAACAGGTTGTGTATTTTTCTCCATTTAAGGACGCTCTTGCTTTGGCAATTTTTAGTATACCTCATGTCCGTTGTTTTTTCGGATTTTTGTTATCCCTATTTTTAGGGTGTTACATACTTGAATCCTCAAGCCGAAATCCTCCAAAAACCTAGATCCACACAACTTCAACCGTAAATAACCACATCCAACCATATAGAAACATTCCCCAAACATAGTACACCAAAATCCCTACGAGGTCCAAACCCTAGTTTCTCCCAAAAGTATCAAGTCCGAGATTTGATAAGCCAAATACTAGGGAAACATCAATGGAGCATTCATAACTTATTACAA
This sequence comes from Arctium lappa, assembly GCA_023525745.1. Classification (NCBI taxonomy): domain Eukaryota; kingdom Viridiplantae; phylum Streptophyta; class Magnoliopsida; order Asterales; family Asteraceae; genus Arctium; species Arctium lappa. Next base: position 14,675,455 of record CM042049.1, read on the forward strand.
GGTTTGGAAATGGGAAGAATGTACTTACCACTTAGGTTTTGACGAAAAACCTAGAAAACCTGAAATGAACTTGAGGTTAAAGATGAAGATGAAGCTCCTTGACCAATAACTTCCAATCTTTGATGGGTGGAAGGAGGAACACTTGGAACACAAAGATTTGGTGCCCTTGATGCATAAAACTGATTTTAGGGTTTGGGGTTCGGTTTCTAGAGAGAAAAGGGGTGAAAGGGGTTGAGAATAATGAGGTGGGGCTGCTCAAAATCGCTTTTTAAAACAACCAGAGGCCGCAGGCGATTGTGCCCAAGGCACTTTCGCCAGGGCACTATCGCCCAAACTGTACCACGGGCACCACTCTGTTGGCGATTGTGCCCAGCGATTGTGCCCAGGGCACTATCGCCAGGGCACTATCGCCCAGAGTGTCCCGAACCCCGATTTCTTCCATTTTCATCCGGATCACCCACGATGCGACAAGGCTAAAAAGGTAAGGCGTAAGGGATGAAATTCTATGATCAGAATCAAGGATTTCTCAAGGGATTGGCTTTCACAGACAGGGATTTACGGGTGTTACATCAGAGTAAAGGAGAAAGAGGAGAGGTTTGCGCTAACTGTTGGTGGCGCAAACTTAGTTTTGCGCTAGCTTAATGTGGCGCAAAGTTGGTTTTGCGCTAGAAGAAGGATGCGTAAAGCTTGTTTTGCGCTAGAAACTATTGGCGCAAATCTTAGGTTTGCTCTATCAACTGTTGGCGCAAATATGACTTGAAATCTTAAAAAAAAAATCACCTGTTAAGCTATTTGACTCCCCCTACACAAATGCACTAAATAAGATCATTCGAGTTAGCATTTATATAAAGAATCAGATACTCCCCCTCGAAACGAGATAAGATCTTTCAGAAAATTCTCCTTATTCACTCCCCCTTGAATAATGCACAAACCCATTTACAAAGATATATGAGAACACATGAATTAAAACATCAAAGTAGAATGAAAAATATACTGAATATGTATTTTGAAACAACTAAATATATAAAATTTTAAACACTAAACAAATTAAATTCTACTCAGTAAAATATCACAATTTTATCCATCAAATGAAATCAAATATATGTTGATGGATACAAATATAAGTTTGATTGCATATCAAGTTAAAAAATGTTCAGTTTCAAAAACTTTTATCAATCTATTCAGTGTGCTAGCATGCGAACTTTGAATAGCTTCAAGAAAATGCAATTCTAAAAATATAATAGAGAACTTTGCATGTACTTACACTAAGCCATCAAAATTTAAGACTTTCACATATTTACAGGTTTATCGCAACTCAGAAATATCACCAAGTATCATGAGATGTGTGCACATTGGCATCTTTTATCATTGTGCACATTGACATCTTCACATGAGTGTGCTCTTTGGCATCTTTTAAGCTTGTGCACTTTGACATCTTTTTAATCAAAAAGTTTGGTAAGTAAAGAACATGTCGTAAACGTAACTTTCTATTTGATCCTATTGCAGGATTTGGGTCAGCCGCTCCCAGACCAGTTGGCCTTAGGGGACTAGATGTCAAGCACCCCTTGGAACTTACTCTCCCAAATCAGAAAGGCTACATCGACACATCCTAAACCCATTCATACCAGTAGAACATAACTTTCGATCTGATTCTATAGAAGGATTTGGGTTCGATCACTCCCAGATCAATTGACCTTAGGGGACCAGATGACAAGCATCCCACAAAACTTACTTTCCCAAACCTGAAAGGTCACAGGTACAAACTTTTAAACTTAGAGATTTCTGTATTTTATATATATAATTTTCATCTCAATCACTCAGTTTTACATCTAAACGCTTAGCCCATATTTTCATTACAATCCATAATTCTGACTTTTTAGGATTTCTAAGCATTGTAAACTATAAATATTCCGAATCACATAACTTTAAAACAATATCAAAAGTTTCAAACATGTTGCTGACTTTTCGACTTTTAAAAGACTTGAAAGTTGAACATATAAAACTTTAATATTAACAAAGCAACTTGAAAATTTATCCTAGACACACATTTTATTCAAAAGAAAGAAAAGCTGTAAAACTTTTACTTTATAGAATAAAATTTATAAAGATTTAAAATTTTAAATTCAATATGCCAAGATTGAAAAATTTTCATTTAAGACAAATGTAAAGAATTCGGCAAATTGATATTTAGTTAGAACAAAATAAAATTCAATAAAACCTTCTTTCACATAATGTGTAAAAAATTTGTGTCTCATATGAAAAAAAATTGGGTTGTACAAATTCAGGTTTTGGATGAACTTGCTCAGATTCTTTGAAAAACACATGAGAAAACTGAAATAACATCATTATTAGAGATAAATGCAGTGGAATAAAGTAGATGTACTCACAGTTTCTCATTAGTCAGAAGCTAAAAGCTTTGAAGAACGAGTCCTAAACTGACATGTTTAGAAGTCGAAGTCCATTGAAGTACGGGTTCTAAGCTGATGTACTTAGAAGCCAACTTTCTCTTACTCCCCCTTGACATTAGATGCCTGCAACTTAGAATCAATCTGTGATTTTGGTACCCACTTATATTTGGGTCCATGAAAGTTAGTTGCAGATCTTGTGGGGAAATATTTGTTAGATTTAACATGAAAAGCACGAGAAAAATTATCTGTAACACCCTAAAATAGGGATAACAAAAATCCGAAAAATGGACATGTGGTATTTAAAATTGTCAAAGCAAGAGCCTCCCAAAAATGGGGAAAATGCACAAACCTGTTTAAATACAAACGTAATTAAACGGATAATAAATAACAACCAACTAATCTAATTTCTATAACCAAAAAAGATATTACAATCAAGGGTGTCATTTATAGACCCAAAGGATTCTCTACCAATAAGTCCAAAAGCGATATTCCCAAATCTCTCACCCAAGCAATATGCCCGCTTAGAACCGGTGCCGCTAAAACCTGAGATACACATCGACACCAAACAAGTGTTAGGCCAAAAAGTCTAGTGAGTTGAACAATAAATAGCATGGTAGAACATATACAATTCTTATCAGCAGTTAACCAATTTTCCACATGTATGGAGTCAACAGGGGAGACCCATAGCACCAATCAATTCCACCCCAGAGTTGATGTACCTTGATGCCCTCCGGAAATTCCACCTTATCCGAGTGGCGGAGGTCTAAGCACATACCATCACGGTGGTGCCTCCGACTACATCCTCCTTGTGTCCTTGACTTGGTTCGTCCAACATAAAGCATATAGGAGGTCCATAACACCAATCAATTCCACCCCAGAGTCGATGTACCTTGATGCCCTTCGGAAATTCCACCTTATCCGAGTGGCGCATCCCAAAGGCCCGGCACACCCGAAAATTCCACCTTATCCGAGTGGCGGAGGTCTAAACACATACCATCACGGTGGTGCCTCCGACTACATCCTCCTTGTGTCCTTGACTTGGTTCGTCCAACATAAAGCATATAGGAGGTCCTTAGGTATATTTCAACCAAATATATTCCGGTACTAACCACGGGTACGATAACACCCTCCTAATAGCATGAGTCTAACATAAGACTTAAATATCCACATAACCACGTAGTAGATACAATAACACCAAGTGTGTATTCCAAATGGAAATCATCATGTTATACCAAACATATATTCCATAATCATGTCAAATACCCATTGTGGGCACATATATGTAAATTTCCCAAATAATTACACAACATAGAGTAAATCATGGTATGATACTTCATATACACATATCTCACATAATCTCATGGAAATACCATCAAATACATAAGCCCGTAAAGATGACCATTTTGAGCAGTATGTGATAATAACAACGTAGTAGATACAATAACACCAATTGTGTATTCCAAATGGAAGTCATCATGTTATACCAAACATATATTCCATAATCATGTCAAATACCCATTGTGGGCACACATATGTAAATTTCCCAAATAATTACACAACATAGAGTAAATCATAGTATGATACTTCATATACACATATCTTACATAATCTCATGGAAATACCATCAAATACATAAGCCCGTAAAGATGACCATTTTGAGCAGTATGTGATAATAACAACAATTAAGCAAATATGATGTGTATCCAGTTTTAACAAAAGTTTAGTAAACTCACCTTGCTAGATTTAGACTAAATCTAGATTTTACCCACTTAGAACTTTCCTTGAAGAACTTGATTCTTCAAACCAAATCTTCCAAAACCTAGATCCACAAGGTTCCAACCATAAATATACATATTCTACCATAAACAATTGATCCCCAAACACTTAATCAACAAAATCCCTATTTTGGGCAAAACCCTAATTTTGACCCAAAACTTCCAACAAAGATCTAAACCGAAATCTAGAGAAAATTTAAATACTAGAAAACCATCAATGAAGCTTTTATAACTTATTCCATGGTTTAGAAATGGTTAGAATGACTTACAAGTAGGTTTATTGGAAAACCTCCAAATTTGGTCAACAATGGTGAAGAACACTTGGAGAAGATGAAGATGAGGTTGGTGATGAAGCTTCTAAACCAAAGCCTTGGGTGAAGATCCTCACTCTAGCAACAAATGGTGATGATTTGGTGTTTGGTAGGAGTTTAGATGAGGTAGGTTGAGAGGAAGGGTTGGGAGAGAATGAGAGAAATGAGAAAGATGAGAAATGAGGATATTTGGGGTTAAAGTCATTTAAAACCCGTATAAGGACTCTGCACCATGCGCACGACCCGTGCGCTATTTGTGAAGGGAGGGCGCACGGGTCGTGCGCCACACCCGGTGGCACACTCAGCCCCTTCACAAATGTTCAAATCTCGTTTTGTTCATAACTCCTTCGTTATAGCTCCGTTTTTGCTCCGGAAAGAACCGTTGGACTCGTAATTGAATCCTTCATCCATCTAGACTTTCGAAAATCGGGGTGTTACATTATCAGAATAATGAACATAAGAATCAGTAGAAGAGAAAGCATAATCATATAAACTATAATCAGAAGAAGAATATGAGACATCTTTTGAAATTTGAATCATTTGCTTTATTGAGTATTTTGAAATTTTATTACAAGAAGCAAATGAATCACTTTTATAGTGTTTGTCTACATATCTATCCTCATCAATAGTAGAATCATCTGATGTCCGCTTGACTCTCCATATCTGCTTTGTATGAGTGCTCAAAGTCCTATCTGAAATATTCGAATCAGTAGAGTTAGAATTTTCAGAATTAACAATATCTTGTTTCGTAGATTTCTTTGACCTTCTTCTTTTACGCTTTGGTTTATAATAATCATCATTTAGCGTAAAAGATTCATCAAGAATTTTCGATTTAATATTTGAATCAGAAGAATCAATTTTACCTAAGAGACCCAACTGATCAACCAATAAACCTGAATTTACCTCGGAGTCATAAAAATTTTGAGAAAAGATTTCAGATTTTAGAAATTCCTTTTTGTTTACTTGAAAATCAGAAGAAAGGCCAGAAATAGAATCTTGTTTTTGAGAAAATAATTTTTCTTCAAGACTTGATGTCATGAAATAAAGAAATACATCTGATTCAATTTCTTTTTGAATATTTTGATCTTCCATTTTATCTTAAAGGTCAATGATTTTGCCTTCTAATACTAATGGAGGAGTATAACTCTTAGAATCATAAAAGATTGGAGAGATATTTTACTTATCAGATTTAGTGGCATATATATCAACATAATCATCAGACACTGAAGACTTGACGGGATATATATAATTTAAACTTTTTCTGTCTTTCTTTGATTTGTCAGGAAAATATTTGGCATTTTCGCTTGTATAAACAAAAGAAATTTCCTTTTTCTTATTATTCATCCTTTTCTCATTTTCGATTTTTAATACTTGCTTTTCATTCATCCAATCAATTTTAAATTGAGGAGCATATTTAGCAAGAGTTAGATAATCGTATTTATATAAAGTAGGGGATTTTTCTATCGCATTATTTAAACAATGTGAATTTTCAAAACCAAGTCCCCAATTTTCTTTTATAGACTCATAACTCCGTGGTTTGTTCAAATAAATAGTTTACTCAGCCTGATTCCTTCGATATAATTTTTCTTCCAACTCATTTATTTTATCTGAAAAATTATCTTTTAATTTGGTCATTTCAGTCAAAGAATCAAGATAAGTCATATTTGATTTTTCTAAATCATCTAATTTCTTTTGAAAGACGTCTTTTGTATGAGCCAAAATAGATTTTTCATCTTTCAAATAAATTTGTAATTTATCAATCAAATTTGACTTTTCTGAATTTAAATTCTTTTCAGATAATAACTTCAAGCGTAAATCATGTAAAGCAGTTATAATAATGTTCATTTGTGAAGAAATAAAATTGAAATCAAACTCAGAAATTACCTCATCTTCATCAGTGTCATCATCATCATCACTTTGATCATCTCCAATGAAGCACATACGAGCAGTCTCGATATTATCAGCTTCATCATCGGAGTGATCCAGCCAAAATTCTTCTTCAACAAGTAGAGCGGTTCCATTCTCTCTCTTTTCGGCCAGTTCCATTTTCTTCCGATAATATGTCGAATCCTGAACCTTCTTCACTCGACACTCTTTAACAATGTGACCCGACTTTCCACAGTTGAAGCATGCATCATGTTTCTTAGCCCCGGGCACTTGAACATTATTGGATCCATAAGTGAAGCGAATAGTGTTGAAACTCGAACGAGGTTGGAACTTCTTCTGATAGTGTTGAGAGAGAAAGATCATAGCTTTCAGAAGAGCTTCGCCATCGTCATCAGTTGCACCATCATAAGCATTTTCGGATAATGCTTGTTCAGACAGTTTGTTTGTGAGAAGTGCAACTGTGTCCACTGTCTTATTGTTTTTCTTGTCGAGTTTTGCTTTTTTATCCTTGACAATGCATTCATCAGTCATCAGAATCTCGTAAAGCTCTTGGATTTGCATAGAATATATCCTGCCATCATTTCTCAAGCGATGACAAGATTTGTTCCATTCTGGTTGAAGTGCATTGAGGAACTTCAGATTTATTTCCAACTCAATCTTTTCTACTTTTATCTTTCTCAGATCATTTATCACCGCACAAAATCTGTCATAAGTACTTTTCAGTAACTCCCCATCTTTGGCTTTAAATTCTTCAAAGTTGTTCATGTAGCCTGTATGCCGAAGTTGAGTTGCAACTGAAGACCCAAGCATAATCTTCTCTAGTTGTGCCCATATTAGCTTAGGAATGTTTTTGAAGCAATCAATCCTGTTGTAGATAGAATTTGGCAAAGCTAACATCAGATTAGCCTTTACATCACGAACAACTTGATATTGCACCAACTCATCAGGTGTATACTATTTGGTAGGCTTTGATAATCCATTAGCCAAAGTGGGTTGTACAAAAGATCCTTCAGATAGAATATTCACCATGTCATCTCCGTTCTTTTGACGCTCGATGAAATTCAAAAACCTATCGTGCCACTGAGTAAACTCATTTTCATCAACCAGAACCGGAGGACGAGTTTCTGTGCCCAAAGACATCATGAGATCGCTTTTGTAGAACTGAGCTTGAAACACAAAATTTTCAGAATCCATAGATGACAAATTTCATAAAATGCTAAGTCTGGAAGTAGATAAGCTGGCGCAAACTGAAGGTTTGCATGAGAAGCAGATGGCGCGAAAGAGATTTGCGCGAGCAGAGTGTAGCGCAAACTAAGATTTGCGTGAACTGCAGATAGAGAGAACCTTTCTTTGCGTGAAAAGTTGATGGCGCACAACTTAGATTTGCGTGAGAATGATAAGATGCAAAGCTTGTTTTGCGTGAAGAACTGTCAAACCTTAAACTCGATAAGATCAACTGGCGCGAAGTTCGATGAACTCGTGCAAACTTTGAAGAACTCGCGCAAAACTTGGATCTGGCGCAAAACGTGAGAAAATCAAGAAACTTCTATTAATTCGATTACAAACTTGAAATTGATGAAAAATTTCTTACACAAACACGTTCGAAAACAGTTTTCTAACACTTTCAAACAACCAATACGATTAAAAACCACAAAATCGTGATATCGAAATAAGAACAGTACGTTTCAACAAAATTTCAAAAACTCGAAAATTCTTAAAATTGAAGATCAAAAACTGTTTTTCTTGCAATTTGATGTGAATCAAAAGTGTTTTACTAGTAAAACCGGATCCAACGAACCAAAAATCAAGAAAATTTGTTCACTAAACAGACCGAATTTGATGAAAAAAAAATCAAAAAATGAGATTTTCTTGAAAAAATTCAATAAAATCAATCAAAATTTCTGATTCAACACAAATTCAATATTCGAAAAACATTTCTCTCAATTCTCTCAGATTTAGAATTGCTCTGATACCAATTGTTAATCCCAAAATCACTAAATCTTTAGAGAGAGAAAGTAGAGAGAGAAAGAATGAAAGTGCAAAGTAGAATCTATATTAGAAGAATGCGTGAGTTCCCTTACAAAGACCAAAGCCCCAAGGGACTTAAATACCCTTGGTTAAATACAACACAAATATGCAAACTAAACACAGTATCAGATCAAACCTATAAATACAATGATTACTATAAAATCTGACTTAACACAATCTTACTCGGTAAAGTAAACTGGAGTGTTAGCTCTTACCGATAAAACACTTACTGGGTAAGCATTTGAGTAAATGACCCCTAAATAAATTAACTACGAGAATTGAAAAACACACCAAAATGTTACAAAAAAATGTACATTTAGGGACTAGAGTTACATAATTGAAACTAGATGGACTACAAACTACAACTTGAGAAATTGAGGGAACCATTCTTCCAACATTCCATTTTTCTGATAGTTAATGGAGGCCGGGAGATCGGACTGCACAAACTCTGCGAAAACCACAGAGTAGAGACTGTGTATAAGAAATGTCTGTAATAACAACCTTCAATCCTTTCTCCACCCTTTATACTCGCCATGGTTATTCCCCAATTTCCACCAATCTCGCTCATTGCGCAGTACATCTCTTCCTCCCTCTATCGATTTCTGATTATATTTGTAATTTCTCTTTTTGTATCGACGAATTTTGATTCATAGATACGATGGATATTATGGTATTGCAGGTATTGACTTCTTCTTTTCGCCATAGTGGTGCAAGGCTTCTAGGGTTTTGCCCTCGTGCTATTTCCTCACAGGACCAAGGTACATAAGAAATTGGGGGTTGTATAATGTTGTTTGTTTGGGTTTATTTTATTTAGGAATTTAAGCTTTTTGATTAGGGTTTGAGTTTAATTCCAGTGACTCAAACTTGGAACATGTTGAATTCGATACCGAAACAGTTTAGTTTGATTTCTACAGTGTTCTTTTGTGTTCCTCTTTATTTAGTAAAATGCGGTCATTAGATTTTCCTACATGAAGAAATTAATGCTTGTTAATTCTGAAGCTAAGACACTGAAATAGTGAAATGTCAGGATTTTTTTTTTTTGGGGGGGGGGGGGTAACAAGTTGGATGCCAAAACAAATGCATATGTTTGAGGTTAAATTTCTATAAATAGCAAAACATTTTGGTTTTTGATTGATACAATTTACAGGAGTTTCTGTAGTTTCCCATATACAATTTCAAAAACCAATTTTTAGTACATGCTAGCGTTATCTGAGCAGATATTTTTATAGTTTCCCATATGCGATATTTGCCTTATTGATACAATTTACAGGAGTTTTCGATTCTGAACTACATTCTGTACTTCAGTTGGCTACAGGCTCTGAACTATATGAGGTGGAAAGAATTCTTTTTGGCACAAGGTGTAATCTATTCACCCTCGTGTATAAGTCAGAAAGCTATATACAATTTGTGGAAATATGAATGTATCGTTATCTAACCAGACGGCATCTCTATATCTTTTGGAATAAGTTCCTATTAATGATATCAAAATTCTTTTCAATTCAGTTACTTCAGTCCATTATTGAAGTCCATAGCAAAACCATCGGATATCGATTATGTCATGATCGAGGAAGACCCAGAAGAGAGAGAGGATTTTATAAGGATTCTGGAATCAAGATTCTTTTTCCTTGCAGCTGATGCTCGATCTTCATTGAGGTTAATAAATGGCGTTATTCATGTCTTGTTACCACTTTGTAATTTTCTTATGAAGTCTGCCAGCTTCTACAACTTCTGTCTTGAAGTAGGGGACAAGATGTAAATATATTCCAGTTCTAATTTTGTTTCTTGAGATGAGTGGTGGTACTAATAATGTGTACCAAGGCACTGGTTATTGCAAAACTTCACCTTCTACAACTGATGGAGCAGGGGTTGGCGGCCAACATATAGGAATGTTTTGCTTGGTGTGAGAAAAGAACTAAAAATACCATGTTCAACAAAACTATCAACCGAAGATTTGGAAATAGAGATTTTCCTTCATTTGTTGCAGGAGTACTCAAGGTAAAATAGATATTTGAAGCATTGTCCTGCAAAGCCTTTTGCAGATTTTTTAAATTCATTTCATTGTCTCCATGCTCTATTTGACCACTTTAATGAGAGAGGGTTTTGAAAAATAATTTGCACACACTTTCCAGGAGACAGATTGGACTTTTGATATTCTAGTGCATTGGTGACATGGTATGAGCAAGAAGACACCATTTGTACCACACTAGTAAATCATAGTTAAAATTACTCCATGCTGGTTAATTGGTACAATAATTAGAAATAGAAGTAGGACGTTAATATAAATGTCAAGTGATGATTAGTTGAAAGTGTTATTTGTATCAGGTGGAGAATAACTGAATATTGGCTCCTTTTCTAGTTAGGAGTCCAATTTCACCTGACTAAAAGTTTAAGACTTGTAAGTAGCCCTCCATAGTTTCATTACTACATGCTGGTCAATCATAGTTAAGATTACTCCATACTGGTTAATTGGTACAATAATTAGAAACAAAAATAGGATGTTATTTGTATCATCATTCATCCATAGTTGTTAAAAGCACACCCTAGGCACTGAGGCTCAAAAGGCTCAAGGTCTTAGGCTTTTTTAAAGTCGAGGATAGGTGTATTCACGAGGCTCTCTAACATTGTGTTCTCGAGTTTTTTTTTTACGAAGGAAAGGAAGAGAAAGGGAAGTAGGATGGAAAGAAAAAGTGTTGTGTTCTCGACTTTTTTAAGGAGGGAAAGGAAAGATAGAGAAGAAAATATTGTTGATTTTCCTCCCAAGGAAAGGAAAGAAAGGGATTTAAAAAAATTAAAAATATTTATAGAATTACACATATACCCATTAATTACAATCCACTATGAAATAAATAAGGCTATATTGGTAAAGTGACATCTTTTCTTTCCTTTCTCTCCTGCTTAAGAACATGAAAATTTATTTTCTTTTCTTCCCTTTCCCTTCTTTTCCTTCAATCTCAAGAACACAAATAAAAATATTTCTTTCTTTCTAAGCAGTTAACACGGTCTATTGCGGAAATTGCGGTAAGGACCTAGAATTGCGGTTGCGGTTATTGCGGTGAAATAGCGGTAAAAAAAATAGGTTCATAAATTAATAGGAATATATATATATATATATATATATATAACTTAATAATTAATATATTGTATTCCTAGCACATATCAAGTCAAATAATTCATTAATTCAAAAAAAGTTTTAAACCACACAAGCAACATAGTAATAGAGTTTATAAATCTCGTAGATGATTTAAATGAACTAATTGCAATCCACTGGCTCGACATCTGAATCCACTGGAGTCCTGGACTGCAATCGAGTGGACTAGAAGTCGATTAGTGGACTGAACTGATGAAAAAACGAATTAAGGGACTGGAGATCGAGGAACTGATGAAAGTGTCGATCGATTGGAAGTGTTGAAGGGAAGGGAATGTCGATCGAGTGGAAGTGTCGAAGGGAATCTAGTTCGAGTTGAAGGGAAATCGAGTGGAAGCGATCGAGTGGAAGTGGACTGGAGATCGAGGAACTGAACTGTGATGAAAAACGAATTAAGGGTTTGGTTTGGAGATGAAATCGTGCGACCAAAGTGTGGACTGATGAAAAAGTGTGGACTGATGAAATCGTGCGACCAAATGTCAAGCCCACAATTGAAAAAGCCCAAACACATAGCCTGGTAAAATTTCAGAATTTCGGACCGAAATATTTTACCAAATTTCGGTGAAATTTCGGTAAATTTCACCGCAATTTTCGGTACCGCAACAATCCACCGCAATTTTGTACCGCAACTTTCCTAAGGACCGAAATCCGAAATTTCACCGCAATTTCGCCGAAATTGCGGCGCAATTAACTGCATAGCTTTCTTTTCCTTCCCTTTCTTTTCTTTCCTTTCCTTCCGAAACTCGAGAACAAAGTGTAAGGCGTTGCGCCTTGGCTGAGGCGCATTGTGGGCCTAGGCACACCTCATAAAGAGTTATTAAATACCTAGTTAAACCCTAATATTAAATAAGTTTTCTCATCTTCTCATCTCCTGGACTTTTTAAAAAAAGTGATATTAAATAGATGACATAAGTCAAACCCTAATATTAAATACCCAGTCCTTAGAACTTCAAGCCTTTATCTGTGTAAGTACCTGGACCTAAAAACTTATCCCTTACATCTCATGCTTTAAACCCTTCTCCCTTCTGCCTCTATCAATATTGCTGGTTGTGGCATTGGAGGCTTGTACTTGCTGCATATTTGAGTTGTGTGCAACTCTGTATGTGTGTGTATATATTTATATGTATATATATTTTTTGATAAGACGTGCCTTGCATTCCTGAGTCCCATGCGTTGCGTCTAGGCCCCAGGACCCCTTTGCGCCTAATTACACCTTGAGCCTTTAACAACTTTGGTATCATCCGGAGAATAATGGGATATTGGCTCTTTTCTAGTTAGGAGTCCAATTTCACCCGACTAAGAGTTTTGAGACTTTCAAATAACCCTCAATAGTTTCATTGTGTAGCTCATGAGGTTAAAGTTTGTGTAGCACTATATCTTCTTTTTCCTTAAAGATCGAGACCAATTGTCGCCTTTAGTAAAGATTTATAATACATGTACCAAAAAGACCAGGTAATGAACCTTATTATAGCTACTTTTCCGGCGCTCTCCATACCTCTACTTGAATACTATCAGATCATAAACACTTGCTTTTGCATTTCTTAAGTTATTTCTTGATCTCCAGCAACCTGATGCTACGCTATAGCATCTTTCAGCTGGACTTTGTGTTGATGTCTCAACAGAACCTTGCACCCTTGCCATCTGTTTTCAAATAAAAAACCCATATATTTCTTCGACTTCGCCATATGAAGTTGGCTTTTTTTGAGATCTTGCAATTTAGAAAATCTATCCGTTTGAATACGATACTTGGTGCTTTACCACTTTATTACTTGATAAATGTGATGGTGTTGACACATGTATGCTTGCATGGGTTACCACTGATTTATTATAGATACAATATCTTCCTATCAGATACATATCTCGGCTTGTTGCTGGTGGATAGAGACTATTGTCTTATCGTCTCGTGATCTTGTCTCTTCCTCAGGCCATTTCTTGAGACATTATCTTACATTCCTGAGTCATGATCTCCACTGCTTCTCTGTACCAATTCAATGAGGAGGGGTGTCATTCGTTTCATTGTGCTTCTGAACCACATGGAATCTATTCATAGCACTAAGCATAGTCACATATTTCTTCTGCTCATCTTTCTGCATGACGTTCATGGCTTATTCATTTTGGTGCATCCAACTCAATGACTGGGAGTGGGAAAATAATTAAAGTCTCTTACTCCTTCCATTACCTCTAAGACTAGTCAATATCTCTTCTTATTTTGGTGGTATAGGCTCCACCATATAGCGTGCGGTTTACCTATACAATGTGTTTACTTATCTATATGTCCCAATCTTCTTGGAAAGTGTTAAACCCATTAGTGAAACAACCAGAAATTTAACTTTTCTATAACTTCCTTTCCTACTGACTGGGTTTTTCAGAGGACTGGGGATGAATTGGTTAATTGGCACATGATATGAGTTACGGTTATGGGGATTATGGCAGTTAGATACTTCAATGCAACTAGGGTTAACTTCAAGTGACGTGGACTCAAGAACATCAATTGCAGGTTGAGACATTCTTAGTTGTTCAATTTGGAAAAACTGATGGGAGTCATCTTTTGTTTTTCTTTCATGTGATTAGGTTAGTTAGGAATCACTCTCCGTTTTTGGTCAATAGAAGTTTTTAAGATGTAAATTACGAATCAAATGTTAAAATTAGGAATTTTCTTTTGGATTGAGAAAGAGCTGTCGTCAAACAGTGGGGTGAAATGAATTTGACTTGAATTGATGATCTAATGGAAGGTGAACTTCTTGTATGTAAATGAATAAGGTTATTTCTGGGTCCAGGATTCAGAACACGTGTGAAAACCATTGAAGCTCAATAGCTCATCTACTAGCTGCTTTTGATCTATGAAGTGCCTATAGGGCTCAAGTAAATCACTTAGAAACACCTAATAGGTTGCTACAAGATGATGCCTCCTCAATCATTTGTAATCTCAAGTATCTTTATGGTGGCTTAAATGCCAGGCTGTTAATAGCCTCCATTCATGAGTGAATAGGTGCGGGTATGAACTGAATCAAGTTACTGATCTGGGATCTATTATGTAAGTGATGACCCATTTAACTTGACCACTAAATCTCACTTCTCGACATTCAACCTGATTTGAATCCTTACTGTCTTTACCCTATCAAACTGAACATTGAAACTAGAACCATCTGACACACCACTAGTCTCTTTCTTTGCTTTACCTGCAACAAAATTACAAGAAAAACCCATGGTAATGCTGAAACTAATTAACCAAGAAACAAGAATGTAGGCTTCACTGACCAGCCATGAAATCCATAAAGGTCAAAAAGTCGAAGTACATCAACTGAAACCTCGATGAGCCAGATTTTCAACATATTTACTGCTTCTAGGCTTGTTATTACTGAAATTACCATTCCATTTTAACCAAAATACCATAAAATTTTAGCAGAGTAAGTGTTTTGACTTACTTGTGGAAGCCTTGTTCTCATGCAATCCCACATAGATGAGTTTATATACAAAATGGAATATAGGGACGATGTATGAGCTAACTTCATGTTAAAAACATATGCTATATTTACATCACCTACTTGAAAGTCACCAATATTTTCTCATGACACATTTTTGATCATTAGAAAATGTTTGCAGTGAAGGTTCCGGAAACATTGTTACTAAATGGGGAAGCTCGAAACATGCTTCTGATACTCACAGTAGTCTAGAAGTTGGCTTAAGTCCATGGAAGATACAAGCGTTTGCTGCTTTAGGACGTGGGGCAGAAGAGTTATTTACAACGATTCTGAAGGTTTTGTTGGTTGCTTTCGGATAATGATTTTTTTCCCTGTCTCTCCCCTTTTTCATCCACTTTGTTCATTCTTTTTTAGGTATCAGCAAAATGTTTTAATTGAATACTTTAAAGTCCACCACTTTGATGATCAAATGTACTACTTTAATTTCACAAATATAGTTGTAGTTGTAAATTTTTGAGGAATATCTGATAACTCTCTTCAAACTAGCTTATGAAATGCTATGAGTAGTTTCAAGTAGGCCCACCGTATAACTTTAACCCTTCAGACAATTGATGCATGTGCTCTTATAATTGATTTTCGAGATAACCAACTTGAGGCTGTTATTATCATTTTATTTTGTGGATATTGAATCTAATCTCACTTAATATTGTTGAAAAATGTCTAATGTCAATTCAAAGTCTGTTTGACCAAAATTGTCAAAAAGGATGATTAATTGGGATGGATGGAGTTGTTTCAGCCAAACTTGTGTCCTAGTTCTTATTATTTGGTTTTATCTTTGTCTTCCAGGGTGGAGGGATGTTTACAGTGGGAAGGCTATACAATTTGGTAAGAGCTTACTTGTGAATTTCATTATGAGTTACCCACTTGAGGAAGTGAGAAAAATTACCATGCTGCGGCAGGTATCAAGTAAATTATCTGGCAAGGTGATCTTGGAAGCAGCCAACTATCAAATAAAGAAGGAAGTTCTCAAGGAGGTAAAAATCTGACTGAATTCTCTTTGTGGTTGAATCATCATATCTTATCCTGTACTTTATATTTTTGGAGGTCATGAGCAGCAGAATAAGATAGATATATGATGGCTTCAAAAGGATAAATTTTTAAGAAGTGACATTTTCTTTTTCTTTGCAAATTTTTCTTTCTTTTATTTTAGTGTTCCTGCTTCTAGGGATGCGGCGGGGCGTTGGAAATAGCAGCCTCCTTCTAGACCTTTATATCATTTTTCATTGAACTTAAACCTGAATTACAACATGCCCCTTTAGGCCAGGCTACTTGATGTAGGCCAAAAATGGAACTCAATAGAACTTCTCAGAGAAAATGAGTCTCAATCACACTTGGTTGTGATAACCATAGAAGTAGAATAGACCTAATTACATATATCCTATATATGCAAAACTTCTCATCAAGTTGGAGAAAATATCTCAATACACCCTCTTACTAGCCTATATGATATAGGGGGTAAACAGAACTAGTAAAGGACATTTCACACTTTCTATACTCCCATATGTATGTCTGAATCCCTTTCCATTCATCGTGTTTCAGGTACTTGGAGATGGTCAGGGCTATGAGTTCTAGCATGATCAGTAACTATTTATTTTCTTTTATATGATCTCAAAATGATAGATCGACGTCATCTAAATTTTGAATTTGAAGGTATCACTATAATAAGAGATTGAATTATAGAACTCCAATAAAGAGAACCTTTTTAATGAACAACAACTATCTTGAAAAGGGGATGGTTGTTATGAATTGGAATCCATATCAGTAATGAACTAAGAATGAAAATGAAAACAGATTAATCGGGTGGTTGCTGGAATGGGAAGAAGGTAAACTCTAGCATTCGAGAGGCTAGTCTCTCCTTACAAACCAGTAGGTAATTTTCTGCATAAACCTTCTACACCCTTCCTCTCCCTTTTATACTACTTAGTAACCCATTTATTTTAGATATTACCCAAATACCCCCTGCTGACAGATAATTTCCTGAAGTCACTGGAGTGCCCCTTTTATCCTCTTCTAGAATGCCTAAAAACATATTGTTGGACTTGGGCCTTGTATGTGAGTGCATAACATTGGTTTAGATTCGAGTCTTGTAAGAGCTCAAAGCATTTAAGCTTTGTTTGAACATGAAATTATAATGACATGGATTGTTAGTTGTTAATGCCCATGTTTACAATTTATGAACATGCTATTCCAGTAAGTGTAGAGACTAAATACTTCATAATTTTGCTTTCGTCTAGTTGAAGTGACATCTATGTAAAACATCTATTCCAAAATGCTTGAGAATCATGATTACCTATACAATGATAGTGTTGTTCTTACTAAAAGCTTGTTCTTTTATTATTCTCTCAATAGCTATGTTCAACATTTTAACAAACAAAAGTTTATTCTTGTTTTTGTTTGTTACCGTTGGAGTTCCACATTGGCTAGTGAAGGGCCAACCCACCAGTATACATGTAGGGGTCTCATCTCTCCATAAGAGCTCTTTTAAAGAGAGACTCAAGGGTTTCACATATTCTAACATAATATCAAAGCAGGTGTCTAACACCACCGGGGGCTCGACTCTCAATACTCAATCTAGCCTCCGTTCAAGGGGGTGTCTTGGAGAGCCACATTGGCTAGTCATGGACCAACCCACCTGTATATATGTAGATGTCTCCTCTCTTTCTCTCTCTCTCTCTCTCTCTCTCTCTCTCTCTATAAGGGCTCTTTTAGAGAGCAAATCATGGGTCGCATATTTTAACAGATAAAATTTCAAAGTGATAGATCTTTCTCTGCATAATGCATCATATTCTCATGTCAAGATTATTTTCAGGGTGGACGCCTGGCAGCTATTAACTTGGAGTCAAGAGCAGCCTTACTTGCAGCAAAACAGGTGAGTGAATACCATAAATTTTTCTTTCTATTGCAATCTTCTTGTATTTGTTCACCTCTTTGCCCCTTAGTATTTTCTGAAATTGCATGCTTCGTTCCTGGCAGCATCTAGTTTTAATTAAACGTTTATTGATGTTAATAAAATTTATGTTATTAGTACTTTTGTATTTCGGTATAGTTGCTTCCGGCCCATTGGCCCATGATATGTGACTTATAGACATACATGTTCTAGTACGAGGTATTATTTTAGTTCTTGTTCTTCTGGTTACTGCTTTTGTTGTTGCGGTATATTGAATACATGACTATGGATGATAAATCAATGGAAGGAGTTAGTGGAGTTGCTAGTAGGAATCTGCTTTGAAAATGCCAACAGCGCACCGTAAAGGTACCAATTGAATTTTTTACAATGGGGGTGTTATAACTTTTACTTATATTGTAGATTATGGTTACATGTAGAGTTTATAGTTATTTACCCTATATAAACATGGCAGTGCCAAAGTAATACATGACATTACCACCACTCTACCTATGAAACCCTTGGTCGCATCATACCTCAGCTGCCACCACCACTGACTAATCATATGTCAACATTCATCAACTCTCTCTTGCACCCAATTCAAACCTTCCTCAACCCCACATGAATAGTAGCCCTGTGGTGCGACCAAACCTTCTCAAACCCTTTGACTCAGGTTACCCACCTGGTGCAATCTTCTGATCTTATCAGGCAGCACAGTTCATTATATTTTCTGGATTGCCTGTGCCCTATTGCAACCAGTAGTGACACAGCATTATTGGGGTTGCAGCTTTCCAATAGATTTTTTTGGGATCGCAGTTATATTGCTTCTGCAGTTCTGCCTGCATCATATGGAGAATATCATTTCTCTGCCCTGCATAAATATGTCATTTTGTTTCCTAGTCTATGATTCCCTTGCAATAAGATTCTTCATCATTGTTATGCTGCCTCTACATTATGACACACCCATCATTCTGTAAGTGACTTTGGATTCCTGGTTTTAGTTTGTAGTGAAGAAAGGCAATGCATGAGGAATTTTAGCCAAAAAGGACATTGTTGGCTGCAAATGGGTAGTTTCCATGAAATTCCATCTCGATAGCTCTCTGATCCATATCGTTTGAATGCTCGATTGATAGCTAAAGGCTACTCTAAAAGAATATGGTTAGGACCATTAGTATCTTATAATCGTTGAGTCAGCTACTCATAATTGATCACTTCACTACTTTGAAATCAAGAATAAATTTCTCAGTGCAATTCTTGAGGAGGTATATAAGAAGCCACCTTCATGTTTTGTGGTTAAAAAAGGGGATTGAAAAGTTTGTTGTTTGTAGAGATTTTTCTCTGACATGTCTTGTGTGTTTGATTTTTTTAATTTTCTCAGGCATTAGAGACACTTGGGTTGACATGGAGTGCACATGGTTATTTAGTATTTTCCAGCAAGAAAATTGGCTAGTGGATTGTGTTAGTTTTTTTGAGCAACCTCTCTTAAATATGTGTCTATAATGACTCTTAGAAGGAAAGCCAATCTGGAAAGGAAAACATACAGGGGCACAAAATACTTTTTCTTTTTGTCAAAAGCAAGGAAGAAGCTGATAAATATCCAACTGAAAGAATAAAAAAAAAAAACTGTCAAACTGGCGGGGCAATGAATTCTGCTCAGCCTCTTCTCTAAATGAATTATACTTATTACAATAGCTGCCAGCATCAAATCCCATTTTTCAAAACCATGTGATAAAATTCCTTAAGAAAACCACCAAGGAAGATAACGAGTATGTAGATGCATTCCAAAAAAAAAAGGTATGTAGATGCATTATTTTAGCTTCAAATCAGCAATTTGTAATCTGTTTGTTTTGTCTTCTCTAAATAGAGTTGGATGCACATATTTGCAACTTTCTCCTGTAGAGGCAATCTTCATTTGTTATTTGCAGCTAGTTGGATATAATTCAACAAGTTACGAAGATTTACTGATGATTTTTGTTTTGGGTCATCATAAATAGGGGCTAGCAGGTGCTGCATCACGATATCTTGGTGTTAGGAGTATAATGGTGTTACTTGGTCCAATGTATGGACTTTTCTGCCTTACACTTATAGTTTTTAACTTGTCTTTCTTTCTATATGTCTTATAATTTTCATCATCTTTTGTATACTAGCAGCTAAATTTCCTAGAATATATCTTTTGAGGCTTGACTTTACTTTTCTTCATATTATACTGATTGATCTAATTTCTAAAATGATTCAAGTATGTGAGCTGATTTGATGATGTCAAGGGGGTCTTCTTAAACTCAACCATAATGTAGGAGGTCTAGTTGAGTTGAAGTCCATGATGTGGGGTGTGTACTTGTGATCTTTCCCTGAATATATATTTATTGATATTATTAGAGCTAAAAGCCAATCATGGATAGGTTACGACATGGTTTAAAGATAAAGATAGCAAGATAATGTTTGGGCAAACTTTGGTCCGATCCCTATTTTTGTAACATACTTTCGGAATCTTCATTTTCGAACCTCAGATGTGATATCTCAGATATTTAGACCAAGTATGTTACACAACATAGGAATTGGGACCAAAGTACGTTCCTTTTTCTTGCATCTTGAGATGTCGCATTTGAGGTGCCAAAATGAAGGTTCTGAAAGTACGTTACAGAAAATAGAAATCAGACCAAAGTACGTTGCATTTTCAAGCAATTTGCTCATAATGTTCA
This sequence comes from Arctium lappa, assembly GCA_023525745.1. Classification (NCBI taxonomy): domain Eukaryota; kingdom Viridiplantae; phylum Streptophyta; class Magnoliopsida; order Asterales; family Asteraceae; genus Arctium; species Arctium lappa. The sequence goes on from CM042049.1 coordinate 14,696,074, forward strand.
GAGAGTCCTGAACTAATACGAGTTTCCTGGGACTCGAGTTGGAGCATTGATGTTGATCAAGTCCAACTTAATACAAGGGTTACATTGAACATCAAAAGTGGTATTTATGTGCAAACTTAAACTTTTCTCAAAAAGAAGCAAGTGAAAAATTCTTGCAGAATCCATATTGAAGTTTTCATTTTGCATCAAATGTTCCATAAGATATCCATTTGTTTCTGTTTCTGGAGTGGAATATTTATGCAATCTCTACGAATACAATCAAAACTTATTCCATGACAATTCAATGTTTCTAAAACATGGTGAGCTACATTTGTACAGGCTATGGGGAACGTTTCTGGCAGACCTGGTTATTCAAATGCTTGGAACAGATTATGCAAGAATCGTGCGTGCAATTTATGCATTTGCACAGGTATATACTCTTCTTGTCTTGCAAACGTATCTGGTCCAGATTAACTCTTGCTTGATCTGAAAAAACATCCATATCAATTTTGAAGTTCAGAAGTAATCATCTTGACCATAGAGGTCTAAACTGTCAGGTCAATTGATTAAAGGTTACCATGAAGAGGGACATCTTACATGTTTTGGCGTTTGAATTTGTGGGGTTTTTTCTTGATTCTAGAACTCCATAAAACATTAAATTGACTTTTTTTCACCACTTGATACTACTGTCTTGCTTACATATGGGTTCAAAACCCATGATGTAAACCAACCTAGACAGACCCGATATATCATATTCGGAATAACTAATAAGGGTCCTGCGAGGAGGGGGGTTGAGATGTATGTAGACCTTTCCACTACTCCAAAGAGTAGAATGGTTGTTTCCTTTATGACATCTGGCTTGCAAAAAGGTTATGGGGAGGACCCAAGTGCTTTTGCAAGTTTGTTAATGAAAAGTTTGAAGCATTTGAAAAGTAGAGAACTTGAGACCAAAAAGTAAAATACAAAGATTTTTTGAAAGAACGAGGATTTTTCCAAACCCATGATAACCAAACCAAATCAACCCTGTATATTCCACTTGAAAAGTAGGGTCTTGGGGGTGAGATGTACGGAGAATGAGCTCTACCCTAAAAGAGTAGAGCGGTCGTTTCCGCGGAGACTCCTGGTGTGTGCAATAGTGTGAGCTAACAGTTAGGAAGAATATAGACTAGCATGAGGAGAGCGAAGCACAAGGAAAATAAGTAAGAAAAAGTAACGATTAGGAACATTTAAAACGTACAAAAATGTAAGGAAAGGAAAACCCATTAGAGCAAAAAAAAAAGCCAAAACACGTCCCTAACCTTGACTGCCAGACCTCTACATCCCCCCAACCCAACCAACTCCCAAATTCGCTCTTTCCCAACTACGCTAGTTATAGGTCCCCATACCTAGTCTTCCGTCAGAGATCAGAAATGTCTAAGGCCGCCATGTCCAACTTCAGTTACCCATCCCACGTCCTCCTTGGCCTACCTCTCCTCCCCACTTCCTCAACCAACAGTTTTTCTACTCTCCTAATTACATTCACTATGTCTTTAAAAACCCTCGATGTCTTCCTAATGACATTCACAAAGAGCCCACAACCATCACTATCAGCAAGCAGCTACTCTGGCTAGCCATGGACAATGGCACAAAAACCACTACACTTTAAGATATCATCTCCTTACTGATATATGGTGCTAACCTTGTATGATAAAAGTCAAAAGTCCTTGACCGGGAAACTACTGTGGTTTAAAGTTCTATCCTAAATTTCTGAGAAATTGTAGATTCCTTGTACTCTTGTCGAACACAAATTTTGACTGCAGATTTTAGCTTTATGCTTTTGAAAATGAGAGGCTTCCTAACTTGCAGACTATTTTGATAGTTGGTGTTTATAGTGCAAAATACTTCCGTTTTCGACAGTTGAAAATGATTAATTATTCCTACGGATAGATGGCCCTAAAATGAATATATGATTTCCTTTTATGCCAAGAACATTATTTCTCATTCATAAAATGGTCTATGTTGATGCTATTTGGTCACTCTTTTACTGTTCCAGATCAGAATTTCAAGGACATACAAGCTACCATCTGATAGCAGCTGAGAATACTCGTGTGGTTTCTTTGGGGGTTGTCTTGTGTCATTAATGTGTGTAAGTATATATATATATCTAGTTTGAGATGCACAAAAGAAAGTTCATTGATATGGACCCTAAAGGTCAGTCAAAGCAGTAGGGCAAAATGTTGATACTTTGACCCATCAATAGAATAATGTGATTATCATGTCATTTGAAGATTTTCCCCCTTTTTCATTTCAGCTATTTGATGAATAAACACCTGAAATGAACTCTTTTCAGAATTTTGCATAGCTTATGACCGGAACTGAAAGGGTGTTGTCAAGGTATATGACGATCCTAAGTGACCACTAGGCATGGTGGGTGCGTTTTGGTAAGCACATGGCGTCGACCGGATGGGATAGAGGTAGACAGGTGAAAGAATTGTGCAAGGTTTTAGGGTTTTAATTTGACATAGTTAGTTTAATAATTTATCAACATCTCCGTCTCCCTGGTTTTTGTTCCATGTATTTTGGTGGGACAAAAGAAAAGCACATTTGTCTCACTCAGTCTTGTCATGTCATAGTCTTAATGTTGCACCAAAGTTGAGAAAAGAAGTTTTTGTCCTGTCCCATCATGATACCTTGACAAACATTAAAATGACAGAAAGTCAAGAAAACCAACATTTTGCAAGTCAAAAAACATTCCTTTATGAAGGATCCAACAAAAAGGTCAGGACTTGGGGGAGAAACCTGCATAACACAAGCTTTCTAGGCTGAGACTTGAATCTTGATCGGTATAAAGCAAAAGATGGAGAAAAGGGTACGCTTTGGACTCCTTCCCATACCATAGGTCGCCAGTTTAAATCTCCCCAGGGCCACAAAGGATTTCCTAGCTATTATCTTCAGAGTCTCATGGAATTAGTTGAGGTTTGCAAGCTGACCTGGGTACCTGCAATTACCTAAAAAAAGATGGAGAAAAAAGGGGAATCCGCTTAATCCCTCTATGATGATGAATGAGTGTTAGTAACATACATCGTCTTACCTTTGATGAATCCTTGCTAGAAAAACCCACGGGATGCCGATGGTGAAATGGCGTTATCTTTGCTCATCAACTTGAATCGTAACATTAGATTAGTCAACCAAATGAAAAGAACCTTGAACTAAAAGTTAACCGGGAAACAATATACCAAACCAACCCAATATATCCCACCATCATTTGGTATTGGGGGATATGATGTACACATACCTGATCTCTACCCAAGAAAGCAGTTTTCTATGAAGACCTCCGACATATGAGAAGAGTGTGAAAGAGAGAGTTAGCCAAAAACTAATAACAAATACATTGGTTCAAAATATCTTATACAAGATGTTGTTAGATGCTGCAGGAACTTTATTACTGCACATAGATTGGATTTAGAGTTCAAATCTTAATCCAGCCAACAATAGCAACCCCATTCCAACTTCTGTAGGCACATCCATCATTTGGGAATCTCAATCCATTGCAATTCGACTTCGATTTCACCACATTCAACATTCCGCAATTTTAGAAGCAAGTTTTGAATGATCTTGCCGTTTATCCAGGTTATGCAGCTTTCTTCAGACAGACAATTCGAATCAGAAGGTTGTATCTTCTTTAGAACGGCGCCGTTTTGGAGGGTGTCAGTCTTCATCTTCTGTGCCTCCACAAATGGTTTGATGTCAAAACCTGCATCTCCCATATCGTCGTCCCTGGTAAACGTATCATGGTCGAACACTCTCTGCAATCATACATAAGGTACAAAATGACCATCTGCGATGGACCCAAAAAAAAATTCAACCGATGACACTATTTACGTAATAATAAAAACAAATCACTAAGGGGCTGTTTGTTTTTTTAATAAAACATCTTAATGACTCTTAGGTCATGGGTTCAACCATTCTTGCAACTTCTTTCGGGGGGAAAAGTTTGCTAGAATGTTTTCAGGAATTTGGAATTTTTTGTGTGTTTGGTTTGCAGGATTTAGAATGAAACTGAATTCAATTCTTTATAAGATCAAATTCTCCAAGAAAAATTTAGGTTCATCTCTAACAGTTTCTCCATTTTGGAGATTACAAAAGTATTTATATCATTAAGATATTCAATATGACATATAAAATATATTTTTGTCTCTCTAAACATTTAATTTCAATGATTCTCATCGATAGTAACAATAAGAAATTCATTTATCTTTCCTAAGTAACTATTTTCGGAGAGTTCTCCAAATTTGAAGATTTTCATCATCTTTCTCCTATTTTCTCCATTCGGATAAGTTTTTGAAGAATCTGTTGGAGATGATCATAACTACCAACTATCTCGTGGGATTTCTAAATCCAATGTTTTTGGTATTCCATTGAAATCCTATGATTTCAATTCCAAACTTTCCTTCAAACCAAACAAGATTAGAATGAAATTCAATTCCAACAACTACCGAATCCTGCAAACTCCCCTTAGACCAACTCAGCAATCACAAATATTTGTTACAAGATTAGTTTTTTAAGATACATACCAGATCAACTTGAACATCAGGATTTGTGATGGAAAGAGTCATATCTTCATTCCACACAGGGTTGAGATTTTTATCAATAATACCAGTCTTCATTTTCTGAATCAGATACACAAAAAACACTAATTAATGAAAAGAACCATAACAAATATGTGTTTTGTAATCAACTGATCACAAATCCTATAACGATTTGCATTCCTTATTGATGTCGATTCTTTTCTTTGTACAACAATGGCGATGATTACAGAAATTGGGAAAAAATAACGTGTTCAATTGAAAGGGGAACAGAACCTGATCGCCTAATCTGATTACGACATACGGATCGCTGCTTCTGAAATCACGAATCGCGAGACCGATACCTCTCTTCACCTTGATTCTAAGAAGACCTAGCAGATCATCCATTACACAAGAAGATCCACACGACGATCCTCCTGATTTTGAAATCTAAAACCGTCCATTGATCGCAGAATTCGAAAATGGAAAGAAGAAAGAAGGTATCATCATCATCATCGATCCCAAAATGAAATCGAATGAAATGAGTTGGTTCGTGTTCTCTGAGAATTCGGGAAACGCGATTTGGATTTTTTTTTCTTTTTGGAGGGATTCAGTGTAGTTACTTCCATTTGGTTTCGAATCGTACATCACACGTGTGGTTCTCTTGTTACCACCAAATTCTCCATGAGAATGGCGATGGCACCTTTGGGGGTTTTAGATCCAAAATACATCTGTCGGTTTTGGTGATTATGATTCCTGATATGAATGGATTTGGCAACGACACTTGCAAATCGCGTTCAAGGTCGCACAGCCAAAAACAAACCAGAAAACCAAATGCAATAATGGCGGGGTGGTACTTACCGAACGACATCGTTTTCTTTGCCAAAAAGTTATGTCGTTAAGAGAGTTGGACATTGTTTGGCAAACTTAGTTGGTAGCTGATAAGTTATAAACAAATTTTGTTTGGTAAAAACTAACTTATAAACATGTAAATGATCAAAAAGAGCATTTTAAACAAATTAGTTAATTACAAATATTTCATAATATAATTCAAATAAAATTCTAATAATATAATTAAAATAAATTTCTAATTATATAATATAATAATATGTTAGTTAATATAAACAAGTTAGTAAAGAAAATTTAAACAAATCTCTAGTAATATATTAATTAATATAAATATATAATATAATATAATATGAATAACAATAAATTTATCAAACTCACATATCTTAATTAATTAATATTTTTTTAAAAATATAATTAATAATTAAATTAAATATTTTATATAAATTATTTAGTATATTCTAACTACAGTGCCTACCCCTAATCCTACGTCTCCACAAGCTCCTATTAGAGATCATGTCATCGGAAATTCGTAAAGTCGCCATGTCTAACCTCAGCTGCTCGTCCCACGTCCTCATTTTACTCCTCCTTTTGGCCCCCTTGACCGTCATGTTTTCTATCATACGAACATGACCAAACCACGATAATTGCCCCTCCTTCACCTTATAATAGGTGCAATTCCCAACAATGTCCAAAAGACTCAGTTTCGTATCCTGTCTGGTTCTACCCATCTAAGCATCTCCATTTCCACAATTTTCATTTTCCACTAATGTGCCTTCATTACAACCCAACACTCTGACCCGTACAACATAGTTGGTTTGATGGCTACCGTATAAAATCTGGCTTTTAGTTTTAATAGGACCTTCATAACACCCTTTAGCCACCTTGCCTTGATGCAATGTTTTTTGTTGTCCTTGGCCTTAATGTCCTTCTGAATCATGGAGCTTAAATACTTTTGGGGTACCATTTCTTCCCCAATGTTGACATTCATCCCTTCATCAATACACTCCTTGTTGAAATTGCAACATACATAATCTGTCTTCAAACGTCTAATGTGCAAGCCATGCATTTCCAAAGCCGCCCTCCACTAGTGTAGCCTCTCGTTCACCTCCACCTTGGATTATGCTACGAGCATAATGCCTTTCGCAAATAACATACCCCAAGGGATACTTCCCATCTCTCGGGAAATCACATCCAATATTACGGCAAACAGAAATGGACTTAAAGTCAATATTTCATGTAGTAATATCTCCACCGAGAAATGCTCGGACTCACCCATTGTAGGCTTAACACAAGTCCCCCACATTTTGTACATATGTTGAATCGCCTTGACATATCTCCATGGTACCTTCCCCCTGTTAGGTATGATCAATCACAATTCCCAAAACTTATATATATTGGAATTAAATACAAAATAGGAATTCTTTTACAAATTTAATGAGGAAACATAAAACAACAACATAATCATAAATCTTACTTGAACTCAGAGATTCTTCGTATTCGTGAAATCGATTGAGGCCCGTGATGTACGCAGTGTCCTAAGACAAAATTCGTATGGTGTAATGTAACGGCGTTGTCTAGAGGATACAACAATCTATTCAAGTTTATAACTTGAATCTATCGAATTTTCATATGTTTGATGATGAATATTGTAGAGAGAAACCCAGAAAATTTGAGAAATTTCGTATATTGAATTGTGGGAAAAAGTGAAGTATTTATATGTGCAGTCTGTTAACCGAAAAAACTGCCAGGATGTCCGCGCGACTTGTGGCGCGGGTGAACCCCCGCGAGGTAACTCGCGCCAGACTCTGTCCGTGAATCATTCCAGTGCACCGCGCGACCCATGGTGCGGGTATGGTCGCGCCGTAACTCGGGCAGATCTCTGTCCACAGTACACCACGTGTGTGGCCGCGCAACTTAGGTCGCACGTGACCCGCGCCAAGCACTGTTCGTTGCCTGCACACTTTCCACCGTCAATGAATCTCGACCCCATCGAGACCCCAGGCCCAATCTTTGACATTTAATATGTATTATTAATGTCAAGGACATCCCACCAATCACACCACAATCCAAGCCCAATCAATTAAATGATTCATTTAATGCTCAATGGATTGGATTTATAAAGTGGTGTAATATTTGTCTTGGCTCCTATGTGGGACAAAGTTTCTCAACTCTACACTAAGTTCCAACACCCCCCCCCCCCCCTCTCCCCAAGTTGTTCCAAATCACATCTTGTGCTTTTTCCAAAATGACGTATGGAATGGCTCAAAAATGCCCATCATGACTGGCGGTGTTAGGTTCGACGGTTTGGAGCATTTAAACAACACAACCCCAATTACGTCAATTTGAAGAAATCCCAACACAACCCGTTACAAAATGAAACCCAACCTAACTCAACCCTTGCAGGTTAGGTTGGTGAATTCCCATCATTCTTTTAAATGACCGTGTCTTCAACATTTGGTGACTTAGGAGTATTGTCCATTCTTCAATTTAATCATATACATGTGACACACAGGTAATATTGAATTATTGATACATAAGTATATATACAATAAAAGAACAAATTGTGCTTACAAAGATAAAAATATATTTATATACCAACACTCTATTTGATGCCTTCGCCCAACCAGGAGATTTATATGTACATATTTATATTAATATATTGCTTAGTCGACTCTCTCTACAACCATATCCATGAGGACTAAGCTTGGAAGTTAATGATAGTAGAGGGACTAAATTTGTAATTTATTTACGGGAGAAAAATGTTTTGTCTCCAACTCTCATGTTTCATCCTTGTCTACAAATCATTAATAAATTTATATTGATTAATAATCTCGTACATCTTTACGTGATTGGTGGAAAAGACTGGGATAGAAAAGTCAGGACAGACGATTTATTCCCCTTTACGTCCATATTTTTTACACAAATCACATGCACGAACCCAAATATTTCCCCCGAATTCCTCGAAAATAAAAACCCACAAATTTCATTCTAATCACATTATATTTTAATTTTCTGATCAATCGTACCAACTTTCTTGGATCATTTTATGGGCAGTTTTAGATATCAAAAACAGAAGAAAGAACCTTTTCGATGGCCGACGATAATCCGATTGGTATTCTTCGAATTACGGTCAAGAGAGGTATCGGTCTCGCCATTCGTGATATGAAAACCAGCGATCCTTATGCCGTCATCAAGATTGGTAAACAGGTTCTCATTCTATTCCATTAATCATATCTTATTAAACGAAATTGTTTGATTATTAATCAGATATTACATAACGCAATATCAAAATCAACATTATATTAAAGATTTTGTGAAATTGTTGTTTATCAATTTTCATCAAAGATTATGTGGGTATTTGCAGTATATAAATATTATATATTTCATAAAAGTTTACGTTGTTTATTGTTTTGGTATTGTTTTGGTTCATGGTTGTAAATGAATGTTTGTGTATTTTATACAGAAATGGAAGACTCGTGTTATCGAGAATGATGTCTATCCCGACTGGAACGAAGACTTTAGTCTTCCCATTCATGATCCCGATCTTCCGATTAAGCTGGTATATATATGTTTCTGACAATAACACAACGGTCTATATATCTATCTTTACAAACTACACATTATAACAAAATTGATCTTTTAATAACGTACGTAATAGGATTTTAAGTTTATAGGACAATTGTCGAAAGTGTTCTAGAATTCTAGATAGGATGCCGATTTTTTGTCCTTTAGACTAAGGTGTCGTTTGTTTTTTAAGAGGTCTAAAGTTTTATTTTAGTTATAATTAATAAGAGGTGGTGTGTAAAAAAGTCCGAACGATTCAGACTTAAGAGCTATTAAGAGGTTTTAAAAAAAAAACCCCTTAAAATTTCTATTAAGTTGGGATATATATGAATCTTAAAAGACCCATTTTGTTGTAGTGACAAGGGTGGACCCGCATAGGATCAAATTAACGATGCAACCGTTTTGTTTCGTTGTGTGCTACAGTGGCACTAATTTGGTTTTGTTTTTGGTCCGCCTGTCTTAACTTCATTATTGCAAAATTTAATATTGAAGTCCCACATCAGCTAGACATAAACCCCCACTATATATATATATATATAGGGACGGTTTCAATTGCAAACCTGTTTTCGGTTGTGAGCCGGGGGACAAAGGAGAGTACGCCATTTGTCTCATACATTTACGGGTTATTCATCATGAATAGTTCACTAACGTCAAGAACACGTGTTGCGCACTCCTTTGTCCCCCGGTTCACAATCGAAAATGGATTAACAACCGAACACGAGTGCGTGCTCGCACGCACATAAACCTCACCTTTTTTGTAAGGGTTCTTTTAGAAAAAAGAATCAAAGGGTTCCACATATTCTAACAATGAACGATTGTCATTTTAATTCCAATTAACATATACTTTTTAACCATCTCAATTGTCGCAAAATCATAGTCTTGTTTTCATCTTGTAAGAGTTCCACATCGGCTAGACTTGGATCATTTCTCCTCTACTAATGGCTCTTTTAGAGAGTAATCTAATAGGGTTCCACATATTCTCACGTATATCTGTATATGTATCTATGATTGCAGATAGTGTACGACCATGACAACTTTACTATGGATGACAAAATGGGAGATGTAGAATTGGACATCAAACAGTATATCCATGTTTCGAAGACCCAACAGCGAAAAAACCTCCCGAGTGGCACCGTTCTAAAGAAAATACCACCCGGCCGAGCAAATTGTTTGTCGGAAGAAAGCCATATAACGTGGGAAGGTGGGAAGGTCATTCAACGTATGTTTCTCAGATTGCAAAATGTTGAATGTGGTGAACTTGAACTCGAATTTAACGGCTTCGATGAACCTGGGGAAAGCAGCACTTAAAATTTTATGTTTATAGCACCACCAACTCCGCATCCTAGACTGCAATGGTGTTATAATAAGCTGTTAGGACGAAGTTAGATAACCTATCAACGAAATTGGACAACCTAATAGGACAAAAGAAGTACATTGTTCTATCAGTCTTTTTATAAGATATTTAAAAAAAATGTATTGTACACAAGTTTTATAGATCAATCCATTTTAATTAATTTTATTGTGTTATTGTATTTTAATTATCCTTTGCTAAGGTTTTTTTTAAACCATGAGTATCCAGACCAGCTTACGTATACCAACCAATCCTCCCGGCTACCAATGGGCAGGATCACAGGACAGGTGAACTTTCATGAACACAAGGGCTTTGATAGTGCTTAAATTTGAGTCGCAGGAAGATGAGATTTCCACTGCAGGTCTTAGGTTTTAACCAGTATGCCACAACCTAAGTGGTTAATGACATCACACGATAAAAAAAGATCAAGAAAAATGAAGCTTCGGCAAATAAACCAAATGTACCAAATATATCCCAGTTACAGTGGATATGAAAGACTGTTTCCATGAATACCTTGAATGAAACAAGTCAAACAAACAGATCAGAGATTGATTGCCAATAAATATGTTTTGATTTTGAACCAATCTCTCTTTAGTCTTTACGTTACATGCGTGCGAACTCGGAAAAAAAATCATGGAATCGACCTAAAAACAAGACACGCTAATTTCTGTAATTGTGTATGATCGTTATAAATACTTGGTTTCTTTCGTTCACAAGACTGCGATAATGATTGGTCGGGTATTTAAGCATCGAGGGCCGAGAGTTCAACTTCTCGATTGCAAGGCCGATATACCACAAAAGTGCTGTCATTTGAGAAAGAACCCGGATTGAAGCAAGTAATATCGGTGTACTTGAAAGCTTTCTGTTCACTATTGTCGCCCAATACGATCTGTAATAAGATCAAACGATCATAAGTATGACTTACTGCTAAATAACGAATTGTCAACAAACAAATAACGTTCCATTGCCATTCTACCGGTGAGCAATCAAATGGATGGCATGAAACCCTGCAATTTACAACGAACGAAACAAGTACCCACTTTATCATATAAGACTTTCTCTCTGTCACACTTTTTACAAACCGGGGGTTTTCACATAAACAACTGTTCTACTCTTTGGAATAGAGGTCAGATATGCGTCCATCTTATCCTTCCTGAACCCTGACCCACCTCCACATTTCGTTTGGATTGATTTATATGATTTAAGCACAATGTTTGATTATTTTCATCCTTGGACATATGAATACCATTGGTGAACACAGATAAAAAAAACTTCAGGCCTCCGATCAATGGCATAACTTTTTTTTGTAATGATTATAATAGACGAACGATAAGGGGCTGTTTACCAAACGTTTACCGAGTAAGCGCTTACCGGGTGAGCATGGCAAGGACCGATAATCTTACCCGTTAAGAGCCATAGAAAGGACCGAGAATCTTACCGTGTAGGTGAGGAAGAAGAGTTTTACCCGATAAGCGCTTACCGAGTAAAAACGCTTACCAACAATCTATTTTGATGGCCAAGAATGTTACAGGATAGGATAAGTGAGGGTGGTGACTTTTGCAGGTAAGCGTTTGGTAAATGGCCCCTTAAGTTTAACTTAAATACCCATGGGTCCTGCTAATTAAACCATGTGAACTAACCAAACCTATTTGTCAGTTGTCACCACATCCCCTACCAAAATATATCCTAAAACAACTTGAATATTTACAAGAGCCCAAGATAATTGAAGCAAAGACAAATCAAATAGGAACCAAAAGAGGTCCAATCGGAAATCCAGAACCAAAAGTCACACACACGACCTACCATGAAAACACGGAACTCAAATTATCAACGCAATTTCAATAAATGCACAAATACATAGAAACAATGTGAACCGAAGTGCTTACACATAAAACCTTAAATATAATACTAACTAGGGATATCCTTATCCTATACCTCTAATATCTCTAATAGAAACCACATAACTGTTGTCATATGGTAATTTTCGTACCTTCCACTTAAAAATGATTAATTTATCTAGTTTGTGCAAAAGGGTTTGTAACCAGTAACCCCCGTGCCTGTGCCGGCCCACACCGCCCTACCCCAAGAGCATAATGCGAGTCATATCAAGTACATAGTGGCCCGCTAGGTGGTTGGCTTAAAAGCCAAGTGCCCACAAAGAAGAGCCCAATCCCCAAAGGAATTGTAACTCCCACACTCACGGCTGCTGCACTTGAACCCTCACCTATTTGTGCAAGTGCAACTATACAATCCCGGAACCAATTGTGCTACGCTCGTGGGGGCCTTAACTAATTTATCTAGTTTGGCACCTTAGATATCCATTTTTAGAAGGTATCCTTCATATGCCTAAAAGCATGAAAATTAGAATACACGGAAAAAAAAAACTAACAGAACAGAACATTAATGGAAGGAATGCTAGAAGTTCACCGTATGTGGAGTTGGATAGAGGTGGAGACAGTGATCATAATTCCAGATAATTGGCTGTACACTCAAAGGGAGAGGACAGAGATGACTTTGATGTGTTATGGTAGCAACAAGCTGCATCAAAGATAATAAGCATTTAATGAACTGCAAGATCAAAAATGACAAGAATTTGAATTATGTCAAAGAATAAAAACTCACATGCTCAAAAGGATCACTGGTTTCTTCTGTTGAAGGAGGAATCAAACAAGACCTTCTCATTCTGTAAAGGAGATCCTGGCGGAAAAATACTATTTCCTGAGTGTAGAACTTGATTCTGATTTCAAGAAAAAGCATGTCAGTGATAAGAAAGTTAACAGTGCTTCAGTAGTCGTAGCAAGAACTTAAGCTGTGCCTTAGAATACCATCAGAACATCTCCAACAACTATGCTAAAACAGAGATTTTGGAAGTTTAGCAATTTTTTTGCTCCAACAACTATGCTAAAATAGAGAAAAGAAGAGAGAGAAGTTGAAAATCAACAAATTTGGAAAAATCTCTAAAACTCCATATAGGATAGAAGAAATAATATTTTAATCATTTCCTACCAATAAGAGGTATTGAAAATAAATGTTTATGAGAGAAAATTTATGTTTTATTAAATGTATTGAATATTTTAATAATATAATCAATGCTAGAATTGCAAAAATAGAGTAGCTATTGGAGTTTGATGTAAATTTTTTAGAGATTTTGACTTGTAATACTCTATCTTAGAAAAAGTATAGCATAGTTGTGTTGGAGATGCGCTCACGTTCATAAACTTTCAAACCACAAATCATATTTATTAATGTTTTAAAGAGGAAACTAGAATTTAGAAAGACTAATTGTGTACCCATGCGTTGTAGCCGGATGTAAGATTTATCCGTAAAATGAGAACGAAAAATTAATGCAACTTCTTGTTAAAAAATCCCAAATTTCTTTTGAACAAAAATAGAAATCACTAATTTGAAGACCCGGTAAAAAAAAAACCTGAAAAACTATATTGGTATGGATATCAAATTAAAGGATTATAAAAGTTCTTGTTTTTTGGTATAATTTGTTTGATTCAAACTTCTATCGTAATTTAAATATATTATATTTGAAAATAAAGATGTAATTTATTTTAGTTTTAGTGATGGATTATTTTTTGGATAAAGATAATGATGGAGAGGATTATCTTGTATCTAACTAGTTCATCAATTGGTTATTAGTTAGCTTTATGAAGTTCAAAGAGCTTTAAGAACTTGTACGCATGAAATAATTGTACCTTGAGTTTTAAGGATATGCATTAATCAACAGTGCTGAATGCTTAAAGGTTGTTTTTAAGGCTTTGAGCAAAATGCTTTATAATATAGTATAGATTATATGCATGTGACATCTAATAAGAGAATTGCAGATGTACCTGCATGGATTGCTTGCGAAAATGGCATTTGGGATGTGCTTCTGGAGCTCTTCAGTTATATATTTGGGTAACGCACACCTAGGTAGAACCGTTGAAGGGCCTAAACATGCCAAGTACAAAAGATTAAATTCAAGAAACTCCAAAAGAATGGGTAGAGCAATCAATGTTACTCACCTGCATCCTCAGGTCCAGGAATGAAAAGGAATCTACTGTGCTCCTTCAACCGCGGATGATTTCCAATCATTTGCCCAAGTTTTCCAAAATTCGATCTATATGGATAGTTGTCCCCTTTTCTTAATTCAATAAAAAACCAAACCAAACCAAACCAAACCAAACAAATCCAGTATGTCCCACCCAGAGGGTGGGGTGGGGGGTTAAGACGTATGCAGTCTTGACTCTACCCTGAGGAGTAAAGCAGCTGTTTTTGTGAATTACCCCTGGCTTGTGAGAAGTGCGTGAAAGAGAGACGTAAATGAAAAAAGTTGAAAAACTAGTTAAGAAATAATTAATTCATAGGTAAGTTACCAAGAGCTCAGAGATCTCACCTGATACTTGAGAATGAATTATATGAAAGGTTAAATGGATGGGAACAGAAATTTCCCATCAACACGAAGAGAGAAGGAACCACCTCAACATCTTCATAACCATCTAGCACAGTCTGTAGCTTTGCCATGGTCTTCTCTAATAAAAAAGATAATCAAGGTATTAGGCAATGCATGCAAAAGTCTAAAACCAAACCAAACCAAACCAAACACACCCAATATATCCCACCGAAAGGTGGGGTCTGGGGAAGGTTAGATGTATGTAAACCTGACCTCTACCCCAAAGAGTAGATTTGTTGTTTCCGTGAGGGGGGGGGGGGGGGGATGCAAAAGTCTACCGTTAATCAATACACGAAAAAGACAATTAATACGAACTTTATACCTCCTCATGGTCCAGCCAAATGTCAGACAGTATGACAAACATTTCATTGACTGCTCTCAATTCCATATCTGCAAGTCTAAGCTGGAGAAACAATTAAGGAAACTTCCAAAACATTTTTTGTCAAAAACCAAACAAAACGAGCCCGGTATATCTCACCCAGAGGTGGGGTCTGGGATTGAGATGTATGCAGATCTGACAGATACCCTCAAAGAGTAGAACGGTTGTTTCCGTTAAGACTACAAAATAGAAGCCTCATGGCTATTGGATTTTTTTCAAAATAATCACCGCACATTTAAGCAATAGGAGTCTCATGGGTATTGAATTACAGTTACTTGAAGCAAATTACAGTCGTTAAATGACAGAAAGGATACATTGTCCTCTTTTGCAAGTGTACCACCACCGAAATAATCAAGCCCTGTAAACATCGAGGCTGACTTCTCTCTGTCTTCTAATGGTGGAAAACCAAATGTTTGAACCTGGATAATAATCAGGTATAAGGAGTCAATGACAACTATGAGTTAGCAACAAACATTTACTGGATCTGTATTTTATCACCAGCAAGAAGTATTAATAGCCTGCTTATAGAATTGAAAAGATAGATGATGTTGCAAGCCATCTTGCTGGAGAATCATAAATGACTCATGAAAGTATAACATGTGTACAAGTCTCCCAATTCATTGCATAATTAAAAAGAAACATTTCATTTGAGCTAGATGTATTAATTGTTTTTATGTTTCATCTGTTTAAGCCAAATGCCAATATATTCAGGGTTCCTTGCTGGATAATACATCATTTTTTACCCTAATATGTTGGAATAAGTTGGATATATATATATATATAGGGGTGGTTTCAATTGGAAATCATATTAGATTGGAAACTTTGGAAACCGTCAATTTCATTGGTTAAATTAATGAAATTGGTTCATAAAGTTGTTTAATATGATCAAGTTGTTTCATATAATTCTTTTGTTAATGAAATTGTTTCATATATTTGTGTTTTTTATTCATCTATTTTCCTCATTCTGATGAAATTGTTTCATATATTTTCGCAGTCTGATGAAACTTTTTCATTTTTGCATAAAAAACACAAATATGTGCAACGATTTCATCAATAAAAGAATTATATGAAACAATTTCATCAAATTAAACAATTTCATGAAACAATTTCATTAACTTAACCAATGAAATCGAGAGTTTCCACGGTTTTCAAAATTAGAGTGGTTTCCATTTGATCGCTCCCCTATTTGCCTCTCTCTCTCTTTTACACACTTTTCACAAGCCGGAGGTCTTCATGGAAACAGTTGCTTAACTCTCTGGGGGAGCTGGTCCGCGTACATCTTACACCCCCCCCCACCGGGACCCCCCACTTCCGTGTTTTGTTTGGTTTGGTTAGTTATGATGTATCAGATCATAGGTTATAGAACTTGATTAGCAGTGCCACAACCACACATAATTCATTGTCCCCCTGTTCATCCTCAAGAAAAATGCCACTAATCCTAGGTTCCCAACTTAAAGTACCTGCTTGCCATTTTGCCAAGACCCACAGGCCTCCTTCTGGAGCTTTCTTTACCTGACCTCTACAAACTGTACATGTAACAGATATCATATATAAATTTTTATGGCTTATAAATGCCCCCACTAACTTCTGAATTTTGTATATTTAACATCATGTTAGATTATTGCATGTTCCAAACAATATGACAAAGGAGCCTCAGCATCAAAATTGATATAACACCGTCGAAAATGAATGGATGCAAATAGATTTGGCTTGGGTTCCATAAGCTCTTACTTTGTATGATGCAAAAGTATAGATCCAATTCAAATATACATACGTAGGCAACACAACCTTGAGGGTCAGCTCAACTTGCAAATAAAGGCTAGGCCTTGGGGCTCCTCCCCATAGGTGGCAATTCAAGTCGGGATTTTCCTGGTTGTTATCTTCAGGGCCCCATGGGATTAGTCAAGGCACGCAAGCTGACCCAAACACCCACGGTTATAGAAAAAAGGCAGCTAGCACTATGAAATGGCCGAATAATCAAGGACCAAACATTTTATGCAGCCAAAGTTCTGGTATATGAGAAGAGCTGGAGTTGATTCCATCCTTCCAAAAGGAATTTTGAAAAACAAAATGCATTCTACCGATGAGAAAATCGATACACTTTATTTCCCTTTTCATATAAATTTCGTTTGCAGATGTAAGCAGTCAAAAAGAAATAACAAAGTTAATTTTCAACACCCAACAAGTTTGGTATAAAATTTGCTTTAATTTTTCACAGGGTTCCAACAATCAGCATTTCTAGTATCTTCTTTCTTAACATGATTATCACTATTGATTAAGTTCTGTTAAAAAATAAGCAATGTCATGGCCTATCTTATGATGACATGTCAAACATGTTTGCATGTGCAAGAAACCCAAAGGAACATGAGATATTACAGCTGAATAGAACAAAACCAAAATAAGTCGAACAATTATCAACCACCACATCCAATGAGCTAAGTATGTGGAACTAAACACAAAGCTAAGAGAAAGAATGATGCATTTGTTGTGTACAGAGACTCTCCCTTTGTAGGTATTTAAAAGCAGTTACAATAAGAAGAACAAAAACTACAGTAACATGCTGTGAGTCAAGGCTTCCATAGGTCTATCAGGAACCATTAGATATTCAAGTTAAATGAACTTAAAATTCGATGCCACTATCAAGAATCAGAGCAAGTTTAACGAGGTTTAGTAAAAAGGTATAATAAGACTGACCTGGAAAGTACCATCTAACATCATCTCCCCTTGAGCTAAAACTATGGTGTTCTCGGAAAAATACCCTGTTGTTATCTTGTAAGTAATGTCAAAGAAAAACTGTCACTGTATGCCTCTGCTATAGCAACATTAACTACATTACATTCCAAGTAAGATGTGTTCAATAATGATCAATGAATCATCCAAACAGAAAGAGACCAAAAAAAGAAAAGATAAAGGTAACAAACAAATCATATAAATGCAAAACTAAGAACCACAAACTTGTGAGAGATATAATGCACAATACAACCTTTACTTGGTGCAATGGAATAACATGTACCACAAACTTGTGAGAGATATAATGCACAAATGCACAATAAGGCATCTTGGTAACTTGAGACGCAAAACAAGATGCCTTGATTTGTAGGTGATGAGTCTTCTAAGCATTATATCATGCTTGATACAAACAAAACATCAGCCCAAATTGAGGACGTTTCACATGGCCAATATAGAGTAACAAGAGAAGGAAGTAACAAAAGAGATTCGATTGGTTGGAATATGATAACCAACTTTGCCTCAAAAAAAGAATATAATGGAATGCTATTACTTATGACATTCCCATTCAAGTGCCAGAACCTCTTAGGACTCGAATGGGTCTCATTCTTATCCATATCAAAATAGTTGAATTCTTTTGATAAAAACGCATATTTTAATACAAAGATGGACACACATAATTAATCAAGACCAAAGCATATTATGAAAATGTTGTAAACTAGTAGAACAACTAAGAAATTATTGTATTCTTTCATGTATATGCTTATGGATTACCAATCTTAAAAATATGTCCATTATGATTTAATATTCTTTCAAGCAGCTAATCCAATGTAACATAACTATTGAGCAAAGAAAATCAAGTGATTAAGGATATTGCATTGGACAGATTGACTTCAACAGCTGCCGTAAGGTCTTCCAAGTAAAAGTGGCCATCTTCCAATTGCGATATGACACCCATCACCCAGCTTATTCCAGTACGCCCAACCAGAGATTGAATTTGAGATATCTACAAAGTACAGGAATCAACAACATTGTTCAAAAGAAGTTTCATTCATAATAAAAATGAAAGGCCATTGTCTTCAATCAGATAAGCACTGTGTTATGAGAATGAAGTGTTTTCTGGGGGATTTAGAGAACCTGACAGCTCCCAAACTCGGATAATTCAGTATTAAATGAAGGACTAGAAAATTGTGGAATCCGAGATAGCCTCTGAGACAACAGAAGAAATCTATCCCTGTACAACCAAGCTTTTGCAGGAGCATCACCGTGAATCGGAAGTCTCCCTGTGTGTCTACATGAAATGAAAGATGCATAAATGACAACATTTGATTTTAATACAAGTTTCAGCTAAACAAACAATGATCATTCCAGACCTTATTTGCAGATATTAGAAAACTATGCAAGAGCCTTTTTTATATTCTCTCCCCAAGTCTGAAAAATATCATTTTAATTGAACAAGGCATGACTTTTCTTCTTTGTTTGCACAAATATAATTTATTTAGTCACTTAGTAGGCAGAATATAACATAAGGTAATATGACGTATATAAGAAGAGCTATTCAAGAGAAATGGCTAACTAGATGACTGGATCCAAACATACATGATTTTTCTGACACAGTCAATACATCATATGAGAAATTCATATGCAACTATCCCATTATATGAGTAGCAGAAGTGGATCTCCATTATGCTACTAAACCAGTTATGCACTAATTATAATATTCATTCCCCAAACATTGAATTGGGATAAGCTTGTAGATTGCTATGTCTACTGTGTGGCTTCAAATACATCCTTGTCAATTCTTTCCCACTGGCACATCTTAATCACTAAACTAGTTATTTTGTTTTCTTAGAATTCCCTGACAGCTGATTCACGAATCTTTCAATTTTGCTCCCTCAAAATCATCTAAACATAAAGAACCCAAATTCACTTCAACAGGCTGAATATGTGTGTGTAAATACTTTTTTCATATCTTTTACACTTGTTTAACACAGATTTTCACATGGTTTTCAAAATCGTTTGAGGCTTACGCCTCGAGGCGCGCCTCAAGGCTAGGCGGTCCAAAACCGCTCATGAGGCTTAAGCCTCATGGTCCCTGGATGAGGCTTACGCCTCAATCGGTGAGGCGGTGCCTCATGGCATTGAGGCGTGAGGCGCTGGTGAGGCGCAAGCCTCATATGCTTTTTGTTTTTGGTAAGACTTTGGTGAGAGACTCGTGCCTTTTTATATAGAAAAAGTAACATCTACTTTTATTTAAAAGGGTAGAAAGTCAAAAGCAAAAGTAAGTGTTCTTTTAGTATTTTAAAAGTACAAAACCCACTTTGGGGTGTCATTTCCTCTTCTCTAGAAGAGATTTTATGAACTTATGAAATTTAAATTTTGTATGGAATTATGTTTTGTTTATTATTAGTATTTAAGAAATTTATTTCGTATGGAATTATGTTTTCCACGTATATATTATGTATTATACATACACACACACACACACACACACATATATATATATATATATATTATATACACGCCTCGAGGCTTACGCCTCGCCTCGCCTCGCTAAGGGAAGACGCCTTGAGTCCCGATTGGGATTTTTAGAACTATGGATTTTCAAACAGATTTTATATCCATGATCAACTCTTTACTTCTCAAGATGGGATATTTTCGTCCTAGAATTTTCCCACAACCCCCGCCCCCAACCCAAAAATGACTTTTGTAATAAAGACGTAGTCATCATGTTAGTTACTATATTTCTTGGCTTTCTAGCCTCCTAAACTGTGACGTATTATAATTTACTAGTAGATCAGCAAAGAGATATTACAGTTCTAGGTAAATAATTAGAGGTATCATATCTTAAGCCAAACCTTGTACAACATAGTAAAGAATATATATCTTTTCTGAAACACAATGATGACCGAACGACTCTGAAACAAACCCCAAAGCAAAAGACTTACTCGCAAAACATCTTTCTGATAGGATCATAGCGGAACTTTGGAATGAGGAAAGCGTCAATTACGCTGAAAGACGAAGTCGTACTTGTACTAAGATTATCCTCAGCAGCAGATCCAGCTTCACAAAGCAGGCTTACAACACGCTGTACAGGCTCCTTATCCAGAATCGAAGACTTCACTGCCTCATTTCATCATTAAGATAAAAATAAATAAACCCACCAAATTATAAAGCAGATTAATCCTACAGTAAGTTATTACTCTCACCTAACCCAACAAGAAAAAAAAAAACGCATCCTTCTTTCTATTTTTAATGTCAACTATAACTTTTTAACTGCAAACTTGATTAGGATTTTGTTACAAATTGGTAATAACACTATCCTAGTTGTAGTAACTTGGTATGAAGTTTGATGTAACCATCAATTTTTTCCATCTACAAACTTTCAAATCCATATCTTTTAAAGTTGAAAACAACCAATTTGGCATCCAAATTCAACACGAAGCTTCTTCATT
The DNA here is from genome assembly GCA_023525745.1 of Arctium lappa. Taxonomy (NCBI): domain Eukaryota; kingdom Viridiplantae; phylum Streptophyta; class Magnoliopsida; order Asterales; family Asteraceae; genus Arctium; species Arctium lappa. The sequence continues at coordinate 14,717,363 of CM042049.1, forward strand.
CAAACACGGCAGTTTTTCCTCAAGAAAAAAGTTAAAAATCCTTATCGATGTTGAATTTTCAGAAGTACCTCGTTTCCGAGTTCGAATTACAGATTATGTGGTTCCATCACAGGATTCCAACTTACAAAATCATAAACCACAAAAACCCTAAATCTTACTAAAAACGTAGGAAGACATAGTGAAGAAGTATGAAAGAGAGAATACGTGATTGGTGTTGAAGCTCATCGAGGAGGAGGTCAAGAGCTTCATCTTCCGCATCTTCGTAATTGCTCAAGAAAGAAAGGATCTCGTTTAGGGCTTCAACTTTGAGAGTATAACCTCTCATTTTACATTTCCTCTGCACTTTGTTTCTCATCGTTCCACTCATTTCTCTCAGATCTTTCGTTCCTTTTCCTCCCTTTCTTCAATTGCTCTGGATGAGTAGCAGAAGTAAGAAGAAGATGAAAGCAGTGTTTTTGCGGCTGCTGAAAATGGCGGGAAAACTGCCTTCCAAGTTCCAACCAATAATTCTATCGGCCAGCAAAGTGAAACAAAATGATAACACGACCAAAAAAATGTTTGGATCGTAAAAAAAAAAGCTTATATTTTTTTGGGAGTTTTTAAGAGCATCTTCAACAATTTTTTTATAATTTTTTTAAAATAAAGAATTAAAGATGAAAATCTTAAAAAATATTACATTCAACTCCAACAGATTTAAAGCATCTCCAACAGAATCTTCAAAATTTCTCTAAAATGGAGAATTAAAGGTCAAAATCTAGATAAAAATTTACATACATCTTCAACATATTCTCCATTTTTTAGATGAAATCATTACTTATAATATTAAAATATTGTATAAATCTAATAAAATATTATTTATCTCTTCTACCCATCTCATTTGAAGAAATCTTATTGGTAGAATATAATAAAAAAATAATTTCTCTCTCATTGTAATCATTTTTGGAGATTTTTGAGAGTTCTCCATATTTGGAAAAAATTATACTATCTCTCATACTTTCTCCATTTTGGAGAAAGATTTGGAGAATCTGTTAGAGCACAAAAATGCCTAAAATCTCCATTTTAAGAAGAAGGATGCAATCGCTTTCTTCTTTATACTGATTTCTATTAGGGGCTCGTGTTCTAAGGATCCGGGTTCTACTAGGGATCCGTGCTCTAAGTTAGGGCTCCGTCTAGATTAGGTTCAGAAGAGTTGGAGGAGTTGAAAGATCTGCTGAATAGACATTCTCCCTCTTCTTAATTAGCTAAATTCCTGGGCCTTTTTGACATCGAGCTGATGCAGTGACCAAGATATGTTAGCTGCAACAACCTCAATTCATTCAGTTAGGACCTCCCTTTATGTCATTTCTTTCCTTGCCAGCGTGAGGAGTCAGATCGGATTATAGCACTTGCATGGACATCTGATAATGTTATCCTAGCTCGCGGAGCGGCATACCGAAAATTCCATTTGCACCCGTCTCCTTCGGGGATCCATTAAAGGGATTGGAGTGGAATTTCCATTCCACCTATCCGCACCCCACTCTGTTTGTAGGAAGGTACTTTCGGCCCTCCTCAAGGATACCCGCAATGATTGGGTCAAGATGTAACATCCGAATCCGAAATTTTATTAATTTTGGAAGTTGGGTGAAAAGTGTAACGAGAATAAAAGTGCAAGGGGGTTATTTGAAACTTAGGTTTTATATAACCTAATATATCAGATCTTTGATTTTAACACCCTACTTCCATATTAATCAAATTTCAACATCTTAAGCCTTAAATACAAGAGTTATAAGAGTTGTGATTTAATTAAGTACACATATCTTTTAAGCACGAGGTGTCGATCTTATCCAAAGAAGCACGAGGTGTCGGTCTTATCGTAAGAAGCACGATGTGTCGATCTTATCTTTTAAGCACGGGGTGTCGGTCTTATCCTAAGAAGCACGATGTGTCGGTCTTATCCAAAGAAGCACGAGGTGTCGATCTTATCCTAAGAAGCACGAGGTGTCGGTCTTATCCTAAGAAGCACGATGTGTCGATCTTATCTTTTAAGCACGAGGTGTCGGTCTTATCCTAAGAAGCACGATGTGTCGATCTTATCTTTTAAGCACGAGGTGTCGGTCTTATCCTAAGAAGCACGATGTGTCAGCCTTATCGAAAGAAGCACGAGGTGTCGATCTTATCGAAAGAAGCACGAGGTGTCGATCTTATCTAACCAAAGCACGAGGTGTCGAGATTCTCTTATCCTATAAGCACGAGGTGTCGAGTTCTTATAAGAGTGCAACCTTTAAAGCAAGAAGAACAAGTAGTTGATGCCTTATGTTTAGCTATAAATAAAGGTAGATGCTAAGCATTTGAATTGATATCAAATTTCTCTCTCTCTCTCAAAATACTACAAAGCTTGAAGTAGAAGATCAAGGAAGAAGTTAAGCTTAATCAATGTGGTGTTAATCAATAGAAGTCAGAGTTTAATTCAGAAGAAGCAGAGGTGAGTATTTTAAAATAAATCTTTTATGATTTGAGCAGTTATTTTATAAATGTGAGTTTTTATATACGGCGCATTTATAATATTGAAAGTTAGCAGAATTATTTCAAATGATTGATTTAATTAGTTGGGCATGTTTATGCTCAGGGTATATAAACCTGTTTTATATACTTGCAGGAGCAAATGTATGCATACATTTGAGTCAGAAGTCTGACCTAAGTCGGGAAGTGTGACCCGCCTGCTCGTACCGGGAAGTGTGACCCGTTTATGCCATTAGGGTGTGTCCCTAAAATAAAGCAGTACGAGACAAACATACCGTCTTTGACGGGAATGTTGGTCAGTAGTTTAAAGTACGCTTGCGAGCGTAGAAAGTGGTCAGTGATGGCCAGTAGATTTAATTATGCTTGCGAAGCATAAAGTGTTTTAAAGTGTGAGTTAAAGAGCAAGTTATGTATTGAGATATACAGTTTTGTTTAAATGTTTTAATTAATATTTGAACTGTTGTAGTAGTGATTGGAGGGGACTCACTAGACCTTTGGTCTAACCCTCGCTATTTCGAAATTTTAATCCTGTTTCAGGTTATCGAAAAGTAGCAGATAAAGGTAAAGGGAAAATTTGAGCTTTAAGCAAGAGATAGAAGACTTCCTGTGATAGTTATCTTTTTGAGACTCATTTGTGTAATAGTTGATAGTTAAGACCCTTGTACTCTGAAATGTAAGCTTGGGACAGTATTTAGTAATGAATGTTATTTTATTTTATAAAGAAATGTTCAGGTTGTTACACAAGATTTTTAGGTTGTGATGTAGGAATAACCATTAAACTAGGGTCCCCTTTGCAAACTGACTCAGCCTTAGGTGTCATCCCTTAAAAAAAGTGAATCTTCCGAAGTCATCACCCAGATAGACTTTGGTCTCAGACCTTTCGAAATGCATGTGTTAAGCAGCCATAGTCAGGCAGAAGGCAGTGTGCAGTCAGCCAGTAGATGACGCCAGAGAGGGATTTTCCTTGTAGAGGAAGGCTAACTGCTTGCTGGCTGGGAGCTGTATGAGCGGTAACGTCCACGTATGGCTCCATGAGAAGGGCGGTGGACAGAAATGGCCTTGTTGTACCTCACTCTCGTCTTCAATGGGGTCTGCTCTTTCTTTTTTGGGAGAGTATGCCAATATGATCTTAATGAGGTGCGCCGCGGTTCATTGTTGTGCTTACACACTAGGCTACCCTTTTCCGAAAGCTCCGCGGGACCACCTACCACACGCCCGCGCAAGGACCTCAATTCTCATTAGGAGGTCGAACCGAGGACCTATGGAAGTCGGAAGGGGGTGTTAGAATTCGTTCGTTACATCAAGTGATGCAAGCCTTGCACATAGGCGTGGAATTCTATTGAATTGCAGGAAGGTCAGCAGGTCAGGTAGTCCTTAGGCCGTTGAGCGAAACTCTTGGCATCCTCCTCTTATGAGGGGATAGGAGTGAAAGAATCATTATAAAACTTCTCCCGTTGCTATAGTATAATAAGAGATAGGCGAACCTTAAAGTCACCTATCGACACTCAAGCCTGTTCATCCTGCTGCAAAATCTTTCCGAAGTGTTATAAAGAGGGAAGGCGCGCTACAACTAACATAACAGCCTCTTCCTTGCCCCCCTAAGAATCCAAAGGTCACCTCGCAAGAATTGTATGGGAGTCGTCCTCGGAGGGACTTTCCGAATGACCGCAGACAACTAAGGCAAGCCTACTCAACTAATCTCATAAGTTAAGTAAAGGCCTGAAAACGTCCGATAAAGAGAAAGAAAGCAAAAACATCAAGAAAAGGTTGCTTGCTCCATACCATAACATAACATAAGTGGTTGATGGCGGTCTCTCTCCTCATTCAAAGAAGATAGAGGAATTCCCCAGTACTGCTATAACTATAGGGGGAGAAGTGATAACTAGCTAGCAACTCCAGGAGCGACCCCTCATCATCTTACGATGAAAAGCAGGTTTATTCCGGAACTAGCAAGTGGGAGCCTGCTGGCAAAGAGAATGTTAGTGAGTCTTAGCCATGATCAGACGAATGGTGTCAAAGACGAGAAAGAAGGAATCTATGAATGAGCATTTTGGATAAGTTGTTGGAGATGCTCTTACCATTTTAGAGATTTTAAAACAACTTATATTATTATAATATTTAATAATTTATCATCACAATGCACTTTTAAAAAAAACTTAATATAAAATTAAATCTTATTGGTGTGATTGAATAAAATAATCATTTCTCTCTCCTACCATCAAGTTTTAGAGAATTCTCTAAACTTGAAAAAATTTCAAGTTTTTCTATTATAGCAAACAAGATAGCAAAGCTGTTGGAGAGGTTTAGAGAACGAAAACTCAATTTTTTCTATTTTAGTAAAGCTGTTGGAGATGCTCTAATAAGTTAGTCCATATTGATTTATCAACTTATTTAAAACAACTTATGTTTTTTTTTTGTTATTTTACATGTATAAGCAATCTCAAACACCGTAATTAACAACTTATTACCTTATTACATTTTGGTACCACAATAAGTTAATCCAAACACTTTTTATAAACATTCTTTTTATTATTACGGCTTTTATGGTATTTTATTATGGTTTGGTCCCTCGGATTTAAATTCATCTTGATCATTGTTCTTTTAATTGGATCGTTAAAATAAATCCATTAATTTAATTAAATTAGAGGATTGTTTAAAAAAAGTCTCTCTCTTTAGTCATTTTTCTATTAAAAAAATAAAAACAATATTTTTATACATATATACATACTTATATATAGAGAGAGAAAAAAAAAATCAGATTCATATAAGAACAATAACAAAATAAGTAAATGATCAAATCACATATTTTTAACTTATATATATTAAAATGGCCCCTGATTTAACTAAGTTAACGGATTTGTTTTAATTTTTAACAATGTTAGTCAGAGAGACCACAGTCAAAACAAATTAAATATCATAAAAACCAAAACCATAATAAGTATACCATAGGAACCATAGTCAGAATAAATATTAAAACACAAGGACCAAATCAATAATTCACTAATAGTTTTAAATAAGGACTAAGGGGTCATTTATTAAACGCTTAACTGGTAAGTGTTTATCAGCTCACTTTACCCTATTAGATGAACATAACAAAGATTGAGAATCTTACACAGTAAGAGTCATGATAAGGATTGAGAGTCTTATCCGGTAAGTAAAAGTGACGACTCTTACCCAGTAAGGGTTTGCCGGATAAAAATGTTGCATTGCATACGATGTCATTTTAATGAACCAAAATCTTATCCGATAAGCTAAGAGAAATTGTTGACTATTACCAGGTAAATGTTGGGTAAACGACCCCTAAATTCCAAAAATATAATTTACTCAAATGTTTATATAATAATTTAGACTAGGGACCTTTTTTTAAGAAACTTTCTAAATCGTGAAATCTCTGAGAACAAGTGCATCATGTGGTACACAGTTCACAATACGAACCTTTTTGGGGTGTTTGTGAAATAAAATATATATGTAAAAAAGTTTCACATTGTGAACCAAATGCATATGAAACAAATATATATTAACCAGTACATTAAATATTATATTTAGATAGAAAAAATCACGTGAAACAAAACATTAAGATAGAAGTTCTTACGGATCTCATAAATATTAAAGTTCTCAACCAATTAAACCCCAATTTTATAGATTATGTTGTATATTTAAATAATTATTCTTTTTACGGAATATTTTTAAATCGGATATTAGTTTCAAAGGATACAATTTTTAAACATGACCTTCAAAATTATAATCTCCAAAAAAGTTATTAAATAAAAATACGTGTATTTTAAACTTCAAAATATCAACTTTATGATACGGAAAAGTTTTATCGTTCAGAAGTTCAACCTTTTATCATTTTCAAAAACCCTAATTTTTCCAAATTATAAGGAGATTTTATTGCTATTTTGTATCGTAAATTATATATTTTATGCAGTTTAATTGACTCATTTATTAGTTAGATAATTATAATTGTAGGGTCAGTTTCAACGGAAAATTGAGAAACATCCTGATAGTCTTTCATCTGGACGGTATGCATTTGTGCATACATGTAATTTGTAACATGCACACGTACATAAAAGTCAAAAAACAACTTAATTTACTTGTATGCACAATTTACATAATGTATAGATCAAGGGCTATCAGGGTGTTCTCAGTTTTTCATTTCTTTAAGGTTTTCCCTTGAACCTCCCTCTATAATTGTAATATGTAGTATTACAAGTCTATGTAGCACAATACATTTCATGGAAACATAAAATGGAAAAACATGGGTTTTGTCTTCCGATCTGCTTCATATCTGCAACTAGATGTGTCCAAAAATAGGTGTTGTGTCGTGTCGGGCCAAAATTGGTCTCGGTCCCAAATAGTGATCTAGTAATCGGTTCTGACCAAGGCACAATTAAGGTGTACGAGGTCCGGTTATGAGAATTGGTTCCGAGCGGGGCCCAAATCGGTCCCACTTATGGGCCTCCAACAAGTTATAGTTATCTTAGATTTGTCTTTATCCCTTAAATCTTGTAGAAATCATCAAAGACTTTTATGACAATGTATTCGTTATCGATAATGCCGTGATAATACTTTGATAAATCAAAGACTCCTTATGATATGGTTTTGTTGTAATAATAATGTGATTTTGTTGTGGTAAATAGAAATCCAGTAATGATCAGTAAACACGTCCACAATCATTGGCTATGTCTGTTCATTATGTGATTTGTAACTTTTTTTTTCCATTTTACCCCTACATGCATTTGATATTCCTTCAAAGAGTAACTATTTATTTAATATTTTACTGCTCCATTAACCCTTCTAAAACAATTATGCCTTAAAACAGAACGATAGAGTTTGTGCACATCTCGACTAATTATGCCTTAAAACAATTACGTTCGAGCCAGTTTGTGCACATCTCGACTAATCTTAGAGGACATGGAAAACAGTAAGAAAAATCCTCATAGACCTTGCAAGACTCGAACTGATAACCTATAAGGAGTACCAAAGGCCCAAGTCTTATTGCAAGATGAACCTATAATAAAATTATATCATCAAAGCGCGAGTATGAAGGCAAGAAACTGAATATTCGGGAAAAAAAGTCTTAAAATTCGTTCGGCTGCATATTTGCAGCCGATTGCAGGACATATTGTAAGTTGGTTCATACGATGAACCGAATAACCAACCAACTAGCAGACGCTACTCGTTTTCTTACCCTGAACAAACCGTCGCCAGTATTTGGTTATTCCTCGTTGCATCTCCCTCGTGCTATCATCACTGGGTGTGCCATTGCGTGCACGACTCATGCTCGCAGCCGACTGTGCGTCTTCCATCTCGTTAACCACTTTGACGATATCCGCAATCAGTCTATCGGCTAGACTGTGGCTGAAATCTTCACGAATCACGACTCTAAGAACCGAAATATGTTGTGCATCCGGTGGCATGGTATATGCCGGAATGATCCATCCGAATCGTCTTAGAGACTCAGATATATCGAACACGGTGTATCTCGAACTGTCTTTAAGCGAAAACGCGAGTAAAGGAATGCCAACGTCTTTAGAGATTATATTAAATCTCCCCGTCTTTTCTAACCCTTCTTTAAGCACCATTACATTCCCGTTACAGTTCTTCATGACATTTTTGTAACCCTAGTGAATCGAAGCAAAAAAATGAGAAGATCGAAGCACATTTGGTCCAAATGTGCATCGTAATCATGGAAAGAAACATTCATCATACGCCATTTTCATTGTAAAAAAAACGTTGATTTTATGACTCGAATTCACGAGCTTTTAAAAGAGTAACCTTTCTAGTTGCACCAAGGCTCGTTTTACCAATTTGCGAACTTAAACTTGATTTACAAACAATAAAATAGTCATCTCCCCCGAGTTCAAATCCAAAAGTTGTAAAGCCCTTATGGCCATGGAGGTTCACCAGCGAAGCGATGACTGTGATGACTCCAGGCCATTCATGGTCGCCCGGGGATTAGTCTGTGCGCGTAAGTTGGCTCGAAAACCCACGATTAACAAAAAAAAAAGTAGTCATATATCTATAGCAATTACCTCGAAGCCAAGCCGTATGAATTGGTAGTACTGCGCAATTATCTGGCTCGACCCTATTCATGTTTACAAGATAAACGTTAACACGTTAGCTTCAAGATCCAATCCACATCGAAAAGATTCACTTTCTATGTATAATAGTTCCATATTCTCTACGTTTTGTCGTTTGCCTTCGTTTTCTAGATTATATAAATGGGACCCACAAAAATACAGAAGCAAATATGCAATGTACACTACAATAAAATTGGGTTTATAGGATACAGAAAACGTGTAAACTGTCCTAATATACTATTTTATAGGACTTAAATTTACATGTCCTTATACTATACTTACTGTCCTAATATACTATTTTGTTTTATAAGACTTAAATTTACAGGGTCAAACCATAAGGCGTCTCATCTAAAAGTGTTACAATAAGTTTATATAATGTTTTTAGACGTTTTAACAAATTTTTTGGACATTTAAAAAAAAATCGTAGAATTAGCTTAGGCCCCGTTTACCCAATTACTTACCCGGTAAGCGTTTACCGGTAAATTCGACACTATCATTTACCTTACCCGTTAAGATTTTAGTCCATAAAAAACGGCATCGTACACAATAAATCATCCGGTAAGCGCTAACCGGGTAAGAGTCATAACCATCACTTACCGGGTAAGACTCATCGTCCTTGTCATGTCCATCGATAAGGTAACGTGACTTGGTAAGCACTTACCGGGTAAGCATTAGGTAAACGGCCCCTTAGTTTTTAATACAATTTATTTTTAAAACGTTCTAAAAAGCTTGTTAAAACGCCAAAAACGTTATATAATTTTTTTTGAAACACTTTTAGATGGGATGTTTTATTGGCTGGTCCAGTAAACTTAAATTCTATAAAACAGTTTATTAGTACATTTAAACATTTTTCTGCGTCATATAAACCCGATTTTGTTGCAGTGGCATGTCGAAAAGAGACCCTTTCTATCGTTTTCCGTAATGGGACCCGCAAACACGTAAATACGATATGCAAATATCTATAATTTTACCTTTAGAGAAGTTGAGAGTGAAGGTAGGCTGATCAGATCCCAAATAATTTATATGAAACACGAGCTCATCGGGTAAATCGTCTTTCGTCCGCCAAACAACCCAACCAACGCCAGCGTACACGAGCCCGTACTTGTGACCGCTAACGTTAATGCTCTTCACAAGCGGCAACTGGAAATCCCATTCAAGATCAGGATACAGAAAAGGCGCAACGAACCCTCCACTCGCAGCATCAACGTGAATCGGGACGTCCCATCCCGTTTCTTCGTTTTTCTTCGTTAAAAGCTCGTTAAGAAGCTTAACGTCTTCAAACTCTCCTGTCATCGTCGAACCAAGAATCGCAGCCACACAGATCGTGTTTTCGTCCACCAATTCGACCGCTTTCACGGGATCCATCACATAGTAGCCTTCTTTCACTTTAACCTCTTTCAATTCGACCTCAAAATACCTCGCAAACTTCTCCCAACAGACCTACATACGAAACCAGAAATTGATTGATGATTTGAGTTGAAATGGCCGAGAATCACTGTTCTAAAAAACTCGGCACACAGCCGCTATGGCGCGCCATGGCACCAAGGTTTGTGTGTCATGTCACGTTAAGCCCATGCATGGCACGCCATGGCCTAATGCCCAGTTATCGTAATGAGATATTTGATTTTTATTTACGTTTTTAATGTCTTATTTGCAAGTTTTTAATATATAATCTAATTTAACTTGCTTATTACTATTGACTCATTGAGTAACACTAAAAAACATATGTTTTTATATATAATATTATATATGAATTAGAAATTTGACACCTTAAGTCACGCATTGAAAATGTCATGGCTTTAGCCGTGGCTCCTATGGCTTGAGGCTTGACCTCGCCACCACGCCACGCATCACGCCATTTAGAACTTTGCCGCGAATCTAGCAAATAGACCAAAATAGTCATCGGCCCAACGGTACTTCGGTTACTGTTAAAGCCCAACCTCTCATGAAGTCAAGATGAGAAGTGTGCGTGAGTATGTGTCCTATATAAATATCATATATATTAAAAAATCGATCAAATAGATAGTAACCGAACCTGCACATTTGATCCGGTGACAATATTGGGGTTATCACAAGTTTTTCCTTGCGATTTTCTCTTGGCTTGCCATTTCCGTTTGAAAGCGAGGCCGGCGAGCATTATCGCTTCCGATGATCCAACCGTTCCCACACCGACAGCAGTATCGTCTTCTCCCATTGGAGCATGGAACAATCGAGCAATCATGTTTACACACCGATTCTACAATGTTAAACAACGCAAGAAATTACATATCAGTAGATCAACATATCAATCGATGAAAAAAATATTAGAGTAAACTACTATTTTCGTCCCTGTGGTTTGTTGTTTATAACTATTTTCGTCCCTGATCTTTAAAAATTAATTTTTTGGTCCTTGTAGTTTACAACTCCTTTCGCTTTTAGTCCCTAAGAATATTAGGCCTTGTTTGTTTTTTCAATTTCAGCACTTAATAACCACTTATCACTTATTCGGTCAGACATTTTTAGCTTCAGACTGTTTGTTTTTTTCACTTTTTCAGAGCCACTTATCACTTAAACTCATCTGACAAAAAAAGTGGTAACATACCCACTTATTTCCTCTTATTTGCTATCACCCTCCTCACTGTTCCAACAAAAGAGGTATATGCCATAGCCGCCCTCCACCCTCCGCCCCAATTTCTTTTCCTCCGAGCTAAGCATGGAGGTGGCGGTAACATCATTAGGCATGGAAATGGACCCCGACCCGTCGGGGAACCCGGTCAATCCGCCCCGATCGGGGATGGGGATTCCCCGCTAAACCGGGGATGGGGACGGGGATCCCCGTTTGTCTCAAACCGGGGATGGGGACGGGGACGGGTATCGCACTCCCCGCCCCGCCCCGCCCCGTCCCCGTTATATATTTTAATTAATATTTAATATATATTATTTATTTAAACTAAATCGGTAATTCATAATTTTCGATATCGTAACTAGGTTTATAATATAAAATTGTTATTTTTTGGATGTTAGTATGTATTTTAGATGTCAATCAAAATACAATTACTCGATATGGTTTTGAATATTACTCGATATCTTTTGGTACGTGTGAAGTTAAGTTTCTTTTTTCCCGAATTCGGTTGAATTTCTTTTGGTTTTAAGTTATTAATTATTATATGATGTGATTTTTTTATACTAAATTAAATTTCTTTCGATTTTAGGTTTATTGGAAATATGTGATATTTAAACATGTACGGTGTCTCATATATTTGATTTAAATAGCTTACATAAACGGAAAAGAAAATTCCCGTTTCCCCGTTGGGGATCCCCGTTCCCCGTTGGGGATGGGGATGTGATCATATTCCCCGCGGGGATGGGGATGGGGATGGGGACGGGGATGAAGATGAGGGATTGGGGACGGGGATGGGGATTGAGGTCCCCGCCCCATTTCCATGCCTAAACATCATCCTGTGATTTTCGTCCCCGCTGAGATCTGCGATTTTCGACCCTGTGATTTTCGTCCCTGTTGAGATCTGTCGTTTTCGTTCCAGTGATTTTCGTCCCTGTTGAGATTTGCCGTTTTTTTTCCTGTGACTTTCGTCCCTGTTGAGATTTGCCATTTTTATTCCTGTTTTCTGGAACTGTTTGTGTGTTTATAGATATAGATATATATGTATATGTGTATATATATTTGTTCTTTGTGATTTTTTGAATCTGTGATGTGTTTATATATATGTATGTATATGTATAAATATATATATATATATATATATATATATGCATTGGGTTCTTTGTGATTTTTTGTCGCTGTGCTGTGTTTATATATATATATATATATATGTATGTATATATGTAATATATATTTGTTCTTGTGATTTTCTAGAACTATGATATATATATGATTTTCTAGAATTTATATATATATATATATTGTGTATATATAATTATATATTATAAATGGGATAAAGATGGACAAAGATGAATTTGTCTGTTATAAAAACAAACAGTCTTATTAATTTAGATTTCAGACTTCAGCCCTAACTCTTAAAAATCAGAAGTGAAATCAGACTTCAGACTTCAGCACCTCTTAAAAAACAAACGCCACCTTAGTTTTAGGGACGAAAATGGAAAAAAATTGCAAACCACAAGAACTAAAAAAGCAACTTTTAAAGTTAGGGACGAAAATGGTTATAAACAACAAACCACAAGGACGAAAATCGTAGTTTACTCTAAATATTAAAAAATCAGACTCTACTTTCGAGTGAGATATATCAGATTCATTTGGTTTTGTCCGGTCTCTTTTTGGACGAAGATCGGGACAATTTTAATCTTCCTTTTACCAAAAGAACAAAAATAACCACGAGGTTGTGGCGTACTGGTTAAGGCCCTGGGGATGTGGTAGAATATCCCATTTGTCCAAGGTTCGAATGCATGCGTACACAACAATTGTGCCACTGAGGTTTAATCAGGGCTGAATCAGGGCTGAAGTCTTACCGTCATAATTGCCAAGGGATTAGTCATATGCCTAGAACACCCTTCCAAAAAAAACAAGAAATGAAAATTCAAAATTCTCAAAAAGAAAATCAGACTAAAATCAACTTTTGCCTCGGGGCTTAGCACACAGTTGGTTCCAAGACGGTATACGTTGAAAAAAAAACGAGAAGATGAATATGGACCTGAAGTTCGGTGGTGACGGGATACTCGTCCATGTCAACGTAGTTCTTGTTGATCGATGACATGATAAGCTTATCGCACTCCGGCTCCATCCACGTCGTCACAAACGATGCCAAGTTCAACCTCGGATTACCATCGAGCATTAACTCATCGCTTATTATCTGATATGCTGCATCCTTGGGTATCGGTTGATCGGGCATCTTAAACCTGCGATATATTTATCGTTGCTCAAAATCATACGGTTAGTTCTTATCGATTCAAGAAAAATTCATTACCTACCCGTTCGAAAAAATCAGTATCATTTTTTCAAGAAAACAAACGAGTAAACACCATCATCCATGACCAGATAGATGTATCTTACCCGATAAGAGACGGTAAAACGTATCTAATAAACAAACCCAAATGTCCAAACTTCTTTTCAACATGATATTGTGTTTCTTTTCACATTTTTTTTAATTTAGGGGTCACTTGCAAAATACTTACATGGTAAGTGCTTGCTAGGTTAATTACCTTACCAAGATAAACAGTAGTGGACCCGTAATTTTTACCGAGTGGGTGCACATTTAAAGTGGATTAAAGACCTGTAAAGTTGTCCAATATATATGTTTTTAGCTGAATTCCATCTTTTCGTGAGATTTTTTAAGTTTTTTGTTGATTTCAAAAGATTTTTCTCGTTTTTTTGGTTGAGAGCATCTCCAACAGCTTCTCCAAAATGGAGAAGTAAAATATCAGAATCTCCAGAAAAATCAAAATCACCTTCATCTCCAACAGATTCTCTACTTTAGAGATTCACAATTAATTATATTATTAAAATATTCAATAAAGCTCATAAAATATTATTTCTTTCTCCTTCAAAATTATCTCTATCATGTATTATTTTTTAAGATATCTCCAAATTTGGATATTTTCATCACCACTCTCATACTTTATCTATTTTGGAGAATGTTTTAGAGAATCTGTTCGAGCAAAAAATCCTCAAAAAAATCCATTTTGGAGAAGCCGTTGGAGATGCTATCATATATATTCACCCCCAAATATACTTTACATGCGAAATTCTTGGGCATGAATAGGTCCGCACCATGGATATACATGACAAGAACCAAAAATCTTACTCGGTAAAAAACGATGACAAAGACTGAAAGTCTTACACAATAAGCGAGAGTAACGACTTATAATGATTACCAGGTAAAAATTGTTGCATACGATGTTGTTTTGTGGACTAAAATCTTATATAACGAGAGTATTGAATCTTACCGCCAATAAACACTTACCAGATAAAAATAGCCCCTTGGTTTTTATCAATGTTCTGAAAATCTCGCCGCCATGGCGCGCCATGGCACCAAAGCTTGTGTCTCACGCCACGTTAAGCCCAAGACACGCCATGGCCTAATGCACAATTTCGTAATGCAATATTTGATTTTTCTTTACGTTTTTTATTTCTTCTTTGCAAGTTTTTTTAATATATATCATAATTTAACTTGCTTATTATTATTGACTAACTAACACTACAAAACATATGTTTTTATATATAATGATATATATGAATTAGAAAAATGACGTCATTAGTCACGTCTTGAAAACGCCATCACTTGGCCGTGGCTCCTAAAGCTTGAGGCTTAGCCTCACCGCCACGCCACACGCCTCACGCCATTTAGAACATTGGTTTTTATTTAAAATTTATATGAAAAAGATGAAGATATATATATATATATATACCTGGGAAGAGATGTACGGACATATCTAGAAGCGAAAGTCGAGTGCAGGTTTTGATCGTAATCGGCGATCGTACTGCTGATCACCATTTTTTCCGGCCGGCGATTGATTGTTTCCGGTCACCTTGTCGGAAAGTGAGTCGAACCTTGGACTGCTTTCACCATTTATATTTATCACTTATCAGCTTTTTCACAGGTGACACCTTTATTAAAAGTTTTATATAAAAGCATATTTTTTTATATCGGTTGGATAAATTTTGGATTCTTATTATTTCTAGAGTAAACTGGTCCATGTGGTTTTGTCGGAGATAACATTTTTCGTTTTTATAGTTTTAAAATTACAAGATGGTCTGTGGATCCAAGATTTTAGGTGAGTGGTGTACAAATGAAAAACTTAAGAAATTGTTTTCGATGTGTTTTTAGCTGAATTCCCCTGTTGGAAGACTTTTTATGTTTTGATTTCAAGAGATTTTTTAAACTTCTGTGTTGATTTGATGGGCGTTTTTGGTTTTTTTATGTTGATTCGAGGGGTTTTTTGGGGTTTTTTTTTATTGATTTCAAGATATTTTTTTCGATTTTTTGGTTGATTTTGAGAGTAATTTTTGGTTTTTTTGGGACTTGTGCACCTTTCACCTCTAAAAAACGTATATATCACGGAGCACCTCCTGTAGTTCAGCGGGTGCACCTTACGTACCGAAAAAATTTCGTCCTTACGAAACGAACTTGAGCGGGTGAACGTGACCCCCCCCCCGGGGAAGGGTAGGTCCGCCGTTGGATGGTCTCATGGTCATTCATGGTCGTTTGCAAAGACGTCCGGATTTGGTGGCTCTCGTTAAAAGATTCCGTTAAATGAGGGGCATTTTCATTCTTTTATTAACTTTTTTGTTTTTTATTCAATTGAAATCAATTTTACGATTTTGGTTCATGTGGTTTTTGCTTAGGTAAAAAACAATAAAAATTGATAAAATAATAAAAAAAAATCATGGTTGTAAATAACTAGTTATGGCTTCAAGATTTGGGTTCGTCGTCACGTTAATCCCTGTGACTCCAGTATGAAACTTGGCTTGCATTGTAACGCGTCGTGGTGCATTACGACGCGTTTATGGCGTGTAATTTTGTAAGATGTAGAATATATAACTTGAGGAATCTTCTGATGGCCGTTAGAGAGGAGACCAAATCCAGATATTTTTATCCTACTCAGATACAATGTCGTATCAAGCATGATAAATAAATATCTATATTGTCATGTCCTATATATCAAATAGACAATCAAATAAGTTTTCTGTTAAAATTATTCAAAATATTTAATATTTTATCATGATATGAGATAGGGAATTTAAATAAAATGCCCTAACATGAAAATCGATACCCAATATGCCCCAAATCTTATCATTTTTGTCAAAATACACCATATGTCCGCGTTTTTTGTCCTCGTTTAACCCGCGTTTTTAGCCTAAAACGCGGCCCTAACCCGTGTTTTCACTATTACACGCGGAACCGTCCCTCGTTTTCACTATTACACGCGGACATGTGCCTCGTTTCTCACCATCCTCGTGCCAAAGGAGTAAAACGCGGGGTTGAGGTGATAAGCACCGGATGCCAAAATTGTTGATTTTAAATATATATTTACATTTTATACTCCTATAATTATTTAGTTAGTTTACTTTATACCTTTTACTTTTCTATTTTTCATTTTTCATTTTCATCATATTAACACATAAAATCGTATATTAACTAAAATACATTAAAAAAATACGTTTTAATTTTAACAAGTTACACCATTATAATCGTCTCTTCGAAACCTTCGAAATTAGTCCAATATTGAATATTTTTGGATTTAATTATTTAATTATATATCATATGTACTACATAAAACATATGAAACGTATGAATATGTTATTTTTCTTTTTACCATAAAACATAAAACGTATTATATATACTACATATTTTTGGACAAGTTATTCATAATTTATGTTATTCTTCTTTTTACCATTTTACTAATAACGATATTTTTCATTTGCTACTGTTGAAACGTATGAAACATGTCTAATAATTTCATACATTTCATACGCTTCAACATGAAAAATATCGTTTATTAGTAATATATATCATATTCATACGTATCATATTCATATTCATACTGTTGAAATGTATGTTATATGTTTCATACGTTTCAACATGAAAAATATCGTTATTAGTAAAATGGTAGAAATAAGAATAACATAAATTATGAATAACTTGTCCAAAATATGTAGTATATATGATATATGATACGTTTTATTTTTATGGTAAAAAGAAAAATAACATATTCATACGTTTTATGTAGTACATATGATATATAATTAAATAATTAAATCCAAAAATATTCAATATTAGGCTCATTTCGAAGGTTTCGAAGAGACGATTATGATGGTGTAACTTATTAAAATTAAAACGTATTTTTTTAACGTATTTTAGTTAATATACGATTTTATGTGTTAATATGATGAAAATGAAAAATGAAAAACGTAAAAGATATAAAGTAAACTAACTAAATAATTATAGGGGTATAAAATGTAAATATATATTTAAAATCAACAAATTTGGCATCCATGCTTATCACACCAACCCCGCGTTTTACTCCTTTGGCACGAGGATGGTGAGAAACGAGGGACGGGTCCACGTGTAATAGTGAAAACGAGGGACGGGTCCGCGTGTAATAGTGAAAACGAGGACAAAAAACGTGGACATATGTGGTATTTTGGCAAAAATGACAAGATTTGAGGCATATTGGGTATCGATTTTTCATGTTAGGGCATTTTAATTAAATTCCCTATGAGATATATCATTTTATTTAAATTGTCATCAATAATAATTAAATATCTATACTATATTATAAAACACGGATAAAAAACTCTTAAATACAAATTATTAGGCACAAGGTACCATTATTTTATGCAATGTTTTAAAAATCTCTTAATTTACAAGTATCAAAGCACAAGATACATATTACTACTGCAGGCTTCTAACACCCACCAATTTGGTATGTGTAGTGTCTTCCTTTTATGTAGACATTTTCATGTATCACTATTAATTAATATATTATATTACTATAAATTTGTTTTAATTATATTATTAAATATATAATTGGTTATTTTTTCTAGATGTCATTAAAATATATAAAATAATCATTGAATTATAACAAAATACTTAATTTTTTTTATATAAAAAACATTATATTATTAAGCCTAAATTAAACAAATTTATAAAAATATTATCACTTTTTTAAAATAATCCAAAATCGTACCGTAAATCGAGAAAAAAAACATTAAAATCGTGATGTATCTCGCTGCATTGTACGATTACGTTTTTAGTATAATAAAACGACGACGTGTTTGAGGTGTTAATGTTTTGGTGGTTTGTATAAACACGTGTAGCCTTCATATACACCATCGTTGATCAAATTGAGGTGGCATTTGACTAACAAAGCATCCATGAAAGTGATGTGTCATTTACAAATTTAAAATAGACATTTATTTCTGGTCCGTGAATATGTTCAATTGAGCATCCACAATGTGTTCGTAGGAACCTTTTTCAAAGCTTTTTCAGAGTTTTTTCATAAAACAAAAAGCTCTTTTTGAGGTTTTTCACATAGTGGACTACTTTTTTATTTGAGGTTTTTCGCGAGGTTTTTCGTCATAGCTCGTAACTGTACGACCTGTTTTTCGTAGTTTTTTCGCATTTAATCAGTTTTAACTAGAATTTTATAAAAGTTTCGTATTTAATCAGTTTTATTTATTTACCAGTTTTTATTTATTAATATATTTAAAGTAATCCTATTTAAATATAATTATTAAATAAATAATATAAATAAATACATAATGAAAGTAATTATATTTTATATTTTTAAAATAATATCTCAAATTTGACATATTTATACAATTTTAACAGATTTCTTAATAACCCACTTTTTATTTTCGATTATACGTACTTTTAAATTTAACATTTTTTAATTTTTATTTTACAAACTTTTTATACAACTTTTATATATTTCTTAATAACCTAATTTTTATTAATTTTATTGTACATACTTTTAAAATAACTTTTTTTCTTGATATAAATAAATATGTATTTGTATGAATTTTAATGTATTTATTTTTATAAATAATAATAAAAATGATATAAAGTTAAAATAGTAGGACCCTGAATAGTTTAAAAAAGTAATGAAAAAGCTTGGGTGGGGTTTTTCATATAGTGGAGGTATATAAAGGTTTTTAAATTGTTGATGTGACAATAATGTGTAAGAAAAAAGTTATGAAAAAGCTCGATGAAAAGCTCGTACAATGTGGATGCTCTAAGAGCATCTCAAATGCAAAAGTCATTAATGACTCATTGCTATCTAAAAAGTCTTTGAGGAAAGGTTTTTGCCATTGGAGTAAATCACTCATTAAATAGCTTTTAATGAAAAGCTCATTGTCCATCGACCGGTTATTGATATTTTCCAAAATTTCATTTTACCCCCTTAAATTTTTACTTTATATCCTTTTCAATTCTACCTTTTCAACTAAATATCACATTGCCCCTTTCAATCAATGTTATTTTTAATTTAAACCTCTTTTAATATTTATTAATTAATCTAATTTATTAAATAGAAATAAAATATTTTTTAAGAACATATATCTAGACCTGACAAAAACTGACACGACACGCTAACCCGACACGAATTCGACATGAAATAAACGGGTTTGGGTAATACGTTTCAACCCGTTTAAGTAAACGGGTTGACACGACACGACACGAAAATTAAACGGGTAAGGTCAGGGTCAAAACTTTCAACTCGAAAATGACCCGAATAACCCGTTTATATATATATATATATATATATATATATAATATATATATATATAATATATATATATATAAGTTTTCTTTTTAATGCTTTGGATTTTTAGTGTTTTAGATTTGGTTATAATTTATAAGTTTGAACTATAAATTTTGGATTTCTTATGCTTTCATTTGAATTTTGTATTTGTATTTTTTGTGAATTCTTTATTTTAAAATTTTAGTTTTATAAATGTTAAACGGGTTAGGCGGGTCGTGGCGGGTTAGACGGGTCGGTTAGGGTTGAGATTTTCTGACCCGTTTATTAAACGGGTCGGGTTAGGGTTAGACACTTTCAACCCGTTTAACTTTGAACCCGACACGAAAATGACACGACACGACACGTTTGTCAGGTCTACATATATCCTCTATATATAACCCCATATTTCTCATATAAACATATAACTTTCTCTTTCACTTTTATAAACATACAACTTGCTATTTCATATTTTCAACTATGTTCGACGACATCATCGAGCAACTTTTGATACAAGTGAACGAACTTATCATCGATGAATTGGCAGACGATACTGAGGAAAAAATATTGTTGATGCTTGCAGAGAAAGAAGCCCGAGATGAAGCAGAAAGTTCAAGTCGACGACCAAGAAAAAAAAAGATACATTCAACGATGGGCTTAAAACGACATTTTAGCAGAATATTAAATAAGGGGCATTTGAATTATGGTTTTAAAAAAATATCATGTGGGACTTAAAACGACAAATTAAATAAGGGGTCTTTATAAAACATTTTCAATAGACGAGGATAGATTATTAAATGTAATTGATGAAAAAGCTTTTGAAAATGTTTTTGCATTGAAGAATATTTGTATAAATAGGTTTTTGTTAAAAAAAGTAAGTGGAAAGCTGACGTGGCAAAAACAAAAAGTCTTTTAAAAACTTTTGCATTGTGGATGCTCTAAGTATGAGGTGCTATTTGCACAAAAAATGCAAATAGTGAATATATTATGATTTGTAATCACATGATTCCCATCAACAATCAAATCAAATACATAATTTATTTTATTATTATTGTATTATTATTATAATATAATATAGTTTATATTAATTAATATAATTATATATATATATATGTGTGTGTCTTATATATTGTGTTGTATTAAATATATTATATATTATCTATATTATACAATGTAAATATATGTGTATATATATATTGCGATTTTTTTTATCTATTTTATTGTATATTAGAAGCGTACTCGTGCAATGCGGCGAGATACATCATGATTTTAATGTTTCATTTTATTTTTTTGTCGATTACAGTACGATTTTGGATGGTTTTGAGAAAATGATAATTTTTTTATAAATTTGTTTAATTTAGGCTTAATAATATAATGTTTTTTATATAAAAAAAATTTAAGTATTTTGTTAGAATTCAATGATTATCTTATATATTTTAATTTAAAGACATTTAGAAAAAATAACCAATTACATATTTAATAATACAATTAAAACAAATTTATAGTAATATAATATATTATTTAATAGTGATACATGACAATATCTGCATAAAAGAAAAACTCTGCACATACCAAATTGGTGGGTGTTAGAGGTCTGCAGTAGTAAATTTGATTTTATAAATTTGTAACTTTTGATTTTATTATAACTTTATAAAATGTATTTTTCTTTTTGTAAAAATTACATTTTATTATAACTTTATAAAATGTATTTTTCTTTTAGGAACCAATTCCGTAACAAACGCCAAATGATAGGGACCAAATCTGTAATTTACTCTCTCTCTCTCTCTCTTTCTCTCTCTCTCTCTCTCTCTCTATATATATATATATGATTAGAGATTTCCAACATATCGTTTCCGCAAATTGTAGGACATTTTTTTCATTACAGTTATCCGTGTGCTGCTGGATGGGCTATCCCGTATTCAGAGCGAATAAAGAATTACATTCAGCTTTTACGTGTTAATTGTACTACGGATAATGTTATTTTAGAATAATCGAATGTAATATAAATTACGTTTTATTTTTATAATTATATAATTATAAAAAATTAGTAATATTTATTTCTTTTTAAATTAAACCAAAAAGTAAAAATAACTTTTAAAACTATATAATACAAATAAATAAAAACATATAATAAATAAAAGAAAAAAAGAAGACAACAAAAAGACAAAAAAACAAAAAAAACACAATTATTATACCAATTATTTTGGTGCAAATAGCAAAAAAATATGTGTAAATAGTCTCCCCTTATTAAGTATTAACTTTAGAATTTGTTTGTGGATGAAAGAGATATACACTAATTTTGAGGGTACTCAAAGATATTACAAATTATAAGGAACTTTAAGAAGAAAAAAAGACTGAAAATATGCTTAGGGGTTATTTGTTTTTTTAGAAAAAACAACTTTTAATGGTTCTTAAGTCTGAATTGTTTAAACCTTTTACATTTAGATTGTTTGTTTTTTTTCCAGTTTTTAGACCCTCTTAACTCTTAAATACGTCTAAAATAAGAAGCGGTGACCTAACTTCTTAAAACATCTTATCGCAATATCGATTCATATGTTATTCTTTCTCTCAAGACGCCTCTAGACGTTACAGAAACATACAGTATTGTTGATTCATATTTCAGACTTCAGCACCACCTCTTATTAATCAGAAATAAATAAGACATCAGACTTCAGATCTCTTAAAAAACAAACGACACCTTATAAATCAACTAAAAAAGTATTAAAAAAAATTCATTTGAAATTAACAAAAAAACTTAAAAAATCTATCGAAAGATGAAATTCGGCTAAAATACATCGGACTTACATCTAAAACATAGTGTTGCTTATGGTTCAAAATATCAATTCCATTTGGAAAAAATGTAACTTATTCCCTAAATCAACATTATTGACTTTTCCATAGCACATAATCAAACCGTGAGTTTACAGGCCTTTGATTTACCTTAAGGTGCATTCGCTCAAAAAAAATTATGTGCCCTTTGTAGCGTGGTGATAAGATCAAGCCTCAAGCCTTTGTGGCATAATGTTTTTAAAGACATGGCTTGCCTACGCGAACTAGCTTGTGACATATTTTCATGTTACTAATTTGATTTGCAACCACACATATTAGATTCAGATATGCATATCGGTACCGACTTGATCGTTTTTCATACTAACTACAACTTTTAACACATTTTGTACAAGTTACATGAATATTACTCCCCAAAAAAGTTATATACCTCAAACTTTAACTTAACAATATTGCAACAAGTGAACCAACCCATCAATTACAAATATATTGCAAAACAAATATTTTGAGAGCAAATCGTACAAAAACACTCTTATGTTAAAAGTAAGAGAAAGTGCTAGTGTAATCGATATGAACGTTGATTTTCAAGAATCCATACAATATGAAGATTTTCAAGAATCTATAACACCCGATAATTCATACTCCTACTCATAATCAGCGTATGAATTAATCCGTTTGCTATAGAGTCTTGAAGATAAATTGTTTGGTAAGCGTCTCTTACTCGGTAGGCATTAAAAGGGTAAGAATTTACTATTGTTGGTCCCAAACGACCCTACTGGAGGTCAAAATTTGTAGAAAAGGGGGCCTAATTAGGGGTGAACATGGTACGGTACAATGTTTTTTTCTTAATACCGTGTATCAACCAATTATAATTGATACGCAAATATCTATACAATGTACCAACCAACTCTACTTGGTACCAACTTAATTGGTACCAATTTTTTCGATTGGTACGGTTTTGTACCAACATCTCAAATATTGAAGTTACAATGGGCTCCAATAGATACATAAAATGCATTAGAGCGTCTTTGAGGATCGATTGCAGATTTGTGTGGTAATGTACTTGTGTAAAGGTGTGATCGTGTGGTCGTCAAACGGTGGAAGTGCGGATTTTAGAGGTTGGAGGCATTCGATGAGGAGAGGAGTCGAGGAGTTATTGAGTAATGAGTTAGGGTTGATATGAGGAGGCATGGAGGAGTTAATATACTAAACAATAATCAATAAAATGTTAAGTTGATAAATTCATCTAAAAGAAAAAGAATTAATAATTAAATATAATTCACTTAATTGATTTTTTACTTAATACATACATACATACATATATATATATATATATATATATATATATATATATAATAAATAAGTAACTAGCATGCCACATGTCGTCTCCTGGTGAGTCGACTTCAATATTTTCTTGCCTAAACATGTATTTGGACGTAATTTACATTATAAGTTCAATTAACACATCTACATTCATTCATCTTTAAATCTCTCATTAATTCAATTTTTTTAATTTATACGTTACATTACTACTCTTATGATTAGGTATGTAGTTTACTTTTAATTTCTTGTTTTTTTATTTTTCATTTTAGACTTTTATCATATAAACATAAATAATGTATATGAACTAAAATACATTAAAAACATTTCTATTTTTTATAAATTATACCATTGTAATCGCTTCGTCAATACCTTCAAAATGAGCTCAATATTGAATATTTTTGGATTTAATTATATTATTAAATATCATAAATATATAAGAATTAATATTCGTGATTAGTATAAGATTTGTTAAAATTAGTATGAGATTTGATACAAATAATCACTAAATTGTCGTGATTTTCGTTTTGCAATTTCATATCAATTTTTATCTACGGTCTTTATTTGCAACCATGTTGATTTCAAATAGTATGTCTAGATTTGAATTTGTTTGGCAAAAAACATGACAATACTTGGCAGATGGGATTCTTTACAATCAACGAATTGCACTAAAGTCTCAAGGTATGTTAATTATCTATTTAGGTATTTATACAGTTATTATCTAAATACAAACCAATTTATTGTTTTATTATTTTTTAAATATTATTTTATTTCTTAAATATTTTTTCAGTTCTTATTTCTATGTTATGGTTGTTTAACATTTATATTATATATGTTACAGGTTTATCCCTTAACGATGATCAAATCAAAAACTTGACATTGTTTGAGATTGAAAAGATTTTACTTCGTAACAATTCCAGCCTAAAAAAATTCACCACTATGCCTTACCCTGATGTTGATTCTGTTGAGTCTTTAAACAATCGTTTGATTACGGAGGAGCTAGATTACGACATAGTTAATCTACAGAACGAATTTGTCAACTTCTAGGTGCTTTAACAAACGAGCAACGAGGTGTTTATGACGATATCATCACTGCGGTTCAAAATAACCAAGGAGGTGTGCTTTTGTACATAGTTATGGCAGTTCACAGGTAAAACATTTATATGGAAGACATTATCTGCATCAATAAGATCTAGATGATAAATTGTTTTAAACGTTGTTTCGAGTAGTATTGTTTCTTTACTTCTTACAGAAGGTACGACAACACACTATCGCTTTCAAATTCCTCTAATTCTTAACAAAGATTCTATTTGTTACATAAAGCCAAACAGTGATGTTGCTAAATTAATAAAGAAGACTAGGTTGATTATATGGGATGAAGCACCAATGGTTCATCGACATGCATTTGAAGCATTGGATAGAAGTATGAACGATATTTTTGGTAGTCAAGGCATTACTGACTCGGAAATGCCTTTTGGTGGCAAAGTAGTTGTTTTTGGAGGAGGTTTCAGACAAATTATGCCGGTTATTCCCAACGCAAGTAGAAAAGACATTGTTAATGCATCGTTAAGTTCATCTTACATTTGGGAAAAATGTAAAGTCCTAAGGTTAACTAAAAACATGAGGTTAACTGTTGACAGTCAAGCTTCTGATATCGAACAAACAAGGATTTTTGCAAACTGGCTTTTGGATTTAGGAGAAGGCAAGGTTGGTAGCGTGAATGATGGTGAGGTAATTATCAATATACATGATGATCTTCTCATTACCGATTCAACGGATCCTAAATCTGCATTAATTGAATTTGTCTATCCTTCTATTCTTGTAAATGTCAATAATTCATCGTATTTTCAGGAAAGAGCAATACTTGCACCCCAAGCATGAAGTAATTCAAGAAATAAATGATCGTTTGTTATAATTGTTTCCAGGAGACGAAAAAGAGTACTTAAGTTCAGATAGTCTATGTGAATCAGAGCATCTTCACGAACAGTTTGATGAAACTTTGTACTCACTTGATGTCTTAAAGGGTCTTAAATTATCGGGTTTGCCAAACCATAAGATAGTACTAAAAGTCGGTGTTCCAGTTATGTTACTAAGGAATATTGATCAGAAATCTGGGTTATGTAATGGAATTAGACTACGAGTGTTATCTTTGGGAGATCGGGTTATAGAAGTAGAGATCATATCTGGAAACAATATTGGAAGTCGACCATTTATTCCAAAAATGTCTTTGACACCTACAGACAAAAGGATTCCATTCAAGTTTCAAAGAAGACAATTTCCAATTGTTGTATGTTTTGCCATGACCATAAATAAAAGTCAGGGGCAGTCATTATCGAATGTTGGTTTGTTTATGAGACAACCAGTCTTCACTCATGGTCAGTTGTATATTGCTTTATCTAGAATAAAAAGTAGGCAAAGTTTAGAAATATTAATTATAGATGATGGAGGTATAATTAACAATAGAACAAAGAATGTTGTATATAAAGAAGTATTTGGTAATTTATGATACATGGTTCTTATTTTATTAATATTCTAACTATGTATTTTTCCATAATTTCATTTACGTTCTATTATAAATTTTGTTTTATAAATTCTTAATATTTATTCATATTTTTTATTAATTTTTGCAAAACATCATTTGTGAAAACTACCTAAAACAAGGACATTTTATAACCAGCTGCAAAAAAAAAAAAAAAACTCTGAAGGGAAAAAAGTTTGGAAAAGTAGTATCGTACTTTCGATGATCATTCATATCTGTAAGATAAGTTTTCTGACGTGATTTAATTTTTTTTAGATTACCCCGTGTAATACACGGGTTCGAACCTAGTGTATATATACAGGGGCAGACTCAATGTATTAAAGGTGGGGGGATGGGACCCCAGTCAAAAATTCAAAAAAAATTTACCTAGGTTTAAAAAAATCACTGAAATTAGCATTCACCCCCCCCCCCCCCAGTGAAAAAAATCGGGGACCCCATCTTCAGCCGACGACTCACTCCCCTCTTCTCATCCAGCGGGATTAGCGGCAGCAGATAGTCGGCAGGCCAGCCGCCGACGATTCCTTCTTCTCCATCGTTCTTCCCCTTCTTCTCCATACGATTAGCGGCAACAACTAAGGTTTCATTTTCTTGATTTCTTCTCCTTCTCGTTCGATTTAGGGTTTCGTTTTCCTGATTTCTTCTCAAATCTTTGACTTCGTTCTCATCTGTTTGGCCAGGCCAGGTAACATTCTAATATAATGTTGTTGATTTTATGATTTGCGAATTGGATTTCGATTTTTTGTAGCAAGTTAGCAACTTATATATGGGATTGGTGAAATTGAAAACTGGAGAACTTTAAACTTGAGTAGTGTTTGTATTGATTATTGTGCAATTGCAAATGTGAATCTTTAGAAGCAAAAGTCTTTGATTGTGACCACGTGTTGTGTTTTGCAAATGTGAAGTGTGATTCTCTACCATGTGTTGTGCACAAATGTCAAAAAAACAACAACTTTATCACTTTTATCAATTTATGCTTTGTTTTATTCAATTTTAAATTGTTAGACACTTAGACAGTAGCCATTGGGACTTTTAGACTTTTGCAAATATACAGGTAAGTAACATGAGAATGGTTAAAATTGGGGCTTCTTTGACACATTGAGGTTGGAAAATTCTTTGACATGATAGCATCTTTGATGAATGTGGTTTGTGCTTTTTGCAAGCGATCATATATGCTTCTTAAAAATCAAGATGTAATGAAAACTCGTAGAAATCAACTTATGTAATCACTTGTTTTCAAGTATAATGATATGGTATATTAGTACTTAGTTTAATTTCTTGAATACCCCCACTCTATAAATTTCCTGGATCCGCCACTGTGTGTGTATGTGTGTGTATATATATATATATATAAAGATAGGTTATTTTGTTAACCAATAAAATGTTATTAACTTTGCTAACCACATTTAACCAATAAGAAAACATTCTCATCTTTGGTTGATTGAACTTATTAAATAAATGTTTAAGGGTAGATTTGGTATTTCGTTTAGTTGATTTTTTATAGCCTCATTAATGAGGAGTTACAAAAATTCCCATCCATGATTCTAGCTTGATGTTATGATTCAAAGTGTAATCGATCTAAATGATTTTTTGATGTTTCTAATTGTATGTCACAATCAAGGATTCACAATGTGAGCAAAACAACATTCATACCACATTGTTGAACGATTCTATGAATTCTGGGAGATTAGATGATGTCGGTGGAAGAGCCGACATATTTCATGAACATGTGTGAACTACAAATTATATGTGAACTACCAATTTAAATTGTGTTTGTCATTAAATTATTTGTTCTGAGAATGCATATGAACAAAGGTGATTATGCAATGAACAAACTTATGATTATGAACATGAATGATCAAGCCTTCCCAAATGTTCATGAAAAATAATCCTTGACAACTAGTGGGGCTTGTATTTTAAAAAATAAAACATAAAAAAGAAACAACAAAATCAATCCATGCTTGCCCCATGTCCTTACCGAGTTACCGTAAGCTTAATGATCTTCAAAATCAGAAAATCTGATTTTATTGCATATAAATCCCTTGAGTTGGATAGTTTGCTACTTTTTCCGTGTGACTTTCTAGAAATTACATTTTATCCCTTGCTGACATAAAAATTTACCAATTTTCATCCAAGTGGATATTACTAGGGGTGTGCAAAACCCGAATAGTCTGAAATCCAAACCTGAACCGAAAATAAGGTGTTTTTGCAAAACCTGAATACCCCGAAATCCGAAAACCTGAAACCCGACTTTTGGGGGGATATTTGGGTTCGGGTTGGGTTTGATCTTTGGCCACCCGATCCGTTTGAAAACCCAAAATAATATAAATATATATTTTAAATATTATATAAATATATTTATTTATCTAATTATCTTTTGAAAATCGTAAATTCTAGTCGGTCGAAATGTTTTTTAATTTCTAAACTTACAATTGATTTCATTAATCTCTTAATTGATTTTACTCATTCTCAAAATCGATTGAATTTATATGTACATTTTGCATTATAATAATACCCGAACCTAACCGACATCAACCCGAAACCCGACCAACCCGAACCCGAAGAAATCTGAAACATGAAACTTAAAAATTAGGTCTTGAAGCTACACTATTAGTGGTCGGTAATGAAACTTGATGTGGCATGTTACGTGGAGCTTTGTGTAACGTACTTACGAGTGAAAGTTGAGCATCAACGACCGTATGGAAGTCTTAAATCCTTGGAGATCCCCAAATGGAAATGGGAGCATATCACCATGGATTTCGTGACTAAGTTGCCCAAAACTCCTCGAGGTCACAATACCATATGGGTGATAGTTGATCGGTTGACCAAGAGCGCTCACTTTTTGGCCATGCATGAGACACTACCGATGGATAAGTTGGCAAAGCTTTACATCGATGAAGTGGTTTCGAGGCACAGGGTGCTCTTGTCGATTGTGTCGGATTGCGATAGTTGGTTCACTTCGAACTTCTGGGATGGGTCGTTTGGTATGTGAGTAAAGTTAAGTACGGCTTACCATCCTCAAACCGAGGGTCAAAGCGAAAGGACGATCCAAACGCTAGAAGACATGTTAAGGTCTTGCGTCATCGACTTCAGGGGTAGTTGGGACTCTCACCTACCTTTGGTGGAGTTCGCTTACAATAATAGCTACCACTCGAGTATTGGAATGACACCGTTCAAAGCCTTGTACGGGCGGAAGTGCAGGACTCCCGTGTGTTGGCTTGAAGCGGGATAAAAGTAGGTCGCCGGACCCGAAATCATACAAGAAACGCCCGATAAGGTAAAGGGTATTCGGGAACGGTTGAAAGCGACTCAAGATCGGCAAAAGAGCTATGCCGACAAGAAGAGGCGACCGATAGAGTTTTAAGTGGGTGACCATGTGATGCTTAAGGTGTCACCTTGGAAAGGCATTATCCGGTTCGGAAAGTGTGGGAAGTTGAGCCCCGTTTCCTCGTATCATTCACAGTGCTTAAACGTGTAGGATTACAAGCCTACCAATTGGAACTTCCACCAGAAATGAGTGGAATTCACAACACGTTTCATGTCTGCTATCTTCGAAAGTGTTTGGTGGAAGAGGAGAGCATTATTCCCCTCTCGGAGATAAGAGTGGACGAGGGTAACCGTTGTGTAGAGGAACTCGAAGCCATTTTGGAACGAAAGTCAAAGAAACTTCGCCACAAGGAAGTCACCATGGTCAAAGTGCAATTGAAGCATCATCGTGGAGCCAATGTAACGTGGGAAGCCGAGGAGGATATGAAGCGAAGATATCATCATCTTTTCGAGTAGTTGAGATTTCGGGGATAAAATCATTTCCAAGATGGGGAGGATTGTAACATCCGGAATTTCGGTAAGCATTATGTGAACTCTTATCTTACCCTTTTCGCGTGTTGGGACCCCATTTCATAGTTTTACCTTGGTTTTAAGTTAACCTTTAACCTCAATGCCGTAACCATAAGATTTCGAGGGGGTTAAGCATCGTTGGGAGCAAAATCGAGCCTCGGTACAGGATTGGCGATTGTGCCCGCGACTATAACACTGTGTCAATGTCGTAGGTCACGATCACGAGGAGGGGATACCTTATGGTACAATTGGCGCGATTGTGCCGACGATTGTGACAAACGTCACTCTCGCCTGGCACTCTCGCTGGAGACGTACCGAGGGTTCAGTGTAGCGGGCGATAATGCTGACGATTGTGACCAATGTCACTCTCGCCGGGCAAGGTCGCGGTTGGGGAAATTGGGTATAATTAGACCTAGTCGACCTCTTGCTCATATATTTCATTTGCAGATCTGGTTGGGCGATTTTCTGGTGCCCTAGGTGAGCTCCATCTTTCTTCATCATTCATTTCTAATAAATGAAGTCCTAAGGTTATTTATTGTTCATCCTAGGGTTGTCGCATTAAGTGAGAAGATCCCAAGCCTTCAAGTTCAAGACTTCCAACCTTTTCTCTCCAGAGTTTGCTAGGGTTTTGATAAAACCCACATTGTGAGTTCATACTTCTTTTTCTTAAACTTTATACATGTAAAAAACATTACATTATGAACTCCTAAACTTATCCTTGTTTATATCCATGATTGAATGATTTTGACATAACTTTGTATTTTTTGAGATTTTAGGGTTTTTATCATTTTCAACTAAAACGAAGGGTTTCATCATATGTGATGTAAGATAGGGTTTTACATGTATATTTATGGTGGGATACTTGAAGGAACGTATGTTTGTCACATTTATGATTCTCATTTTATGGTTGAGTTTTACTTGATAGAATTAACTTTTGAGAGGAAAATAAATGCATTATTGTTGTTGTGGTCTATGACTATTTTAAAATGGTACGACTCTCGAAAAGTGTTCTTGGTAAAGAATTCATATTTGGAAATGGGAAAATGGCCACAATATGGCTCTTAAAAGGATTTGGTTTTATCGGTGTTGTTTATACAAAGAAATGCATTTTTGGGAAATGAATGTTACTGAAAACTATATGTTTGATTATAGTTGGTCACAAATTTAATTGTGACAGGTCTAGACTATTACTAATGAATCCATTGGTATAGAATCGACTTAACTTTTGGGTTAAAACCCGTTTGTAGCTAGTCAAGACATTGGACCCTAGGGTGGCAACTTGGTACGGTTATGTGAGACCGAATACTAGACGTGGGTCGTAAATGTAAATCCTGGCGAATGAGCATGATTAGGATCATTGGGTGCCCTCCCCCACATCTGAGTACGAGTCGGCGAGCTTGTGGCCTTGATCCTAGTATGGTGAGCTCAATAACTTGGAAAGTGGCCTACTTTTGTGTTCCGCCACAATCCCAGGAAAATCGGGTCTTCCTTGTCATCGCAAGATGTTTTTTGGACCGTAAGGTCACTATATGGTTATTATTTCAATTGTAAATCCAACTATTTGAGAAAGGTTACTTATTGTTGCAATTAAATTATTTCCAAATCATTATATAAACTGTATGTTCTCACTAGGCGTTAAGCCTACACTTTTTCTTAAATGGCGTTTATAACAGGTTCCCTTAGTAGTGGGTCGCCGAAGGTTTGAGTGATGAGCGTGGGTGCTTGAGGCATTTTTGGGATAATAGATATTTGGAGTCATGGCGATCAAATGATTTTGATATTTTGGGACTTGGGTTGACAACCAATGTAATCTAGATATAACTTATTCAGATTAGTTTGTTGTCGATTTTTATATTCACCTATAGGTTTTGTAAACGCTATATTACATTTAACCATTTGGGTGGTTTACTCCATTTATAAACGTTATATTGTCAAATTTTCGAATTTTAAATTACTCTAAATTTTAGGGTGTTACATCTAGGAACCCCAATGATTCAACGATTTAATCCTATTTGTTCCCACCTTGAAGATCTTCAAAATATGAAACCATAGCCTCCAAAATCTCCCATATCAAATGAGAAATGAGAAAGTTATGGCCAAATGAAAAAAACACAATTTTCGGTCATTTATGCAACTCTAGCCCTTCACGCGATCTTACTTGCGACTTAGGTCGCATGGAAGGTCTCTCGAGAGCCAAACATCAAACATAGGCTTAACCGATTTGTGAGGCGACCCAGTTTGCGGGAAGCAATTTTTCGCCCTTCTTCGCCGTTTTTTCGCTTTTTTTGGAGCCTAATTCGATTTCGAACCTCTCCAACATGATTATTAAATAAAATCTCTCATAGATTATCATCTTAAACACCTTTAGAGTTTAGATAACGATTTAATCAAAATCACTTTAGGCGTCCTATAAACTCAATTTTGTTATGGTGCGTGGTCACCACGAGAAATAAATACTATTATCTATTTGCAGAAGAATACATAAAACAATGTTGTTTTAATAAGTTAAAGGTTGAAGGATTAGATGGTCTGTTATAGACAACTGCGAAGAATCAATTATGTTCCCACGAAAAATATATCCAACAATTTTAGTTGTAGTTGTGGTCAACCCCATCGTAAAAGCTGTAATACCCTCAAATTCATAAAGAACAACTAATTAAAATTTTCAACAATACATCACATGAAGGATAAAAATCCCTTCCTACAAATCAATACGTGAAATACTTCAAACATAATTCTAGATTTAACCTCAACAAATAACCACCCAAATCTTATAAAAAGACTAAATAACCACCTATAAACGATTGATATCTCCAAATGTACAGAAGATGTCACTCAATAGCTACATCCTTCTTGAACATCTAAATAACATTCAACACTTCACGGTGCTGCAAGTGACATTCCCCAACTAGGACCTGATGCACATGCCGACCAATAAAAAGGGTTATGCTTAACGCCTAGTGAGTTCAAGAGTTTTTAACATGAATAGATATTTCGTTAAAAAGGAAATAATGCAACTTAAAACACAATCTTTCGAAATGACTTACTTTAAATATGAAATGACTCGTTTTCAAATAACATGCATTTTTAAGGACGAACGCCCCAATACAAAACATTCTTTATGAAGTGATGTAATCCAAAGCTCACTCAAAACGTAGATAGAAAACAAACTCCCAATTTATAAAAAAACGCGGATAAAACTGTATACCCCGAAACACCCAAAACATGAGTGGGACATAATACCCAACATGTAAATCATGGAAGACAATCCACATAAATATAATATGCCATCGAGAACATGGAACTAAAATTCAATACTCACGCGACCAGAAAATAGAATGAAATACAAATGTTAAAGCATGGACAATTAAATATCCAAAATACTGTTGGCCGACAACGGGGGAGACCAATGTCCATTGAGAATGGAGAAACACAAAAGTATGCCACTCATACAACGTTAATCGTATAACACTTCACGACATAAAAGGCAAGTGTAACACCCTCAAATTTGGTAAGAACAACTAATTTAATATTTTGATAATACATCAACTAAGAGGTAAATCTTCAAAATAAAACTTTCTTATTAACTTCAACAGAAATAAACTCCAGTCTTATACAGGGACTAGACCAAAGTCGGTGTTACTAAATCCCAACAATAAGTTGTTCTTCCCGAAACAAATGCGGAAGCCTTCCCTAAGATAATCACCTCTTGAGCACACGACTAGCACTCCTCTCTACACGGTGTCACTAGAGTTATTCCCAACCGGAACCTGTTGCATGTGCCGACAAATAAAAAAGGTTAGGCTAACGCCTAGTGAGTTCAAGAGTTTTCATCATAATTATAAAAACTATTAAACGGAAATAATGCAACTTAAATCATGATCCTTTAAAATGACTTGCTTTAAACGTGAGCACGACCCGTTTCCAATATTATGCAATTTATGAATGGACGCCTCAACACCAAACATTATTTCATGAAGTAATGCAATCCAACACTTACTCAAAACGTGAATAGAAATCGGACTCTCCATTTATAAAAAAAATGCGGTTAAAACAATGTATCCTGAAACACCCAAAACACGGGTGGGGCATAATACTCAACCCATAAATTAAGGATAAAATCCAATATACACAACGCCGCCGAAAACTTGGATAATAAAACTCAATACCCAAAAACAACATCTTTCGGTGACGAGGAATACCCGAATTCCATCGAATGTGGCGGGCACATAAAGATATGCCACGTATTTATGTTATAAGCATAACATCAAGGATAAACAACCATTGGCATCAACCCAAACCAAGTCTTTAGCCAAGGTAGACATCAACCCTATCCAGGTCTTTAGTCAAGGTAGACATCAACCCTATCCAGGTCTTTAGTCAAGGTAGACATCAACCCTATCCAGGTCTTTAGTCGTAGCGGACATCAACTCAAACCGAGTCTTTAGTCGTATCGGACATCAACTCAAACCGAGTCTTTAGTCGTATCGGACATCAACTCAAACCGAGTCTTTAGTCGTATCGTACATCAACTCAAACCGAGTCTTTAGTCGTATCGGACATCAACTCAAACCGAGTCTTTAGTCACATCGGACATCAACTCAAACCGAGTCTTTAGTCATATACAATAAAACCAACTTTTATGCTTATGGATCCATTGCATTACGATCAAAATGTTACACGACTTAAAAGAATGACAACGCACTCAAAACATGTAATTCCCAAATAAGGTGGAACTAGGTACACCATACGACCAAGGCTCCTTAACGAGTTGTAACACCCTAAAAATAGGGATAACAAAAACTTTCCATAAATGGAGAAGTGGTAGAAAGTTTGTCATAGCAAGAGCCTCCCAAAAAGGGGAAATATACAAACAACCTGTTTAATCACAATTGTAATTTAACAGACAAACAACAACAACCAACTAATTTAATTTCTACGTCTAGAAAAGAGATTACAAAAAGGGTTGTCATCTATAGACCAAAACGATCTATATCCAAAAGTATAACGCGTCCATGTGCAAGTCCCTAAGCTCTCACCCCCAAAGCAACTAAACCTGCTTAAGACCGCCGCCGCTAGAACCTGAGATACACATTGACACCAAACAAGTGTTAGGCCAAAAAGCCTAGTGAGTTGAACAATAATTAGCATGGTAGAACATATACAATTCTTATCAATAGTTAACCAATTTTCAATATGTATGGAGTCAACGGGGGAGACCCATAGCACCAATCAATTCCACCCCAGAGTCGATGTACCTTGATGCCCTTCGGAAGTTCCACCTTATCCGAGTGGCGCATCCCAAAGGCCCGGCACACCCGAAAATTCCACCTTATCCGAGTGGCGGAGGTCTAGGCACATACCATCATGGTGGTGCCTCCGACTACATCCTCCTTGTGTCATTAACTTGGTTCGTCCAACATAATGCCTATAGGAGATCCTTAGGTATATTTCAACCAAATATAATTCAATACCACTCATAGGTACAACATCACTCTCCCAATAGCATGAGTCCATCATAAGACTTAAATAATACCAAGAGTGTATTCCGAATGGAAATCATCATGTTATACCAAACATATATTCCTTAAGCATGTCAAATACCCATTGTGGGCACACATAATGTAAATCCCCAAATAATTACACAACATAGAGTAAATCATGGGATGATACTTCATATACATATATCTCACATAATCTCATGGAAATACCATCAAATACATAAACCCGTAAAGATGACCATTTTGAGCAATATGTGATAATAACAACAATTAAACAAATATGATGTGTATCCAATTTTAACAAAAGTTTAGTAAACTCACCTTGCTAGATTTAAGCTAAATCTAGTATTTACCCACTTAGATCTTTCTTTGAAGAAACTTGGTTCTTCAAACCAAATCTTCCAAAACCTAGATTCACAAAGTTTCAACCATGAATATACATTTTCCACCATAAATAAATGATCCCCAAACACTTAATCAACAAAATCTCTATTTTGGGCAAAACCCTAATTTTGACCCAAAACTCCCCAAAATCACCCAAACCGAAATTAGAGAAATCAAACACTAGAAAACCATCAAGTAGGTTTATTGGAAAACTTATTCCATGGTTTAGAAATGGTTAGAATGACTTACAAGTAGGTTTATTGGAAAACCTCAAAATATGTCAACAATGGTGGAAGATGGGTGGAGAAGATGAAGATGAGGTTGGTGATGAAGCTTCCAAACCGAAACCTTGGGTGAAGATCCTCACTCTAGCAACAATTGGTGATGATTTGGTGTTTGGTAGGAGTTTAGATGAGGTAGGTTGAGAGGAAGGGTTGGGAGATAATGAGAGAAATGAGAAAGATGAGAAATGAGGATATTTGGGGTTAATGTCATTTAATGCCCGTATAAGGGCTCTGCACCATGCGCACGGGTCATGCGTTATTTGTGAAGGGAGGGTGCACGGGTCGTGCGCCACACCCAGTGGCACACTCAGCCTCTTCACAAATGTTCAAATCTCGTTTTGTTCATAATTCTTCGTTATAGCTCCGTTTTTGTTACGGAAAGAACCGTTGGACTCGTAATTGAATTCCTCATATATCCAAACCACAAAATTAAAGATTCAAGCCCAAAATCAAATATCTTATTTTTCATTAATGACTCGGTTTCGGTAAAAGCGAGAAATGATTGCTTTCAAAAATCGGGATGTTACAATCCTCCCCACCTAATAAGGATTTCGTCCCCGAAATCTCACTCTAACTAAACAAGTGAGGGTATCGTAACTTCATATCTTCTTCAGATTCCCAAGTAACATTTGCACCCCGATGATGCTTCCATTGCACTTTAACCATTACTACGTCTTTATGACGTAGTTTCTTCACTTTTGATTCTAAGATCGCCTCCGGTTCTTCTACACAACGATTCCCATTGTCCACACGAATTTCCGACAAAGGAATCACGCTTTCCTCTTCGGCTAAACACTTTCTAAGGTAGCATACGTGAAACGTAGGATGTATTCCATCCATTTCCGGTGGTAGATCTAACCGATAGGCTTGTAAACCAATTTTCTCCAAAATAGTAAAAGGTCCAAGGAAACGAGGACTAAGCTTTCCACGCTTCCCAAACCTGATAATTCCCTTCAATGGAGCCACCTTCAACATGACACGGTTACCCACTTGAAACTTGACCGGTCTCCTTTTCTTGTCTGCGTAACTTTTCTGCCGGTCTTGTGCCGCCTTTAGCCTTTCTCGAATTTCTTTCACCTTGTCAGCCGTCTCTTGAACAATTTCCGGCCCGGCGAATTGCTTTTCGCCCGCTTCTAGCCAACAAATCTAGATTTCCCCTCAACTAAAGCTCCTTTGAAGAATCACTTGGGTTCTCAAGACGAAACTTCCAAAACCTAGATCCACACATTTCCAACCATAAATAATCATAATCAACCCCTTTAGAAATGTTCCCTAAACATTTACATGAACTTTTCATCTTATACCATAAACCCTAATTTCCCATACTTGAAGAAAGAGAAGATTACCTCAACCAATAGCTTGAATCACCAACCAAAACACTTGTAGATCTTTCAAAATGAACCATAAGCTTCCAATCTTCAAATGGTTAAAGGTCTAGATGAAACCCCCAAGAACTTGGTGAAGGAGATGAAGATGAAAGTGGTTCCTGATCCCAACTAGATAGATGATGCAGATTCATGTGGTTTAAGAAGGAAAACCCTCAATGTTGGTTAAGGTTCGACTTTGGGGTTTGGGGTTCGGTTTGGGAGAGAAGAGGGGAGAGTGTTAGGGTTTGGTTGAGAGGAAAATGAGGTTTGATAGTTGAAAGTCGCGTTTTAGACCTGACAGTGAGTGTCGCGGGTTATGCCGCGACCTTAAGTCGCGGCATAAGTCGCCCGTGTCTTCTCAAGTCACGAGATTGGCCCTAAGTCGCGGCACAACTCGCGTAGCCCACTGTTCGATCGGTTTTCTCCTCGTTCACTATTTTGGCCGTAACTTCTTCGTTATAGCTCCGTTTTTGCTCCAGAAAGAACCGTTGGACTCGTAATTGAATCCCCTATCCATCAAGGCTATGAAACCTAGGATTCAAGTCCCAAAATCAAATATCTTCTTTTTCCCTTTAAAGCTACTGATTTAGTATTAACTTAAAATGATACATTTCGAAATCGTGGTGTTACAATCCTCCCAACCTTAAAGAGATTTTGTCCTCGAAATCTGGCACCAATCAAGCACCCAATGCCGCACTTGACGAGATCGATTGATTCCCTACCTAAAAGGACTGCCTTCACAAAACCCTACCTCAGGCGTGAGACCGATTTACATCCCATTTAAGGTTGTCGTTGCGTTTCACATAACGGGCCATCACAAACTTAACCTCACCGATTGATATAACTCGCCCATGCCGGGATGAACGTTGAGTCTTTGCCCAAACGCTTTCGTAGTACTAAATCTTGGTTGCCTCCCAACCTTTTGTTGCTCATAATGCCTCAAGAGTAGCTTATGACCTTATTTAGTCATTTCCACCAAGACTACCCCAAGCAAACTATTCCCTTAGATACTTCTGATTACAACGCATCAAGGTCTCCTCAATAATCGGTTTGTACTTAAAGTCTACCTTGACATTATCACAAAATGTCTCCAATAGTCATTACCACCCAAGGGATAACGTCCTTTATCGAAATTTCCTAACGACTAGTTGGTCTGATCCAACACAACCTTAAACCCATTCCTCAAAGCTGACACAGACACGACGTCTGCAAGGGCTCCCAAACTTCCATAGATCCCAGCATTGTCCTGATGCTTCCCCCAGAAACGTACCAACGCACTCTACAGATATTCGCTTATCCCAAACTCCAAGGTTACACAACTCCCGCCATACACTCAAGCATCGATTGCCAAATCAGCGAAAGTCTTGACAATTATCGAACTGATGATTGATTCTTAATTAACAATATCTAATTTCCTTAAGGTTACCGCTTGCCCTACAGACACACCAGATCTAACGGAAGTACTCTGAAGCACACCAACGATTATTGCCCTCAAAATAGAGTGTCGACACCATTCCTTGGAATAACTATACTGTCACGTGGGTTTACTACAAACTATTCCATTCCCGATTAGCAATGTCGATTCGAGGTTGACACCTACTCTTGGAAATAAAACCTCAAATCAAACAACTTCACTAGCCAGCCATAACCTCATCAAGATAATACACCACTGACACATAGTATACCGCCGTACCAATGGCCCACGATTTCAAAACCAACCATACCCAAACAACCATACACGGTTTTAACCCAAAGGTTTATCGAAGATTAAAGATCATCACTTATTTAACTGGAAGAGAGTATAAGTCTAACGCCTCATATACTTCTGCGTGAACTAATTCATGAGTTGAAGTCCAAAGATTCAAAATTAACCATAAGTCAGGTCCTCTGACGCTTCAAGCCCCGAGGACATCTTTAGTCTTAAATCTCGACCTCTATCACAAGAGGGCTTACACCTACAGCTCTACCGAGTTCAAGGTTTTTCAAGCTACTATGCCAATTTTAAAATCTTATAAACCCCTAAATGTAAAAGCTTTATAATGATTAATCATATGAATAAAACCCACTACCTTTTTCTCGGTAGGTGTACAAAGTGGCCACAACCGCCACTCGCGTAAACTATATCAGAAAATAATTGATCAATAATCAAGGTGCTACTGACACCAACGAAAGATATTTAAAAAAAAATATTTTCAAAGGAACCACTGTGTTCCCAATCATGTATAAAGTTGTGTCACGTATGAAAAGTAGTTTTATGTACTGAGACAGTGTATAACAAAATACTTGTGCAAAACTGCATACGGGGATATTTACTAAATCAAATCCCAACAATTCACATTTAACCATGCAATGTCACGAAATAAAATTTCCCAAAACTTAGTGAAGACATATACATGCAATTTGATCAACGTAAGAGTAATCTAGCTTGATTCCAAACTTTAGGTCGTACAAATAAAATGCTTGCAAAACCCAAAACAACATTTCATGATATCAAACTCCCAAAGATTCCGCAACAAAACTTGCATGTGCCCATTATTCCGGAAAACAAGTAAGGTGACACGTGCATGCACTTTGTTTAAATCATAGAATAATTTATGTCGGTTTCAAGTTCAAAGCCATATAATAATATGCTCTCCTCGGGCTAAAGTGTTAGCTAAAACACTATGACTAAAATTCCAAATGAAAATGTATGCATGCTATATGCAACTCACACAAAGCTCAAGGAAAACGATACCACTTGACGCCATTAAAACTATTTCAATAAATCCACAAAATCGTATGAATTAAAATTCTCAATAAAATTCAAACACCAAAATAATGGGAGATAACTTTCGTCCAAAACCTTAACATACGTGGAGGAGATCCAATGTTAAAGTCGTAAACCGCAGTTACTTATCCAAGTCCCCAAACAACAACAAAATATGCATATCGCAAAACCCGAAATAACGTTGGACAACAATATGAATACAAAAAATCTTTCAACAACGTTTTGAAACCTCATGTCATAAAACAATTTTGTACATGCACGAAATCATGGTTCAAAACCTTGTGTGTGCTAAAAC
Source organism: Arctium lappa (assembly GCA_023525745.1). Lineage (NCBI taxonomy): Eukaryota > Viridiplantae > Streptophyta > Magnoliopsida > Asterales > Asteraceae > Arctium > Arctium lappa. Next base: position 14,758,216 of record CM042049.1, read on the forward strand.
GTTGCTAAAACATTGCTTCAAGATTGCAATTTAACCCACAAGACGATTTAGAAATATGAGAAATGATTAGTGTAATTTATTCCAGAAATACATTTTATGCATGAATTTGATCGGCACTCAACACTTTGAAACCACGCTCCTCGATTTATTAGTTACACTATCGTCATCCAGATGCTCAACATCTTAAAGCGAAGGTCAAAGATTGCATGGGTTCCTCATAAATTCTCCTCGAAATATCATTAGTCCCAAAAGTCTATGGTTCTAATTCAACCAATCAATCCGACTCGGAACTGTCCACTTAATGCAATCACCATGCTTACCGTTACTCCAAGTAACGAATATTAAAATCATCAGCTCCTTCTAATGGCTACCCATATAGAAATTACTTCACTACCCCAACGGTTATCATACCAAGGCAGTTCAAGCATACACACGTAACTCGTAGGTTCACCATAACACTGGCCAGGTGCTATTATGAACGTACTGTACATGATCATCCTTGTCATTTTCGACGTGACTCCCGTTCTTAGTGACTCCAACCACCTCGAATCATCCGATCTTAAAGTGCCTAATTGTGCAATCTCACAATCAATCACTTAAAATTATGCTAGTTTGAGTCTAGGTATTCAAAAATCAACACCTAATTCTCTCAAACTTAAGCTCTAATACCAACTTGTAACACCCTCAAATTTGGTAAGAGCAACTAATTTAAAATTTTGATAATACATCAACTAAGAGGTAAATCTTCAAAATAAAACTTTCTTATTAACTCCAACAGAAATAAACTCCAGTCTTATACAGGGACTAGACCAAAGTCGGTGTTACTAAATCCCAACAATAAGCTGCTCTTCCCGAAACAAATGCGGAAGACTTCCCTGAGATAATCACCTCTTGAGCACACGACTAGCACTCCTCTCTACACGGTGTCACTAGAGCTATTCCCAACCGGAACCTGTTGCACATGCCGACAAATAGAAAAGGTTAGGCTAACGCCTAGTGAGTTCAAGAGTTTTCATCATAATTATAAAAACCATTAAACGGAAATAATGCAACTTAAATCATGATCCTTTAAAATGACTTGCTTTAAACATGAGCACGACCCGTTTCCAATATTATGCAATTTATGAATGGACGCCTCAACGCCAAACATTATTTCATGAAGTAATGCAATCCAACACTTACTTAAAACGTGAATAGAAATCGGACACTCCATTTATAAAAAAAATGCGGTTAAACAATGTATCCCGAAACACCCAAAACACGGGTGGGGCATAATACTCAACCCATAAATTAAGGATAAAATCCAATATACACAACGCCACCGAAAACTTGGATAATAAAACTCAATACCCAAAAACAACACTTTTCGGTGACGGGGAATACCCGAATTCCATCGAATGTGGCGGACACATAAAGATATGCCACGTATTTATGTTATAAGCATAACTTCAAGGATAAACAACCATTGGCATCAACCCAAACCAAGTATTTAGCCAAGGTAGACATCAACCCTATCCAGGTCTTTAGTCAAAGTAGACATCAACACTATCGAGGTCTTTAGTCGTAGCGGACATCAACTCAAACCGAGTCTTTAGTCGTATCGGACATCAACTCAAACCGAGTCTTCAGTCACATCGGACATCAACTCAAACCGAGTCTTTAGTCATATACAATAAAACCGACTTTTATGCTTATGGATCCATTGCATTACGATCAAAACGTTACACGACTTAAAAGAATGACAACACACTCAAAACATGTAATTCCCAAATAAGGTGCAACTAGGTACACCATACGACTAGGGCTCCTTAACGAGTTACCAAGATTGAACAAATGTTCCAAAGACTCCACCGAGTACAAATCAAGCCCCAAGAGGCTTAATAAACGTTTGGCTAAAACACGAGAGCCCATATGGTTACATAAACCAAATTATATCTTTTCCTCAAAAATCTTGTTTCTCAAAATAACCATTGGCCTTCGGCCCAAAAACCCAAAAAGGTTTTCCATTTCTGAGCAGTCGGGAATGACCCAAGACCAAAGGACGTACTCCTTCGTGCTTTTCAAAATATCTCATTTCATGAATGATGCATGAAAACCCGGCAAACACTTACAGGTGCATTTTTGACCAAACACCTATTTATGCAATAAATCACCAAAACATGTTCCTTTGTGACACATTTATCAAAGTATCCCAAAAATCCCAAATGTGGTATTTTACAAGGTTTAATAAGCTAAACACTTCAAATAATCAAAAGTTACCAAATAACCCAACAGTTGATAATTCCATGTAAAACACATAAATGTTTTAAAATAAATATTTTCGCATGTACAACGTTTTCACAAGTCAACTTGAACTCACCTTGCTAGATTTATGCTAAATCCAGATTTTCCCCCCAACTAGAGCTCCTTTGAAGAATCATTTGGGTTCTCAATACGAAACTTCCAAAACCTAGATCCACACATTTCCAACCATAAATAATCATAATCAACCCCTTTAGAAATGTTCCCTAAACATTTACATGAACTTTTCATCTTATACCATAAACCTTAATTTCCCATAATTGAAGAAAGATAAGATTACCTCAACCAATAGCTTGAATCACCAACCAAAATACTTGTAGATCTTTCACAACGAACCATAAGCTTCCAATCTTCAAATGGTTAAAGGTCTAGATGAAACCCCCAAGAACTTAGTGAAGGAGATGAAGATGAAAGTGGTTCCTGATCCTAACTAGATAGATGATGCAGATTCGTGTGGTTTAAGGAGGAAAACCCTCAATGTTGGTTAAGGTTCGACTCTGGGTTTGGGGTTCTGTTTGGGATAGAAGAGGGGAGAGTGTTAGGGTTTGGTTGAGAGGAAAATGAGGTTTGATAGCTGAAAATCGCGTTTTAGACCTGACAGTGAGTGCCGCGGGTTATGCCACAACCTTAAGTCGCGGCATAAGTCGTGGCATAAGTCGCCCGTGTCTTCTCAAGTCGCGAGATTGGCCCTAAGTCGCGACACAACTCACGTAGCCCACTGTTCGACCGATTTTCTCCTCGTTCACTGTTTTGGCCGTAACTTCTTCGTTATTGCTCCGTTTTTGCTCCGGAAAGAACTATTGGACTCATAATTGAATCCCCCATCCATCAAGACTATGAAACCTAGGATTCAAGGCCAAAAATCAAATATCTTCTTCTTTCCTTTAAAGCTACTGATTCAGTATTAACTTAAAATGATACATTTTGAAATCGGGGTGTTACAACAAGTGTCCCTACGACTCCCTTCAAACTACACCTAAAGAGACAACTGACCTTAGTGAATATTACCATGAATACCACCAAAGACCCAACATAGTCGGGGGTTACAACCAAGACATTGCCTCGACATGGCGGAGGCGCCAAACACCCATCAACACGATAGCACAACCGGGCTCAACCCTCATATTGTACACTTGAAAGGTTAAGGTCATAAGACATGGGTCCCGGAGTCCAACCCCGTAATACCCAATTGACCATCAAATAAAGATTGACTTACGTGTATATGGATCTAATGCAACACATTCTAAAATTACATGACTACACAAGAATGACCAACGCACTCGAGCATGTAATTATCATTAATATGTAAATCATAAATGGGCTCTACATTGAGCTATTAAAACCGGACAAATGTCCTCAAGACTCTTTTAAGTCAAAACCAAGCTAAAATGCTCAAAATCCATTTGACCAACAAATAACAGTCCCCAAATAATAAAACGTATTTAAACGACGTTTACATCGACACATACCTTAAAGATGTGATTAACCCAAAACTCATCACGAATTGGGACAAACGATTTTCCAAATGGGCTTATACCCTTACGTTTCCAAAATGTCTCATAACACGGAGACAAACATTTTCCAAAGGGTTTATGAAATTAGATACACCAAAGGGTTAATTAAGCAGTATGAATTGGTTAATTAAGCAGTATGAATTGGTTATATAACATAACCTTATGCACACATGATTGATAGGCTAAATGCTATTATGAAAATTGACTAAATTACGTGGTAGTGGTAGTTCGTATAATGTTTTAAAATAAATGACCATGTAGACATAATGTTTTAGAAGACTATCAATAAAAAAATCCAACTGATTTAGTTTAGACATAACAAGAAGCTACACACATAAGTACAAGGCAAGGGCGGACCCAGTTTATTAGATACTATGGCACATGCCACCGCTACGTTCCTCCGTCGTAAGTTAAAAAATTTGGGGTTGTGAAAGGTGCAACCATACTGTAATGTTGGGTGCCACCATATATGTTTTGAAACTACAATAATAATACAAGTTTGTCTTGACAGAATTGGTTTGGACGACTTTTTTTTCCCATCTAAGGTAGGTTCTAATTTTGTTTCAATCATTTTCTTAGTTTTCAGTTGTTAATCTAAGGTTTATTACATTTCTGGAAAAAATGCGATAAAAGACTCGAACGCAAGTTCTCACATACGAAAAATAATGAACTAACCAACAGATCAATGACGATTTTTTTGAAAAATATCTGCAGCCTTACTTTTTATAGTCAATGGTGCCACCATTTAAAAAAAATTCTAAAGAGCATCTCCAACAGTTATGCTAAAGTTTTTTCTAAAATAGAGTAAAAAAAATCAAAATCTCTAAAAAAAAAGTACCCATGATTTTAATAAACTAATTATTTCATTATGATTATAGATCTTCAAGTCGCAATAATCACTTCGAAAATGGACCTCGAGATACCCGTTGCTATTGAAACCATAGACGAAAAATGAACCTCTTAAAAATGGAGGACTGAAATGTTCATTTTTCAAAGTATAGGGGCTGTTCTAGACATTATATATTCTCATCATATTCTTCTGCTAATTGCCAAATTGAAATTATTTTCCCCTCTTCTCTGTAAATTGCAAAACCTCAGCGCTGCAGAAAATTTCTGGTTGGATTCTAATCTGTTCTTGGTTCGTAGCCGTCGAACTTCTGCTATTCAGTTCAATCATATTCTCAATTGGTATGTTATGTTTTATGATTTGTTTCTGCTCAGTTATTTTACGATTAATTTCCTACTCAATTATCGAACTGCATTTGCGCTATAGTTCTTCTATTCAGTTTGAATTTCGTATAAAACTACTTTGTTGTGTGTGCTTATTGATGTCTATTTGTGTGTGTACGTATTTGTTAATATGACTTTATGCTTATTTTGGGACAGAGATGAATGGAGGGCATGGAAATAGCGATTTAGGGCATGAATGCATTTGAATTACAATAGAAAACCTAGAAATACAAGAAACTAAGAGCAACAATGGCGGATGAATCACCGGTAGGAGAAGAGCCGCTCCAACCAAAAACAACATTGTTTCCTGTCTTCAACCAAAAACCCACAACACCGCCCGATTCAATAAACCTTCTTGAACTTTCGAAATCCAACGCACCTGGTTGGCTCAGCAACACCAGCTTCACCGCCGACCTCTCAATCATCAATACCGTCGTATCCTCTCACCACAACCATCATAGCGAACCTGAAGAAGAAGCAGCAGAACAACAAGAAGAAAGGCGGCCGGAGGCTCGTTACGAATTGGTGGATTCGTCGGCATCGGATCAGGATCTTGACGAGAGTAGCCGGAGCAGCAACAAGAAGGAGAAGCGGAAACGGAGAAAGAGGAAGAAGGGAGCGCAAAGTGATTACGAATATGGACCTTCGTCTAGGAAGCAGAACATTCAATCTTGGGCAAATAATGCTTCCAATTCATCTGCAAATAAAGAATATTACTTCGATTCGCGCGGTGATCTTGATAATTTGGCTTTCGGTTCTCTTTACAGGTGAAACTACTAATTCATTCTCAGTTTCAGGGTTCCACAATTAGATATGTGTGTGTGTGTGTGGCAGTCACCCATCTTACCATCGAACTCATTAGTTTTTCCTATTTGGGAAACTGATAATGGTTATGAGTAAAGATAGTATTTATTGGGTGCTATAGATTCTTGAAAATCATAATTCATACTGCTTAATTAACTCTTGCTATCTGTTTGAACCCTTTTATGTAATTTTGGGATAAACTCTTGAAAATGGTTTTGTTATTATTGCAATTTGGAATAAGATATAACCGGATAAAGCTGGATATAAGGAGGTAATTTGACGTTATCATGAATAATCATTTTTCTTGCAGAAACTTTTAACTGTGTCTCTAAATCTTATTGTTTGATCCTAAATAATCAAAAGAATCATAATCACTTCTACCTAAATACTCAAAAACTTTCTTATTGTGACTTTCGCGTAAATGCACCGCCAAACACCCCTTTTTATGTTCTTGTGTATGAAAAATTTAAGAGAAAATGAGATGCACTTTCACATTTGAGGTAAAAACTAGTACTTGTAGAACTTGAAATTGATATACCATAAAAAAAATCTAACATACACACTTTTCAATTGGAGGATTTCGGTGATATCATTCAAAGGTTGAACTGCCCCTCTTGTTCCTATAAAGAAACTATTACAACTTACTGTATTCCTCCTAACCCTAGAATGAGATTGCTTGTATTAGCTGTATTGCTGTGTTTGATTTTGAAATGATTGTTCTGTTACTACAATGCAGAATGGATGTTGCACGTTATAAATTATTTGACAGAAGCAAGTCTTCTGGGTTTAACTACAATGCACACCGTTGTTCGAATATGAGGAGTTGGGAGTTCGATAGGGATAACGATGTAAATGCATTAGAAAGTAAACTTAGATCCGAAGGTCGTTACTGGTCTGCTAAGTATGCTGCATTGGAGAATCATAAGAACTTTAAGCGGTTTAGAATTGTTGCTCCTAAAGAATCATCCCCAGAAATTGGCACTGATTTCATACCACTGCCGGATGAGCCAACTTCTTCTGATGGTCAACCAAGAGATTCTTCATTGGTTGAGGAATCATGGGAAGATGAGGTGTTACGGAAGACAAAGGAGTTCAATAGAATGACTAGGGAGCAACCATATAACGAAACGATTTGGTTAGAATTTGCCAACTTCCAAGATAAGGTTGAAAGCAGGCAGCCACAAAGAGGTGCTCGTTTACAAACACTAGAGAAGAAGATCAGCATATTGGAGAAGGCAGCGGAGCTCAATCCCGATAACGAGGAATTGCTTCTAGCTCTTATGAATGCGTATCAAAGAAGAGACAATAATGACGTCTTGATTGGTAGATGGGAGAAGCTACTTACGCATCATTCAGGGAGTTACAAGCTGTGGAGGGAGTTTCTGCATCTTGTTCAGGGGGATTTCTCCAGATTCAAGGTTTCTGAAGTAAGGAAGATGTTTGCCAATGCGATACAAGCTTTGTCAGCTGCATGCAGCAAGCAGCATAGGCAGGTGCACATTTTTAGATGTTTATGCAATTGCTTCTTCATGAAATTGAAGTTGTAAAAAGCTTCTTGCTTGTTTTGTTGAAGAAACTTCAAACACCATTGATCATCTTTAATAACTCCTTGGTGCTAAAATGAACAGCTTTTTTCAGCTTCTTCTAGTTATTTTAAGATAAATAGTCCTGGCAGTTGTGCAGGGGAAGGGTTTAAAAAATAGAAGCCTATTGGTTTAGGATGGATGGCTGTGGTGGTCTGAAAACAGGTTTAGTGTTGTGGTCTGCTGACATAAGTTGTTTGTTTTTCTTAATAAAATTGCAGTTTGTTCTTACTATCGTAGTGGAATTTTGGAAGAAAGATTTAACACTGCCCCAAGCTTCGTTGTTTTAAAGAAACAAAGTAGGTCCTATTATTCATACCTTAAGGGAACTTTTGTGGCGTATTCTTGAAACCACACGTCAACACATGAATGTACATGCATGCCTAACCTTGTACCCATTCATAAGATGATAATACCAAGAGGTTGTTTCTTTTGCTTATGACAAGCCATTTAATGGGTTTTGCCCCACCAACTCATTTATACATCTTTTAATGATGATTGTTTGTTTCGTTATCTGATTGGGTCTTAATAGTTCAACTTGGCCCTTAAGTGCAAACCTATGAAGGGACTGTTTCATAAAATATTGGAAGTGCAATGCTTGATTATCAACTTTCTTAAATGTCCTATCTGGATCTATTTCAATTCTTTGGAAACCAAAAAGTAGTATGCAAAAAGAAAAGAAGGTTCTGTATACATTTATAATATGATATTAATAGGACAACTGGTTGCCTGAGATTCAAACCTAGAACTTGTTGGATGGAGTAGACGTTTTTCTAGTTAAATCAGTAATAATCCTCCCATGCCATGCTTGAATTTCTTATAACAAGAAAAGGTTGAATACCCGGTTGATTTAATCCTTACTACACAATACATTATTTCAGAATAGAAATAAAAAATCTGTTTTAATGGTGTGTTTTTCTAACCCAGAAAGTCCAGGGCTATTTTATAAACTGGTAATGTTTGTCCAGTTCAGTGATCTTGTTCAGTTCAAGAAAACCCCAAATGTTCATGAATTTGACGACAATCTTGCTTTTACTGATAAAGTAATGAATGATCTCATCTATAAATACAAGAAACAAAACTTTGGCATTGAGAAACACCCCTCATTTTGTCTGTCTCTCTCTCCAATATGCTCTGCACAAACAACCCATGTTAAACGTTCAATTTTTAGGTGATGCTTCTTATCTTAAATAATAAATATGTTTATCCTGTGCAGTGGAAGGAGCTCTTGTGCTTTGGAGAGTTTGAAAAACTATTCTGAATGAGAAGTAATTTGAGATGAATAATCATTGCTAACATAGTTGATAGATTCAGCAACAATCTGTACTGGTCAAGATAGTTTGAGTGCTCATAGTTGAAAAGGTTGCATCAATGCTGTGCAGAATTAAGAGAAGCTAGATTAGATGAACTAATCTCATCCATGGAGAAATTGGGCTCCTTGACATGTCAACCAAATTTAATCAAAGAAAACCTGAAGTCCCCATTTCTCGAAACTCGTATGTTACTGGATAAATGAAGTTAGAACTTAGGTATTTTTACTACAAACAAAATGGATAACCGAGGGTATGGTGTGAATTGGCTAAAAAACTTGGGACATTGGAATTTGGACATTTTCATCTAAATCTAAGCATATCTTTTTTCTTCCCTTTACTGTCTAATTGCTATTTTCTTTCACTCTTGAGCATCTCAATGATGGAAAATCTGGAGCAGTTTGTTGCTTCTTGGGTGCTGCTAATTCTTAAATTTTTTGGTCTGATTTGTTGGCATGTATTGATGCAGGCTCTCCAGAATGTTAAACCCTCTGCGGACCCTCTTCTGGTTCAACAAGAACTTGGACTGGTTAATATATTTGTCAGTTTATGCCGGTTTGAATGGCAGGCAGGCTATCAAGAATTGGCTACAGCTTTATTTCAGGCGGAGATAGAATACAGTTTGTTCTGCCCATCTTTACTTCTTTCTGAGCAGGGTAAACACAGACTATTTGAGTACTTCTGGAGTAGTACTGGTGCAAGAATTGGAGAGTATGGGGCTCTTGGCTGGTCAACTTGGCTGGAAAAAGAGGAAGAACAACGTCAGAAGGTAATGATGAAGGAATCTTCCTCTACTGTAGATGAAGGGGGCTGGACAGGGTGGTATGAACCTAAAAGTGAAGATGCTGCTGAACGTCAAGACAATGTATCAGTTGATGATGTGGGTATGGGAGGAACTGATGATGAACCTAACACAGATGATATGGAACAGAAAGATGATACTGAGGCTCTGATGAAGTTGCTCGGTATCAATGCTGATACTGAAGCTAATGGTGAGGTCCAGGACGTTTCAACTTGGGTTAGATGGTCAGAAGAAGAGTTATCAAGAGACTCTGATCAATGGATGCCTGTTCGCACAGAATCTGGTGCCTTTCTATTCTTTTGCTCTACTTCACTTCTTAATGATAGTTGTGCTTTCTTAGCTCCTATCTTAGAATAAATGTAAGTTGTCCATGGGGAAGTTGATGCTAGAGGCCAAGATTCATTCAAAACTAGTGTGAGATCAATACCCTATATTAATATAGGGTATTCCATAGATCATGTTTCTCCCACAGACAAACACGGGCGACTGGAGAGATTAATGTCATTTAGTAATTAGTACCTTGTAAGCAGGGACGGACCCAAATTTTTTTTAATACGGTGGCACTATATAATGTAGACAAAAAAAGAATTGCAAAAAAACACTGTTTTTATCGACGTGTCTTCATCTTTTTACCAACGTTCAATATCGTCCGATGTGTTTATAGCTTAATTCCACCGCTTTGAGGGATTTTTAAAGTTTTTTTGCTTGATTTCGAGGAATTTTTACATATTTTTATTGATTTCGAGGGATTTTTTAGGTTTTTTGGTTGATTTCAAGATTTTTTTCCCGGTTTTTTGGTTGATTACGAGATACGGTTGCACCTTCTTGAACTTTTGAATATCATACGGTGGCACCTTGTAAACCGATACGGTTGCACCTTTCATTATTGTAAATTTTTTAACTTTCGGCGGAGAGATAATACGGTGGCACGTGCCACCGTTGGCCTTTCTTTGGGTCCGTCCATGCTTGTAAGAAATGATCTTAACATTGTAGTAGTATTTGGGGGATTAGAGATCGAGCCTCAATTTAACAGGTACAGGCCAAAAAAGTTCTGCCACTTTGGTGATCTTGCTAAATTGAAACAGGATAAAAGCAGAAGGCTTTCCTGCAAAAGTTTCAAAGCAACATCGATCTTTACAAGAACCATACTCTTCAAAAATTGCTTGCCTACCCTAATTAGTTTGTGTCATATTGTTTGTTGGGCGGGTCTTTTCTCTTTTGCAAGGGTAGGAGGATTTTGAATTTACTGATTTGATTTGTGACTACGAGTAATTGTTACTATGCAGCTGTTACATATCACTTACGTAAATAAATCTATACATTTCTTTTCTGTTATCAGCATGATAGTAAGTGGATTGTGATTGTAAAAATGAGGAAATTCAGTTACAGATGGACTCACAGATAAAGAAGGTGATGAACAACTTCTGAGAGCAGTATTATTTGAGGATGTCAGTGAGTACTTGTTCTCCATAACTACAGACGAAGTCCGCTTATCATTGGTGTACCAGTTCATTGATTTATTTGGAGGAAGAATTTCTCAGTGGTGAGTTACTTAATTTCTTACTTATTCACCATCTGAGGGTATCTTATAACTAATGCCAATTATATCTTCTAAGAAAATTCTGTATCTTCTTTGTTTGTTTATGTTTCTACCCTTTCTTCAATATATGTTTACTGCTTTTGTTTCGAACAGATGTTTAGTTGGTTTCCTGCATTAGTAGAAGAAGTTGGGTTTTATCAAGAGCTAAGCTATATGATCAATTTGCACTGGGTTTTTCTCTCTCACTATTTACTACAAAGTTAAAAACAAGGGTCTACTTAGAAAAGAGAGAGAAGGAATAGAAGTAGATCACGTTTGAAGATGACCTCGAGGAAGAAACATATACAAATCTAATGTTTATGTAACACCCTCAAATCTTGGAAATAACAACTAATTTAAAATTTTCTAAATACATCAATAATTGCTTCGCCTACAAACACAATTTAAGGATTAACCTCAATACACACATTCATTCTATACATACAATCTATGATAAGGACGGTGCTACTAAACACAATAACAGTTACTATCTCCACCCTGCGGAAGACTTCACCAACTACTTACTCTTGCAATAAGCTAAGGCTCAACTCCTCAAAGCACTGCTAGAACCGAACCCCCGACAGGAACCTGATGCACATGCCGACAAATAAAAAGGTTAGGCTTAACGCCTAGTGAACTCAAGAGTTTTAACATGAATGATTATATCTTTTAAAGGAAAAGAATTCAGTTCAAATCAAGATCTTTCGAAATAGTTTACTTTAAAAATGGAAACGACACATTTTCCCCATAATATGCATTTTTAAAGACAATGCTCCCAAACACACATTCTTTATAAAACGATGCAACCCATAACTCACCCAAAACGGGATTATAATTCGACACCCAATTTGTGAAGACGTGGATAACACTTCATATCCCAAAACACCCAAACACGGGTGGGGCATAATACTCGACCCTTAAATAGCGGAAAGCAATCCATAAAGATATGGTACGTCATCGAAAACATGTAACTCGAATTAATACTCACGCGACCATAAAATAGAATGAAATCCAAATATTAAAGCATGGACAATTAAATATCCAAAATACTACGGGCCGACAACGGGGGATACTCGTATCCGTTGAGAGTGGAGGAACACAAAAGTATTCCACTCAAACAACGTTAATCGTATGACACTTCACGACACGCAAGCCCAAGTGCTCCTACGACTCCCTTCAAGCTTCACCAAAAGAGACAACTGACCTTAGCAAATATTACAAGAATATGCCAAAGGCTCGGCACAAGGGGGATACAACTATGGCATTGCCCCAACAAGGCGAAGGCCCCAAAAACGCCCATCAGCGGACTACCCATCGTCATGATAGCATAACCCGGACTCAACCCTCCTAGTGTACACTTGAAAGGACAAGGTCATAAAACATGAGTCCCGGAGTCCAACCCCGTACCACCCAATTGACCATCAAATAAGACTGACTTACGTGCCTATGGATCCAATGCAACACAGTCTAAGATTACATGACTACACATGAATGACTCACGCACTCGAGCATGTAATTAACACCGGTATGCAACAAGATGCATTAATATGTAAATCATAAATGGGGCTCTACGTCGAGTCATTAAAACCGGACAAATGTCCCCAAGACTCTTTTAAGCGAACACCGAGCTAAAATGCCCAAAATCCATTTGACCAACAATTAACGTTTTCCCAAATGATGAAACGCATCTAAATGGCGTTTATGTAGACATATACTTAAAAGATGTGATTTACCCAAAACTCGACACGGTTTGGGACATATCATTTTCCAAATGGGTTTATGAAACCAAAAATGCATATATCATGAATTGGACCTCGGTTGTACGAAAATCATCAAAGGTGCATAAATCATAAAATAGACCTTACTTGTACAAAATCCCAAATATAAGCTTTTCAAGAGATTAACACAACCCAAGTTTATCAAATATGAAAATTTACCGAAATACTCACACTTTGACAATTACTAAGTAAAACGCATTTTTACTTCAAAATACACATTTTGGCATGTACATAGTTTTCGCAAGTCAACTTGAACTCACCTTGCTAGGTTAAGTTAAACCTAGGTTTCAATCCCCAACCATTGGCCTCCAAAAGCATAGATCCCACCCAAAGCTTTCCGAAGACATCCATTCCAACTCTTCAACTCAAACTTCCAAAACCTAGATCCACACATTTCCAACCACAAATAATCATATTCAACTCTTAGAATTGTTCCCCAAGTATTTACACGAACATTTCATCTTATACCAAAAAACCCTAATTTTCTATACTTGAAGAAGGAGAAGATTACCTCAACTAATAGCTTGAATCCATCAACCCAAAACACATGTAGGTCACCAAAACGAACCATAAGCTTTCAAATCTTCAAATGATGAAAAGTTAGATGAAACCCCCAAGAGCTTGGTGAGGAAGATGAGGATGAAGGTTTTGGGGTTCAAGATCCCAACTAACTAGATGATGAAGAATCATGTGGTTTAAGGAGAAAACCCTCAAAATGGGTTAGGGTTTGTGGGGAAGAGAGGAAATGGTTTGGGAGAGAATGGGAAGGAATTAGAAGTGAGAAATGATAAGATTGGGTGAAAATTCGGACATTTTAGGAGACAGTGGCCGCGGGCGACCTTGCCACGCGATAGTGACATTGTCACTATCGCGATTCGCGAGGGCACTCTCGCGAGGATTGTACTGCGGGTGGTACTCCCCCGGCGATTGTGCCACGCGATAGTGACAATGTCACTATCGCGAGTCACAATCGCGCCACTCGTACCGAATCCAGAAAATGGTCAAAACTCGAGATTCTCGCATGGGTTGACTTAAGGTTCGAAAGCACAACATTTCACTCAAAAAGATAGACGGAAGGCGGAGAGATTACCAACGAAGGACGGAGACTTACTTTGCGAAAAATCGGGTGTTACAGTTTACTTGTCCCATCAAATATTACAATTTACAATAGAACTCAAGACCTGTTAACTTTCCATGTTATGTAAAGTGAATTGATACACCATGGATGTGAAAACTAATACTTCTCAGTTTGCTCTTAGTGTTCTTGTTTTTGTAGTGCTTCAAATCACTTACTTTGCAAGTTCAAATACCTTCTCGGTTTCAATGAAATTGGGTTTTCGGGATCTGCTTTTTACTATGTATATTAATGATGGAAGTTGTGAATAAAACTACTAATTCTAAATTTCTAATAGACCTTAGGTAACTCCAATGTGGTGGTGCTCTTAGAAGTGACAGCCACCCCTTCCATCCCCTCTTTAGTTACCAGGTGATGAAAAGATGCTTACCAAATACCAATAAAAAAGGTTACAAAGGAGTTTCTTCAAGTAGGTGGAAATAGGGAAAGGGGCCAGATTTTGCTACAAGCTTACAAAGCATTGTTTGCCGACATTGAGTCATAATGAAGAGGGAGACATTTAGGAATTTTCTAGTCAAAGGATAAAGTGAGGATCTGGGCAACTCAAATAGCTTTACCCCTTATGAGGAGGTCAGTTTTGATGGACTCGTGCAAAATTTTAGGTTGACGATTATGTCAGACAATTCCAAATCCAGGTGAAATCATTTTGCACCATCTCTGCATATCACTTGTGGCTAACTAATGAAAATAATTGTTCATTCTCTGTAGGTCTTCAACTAACAGTCCAAGTTGCACCGAGGGAACACTTATGATGGAGTCACTGCCAGATTCTATGTTAGATGACTTGAGAAAAGTTCAGGAGATTTTAAGAAAAACAGATGGTTGTCACAGCAGTTACAGTGTAGAAGATATTCTGAGCAGTTCCGATAATATAAATATGAGGAGTGAGATGATGAAATTTGTTCGAAATGTTAGCTTACAATGTTTAAATGCATTTCCACATGATCACATCTTAAAAGAAGTTGCACTTGTTGCTGAAGAGCTATCAAATACAAGGATGAATTCTTGTAGCTCTGCAATCACTCCGTGTCGGACATTGGCAAAGAGCCTCATAAAAAGCAACCGTCAGGTATGCAACATTTATTCTCAATATCAAGGTGGTATTTTCATTTTGAAATATTTTATTGCCATCTTTAACTGTCATACAAATAAATAGTAAAATGTAAACTTTTATCTAGCAGACATTTTGAATAAAGCAATCACTCTTTGATCAATTTTAGTTGGAAAACAACTTTTATGCTTCAACCTCTTTGCCTTTAACACAGTTTTCTGAACCGAGGATTCCATTTGTGATACTATTCTATTTTATCTGTTCATGTTTTGCAAAGATTGTAATCTTTTGTTGACTATGTAGACAGCTACAACATTATGGTTAGATCCATCGGATTACCTAACCTTATCATTGCAATCTCAAATCTAAGATTTGCTTCCGTTCTTTTCGGATGTGCTGCTTTATGAATTGCATTCCTGTTTGAGCAACTTGTACCTTGGTTGCTGATGATGGTTTTATTTCGAGCCTAAATCTTCTCAAATTCTGATTTTTGCATGAATACTGCTTCTTCATATCATTTTTGATTCAAGACGGTGTATATTGCTGGCTGGCTGTTTTTTAACAACTCTGTTCTACTTCTGATTAAACATGCTTTGCTAGTAAATTTTTTTCTTCTGAACAGTTACAAGCTATTTCACCAAGTATTCGTAAATTTCGTAATCAATTATGGAGGACATAATTCACAATCAGATTGCAATCATCCAATTCTAACTCCTTTAATCTGGACTGGAACCGTGTTACCTAAAATCAAACTTATTCTGTATCATTTCATTTATTTTGAAATTTGAGTAAAAATGAATTTTCCATCACAAGTTGCAAAGATATGATAGAATACAAGGCCTGGTCCAGCTCTATACCGAGGCAACACTACCGGCATCATTTACATGGCAAGATGATTAATTATAAAATATTTGTGGAGGACATATCACATATGTAATGTATTTTCACGTTGTGTTTCCTTTCGAATTCTTAACGTCATATCCAAATCTTTCTCTTGTAAACTCAGTCCATACTTGGCTTTACTGGGGCAGGATGTACATCTATGTGGTGTTTATGCGAGAAGGGAGGCTGCATTTGGGAACGTAGAATATGCAAGAAAGGCATTCGACATGGCATTGTTATCTATTGAAGGGCTTCCTTGGGTAATATGATCTTTAGAACACTATCTTGATAACTTCTGTATGTGTTTCGATACATATACTTTTAGTTTAGTGTATATAGCTTCAAATATACTCCCTAGTCTCATGAAAACTGCAATAGTAGACCCTAAAGGCATATTAATAGAAGTTTAGAAGCATATGAAAATTAATCAAATGTCTAAAGTACCCTTTCAATGTGACATGTTTTTTTGTTTTTTTTTGGGGGGGGGGTGGGTGGAGGATCTATGAATCTATCTCTCTTTTTTCCCCTATGAAGGTAATCATCATGGACCAAATTTGTAATCACAAATACCTTTGTAATGAAAGTAATTTGGAAGCAGGTAGTTTTAGCTTATAAATTTGCCTGAAAAGGAAATATTGCAATTAATATGAGACATTAAATGGAAATTGTTAAATTTTCAAGCGACAGAGTGAGGGGGTGTTTGGTTGGAGGTATTAGAAGGTAATTAATAGGAATGATAATCATTAATAATGTTTGGTTCAAACAAGGAATGAAAATGAAATGAAAAATGATGTTTGGTTTCAAAAAGTTAATCAATCATTATAATATATTTTGTTAAAAACCATTCCACCCCAAATTGGGGGGAATAGAAAATTTAAGCGCCATCTCTCTTTTCTTATCTTTTTAACCCATCATCTTCCACCTCACTAGCATCATCACAATATCTCTCTCCCCCCTCACCGAAGGTCTGAAGCTACAATTTCTAAAAAAACTTTCAACACCAATGTTCTTCAAAGCTTTTTCTTCACATGAGTTTTTCAAGAAAATGATAATTTCATTCCACCATCCATGGTCATACTTCTCTCTTGGTCCACGATGGTGAGCTTCAACCTTCCATGGTCACCTTGCCTCATGTTCCTCAAGAATGGTGAGCTGTCACCGTTAATGGATTAAAATACCCTTCCATATCTTGATTTGCATCTGTTTCTCACATTGTTTTTTCTCCATTTTCGGTTTGATTACAAGGGTCCTATCCCTAATGTTTTGTTGTTCGATGTTCTTTGAATAAAGTGGGTTGTTTTTTTTTTCTTCTTTTTTTAACATCAATAATAAAGGAATTTAAGTAATATTAATATAATGGAATAAGAAATAATGATTCCCATTCTACTTTATTATCATTATAAATCCCATTTTCATTCCTTAAAACGAACCAAACGCCCCTGAGTATTTATGTAGAGTACTGACAATGTGGTTCTGTTGTCCCTTGATAGAAGATAGGAAAGGTTGCTTTCAAGATGAGAAGCGTATATTTAGCGAACATAATTTTGGAGAAGTTTATTAATCCCTGGGTGATTTTTGAAAATTCAGTTGTTATTTGTTAATTGACAATGTGGAGGACATGTAACTCCTAGATGGCCAGTTAAGAGTCCGTAACTAATCGAAGCGGTGGGGCGGCTGCTTAAGTGTCCTTATGCAAGGATTTATAAAACACGTTGGTTTGGATAGCGGTGTCAAAGCTTTTTGGTGGATGCCAATTCTTGAAGTGTGTAGTTGGCCAATGGGCTGTGCAAGCACAATATTTTGTTTCTTGCTACTTGTTACTGATTTTTCTTCGGCTAGCTTTGGGATGACAATGGCTTAGTGTTCATGGAACTCTCACATGTATATGTGTTAAGGCTTGAATTGATAAAATACACTTTATCCACTGAAATTTGCTTTACTACTTCAAAACTATATGTTTGTAGACCCCTTTTGCATGCTGGAGATGTTACTAATTTATAATTTTTTTCCAAGCAGGATGCTAAATCGAATGCGTCACTTTTATTTCTTTGGTATGCGGAAGTGGAGCTTGGCAATAGTTCTTCTGGGAGCTCAGAATCATTACCACGTGCATTGCACATTCTTTCTTGCTTGGGATGTGGGATAAAATATAGTCCATATAAAAGTCAACCATCAAGTTTGCAACTGCTGAGGGCACGTCAAGGATTCAAAGAACAAATAAGGATGATACAGGCAACGTGGATACGTGGGACTATAGATGATAATTCTGTTGCTTCTGTTTGTTCTGCTGCTTTATTTGAAGAGCTGACTACTGGATGGGAAGCTAGTATGGAAGTTCTCAATCAGGCTCTTTCCACAGTGCTTCCAGGTGATTCGACGATTTCTATATATTTAACGATTTGCCTTCATTCTTCCTTCAATGGCCTTTGCAATACATTTTCCTGCTAAAGCAACAGCTATTATAGCCTTACCTGCACAAACAACATTCTTATTTTATATATGTGCAGGCTTTCTATTTTGGTAAGCTAGGAACTTAAAAAATGCATAGCACACCATTATAGATATGCTGCCTGATTCGTGTATGCTACTTGCATAGTAGGTCCAGCCATTACTATCAAAGTGTCTTTCCCACTTGAGAAAGGGATCCACGCTCGTCCTATTGACGATTAATGGATACCATGAAATAATTTGGGACTCGAAATATGTGACTATATCATTAATTAAAGCCAGATGAAACAGATTACATACCAAGGGGCAGAAAGCAAAAACCCCTAAAATAGTAATACCAAACATAATTTTATATAGATATATATGATGCTTGACATGTATGTGTATATATATGTATGTATGTATGTATGTATGTATGCGTGAATGTGTACTGCAGAAATGATTGCCCACAATAAGTAATTTGATTTTTTTGGTGCTCTTAATATATTACTTTTGGTAGGTATAGAGTTTTGCAATATCAAAGGTATGTACTTCTTTTGTAATATTTATAGAAAGGCCAGTCAAGAAACCAGTGATTTCTAACATGCCCAAAGTTGTCTAATTTGTGTAAGCTTTAGAACAAAACGAGGTAATGATGTGATTTTCCGTAAAAGCTACTCATATAAGTTATATTTTTTAATGTTCATGTTTCCAACACTTGTGCATTAATGGTGTCCATGTGTTTAATCCTTTCAAGTTTCAACCGAAGGAAACAGATTTACACATATCCATTATCGTTTGTTGTTTTATGGGGAAGTCAGAAACAGACAAGGTGGGACCAAATGATATTACGAGGGAAGGGAGGGGGGGGGGGGGACAGAGTGTGACTAGACACAGAAAGTTTAATTAGGACATGAGAGAGCAAACAGAAAGGATATGCAATACCATTAGTATTAATAGATCTGTACTAGGTGAACAAAGTGTCCATCTATAAAATGTTTTAAAATAAATGATTGTAATACATGGACACTGACAAATGTGAACCTTATTATTTGGGATATTAACAGCAAATAGAAGTTGGTGAACCAATGAATTTGTAGAAGAGGATAACAAAAGCTCTAGTTACAAACAGTCGTACCACATTATTGTTGGTATATGATCTGCAAGTAAGCATCATTTGTATGGTATTATCCTTTTAGTTTATGTTTAGGATTTTATATTTTGGCTTGTTAGTTGGTCTTTTGCTTTATACGCTTTCGTCATATATATACAATTATGCTTTTCTAGAACCTTCCCTTTCACTGTTTGAAATCTCATCTCACTTAAGTACTTAACCATTTCAAAAGCTATATTAATCGAAGAGGAATTTAACTTGTGAAAACTGATTTAGCCTTTTTATTCAGATAGTAAATAGGCCTTCAGTTTACATGATTAGAATAAAGTTAAGAAACTTATTGTATTTTTTATTTGGTGAACTTTACCTACTGATGAGGTAATCATGTTGAACATTACACGGATGTGGGCGAATTTGTCTAGTCATGGCTAACATAATCTCTCTAAATGCAGAAAGAAGAAGTCAAACTCATCAACTTGAATTATTATTCAACTTTTATGTGCGCTTGCTCTGGAAGCATCACTCTCAATCAGAATTAGCAAATGTTTGGAATTTTGTTGTGCAAGGGTTGCAGATATATCCATTCAGCCCTAAGCTCCATAATGCAATTGTTCAAATTGGACATCTTCATACATCACCCAGTAAGCTGCGATGGATCATTGATGACTACTTACACAAGTAAGATAAAATGTGTTGCCTCTTTATTTGACAATATATTTGTGATGTATGTGGCCAATATTTTCTGCTTGTACGAGATTATTATAGAGCTAATTGTGTTTTTAGTGTGTACTTTTGCTCTCAAATTGCAAATTTCTATTACATGGTACTCCTGTTTTGGAATATGGTCGCACATAGTGATATAGCTAGTATCATAATATACCAAATAGTCACTAATATTGTATATGCATAGCTAAGAGGGCTTTAATGTCACTTCACTCTCTGGTATATACATAAGAAGCTCCATGTGCAGACTGCAGCATGACGAGATCATACTTCAAGTTTCTTCTGGTGCATGAATCAAATTCATGACTAATTGTTTTTTATGATCAATTTCTTCTGGTTCACTGGTTTGGATTGTTGTTTTTGGAACTTAGGGAGGTTGTTTTCTAAGCTATTGAGTATTCATGATTTGATTTGGGAGGGAGTGAATACTTATTGTGGGTGGAGGGTCTACCCTTTGTTTTCTCTTTGCCTATTACAGAAGAGTTCTTTCAACCATCAATTGTTTCCTTATGCTTTTCCATATGCTCTTCTTCAGGACCTTAATAGTTAATACCCCATTTTCATGCTGCTATTATATCCTCTGTTATCTGGAAGCAAATAAACTGTTGTAATATTGTGGCTTTTGTTTTACTACTAAATCTTGTTCTTCCACCACTTTCAGGAAACCATCGGTAACACTTTGTCTCTTTGCATTGTCATATGAGATTACTAGAGGAAGTTCCCATCATAGAGTACATAGAATCTTCGAAAGGGCATTGGCTGACAACATGTTGCGAAATTCTGTACTTCTGTGGCGTTTGTACATGTCGTATGAGATCCATGTAGCAAGTGACCTGTCTGCAGCCAGACGAATTTACTTCCGTGCTATCCACACATGCCCATGGTGAGATCTTGATCATTTATGACTGAAGCATTTTGTTTTTCCAATTAACTGGTCTTATTTCAATTTTCAAACAAGCTTTCCATTTGTCACTGCATGCTATAACTTTCCATGCTTCAATGACCTGCAAGTGATGATGTTGCTTTGAAAATACGTTCATATATTGTCTAAATTCTGTAAGTAGTTTGAAAATTCTTTGTTAAGATGATTGGAGTGAGACAACGATATATCTGTAATGGAGTTAACAACAATAATGTTAATAATGATTTGTTAGCAGCTGAAGAACTCCTGCATTTCCTGAACACTCAAAATAGACTTCCTGATTAGAAATCATATAAATTTATTTAGAAACTGGTTTTAATTAATGGGATCATTAATAGTTTTTGGCAGAATGCCTTTTAGACTGTTTCTAAAGGCCAAACCTAGAATGATCCCATCATCTATGGTTGAGTTGGAAAAAACTTCTAGCTGCATTCCCTACATCTTAAATAATCTCTTTCTAGTTGCTATGAAACAATTTGGAGCTTAATTCTGAAATCCATGCTTTTAACGTATAGTTTTTCCCATTGATGTTTATGTTATCTTGGCTGCATATAGGCTTTTGCTTAGTTCATGTCATGAGTATGACATACCACATACCATATTTATACCATGATCAAATATTTGGTAAATATAGACCGATAAGTATATTTGCTTCTATAATGCCCCATTACATTAACCTTTGTACACATTACATTTTCCAGGTCAAAAAAGCTATGGCTTGATGGTTTCATTAAACTAAGCTCTGTGTTAACTGCAAAAGAGCTCTCGGATCTCTTGGAAGTTATGCGTGACAAAGAGCTCAATGTGAGGACTGATGTCTATGAGATCCTTTTGCAAGATGAGATGGATGTGTCATAATAACATCCGGTTCACGTTCTTGTGGCCTACTTTTGCTACTGTTCTACTTTCTTGAACTCCACTTATACAGACGACAAGCAGAGGAGGATTGTATATCATGATTACCTGTACATAACATGTGCTTATATGTGCCATCATCAAAGAAAACTGCCAGTAAGTTTCTCGTCTGCAGTCTTAAATTATTTTATAACCGTTACTTCCAAAAAAGAAAACCCTTTTTTCCCAATTATGTGGCTTACGGTTGTGCTTTTTATTTGTTTTACTTGAGCTTTTTGCAAGTTGGGGGTCTTCTCGGAAGCAGCCTCTCTATCTTATGAGATAGAGATAAGAGTATCCACAATGGTTCTTGGTTGAAAGCTTTTTGGAAGCTTATTGGCCACATAAGCTCAATGAAAAAGCCTTTACAAGAAATTACCTTTATGTTTGTGCAGTTACAAGCAAGGTTTTTGAATGTGGATCCCGCTGTTCTTGAAAAACCTCACTCAAAAAGCTCCACCATTGTGGATGCTCTAAGGGGTGCGTAAATCTTAATCCCCCGGGACCCACTCGAATGTGGGATGTACTGGGTTTGTCTGGTTTGCGTTTTGTAGTAAGGTTTTTAAATGTGGGTCTCACTTTTCTTGAAAAACCTCACTCAAAAAGCTCCACCATTGTGGATGCTATAAAGTCTGCATAAATCTTTAATCCCCCCGGACCGACTCGAATGTGGGATACTGGGATGTACCGGGTTTGTCTGGTTTGGTTTTTGTAGTAAGGTTTTTGAATGTGGGTCCCACTTTTCTTGAAAAACCTCACTCAAAAAGCTCCACCATTGTGGATGCTCTAAAGTCTGCTTAAATCATTAATCCCTCGGGACCCACTCGAATGTCGGATGTACTGAATTCGATGCTCACGCACCTTCATTTTGCAACAGGGTGAATACCGCAAAAGGAAGCTTGTGGGGAGAACTGCGAATGATATCCTTTATTTTGAATGGAACTCTTGTATTCATCATTCAATTGAAAAAAGTGCCTTAAAGGTAGTCTTTCTTATGCATTTTGAATGTAATATAACTTGGTAAGCTCTTACCCAGGTAAACGTTTGGTAAACGACCCTTTATTGTCACTTACAAGGTAAGAGATGCTTATCTGGTAAAAGATTATGGTTTTTACCAACAATTTTACCGTGCCATTTTGCTTGTTAACCAAAATTCTTACTCGGTAAGTGAGGGTAGGTAAGAGACGTTTATGTTGTACTATTTTGAGAATCTTAATTGGTAAGGTAAGTGGGGGTGGTGATTCTTACCCGGTAAGCGCTTACCCAATTTGTGTTGCTAAAGGACTCTTATAGCCTTCTACTGGTTATACTGAAACACATAATGGGTTGAAGGTTATATAAAATGTAAAGAGAAGTTGTTGAATTGATCGTAGGAAGTTGTGTATTTCCAGGTTTTTCTGAATTTTTTTGTCAGTTTCTTTACATGCAAATGGTACGCGCTGTGTTAATGAGTTGACTTGAGTTGAGACTGTTGAGCAACAGATTATTTGAGCTCGACTTGAGGTTTCAGACTGAAGCATGACTCGAGCTCAAATAAAATAAAAATTCAATGTAATGTTTGAGTTGGACGCATGTTTAACAATTGAGTTAAACACTATGATATAAAAATTTGAGCTTTATGAGTTCGTTTATGGGCTTGAGCTATATTTGCTTTGTGCTAGCAACAACAATTTTAATTTATATGTTTGGATTTTATGAACATGTCGGTTCTGGTTTGAAAAAGTGTATGTGCGGTTTGGTTTGACCCGATTTGAAAATGTTAAATGAGTTTTCTAGTGAGTGGAGTCAAACATTGGTGTTATGGAGTTTGACTCGTTAAATTAAACAAGTTTTATTTTGTGTTCGAGATTGAATCGAGTTTGAGAATTACCAAGTCTGAGCTCGAATAGCTTGTTAAATGCTCTAATCGTTAACACCCTTAATACACACGACTTGTGATGTTGATCGTATCCCCAAATCATTGTCTGATACAGGAAGTGAGATAAGTTTGTAAAAAAAGATAGAAATAAAAATTCACAATGCTAAATAAAAAACAAATTTAAAATTTTGTGGGTGTGTGAAAGAAAAAGTTGTTAAGATTGTTGGGTTGAGATCAATCCTTTGGTTTGCTGGATTGGATTGAATTTGGAGGAATTTGAATTTCAAATTCATTCCAATTTTGTGATTGGTTTGCAGGAATGAAATTTGTTGACCGTATTTTAAATCCTTTGACCTTTTTAAAATCCTTAACCTGATGGATTTGGAATTCCCTTGCACTAGGCCGGGATTTTAAATCCCCCTAAATCCAAATCCCTCCAAATCCAATCCATTCTAATTCATTCCCGCAAACTAAACGCGTCCTAAGGGTGCGTTTGGTTTGCGGGAATGGATTGGAATGGATTGGATTTCAAGTAAGAATTTGGATTTGGAGGGATTTGGATTTGGGGGGATTTGAAATCCCTTCATGTGTTTGGATAAGAATTTGAAATCCATAAGGTTTTAGAATCCATCAGGATTTGGATTTCAAATCCAGGCTCATTGCAAAGAATTTTGAAATCCATCAGGTAAGGGATTTTTAGATGGTCAACGGATTTCAAATCCGGTCAATGAAATCCAATTCTGCAAACCAAACGTAGGATTGGAATGGATTTGAAATCCAAATCCCTCCAAATCCATTCCAATCCCGCAAACCAAACGCGATCTAAGTGTTTGTTAAGAAGGGAATTGGTCCTTAAATGGTCTGTTTTTTTTTTTTAACCATTTGAAACTTAAATTTTTTGTGGCGATATGAAAGAAGAAAATTGTTATGAATTAAGATTGTTGGGTTTAGATTGGTCCTAGTTTTTAAACCAAACACTTGTTAAGAATTGAAGTTGTCGTTGGAAGGCATGCTTTTACTGTTTCGAACCACTGGGATCAAGCATGTGAATACAACACCAATGAGGTGTTCTTGTGCGCACATACAAACACACACATATATATATAAAAGATTTAAAATACAAACGATGTAAATGTTACATAACCTATAAACTAACACCCCCTCGATTTTTGTATTTTGAAATTTTCAGGCAGTTACTAAATCAATTATAGATGTGGTTGAATGTAAAACTTGGATCCATTTTGATCGGCGTTGTTGACATTTAGTTGATAATCTGCATTTAATCCACATCTTTGATATTTAGGTGCCGTTTGTTTTTTATGAGGTCTAAAGTCTGAAGTCTTATTTTAGTTATGATTAATAAGAGGTGACGTGTAAAAAGGTCTGAACGATTCAGACTTAAGAGTCATTAAGATGTTTTTTTAAAAAACAAACAATCCCTTAGTTAATAATTTGGTGGACTATAACTTGTTTGGAGTGGTCTAAAACTTTTTTTGGCAGTTACCACATCTTTTACGGATTTTAATGTTTCATTTTGTTTTTTGTTTTGTTGTCGATTTACAGTACGATTTTGGATGGTTTTGAGAAAGTGATAATGTTTTTTTTTATAAATTTGTTTAATTTAGGTTTAATAATATAATGTTGTTTATATAAAAAAAATTAAGTATTTTGTTAAAATTCAATGATTATCTTATATATTTTAATAACATCTAGAAAAAAATAACCAATTACATATTTAATAATATAATTAAAACAAATTTATAGTAATATAATATATTAATTAATTGTGATACATGGAAAAGTCTACATAAAAGGAAGACCTGCATATACCAAATTGGTGGGTGTTAGAAGTCTGCAGTAGTAATATGTATCTTGTGCTTTAATACTTGTAAATTAAGAGATTTTAAAATCTTGCATAAAATGATGATACATTGTGCCTAATAATTTGTATTTAAGAGTTTTTTATCCGTGCTTTATAATATAGTATAGATAGATGAGAGAAAACTAATATTTTAATTATTTTTCACCAATAAGATATATTAAAGTTAAATAAGTAAAAGAGAGAAATTATATTTTATTAATATAATTCATATTAGAATTACTAAAATAGATTAATTATTATATATAAACTTTTATAGAGACTTTAATTTTTTACACTACATTATAATAAGGTAAAGTATCGTGGGAGAAGTTGAATTAATGGTGAGAAGTGTGAAAATTGGATCCGAACCGTGATCTTTTTTAATCTCAAGTCCTCCTATGAATTACGACTTAGAAGGGAATTGATCTGGAGCATCTCATCCTAATGTGCGTCCATTTCTCATCCAACGATTGATAACCGCTTCTCACCGTTAACTCAACTTCTCACCGAAACCCAACCCATTGTAATAAATTATAATATAATTGTTGAATACCCTCTTAAATTATACTGATAATAAAATAAAAATGGTGTTTTTTCATTTTTTTCAAAATCAAGTGTCGGTGAAATTAACAAAAAAACAAAAGTAAAATTATAATAATCAAGATATATGTGGTTTACCCTAAAGAAAATCCGCCGTCACGCATTCATCTTCTTTTTCTCTCCATCGTCTTCTCTTTCACCCTTCTATTTCACCAAATTTCTCCAATTTCATTCTGCAAATTCTTTTTCCGATCTTCATAATTACTTGTTTTTGAGGTGCTTGAATCAACCTACCAATTTATGCCATGGAAGATGATGGAGCTTTCTCAGAGTTGTTTTCTTTTCACAAACATAGGAAAAAAGAAGATCTCATGGGGCGTGATTGTTGGAATTGGTGATCTCGGAATTATTTATAATAAGGTAAATCTAACTCTTTTTTGATCTATTTTTCAATTTAGTTTACATTCACAGTTAGGGTTTATGTTGCAACTCCATATTATTGCTTTGTTTTAACCAAATTAGACTGACAATTTTAGGATTTATAACATATATCATCGCTAAAATACAACATTTTATTCTCAGTGTCCAAAAATTTACTTGTTAAATATTTTAGGGTTGTTAAATGTGGTTTTTTAGTTCATATACGTGTGCTTATGGGTTACAGAAACGAGGGGGGGGGGTTGGTTTCATATGGTTGCTTATGAAATATATATATATATATATATATATATATATATATATATATAGTGTTTGGTTCATTTGAGAAATGATAAATATATGAGAAATAGAGAAGTAATCCTAGCCTTTCATATGGTCAAGATCGGATTTGACTAGTCAAATATTGCGGCTTTGACCGGTCAAAAGTTGCAGCTTTGACTGGTCAAAAGTTGCGGCTATCCCAAAAATAGAAGGACAATTTCGTAAATTTTACAAAACACACGGGCTGAACCAGTGCAATTCACAACTGAACTCTTTTAAGTGATTCATATATGAACCTTTGTAATTCATATATGAATCAGTTGAACTAACTAACAGATTCATATATGAACTTTTGTGATTCATATATGAATCTGTATGAATCACAAAGGTTCATATATGAATCACAAAGGTTCATATATGAATCAGTTGAACTAATTAACAGATTCATATATGAATCTTTGTGATTCATCCAGATTCATATATGAACTCATTCCGTGTATTTTATGAAATTGTCCCTGTATCTTCTATAGACCACACAAGGAATTATCCGGTGCTTCGCGGTCAAAACCGCAAATGTTGACCAGATGAATGACTAAGATTACTTCTCTATTTCTCATATATTTTCCATTTCTCAAATGAACTCTCCAATCATACTAAAACCTACTTTTCTCACTAAATCAAATTTATTTCTACATACACTTTTATTTACAGATACGATGTTGAGTTTATTTTCTAAAAGAAATAATACGGACAATGAGGATAATGATGAACGTAGTCTTCATATGAATTCTGCTATAGAACAGAGTTTAACAAATTGGACAATTCCAAAACAGCCTTTCAAAACGATATACAAAATAGGAACTTTAGATTTTCTCCAAGGTTATTCAATTAAAGCAACTGAACAAACTGTTTCTATTAGTAAAGATTATGATAATATTTGCCTTCTATCAAAAAGATCCATAATTGAACATAAGCAAAAATATAAATTCTTACATATGGGATTAGTTCAAATAGCAGTTAAACCTTTATTTAGATTAGGTATAGATGCTCCAGTACTAATAATACTTAGAGATGCTAGGCATACGAATTTTCAAAATTCGGTTTTAGCCATGGTCGAAACTAATATCTCAAACGGTCCAATCTACTTCAATTGTTATCCAAATTTTACAGTAGGATTATCTGATCCAAATATCTTAGACACTTTAGTTTTAACAAATAAAACCAAAAGTTTAGAATTTAAAGAAGATACTAAAGCCATAGCAGTAATCTATAGGATTAGTTATAAGACTATGTCTTCTACTATAGAACCTAAGTCTAGAATAACTAGCCTTAAAAATGAAACTATTATATTTGAATCAAATCCTCAACATACAAAGGTACAAACACCCAAAAAACTCAAATGGGATGAAATTACTCAATCTTGTGATTGGAACCTTCAAGATATTAATATACCCAAACCTATAGGAGAATCAAATAGGCTATCTAACATCATAGAAAATGAAGATGGTTCTGTCGATATTAATTTTAATTCAATTCCTTTTCCTTCTAGATTTTCAACAGGATCAACAAGTAATAATAGTTTTAAAGAATATCTTTTTATTCAAAAATCTAAATCATTAAAATATGTAGATTTTAATCAAGATATTCCAAAACCAATTTATCAAGAAGATAAGTCTAGCGAATCAGATAAAATACATAGTCCAACACATTCAGATATGAATATGGTAATCGAAGCAGAGTTGAGAAGAATTAGAAATCAAAATGAGTAATAAAACTCAAATTTTGTGTAATCAAAATAAATTAGAAAAATCATTAATAGATTCTTGTTGGGATGTCAACAAAATATCTCATAAAGAAATCATAGAACTCCAAAAGGAAAAAGACAAATTTATGACTCATTTATAATGAGAAACATATAATAAGATAACAATTAATCAAGTATTATATTTAGGAAGAATAATTTTACGAATCAAACATTTAAAAGAAAGAAATAGTTTAATGTTCAAGTGGATTCAAGAATCTAGACAAAAATTAATAATTTGTTAAGTATGAGTAATAAAATACAAATTAATTGTTCGTTAGATAATAAAATGAGAATTGAAGATCTAAAATTACATTGGGAAACTTTAAAAAGAGAAACAAAACAATTAGAAACATTGAATAAATTAATAGAAGAACTAGAAAGAAATAACATAAGTAGTGAAGATTTAGACTATAAAGCAATAAAATCTGAAATTAAAGATACTCAAGCAGAAATTCATAATAGTAAATTTTGGATCAAAACAATAACAAAAGAAGTAAACAAATTTACTCATTAAAAAAATGAATATAGAAGCACTTAAAAAGGATTTTTTTGCAGATTATAATAAAGATATTAGAGAAATTTATTATAATTCTGTAAATAATAGTAAAATAGAATTAGATCATCAACTCCAATGGAGATTATATATTTATAACAAAAATGTTCATATAACATTCTTTAATTGGTATGAATTAGTTTTTTGTAAACAAATGAATATTAAATGTCCTTTTTCAATGTTAAATATTCATGAGACTACAAAAATTACTCAAGAATATATAGTAATAAAAAATAATGATAAGGCTACAACAATTCATCCTCCTAAACAAGACATTAAAATAGAAAATTCATATATAGCATCTCCATTAATAGGAAATATTACAAAAAGGGATAATGAATCAAAAATTTTAAGTATATTATATCAAAATAATTATTCAAATGAAATATTAAATACAATAAGTCAACAATTAAATAGAATCGAAAAGAACTCCCTAAATAAAAAAATAGAATCACCTATTAAAAACGACTCAAAATTAAAACAAATAGAGAATCCAATCTTTACTCCACAACAAATGGATCCACATATGAATTTAGGATATAATAAAAAGATAGTTAATGAATTAAGTGAAAAATTAGGAAGTATGAAAATTAATGTTATCTCTCAACATTCAGATGATTATTCTGAAGAAGATATAAATGAGTTAAATGAACAATTTTCAAATACTCAAATATCTGATAATATTAATAAAGTTAATTTCAGTAGACATAATCCTATATCAACAAGAAGACCATATACTTTCAATTATTATCCAAGAACAACACTTCCAGATATTCAATTTGAAGATCGCAAAACAACTAATAATAGAAGTGCCTACGATGGAACATCAATTTATGAATGGAATATTGATGGTTATGCAGAACATCAAATTTTAAACTTCTTACAAGAAATAAACATGGCCGCTAACGCTTATTCTACTAAAGGAAATAATCAAAAACAAATTGCTGATGCTATCCTTTCTGGATTCACTGGCACTTTAAAGGGGTGGTGGGATCTCTATGTAACTCCCGCAGAAAAACTTACAATTCTAAATGCTACAAAAACTGTAATCAAAACTGAAAATGATACACCTGTTACTACTCAAGAATATGATATTATTCCAACTTTAGTATTTGCAATATTAAAAAACTTTGTAGGTGACCCAACCCTATTTCAAGAAAGAAATGCAGAAATTCTTCTCAATTTAACATGTAGAAAATTACAAGATTTTAGATGGTATGAAGATATGTTTCTAGCTAAAGTAATGACAAGACCAGACTGCAAAGAAGCTTACTGGAAAGAAAGGTTCATTGCAGGATTACCAAAATTATTCGCAGAAAAGATTAGAGATAAATTAAGAGAAAAATACAATAATCAAATACCATATAAGGATCTAACCTTTGGCGAAATTATTAATGAAATTAATAAAGAAGGATTAACTATTTGTTCTGACTTAAAATTCAAAGCTAAACTTAAAAAAGATAGAATCAATAGCAAAAACGAATTAGGAGAATTTTGTCAACAATATGGCTATCAACCTATCTCAACTCCTTCTTCATCTAGAAAAATAAAACGATTCTCAAAGAAAAAATTTACAAATAAAGAGTCTAGTCCAAAATATTATAAAAAACCAGAAAAATATCAGAAGAAACCAAAATATCATAAAAAATATTCAAAAAGATCTAATACAAAATCAAAAGAATTTAGAGATATAATCATATGTTATAAATGCGGTAAAACAGGTCATATGGCAAAAAGATTGTTATGTTAAAAGAAAGATTAATCAATTAAATATTTCTGATCAATTAAAAGATCAAATGTGTAAACTTATGCTTAATCAAGATAGTTCTAGTGAATCATCTAGCTTGTCAGATTACGAAGAAAAAGATTTAAATAATTTAGAAAATTACTCAACCTCTGACTCAGAAACAAATTCAAACTGCGAATGTATAGGAAAATGTACTTGTACTCAAATAAATGTAATTACAGATAAAGATAGAGAAATAATAGAAATCTTAGATCAAATCCCTGATCAAATAATTAAAGAACAGACTTTAAATAAATTTTTAAACTATAATAAAATAGAACCTTCAACCCTTAGAACTAATGAAATATTCAATCTTCAAGATGTCTATGAAAGATTTTCAAAATCCAAAACACCTATTTCTATTCAAGATCTTCAAGAAGAATTAAATAACGTTAAAACAGAAATAAGAATAATTAAAGATAGATTAATAAAAATTGAAACGGGAAAAGATACTATTAAAGTCGATCAAGAAATAAAATTAGATAATCAAGAAGGAAACATAAAAGAAATAAAAATACCAAAAAGAATATCATACCAAAAATGGAATACCTATATACAATTATGTATTCAAATTGATTTCAAAATAACTGTATTAGCACTCATTGATACTGGTGCTGATATGAATTCTATTCAAGAAGGATTCATACCTACGAAATATTATGAAAAACTAATAGGTTATCTACCGCTAGTGGTTCCTCTCTCAACATTGAATATAAGATTTCAAATGCTCATATATGTAACGACGGATATTGTTTTAGAACATCATTAATACTTGTAACGAATTTAACTTCACTTTTAATTTTAGGAACTCCATTTATTTCTCTACTATACCCTTTTTCAACAACAGAAGATGGAATTATTTCAAATGCTTTAGATAAAGAAATGTTTTTTAAATTTGAAAGTCCTATTGTTTCTACAAAACTAAATCAATTGAACAATAAAATAAATCAAATAAAATATTTAAAAGAAGAAATAAATAGTTTAAGAATTTCTGAACAAATTCAAAATCAGATGAATCAAAATAAAATAAAACAAATAAAAGATAAATTTGAAAAGAATGTATGTTCAAATATTCCAAATGCCTTTTGGAAAAGAAAACAACATATAGTTAGATTACCTTATATAAAAGATTTTAACGAGATAAACATACCCTCAAAATCCAGAGCTATTCATATGTCAAATGAATTACAAGATCATTGTAAAAAAGAAATACAAGAACTTTTAGATAAAAGACTCATAAGACCATCAAAATCACCTTGGTCATGTTTAGCCTTTTATGTTATGAATACTGCTGAAATTGAACGAGGTTCTCCAAGATTAGTTATAAATTATAAACCTTTAAATAAAGTTTTAGAATGGAGAAGATATCCAATTCCAAATAAAAGGGATTTACTCAAAAAATTATATGATTCAAATATTTTTTCAAAATTTGATATGAAATCAGGCTTTTGGCAGATACAGATTCATGAAAAAGATAAATACAAAACATGTTTTAATGTTCCCTTTGGTCATTACGAATGGAATGTTATGCCTTTTGGACTAAAAAATGCTCCTTCTAAATTTCAAAATATTATGAATGATATCATCATCCCCATAAACAATTTTGCTATTGTTTATATAGATGATGTTTTAATCTTTTCAAAATCAATAGAACAACATTTTAAACATACACTTATCATAAAGAAATTAAATTGTGGTACTCATGAATCAAAGAATTGAAGTTGGTTTATACGTATGTTTTACAAATGACAACTTGCATATAAAAATGATTTGTGCATATTTAAAACCTGTGAACTCACCAACTCTTTGTAGTTGACCTTGGTTTTTATTCATGCTTTTCAGGAATCGAGAAGGTAATTCCATGATGTTTTAGCAGTGCACTTCATATTTTGAAGCAAGATTATTTTTGCTTTATGCGTATCGTTATATTTTAAAGTTTGAGATTTGTAAACAATGACAATACTATGTTCTTAAAAATGTAATGTATTTTGAAGGTTAAGTAAATGTTGGTATGTTTATAATCTTGTGCTATGACATCGGAGCTGTTATGCCTCGTGTTTCCGCTTTAGCGGGGTGTGACAGATTTGGTATCAAAGCCATAGGTTATAGGGAATACCGGTTTTATTTTAAAACCACACTATAACCTTTTACAAATAAAGTTTTCAAATTAAGGTGCGCTGTAGTGTAACTAAGATGTGTTTCACATTATCATATTTTAACTTAAACAAAGCTTGATCACCTTTGTTTAATTTAAGTGTGTATAAAGGGGACATGGATTGGTTATACTAGGAATTACTAAAAATAGAAACTTTTTGATACAAAAATGAAAAGCATGATTGTTATGTGAGTTTGCATGGTACTTTATAGCATGATTGACAATTAAACTTTATTAATTATCGCAGTCATTATGTCACGATCATCATCTCACCAAGATCAGTCGCCTGACGAATCAGGTTACCTCACCTACATCCCTAGAAGAAATTCTCCGACGAGTGACGATTATGACCCATCTGAGCACGATTATTCTGATTTCGATCGATCACCGGAGAGATTGGTCACACCTACTTTGGAGCCGACTTCACCCGCCACTTTCGAGCGAGAGAGTACACCTGTCCCACGTAGGGACGAGGCGGGGCCTTCTCGACTTAGGGGTCGAAGGGTATCGCCACCGCCATGTGCTGAAATACCAGTATCTCAACCAGCCGGTATGACAGCGTTAGAAAACTACTGGGTCTCGGGTATGGCTCGAGAAGTGGAGAGAGTTAGAATGGAGATAGATCATCATGAGCATTCCATCGATGCACTCATGATTATAATGAATTCAAGTGATCAGATTTTAAATGGACTTATATCAATGGTAAGTACGGGTGATCAAACTATGAGTGGGATTATGAGGGAACTGGTGGAAACTAGGGCGATGGTAGCATGGTTGCACACTTGTTTATCTGTGATGATGGGACTTTTGGTGATTGTGATAGCATGGGTGATGATGTCGTTTTTCAGGCATTAGTAGTGTGGTTTATTGATGGATATTTGGATGACTCATTATGCAAAGGTGATACTCTTAAAACCCGAGAGTATTATCAAACCATTTTAGTTGATACTGGTTCTGTCAAAGTTACTCATACTGTTAACCATATGAATCTTTCTCAAATAGATTTTAGCAAGGCTCAGATATTCAAAATCCTTTATATTCAAGATTGGAATGGTCGCCCTTTTTTTAATAAGGTTCTCTCAAATTACCCAAAGCTACCGTCTTATAATTATTATGATTATCAAGACGTTTGGTTCAAATTTTTGTATCTTAGAAGTTACTCACATTCATGGTTTATATTCTTTGATAAGAATTTTAACTATGAATATCCTAGTTGGTTCGCTGATTGGTTCAACTATATGGGATGTGTTCCAGAAATCCTTCCTATCACTGTTCAAGAGAAGTCAAAGTTGAAGCAGATTTAAGATCATCTTTACACCTGCGATGTTTTATTAGTCTCACAATACCCACAAGTAAGAGTCCACCCACAATACCCACGAGGATCATACCTGCAAGTACGAATTCTGCGACACTAGGCATGTTGAGAGGTGGAAGATGATGGGAGAAGAGGAAGATCTGTTTGTCCAAAACATTTCAGATCGTGAATATTTACTTCAATTTGTAGCCATATTCAAACTACCCTGGATAATTTCTTGGAACTTTAAAGTAAGAACTCCACCTCATTCATACCCATTACTCATTCGTACTTGTAAAGTTAAATGGTGGGATAAGCTCCCAAAAGATCAAATAGAGAAGATGTCGATTCAAGGAGTTTTTAATTATTATTCTGAAAATTTTGGTGCTCCGGCTACTATCGAAAGGCCCATTTATCAAAGCGATGATGAAGAAGTTGCTCAGATTATGGCAGCAAAATCTGAAGCAGAAGTCAAGTATCTACTCCAAAAATTCAAAGAGAACTCACCTACAAACTCTACTCAAGAAGTGACTCATGATCTCTTTCAAGATTCTCAAGATCCCTACGCAGATATAAATCTTTAGAGGATTGTGTGTGTTTGGTGTTTTGTCTTTGAAGACAAATTTTTTGTTACTCATACGGGTATACTCATACGTATGAATTATGCTCTTCAGTAATTTATTTGGAAATTATACTCAAAATTATTACTCATAAGGCTTTTCAGGTACTCATCATTCGAAAGATTCAATAATTCGATATGAAGACAAAAGAAATCAATAATAGTTGTCCTCCTTTTTCAAAAGAAATCAAAAGGTGCTGCCCCACTTCATCAATCATTCAAAAGATGTCAAAAGGTATCGTCTACGTCTCATCCCACTACTCAAAGTAAATGAAGAATTATATGGTTCAAATCCGCAGCCGGTTGCCAGTAAAAAGAAATCAATTATTGATGTTTTTTCCCTACAACTGCCGGTTATTCATTACTCAACACCAACTCAAGACTCCTATAAATGGAGACTTCAAGACTCAAGTTTAGGCAGAGTGCAATTTCCATCACAATATGTCATGCCTAAGAAACCTTCTATCTTCCTCTCTACTCAAAATTGTTCTAAGTCTTTAGATTTTAATTTAGTTATTTCTCCTTCAGTTTGTAGTTCTTGTATCGATTCAAAAGATCATCTAATCAAAGAAGGTACTCTTTAATCATCCTTTATGTTTTTATCTTCAGTGATGGTTCCTACTCTTGCAAAATTTTGATGATCGTCATAAGATTCATATATTTATTCCAAGTACTCGTCCTTTACATTTAATTGAACATATTAAAACTTTTCTTCTTGGATATCAACGTATATATTTTTCAATTACATATAAATATGCAAATCATACTTATTCTTCTTATTTATCTGTATTATTTAATATATTGTCCAAATTTGTTACGATCTTGTATCTCTTGGTATATATATATATATATATATATATATATATATATATATATATATATATAACGATTAAATGAAAACCACTCTAATTTTGAAAACCATGGAAACCATCGATTTCATTGGTCAAGTTAATGAAATTGTTTAATTTGATGAAATTGTTTCATATAATTCTTTTATTGATGAAATCGTTGCATATATTTGTGTTTTTTATTGTAAAAATGAAAAAGTTTCATTAGAAAGCGAAAATACGTGAAACAATTTCATTAGAATGAGAAAAATAGACGAAACTACATAAAAAACATAAATATATGAAACAATTTCATTAACAAAATAATTATATGAAATAACTTAACCACATTAAACAACTTTATGAACCAATTTCATTAATTTAACCAATAAAATTGACGGTTTCCAAAGTTTCCAATCTAATATGGTTTCCAATTGAAACCACCTCTATATATGTATATATATTGTCCACTTTAAGATTTAGGCATTGTTTGGCAAACTAGCTTATAAGCTGGCTTTTCAAAACAACTTTAAGTAGCGTTTCAACAAGCTAGCTTATGGTCATCCAAACATGCACAAGAAAAAATAACTAGCTTATAAGCTAGTTTTTTTTTTTTGCCAAACATAGCCTTATAACATATCATCACTGTTAGATACAACATTGACCGGCATAGTTGCATATAGATAGATACACATGCACGTTTGATTGATGATGAATCACAGTTGGTTATATGTATATGGTTAACAGTTTTGTTTTTTAAGGCCATGTGGTTGTTTTTTTTTTCTTCATAAAGCCATGGATGAGTTAAGCGGTATGTATGATTTTAGATATCTATAACAATAAACCTAATGGGGTGTTTGCCTGTTTGGGATTGCTTATTTAAAAAAAATTATCTTTTTTTAAAGGGGAATTTAAATAAAATACCCGTATTTCAATTCTATGTTACCAAAATGCCCCAAATCTCTCAATTTTTGTCAAAATAACCAATAACCCCGGGATTTAGGGCCGGGATTTTCAAAATCGTGGGGTTACGATTTTTTTTTGAATTGTGGGGTTACCCCGTGATTTAGGGGTGGATCGCGGGGTTGGGGGACGTGATTGCCTTCTTAAGCCCGTGAAATAAGATCAACGGTGAGATCGATGAGTTCCTTGGGTTAAATTTATTACCCAACTACCCCCCATCCCTTATAAATATGAGGTCCCCTACTTGAAACCCCACCACTTTCTCTTCTCATCTACTCTCACTCTCTCAAATATATCGTGTATTCTACACATTCCGATCTCGACTCGGTTCGTTAGTGCTTTTAGAAGTCGGGTATGTCTCGTTCACTTAGTACGACAAGTTTTTTCTTAACCCCGTTGTAGTTTTATATTTTATAAAATACTAGAAGCGTACTCGCGCAATAGATTTTTTTAATTATATTTTAGATTTTTTATATTTAAAATTTGATTTTTATTTTGTATTTAATTATGCAGAGAGTGATTTTATGGTAGTTGAAGTAATGAGTGATTTTAGGGAAGTTAAACTTGTTAGATATATGAATTAAATAGGAAAATATTTTAAGTTTTCATTATTTATTTAAGTTTTAAATAATTAACATTAAATAGCGGTACATTAAGTTTTAACAGTTGATTTTAAGAGTTTTTTATCCGTGATTTATAATATAGTATAGATAATATTATTTAATTTATCATTCCAATACACTTTAAAAAGGGAAATTCTACTCATACCCCCCCTCCAAATTTTCTACAAAACCATACCCCCTTCCCCCTCACAATTGTAATTTTTTTTTAAATTCATAATTACAATTTTGGTCCCTGAACTAATTTGATTGATTTACTTTATACCTTTTGATTTTACATTTTATATTTTTATTACGTTAACACATAAACATATATTAGCTAAAATACGTTAAAAAAATAATTTTTAATTTTAACAAATTACACCATTATAATCGTCTCGTCAATACCTTCGAAATGAACCCAATATTGAATATTTTTTGATTTAATCATATTATTATATGTAATATATATTATTGGTTAATCGATTTTTTTATTATTCATTTAAATCAACATAGTCACGAGTATTTTTTTAAACGTATTTCAGTTAATATACGATGAATATGGTTAAACGTATTTTACTAATAACAATATTTTTCATTTGCCACTTTTGAAACGTATGAATATGTTTGTTCGTTTTTTTATACCCAAATTGTTACAACAATTGTTCCTCAATCTAATTTGCCACTTTCTAATTATTATATCTGGTTTAGTTTTAATATCATTATTATTCTAAAAACTTTTAGATATGGCTTGAAATCCACAATTTTCATCGCCCGTAGAGAGAGAGAGGGGAGAGAGTTTGAAATGAAATCCCGAAATGAATCGTTCGTTTTGAAATGAAACTGTATCGTTTTAGAAGGTGCAACCGTATTATTTTAGAAGTGCAACCGTACCTCGTAATCAACCAAAAAACCAAAAAAAAACTTTTAAATCAACCAAAACCCCCGAAAATGTCTCTTGAAATCAACTAAAAATACCGAAAAAATCTCTTGAAATCGATAAAAAAAAACTTAAAATCCTTCGAAAAACTTTAAAAGTCCTTCAAAACGACGGAATTAGGCTAATAACACATCGGACGATATTGAATGTTGGTAAAAAAATGAAGGCACGTCGAAAAAGTCCCTGCGTCCGTCCCTGGTTGAACCGAACCGCACCGAACAAACACATGTTTTTTGGTTATCGGATTTTTCGGTTATCGCTTTTTAGAAGGTGCAACCGTATTATTTTAAAAGGTGCAACCATATTATTTTAGAAGTGCAACCGTACCTCGTAATCAACCAAAAAACAAAAAAAAAACTTTTAAATCAACCAAAAAATCTCTCAAAATCGATAAAAAACTTAAAATCCCTCGAAAAACTTTAAAAGTCCTTCAAAACGGCGGAATTAGGCTAATAACACATCGGACGACATTGAATGTTGGTAAAAAAAATGAAGGCATGTCGATAAAACCCATATAAAAAACTATGGTGCCACCGTATGAAAAATTCCCTGTGTCCGTCCCTGGTTGAACCGAACCGCACCGAACGGTTATCGGATTTTTCGGTTTTAGATTAAACGGTTCGGCTCGTTTTCTTGGTTATCCGGTTTTTTTGAACACCCCTAACAAACACATGTTTTGCAAAATGACTTGGAACCCTGTCGAGTGAAAAAATGAAATTGCAATGCAAATAACGTTGAACCATGTCGATGGAAAAATATAATTGTAATATACTTCATACCAAAACGTATTTTAAAACGTATTTTTTGACATATTTTAATATATAATAAAATAATTAAATTAAAAAATATTCAATATTGGGCTCATTTCGAATGTATCGAAGAGAAGATTATAATGGTGTAATTTGTTAAACTTAAAAGTATTTTTTTAAACATATTTTAGTTAATATACGATTATATGTGTTAATATGATGATGATGTAAAATAAAAATTAGAAAAGTAAAAATATAAAGTAAATTAATCAAAAGAGTTTAAAGACTAAAACTGTAACTATTAATTTAAAAAAACGCATGAGAGAGATGATGATGTAAGGGTAGCCTTAACAACACCCTTTAAAAAACTTTGTATACAATGATGAACTTCAATCTTATTGGTGAAATTAAATAAAGTAATCATTTATATCTTAAACCATCAAGTTTTAGAAATTTTTTTAAACTTAGAAAACTTTTAAGAGTTTCTTTATTACAGAGAACAATATAACAAAGCTTTTGGAGAAGTTTAGAGAATAAAAACTCTTTTTTTTTTTTTTTTTTTTTTTCTATTTTGGAGAATTGGAGATGCTCTAAAACGCTATAGATGAGAGAAAAAACATTTTAATTCTTTTCCAACAATAAGATGTTTTGAAATTAAATGTGTAAAAGTGAGAAATAATATTTTATTAATACAGTTGATATTAGAATTGCTAAATAAAGTAGCTGTTGGGTATAAACTTTTATAGATATTTTAATTTTTTATACTATATTATAATAAGGGTTGTGTTTCGACAAGAAGTTGAGTTAACGGTGAGAAATGGTTATCAACCGTTGGATGAGAAATGGACGAACATTACTATGGGATGAGAAATGGACGAACATTACTATGAGATGAGATCAATTATCTTCTAAGCCGCAATTCATGAGAGAGTTTGAGATTAAAAGAGGTCAACGGTTCATATCCACTTATAACGCTTCTCATCGTTAACTCAAGTTCTCATACGATCCTTTGTGATTATAATAAATTATAATATAGTTGTTAAAATTTAAAAATCCTCTTGTATTATAATAAAATATAAATGCTTTTATTTATTTTTTATTTTTTTCAAAGCCAAGTGTCGGTAAAAATGTAAAATTAACAATTTTTTTTTTATAATGAAGAGAAGATGCATATATATGTGGTTTACCCTAAAGAAATCCGCCGTCATGCATTCTTCTTCTTCTTTTTACCGTGTCTCCTTCGTCTTCATTTTCACCCTTCAATTTCACCAAATTTCTTTCTTCAAAAACTGTTACACCATCGCCGGCGACGCTGTTCATCTTCATATTATTGCTTTGTTTTACCCAAATTAGAATGACATTTGTAGGATTGACTGGCATAGTTGCATATTGATACATACATACGAAGGTAAATATTGATGATGAATCACACTCGGTTATATGTATATGGTTAAAAGTTGTACTTTTAAGGCCCTTTGGTTGTTCTTCTTTTCGTTCATAAAGCCATGGATGGGTTAAGCGGTATGTATGATTTTAGATGTATATAACGATAAAACTATATTATTGTTTGTTGTAACGAATAAACCTATGTGTAAGACCATCAACAATCTTGACACTAGAAAAAAAAATTAAAAACACCAAATTTGGTGGTACTGTAATACTAAAAAAATCACCTCCAATCGTACTAAAAAACACCAAATTTGGGTAACTCATTAAAATAACATATTTTATTTACTATTAAACTATTTTTAGTAACAATAATTATCTATACTATTTTATAAATCAGGTTTCCTAAAAGTCTTAAAGTCTTAAGCAATTTTATTTTTGATTTATCAGCTCCTCCCCCAAGATTTCAAAAGTCCTAAAAGTAAATTGACCATTTAGTTTTCCAATATACATCATCTCCTCCCCAAACCCAAAGTGACGATTTGTTTCTCAAATGCCGCACAAAACCGATGCTTCAAGCTCCTCTGATTCTAACATATATATATACATATATATATATATATATATATATATATATCGATCGCTCTCCATTATCGTTCCTGTTTCAAGTTTCATCACCGGAGCTCTCGAACACTTCCTCCATTATCGTACTTGGTTCATTATCGGAGCTTTCGATTAATCAAATGAGCTCTGTGTAAGTTCAAACCCTTTCTGTTCTTGTTTGTGAATCTAGGGATTTTCATACCTGTTGAAACCACCTCTTGAAACCACTTAACTTACAAATTGATGCCATTGCCAACATGAAACCCACCTCTTGAACAGGGCTGTTCCTAGGAGCTACTGTCTTTTCTTTTTCAGTGGACACTCTTTCATCAAGTAGTGCCTATCTCATCCAATGCATTCGATTTCTATGTGCAATTTACTGTTTCTCTCTTAGATGATAGTTCCTTAGACTTGAAGATGAATTAGGTTGTCATGAATGATGGAAAATTCCACATGCCTCATGCACTTGAAATTTGGCTTGATGAGTAGACAATATCCCCTCTTGATCTTAGATGCAAGTCTGGTAAACCTGAAGAATTGATCATTGTTTACATACTTTTTACTTTGTTATATGTAATTATTTTTCATTTTGATATGATTAAATTATTCCAGGCTTATTCTTTTTCAATTGTCCACCTATGTCTACCATTGTGTCGCTCGAGGACACGGTGGAGATGCTGTGGGCGATCCTCCTCAACCAAATAGAATACCTACATCATGTGAGGCATCATGTAAATCACTTTGTTAATTTTAAAAAAATTTTAATGTGTTATCTTCTTTCTAACATGTTTTACTTCAAACTTGTAGCAAAGCAAAAGAAGAAACGAGGGATGAGTAGAAGCGAAAATCTAGATATTGCCTTTAGGGCTAATGGAGACAAGCCCTTGCCAATTAAGTTTGATGTGAGTGAGGATACATTCAAACCGATTGGGCCAAATGCAAGTATGTTTACAAGATATCTCGGAAACATGATCGGCCATCGCATCCCTCCATGTCATCTAAGCTGGAATGATGTTCCCCCCGCGTTCAAGAGATTGATAATTAGAAGACTTCGGGTATATATATATATATATATTAATTATTTATTTTATTCATAATTTTTACATGATTTCTAACAATTTTTGTTTTGAAGAAATTCTTCATTCTTGATCCCACTGTTCTTGATTGGCCTAAAATTCTAACCGACATCGATCGAGACTGCCAAGATCGCTATAAAGATAGAAAGTTCAAACTCAAGACGTATTTTAAAAAGGTTGGCGGGTACGATGACGTTGCAAATGCTAGGAGAAATCCACCGTTGCATTTGGATCATGAAAATCGGTATAAGATTGTGGATCTTTTTCTTGACTCAAAACATAAAAACCGCTCGGAGAAAAATGCACAAAATAGGAGTCATGTCAAGTACCCAAGTCTTCACAGATTCTCATCATATGTTGCTATGCGGTACAAAAAGGTAAACATGTTAAAGTTGTATACAAGAATGTATCAATGATTTCATAGTTCTTCTAATAGTATTTTAATTTTTGTTGCAGAAAAACACGGAAACGCAGGAATTGCATCCAATAGATAATTTTCGAGACATGCATTATAGGGCAAATAGTGGATGGGTAAACGATCTTGCTAGAACCGATCATGGGAGAAACAATTTTAAAACTAACAGTGCAATACCATACCTTGGTGGGTAAATACATGGTTGAACAAGCAAAGGCAGACTTTAAGGCTGTTGAAGCCAAAACTTACAGGGAGAGGATTGCTGATCTCATGGAAGAGGCCACTAACCTGATCGCCAACATCAACAAAAAGAATCCAAGTCCATGAAGGTCTGTTTCTGTTTACATTTTGCAATTTTGATTTTTGTTTGACATTTAAATCAAAACACAGATGGTAAAGATATTTCTAATAAAAAGTTGAATTTAAAAACAATAT
Organism: Arctium lappa; assembly: GCA_023525745.1. Classification (NCBI taxonomy): domain Eukaryota; kingdom Viridiplantae; phylum Streptophyta; class Magnoliopsida; order Asterales; family Asteraceae; genus Arctium; species Arctium lappa. The sequence continues at coordinate 14,801,427 of CM042049.1, forward strand.
CTATTTTGTAATCCACTTCAAAATCTTGAAAAATGATGCTTTCAAAATCTTTGTTTTGTGGTTAAGAATGGAGGGAATTGGGTGTGATAATGGTTTTGAATGCACAGATGGATCCCAAGTATGCAAGGAAGCACAATAAGCAGAGTGGCGGTGAATCTGCTCCTCAAGAATAGACAAGTATGTATATATATATATATATATATATATATATATATATATATATAGGGGTTGTTTAATTTGCAACACTTAAAAAGGTTGCAAACCTTGCAACCCACATCTGAACCGTCGGATTCATAATCTGTGGTTACAATAGATATGGGTCCCAATATTTTTAATTAAAAAAACAGAAAAATAAAAATAAAATAACCGCCAATCATGAATCCAACGGTTAAGATGTGGGTTGCAAGGGTTGCAACATTTTTAAGGGTTGCAAAATATTCTTCCACTATATATATATATATATATATATATATATAGGACGATAATCAAATGAGAACCAAAAAAATGTTGAGAACCGTGAAAACCGATCTAAGCTATAATTTGGTTTTGATTATATGGTTTTAATTAAAAGTTATTTCACTTCCAACTTATTTCAAACTTGCATTGTCTTTAATGACATGGTTTAGATTGGTTCTCACGGTTCTCAATCTTTTTTTGGTTATGACATGATTTAACCCCTATATATATATAGGACGATAATCAAATGAGAACCAAAAATAGATTGAGAACCGTGAAAACTGATCTAAGCCATAATTTGGTTTTGATCCTATGGTTCTAATTAAAAGTTATTTCACTTCCAACTTATTTCAAACTTGCATTGCCTTTAATGACCATGGATTAAAATTAATCAATGAGTTGGATTGGTGCTCAATCTTTATGTTCCAGGCTTATTCTTTTTCAATTGTCCACCTATGTCTACCGTTGTCGCTCGAGGACACGGTGGAGATGCCGGGGGCGATCCTCCTCCTCAACCAAATAGAATACCTACATCATGCGAGACATCATGTAAATCACTTTGTCAATTTAAATTTTTTTTGAATGTGTTATCTTCTTTCTAACATGTTTTACTTTAAACTTGTAGCAAATCAAAAGAAGAAACGAGGGATGAGTAGAAGCGAAAATCTAGATTTTGCCTTTAGGGCTAATGGAGACAAGCCCTTGCCAATTGAGTTTGATGTGAGTGAGGATACATTCAAACCGATTGGGCCAAATGCAAGTATGTTTACAAGATATCTCGGAAACATGATCGGCCATCGCATCCCTCCATGTCATCCAAGCTGGAATGATGTTCTCCCCGCGTTCAAGAGATCGATAATTAGAAGACTTCGGGTAAATATATATTAATTATTTATTTTATTTATAATTTTTACATGATTTCTAACAGTTTTTGTTTTGAAGAAATTCTTCATTCTTGATCCCACTGTTCTTGATTGGCCTAAAATTCTAACCGACATCGATCGAGACTGCCAAGATCGCTATAAAGATAGAAAGTCCAAACTCAAGACGTATTTTAAAAAGGTTGGCGGGTACGATGACGTTGCAAATGCTAGGAGAAATCCACTACTGCATTTGGATCCTGAAAATTGGAATAAGATTGTGGATCTTTTTCTTGACTCGAAACATAAAAACCGCTCGGAGAAAAATGCACAAAATAGGAGTCATGTCAAGTATCCAAGTCTTCATTGTTGGAATCGGTGGTCTCGGATTATTTATAATCAGGTAAATCTTATTCCTTTTAATCTATTTTCCAATTTAGTTCACATTCACAGTTAAGGCTCATATTAGAACTCCATATTATTGCTTTGTTTTACCCAAATTAGAATGACATTTGTAGGATTTATAACACATCATCACTAAGATACAACATTGATTGGCATAATTGCATATCGATAGATACATACTAATGTTTGATTGATAATGAATCACACTTGGTTATATGTATACGGTTAAAAGTTGTGTTTTTAAGGCCATTTGGTTTTTTTTCCTCTATGAATGGGTTAATACTCAGGAGGAATTCGTATGTAGAGGAGCTTTCGAATCCCAACCCCAAACCACTAATCGCAACATTTTCCAATCCTTCCTTAATCCAAACCTGTTTGAAAAGTTAATGTTTACATTCCACACCTACTTTCTAAATAGTCCCTTAACTTTATGGTTCACATACTATGTTATCAACGTAAGCATATTATTCCGTGATTGAATTTGCTTCCAACGTTAGTACTTATACTATAAAAAAGTTGTTTTTTTCTGTTTAAATGGTTTTGGATGTTATGATGCCTTTGTCCGTAATTGACTTTGCTTTTAACATTGCATACAACATAGACACATAACACCTCACAGGCTATATCGACCTCCACCCGAACCCGAGGTTAGACCTTATTAAAAAAACGAGAAATTCTATAAATAGTGAAAATTAGGTAGATTCCAGGACTTTAAAGCCATATGTTCAGATCTGTTGTCTTCTTTGTCTCTTCTTTGTTGAGAATATGTTTAGATCTGTTTCTTCTTTGTTTCTTTTTTGTTCTTTGTTTCTTAATACCGTGAATCAGTTGATATATTTTCTGTGTGCAATATATACATATATACATCAATTCTCCCACCGTCCTATTTTCAATGTGTGTACACAGTGTCTTGTGGCATTATATATATTTTGTGTATATATGTAGTATTTATGTAATTGCATATGTTGTATTTAGTCCAAAGCATAATATTTTTTCATGTATATATTATTATGTGTATCTATATTTAGTATTTATGTATTTTCTGTATATTGTATTTAGTCCATAATATAATTTTATCATATATATAATTTGTGTGCATATATATGTATATTAGTTTTTTGGGGCTTACGCCTCACGTACCTAATGGAAAAATGCCTTGCATACATGCATGTATGAATATTATATAATATACACGCATGTATGAATATTATATAAAATACATGTATGTATGCATATTATATAATATACATGTATGTTTATAATCTATTGTTTTTATTCTTTTGTAGATGGACTTTTATGCGAAACTGGTTGGAGTGTTTCTTGTATGTTGTGGTTTTGTGGTCGCATTGTTTTTTTGTATGTTGTGCATTGTAACGTTGATTCGTAGATGGATGTTATCATTAACTGGTTTTTTGACTTACAATGATTATGCAGTTGACTGTTATTATAAACTAGTTTTTTGATTTTCAATATTTATGAAATTATTCGTGTGTTTTGGGGTTTTGTTATTTTATTTATAATACTTGTAATTTGTATCATAATTTGTGTTTTTATTTTTATGTTATTTTCTGCAAACATGATTTTAGTTAGAATTTTAGGAATTGTTTAATTTTTTTATGCAAATGACTTTCTCCTTGTTACGGTATGGGTATGATCGCTTACGATGCAATTATATTTATAGTTGTAGCGACAATCTATTTAATATATGTATCAACAAAGGTTTTGGAGTTTGTAAAACTTGATAAATTAGTATTCGGGCTGCGTCTATTGAATCTGGATAGGAATGAGGCGAAAACGAGGATTTCAATCCTAGAAGTTGATTGCCCATGCTAATAACAATCAAATTTTGATGACCATTAAGGTATAAGATATGTTGCATTTTATTTGTACTTTCATCATATAAGAAAAAAACTTTAAGAAGAATCTCAAAGTCAGTTCCATGGAAAAAAAAGTCCTTGTGCCTCATACAATTATATGGATGAGGGATTGTGGAAACAATTTTGTGGGATGAAGTCGACACCAGGAATTTGGAATGTGTTGGAAAACCTTCATCTTTTTGTTAACATAGATTTAAATTGTTTATAATTTTGCTTTTCGTTATTATGTCAAAATAAAAATAAACAGCGAGCATGCAAAGAAGAACAATAACCCACATCACTTAGGATCACGAGGGTATCAAGAGAAATAGGATGTGTGGGCGAACGATGAGGAGCTACGTATAACGCCTGAGATATTCGAAGTGATGCACGAACGGTCACGATACTTTCTATTTGCAAGGAGAGTTAAAATGGGCCCTAAACAATACATCATACCAACAATGTTGGAAGCCTGGGGGTTCGGAAAAGCGGCGTTGGCTCATCTACTTGTACTCCACACATCGTATCTATTGAGGTAACGTTTTTTTTTAAAGGGTATCCTAGGCACAACCTAGACTAATTCTTGGCAATATTTTGACTATTAAAGCGATAGCCCTAAAAACCCCAGTGGCCACAGTCTGCGTACGCCTGGATTCGAACCTGGGGTGGATGAGATATCCTACCACATCTCCCGCTTAACCAGTACGCCACAAGCCTTGTGGTTTTTATTGAGGTAACAGTTGTGATGCCTAGAACCAATTGGCATTTACATAATCTATGTATTTACTAACGTTTCAGTACCAAAGAAAAAATTCATTTAGTAAAACATAAATCATTTTGTGAACCATAAATAATTTTATACGAGTTTATTATATGAAAACAAAATGCATGTTTTAGTTTCCATGAACAGTAGGGGGGAAATGATACTTGCTTTATGTGAATGCATATAACATGTAATGAATCACTAATTATGAAGCCATGTTATTTGTTTCATAAAATGAAAACTAAATCATTGATTAGTTTTCATAAAATGAATCACAAACCGTAAAATGATGTTATTTGAACTTCACATAATTCATCTTAAACTTCAAGATTTATTTAAACTTCACATAATGCATCTTAAATGTTGTTATTGTGAATTCTAATGCATGTACTGAAATGTGAAATGTAATTCACTAATGCATGTACTGAATTATAATTCACTAATTGAGTTTACATTAAACATAATGCAATTCATGCAAATGATCATATCACATAATTAAGTACTAGTGATTATGTTCCTTTGAAACTGATCATCCGAAGCGGCTTCAATGTCTCGTAACAGATACAGCATCAACAACGCCGGTGGCTTCCCCAACACCAAGTATTCCTCCGATTGCTTCCAGTTTCGCCAACTGATCTGCACAATGGTTGCCATCTCTTTGTTGTGAACTGAGTACTACAAACTGGAATTATCGAAGTATGGGAATTTTTATTAGCTGAATGATTGAAAAAAAAAGAAAAGGAAAAGAAGTCTAGCAATTCGAGAAGCTAGGATCTCCTATTACAAGGTCTGAGTAATTTCTGCATGTCTAATCCCACAGAAAACCCACTTATTTATAACTAGACTCCCCAACCCTATTACAAGAGGATTACCCAATCTACCCTTCCGTAACAAATTTGCTAACCACAAGTGACACCATCTCTTCATTTATTGTGGTCCCCACCAACTGAACTTGCACCCTTTTTTCTGTTATATGTGAACCTTAGTGGAGGATGTTTAACATTACCCCGCTCCCACAGAGCCACCTTGTCCTCAAGGTGGAATTGAGGAAAGATATGTTGAATTGTTGTGAACTCCTCCCAAGTTGCTTCAAAGTCAGGTAATCCCTTCCACTTAATTAATGTCTCGATTCGTTGCCCTCCTGTCGTGTCTGTAGATCGGACCCCTAATAAACGCTCTGGCTCGACTTCTAATTCCAAATCCTCGGTAATCTGCGGCGGTAATGATGGAGAAGCCTGCCTTTCTCCAATCGCTTTCTTGAGCTGAGATACATGGAAAACCGGGTGGATACGAGCTGATTCGGGTAACTGAAGCTTGTAAGCCACTTCGCCAATCCGCTGTATGATCTTAAATGGCCCATAGTAACGTGCAGCCAACTTATGAAAAGGTTTGCTAGCCAACGATTTCTGTCGATAGGGCTGCAATTTTAAGTACACCCAATCTTCCACTTCAAAGGTCACCGGTCGGCGTTTCTTATCAGCCACAAGTTTCATATGCTGTTGGGCCTGTAGAAGATGACCGCGCAGTTCATCTAATATGGCATCCCGTTCCAACAACCTTTCTTCCAATGAAGGAACACCCGTACTGCCCTGTTGAACTTTTACAAGACGAGGAGGATCTCGACCATAGAGCGCCTTAAAGGGTGTGCATTTTATAGAGACATGGTACGAAGTGTTATGCCAAAATTCTGCCCATGGCAGCCACTGTACCCATTTGCGGGGAACCCCATGAATAAAACATCTGAGGTAAGTCTCTAAAGTTTTGTTAACGATCTCCGATTGTCCATCGGTTTGGGGGTGATACGCCGTACTTCGTAGCAGTGTGGTCCCCTGAAGGCGGAATAGTTCACGCCAAAAGATGCTCATAAAAACTTTGTCCCGATCCGAGACAATAGTGGACGGAAACCCATGGAGTCGAACCACTTCTTTGACAAACAATGTTGCCACCGATGTTGCATTAAACGGATGTTTTAGTGCCAAGAAATGGGCATACTTGGTTAATCGATCAACGACAACCAAGATGCTATCAAATCCATTGGAACGTGGCAGTCCTTCTATAAAATCCATGCTCAAATCCTCCCAAACTTCTGATGGTATGGGTAAGGGCTGAAGTAGTCCCGCCGGCTGGGTAGTGGATGCTTTCTGCTGTTGACACACCGAACAGGCCCGGACATAACATTGGACAGCTTTTCTCATTCCAACCCAGAACCACTCAGACGCCAATCGTTGGTAAGTTTTTAACTCTCCGGAATGACCGCCTACCACAGAATCATGATACTCCTGTAATAGTTTAGGTATGAAGGAAGAATTGCTAGGAATTACTAATCGACCTTTGTACATCAATCGCCCTTGTTCCATGTAATATCCAACATGGGTTTTTCCTTGCTGTAGTTCACTGGAGACTCTCTTAATAAAGGAGTCGGCTTCAATTTCCTTTATCAAGTCTGTCATGTTTATGGACCAAGAAGACACCATGTTTCCTAGTTCTGTACTTATCGGAAATTCACGAGACAGTGCGTCCGCCACCCTATTTGTTGGTCCCGGCTTGTATTGAATTTCGAAGTCAAACCCCAAAAGTTTGCTCATCCATTTCTGGTAGTCAGAACCTACCTCTCGCTGGTCCATGAGGTATTTAAGGCTCCTTTGATCTGTCCTGATTATAAAGTGTCGACCCAGCAAATAGTGACGCCATCGAAGCACCGCGAGTACTATTGCCATCAACTCCTTTTCATAGTTAGATTTCAAACGATTCCTCAGCCCGAGCACCTGACTGAAATAAGCAATCGGATGAGCATTTTGTAACAGAACTGCCCCTAACCCGTAACCCGATGCATCAGCCTCCACTATAAAAACCTGAGTAAAATTTGGCATCGCCAAGATAGGAGCTGTAGTTAGGGCTGTTTTAAGCCTTTGGAACGCTTCTGTAGCCTCCGGTGTCCACCCAAAATTCTCTTTCTTCAGCTGATCAGTTAGAGGAAAGGCCATCCTAGCAAACCCCGAGATGAACCGTCGGTAATAACCGGACAGGCCCAAAAACCCACGTAACTCACGTACATTCTTTGGTAGTGGCCACTCTATTATCGCTTTGATTTTCTCCGGATCAACCGACACTCCTGCTTCTGAGATCACATGGCCTAGATAAGCCACCGTCGCTTTTCCAAACTCACATTTGTTTGGGTTAGCATAGAACTGATGCCTGGACAGTTGCGCCATAACAGCTGCCAAATGCTCAACATGTTGCTGTTCACTTGGGCTATAAACCAAAATATCATCGAAAAAAACTAGGACAAATTTACGAAGATATGGGCGAAAAATCTCATTCATTACCGACTGAAATGTCGCGGGTGCATTGGTTAGCCCGAACGGCATAACCAAAAATTCATAGTGTCCTTCATGGGTTCTGAAAGCTGTTTTAGGCACGTCGTCTTCCTTGACTCTGATCTGGTGATAGCCTGACTTGAGGTCCAATTTAGAGAAGACCCGTGATCCAAAAAGCTCATCTAACAGCTCATCAATCACCGGAATAGGGTATTTATCCGGTATAGTGGCCTTGTTTAATACTCGGTAATCAACACAAAACCTCCAGGAACCATCCTTCTTTTTAACTAGGAGAACCGGACTAGAGAAAGGACCCATCGACGGTTGAATAATTCCAGCCCGAAGCATGTCTTGTACCAATCTTTCAATTTCTGTTTTCTGGGCATGGGGGTATCGGTAAGGTCGTACCGAAACAGGTTCAGCCCCCTCCTTCAGATTGATAGCGTGCTCTCTATTCCGCTTTGGTGGCAGCCCATTCGGCCATTCAAAAACATTCTGATGAGTCCTCATAACTTCTTTCAAAAACTCCGGGGCTTCCGGCAATTTCCTCAAGGTTGGCTCACATTCCACCTGATTCAATTGGAGCATATATCCACCCCCTTCCTGGTTTATGGAACGCATCATGTTTTTGAGTGTCACCTTCGAACGACCCAGAGACGGATCCCCTTTAAGGGTGACCGACACCCCATTGACCATGAACTTCATCACTTGCGTCTTCCAGTTGGTTGTTACCGCTCCTAATTTCTCCAACCACTGTATCCCGAGGATCACGTCGGAGTTTCCCAAGGTTAAAGGGAGAAAATCTTCACAGACTTCTATTCCCTGGATGAATAATCTAACTCCTTGACACTCCCCATGTCCCTTTACAGCCTCCCCTGTCCCTAACGAGACACCGAAATCTCCCGTGCCGCTTACCGGAATACCCAATTGATTAATTGTGTTTAACGAAATAAAGTTATGGGTGGCCCCTGGATCAACCATAACCACAACCTCACAATCAGCCATTATTCCTTTTAATTTCAAGGTCTTTGGGTTAGTGATTCCCAAAACCGAGTTCAAACATATCTCAGATTGAGAATTTTCGATTGGCTCTTCAATCACTGAATCCTCCCCTTCTGCTTGTTCTTCCTCTTCCTCTATCAATAAAACGCTCAATTCACGTCGCTTACAGCGATGTCCTACATTCCACTTTTCATCACATCTAAAACAGAGACCCTTCTCTCTTTTATTTTGCAATTCCTTATCAGATAATCGCCTTACTTCTCCCATTGGTTTGCCGGTGGTATTTACCCCCGCTCGGTTCATCGGAGTAGATGGAATGGTTCGACAGTTGAACGATGATATAGGTGACGACCCAGACGAAGAGGATATTGGTGCTGATTGAAACGGTGATGTCTTCAAATACGTACTGCCTCCTCCACTCGAAGCGTTCATCTGCGTTCCTGTTCGAGGCTCATATCGACGACCCATGTTGGATCTCAACTTGTCTTCTAGTTTAATAGCTAAGTCCATAGCATGGTCTAGATTGCAAGGCCCAAGTACACGTATCTCGGCCCGTAATTCTGGTTTCAGCCCATTGATAAATTGGCCCAGGGCAATCTCATCGGGGATATTAGACAATGGAGCCGCCAACTCGATAAACCTTCTTTGATAATCGATTACAGTACCAACCTGGGCTACCGCTAACCATTGCTCGTGTAAGGATCCAGCGTTCGTCGGTCGGAACTGTCGAAGCAGCATCATCTTCATCTCCTCCCAATGATTAATCGGTCGTCGTCGGTGTTCCCACTGATACCATAACAGTGCGTCTCCTTCTAGCGCCACGACCGCTGCCTCAAGCTTCTCCGATTCTCCCAAACGGTAGAACGTGAAGTATCGTTCGGCCCGTATGATCCATCCATCCGGGTTACTGCCGTCAAACAATGGCATATCCAATTTTCGAAATCTCCAATTGGATCCATTATTTTGCGTTTGCGTTCCTGCTCCCCCTCCAGAACTACTTGGGCTTCCGATCGGCGTAGGTCCCCCATTGGGGTGATTAGGGTTAGCCATGGACTCTTTGACCTCCTGTATGGAAGATTGCAGTTGTGAACTCTCTGCTGCCATCTCCGTGAAACGTTGGTTTAAGAGAGCCATTTGTTCCTTATATTGCCTCTGCATAGTCTGTTGTAATTCAAACAGTGAAGTCTTAACTGCAGCTACCTCTTCTTCCACCGTTTCCACGCGTTGAGTTACAGGATCTGGTCTGTGAGGAGCCATGACAGGAATCGAAGGCTCTGATACCAATTTGTTGTGAACTGAGTACTACAAACTGGAATTATCGAAGTATGGGAATTTGTATTAGCTGAATGATTGAAAAAAAAAGAAAAGGAAAAGAAGTCTAGCAATTCGAGAAGCTAGGATCTCCTATTACAAGGTCTGAGTAATTTCTGCATGTCTAATCCCACAGAAAACCCACTTATTTATAACTAGACTCCCCAACCCTATTACAAGAGGATTACCCAATCTACCCTTCCGTAACAAATTTGCTAACCACAAGTGACACCATCTCTTCATTTATTGTGGTCCCCACCAACTGAACTTGCACCCTTTTTTCTGTTATATGTGAACCTTAGTGGAGGATGTTTAACATTTGGTATGAACGATGGTGCACCTTTGCTCCATCAGCAATCCCTTAATGGTCTCGATAACAAGTTTGAGAGGATGATCGTTATCGAGTTGTCTCACCGTAAGCCTTACAGCAGCCAGACAGTCGGTTTCAATCAACAAGAACGACATATTCTTTTCTTTGATCAAACATAGGCCTTGAAATATGCTCCAAACTTCAGCCTCTACAGCCGTATAACGTCTTCCATTCATCTTTCCCATGTATCCACACACCCATCTTCCATTGTTGTCTCTGATTAATCCCCCGAAACTTGAAGGGCCTGGATTCCCTTTGGAACTCCCGTCGGTGTTTAACTTGAGAAGATTATGGCAAGGGAAGGTCCAGGTGCATTTCAGCGGCGGCATGCGGTTGTAGTCGTCGGTTTGTATACGTAGATTTTTGAGGTCTTCTAATTTCTCTATTTGTTTTTGGAGCAGAAAGCGAGGAGGAGGTTGGTATGGAGGTTGGCAACGAGGAGGAGGATGTGGATGAAGGGGAACGCGACGATGATAATTTTGGGGATTAAAACAGGTCTGATAGTGATAGGGGTGATAATAGTAATAGGGTTGTTTTCCATTTCTTCCGGTGATGAGTAAAGACGACGATGATGATGTTATGAACACATAAATTACAATTTACATGAGTGGAGACATTGCTTCAAGATAAGACCCGTGGATGTTATGAACACACCAATGACGCTAGTTGTTGGTTTAAGATTAATTTCTTGGCCCTATATGTGAATTTAATCGCAGAATGCACCAGCATGGGATCACGCAACCTTGTATTCCTAACAAAAATCAAAAGTGAGGATATGATTCCTAAAATCAATTGGTGCAAGTACATATACGAGAAGATCAAGACAAGCAAACAACGATGGAATAAGGACAACGATACATGCTTCTATGCGGGACCTCTAACGTATTTAACGGGTAAGTTTCAATTTTAATATTACAAGTTTCTTAAATTTTGCCAATAGAAGTTTATCTTTAGGTTTTCATCTTCAGAAGTCTCCTCTTTATAGAGTTAATGAAATCTGGAAATTGAAATTGCCTTTTGCCTGACCCTTGTTTAATGCTAACCTTCATATTTAGATAACATAATACTTATTCGATATGAAGTAAGATTTGGATTGTGTACGTTTTATTTCTGGCCCAATTTCTGTGTGGATTTACTGTATCCGTTTGGGTTTACATGGAGCACTAATTTTGCAACATGAACAATAACAATCCAGATCAAGGTTTTAAAAAGTGGAATCGGGCCTCCAGGCGTTTTTCCTCAACAAGGCGAGGCGTAAGCCTCAAGGCGGTTCGAGGCGTAAGCCCCGAGGCGGAAAGTAAAATGTGTTTACATTGACAGACTCACAGGTATACTTTTCACACTTGCTTCCCATTGCAATAAGAGACATTCTAACAACTGTGTTTACACTTTTACACTATTGAAAACAGAGAACGAAGACTACAACAGTAATATATGCAGCTCACATTAAGTTCTTCCTAAAGACCTTCAAACCTTATAAAAGATACTACATATCAAATGGCCTGCGCTTCCTTGTTAGTACGTACCCACACTCATGGACTTTGAACAACTGAACCCTTGTGGAGGAATACATTGAAGATTGAACAGATACCGCCTGTCCTTCCGTGCACTTTTCATTTTATACCTTTTGCAAAACTGGTAAAACACGTGGAAACGAAATCAAATCAGAGTAAGCCAATTTACACGAAATCCTTACATTCACACTAAAGAAACAACTCTTTGCACAAATAGAACTTTATAATTTCCAAAAGCATTAACTAAACATTAGTAGACCATGTTGTTGTCATAGTTTCACTAGGAGTGCTCAAAGCAGGATATGTCAACAATCATCCAGATATGTTTTGTTCATTTATGGCTGTTTTGGTTTTTTGTCTATCCAAGGTTAGGGGTTGAGCTATTTTGTTTTTTTGGGCCAATCCTTTTTCATTTTAACTGTATTTTTTTGTTCCCCACCCCCCTCTTTGGTCTGTTTTTTGGGCAGCAAAATGGAGAATGATCATTGATTTCTTTGTTTTGATTGACCCTGTCCCAGCTCTTGTTTGGGTGTTACACCAACAGTTGATCACGTAATGTTTTCAAAGCTTTGGCTTATTGGGTTTTGGATCTTATGGATTCTATAAAAAAAAATGGATTGCGTTGATATAGTTTCAAAGCTAATTTGATTTGATCATGGTTCTACCACTAACTTTGGGATTGTTAATTTGGATCCTTTCCAGCCTACGGAATTTATCTCTGCTTACTCATCCTCTACACTATCCCCCGTTGGTATTTAGACATGGTTTATCTTCATAGATTTCGTCAAAAAACGTTTGTTTGGTTCCATTTGGATTGTATATGATTGGAGTGTTATAATGAGGTACTTTGCTATCGATAATGACCAGTTAGATGCTCTCGTATCTTGTGGATAAGAGCAACAGTAATGGCAAACACAAACTTTGAAGGAAAATGCTAGTCTTTTTTTGGGTGAAAGCATTTTCTTTTTCATAATGATCAATTCAAGTTAGTCGGTAGTTATACACAACGATGTTGGGGACTTGGGGACTTTGACACCTTTTCATTTTGTTAGAATCTCACCATCAATGTAGCTGGGTGAAAGAATTGTGGAAGGGTTTACGGTTTTAATTCAACATAAGACGGTTTAGTAATTTAGCAATATTTCCCCATTTCCCATATTGTTAGTTCCACCCATTTTTGTGGGACAAAAATACCACGTTTTTGTCCTACTCAATCCTGTCCTACCCCCGTCAAATGTTGTGTCAAACGTGAGATACCAAGTTATCAGCCTCTTCAATGGCTCTTTTCGAGAGTAATCTAATGGGATCCATAGAATCTCCGCTCATTAAACTTGATTGTGTTCATGTTGGGAAAGTGTACACATTCATTTCATAATCATGGACTCAGTTTCAATTGTGTTTATTTGTAACTTCTGTGCAGAAAGAATATCGAGTTAGAGAATAGTCCAATTGCAGAAAACACGAAGAACACAAGGGACAAAGCTGAGAAGAGAGTGTCTCGGATCCTAACCATACAAAAGACACCCGATCTAAGGCTTTTTGAAGTAAACCTCATGTATCTTTTGTTATTGTGTCATAACTTTGAAGCTCATTGTAATGCTAAAATGGATCATGTTGCATTTGATTATTATTATTATTATATGAACATAATAAGTTTGTACATTTTTGAAGGCAATTTTTAGTTTTTTTTACTATGTTTCTAAATTTATTTATATTCTTGTTGATGCCAATAAAGTTGCAAGACTTAACTACTTTTATAAAACCAATTTACTACTTTTTGGATTATGGATGGGCATTATTAGCATCTAAGATATACGATTTTTTAAAAACAATATCCAAAACACATTATTAGTAAAGTGGATCAAAGGCCTATAAAGCGCATAACCAAAAGGTTTAAAAACAATATCCAAAACACAGTACAATTTTTTAAAACACAACTTCAACAATCAATGCCAAGTTTGTATTGTCAAACGAATTCAATTCATGGTTTACCTTATTATTTGTTTTTCAATTCTTGGTTTTCTCTCCCTTCGCAAGACATACGATTCGTAGTCCCAAGATGCGAGACTTTATATTTGTGGTTAACTTCTCGATGTGCTTTCAAAATACATATATTACATAAAGTACTTCTTCATTGGATTGATATGATCTTATTAGATTTGAACTGTAATAGAATTTGTGATCAGTCGGTGGTAATTGGAACCATAACTCCTGTCTATTCAAAATGCTTACCGATGTAAATATTTCCATACCGGATAAAATATCTTAAATTATCGATTATAGATTGACACTGTTATAATATCATCATGCATAACATTTACCTTAAAGATTTAAAATGCTTAAATGGACATAATCTAATCATTATTGTAAATGTGAAAATGGGGTGTTACATACGTTTTTCGATAGTATGGGTTAAGGGTTTCCAAAATCACGGGTGTTAAAGGTTCAGAACGGATGTGATCAGCGGTGGTTCAAATTGGATGTGGTGGGTGGTGGATCAGATCAATGGTGGTGGGCGGTAGTTCAGATATATGGTGATGGGCGGTGGTTCAGATCGGTGGTGGTCGACGGTGGTTCATATCGGCAGTGGTCGGCGGTGGTTTAGATTAAAAGTAGTTCAAATCATCGTTGGTCGCTGGTGGATTAGATCGGCGGTGGTTCAGATCAGTAGTAGTCGGCGGTGGTTCAGATCGACGGTAATCTACAGTGGTTCAGATTGGCGGTGGTCGACGGTGGTCAGTGGTGGTTTGGAGAAGGATCCGATGGAGGCGTGGTTTAATCAGATAGATTTTATGTGATTATGTTATATTGGATTAAGGACATTTGTGGTATTATGAAAATAAAAGAATTCCATTCCATAAAAATACTTTGTAGTTGCTAAGGTATGTTAAATTTCCTAATTTGTGGAATTTGATGAAATTTAGAGATTTCTTCCGTGAAAAAGAACGAACCAAACAAAGTAATGTAATTTGGTCAATGAAATTCAACATTCCAATTTCATTAGATTCATTTAAAATCTGCGAACCAAACGCCACATAAGAGCATCTCCAACACCTATACTATAACTTTTCTAAATTAGAGTATTAAAAATCAAAATCTTTAAAAAATATTACATCAAACCTCTATTTTAACAATTATAGTATTAATTATATTATTAAATATTCAATACATTTAATAAAATATTATTTTCTCTTTTCTAAACATTTATTTTCAATACAACTATTGGTGGGAAATAAATAACATATCATTTCTCTTTCTTATATAGACTTTTTGAGATTTATCCAAATTTAGAGATTTTTCATCTCATCTTTCGTCTTTTCTTTATTTTAGCATAGCCGTTGATGTAAAAAAATATTAAATCTTTAAAATTTCTATTTTAGCATAGCTTTGGAGATGCTCTAAGATCATCTTCAACATGTTCTTTATAATTTCTTTAAAATAGAGAAAATTTAAAATCTTTAAAAAAACTTTAACACAAATTATATTATTATAATATTATTTAATTTATCATCCCAATACACTTTAAAAAACTTTGTATAAAATGATGAACTTCAATCTTATTGGTGAAATTGAATAAAATAATCATTTATCTCTTCAACTATCAAGTTTTAGAAAATTCTTTAAACTTGAAAAACTTTCAAGTTTTCTTTATTATAGAGAACAAGATAACAAAATTTTGGAGAAGTTTAGAGATAAAAACTCATTTTTTTTTCCTTTCTATTTTAGAGAATTGGAGATGCTCTAAAACGCTATAGATGAAAGAAAAAAAATATTTTAATTCTTTTCCAGCAATAAGATGTATTGAAATTAAATGTGTAAAAGTGAGAAATAATATTTTATTAATACATTTGATATTAGAATTGCTAAATAAAGTAGCTCTTGGATATAAACTTTTATAGATATTTTAATTTTTTATACTACATTATAATAAGGGTTGTGTTACGGTGAGAAGTTGAGTTAACGGTGAGAAATGGTTATCAACCGTTGGATGAGAAATAGACGAACATTACGATGAGATACACCAGATCAATGCTCTAAGCCGTAATTAATGAGAGAGCTTGAGATTAAAAGAGGTCAACGGTTCATATCCACTTCTCACCGTTAATTCAAGTTCTCGTAGTTCCTTTGTGATTATAATATAGTTGTATTATACTAATAATAAAATATAAATGCTTTTATTATTTTTATTTTTTTCAAAGCCAAGTGTCGGTAAATATGTAAAATTAACAATTTTTTTTTAATTTTTTAATTTTTTAATGAGGATGCATATATATGTGGTTTACCCTAAAGAAATCAGCCGTCACGCATTCTTCTTCTTTTTACCGTCTCTCCTTGGTCTCAATCTCACCAAATTTCTTTCTTCAAAAACTGTTACACCATCGCCGGCGACGCTGTTCATCTTCATATCCATTTGCTTTTGAGGTGCTTGAATCAACCTACCAATTTATGCCATGGAAGATGATGGAGCTTTCTCAGAGTTGTTTTCTTTTCACAAACCTAGGAAAAAAAAAGATCTCATGGCGCTGATCTTAACTTGATTGTTGGAATCGGTGGTCTCGGAATTATTTATAATCAGGTAAAATCTTATTCCTTTTAATCTATTTTTCAATTTTGTTCACATTCACAGTTAGGGCTCATATTGGAACTCCATATTATTGCTTTGTTTTACCCAAATTAGAATGACATTTGTAGGATTTATTACATATCATCACTAAGATTCAACATTGATTGGCATAATTGCATATCGATAGATACATACTAATGTTTGATTGATGATGAATCACACTCAGTTATATGTATACGGTTAAAAGTTGTGTTTTTAAGGCCATTTGGTTGTTTTTTTTTCTCTATGAATGGGTTAATAACGATAAAACTGAATTATTGTTTGTTGTAACGAATAAACCGTCTGTAAGCGACCATTTTACCCTTATTATGGGATTTAAAAAATAAAAAATCCTATTTCTTTTAGACATTTCATCGAACACCATCTTTGTGGTATTCATATTACCAACTTTAGTATTCATAATTCACAAGTTTGTCGCGATCTTGTATTTAAATTAATATATTATCAATCATTTACCAAGATGACAAAAAGCTTCAAGATGCAAGTACAAGGGCATTAAATTCCGATAAGTTTAAGTCAAAAAGGTGAAACGCAAAGTTAACTTATCAAGAAATCATGAATTCCTGTGAACTGCCAAGTATCAGTTAAAAATTTCACCAAACCGATGGTCGTTGCCACTATAAAGAGCCCAAGCAAGATAGGTTTAAGGGTTCTTCACAGCAGTTTCACAAGAGGAAACAACCTCGTTCAAGGCAACAAACTCCCTAAAGCTGCTTACAAACACAAACAACAGAGTAGCAAATCAAAGTAAC
The DNA here is from genome assembly GCA_023525745.1 of Arctium lappa. Lineage (NCBI taxonomy): Eukaryota > Viridiplantae > Streptophyta > Magnoliopsida > Asterales > Asteraceae > Arctium > Arctium lappa. Next base: position 14,818,657 of record CM042049.1, read on the forward strand.
ATGGCAGTAGTAGTAGTCTCATAGCTAGCAAACACAAACTCATAGCTCTTAAAGCATGAAATAATCGGGAGGGATTCTTATGTAGAGGAGCTCTCGAATCCCAACCCCAAACCACTAATCGCAACATTTTCCAATCCTTCCTTAATCCAAACCCGTCTGAAAAGTTAATGTTTACATTCCGCACCTACTTTCTAAATAGTCCTTTAACTTTGTGGTTCGCATACTATGTTATCAACGTAAGCATATTATTCCGTGATTGAATTTGCTTCCAACGTTAGTACTTATACTATAAAGTTGTTTTTTTCTGTTTAAATTGTTTTGGATGTTATGATGCCTTTGTCCGTAATTGATTTTGCATTGCATACAACATAGACACAAACACCTCACAGGCTATATCGACCTCCACCCGAACCCGAGGTTAGACCTTATTAAAAAACGAGAAATTCTATAAATAGTGAAAATTAGGTAGATTCTAGGACTTTAAAGCCATATGTTCAGATCCGTTGTCTTCTTTGTCTCTTATTTGTTGAGAATATGTTTAGATCTGTTTCTTCTTTGTTTTTTTTTTGTTCTTTGTTTCTTAATGCCGTGAATCAGTTGATATATTTTCTGTGAGCAATATATACATATATATACATCAATTCTCCCACCGTCCTATTTTCAATGTGTGTGTACACAGTGTCTAGTGGCATTATATATATTTTGTGTGTATATATATGTAGTATTTATGTAATTGCATATGTTGTATTTAGTCCAAAGCATAATATTTTTTCATGTATATATTGTTATGTTGTAACATCCACCCTCCTAAATATGCTTAAATGGTGATTCTAAATATGTATTATATGTTAAAACATGTTTTATGTGTTAATTATGTAAAAAGGAGAATTTGCTAAAATATTAAGTGTTATAGTGAGATATAAGTAGAGCCCATAGTTGGATTGATATGTAGGAGGTAAGATTGGTGCTAACACATCACAAATGACATAATTAGATGATGAGAGAGTTCAAAATACAAAGTGCATTGTTTAAATGGAAATCGGGTAGGTCACTAGAGTGCCGAAATGGGAAAATTCTACCCAAAACTTGAACGGATGATCCAAATTGAGTGAAACAAGTTGGAACACCCTAGATCAATATATTAAGAAGTGTTAGAAGTGACGGAACTTAAATAAAGCCAACCGTTTGGGAGTTATAGAAGTACGATGTTATAAGTGATAAATATCAACGTAAGATTGGAAAATGGACTTCTGGGTTGAATTAGAGGCTGAAATTTTATACTTAAGCTTCTTATACATTAATTAAGGGATCTGGAAAGTTTCGTGCCAATCGGAGTTGAAACGACCCAGATACGCATGAGGGACTAAATCTGCCAACAGTGGAAAAATATGTTGACTTTTTGACCAAAATAGTTCAAAAACGGGATTTTCACTCTTGTTTGATAAATTCCAGCCCCAAATCAGTCACACACACTCAAGGTGCGATTCTCACATAGTGTACTCATCCAAGCTCAAAATCAAGAAGATTCAACAAGATTTTGATGAAATTGAAAGATTAAACAAAGGTATAAACACTATCTTGAACCCATTTCATGATTTTTTTGGTGTTGATGGTGATTTAAGGAATCTAGGGTTTCATGTGGTTAGGATTTTTGGTATTTTCATGTTAAAAAAAATGGTTGTATAACATGATATTGATGCTAGATGATGATTAGTTTATGTTTTTTGATATTATCATGAAATTGGGGTTTATGATGGGTATGAATTTTAGTGATTAAGTATATTTCTTGTTAGAATATGGTAGTGTATCATGATTATGATGGTAATGATGAATGCATTCAAGTAATTTTACAAGCTTATGAACAAAATGTACAAATCTTAAAGCATATGGTACAACTCATAGGTAAAGGTTATGGAATGAGAAATTATGCAAGATTTCATGAAGTTTTGCTAGAAATAGTTAAAATATGATAGTTTATGATGAAAATATGAAATTAGGGGCATTTAGAGTTGAATTGGCTTTTGGAACATGTAAAAATGAAGATTTTCGAGTGGAATGACAATGTAAATACGCAGACTTTGAAAAATTGTATAAAATCACATAAAAATCGTAAAAGGGTGATTCCAGTGGCATTAGAAAGGTATAAATGTCTAGTTTATTTTATATGAAGACATTATAACCTAATTACAGGTTTAAGATGTGCTAAAAATGCATTTAGTACAGGGCTGTCAAGCTGAACTTTGACAGCTTGTAGCTGCTGTGTTGTAAAATTTATATAAAATCAAAGAAAATCCAATGGACATGAGGTCAGTGGCATATGAACGATAAAAGAGTCTATTTTATTTCTTGTATAGAAGTCAGAATGTAATTTTGAGTTTAAGATGGTTAAAAATGTGTTAGAACAGAGGGTTATACAGTAAAATTGGAATATAATGAGATAGTGTAATTATATACTTATGGAATTGAATATGTATACTCCAGGGAGTATAAGAGTATAATTGGAAGCTTTTGGAGTGCCATACATACTCGGACTACAGAGTTGGAACGACACATTCAGTTGGACCGTTTTGTGCACTGTGAGTTTATATGAAGTACATGTTTATGAGTACTTATATGTATATGCACTTTTGTTTGCATTAGTTGTGTTTCATGTTTTCATAATGTTTAACAAGTGTAAGTCCCTATGATTCCGATTGGTATTCGTATGATCTTTTTGCGATGTCGGTCGAGTCCGGATCCGCGACTGTTTTGTTGATCTCTTGGTAAACCGTGAATACGGGTACTACTTCGTGTAGTACGCTGGAAAGCGGTGTATGTCCACGTATCCCAGGGAGACGGAGGTTGGGTGTGGCATACCGGTCCGTTGTACTCACGTATCTCGTGTGTTAGGAGACGAGTGTGAGTACTATTCTGCACGTACCCAGTAGATGAAGGTGGGAGTGGTGCACTATTCTTGATATTTTATAATTGATTCATGATATGTTTACATGATACGGTACTTGATCCATGTGATAGGTGTTCGTATGGCACGATTGACATTTCGTTGTCGAGCTTGTCGATAAGAACGTATGTTGTTGTTGAACTTATTATGTATTGATTTTCTTGATATTGTTATGTAATGTGTATGAGTCTGGTAAGTCTTTTGGAATGTAATCATGGAATTCTCCGAGTTGTTGGTCTTCGATGTTATAATAGCTTTTCGTTTCGAGATTTCGTTTCATTCTTCAATGAATATAACTATATAAGGCATTATAACCATGTATTTTCATATAGAACTCACTAAGCTTTATAGCTTACCCGTTGTTGATTATTTTTTTTTTTCAGGAAAGAGGATTGTAGACAAAGGTAAAGATAAGGAATCTTAGTTCGGGTGTTGTTTCAAGCGTTGATTAAGATCTTTTGGGTATATTAGTACTTGCTTTTGGTGTGTTATATATAAATATGTAAATTTTCTATCGGGTAGATATGTCCCCGGTTGTTTGTAAGTAAACTTTAGGATTGTAAATCTTAACTTTTGGGTTGGCTTATGTTTTGGAAAAATGGATAAAACGTAACAATTTAAAGTGGACATTTCGAAGTCTCGATTAAAAATTAACATCCCGTATTTTTGGTGGTTTTAAAATGATCACTTTTGGAGATTAAAATTGAGATTTGAGAGTTTTGAAAACCGTGATGTTACATATATGGTATCAGAGCAGTAGTTTAAGTGAACTAGGTATCAATAAGTGGTACTTAGACTTAAACTAGACATTGATGTTGTATAGTAAATAGGTAATGATTATACGGGATATGGACCACTAGGAAGGACCGAGGTTGGGTAGGGGACCAGGAATAGAATAATCTTTTATACTCTGCATATTATTATTAATATTATATATATATATATATATATATATATATATATATATATATATATATATATATATTTTCTTTCTTTTCAGTACGATGGCCGATGGTGACGCCGCCAGTCACACCCCACCAAATCCCGAAGTTGGAGAGAATGCTCCAAATCTTCCCTTGAATGACGATGAGATGCCATTGTCTCCTCGAGGTGAGCGATTGATGAGAAGGCTCACTACATTCATACAATAAACTATGGAACAACAGAAGTACGATGTTGAGAAACAAGTAACCGTTAAAGGAAAAGAAAAGGTCACATGCGACACGTCAAAGCCCAAAACCGACCGTGTATCGTTCAAAGTGTTCCGTAGCAGTGGTGCCACAGAATTCACCGGATTCGCTAATCCTGTTGTGGCAATTCAATGGTTGCAAAATACCGAAAAGGTGTTTCGGATCACACGGGTCTGGAACGAGGATAAAGTGAACTATGCGACTGCTATGTTCATCGATCGGGCTTTAATTTGGTGGAATGCTACATATGAATCTCTGAGCGAGGATGTGAGGGATAATATGACGTGGGAGTCGTTTAAGACACAATTTCATGCTCAATATTGCCCGGCAGATTTACAGAGAAGGTTAGAGAAGGAGTTCTTGGAGTTGAAACAGGGAAATTCGTCGGTGATCGAGTATGAAACACAGTTCAATCAGAAGGCACAGTTTGCCTTACGATTCTTGACATCGGAACGTGATCGAATTGATCATTTCATAGACGGACTGCGAAGGGAGATCAGAGACTTTGTTGCAAACCGTGATATCCCTGACTTTGACAGAGCCGTGGAATATGCTCGACGTCGCGAGTATGACTTGACGAGACGTGATGATGATCCGTTCCCCTCATCAAAAAGGCAACGTATTGAGAGAGCATCTTCAGTACCCGCTCACCGACAATCTCGTTTCCCCAACCTGAGGAGAACTCATTCTCAGACTACTTCACGAGCACCGTCACAGGCTTTTAGTCTACAGGTATATTTGTAAATTAAATATTTATTGATTATGAATTGTGAACTAAATGTGATCTTTTACAGCCCAACATGCCACGAGATTGTCGGAGATGTGGCAAGACACACCACGGTCGGTGTGATATTGACCGGTCTGTGGTCAAATGTTTCTGTTGTGGTGAGATGGACCACGTTCGTACAAATTGTCCTCACAGGGAAAGAGCATGTTATTCTTGTGGCATTTTAGGTCATCGACAGCGGGATTGCCCCCGTATGAAACGGGACGAAAGTAAAGCATCTGTACAACGACCCGTGACTATCGGTACTTTTGTTCAAAAGGAGGAGGTACCCAAAGCCAGAGCCCGTGCATTTCAGATTACTGCAGAAGAAGCTCGCGAAGAACCCGACGTTGTTACTGGTATTCTCTTGTTAAATTCTAGACCAGCACGTATTCTCTTTGATTCTGGTGCTACAAACTCGTTTGTTTCACATATGTACACTCGTTATTTGGAATCTGTGCCTACAAGACTTCATAAACCATTAACTGTTGACACGGCTAATGGTATCACTCTTATAGCTGACAAAGTGTATAGGGATGGTATTTTAGTATTAGACGATCACGAGTTCTCAGTTGATTTGATACCGATTGATATTCGCGGCTTCGATGTTGTGATTGGGATGGATTGGCTAGCAAGGAACCGTGCTGATATTATTTGCTCTTTGCGGATGATTCGGATACCAATCGATGATGGGGGTTATTTATACGTTTACGGTGAACGACGAATTGGTGACATAAAAGTAATTTCTATGTTAAAGGCACGACGTTATTTATCTAAGGGATGTTCTGCTTTTCTGGCATATGTTCTAGATGCATCAAAGGAAGTGAAAAAGACAGTGAAAGATGTACCGATCGTATGCGAGTATCTAGATGTTTTCCCCGATGATTTGCCTGGGCTACCATCGGACATGCAAGTAGAGTTCCGGATCGATTTAGTACCTGGTGCCGCTCCTATCGCTAAGACGCCCTATCGTCTCGCACCGGCGGAAATGAAAGAAATGATGAGCCAGTTACAAGAATTGTTAGATAAGGGTTTCATCCGACCGAGCACTTTACCCTGGGGTGCTCCGGTATTATTCGTGAAGAAAAAAGATGGTTCCTTCCGGATGTGCATAGATTACCAGGAACTGAACAAGGTAACCATCAAGAATAAATACCCTTTGCCACGAATTGATGATCTATTTGATCAACTACATGGTGCAAGTTATTTCTCCAAGATCGATTTGAGATCAGGATATCATCAACTTAAGGTACGTGAGGAGGATGTGCCTAAGACAGCTTTCCGCACACGATATGGACATTATGAATTCCTTGTCATGCCATTTGGACTTACGAATGCACCTGCAGCATTCATGGATTTAATGAATCGAGTGTGTCGCCTGATGATCGATAAGTCCGTTATTGTCTTTATTGATGATATCTTGGTATATTCTAAGACCGAGGCCGATCATGCCGTGCACCTTAGAGAGATGTTGGAGTTGCTGAGAAATGAACGATTATATGCCAAGTTCTCGAAATGTGATTTCTGGCTCCGTCAGGTACAATTCTTGGGGCATACGATATCTTGCGATGGTGTTTCCGTGGATCCATCGAAGATTGAGGCAATACAGAAATGGGAACAACCTAAGAATGCCTCAGAAGTACGTAGTTTTCTCGGCTTGGCGGGTTACTATCGACGATTCATAAGGGATTTCTCGAAAATCGCCGTACCCTTCACTTCTCTCACCCGCAAGGATGTGAAATTTGTTTGGACCGAGGCCCAGGAAAATGCATTCCAGACTTTAAAAGACTGTTTGACGCATGCACCGGTACTTGCCTTACCTGAAGGCAGTAATGATTTCATAGTATACAGCGACGCGTCAAAGCTAGGATTGGGTTGTGTATTGATGCAACGGGGCAAGGTAATCGCATATGCCTCACGACAGCTAAAATGAATATGAGAAAAACTATCCAACTCATGATCTTGAGCTAGCAGCGGTTGTCTTTGCTTTGAAACTCTGGCGTCATTATCTGTATGGCACGAAATGCCAATTGTATACTGATCACAAGAGTTTGAAATATCTTTTTGATCAACAAACCTTGAATATGCGTCTGCAACGGGCCATGGAGTTGATTAAAGATTACGACTGTGAGATACTCTACCATCCGGGTAAAGCTAACGTAGTGGCGGATTCGTTAAGTAGGAAGGCGTATATCGGATCTATGTGTTACGCTATCACTCATACGTCGGTGGAGTCTACTCTTATCAATGACTTACAGAGATGGCAGACTGAGGCTTTGAAGCCGGAACATGTCAAGTCTGAACGCATGGTGGGTTATTTAGATTCTCTAACTGTCGATAACCGCGGAATTAAAGTCTTCAAGACCCGAATCTGGGTACCGAGACTTGGAGGCTTACGAGAGATTATCTTGAAGGAGGCGCATAAGTCAAGATTATCCATTCATCCAGGAAGTACAAAGATGTACCACGATTTACGTATCGATTATTGGTGGCCGGGAATGAAAGTTGATATCTGTCGTTACGTTGAAAAGTGTGTCACATGTTTGCAGGTAAAGGTCGAACATCAGAAGCCATACGGAAGTTTACAGCCACTCGATATACCTGTATGGAAATGGGAAGAATTGACTATGGATTTGGTAACAAAACTACCAAAAACCCCACGACAGAACGATAGCATTTGGGTCATTGTGGACCGACTGACAAAGAGCGCACATTTTCTTCCTGTTCGGGAATCATATACAATGGATCGATGGGTACAACTTTATATTAACGAGATTATTGCTCGTCATGGCGTACCATTAAAGGTAATCTCAGATCGTGATTCACGTTTCACATCTAAATTTTGGTCCGGTTTACAGAGGGAATTGGGAACGCGAGTTGCATTCAGTACCGCGTATCATCCACAGACCGACGGACAGTCAGAGCTTACGATCCAAACACTCGAAGATATGTTACGAGCTTGCGTACTTGAGTTTGGTGGAAGTTGGGATACTCACTTGCCCTTGGTTGAATTCTCATACAATAACAGCTATCACTCGACGATCCGAATGGCTCCTTTCGAGGCTCTGTATGGACGTAAGTGTCGTACGCCTCTTTGTTGGCGGGAAATGGGAGAGAAAACTCTAGCTGGTCCAGAATTAGTACAAATCACTCATGACAAAATTCTGATTATACGAGAAAGGATGAAAGCAGCACAAGACCGACAGAAATCCTATGCTGATCGACGCCGGAGACCAATTGAATTCTCTGTTGGTGATATGGTTATGCTTAAAGTCTCCCCATGGAAAGGTGTTTTACGATTTAAAAAGCACGGTAAACTCAGTCCTCGTTTCATCGGACCATTCAAGATATTGGAGCGTGTTGGAAAGCAAGCATATCGGCTTGAGCTGCCAGAAGAACTCACAGGTATCCATGATGTTTTTCATGTTGGTTATCTAAGGAAATGTCTCGGTAAACACGAGGAGGTGGTGCCATTAACAGAAGTCAAAGTAGACGAGAAACTGAGATATGTTGAAGAACCCGAGGCTATCATAAATGAACGAAAGGTGAATCTGCGCAACAAGGTTGTGGAATTGGTGTTGGTTAAGTGGAAGCATCATCGTGGGCCAAATCGGACTTGGGAAAATAAAGCAGAAATGATGGTGAAGTACCCGACCCTGTTCGAGCAATGTTGATTCCGAGGACGTAATCTTCAAAAGGAGGAGGTATTTGTAACATCCACCCTCCTAAATATGCTTAAATGATGATTCTAAATATGTATTATATGTTAAAACATGTTTTATGTGTTAATTATGTAAAAAGGAGAATTTGCTAAAATGTTAAGTGTTATAGTGAGATATAAGTAGAGCCCATAGTTGGATTGATATGTAGGAGGTAAGATTGGGTAGGAGTGAATCATATACTGAAAACTCTTCTGCAATCGATCGTAGCATACATTTTCATGGCTTCAAACTGCAAGTTATAGAAAGACTGAGCAGATAGATTGCATAAATTATTTCACCATTGTTGGTTGGAGATGATATAGTGGTGGTGGAAGCTAATTACATTTGTACGATCTCTAGAGAAATCGAGAAATTTGGAAACCGTTGCGGTTTTGGGTCGGTTTTTGAACGATCCAGCGACAAGATCGCAATTTTTAGCAAATGATTCCAAGGTATTGTCTGTAGGAATTAGGAAGATGATGACGATGACATTTGATCCAAATTCTTACAGTTTCAAATTGTTGGGTAAAAAAACTCATCAAAACAGAGAAATTTGTTTCTCAAATTTTCCCTGTTGTAGTAAATCGATTCCAAACAAAACAAAACTCAATGTAATAACTTGATTTCAAAGCAACCCATAGTGAAGTTGTTGGATTACGTTGAAAAATGAATGACACCAAAAAAAAATGAAAATGAAAATGTATCTTAAGTTGCCACAGAAGGCTCATACGGATGATACTTGTAACACCCGTAATTTCCCTAAAGATCGGTTTATGACCAGCCAAGGAAATCAGTCAGTGATCGACCGAGCGAAGAGGTCGGTGAGCGGTTTAGCATGAGAAGTGGGAAGAGACTCCAGTGACACGCGCGGCTTGGCCCGCGACTTCAAGGTCGCGGCCAAAGCCGCGGTAGTCATCTGGTCGATTTTAAACCAAGGTTCTAGGGTTTTCTCTCATTAGCCACCATATCTATTTTTCTCCTCTTCACTTGGCTATTTTGAGAGTTTTAATCTCAGTTTGGGAAGCATCCATGGTGGATTCTTCATAAGGGAGTATGCAAGTTCGATGTTTGGGGAGCTCGGGTTGAAGTGTTGGATTGGGTGTTCTCGGAAGTCTCTTTGTCTTCAAGGGTAAGTTTTCTTGTAATAAGTTATAAAATGCTCCCTTGATGGTTTCTTAGTGTTTGGTTTCTCAAATCTCGGATTTGGTAAGTTTTGGAGAAAATTAGGGTTTTGATCTCGTTTGGGGTTTTGGTATATTGTTTGGGGGAAATGTTTCTAAATGGTTATTTATGGGTTGGAATATTGGATCTAGGTTTTGGAAGTTTCCGGCTTGAGGATTCGAGCGGTTTTCAAAAGAGCTCGGTGTGTGAAACCTAGATTTAGCCAAAATCTAGCAAGGTGAGTTCAAGTTGATTTGTGAAAACGGTGTACATGCCAAAATGGTTATTTTAAAGTGTTTTATACGAAATGGTTAACTGCTGATAAGTTTGGAATATTTTGAAGTAAATTATGTTTTACTTGGTTATTTGTCAAAGGGTGAGTATTTTGATAAGTTTTCATATTTGGTGAACTTCGGTTGTGTTAACCTCATAAAATGCTCATATTTGGTTTTTGAATGTTCTAACGAGTAAATAGCATGGTTTTCACATTCATGGTGATTTTGTACAAATGAAGTCTATTTCATGGTAAACTTATTTCGGGTACATTTGCATTCATAAACTTTTGGAAAACCTTTGGTCCCATTATGTGTTGAGTTTTGGGTTAATCATGTCTTTGAGGTATGTGTCTTCATAAACGTTGTTTAAAGACATTTCATTATTTGGGAAACCATTAATGGTTAGTCAAATGGATGTTGGGCATTTTAGCTTGGTGTTGACGTAAAAGGGTATTGAGGACATTTGTCCGAGTTTTTATAACTCGATTTAGAGTTCAAATTGGGATTTACGTCTTAATGCATTTTATTGCATACTCATAATTACAGACTCGAGTGCGTTGTCATTCCTGGATAGTCGTGTAATCTTAGACTGTGTTGCATTGGATCCATAGGCACATGAGTCAATCTTATTTGATGGTCATTTGGGTGGTACGGGGTTGGACTCCGGGACACACGTTTTATGACCTTGTCCGTTCAAGGAGTACACTTGGAGGACTGAGTCCGGGTGGTGCTATCGTGGCGGGAGTAGCCATTGGATGGGCGTTTTGGACCTCCGCCAGGTGGGGCAATGCCTTGGTTGTATCCCCCTTGGGCCGGGCCTTGGAGCGGTATTCTCGTTGTTATATCGCTAAGGTCAGTTGACTCTTTGGGTGTAGCTTGAAGGGAGTCGTAGGGACACTTGGTCTTGTGTGTCGTGAAGTGTCATACGATTAACGTTGTATGAGTGGCATACTTTTGTGTTCCTCCACTCTCAATGGATACGGGAAGCCCCCGTCGTTAGCCCGTCGTATATTGGATATTTAATTGTCCATGTTTTAATATTGGGATTTCATTCTACTTTATGGTCGCGTGAGTATTAAATTGGGTTACATGTTTTCAATGACGTACCATAGTATTTAAGAATCGTTTTCCTTTATTTATGGGCCGAGTATTATGTCCTGCCTGTGTTTTGGGTGTTTTGGGATATGAGGTTTTGTGTACAATTTCATAGTTGGAATATCGAACTATGATCCCATTTTGGGTGAGTTCCGGATTGCATCATTTTACATGAAGGGTGTGTTTGGGAGCATTATCTTTAAAAGTGCATGTTGTGGGAAAAATGTGTCGTTTCCATTTTAAAGTATATTATTTCGAAAGATCTCGCTTTAAACTGATTTCCTGTCTTTTAAAGATATATTCACTCATGTTAAAACTCTTGAGCTCACTAGGCGTTAAGCCTAACATTTTTATTTGTCGGCATGTGCATCAGGTTCCTAGCAGGGGTTCGGTTCTAGCGGTGCTATGAAGAGTTGAGTCTTAGCCTCCAAGAGTGAGTAGTCGGCGAAGCCTTCCGCAGGACGGAATTAGTATATGGTATTGGGTTTAGTAACACCCGTCCTTTTCATAGAATGTATGTATAGGATGAATGGGAGCTTTGAGGTTGTTGCTCAATTTATGTTTGTAGTTCGAGGTATCTATTGATATATTTAGAAAATTTTAATAAGTTGCTATCTTCAGAATTAAGGGTGTTACAACTATGATGCGGCCTGTGGGGTACATTGAGCAAAGAAGTTAGACAAATCAAAATAAGAACAATTAGGGACAGGGCGTCAGAGAGAAAAGGGGGAGGGAAAGAAAGGGGGCGGTGGTGAGTGGCCGAAGTTAGGGAGGAGGGAGCGTAGCAGGGACTTTCTCCAGCGACGAGGAATTGTAGTCTTTCTCTCTCACACACACTATATATTATTTTTATATTTTTAAAGTATGAAAAGAACTATATTACTCTTGATTTAATGAATCATTAATTAGTGGAGTTAGAATAATGTAACACCCTTAAATCTGGAAATAGTAACTTATTAAAATTTACTAAATACATCAATAAATAAATCATCTTCAACCACAAATTATGACTTAACCTCAATACAACCATTCATTCTATACACAAGTCTATGATAAGGACGGGTGCTACTAAAACCCCATAATAGTTACTATCTCCAACGTTGCGGAAGACTTCACCAACTACTTACATTTGCACAAGCTAAGGCTCGACTCTTCATGGGATTGCTAGGACCAACTCCCAACCTTGAAACATGATGCACATGCCGGCAAATAAAAAGGTTAGACTTAACGCCTAGTGAGCTCAAGAGTTTTCATCATATATAAAATAATCGTTTAAAAGAAAGAATGCGGTTAAAAGTTATAGTCCTTCAATATGATACGTCTTACATGTGAAAACGACTCATTTTCAACAATATGCATTTTAGGTAAAGAACACCAATTAAAACGTTTTCCAAGCCAACTACTTCAAGGATAATGATAAAAGCGTAAGTATAAACTGAACTCTCCATTTATGAAGATACGGTTAAACCTTATATCCCAAAACACCCCAAAACACCCCAAAACACGGGTGGGGGATAATACTCAACCCATAAATCAAGGGTAAAACCCAATTATACAAAACGTCACCGAAAACTTGGATAATAAAACTCAATACCCAAAAACAACACCTTTCGGTGACGGGGGATTCCCGATTCCATAAAATGTGGCGGTCCACAAAGTAAGCCCATTTTATGTTGTTATGACTAGTCATATAAACAAAAGTACACGCAAGAGATGTCAGGCTCAGTAGCTTTAAACGTACACCCACGGAAACTCGAGTTTAACCCCGTCGGGTTCCTATGTCGAGCCCCTCATCTAATAGCGTAATACTTGAGCACGAAGGACTTATACCGCAACCCGGTACCTTAACATGCAACACGAAGGACTTACATCGCACCCGATACCTAACGAGCTTCATCCAAAATTGCCAACAAGGCTCGAAGTCGAGCTACCAAAACTGGACAATTGTCCAAAATCCCATCAAAATACAATGCCAAGCCATAGGCTTAGCAATCCAATTGACTCGTTGATAAATGCAAACAAAAGTACGATAAAACGCACTCGACCAAAGGATATGCCAACACAACGACCAACAGTAAGATTAGTTCAAAACTCAACCTTAGTTGAGACAACCTATTTTCCAAATGAACTTCTAACACAAAATATGCATCTTCCAAATTTAACTGCTGATAAGAATGAAAATCATAAAATGAGACTATAATCATTCTTTCAAGTACCTCACATAAGTGTGCAACTAATACTTTACAAAACGTTCCATTTCGTGAATGATGCATAAAACCCGACAAACATTTAAAAGCGTATTTCTTTGATCAAAGATCTATTTATGCAATAAGACCTCAAAACACATTTATTTGTAACACATTTATCAAAATGCCCCAAAATCCCAAATGTGGGTATTATATAAATTTTGTAAAGTTAAATACTTCCAAAAATCAAAGATGAGCAAATAACCCAACATTTGACCATTTCATGTAGAACACATAAACACTTTAAAATAGACATTTTGGCATGTACAACGTTTTCACAAATCAACTTGAACTCACCTTGCTAGATTTAGGCTAAATCTAGATTTTACCCAACGAGCTCCTTTTGAAGGCCGCTTGAATTCTCAAGCCGAGAACTTCCAAAACCTAGATCCATACAATCCAAACCATTTAGAAACATTCCCCAAACATTATACACCGAAATCCCTAAACGAGATTAAAACCCTAATTTCTCCAAAATCATCAAATCCGAGATTTGAGATACCAAACACTAAGAAACCATCAATGGAGCATTTATAACCTTAATTCAAGAAAACTTACCCTTGAAGACAAAGAGGCTTCCGAGAACACCCAATCCAACATTTCAACCCGAGCTCCCAACCGTTGAACTTGATGAGGAAGGTGAAGATGAAGGTTTTGTGGTTCAAGCTCCCAACTAGCTAGATGATTGAGAATCATGAGGTTTGGGGAGAGAAAAACCCCCCAAAATAGGTTAGGGTTCGGTTTTGGTGTTTGGGAGAGAAAAGGGAAGAAGATAGAAGTGAGAGTGAGGGAAATGGTTGAGAATCGCGACTCTTAAAAGACCTGGGGGCCGACCGCGATTGTGCCCGGCGATTGTGCCAGGGCACTATCGCCCAGAGTGCACTGAGGCTCGATTCTTCCCATTTTCCGCACAGACCACTCATGACGCGATTGGCTTTCACAGACCGGAATTTACGGGTGTTACAAATAAGGGACCTAATCCGCAACATAAGTGAAACCATAATGATTGTATCGGTAATTATTTCATTTGGGGTACCCAATCCAAAATTCTATATAACCACAAGGACGGAATTTGTAATTTACTCTTAAAAAATGTTCAATAACTTAATCACTCAAAGTCGAAAATTCTACCAAGTTTTTGTAGACTATTTCCAACAATTAAAGCATCTCCAGTAATTATGTTAAAATAGAAAATTTTGAAGATTTAGAAACTTTTTGCTCCAACAACTATGTTAAATGGTACGGTGAGCAAAGGCGAGTACCCACCCTAAATTCTCGGAATCGGAACCGACGGTTCCTGGAATAAAAGAACCGGAACCGGAACCGGTTACACCGGTTCTTTATATTTGGGAACCAGTCCCGGAACCGCCGGTTCCGGTTCCAGTACCGGGTACCCGCTACCTAATTTATAATTTTTTTTACCATTCATATTATAAAAAAATTGTATATTAACATATTACAAAGGCCCAACGTAAAAAAATAAATACCACAAACGTGAAAACCAATACTATAAAAACTAATAAATCCTACAAACGATGCTTACAAAACAAATTAATATTATAAACGATGCTTCCAAAACACCTCACATCATTTAAATTAGTTGATTATATTAAATACTACAAACGGTGTTTCCCTAAAAGGTAGTTTATTAATTTTTTATAAATAAATAAAATATATTTTATTATAAAATTAGCGGGTACCCATCGGTTCCGGTTCTGGGTACCCAGCGGGACCGGGTACCTGCTCCCGACGGGTACCAGTGGGTAATGGTTCCAAAAAAAATGAGAACCGGAACCGGTCCCGATCGGTTCCATATTTTAGGAACCGGAACCAATCACATCGGTCCCGGTTCCAGAACCGACAGTTCCGAAGCGGTTCTGGTTCCAAATACGGATACTCGCTTCCGATGCTCACCCCTATTAAATGGTATGCTAAAATAAATATAAGATGAAAATCTTCAAATTTCGAGAAATATCTAAGAGCATCTCTAACAACTATGCTATAAATTTTCTAAATTAAAGTATTAAAAATTAAAATCTCTAAAAAATATTATATCAAACTCCAACAAGTAATATATTTTAATAATATATTTATACTATAATTTTCTAAATCTTCAAAATCTTCAATATATTTAATAAAATATTATTTTCTCTTTCCTAAACATTTAGTTCCAATACATCTATTGATAGGAAATAAATAATACTATCATTTCTCTTTCTTATATAGACTTTTTGAGATTAATCCAAATTTTGAGATTTTTCATCTCATCCTTTGTCTTTTCTTTATTTTATCATAGCCGTTGATGTAAATAAAATATTAAATCTTTAAAATTTATATTTTAGCATAGCTTTGGAGATACTCTAAGATCATCTTCAACATGTTCTTTATAATTTCTTTAAAATAGAGAAAATTTAAAATCTTTAAAAAAACTTTAACACAAATTATATTATTATAATATTATTTAATTTATCATCCCAATACACTTTAAAAAACTGTGTATAAAATGATGAACTTCAATCTTATTGGTGAGATTAAATAAAGTAATCATTTATATTTTCAACCATCAAGTTTTAGAAAATTATTTGAACTTGGAAAACTTTCAAGTTTTCTTTATTATAGATAACAAGATAACAAAGCTTTTGGAGAAGTTTAGAGAATAAAAACTCATTTTTTTTTTCTATTTTAGAGAATTGGAGATGCTCTAAAACGCTATAGATGAGAGAAAAATATATTTTAATTCTTTTCCAGCAATAAAATGTATTTAAATCAAATGTGTATAAAATAAAATATATTTTAATTGCTAAATAAAGTAGCTGTTGGGTATAAACTTTTATAGATATTTTAATTTTTTATACTATAATAATGGTTGTGTTCCGGTGAGAAATTGAGTTAATGGTGAGAAGTGGTTGTCAACCGTTGGATGAGAAATAGACGAACATTACGATGAGATACACCAGATCAATGTTCTAAGCCATAATTAATGAGAGAGCTTGAGATTAAAAGAGGTCAACGATTCATATCCACTTCTCACTGTTAATTCAAGTTCTCATACGATCCTTTGTGATTATAATATAGTTGTATTATACTAATAATAAAATATAAATGCTTTTATTTATTTTTTACTATTTTTTTCAAAGCCAAGTGTCGGTAAAAATGTAAAATTAACATTTTTTTTTTAATAATGAAGAGAAGATGCATATATATGTGGTTTACCCTAAAGAAATCCGCCGTCATGCATTCTTCTTCTTCTTTTTACCGTGTCTCCTTCGTCTTCATTTTCACCCTTCAATTTCACCAAATTTCTTTCTTCAAAAACTGTTACACCATCGCCGGCGACGCTGTTCATCTTCATATCCATTTGCTTTTGAGGTGCTTGAATCAACCTACCAATTTATGCCATGGAAGATGATGGAGCTTTCTCAGAGTTGTTTTCTTTTCACAAACCTAGAAAAAAAAAGATAAGATCTCATGGCGCTGATCTTTAACTTGATTGTTGGAATCGGTGGTCTCGGAATTATTTATAATCAGGTTAAATCTTATTCCTTTTAATCTATTTTTCAATTTAGTTCACATTCACAGTTAGGGCTCATATTGGAACTCCATATTATTGCGTTGTTTTACCCGAATTAGAATGACATTTGTAGGATTGACTGGCATAGTTGCATATCGATACATACATACGAAGGTTATATGTATATGGTTAAAAACTAGTGATCGCCTTCTTGTTACAATTTTTATGATTCAAACTCTTCATAGTGGAAAAAGAAATTCATTACTAAAGAAGTTTGAATATTATTAATTTTTTAACTAAAAAATCCATATATATTCAGTCGATGTATTTTCCTTGTTTTTGCCTTTTGATGTTTAGCGTATGTGTTTCTCTTTTACCACACTTTTCACTAGCAGGGGTATTCAAGGAAACAATCGCTCTACTCTTTCGGGTAGAGGCCAAGTCTGCATAAAATCCTCCCAAAAAAAAAAAATCGTGGGACCCACCTCCGGGTCGGATATCTTAGGCTTGTTGGTTTTATAAATTTTGTTTGGTTTATGATTTCTTTTTTCGGACAACAGACACAGGTCACGTCATTTCCATCGCTAGCTTTTGGAGACAAAGATACACCGCCTACCTGTCCATATATTCAGATCAAAGAAAGATTATTTGGAAAAGGCAGGAGGTTTAGTCTTTTTCTTATACCTTAAATGTTTACATTCGCATCCTAAAATATTGAGAGTAAAACCAACGTATCGTCTTTGGTCGAAAAAGTAAAAACCTGTTCATATTTTTATTTTTATTTTGCAGGTGAACCCAGTTCCGCTGCTGCCATGTTTGACGCTGAACACCACCTGACTGCCACCTGACTGCGGAGGTATGATTCTTGAGTTTATAAATTTTTGGACAAAATGCATCAAAAAATAACGAATAACGAAGTTTGTCTTAGGACTTAGGGGCCGTTTACCCAAATGCTTACCCGGTAAGCGCTTACCAATAAAACTCGACATATTAACTTGTTTTACCAGGTAAGATTTTAATCATCATGATAGTATTTTTATACAACAATTTACCCGGTAAGTGCTTACCCGGGTAAGAGTTGTCACTCTCTCTTACCGGATAAGACTCTTCATCCTTATCCTCGCTCTTACCGGGTAAGATCCTATCCTCTTGTCATGTTCATCCGTTATGGTAAATTTCCCGGTAAACACTTACCGGTAAGCATTTTGTAAACGGTGCCTTAGTTTCTATTTATTGGAACGATAATTTTTCCCTCGATTAGAGTTTTACACATTTAAACTTTTCATATTTCGTACCAATTTTAAATGGTAAACAGGTTTCCGGTGACATCGGGTTCATTTTGATATGATGTTTTTTTGATGTAATTAAAATTACAATATCATTTAACAACTTGACATCCATGTTATTATTAATTACAAGATCTACGCTTACTAGTCAAAATGCATACGAAATAGGAAAAAATGAATGTTTATTGCACTGAATAGGAACTCGGGCAAACTTTTTTTTTTGAAGTATAAATATTTACATATGACAAATATTCACACACACTTTTCATCTTTGATGATGTTTGGGAGACTGGGCTCTACTGGGCCAAAGACCCTTTGGTAACTCGGCCAAACTTTGCATTCCGATGCGTTTTGGCCTAAATTTTTCGTTCAACTGCATTTTTTAATCAAATTATATCATGATAGGTGACAAGGAATTCACACAAGCGAAATCGGGAATTTGAAGAGCCGATCAACGAGGATATAATTCGCTATGGCGTTTGTATGCAGCTTGATCAAGATGGCCGGGGCATATTCTTAGCTCCCTTCTGGAACAACCAACACTTGACTCACTCGGTACATTCGCGACCTTGACTCGCGAGAGTGACAGTGTCACTCTCGCATGGCACTATCGCCCGAGAAAACCCACTCTCGGTACAATTCTGGCGATTGTGCCTCGCGAGAGTGACATATGTCACAATCGCGCGGGCACTATCACGCCCCTACACCAACTCTCGGTACATTCTTCGTGGTTGTGCTCCGCGAGAGTGACCTCTGTCACATTCGCGGGCACAATCGCACGACCCGTACCGAAGCCCGAAATGGACCGTTTTCAACCCGAACGTTCCCACTCTCAACGCTACACTATATACTAGGGTAAAATGCCAAATTAGAGACTTACCGAAAACACGGGTGTTACAGTGTGGACGCACCTTTTTGGGAAGACGTTGATTGGATTTATAACACCCCTTTTGTAATCTGTTTCAATTTTAGGAATTAGATTAGTTGGTTGTTTATTTCCGTTGAATTACAACTGTAATTAAACAGGTTTGATTATATTTCCCCATTTTTGGGAGGCTCTTGCTACGGCAATGTTGGTATACCATATGTTCGTTTTTAGATTTTGTTATCCCTATTTTTAGGGTGTTACATCATGTCCATATCCTATGTTCATATTATGCATAATGATACATGAAGTGATTAGTTTGTGTTGTTTAATATGTAATAGTTTATGTTGTTTGACTCGTATTTTTAATTTATTTATTAGTTTATGTTATTTAATTTTGAATGTTATGTATTTTTAATTTGTTGTGAAATTATATTTTGTCAATTTTCTTTAACAATGTTTTTTATAATTCAATTCAAAATAAATGTTAAAAAAACTAATAGTATTAAAATTCATTAGAAAAAAGTACAAAAAGAAAAAGAAAAAAACACAAACGATAAAAGTGGGCTCATCCCAATTTTGCCATGTGAACTAGGGATGGCAACAGGGAGGGGATGGGGCGGATTATATAATCCCGACCCCGATTTCCTATGCTGTAATGGTCCTCGATCCCCGGCGACTATGGGGAATGAAATCCCATCCCCGATTATATGATGGTCAAAACACCGTTCCCGACACCGTCCACGGTCCTTGACCCAGGTAAAATTCTTGTGTTTTTTGCACATTTATATTTCTTTAATTCTGAAACTAAACATTTGGTAATCTAAAAAGAAAACCCCAAAAAAAGTCGTACAATGTGTTCTTGAATTCTCATCAACAAAAACATAAACATAAATACATATATTTCCAGATAAGAAATTAAAAAGACTTAGGTGTCGTTTGTTTTTTAAGAGGTATAAAGTCTGAAATCTTATTTTAGTTATGATTAATAAGAGGTGGTGTGTAAAAAAGTCTGAACGATTCAGACTTAAGAGTCATTAAGAGATTAAAAAAAAAAAACAACCCCTTAGTAACTATCAAGAAGCCAGATTGAGTAGATTACATGTTTCTTGGATAAAAAGAAATTATTATTGAAGAAGGGAAGCTGGAAAACTGAAATTCTTAAAGATAAGTGTTTACATACAGATGAATCTTGAAGTTTGGAACAATTTAGAACCCAGTTTTTTGTTGTTTGAAGATGAACAAGAAACAAAAAAAAATGTTAAAAAGAAAAAAAAAAGTTTTAGCAGCTGGGCCAAAAACTCTAATTGTCAGGGATTAGTCGTATGGCCCAGGATACCCTTTCCAAAAAAAGAAAAGTAGATTTTTTGCTTACTAGTAATGGAGAAAATGGGTTTCCTGAGAGATTTGTGGCCTTGAATGATGGCGCAATTTGAGGGAAGAGTGAAGTGAAGAAAAACCGGTAGACTGGAAGGTGGAAGCCTAGAAGGTGCGACGGCGGAGGTTGTGGTCTCACGTCTTTGGTCTCCATGGCGGAGGTTGTGCCCCATGGGGACAATAGCTATGGGGTTGTAGATCGACTGCAACGATGGATTGGAAGGTGGCGAACGACGATGGTCTCTGGTCTAGAAGAAGTAGATCGAGTGACGGAGTGAACCTAATTTTAGAAAAGTAAAACCTAATTTGGAATATAAATAAATTAATAAATTATTTATAATTAATAAATAAATTTTAATATATAGTTAATAACGCTAACCCGTCCCGGCTCCATCCTCGGACCCAGGACCCGGTTTAGCTTCAAATCCCTAGCCCTGATCGGGTCAGGTCGGATTGAGACAAATCACCCCACACTATATTTGGCGTTCCCTTTCTATCAGTTTTAATGGCCAACAAAACTTTTGAAGGTCCTAAGAACCATGCGAAATAGGTTTTCTTGGTAAAAGATAATCATGTTCTCAATTAGTGGGAAGCCTTGCTAGAAGAATTCTTTAACTTTATTCTATAAATGGAAAGAAACATTAAACCATGCAAATTAAAGACTCCTCAACAATAGTGATTCACCAATATTTAGGGCTTACATTGGATAAGGGTAAACTCGTTATCCGTTATGTTTCGACCCGTTGGATAAGTGTATGGATAAAGAAAATTTTATCTATTTATCCACTTATCAATTACCCGTTTACCCGAAATTTTAGTGAGTAGGATATGGATAAACGGTTTTTCGTTATCCATTACCCGTTACGATATAATATATATGTATGTATAATTATATAAAACTAAATGTAAGTATATATACACATAATTATATTAAGTTAATTATTAATATTTTTTTTATAATGTTGTCCTATATTAACGTGTACTTTAATTTATTTTTTATATTTAACGAGTAAAAGATTTCATTTGATTAAATGAGAAACAAGACAGATTTAGAAAAATAAATAAAACAAAAAGTGTTAGTCTTATAATTTTCATATTGTTTTTAAAAATATTATACTATGATTAAATTTAGAGTAATAAAATGTTTACTACAACAAATTAGATATAAAAAAATAACTATATTTATGAACTTATATTTTACTTATATGTTTAAGGTTTAACAATATCAATTATTGTAGTCCAAAATGAAATTTTGTTTTACCATTTATCCATTACCCGTTTCGTTACCCGCAACTTTTAATGGGTAGGGTAGGATACAGATAAGAGTTTTATGAGATGGATAATTATTCGTTCCGTTATCCGCTATTTTAAATGGATTGGATAACGAATTAACCCTTACCCTACCCATACCCTACCCGTTGTCAGCCCTACCAATACTACGTTCTCTAATAGAGTTTCAATATGTCAACCGCCCAAAAACCAAGTACATAATAGTTCAATTTCAACGGGGAACAACCACAAAATAATAAAACCATGAGATGAGACGATAGCAAAAGTATAAAAATATGGATGTCAAATTAAAGAGAATAAAATGTCATTTTATGTAAATTTATTTGGTTCCAATTTTGGTTGTATTTAGCCAATTTTCGATAATAATAAAACAAAAAAAAAAGTAAACGGTTTTTATCATTTTATGTAAATTTATTTAGCCACCTTTTTAATCACGTTTGTTTGATCATCTCATCTTACAATATTGATTTATTCTCGTGTTTTCTTATTTTAGGTGTGTACACGTTTGAACCTCTACATACAGACAAATATATATATATATATATATATATATATATATATATATATATATATATATATAAACGACATTTCATTGATATCCACATTGATATGTTTTTTCATTTATTTTTTCGTAGTTTTTCGGTAAACGAGTAATAACTAGCATTAGAAGAGGCATTAGTGTTTCTTTGTTTCCCATTAAGATAACCAGCATTTGTGATACTTTGTTTACTTTTGAGACTTGTTTACCCTTGCTCTACTCCTTTGCAAATAAATGTAAGGGGTTGTTCGGTTGTGGCTTAATGGGTTGTATAGCCCATATGGCTTATTCGCTCAGCCATATATAGTTGTTCGGTTGTGGTTTATTCATTCAGATAATGGCTGAACCGGTCAGCCTAAAAATATGAGTCATTTACATTCAGCCACTATTTTTCCATTAATGCCCTTACCTTATCTTTATAGCTACCAGACCTTCAAACCCTTGAAACAATCCATGGAAAAGAACCCACCGAGAAGTCTCAACGAAAAAAAGATATCCTATCGTCTTTTATCTGTTTCACGTCTCCGATCAGTTCCACGCCGTCACCAATCAGTTTCACGCTGTCACCGATCAGTTCCAGGTCGTCTCTGATCTGTTCCAGCCATTGTCGATTTATTGTACGTCGTCTCCTATCTATTCCTGGTGGTCATCGATCTGTTGCAGGCCAACGCAGATCTATTCGATCCACTTACAGATCTGATTCCTTTTTTTTTTTTGGTTCCATGAAGATGTTTATGGCGGTTTTCAACGTGTTCTTTGAACTAAGAAGTTAAGAGAAACCATAGGATGGTGGTGTCTTACTTGTGGGAGCAATCAGTTGACCCATTTTCTGGAATGGGTGAAGATGACGAAAAGTGAAAATGATGATGGTTGAAGTTCATTTTCTGGTTTGTGTTTAGTCACCATTGTTGACATTGTTGACCGGATGAGAGTCTGGTAAAAATGTTGAAAATAAATTAATTCATCCAAAATTTTAAAGTGTGTTTTATAAATGCTTAAAAATATTCTCTTTTTCAGATTCAAACAATTATTTCATTTAATATAGCCTCAGGGGCAAAATGGTCATTTCTGATATTCAGACTGTTTATTCAGCACAAGAACCGAACAACAACTTATCTGTTAACACCCAGACAACTATATCCATACAGGTCTTAACAGAAAACGAACCGAACAACACCTAATTGTCAAATACTAGCTTCCATGAAGGTTGGCTTTTCAGATCACGACACATATTTGTAAAGTTGAAGGTTATTCTTGTCTGTTAACGCACAGATCTATTGGATTCAAGATCATCCAATCTGAAGATCCAATCTGAAGCTAATGCCGGAAAGTCGACTCTTAATATTAGTCTAAAGTCAGTTTGTAATAATTGTCAAAGTTATTTTTAGTATTTTATTATTATCCTAAATATCTAGATATTATAATTTAGATATTTAGTTAGTTATTATATTAGTTTAATTAGTTTAGATATTATTTAGTTTATTAGTTTTATATTGCAAGTTGGTTAAGGTTGTGTGTTTAGGAAGCTAAGGGATATATCAGATCGATCATACAATCACACACACACACAACACATATCGATCGACTGATAGAGAGAAAGAGCTTCAAGAGCATCAACCCTTGTAATCGATTGTTTGTAATCAAAACAGGTTGATAATCTATCTATCTTTGTTGTTTGATTATCTGGTAACGATCGTGTTCAATCACACGGACTCACAATTGGTATCAGAGCTTAAACCAGATCAAAATCAAACTTTTAAACTCTCAGTGTTCTTCATTTCTTCAACCTTCTGTGTCATTGATCAATCGTTCGAACTATGGTTGTTTTTGAAATCAAAGTGTTGTATTTTGTTGTAGTTGATAAGTTGATCAACTGGTCAAAGTTTGGTGCTATAAAACGTTTTCCAGGTTGGTCAATTTGGCAGTTACAGGGCCGATCTATCGAAGAAGAAACGATTTCGGTCGTAGAAGAATACCGGTCGAAAAGCTTACCGGTCGACCTCATAACCTTATCGGTCGACCCACCTTCCATCAATACCGGTTGGCCCTATTGACAGTTAAGCATTGTACCGGTCGAGAAAAGTGCACACACCATACCGGTCGGTCATCAACATACCGGTCGACCGATATCAACACCCAGGTCCGGTCGAAGAAATTCTTTCTTAGTACCGGTCACCAATTCAATACCGGTTGATATCTCTACAACGGTCCGGTTGAGAGCTGAAGTCCGGTCGCTCACCTCCAACACTGATCCGGTCGACCACCTTCCATTAATACCGGTCGACTAACACCTCACTACCGGTCAATCTCATATACCGGTCACACTAACCTTTGGTTCCGATCGAAGAAATTCAACATACCGGTCACAACTTCAATATCGGTCAAAGGCTTTGTACCGGTCGGGAAAAAGCAAGAAACCGGTCTACACTATTCAGTCCGATCGACCCACCTAATCTAGTCATGAATAGTGAACCCCAGTTGATCTATTTCACCAAGACCCCGGTCGCCAACTATTTAGGTTCGGTCGGGTTTTCAATCCGGTCCAACCACACAGGTGACTACTGTTCAACCCCGGTCGCAAAGCAAGACACCGGTCATTACAGCATACCGGTCAACACATAACCGGTCGAACCATCTCCGGTCGCTCACATTACTGGTCGCAACATATTACCGGTCGAACTCACTTTGTGCCATACACATCTCACGCAAACTTCAGTTTGCGCGACCTTCGACTAGCGCAAATCTCATTTCGTGCGACTCTCTACTAACGCAAATCCCTGTTTTGCGCCAACCACATCTAGCGCAAACTCTATTTCGCGCCAACCTTCACTCGCGCAAACCTCAATTCGCGCCACTCAAGTCTAGCGCAAACCTCCAATTCGCGCGACCCGCCTCTCGCACAAAGTCCAATTTTGCGCCAGCTTCTTCAAACGCAAAACTTCTTTTTGCGCCAGTACCTGGACTTATGCCACCAGTTCTGGAGACTCGTACGGAGGGAACTGTGGTTACTGAGTTTGAACTTAATTATCATGAGGTAGAAGGTGATAACCTCAAAAGAGCAAAAGGTGACAGATTAGCTAAGTCATACATTCTTCAAGGCATTCCAAATGATATTTATGTGAAGATAGACAGCTATAAAGCCTCTGGTAAACAGATGTGGGATCAGCTAGAGAAGATGATGTTGGGTTCAAAGGTTGGGAATCAGCTGAAAATATCCAACTGCCTAAACAACTATGAAGAATTTAAAGGCAGAGTTGAAGAATCCCTTGAAGAAACCTATGACAGGTTTGTGACCTTGCTAAATGAACTAAGCAAGAATAAGGTCAACAAATCGCAAATAGAGCTGAATGTCAAGTTTCTTAGCATCCTCCAGCCTGAATGTAAGAGATTTGCCAGGAAGATGAAGCAGATCAAGGATCTAAACGAGATTCCACTTCATGAGGTGTATGAAACCCTCAGACAGAATGAAGAAGAGGTGGATGAAATACTGGATGAAAAGAGGCAGATTGGGAAGACAAGTGATGACTCAATTGCTCTTGTTGTGAAAAAGAAGAACAAGATGATTGTGTCTGAACCAGAATAAATTTAATGTGAACCAAACTCTGACTCGGATGACTGTGAACAACTGAAACAGGCTATGCTTATGTTGACTAAGGCCTTTCAAAAGAAGTTTTACAAGAAGCCAAGTTCTAACAGTCAGAGATATTCTTCTGGTCCAAGCAACTATGTTGAGGATTGAAGGTAAAAGAATAGAGGAAAGGAAGCCAGAAGAGAGAAGGTTTAAAGCTGAAGAATCTAGTCAGTCAGAACCTCCAAAATGCTACAACTGTGGCAGAATAGGACATTTTTGCAAGAGACTACCGAAGGCCCAAAATCAGAAACTCAGACTACTACAAAAACAAGATGCTTCTAGCCAAGCAACATGAAGCTGGAAAAGCATTATTGGCAGAAGATGAGTTCTGGCTAGATTAGTCAGATGAAGATGATGAGAATGATGAGACAGCCCACATGTGCTTAATGGGCAAGCAGGAATCAGACGTTGAAGCTGACTCCGATGATGAAGAAAAAGAGGTATTTGATTTAACTGATCTGATTTCTTAAATCAAATGCATATCATGATGACAAAACTCCAAGAATTAGAGTCGAAACTTAAACGCGAAAAGGGTGTTATCAATGACAAAAACCAGTCAATACAGAAACTTAGCAATGACCTTGCTGAGAAGAAAGTATTGATTGAGGTTTTACATAAAAACAATGACACCGGCGCCAAAGAAAAGACCATAATTCTTAAAGAGAATGCTGAAACAAAGACTAATTTAAGAAAGAGTGAGTTTGATTTCAGAGAGCTTACAAAATTGCGTTCTTCAATTTCCAAAGAAAACGAATCTTTACTTGCAAAATTAAAAGATTGGAAAAGAAGTTATACACAATGGGTCAAACAGAACAAACCATTCATCTGAACAAACCCAAAGAGGAAATAGAGAGTTGGGGACTCGGTTACGAGAACCCTCATTACCTTAAAAATGCTAAATCTGAAGTGCCTGCACTTTATGATTTTACATTTTTGAAACTAGCTCGAAGAATCCCTGAGCTTAAAACTTTCTGGACTGGACTGTCAAAAGAGGATGAAGCCAAGGAAACGGAAAAACGAAAGAACACATCTAATGTTCAACTTCCATTTCGTTATGTGAAGCTGAATAATAGTTATAATGATGATCCAATATATCAAAAGAAATCTCTTTCAAATGACTTCTTTCAAAGTTATTCTGTCAAAGAAATGGAGGCGAAGCCTATTAAAGGTAAAATTTACGTCCCTCCTCTCGTGTTGGAAAGTAAAATTTCTGAACTCGAGACATCTTTAACAGATGAAAGACT
Source organism: Arctium lappa (assembly GCA_023525745.1). NCBI lineage: Eukaryota > Viridiplantae > Streptophyta > Magnoliopsida > Asterales > Asteraceae > Arctium > Arctium lappa. The sequence continues at coordinate 14,845,774 of CM042049.1, forward strand.
TTTGATTGATATTGAACAAAAAGTTTTTTCAACTATACCTAAGAGTACTGTTCTTTCTAAATCATCAAAGGCTTCAAAATCTAATGACATGTTTGGTTCAACTGATGAAGGGTTTGACTTTCTAAATTCTGAGAGTGGTTTAGATGATTGTTTTGATCAATTTGATTTTAGTGCTAAGCTTCCTAACCATTCATCTTTTATTGTAAATTCCTTTGGATTAACCAGTAAATTTGAAAAAGGTCAAACATCAACGAAAGTTGATAAATCAGTCTCTGTGAAATCTAAGAATGCTAAAAGTAAGAAGAAATCTCAGCATTCACATAAACCGATCACTACTGGTAACCCAAAGAAGATGCATTCAGTTGTTTCTCAAAAGTCTAACTCACAAGTTTCAAATGTTTCAGATATAAGCCAGAAAAGGCAGGGAGTTAAGTCTGCATGGCAACCAAAACAGAAGCTTGACGAGACTTCAAAATCTTTTGATATTGTTAATTGTAATAAGACTACGACTAGTAACGATGTTATTGTGAATGTTGCTACTTCAAAACCTAATCTTGTTGTTTCTCACAAGAAATATTCAATGAAGCAATTATTCCAGTTACGTATGTCTGCTAGAAAGTATTCCAATTATGATAAACATGCTTATGCTTCTTGTCAAGATTCTGATGTGTGGTTTGGAACATGTCATGTGCATTCTTATAATTCTAATGCTTCATTTGATTCTCAAAAGAAAAGAGGACCCAATTTCAAATGGGTACCAAAATCTTATGCTAACACAGTTGGACCCAAATTCCAATGGGTACCAAAGGTTAAATCTGTGTTGCAGGAACCCAAAGTTTAAAGGGGAGCATAGAACAATGGTTCTTGAGTAAATCAGCTCAAGACCTGGACTTCAATGTCAACATAGGCTTTTGAACAAAACAGTTCAAAACCCGGACTTAAATGTCAAGATGATGGCTTCTAAGTATATCAGCTTAGAATCCATACTTCAAAGACCAATGGCTCTTGAATAAAACAGTTCAAGACCCGCACTTCAATGTTCTAAAATCTCTACTCATTAACTGTTATATTTTTGTTATATAAGTACCTAAATATTTTGTTTCGAAATCTCTTGTGCAGACTCGTCATATGTGGTACTTGGATAGCAGATGTTCCAAGCATATGACTGGACAGAAAGGGATGTTGACCAACTTTAAAGAGAAATATTGCGGAACAGTTAGATTCGGGAATGATCAGTTTTCACCAATTCTTGGATATGGTGATATGGTACACAACAAAGTCACGATCAATAAGGTGAGCTATGTTGAAGGTTTAGGACACAACCTGTTCAGTATAGGCCAGTTCTGTGACAAAGGCTTAGAGGTCAATTTCAAAGCCAAGAGATGTTCTGTTCGCACTGAAGAAGGCGATGAACTATTGGTAGGCACGAGAAAGGCCAACCTCTACACAATCAATTTGTCAAACGTCCAGACTGACAAGCAGGTTTGTTTACTCTCTAAAGCCTCGATGCAACAAAGTTGACTATGGCATCGACGGCTCTCTCACCTCAACTTTCGGTACATCAACAAGCTGGTCAGTGAAAAGCTAGTTAAAGGACTTCCAGGGCTGAAATATGAAAAGAACATCTCTGTGCAGCATGTGAAAAAGGCAAGATGAAGAGAGCTCCACATAAACCAAAGCCTGAACCAAGTACAAACGCTCCGTTAGAGTTGTTGCATATGGACTTATGCGGTCCGATGCGAACACAAAGTCTAGGCGGAAAGAAGTAAATACTAGTTATCGTGGACGATTACTCGCGATACACTTGGGTCAAGTTTTTACGTTCAAAAGATGAGATACCTGATGTTCTCATTACATTCCTAAAGACGACCAGGTAAATATGCAGAAACCGGTCAAGCTTCTAAGAACAGACAATGGCACAGAGTTCAAGAACAAAACAGTTCAAGAATATCTCGAATCAGTCGGGATATCACATCAGTACTCTGCTGCTCGCACGCCTCAACAGAATGGAGTGGTCGAAAGAAGAAATCGTACGCTAGTCGAGGCTGCTCGTACTATGCTAAGTGAATCTGACTTACCTCTATTTTTGTGGGCTGAAGCTGTATCGACTGTGTGCTACACTCAGAATCGATCCATGATACATCGCAGATTCAAGAAGACTCCTTATGCATTAATCAACAACAGAACACCGACAATCAAATATTTCCATATATTTGGGTGTAAGTGTTATGTTCTAAACGATAGAGAGAGTCTGAACAAGTTCAGTGCCAAGGCGGACGAAGGCATCTTCATTGGTTATTCTTCAACATCTACTGCATATCGTGTATATATGAAGAAGTCAAAGATAGTAATTGAAAGCGTCAACGTCACATTTGATGAAGAGATAGCTTCTGAACAACACAGTTCAGAACCTGTGATAACAGGAATACTAGCTTCTGGGCAACACAGTCCAGAACCTGTGTCTCAAGCAAACAAATCAGATGAAGCATCAACGTCTACTAATCATTTATCTGATTTAGATTTATTATTTGAACTATTTTATGATTAATTTCTTGGATCTAATGTAAAGAAATCTGTTGTGGTTGACAGGATGGAAGACTCAACACCTACTCATCCAACCAGTTCAGATAACTCAATTGAATCGGTGATTCAACAAGAAATTCCAGTTCAAATGCCGACTCCAACAGTTGAAGCTGTAACAAATAACGAAGAGACAGAAGTTGCTATATCAGTAGGATGTTCTGTACAGACTGATCTACAGACGGACCAAACTGTACCTGCTGAGCCTTCTGCACCCACTACTTCAACTGCAAACATTATTCCTCCTGAACAACCTGAAGAAGGTACAAGTGGATTTATAGACACTAATATTTATATATATTCATATAATCCACTCCCTCATGAACATAAATAGACCAAAGAGCACCCGATAAGCCAGATCATTGGTGATCTAACCAAACCGGTGCAAACTAGGTTAGCATCAATGAACATGTGTATGCATGAATCCTTTCTGAGCAAGATCGAGCCTACTCGCGTATCAAAGGCTCTTACCGATTCAGAATGGGTGACTGCGATGCAAGAAGAGTTGAATCAGTTCGACGCACTAGAAGTCTGGAGACTCGTACCCAAACCTCAAGGTAAAACCATTATAGGTACGAAATGGGTTTTCAAAATCAAGAAAGATGAAGATGGTACCGTTATCAGAAACAAAGCAAGACTTGTTGCCAAGGGATATAGGCAAGAGGAAGGAATAGACTACGACAAGACTTATGCTCCTGTGGCGCGTTTAGAGGCAATTCGAATGTTTTTGGCCTACCCAGCTCACAAGAACTTCACGGTCTTTCAAATGGACGTGAAGACAACATTTCTGAATGGAATTCTGAAAGAAGAAGTCTACGTCTCACAGCCAGAAGTTTTTGTCAATCAAGAGAAACCGAACCATGTCTACATTCTCGACAAAGCACTCTATGGACTGAAACAAGCTCCTCGCGCCTGGTATGAGGTATTATCTCAATTTTTAGTCAAGTCTGGTTTTACAAAAGGTACGGTAGATACCACTTTGTTTATTAAAAGAGAGAAAACCGATATCATTCTAATTCAAATCTATGTGGATGATATTATTTTTGGCTCTACAAATCCTAAGTACTGTAAGAATTTTTCAAACCTTATGGTGTCAAGATTTCAGATGAGTATGATGGGAGAGTTAACTTTCTTTCTCGGATTACAAGTCAAACAATTTTCATCGGGGATTTTTATCATTCAATCAAAATACATTCTTGATATTCTTCGGAAGTTCAAAATGGAAAATTCAAAACCGATTGGTACCCCAATGGCACCAGGTACTAAGATTGGCACCGATCCTTCTGGAAAGGCTGTTGATGTTAGGACATACAGAGAAATGATAGGTTCTTTAATGTATCTTACTTCTAGTAGGCCAGATATAATGTTCTCTACATGCTTATGTGCAAGATATCAGGCCAACCCCAAAGAATCCCATTTGTCTGTTGTAAAGCGAATTTTTAGGTATCTAAAGGGGACTGCAGATCTTGGTCTGTGGTATTCTAAAGATACTAGTTTTGAACTAACAGCTTATACAGATGCAGATCATGCTGATTGTATGTTAGACAGGAAGAGCACGTCTGGTCATATACAGTTCCTCGGTGATAAACTCGTAAGTTGGGCATCGAAGAAGCAACTTTGTGTATCAACCTCAATGGGCGAAACCGAATATGTAGTTGCTGCTAGCTGCTGTTCTCAGGTCTTGTGGATGCGAACGCAACTTCACGACTACGATTTTCACTTCGACAAGATTCCGATATACTGTGACTCAAAGAGCGCCATCGTAATAACAGTGAATCCTGTTCAGCACACCAAGACCAAACACATCGATGTCAGGTATCATTTTATAAAAGATAACGTCGAAAAAGGAACGATTGAACTTTTTTTTTGTAAAAACTGATTATCAGCTTGCAGATTTGTTTACCAAACCTTTAGACGAAAAGAGGTTTACCTTTCTTGTCTCTAAGCTTGGTATGCTAAATCTTAAGACATAATCCGTAGTTACCTATCAAAGTTTTCTAATTGTATACTTTTTCATCATTTCTTCATTCTTATTTCTGAATGATATATGCACTTCAAATATTCTGTTCATGATCCAAGGGGGAGTACAAGAAGAAATTGAAAGATGGTCAATATTAATTCAAGGAGAAGACTCACTAATTTCTGCATTTACCTTTTTAATGTCAAATTTTTGTGATGCATGATTTTAGGGGGAGTTTTAAAACTCAAAGGAGTTAGGATATGACTTCTGATTAATTCAAATCAGAACTCGTACTTTCAGTGTTTTACTGCTTTTTGTCTTTTAAATTCAATGTGAATAAAGTTACTTTGAATTTGACTTAAGACTTTTGCAGATTTTTGAGAAAAGCTTACATGATCATATCTTTATGACTTTAAGCTTAGCTTCATGAGATGTAAGATTGCACGTTAAGGTATAATTCTTTATCTTAATCTCATATATGTTTGAAAGAAGGATAACTTTCATTCATTAAAAACATGTTCTTAAATGTTCAAATCACTTTTCGATTCTCAAAAAGATTTTATAATTTGGAAGTGTAATTTTCAATGTTTTCTTAATTCAACTGAGCAACATATGCTACATAGGAAAACAAGGGATCATTGTGCTAGGACTTAACACAACTTCTATGGATACACGTTAACCAGTGCTTCCTACCCAAGAGGTTAATCCTTAGTGATTGAGTGAGAGAAGTCGAAAAGAAATGAGTGTGGATTGGGTGATGATTTAAACAGAAAAAGAGTGAGCTTAATGTTTAAAAGAAAGAGGGTGTGAGAACAGAGTTAAAAGAATATCAGAACTCTACACCAACTACTTTCTGAGCCGGGCAACCAAATTTCTAGTGTTTCACATTTCTTTGGTGAACATTATTGAAACAGGCAACTAGCCCATGCCAACTCTTGATTAACCCCACCAAATACTCATTTTCTTCTTAACAGAAAATGTTTCATTTTCAAAAGGGTAAGCAGCACATTTGCTATCTGATTTTCATTTGGAAAATCTGGATATTGAAAAGAAGGAAGTCTGCCCCACCTTCGCACTTCACTCATGCACATTGAGTATGTGTTTAACTTACTGTTGTCTCAGTGGTTTACACAAATTTTGAGCCTTATAAGCAATCATCAAGTGCTTAATTCTTTCTATCACTTGCACGAACACACAAGGAATTTGTTTCTTTGTCACAACGTTTATAGAAATTACCTTTGTGGTGTTTCGATGATTGAATGGAAGCCCTGGGGGAGTGAACATCAAAAAGCTCCTTCATCAGTGAGTTAGTGTTAATGACAGACATTTTAACTGATTCATTTGTTGATTCAGGTGTTACACGTCTATGTTGTCTGGATTTGCAAAGATCTGGATAAATATCTTTTGAATTGACGGATCAGAGGCTCAGTAAGAAAAACATTTCTTGACGACAAGATTTTGATGAAATCATTGTTATTTTCATCAAAAAGGGGGGAGAACAGGTACACAAGAAATGGGGAACAACACAAGTTTAGAGCAAGTATTCTGAAGACATGCTGAATTGAGAGAAATTTTCTTTGAAGATACTTTGCTACAACATTCTGAGCTAAATCTGGAGATTATTATATTCTGAAGAGAAAGAAGGAGATTGCATCTTCTGAGCTGAAAAAGAAGACTGAATTGCTAAATCTTTTTAGTAATGATCTTGATCCAAATGGGGAGATTGTTAGCGCACAGATCTATTGGATTCAAGATCATCCAATCTGAAGATCCAATCTGAAGCTAATGCCGGAAAGTCGACTCTTAATATTAGTCTAAAGTCAGTTTGTAATAATTGTCAAAGTTGTTTTTAGTATTTTATTATTATCCTAAATATCTAGATATTATAATTTAGATATTTAGTTAGTTATTATATTAGTTTAATTAGTTTAGATATTATTTAGTTTATTAGTTTTATATTGCAAGTTGGTTAAGGTTGTGTGTTTAGGAAGTTAAGGGATATATCAGATCGATCATACAATCACACACACACAACACATATCGATCGACCGATAGAGAGAAAAGAGAGAAAGAGCTTCAAGAACATCAACCCTTGTAATCGATTGTTTGTAATTAAAACAAGTTGGTAATCTATCTATCTTTGTTGTTTGATTATATGGTAACGATCGTGTTCAATCACACGGACTCACATTGTCTCTTTCCCAGTACTCTTTATCGATAAGTTGATTGATACTCTTCTTGATTTCAGCGTCACTAGGTTGCGCATTTAGGGGCGTTTGGTTCACAGAATGGAATTTGATGGAATTGGAATACATCGAAGGAATTTGACTTTGAAGGAATTGGAATGGAATTTGACCATGCGTTTGGTTAGTAGGAATTCAATTCTTTCACTTAAGCCAATGAATAAGAATTCCTTAAATCATGGAATTCAATGAAATTGGAAGAATTCCATCGCTTTCATTCCGTGAACCAAACATGAGTTTGGAATTTGATCAATGGAATTGGTTATTCCAATCACTACTAAACAAACAGGTTTTTCCGGCGGCCGTTTTCGGCGGATTTCCGGCGAAAATCATCCTGGTCAAACCTCGTTGACTTTCGCATTTCAAACCTCGGAATTAATTCCTTCAAATTCCTTCCAATTCCATGAACCAAACAACCCCTATTTGCAAAGGGGATAAGCTCTATAAAGCAACAAGACAAGCATCAAAGTGATGCTAGCCTATTGTCCTTCAAGTATTTTGTCGTTTGCACTTTTTGCGATATCCCCATGTAAACACACCGTTTTGTTTTTGTTGGCAAAGTTTCAATCCAAAAATAACTTCTTTCCCATTAATAATCACCAATTCACTATGAAGCATTCGTGTCTTAATTTTGGTGCACAAGATTACTCTCGTAAATATTTTTAGTAATTTGGAAATTTGGCTATCTCATAGCATATTCAGTTGTCCTATTGTATGAGACTCGCAATCACATATTTAGTTGTCCTCATAGCATATGGTAGGACAAAATGTAAATGTCGAAATGAAATAGTTAATGCATGAGGAATCAATGGCAAACCTTGAAGTGTAGTGTTAGATGCTTTATGCACTCCTTGACTAGATGTACATGAGTAATAACTTTATTGAACTTCATGATGCGTACAATGGAAACCTCAATGGCACATCGGCTTCTCTCAACATCCTCCACGACTTTCTTCCTCTTATCCAAATGTGGCAAAGGAATCTGATTGGTGTAAAGAAAACAAATCACACGATATATATATATATATAGGGAGAGATTCGTTTGATAAAAATGTTAAATATATGAGAAATAGAGAAGTAATCATAGGCTTTCATTCGGTCAATATCGGCTTTGACCGGTCAAATATTGCGTCTTTAATTGGTCAATAATTACGGCTTTGACCGGTCAAAAGTTGCGGCTATTCTAAAAATAGAAAAAATAGGACAATTTTGTATTTTTTACAAATACACTAGACGAGTTCATATATGAACCTGTATGATTCACATTTGAACTATAAGTGTAATTCATATATGGACTCTTTTAACTGATTCATATATGAACTAATTAACTATAGGTTCATATGTGAATCAGTTGAACTAATTAACAGATTCACATATGAACTAATTAAATGATTCATATATGAACGTATAGTTCATTTATGAATGACAAATGTTCATATATGAATCACTTAAAAGAGTTCATATGTGAATTACACATATATGAACATATAATCCATATATGAACTCGTCCCGCGTATTTTACGAAATTACCCATATATCTTCTATAGACCACACAAGGAATTATCCGATGCTTCACGGTCAAAGATGCAAATGTTGACCAGATAAAGGGTTAGGATCATTTATTTTTTTTCTTCATATTTTTAGCATTTCTCAAATGAATCTAATCCTATATCTATATATAGACATACATACATACATACACACATACATAGACATGATCTATAGACATACATACATACATACATACATACATACATACATACATACATACATACATACATACATACATACATAAACATGATCTATAGACATATATACACACATACATAGTTAGACATAAAAGATATAGATATATGTGCTATATACATGCATACAAACAATACATATGTATATATACAAACAATACATGATCTAGACATACATACACACACACACTTATATATATATATATATATATATATATATATATATATATATATTGTAACACCCTAAAAATTTGGTGCGATTTAAAACTTAAATTTTTGGCAATATGACGACTGTAAATTGGTGAAACCTGTAGTACAAAATCTGCCAAGGCATCCCAAAGTATCAACCCAAAGAGGGGAATAAAATATAAGGAATACAAGTTCACTAAGTGAGGCATAAAGTTACGACAACCTAAATAATCTAGATTTCCCTATCATATTACAATCGGGTGTCGCTATCCTCCACAAAATAGTGACTATACACCAAAAATGCCGGTCTCTAGATCTTTCAAAATGACCGCTCTCGATCGCTCGATCGACCACTCATTCCCGGAGATGCCCGCCACTAGAGTTTCCTGTCATATATGACAACCAAAGAAACAAGCGTTAGGCCAAGGCCCAGTGAGAACACATAAATGAAATTAGATCATAAAAAGAGATCACAATATGAGATCATTATAATTTTCACGGCGTTCTACCAATGCGCTCCACCTGACATTAATCAATATGCCACAAACAATATCATCAACGTAATTTATAATGCTTTCCCAAGTCATTTAATCTTGACTAGCATCAACCCAAACAAGATCTTTAGTTATTTGGCCCTCAATCCAAACCGGATCTTTAGCCTACTTATGACATCAACCCAAACCGGATCTTTAGTCTATTACTGACCTCAACTCAAACCGAGTCTTTAGTCTATCCATGACCTCAACTCAAACCGAGTCTTTAGTCTATTCATGACCTCAACTCTAACCGAGTCTTTAGTCTACACCTGACCTCAACTCAAACCGAGTCTTTAGTCTATTCATGACCTCAACCCAAACCGAGTCTTTAGTCTATACTTGACCTCAACTCAAACCGAGTCTTTAGTCTATACTTGACCTCAACTCAAACCGAGTCTTTAGTCTATTCATGACCTCAACTCTAACTGAGTCTTTAGTCTACACCTGACCTCAACTCAAACCGAGTCTTTAGTCTATTCATGACCTCAACTCTAACCGAGTCTTTAGTCTACACCTGACCTCAACTCAAACCGAGTCTTTAGTCTGTACTTATATGGCAACTCAAGTCGAGACTTAAAATAAATATCAATTCCCATTTAACGACCAAACATACAACTCATTACTCTTACTTGGCCATTACTACATAGCTTGGCCAAATAGCATATTTAATACTCTCCATTTGCATTTTACCCCCAAAATAGGGTTTGAGGTTGACTCCACATGAACAAGTAAGCGAATAACTAAAATACACGTAATTACCAACACATTATCAGACATGTATGAGAATGGAAGAGTCAAGAAACACTCACCTTGGTGATCTCTCACAAGAAATCAAACCCTAAAGTGGTAGGTGGGAAGTTGGAGACTTGAGAAGTGGTTACAAGCTAAAATCCTTCCAAAATCACACCTGAGGAAGCATTTATTCCACTAATAAAACCACCATTAGATCATTAATTGATATGGTTGAAGTTGGGGTAGAAACCTTACCAAAATCGCTGGAGAGAAACCCTCTATCAGCTCCCAAAATCAACCCTAAATGAAGAAATCCCGTAAATGAGGTATTTATACCCCTGCTGCCCGACGACGATTGTGCCCCGGCGATTGTGACATCCGTCACTATCGCGGGCAATGTCGCGAGGGTTTCCCACCCCGCGGTACAGATGGGGCGATTGTGCCCCGGCGATTGTGACCCATGTCACTATCGCGGGCATAGTCGCGAGGACTCCCCACCCCGCGGTACAAGCTGGGCGATTGTGCCCTCGCGATTGTGACCATGTCACTATCGTGGGCACTATCGCCGAGAAGGCCCCGACTGACCCAAAATTTACCAGTTCTGATTTTTAACTCGCGAGGACCAAAACTGATCGAGACCCCCGATACACTTAAATCCCAAAACATGATAATTCATAACATGATAATATCAAATACCAAACTCTAAAATTCGGGGTGTTACAATCCTCCCCAACTTGGAAACGATCTCGTCCTCGAAATCTATACTATACGAACATGCGAGGATATCTACGCTTCATGTCCTCTTCCGACTCCCATGTCACGTTCGTGCCTCGGTGGTATCTCCATTGTACCTTGACCATCACGACTTCCTTATGGCGAAGTCTCTTAGTTTCTCTTTCCAAAATAGCCTCGGGTTCCTCCACGCATCGGTTGTCCTCCACACGAATCTCGGATAGCGGTATGACGCTCTCTTCCTCCGCTAGGCACTTCCGCAAATAACACACATGAAACGTTGGGTGGATTCCGTCCATTTCAGGTGGCAAGTCTAGCTTATAAGCTTGAAGTCCAATACGCTCTAGGATAGTGAACGACCCGAGGAAACGGGGACTTAGCTTCCCACGCTTCCCAAAACGGATCAAACCCTTCCAAGGAGATACTTTCAACATTACACGATCTCCCACTTGGAACTCCACCGGTCTCCTTTTCTTGTCAGCGTAAACTTTCTGACGATCTTGCGCCGCTTTCAACCGCTCTCGAATCGACTTAACCTTGTCAGCCGTCTCTTGTACTATCTCTGTTCCAGCAAACTGCTTCTCCCCCGTTTCTAACCAGCATACGGGGGTTCTACACTTCTGCCCATACAAGGCTTCAAAAGGTGCCATTCCCAGACTGGAATGATAACTGTTGTTGTACGCAAATTCCACCAAAGGTAGGTGGGTATCCCAATTTCCGCCGAAATCGATCACACATAATCTAAGCATGTCTTCAAGCGTTTGAATGGTCCTTTCACTTTGTCCGTCCGTTTGTGGGTGATATGTCGTGCTTAAACTTACTCGCGTGCCTAACTCTTGATGCAAAGCTCCCCAAAACCTCGACGTGAACCGACTATCACGATCGGAAACTATCGACAATGGTACACCGTGCCTAGAGACTACTTCATCTATATAGAGCTTTGCCAACTTATCCATCGGCAAGGTTTCCCGCATCGCTAGAAAGTGAGCACTCTTAGTCAAACGGTCGACAATAACCCAAATAGTGTCGTTCCCTCTCAAGGTCTTTGGTAGTTTGGTCACGAAGTCCATGGTAACCTTGTCCCATTTCCACTCGGGTATTTCAAGCGATTGAAGGCTTCCGTAGGGTCGTTGATGCTCGGCCTTCACTTGCGAACAAGTTACACATCGCTCTACGTAATGAGCTACATCCAATTTCATAATCGGCCACCAATAATGCAACTTTAAATCCCGATACATCTTGGTGCTTCCCGGGTGGATAGAATACTTGGATTTATGCGCGTCTTCCAAAAGGAGTTCCCAGCAACCACCAAACTTTGGTACCCAAACTCGTCCATTTAAGCACTTAATCCCTCGACTATCTTCGGTCAAAAGTAACCGTTGCTTGGTCATCACCTCTTCCTTGAGATTTTCTTCCTTTAAGGCTTCGGCTTGCGCCCCTTTAATCCTTTCTATGAGGCTCGATACTAACTCGATCCGGGTGAGTTTGGCTTGAAGCTTCCCGCTGTACTCTTTCCGACTTAAGGCGTCGGCCACCACGTTTGCTTTACCCGGGTGGTAGAGTAGTTCACAATCGTAATCCTTAAGTAGTTCTAGCCACCGGCGTTGCCTCATGTTGAGTTCTTTCTGATCGAAGACATACTTCAAGCTCTTGTGATCCGTATACAAGGTACACTTCGTACCATACAGATAATGTCGCCATAACTTTAATGCAAACACTACCGCCGCCAACTCCAAGTCATGAGTGGGGTAGTTTTTCTCGTGCACCTTCAATTGCCTAGATGCGTACGCGATCACCTTCCCTCTTTGCATTAGTACACATCCAAGCCCCAATTTAGATGCATCGCTAAAGACCACAAAATCCTCCGATCCTTCCGGCAAGGATAAGATCGGAGCTTCGCATAATTTCCTTTGCAAGGTCCGAAATGCTTTCTCTTGATCTTCGGTCCACACAAACTTTACATTCTTCTTGGTCAACATAGTCAACGAAGAAGCAATCTTGGAGAAATCTTGTATGAATCTTCGGTAATACCCCGCCAAGCCTAGGAAACTTCGAATTTCGGAGGGGCTTTTTGGAGATTCCCAATTCATCATAGCCTCAATCTTGGCCGGGTCCACCTTCACTCCATCTTTTGAAACTACGTGCCCCAAGAACTGCACTTCCTTCAACCAAAACTCGCACTTGGAAAACTTTGCATAAAGTTTCTCCTTTCTTAAGATTTCCAACACCTCTCGAAGGTGACGCGCATGCTCGGCCTCACCCTTCGAGTAGATAAGAATGTCGTCGATGAACACAATGACCGACTTGTCAAGAAATGGTCGGCACACGCGATTCATCAAATCCATGAACACCGCTGGAGCGTTCGTCAAACCGAATGGCATCACTAGAAACTCATAGTGACCATAACGCGTCCTAAAAGCAGTTTTAGGAATGTCTTCTTCCTTGACTTTCACCTGATGATAACCCGAACGGAGATCGATCTTCGAAAAGCAACCCGCTCCTTGCAGTTGGTCAAAAAGATCATCGATCCTAGGGAGTGGGTATTTGTTCTTCACGGTCACCTTATTCAGCTCCCTATAATCGATGCACATCCGCATGGTACCGTCCTTCTTCTTCACAAATAAGACCGGTGCTCCCCAAGGCGAGGAACTCGGTCTTACGAACCCCTTTTCTAAAAGGTCTTGCAATTGACTCATCATTTCCTTCATCTCTGATGGGGCCAAACGATATGGGGCTCGGGCTATAGGAGCCGCTCCTGGTGCTAGGTCGATCTTGAACTCCACTTGACGGTCGGGGGTAAACCAGGCAAGTCGTCCGGGAATACATCGGAAAACTCCCTTACCACCACGACATCCTCTAGCTTCTTCTTCCCGAGTTTGGCATTTATCACATATGCCAAAAAGGATGGACATCCCTTAGCTAAGCACTTTCGCGCCTTTACCAAGTTAATGATTGCCACTTCTCCTTTCCGTCTTTCACCGTACACAGTTACCGAATCTTCATTCGAGATCGGAATCCGAATTAGTTTCTTTGCACAAAGGATTTCGGTCTGGTTATCCGCTAACCAATCCATCCCAATTACCACGTCAAATCCCCCAATAACCATCGGCATTAGATTGACCGGAAACTCCTTCCCTTCAATCTCCAACTTACAACCCTTCAGAACATCCCGGACCACTACTTGACCGTCGTCCGCTAATTCAACCACTATAGCATTTTCTAAACTACTAGCGGGCACAGATAACTTTTGACAAAACGAAAACGATACAAACGAAAAGCTCGCACCGGAATCAAACAATATACGCGTAGGTACGGAGTTTAGAAGAAACGTACCCGACACTACATCTGTCAAAGCCCTTGCTTCCTCGGTGGTCATTTGAAATGCCCTTCCAGTCGCTCTTGGAGGATCCGCCTTCTTCATATCCTTTCCCCCTGTCTTCGTCTTCGGACACTCGCTCCGAATGTGACCTGGTTCCTTGCACTCAAAGCATGTAATCCCTCGGACCGGGCAATCACGGCGCTCATGACCCGCCTTTCCACACTTGAAACAATTTGACCCTCCCGGATTGCACGAGCCAACATGTTTGCTCCGACACCTAGAGCACCACCTAGCTTCGCGTCCCGATTCGCTTCCACGGTAGTTGTTGGTGAAAGGCCTTGTCCTCCTTGGAGGTGCGGAGTTTCCTTCCCACCTTCTCTTCTCAGCTGGTCCACTCCTCTCTACTTTACTTGGGCCATAGGAGTCTTCCACTAATTGAGCCTCTTCGATAGCTTCACGGAGGGTAGAGACTTTAGACACTCGAACAAGATTCTTCATCTCACTCGACAACCCTTTGGTGTAGGCCTTGATCTTTTCCTTTTCGGTTGGGACCAGATGTCCCACCAAACCGAGCTTATCCATGAACTGGCGGTTATATTCTCTCAATGACAGGTTCCCTTTCTTCAGATTTCGGAACTCTTCCTCCATTCGATCTAAGGCACGTTCGTTGCAAAACTCTTCCATCAGCTTCTTCTTAAAGGTTGACCAACTCAGTTTGGCCAACACCGTGGCCTCCACTGACGAGGAGTAAACGTTCCACCACGTTAGGGTTGTCCCCCTTAACATTTGAGAACCAAAAATTGCTTTCTGACTCTCCCCGCATTCACTTGATCTGAAGGCCTGCTCCATCTCTCTTACCCAGTTCATACACACTAACGGATCATCGGCACCTTTGAACTCTGGGGGTCGGCATCCAAGGAATGTCTTAAAAGTACAAGCCTTAGGCGGACCGAGAGGAGGAATTTCATTAGAAGGGACAACGGGCTCCGAACCCCCGGATCCCGCCACAATCACATTCTCTGCAACCGTTTCAGGTCTATGGTTGCTGGCATCCCGATCTTCTAGTAACTTCATGAACATCTCTTGCTGTTGCGCCATGGCTGCGTTCATGGCTTGCATCATTCTGTCCATCATCCTTGTCTCCGGTGTCACTTCTTCCATGACCGGGTGAGTTGCAGCTATGTTACGACGAGGTATGAATTCCGGTCCTCCACCCAATGCGTTTACCAGAGGTGGGGGCAATTCATTAGTCGTTATCCTCGGTTGGTCTGCCGTGGATGTTGTCGCCTCCTGCCCTTCTGGCCGATTACGCGTATTGACCATAGTCTGCCACACACGCGAGAATAAAGCTAAGATAAGACTATACAACTTATGAGTAAGAAACATACTACCACATTCATTAATTATCATAACAACAGAAACAAGCATAATCACGTAAAACATCTTCATAATAGCGTTAGCTAGGCGAAATTATGAACATGCAATACACAAGAATTTTCATCTCCATCACTATAACTTTTAATTCGTGTAGTCGCCGACGACTCTAAGACTATTCCATCTTAGGAGTTCTACCCATCTCACAATCGTTGCCTAATATACTCAGTCTAAGTCTAGACATCTTACATTCATGCCTAGTTCACTTAAACTAGAGCTCTGATACCAACTTGTAACACCCTAAAAATTTGGTGCGATTTAAAACTTAAATTTTTGGCAATATGACGACTGTAAATTGGTGAAACCTGTAGTACAAAATCTGCCAAGGCATCCCAAAGTATCAACCCAAAGAGGGGAATAAAATATAAGGAATACAAGTTCACTAAGTGAGGCATAAAGTTACGACAACCTAAATAATCTAGATTTCCCTATCAGATTACAATCGGGTGTCGCTATCCTCCACAAAATAGTGACTATACACCAAAAATGTCGGTCTCTAGATCTTTCAAAATGACCGCTCTCGATCGCTCGATCGACCACTCATTCCCGGAGATGCCCGCCACTAGAGTTTCCTGTCATATATGACAACCAAAGAAACAAACGTTAGGCCAAGGCCCAGTGAGAACACATAAATGAAATTAGATCATAAAAAGAGATCACAATACGAGATCATTATAATTTTCACGGCGTTCTACCAATGCGCTCCACCTGACATTAATCAATATGCCACAAACAATATCATCAACGCAATTTATAATGTTTTCCCAAGTCATTTAATCTTGACTAGCATCAACCCAAACAAGATCTTTAGCTATTTGGCCCTCAATCCAAACCGGATCTTTAGCCTACTTATGACATCAACCCAAACCGGATCTTTAGTCTATTACTGACCTCAACTCAAACCGAGTCTTTAGTCTATCCATGACCTCAACTCAAACCGAGTCTTTAGTCTATTCATGACCTCAACTCTAACCGAGTCTTTAGTCTACACCTGACCTCAACTCAAACCGAGTCTTTAGTCTATTCATGACCTCAACCCAAACCGAGTCTTTAGTCTATACTTGACCTCAACTCAAACCGAGTCTTTAGTCTATACTTGACCTCAACTCAAACCGAGTCTTTAGTCTATTCATGACCTCAACTCTAACCGAGTCTTTAGTCTACACCTGACCTCAACTCAAACCGAGTCTTTAGTCTATTCATGACCTCAACTCAAACCGAGTCTTTAGTCTACACCTGACCTCAACTCAAACCGAGTCTTTAGTCTGTACTTATATGGCAACTCAAGTCGAGACTTAAAATCAATATCAATTCCCATTTAACGACCAAACATACAACTCATTACTCTTACTTGGCCATTACTACATAGCTTGGCCAAATAGCATATTTAATACTCTCCATTTGCATTTTACCCCCAAAATAGGGTTTGAGGTTGACTCCACATGAACAAGTAAGCGAATAACTAAAATACACATAATTACCAACACATTATCAGACATGTATGAGAATGGAAGAGTCAAGAAACACTCACCTTGGTGATCTCTCACAAGAAATCAAACCCTAAAGTGGTAGGTGGGAAGTTGGAGACTTGAGAAGTGGTTACAAGCTAAAATCCTTCCAAAATCACACCTGAGGAAGCATTTATTCCACTAATAAAACCACCATAAGATCATTAATTGATATGGTTGAAGTTGGGGTAGAAACCTTACCAAAATCGCTGGAGAGAAACCCTCTATCAGCTCCCAAAATCAACCATAAATGAAGAAATCCCGTAAATGAGGTATTTATACCCTTGCTGCCCGACGGCGATTGTGCCCCGGCGATTGTGACATCCGTCACTATCGCGGGCAATGTCGCGAGGGTTCCCCACCCCGCGGTACAGATGGGGCGATTGTGCCCCGGCGATTGTGACCCATGTCACTATCGCGGGCATAGTCGCGAGGACTCCCCACCCCGCGGTACAAGCTGGGCGATTGTGCCCTCGCGATTGTGACCATGTCACTATCGCGGGCACTATCGCCGAGAAGGCCCCGACTGACCCAAAATTTACCAGTTCTGATTTTTAACTCGCGAGGACCAAAACTGATCGAGACCCCCAATACACTTAAATCCCAAAACATGATAATTCATAACATGATAATATCAAATACCAAACTCTAAAATTCGGGGTGTTACATATATGGAGAGGTTCATTTGAGAAGTTGTAAATGTATGAGAAATAGAGAAGAAATCTTAGCCATTCATTTGTCAACATTTGCGGCTTTGACCGCGAAGCACTGGATAATTCCTAAAATGGTCTATATATGAACGTATATGATTCACATATAAACTATACGTTCATATGTGAATCAGTTAATTAGTTCATATGAGAATCAGTTAATAAGTTCATATATGAATCACAAAAGTTCTTGTATGAATCTATTAATTAGTTCAACTGATTCATATATGAACTTATAGTTAATTAGTTCATATATGAATCACAAAGGTTCATATATGAATCAGTTAAAAGAGTTCAGATGTGAATTACACTGATTCACATATGAACATATAGTTCATATGTGAATTATAATGTTCATATATGAACACATCCCGTGTATTTTGTAAAAATTACAAAAGTGTCCTTCTATTTTTGGAATAGCCGCAACTTTTGACCAGTCAAAACCATAACTTTTGACTAGTCAAAGCCGAAATATTTGACCAGTCAAATCCGATCTTGACCGTATTAATGGCTAGGATTACTTCTCTATTTCTCATATATGAATGGCTATGATTACTTCTCTATTTCTCATATATTCGTGGTTGTTGAGATGAATGCAGGGAAAAAAAACAGTGCCCAGCGCGGGTGGAGCTGCGCCATGAGCCGTACGGAGCACTGTTCGCCAAACACTTCCAGAGGTCGGTGCGGATGACCGCGCGGGTAAAGTTGCGCCGCGACCCGCGCGCGACCCCTGACGAATTAAAAAGGGGATTTCAGCCCTTTCTCATTTATTTCTCAACCTAAATTCTCTCAAAACCCTCTCTACCCTCATAACTCCCTCCATTGATATCAAGGAGCTTTTCAACCACCATCTTCTACATTTATTGCAAGATGAAGGTTCCCCCAATCAAAGGTTTCAACCAAGAAGCTCAAGTTCAAGGATCATCTTCATCTTCCCCAACACTTCTAGGGTTTGGCACTTTTCTAGGTTTTTTGACCTAAAACCTAGATTGTGAGTTTCTAAACCTTGTTAAAACTAGATACACATGATATATCTTCATCTATTCTTGTCTTGCATCTTTACTTGATCTACTTGTTCATGATACTTGGGTTTGTGGGTGGATCCCAAAATGGGTAAGTTTTAGTCTTCATTAATACATGGTAAAACTTCTCTACTAGGGCTTTGGGACTCTTTGACCTCAAATAAATGGCAAAAGCACTTAGATGAAATAAACTTGTCTAAAGGCTTGAGTTGGGTGTTTTGACCTAATTTTGGGAAAAAGGGGATATTTAACATTGACATGGTAAAATGCTAATTTTATCACTTGACATAGAGTATTTTATGGGAAAACAAGAGGATTGATTATTTGTGGCATCAATAGATGGAAGTATGATTTCCATTAAAAACAACTCATTCCAGATAACCTTGTATTGATCTTTATGCAATATATAATTGGTATGGTCTAATTTTATACCCATGGTTGGTATTATGCATTACTGTGCTTTAAGAGCCTTGAGACCTACTAATCTCCATATGGACGAACCAAGTCATGGACACTAGGAGGATATAGTCTTGGGTGCCACCAAAATGGTATGCGCCTAGACCTCCGCCATTCGGAGTAATGCCATGGTTGTAGTCCTCGGGTGTGCCGGGCCTTTCAGATGTCACTCATGGTAGTTGGCATCAAAGTATATCGACTCTTTGGGTGGAACTTGATTGGTGTTATGGGTCTCCCCTATTGACTCCATATTTAATGAACTGTGGTTAACTACTGATAAGAATTGAGTTTGAAATTATTATGCAGTTTCTTGTACAGACTAACTAGGCTCTTTTGGCCTAACACTTGTTTGGTGTCGATGTGTATCTCAGGTTCTAGTGGTGCCGTTTCTAAGCTAGCCTAGCCGGTTCTTGGTGAGAGCTTGGGGAGAGTGCGTGGGCGCACCTTTTTGGGAATACGTTGATTGGATTTATAGACAACACCCTTTTTGTAATATATTTTCTATTATAGGAATTAGATTAGTTGGTTGTTGTTTATTTCCATTGAATTACAATTGTAATTAAACAGGTTTGATTATATTTCCCCATTTTTGGGAGGCTCTTGCTATGGCAATGTTGTTATACCATATGTCCGTTTTCGTATTTTGTTATCCCTATTTTTAGGGTGTTACAAGTTGGTATCAGAGATTTAGTTTAAGTGAACTAGGTATTGTTTTAGTATACCTAGACTTAAGCTTTAGACATTATTGTTTCACTGTCCACTTGGGGTAGAAGTCCTAGGTGGGGAGAGTGTCAGGACTTACGGAATTATGCAAATTAAGAGTTGTGACTATGGTAACAAGAATCCTTGTGTATGATATGTACATAATTTCACTTAGCTACTGCTATTATGAATACATTGTTACATGAGTATACTTGTAAATAACGTTATTATGATGATTGAAATGCGTATTAGTACGGACAATGAGTTCTACTCGATTAGTCTTTTCTCAATCTTTTTCTCGTACATGTGTGACAGTTATCAATGGTAAACACTCGGAGCAGGTTATCGAGTATGCCAGAGGGTCATGTTGATGACGAATCTACGGCCGATCAACCCAATTTGGTCACGATCGCTGAAAGGCCACCAGTGGCCAATGTCTTGGGCGGTGGACCCGAGCTTATACTTCAAACCAACATTGCCACTAACAACCCGGACGTGGAGGAAGTGACCATGGAAACCAGAATTCGAGATAGGATGATGTAGGCTATGAAATCGACCATGGCACAACAACAAGAGTTCTTTATGAAACTCTTGGAGGACCGAGATGACAGTCACCGACAACCTGAGACTATGTCGGAAAATATCATGATGGGGTCGGGTGGTGGACCGGCCGTTGTGGTAACTGAGGATCAAGGAGAGAACGGGAACAAAGGGAAAGTCAAAAGATGTACTTACAAAGCTTTTCTGGGGTGCAATCCGAAGGAGTTTTCAGGTTCTGCAGATCCGTTTATTTGCATGTATTGGCTCAAGGAAGTGGAGATGGCTTTTGAATCTAGCGAGTGCGATGTCTCGCAACGGGTCAAGTTCTCTTCCCAACTACTTAAGGGCGAGGCCTTGATTTGGGGGAATCTCACCCGATCTGCCCTCACTCCCGAAGTTTTGGCTAAACTAACTTGGCCGGTTTTCAAACAGAAGGTAATGGACAAGTATTGTAGCGAGAGGTCTTTGGACAAGCTGGAAAAGGATTTCAGGGGGTTGAGAAAATGAAATATGTCAGTCGCCGACTACTCCAATCTTTTCTTGGAAAAACTAAACTTGGTGGGACATCTGGTCCCTGATGAAAGGGCAAAGATTAAGGCTTATCAGCATGGGTTGCCGGCCAGAATGAGAACAACAGTAAGGAATGCTAGAGGGTTGACACTGCAGGATGTAATCGAGGAGTCCTTGCTTGTGGAAGATGATTTGGTGGCAGAGAAGGAAGAGAGAGGTCAAGTGGGGGATAAGCGGAAGTGGGAAGGTCCATCTGGGCCCGTTCGTCAATCTAAACCGTTTGTAGGTGGAATATTTGGGGATAATCGTCGTGAGGTATGGTGGTGCCATAAGTGTAAGGTCAAGTACTCTGGCCCTTGTGACCCAAAACTTCACTCGGGCCCTGTGGAGTATGCCAAGTGCAGGAAAAATGGTCATGTCATTCGAGATTGCCCCATCCAGGGGCCGGTGTGCTTCGAGTGTCGGGAATCGGGCCATATGAAGAAGGAATGCCCTAAGCTAGTGGGTGACAACCGTGGAAGTTCTTTTGGATTGACGGCGCGGGTCGAGCAACTATCGAGAGCGCCAAGTAGAGCATTCTGGATGACCACCGAGGAGGCAAAGGAGACCACCGATGTTGTTTTGGGTACGTTCCTAGTAAACTCCTTGCCTGCTCATGTGTTATTTGATTCGAGTGCTACGTGTTCTTTTGTGTCGGACACCTTCTGTAAGAAATTCGTCACCCCTAGTAGTATTATTTCCAATGCTTTAGTAGTAGAAGTAGCTAATGGGGATCAAGTAATTATCCGAGAATGTTTCTGTGACTGTACTCTAGAGATCGATGGGAACCCCTTTGGAGTAGATTTGCTGTCGATGGCTATAGGCGGTTTCGATGTGATCATAGGCATGGATTGGTTAGCAAGGCATAATGCTGACATCCTTTGTTCCAAGAAAATTATTCGTATGCCTTTGCCGGAGGGTGGTGTGGTCACCATTTATGGAGAAAAAGGGAAGAGATGTAATCTCCTCATCTCCTCTCTTAAAGCTTGTAAGTTCCTAACGAAGGGTTACCCTACGTATCTGGCTTACGTATTGGATGCAAAGAAAAAGAAGAAGTCAATGGCGGACGTGAAGATTGTGCAAGATTTTTCGGATGTCTTTCTGGAAGACTTGCCCGGATTACTACCAGAACGGCAAGTAGAGTTCCAAATTGACCTTACTCTGGGAGCGGCTCCGATAGCCCGTGCACCCTACCATTTGGCCCCGATCGAGATGTGGGAGATGATGACGCAATTTCAAGAACTCCTAGAAAAAAGGTTCATTCGACCGAGCTCGTCGCCTTGGGGAGCACCGGTGTTGTTCGTAAAGAAGAAGGATAGGTCCATGCGGATGTGCATAGACTATAGTGAGCTCAATAAGGTCACGGTAAAGAACAAGTATCCTCTACCACGTATTGACGATCTCTTCGATCAACTACAAGGCGCGGGATGCTTCTCAAAGGTCGATCTTAGATCCGGATACCATCAAGTAAGGGTGAAGAAGGAGGATATACCGAAAACGGCTTTTTCGGACGAGATACGGTCACTACGAGTTTTTGGTGATGCCATTTGGCTTGACTAACGCTCCATTCGTATTCATGGATTTGATGAACCGCGTATTTCGCCCTTTCTTGGACAAGTTCGTGATTGTCTTCATCGACGACATCCTGATCTACTCAAAGGATGAGGCCGAACATGGGAATCACCTACAGGAAGTGGTAGAAGTTCTCCGAAAGAAAATTTTGTATGCAAAGTTCTCAAAGTGCGAGTTCTGGCTGCAAGAAGTGCAATTTTTGGGTCATGTTGTGTCTATAGACGGGGTAAAGGTAGATCCGGCAAAGATCGAGGCGATGATGAGTTGGGAACCGCCGACGAGTTCGACATAAATTCGAAGTTTCTTGGGATTGGTCGGTTACTACCGGCGTTTTATTCAAGATTTCTCCAACATAGCTATGCCACTCACCTCCCTCACGAAGAAGAATGTCAAATTCCTTTGGATCGACGCGCAAGATCAAGCATTTCAAACGCTCAAGGAGAGGTTGTGCGAAGCCCCCATTCTATCCCTACCCGAGGGATCAGATGACTTCGTGATATATAGCGATGCTTCCAAGATTGGTCTCGGGTGGGTGTTGATGCAACGGGGAAAGGTGATAGCCGATGCGTCATGAAAATTAAAGGACCATGAGAAGAACTACCCGACTCATGACTTAGAATTGGTGGCGGTGGTCTTTGCTTTGAAGCTATGGCGGCACTATTTGTATGGGACTAAATGTACCCTTTTTACCGATCACAAGAGCCTTAAGTATATCTTTGATAAAAAAGAACTCAATATGCGACAAAGGAGGTGGCTTGAATTGCTAAAGGACTTTGACTGTGAATTACTCTACCATCCCGGTAAGGCCAACATTGTGGCGGATGCGTTGAGTCGGAGAAGTTATGAAGGCGGTGTTAAGTTATCCCTCACAAGAATCAACGTATTATCGAGTCTCTTGGAAAGCATTAAGATGAGTCAGATGGAAGCACTCAAAGAAGAAAATCTCAAGTCAGAAGTCATGGTGAAGCAAGGTGGACTTTTGACGGAAGATGGTCGGGGACTTAAACTTTTTCAAGGGCGAATCTGGGTGCCAAAATTTGGTGGAAATCGAGAGTTGCTCCTAGAAGAAGCACATAAGTCAAAATACTCTATACATCCCGGTAGCACCAAGATGTATTGAGACTTAAAGCCGAACTATTGGTGGCCGGTGATGAAGTTAGACGTGGCCAACTACATGGAGAGGTGTGTCACGTGTCTGCAGGTCAAGGCGGAACATCAAAGACCGTACGGAAGTTTGCAACCGTTGTCCATTCCTGAGTGGAAGTGGGACAACATCACCATGGACTTCGTAACAAAGCTACCGAAGACCTTGCGAGGTCATGACACTATTTGGGTGATTGTAGATCGTCTAACCAAGAACGCGCATTTTCTTACGATGCGGGAGACCTTGCCAATGGAGAAATTGGTCAAGCTCTATATTAATGAAGTGGTATCAAGACATGGAGTTCCCCAATCGATTGTGTCTGATAGGGACAGTTGATTCACATCAAATTTCTGGGCAATTCTAAAGAAGGAGTTGGGCACGAGACTAAACTTGAGCACGACTTACCATCCTCAAACGGATGGTCAAAGTGGGAGGACAATCCAAACGCTAGAGGACATGTTGAGGTCGTGTGTCATCGACTTTGGAGGTAGTTGGGATTCACACCTATCCTTAGTGGAGTTTTGCTTATAATAACAATTACCATTCTAGTATCGGAATGGCACCATTAGAAGCCTTGTATGGACGAAAGTGTAGAACTCTAGTTTGTTGGCTGGAAGCGGGCGAAAAGCAATTCGCCATACCAGAAATAGTTCAATAGATGGCTGATAAAGTGAAAGAAATTCGAGAAAGACTGAAGGCGGATCAAGATCGTCAGAAGAGTTACGCAGACAAAAAGAGAAGACCAGTCGAGTTTCAAGTGGGCGATCATGTTATGCTGAAAGTATCCCCCTGGAAGGGGATCATCCGGTTTGGAAAACGTGGGAAGCTTAGCCCTCGTTTCCTTCGTCATCTTGGAGAAGATTGGGTTGCAAGCCTACAGGTTGGCTCTACCACCGGAGATGGATGGAATACACCCTACCTTCCATGTGTGTTATCTACGGAAGTGTCTAGCCGAAGAGGAGAGTGTGATTCCTTTGACGGAAATACGTGTGGATAAAGGGAATCATTGTGTGGAGGAACCGGAGGCAATCTTGGAGTCAAAAGTGAAGAAGTTGCGACATAAAGACGTGGTTATGGTCAAAGTTCAATGGAAGCACCACCGCGGCGCCAACATTACATGGGAATCGGAAGAGGATATGAGGAAGCGTTACCCCCACTTGTTTCAGTAGGATGTGATTTCGGGGACGAAATCCTTATTAGGTGGGGAGGATTATAACACCTTGATTCGTGGTTGTTGAGATGAATGCAGGGAAAAAAAACAGTGCCCCACGCGGGTGGCCGCGCAGGTTGAGACGCGCCATGAATCGCGCGGAGCATTGTCTGCCAAACACTTCCAGAGGTCGGCGCGGATGACCGAGTGGGTCAAGTCGCGCCGCGACCCGCGTGGGACCCCTGACGAATTAAAAAGGGGATTTCAGCCCTTTCTCATTTACTTCTCAACCTAAATTCTCTCAAAACCCTCTCTACCCTCATAACTCCCTCCATTGATATCAAGGAGCTTTTCAACCACCATCTTCTACATTTATTGCAAGATGAAGGTTCCCCCAATCAAAGGTTTCAACCAAGAAGCTCAAGTTCAAGGATCATCTTCATCTTCCCTAACACTTCTAGGGTTTGGCACTTTTCTAGGTTTTTTGACCTAAAACCTAGATTGTGAGTTTCTAAACCTTGTTAAAACTAGATACACATGATATATCTTCATCTATTCTTGTCTTGCATCTTTACTTGATCTACTTGTTCATAATACTTGGGTTTGTGGGTGGATCCCAAAATGGGTAAGTTTTAGTCTTCATTAATACATGGTAAAACTTCTCTACTGGGGCTTTGGGACTCTTTGACCTCAAATAAATGGCAAAAGCACTTAGATGAAATAAACTTGTCTAAAGGCTTGAGTTGGGTGTTTTGACCTAATTTTGGGAAAAAGGGGATATTTAACATTGACATGGTAAAATGCTAATTTTATCACTTGACATAGAGTATTTTATGGGAAAACAAGAGGATTGATTATTTGTGGCATCAATAGATGGAAGTATGATTTCCATTTAAAACAACTCATTCCGGATAACCTTGTATTGATCTTTATGCAATATATAAATGGTATGGTCTAATCTTATACCCATGGTTGGTATTATGCATTATTGTGCTTTAAGAGCCTCGAGACCTACTAATCTCCATATGGACGAACCAAGTCATAGACACTAGGAGGATATAGTCTTGGGTGCCACCAAAATGGTATGCGCCTAGACCTCCGCCATTCGGGGTAATGCCATGGTTGTAGTCCTCGAGTGTGCCGGGCCTTTCGGATGTCACTATTGGTAGTTGGCATCAAGGTATATCGACTCTTTTGGTGGAACTTGATTGGTGTTATGGGTCTCCCCTATTGACTCCATATTTAATGAACTGTGGTTAACTACTGATAAGAATTGTGTTTGCAATTATTATGCAGTTTCTTGTACAGACTCACTAGGCTCTTTTGGCCTAACACTTGTTTGGTGTCGATGTGTATCTCAGGTTCTAGTGGTGCCATTTCTAAGCTAGCCTAGCCGGTTCTTAGTGAGAGCTTGGGGAGAGTGTGTGTGTCACACCCCGCTAAAGCGGAAACACGAGGCACGACAGCTCATAGTTTCATAGCAATAGGAAATACATAACATCAACCATACATTCGACCATGAAAAGTTAAATTCAACGTTTTGAGTTACAATCCAAAGTTCAACCATCCAAAAGGTAATAACGTTTTAACATAATAATAAAAAAAATTCTTGTGTTGATGTTGACACGCATGCACGACTAAGCATTTTCTTTTACCTTCTTATCCTCCTGAAAAGCACGTTAAAGAAAATGAAAGTGGTCAACTACAAAGAGTTGGTGAGTTCACAGGTTTTCAAATGCATAAAATAGTTTTCATGCAGAATTTAGCGTCAAATTTAAATATTAAAGCTCATGGACATTTTCACAGTGAATGATGTACAACACGATGTTTAACTGTTGAGCCACTACTAAGCCTTCTGACAACCTACGCCCCACGAACTACCTCAGCGGTGGTATTTAAACCACATGAGTAGAACATTAGTTATTGGTAATGTGCACCCCTACTCGTCAGTCAAAGGTGGGTTCGTCAAACCAAATAGCGCTATCCACTAATACCATCGGCTCATAATGAGTTAATAAGTAGTGTACCTATCGGGGACTTAACGTTTTCTCTTTAACTCAACACATCAATCTGTGTACATGCCTTAGTGCCCTTATCAACAATTTCACGTTCTTTTACGCTTGATGACGTAAATCAATCAATATTAATTCAACATTTCAAAATTTAACGAACGATCATTTGATAGCGAAGATATTTAGCAAATTCAACATGCTTTTCACCCCAAAACGTATAAAAACGGTAAAAGAGGGGCTGTGAATACTCACCGATTTTAGCAGCTGCTCGGGAATATCTTCTAGGTTGCTTAAATCTTGGTGCTACGCTTTTCCTATGAAAGTGGAACACATCATCAGTTCGGACCTATTTTTACGTTTTCGGACACTACTTAGGTCACTATGCCTTATAAAATGCCTTACATGATTTATTTTATGTAGGAGTAGCGAGTACTAATCCTACTTGACATAATTCCGGCTCTTCGGATCAAATTTTTAAGGCTTTTAGGTTGAAAAATTTTACTTGAAGTTCGATTATATAATAATATTTATATTAAAATTAAAATCTTCATTTTTAATTATTATTATGCCCAAAAGTCCAAAATAATCATTTTTAAGAAGGTTCATTAGTTACTGATTGCTGTCAGAATTTTAAGTCATAAACTCTTTGTATTATGAATATTTTCCCCAATTTATTATTTTACCAAATTTTTATATGACTTATTTTAATGCATTAGGGAACTTTTGGCATAGGTAACACCATTTTTGGAGTTGATTAGATAGGCCAATGATGTCCTTAAAGTTTATTGGTCACATGCACACATGCAATCTGCATCTCTGGATTGTCACAGTCATTTGGGGGGTCTAAACTCATCATTTGTGAGTGAATCAAATTGTGTTCAACTCCTAACTCATAAAGGTAACTTCCAGAAAAAGATTCACCCCTTTTGAATTAAAAATGAGTGAGTTATGTTCTTTTTAAATCAAGAGTTCCAATCTGACAGAAAGTTGCATTTAGCACACTCAACTTGTTAATGAAGGTTGAGTACTCATTTCTTCATATTTTTGTGTGAATCCAATTTTATTTGATTCCCAACACATTAAAGTTACTTTCAGAAAAGAACTCATTAGTTTTTATGGATTTAGATGATAGATAAGGTTGATTGATTGAAACTTTTTGTCCAGCCGGATTCTATTTACACCACAAACTTTAAAGATGAAGTTGAGGGGTCAAAACTCAATATTTTTGAGTGATTCCAGTGGGGTTTGATTTGTATTTCATTATATTAAGTTTCAAAAGAAGATTCATAGCATTTGGTTGAATATTTTTCAAGTTATGCCCAAAATACTAACATGCAATAAATCTGACAGAAACTAAAAATGAAATAACTTAATTTTATGAACATTTTAACACTTTTTGACCCATACATTGGGGTTTCTTGGTTGAAAACGTTTTTACAAAGCTTTTTAACATAAATTTTGTAAAACAACATCCTTTAGATATACAAAGAAGGATATACACATGCATGAACTCTACCATCTTAGATGGTGAGAAAAATAGCCATGCATGTCATCTAAGCTCCATTTTCTTGAGTTTTGGTTACATGGATCATGGGTTATCACCATTTCTTGACATTTAACATGTATTTGGTGTCTAACCTACCATTTGAAGGCCTATGAAAGTCTTCTTTTCAGAAACCTCAAGAAAGTGAAGAGAAATATGAAGAAAATGCAAGTAGAATCAAAGAAAAATGCAAGAAAAGTAAGAGATGAAGATGAATACAAGGGTAATGAACTTACCCACACTAGAGAATGATTCTTACCTTCAAAGTGGTGGGATTGAGAGGGTTCTTGGGCTGGAATTCGGCCAAGGAGTGAGAGGAAGAGAGAGTGAGATGAGAATTTCAAAATGAGAGTGAATATGGCAAAGTGAAAGGTTAGTCTTGAAGAAAGAGTGTATTAATGATGATTTTCTTGAGAAGGGGGAGGGGGGGCCGGATTTTCACTCTCTCTAATTCTTTTTTTTTTTTTTTTAAACTAATAATTATAATATCTAGGTATTTAATTTGTATTTTTATAAAAGATAGATTAAAGGTAGGCAATTCTTCAATTATCTACTTAAATTTTTGGTTTCAATACTTAAGGTTTAGAATTTATATTTGATTAATTAAATTTTATATTTAACTCACTTATTATTGTTATTAATATAATAAGATGTTAATTTTATCGGATTGGCATTTTATAAGACAACATATACCATTACGTCTAGTAACTTGATATTCTAAGTGCACTGCCGGGAATCTTAGGAAATTAAAACCCTTGCCTACATAATTAGGTCATATTAGGGTGTTCCTACATGTTAAGACATGTATTATACAGTTTGGGTGATAACCTGTAAGTTCTGATTGCCGGATGTCACAGTCTCCCCTTCTTAGAAGAATTTCGTCCCGAAATTAAATGATTGTCACTCCCGGACTGATTCTTCACAAAAAGATGAGGGTACTTAAATTTCATGTGATCTTCTCGCTCCCAGGTGTACTCGGGTCCATGCCTCGACTTCCAATGAATTTTTAAGATTGGAATCTTACTGCGCCTTAGGCGTTTGACTTCTCGGTCAACGATCTCAATCGGTCTCTCCATAAAGTTCAGTTGATCATTGATCTGAATGTCTTCCAGAGGTAGGACCAATGATTCATCGGTTAGGCATTTCTTCAGGTTCGATACATGGAAGGTGTCATGAATGGCACTTAACTCTTGTGGTAGCTTGAGTTTGTACGCTACTGGACCAATTCTTTCAAGTATTTCAAACGGACCAATATATCTCGGACTCAGTTTGCCTCTTTTTCCAAAGCGTATTATTCCTTTCCACGGTGACACCTTTAAGAGAACCTTATCACCTACTTGAAACTCCAATGGCCTTCGTCGGTTATCTGCATAACTCTTTTGACGATCTCTTGCAGCCTTAAGTCTATCCTGGATAGTCGCGATCTTGTCCGTCGTCTCCTGAATAATGTCGGGCTTGGTCAATTGCCTGTCACCAACTTCCAACCAGCTGAGTGGGGATCTACACTTGCGCCCATATAAGGCTTCGTACGGCGCACACTGTATGCTGGTATGGTAGCTATTGTTGTAGGAGAACTCGACTAACGGTAGATGAGCATCCCAACTACCTCCAAAATCTATTACACAGGCACGCAACATATCCTCTAACGTTTGAATAGTTCTCTCAAATTGCCCATCCGTTTGAGGATGGTAAGAAGTGCTTAAATTCAATTTTGTGCCTAACGTCTTCTGAAACGATCGCCAGAATCGTGAGGTAAAACGACTATCTCGGTCCGAGATGATAGAAATAGGTACCCCATGACGCATAACAATCTCATTGATGTACAATTGTGCAAGCCTTTCCATGTTATAGTCTTCCCGAATTGGCAGAAAGTGTGCAGATTTCGTAAGTCGATCCACAATAACCCAAATTGAATTGTGTCCCTTTCCAGTTCTGGGCAGCTTAGTTACGAAATCCATTGATATCTGCTCCCACTTCCATTGAGGAATCTCAGGTTGTTGAAGAAGACCGGATGGTTTCTGATGTTCAGCCTTGACTTTTGCGCATGTTAAGCATTTGTTCACGTACATAGCAACGTCTTTCTTCATCCCCGGCCACCAGTAGTATTCCTTTAGTTCTTTGTACATTTTATCGGCTCCTGGGTGAATTGAGTACCTTGATCGGTGTGCTTCTTCCAAGATTGTTAACCGCAGGTTGTTAACTTTTGGTACCCATACTTTATCTCTGAAGTAACGCACTCCATCTGATCGAGTTTCAAATTCCTTTTCCAAGTGATGTAGGGTCTCGTTATTCAAGTTCTCCGCTTTTAATGCTTCTTCTTGAGTTTTGAGGATTTGGGTCTTAAGGCTCGTCTGAATTAATATTCCCATGGCTCGTGCCCTTGATGGTTTCACTCTTTCCTTTCGGCTTAATGCGTCAGCTACTATGTTAGCTTTACCTGGATGGTACTTTATCTCACAGTCATAATCGTTAAGCAGCTCAACCCATCTTCGTTGCCTCATATTTAGCATTTTCTGATCAAGAATGTGTTGAAGGCTTTTGTGGTCAGTGAAGATGGTACATTTAGTGCCATAGAGATAATGTCTCCAAATTTTAAGTGCAAACACTACCGCTCCTAACTCCAAATCATGAGTGGTATAGTTCTTTTCATGGACTTTAAGTTGTCTTGATGCATATGCAATGACTTTGTCTTTCTGCATCAATACACACCCCAAACCTTGGTGTGATGCATCGCAGTAAACCACAAAGTTTTCTGTACCTTCTGGTAATGCTAAAATCGGTGCATTACATAGTTTATGCTTAAGCATTTGGAATGCTTCATCTTGCTTCTCTCCCCAAATAAACTTCTTATCTTTCTGGGTTAGTGCCGTTAGTGGTTGTGCGATTTTGGAGAAATTTGCAATGAATCGTCGATAATAGCCTGCTAAGCCGAGAAATTGACGAATCTCCGTTGGTGTCTTCGGGGCTTCCCACTGTTTGATGGCCTCGATCTTGACCGGATCAACATGAATTCCCTTCTCATTGACTACATGACCAAGAAAATGCACCTCACGAATCCAAAATTCGCATTTGGAAAACTTGGCATACAGTTTCTGATCCCTGAGCAGTTCCAATATCAGTTTCAGATGTTGCTCATGCTCCTCCTTGCTTCGTGAGTAAATTAATATATCGTCTATGAACACGATCACGAATTTATCCAAGTACGGTCTACATACTCTGTTCATCAAGTCCATAAAGACTGCTGGTGCGTTTGTTAATCCAAAAGGCATAACCAAGAACTCGTAATGACCATAACGAGTCCTAAATGCCGTCTTATGAATGTCTTCCTCGCGGACTCTCATTTGATGATATCCAGATCGAAGATCAATCTTTGAGAAGTACGTAGCACCTTGAAGTTGGTCAAACAAATCGTCGATTCGAGGAAGGGGGTATCGATTTTTGATGGTCATCTTGTTGAGTTCTCTATAATCAATGCACATTCGAAGGGTTCCATCCTTCTTTTTAACAAAAAGAACTGGAGCTCCCCATGGTGAAGAACTAGGTCTTATAAATCCTTTATCAAGAAGCTCCTGGAGTTGTGTTGATAATTCATGCATTTCTGATGGCGCCAGCCGATAAGGTGATTTAGCTACGGGCGCAGCTCCTGGAATTAAATCAATGTGAAATTCAACTTGTCTTGGTGGGGGTAGTCCGGGTAACTCATCTGGAAATACTTCAGGAAAATCCTGAACTATAGGAAGATCCTGAATGCGTTTCTCTTCGATCTCCTTATCCACGACATGCGCTAAAAACGCAATGCAATCCTTCCTCAAGTAATTCCGCATCTTCATGCACGATACTAATTTAAAATTACTTCGGGGTTTCTCTCCGTGAATTTCAAGTATTTTTCCTTCTGGTAATGGGACTCGAATGACCTTTTCTGAGCAACAAATTTCAGCTCGATTTTTGGACATCCAATCCATGCCCACAATTACGTCAAAGCTTCCTATATTGATTGGAATCAAGTCTATCCAAAAGTTCTTTTTGGCCAAGTTTAAGGTACAATTCCTAATCACGTCTCTGGCTCTAACTTCCTGTCCATTGGCAAACTCAATAGTGTATACCTCATTCAACTTTTGGGACCTTAAGTTTATCTTTGACCTAAAATCTAGTGATACATAACTCCTATCTGCTCCAGTATCAAATAATACAGATGCATAGTGATTGTTTAGGAGAAACATACCTGTGACCACGTCTGGGTTTTGCCTAGCTTCTTCTGCCCCAATTTCGAATACTCTACCTCGTGCCTGATTTCCATGATTCCCTTGATTGATCGGTCGAGCTTGATTTGCATTTGGTCTTCGATTCAGTCTCGGACATGTGTTACGAAAATGATCTGGACTTCCGCATTCATGACATGTTCGTCTTCCTCCACTCTTACAATCTTTAGCAATATGGCCTCCCCTATTGCATTTGAGGCAAATGATGCATCTTCCTTTGTGATGGTTATTGCACTTATCACATTTAGGGTATGCTCCCTTTTCTTTTTCCACTGCCTGAGTCTGAACCCCAAAGTTCCTCGCTACCTTCTGATCTTTACCCTTCCTTCCACCAAATTGCCTTTTTGCGGGTTCCTCCATCATCCTCTTACCTTTGGCTTTGACACTTGCAAATAACCCCGAACGATTAGCATTGTTGGTGAGTCTGGTTGCTAGGTTCACCGCATCTTGAAGAGTTTTTGGATTTCCCGAAGTCACATCCCCACGAATTTCTGGAGCTAAACCCCAAACGTACCTGTCGACTCGATTTTCCTCAGGTGTCACTAAATGTGGCACCAATTTTGCAAGCTCATGGAAACGTGCGGTATATAAGTCTATGTCATTTCCCTTCATCTCATGATTCCACAGTTCCGCTTGTAGCTTCTGGATTTCGCTCCTTGGACAGTACTCTTCCTTGATCATTTCTTTGAACTCATCCCATGTAAGTCTGTTAGCTGCTTCCCGGCCTCGAGTTTGCACTTGTGTGTTCCACCAGGTCAATGCTCGTCCTTGCAGTAGACAAGCGGTGAATTCTACCTTATTGGCTTCAATGCATTTGCTAATATGGGGAACGGACTCCATACCCTCGATCCAAGTTAATAGTCCAACGGCTCCCTCAGTTCCATGAAATTCTTTGGGATTACAAGTCCTGAAGGCCTTGTAGGTGCACTCTCTGTCCCTATTTGCGCCGGTTCCGGGATTGTTTTCCTGATTAGCATTCAGGCCTGCAGCTACTTGGCTAACTATATTTGGGAGTGCTGCCATGATTTGCTCAGATACAAGTCGTGCGATTTCGGGATCTTCTCTTCTTGGGGGCATAGCTCTAAAGAACAAATTTAAATTGAAGTTTGGTAATACTATAATTACTATTTTTACGCCAAGTCTACTTAACTGAGTTATGCACATCATATAACAAGGTTTTAATGCTAACCTTTGATCATGCATTCATATCAACATACAACAATATCGTATTCATGCATTTTCAAATTACTTAATATAGACAAGCAAATTCAAAACATTTCATTCATCAGTTTAAAGCATCCATTCCCAAAACATACAAACTTCCAAAAGTTATTGGTTGCAGTTAATAGGCTACAAGCCACAAAAGAAATGTTTTAAGTTCATTCATCAAAAGCTTAACATAAATGGTCTTCTAGTGCATCATCCTCCAAACAAGTAGTCCTAACACCACCACCAGGACTCCTGCCATCAAGACTAGGTACGCGTATAGCCTCCTAACAGCGCTCCTAGTAATGACGATGACTTCCACGACTCTATCCAAAGACTCGCTATGTGAACTTATGACCGCAAACAACCCTCCAATAGTGTGTTGGTGCAGGTCCAACCTTTCCCGGTGGGACTGTATGTCTGTGGCCATACTTAGGACCAATCTATTCTCGCGAGCAGTCATGCCCGGCGGGTGCCCTATTGGGACTCCGATCACTGGGGGCGGCGTCACACTCCGTGTCCGTGATAGGGATGGCTCTCCCTCGGCTCGAGGAGGAACTGGAAGAGTCACTCTCACCGGAAGAGGAACGCTCATTCGAGCAGTGGCTCGAACTCTCGGTCCTCTCGTCGCCGATGGGGAATGCTCGGGTGCAGGTGAAGGCAACACAGATGCAGGAGATCGAACAGGGGTCTCAGTGGTCGCTGCGTCGCTATCCTCGAGCGAATCATACTCCTCGGGTGTCGATGGGTTCCCCCTAGGTCGACTAGTTATGTAGCCGGACTCATCGGCGGAGTATTCAGTAGGGTCGGTCGATTGAGACATAGTGGACTGCGAAAGTAACAAATTTGGTTACTAAACGTGCTATAATAATATCAAAATCATGAAATGCTTATGCGAACTCACTCACAAAATCGTGCTTTTCATTTTTGAGTAAGAAGTTTCTATTTTAGGCCAACTCCCAATATAACCAGTCCATGCCCCTCCTTATACATAACAAATTAGATATAGGTGATCAGGCTTTGCCTAATTATGATATGTTAAGTCGGCACCTGTCCTAGTTCTACTGGTAGTAAATTCTAAGTTTGTAATTCGTTTAGGAAAATAGTTTTTTTTTTTTTTTGAAAGATATTGGTTATAGTGTATGGTTTTTATGGAAAAACCGGTATTCTCTATAACCTATGGCTCTGATACCAAATCTGTCACACCCCGCTAAAGCGGAAACACGAGGCACGACAGCTCATAGTTTCATAGCAATAGGAAATACATAACATCAACCATACATTCGACCATGAAAAGTTAAATTCAACGTTTTGAGTTACAATCCAAAGTTCAACCATCCAAAAGGTAATAACGTTTTAACATAATAATAAAAAAAAATTCTTGTGTTGATGTTGACACGCATGCACGACTAAGCATTTTCTTTTACCTTCTTATCCTCCTGAAAAGCACGTTAAAGAAAATGAAAGTGGTCAACTACAAAGAGTTGGTGAGTTCACAGGTTTTCAAATGCATAAAATAGTTTTCATGCAGAATTTAGCGTCAAATTTAAATATTAAAGCTCATGGACATTTTCACAGTGAATGATGTACAACACGATGTTTAACTGTTGAGCCACTACTAAGCCTTCTGACAACCTACGCCCCACGAACTACCTCAGCGGTGGTATTTAAACCACATGAGTAGAACATTAGTTATTGGTAATGTGCACCCCTACTCGTCAGTCAAAGGTGGGTTCGTCAAACCAAATAGCGCTATCCACTAATACCATCGGCTCATAATGAGTTAATAAGTAGTGTACCTATCGGGGACTTAACGTTTTCTCTTTAACTCAACACATCAATCTGTGTACATGCCTTAGTGCCCTTATCAACAATTTCACGTTCTTTTACGCTTGATGACGTAAATCAATCAATATTAATTCAACATTTCAAAATTTAACGAACGATCATTTGATAGCGAAGATATTTAGCAAATTCAACATGCTTTTCACCCCAAAACGTATAAAAACGGTAAAAGAGGGGCTGTGAATACTCACCGATTTTAGCAGCTGCTCGGGAATATCTTCTAGGTTGCTTAAATCTTGGTGCTACGCTTTTCCTATGAAAGTGGAACACATCATCAGTTCGGACCTATTTTTACGTTTTCGGACACTACTTAGGTCACTATGCCTTATAAAATGCCTTACATGATTTATTTTATGTAGGAGTAGCGAGTACTAATCCTACTTGACATAATTCCGGCTCTTCGGATCAAATTTTTAAGGCTTTTAGGTTGAAAAATTTTACTTGAAGTTCGATTATATAATAATATTTATATTAAAATTAAAATCTTCATTTTTAATTATTATTATGCCCAAAAGTCCAAAATAATCATTTTTAAGAAGGTTCATTAGTTACTGATTGCTGTCAGAATTTTAAGTCATAAACTCTTTGTATTATGAATATTTTCCCCAATTTATTATTTTACCAAATTTTTATATGACTTATTTTAATGCATTAGGGAACTTTTGGCATAGGTAACACCATTTTTGGAGTTGATTAGATAGGCCAATGATGTCCTTAAAGTTTATTGGTCACATGCACACATGCAATCTGCATCTCTGGATTGTCACAGTCATTTGGGGGGTCTAAACTCATCATTTGTGAGTGAATCAAATTGTGTTCAACTCCTAACTCATAAAGGTAACTTCCAGAAAAAGATTCACCCCTTTTGAATTAAAAATGAGTGAGTTATGTTCTTTTTAAATCAAGAGTTCCAATCTGACAGAAAGTTGCATTTAGCACACTCAACTTGTTAATGAAGGTTGAGTACTCATTTCTTCATATTTTTGTGTGAATCCAATTTTATTTGATTCCCAACACATTAAAGTTACTTTCAGAAAAGAACTCATTAGTTTTTATGGATTTAGATGATAGATAAGGTTGATTGATTGAAACTTTTTGTCCAGCCGGATTCTATTTACACCACAAACTTTAAAGATGAAGTTGAGGGGTCAAAACTCAATATTTTTGAGTGATTCCAGTGGGGTTTGATTTGTATTTCATTATATTAAGTTTCAAAAGAAGATTCATAGCATTTGGTTGAATATTTTTCAAGTTATGCCCAAAATACTAACATGCAATAAATCTGACAGAAACTAAAAATGAAATAACTTAATTTTATGAACATTTTAACACTTTTTGACCCATACATTGGGGTTTCTTGGTTGAAAACGTTTTTACAAAGCTTTTTAACATAAATTTTGTAAAACAACATCCTTTAGATATACAAAGAAGGATATACACATGCATGAACTCTACCATCTTAGATGGTGAGAAAAATAGCCATGCATGTCATCTAAGCTCCATTTTCTTGAGTTTTGGTTACATGGATCATGGGTTATCACCATTTCTTGACATTTAACATGTCTTTGGTGTCTAACCTACCATTTGAAGGCCTATGAAAGTCTTCTTTTCAGAAACCTCAAGAAAGTGAAGAGAAATATGAAGAAAATGCAAGTAGAATCAAAGAAAAATGCAAGAAAAGTAAGAGATGAAGATGAATACAAGGGTAATGAACTTACCCACACTAGAGAATGATTCTTACCTTCAAAGTGGTGGGATTGAGAGGGTTCTTGGGCTGGAATTCGGCCAAGGAGTGAGAGGAAGAGAGAGTGAGATGAGAATTTCAAAATGAGAGTGAATATGGCAAAGTGAAAGGTTAGTCTTGAAGAAAGAGTGTATTAATGATGATTTTCTTGAGAAGGGGGAGGGGGGGCCGGATTTTCACTCTCTCTAATTCTTTTTTTTTTTTTTTTTTAAACTAATAATTATAATATCTAGGTATTTAATTTGTATTTTTATAAAAGATAGATTAAAGGTAGGCAATTCTTCAATTATCTACTTAAATTTTTGGTTTCAATACTTAAGGTTTAGAATTTATATTTGATTAATTAAATTTTATATTTAACTCACTTATTATTGTTATTAATATAATAAGATGTTAATTTTATCGGATTGGCATTTTATAAGACAACATATACCATTACGTCTAGTAACTTGATATTCTAAGTGCACTGCCGGGAATCTTAGGAAATTAAAACACTTGCCTACATAATTAGGTCATATTAGGGTGTTCCTACATGTTAAGACATGTATTATACAGTTTGGGTGCTAACCTGTAAGTTCTGATTGCCGGATGTCACAGTGTGGGCGCATCTTTTTGGGAAGACGTTGATTGGATTTATAGACAACACCCCTTTTGTAATCTCTTTTCTTTTATAGGAATTAGATTACTTGGTTGTTGTTTATTTCCGTTGGATTACAACTGTAATTAAACAATTTTGATTATATTTCCTCATTTTTGGGAGGCTCTTGCTATGGCAATGTTGGTATACCATATGTCTGTTTTCGGATTTTGTTATCCCTATTTTTAGGGTGTTACATACCATTTCTCAAATAAACCTAAGGCTATATATATATATATATATATATATATATATATATATGTGTGTGTGCATACGAAATACACGTATATACATGATACTATATATATATACATACAAGCAATATATATATCACTACAAAAAAGACGCTTATCACTGACGGTCAAATCCGTCGGTGCTCCGTCGGTAATAGTGAAATCCATCGGTGATCCGTCGGTAAAGGGTCCTCGGTATTTCAGTGGTCGGCGTTCAGATTACTGACGGATATTACCGACGGATCACCGACGGCTGATTTTTCTGACAGATCACCGACGATGTTGTAAATTCCGACAGTCACCATTTTCCGACGAATTACCGACGGATTTTTACCGACGGATCATTTCCGACGGAATTAGCGACGAAATTCCTATGGATATTTAATAAATAAAAATTAAATTATAAATCATTTACCGACGGATTATCCGTCGATGATATAATTTTTTTAAAAATAATTAAAAATTAAAAAATGTGAGTTTATAACATGTACAAAATCTGCCAAATTTTATTTCATATTAAGTTTTAAACTGTACAAAACCTTAATTTAATATCTAGAAATACATAACATAGTACAAAACGTAATCCTACCGGGGGGGGGGGGAAGGGGTGATCTTGAAACTTTCTTATGAACGTCTCAAACTGCTCAAGTCGCTCCTGCATCTGCCTCCTCTCTGCTTCATCTCTCTCTAGTCGCTCCTGCATCCTTATCCTCTCTGCTTCCTCTCTCGCCAGTCACTCCTGCATCCTTATCCTCTCTGCTTTCTCTCTCTCTCTAGCCTCTGTCTCAGGTCATCCAACTGAAATTCAATATTTGACAAAACATATATATAACAATGTTAGACAAATCCGTCGAACATATAATTAACAATGTTAAACAGCATTTGAGAAGCATACCTCCTCATCGCGACCAACACACGAGCTCCCACTCGTACTAGCACCTGAATCACCGGTCATAGCATAATAGGGATCCTGACTGATCCCCCATCCAAACAGACGACCTTTACGCCTTCCTCCGACACTGCGCTCCCACAACTCGGCGTCATTGGGAGGACAGTGTCGGGCGGATACTCCTCCTCCCTAATATGATGGTAGTTCTCCTACAGTTTACCAATTCGGCAGCGTTTCAACTGTAATTTGAATATATATATATATATATATATATCCATGACTTGCTTTTATCAAAACAATCCTATCGTCTACCCAGCCATGGCAGCCCAAACAAAGTTTGCTATAATTTTTATCTATCTTATAAAACAAACAAAAATGTAGACATACATAATTGAACTTACCGACATACGAGCCGCCTTTGGGTAAACGAAGATCGGAGGATCCGTGGGCGGACCATTCGCACCCGGAACAAGCTTCCTGTTGGTGCAATGTGTAGCCTCATAAATCTCGTCGCTAGTAGGCTCACGACCCCATGCAACTCTATACAATAGACAACTTAAATTGTTAGTAGGTAACAATATCATGTATATATATTCATCAACTATATACATTTAGTCTAGTGGATGATAAATTACCATGCGGTCCCGATGTATAGCGGTACTAATAGATCCGGTACAGTGTCTGGATGTCATCCCATCATGCTCGGTGGCCCGATTGACCGTATTGGCCACAGATATACGCCTGAACGCATCGGCGTTCCATACCTGTTAAAAAGAAGACATAAATCAATATAAATCCTAGTACAACCAGATACAAGGATTCAAAACAAAACAAACCTGCTCAATCATCTCAGTCCAAAACTCACTCCAGATCCACTCTGGAAGGTGTGCGGTAAGAACCATGTAGTTCTGTCCGTCGAACTGGACACCATCAATCTGTAAAGCCCTAGACCTGGAGAATTGACGGGCATCTCTCATAATGTCCGGGTACCTATTATTCAGGGTACGCCGGAATGCAGCTACTACGTCAGCGTCCATCTCAGGAGGCCAACTATAATACATTGCAAATACATTGTTTGGATTAAGTAAAAATAATCCACTCAATTAGTTAAATAGAGTAAAATACCTACCCGTAAACGATCCAACATCCATGGATAATTCTCCTCAGGGACATCCCCAAAATGAGCCCACGGACCCGCGAACATGGACTAAAAGACTGCAATGGCCCTCTGAATTACTGACTTGTCACTAAACCTTCACAATTGAAAAATATACAACATAAAAAACATTAGGATCGGTTTATTATGTACTAGAATAAATAATATATCACATCTACTTACCCGTCGGCTTCAGACAACAAAAGTGTCGGTCCCTGACTCGGATGGGGCGTATGTGATGCAACATTCGGGCCTCTAACCCTCAAACTCGCTCCAGTCGACGGCGTCTGAAGCTTATCCATCCTCGGTAGCTGCAACAAAGGTGGACTCGTCGGCGTGGGGGTCACTAAGCCCGGTGGAGCTGCTACTGCCCCTGCTAGAGCCTTTACCCCTACCCCTACTACCCCTAGAAGGGAGTCCCGACATCTAAAAATAGAGAATGGTTAGCACACAATGATATAACTGTACATAAATTATAAGACCCAAAAATATGAGTGTACAAACATATAATAAGGATATAATTATTATGAATAATGTCTACATAAGAAAGGCACACTAGTTCTCAGACGAGTGACCAGATAACATAAGTTCGTCTTCGTTATCTTCATCATCGTCCACGTCTTCAAATTCTTCTTCCTCGTCGCTAGCTTCGTGATCTGATGCATCTTTTTCGTCGCTAGATTCGTCATTTGTGGCGACTACATTGAGCTCCCCAGTGACAAGAAGGACATAATAGAGGTCCTCATTTATCTAATTGTTTGTATTATGTTTTACCCGTTCGTTGATTTGAAAGAACGATTCTCCATGTAATGGTTTGCCTACTTGAAAGTCAAACCGTAGGTTTAGAGGAGCTTTGGATGACTTTAAAACTCTAAGTGTAATGATTTGACTATTGGAAAGTCAAAATCGTAGATTTAGAGCAAAGAAAGGTGTTTTGATGAGTTTAAAACCCTACGTGTAAGGGTTTGACTATTGGAAAGTCAAAACCGTAGGTTAAAGTCAAAGAGAGGTGTTTTGAAAAGTTTAAAACCCTACGTGTAATGGTTTGACTATTTAAAAGTCAAACCGTAGGTGTTAATGATGTTAGAAGTCTATTGAATGACTTAAACACTACATGTAATGGTTTGGATTGAAAGAAACAAGTATAATAAGCAAACATATGTTTTTTAAAATTTCGGCGGCATCACAACTGTAAAATGAATATTTCCGTATATCAATCTATTGTTTGCCCAACAATTGACAACCCAACTAAAATAAAGAATTAAATAAATTGAGAAGTCCCTATTATGTATAGGTCACAAGTCACAAAGAGCAAGCATAACATTGATAGCACATACATATATCATCAATGCACATGCATATAAATACACACATATAAGTACACATAAATATATACATACATACAATTTGTTCATTTTGACGTGTAGTCGTAGACCTATAGAAGACATATTATTATAGAAGCAATAAGGTGTTGTTTGGTTTATAGAATCCACATAACATTAACAATAAACAAACATAATTAAACATACACTTGGTTCTATAATTTGGTTCTAACAACAAACATAACATAACATAACATTAACATCCAAATTAAACAACAAACAAATTATCATAATTTGGTTCTAACAACAAACATAACATTAACATCCAAATTAACCAACACCACCCACATCCAAAATTAAACATACATAGTTAGATAATACCAAGAAAAAGATTCGTCTAGATTACTACACTAATAAAATGTTGTGTAATGCCAAAATGCTTTATCATATCATATAGATTCACATTCTAACCCACTACACTAAATCATTGATCAGTTTTCTTGTCTTTTGCACACCATATGAGATGAGGATGTTTAGAACATCGATTAAAAGTCTTGCAACAATGAGAAATATCTACTCCAACCTCATCGACGGTTGGATAACTCACTCAACCATGAAAAACTATACTAAAGCAAGGGACTCACCTCACAAGTTGTTCATGAACACAGATATATTGGTAACACCACAAACGATTTTTTCAATTTGTTTGATATATTCACATTATTTAATACATGATATTTTTGTTACTATACACCTCGGACAAAAAAATACTAGATGGAAATGTACACCCAACAAACGATATGAAATGTTCAGAAAGGATATAAAGGTCGTGTCAAACAATAATGAGGAATATGTTCACATGAAGACTATCGAGTTTGTACGTTGATATTACCTACCTATCATGTTATAATGTCTTTTCCTGTTAACACCCCCAAGTTAAAAAAGAAAAACAAAAAATTGCAACTATTCTTTCCAATAATAGATGCAAATTGATTAGTACTCAATCTAAAACATCCATCTATTGAGATAATTGACAACAGGGCAACTTTCATTGAGAATGAAGAAAAGCATGGGACAATGCCCGATAAAATGATAAACAAGCACATAAAAAATTGCATATATAGGTATATTGAAGTATGACTAACTTAAATTAAACCTTCCCTGTAGAAATCATTGATGATAAGGCACTTGAATAATGTCGACCTACGAGTGCGGTTATTAAGGAATTGGATGCAGATAGGCTAGAAATGAAATGGAGGACATCGACCAATTTAATTGATTCTAGTGTGTTTGTCATGCGTCACATGGAAACTTACAAGGGGAAAACGTGCAACGGTGGAAGAGTGGTCTACATAAGGAATGCCCAAGACAAACAAAATAATTAATCGATTTGCAGAAGATGTTGGGGAGGCGGTCGCAGAATATAGAGGGAGAAAAAGAGAGTGATCAGAACTCGGATAAAGAATTATAGATCGCGTGAGAGCTCTCTTTCCTTAAGTGATATTTCGACCCTATTTTGCCCGGGTATCACGAAATTCACTCGAGGATAATCTCAATTCACGGTATCGATTTAGGCAGAAATCGATCCTATTTAAACACCTTGAGAATCGTAATCGACCCTATATTAATAATGATAATAACTTCTCATTAAATGAGATTGATTGTGGACATTAAGTTGGCGGTTATAAAAATATTTCATAAAAAAGGTGGTTACATTATTGAAATCAGTTACAGTGCACGGCGCGGGTAGCCGCACGGGTTAACCTGTGGCACAACCCACTCGCGTCACTGAAAACTAGATACCAGTTATGAAACTGATAAAATCGCCAAGCATGACCATCCAACAATCCCGGGTCATAGATAGCTTACACGAGTGTGCACTTCACACCTCCTAACTCGTGTTATAGCTTATCCTCCCCCATTTTAGTGCAATCCTTGATTTACAAACAAAATTTAATATAGGAAAACAAACTCATACATAAATGAAAATATCTAGAAGATTGAATTTTCATCTTAGTACATTACACATTTCAAATACTCGAGAATCCGGGTGTCCTATGGATTGAACCCTTCAACCCATTTGAGTACCAGAAAATAACATACACACGAATTTAAATGATTCTCTAAAGTTTAAACTTGACACTATACATGTCATGTGTCCTTATCCATTCGTGAGTGCATCAAATCTAAGTCCAAGCTTCTTGAAGCAGTTACACTTCACACTCATATAGGTAGTTCCTTTCATCATGCACATGCACTTTTACAAAAGAATTATTACCTCCTTCACTTGCAATATCGAGCACATACCTTGGGATGATTATCTTGTGCACCAATCCCTTAGGGGGCGTTCGGTTCGCAGAATGTTTTTGGATGGAATGAAATATGTCAAAAGAATTTGACTTTAAAGGAATTGGAATGCAATGTTGTCAGGTTTGACCACCTGTTTGGTTGACAGAATTGGAATGGAATATGTTAAATGAAGTGGAATTTTTTTGTTTAGTTCACATATTGTAGCTTCGGAATTGGAATGGAATTTTGGTAAATGACCAAAATACCCTTTTTGATTATTTTAATTTTTTTAAACAAAAATTACTTTAATGAAATAGTCATTAAATAGTTTACTTTTTAACTAAAATTGCTTTGATTATTTTAGCACACGAATGATGTGAGAGAGAGAGGAGAGAGAGAGAGAGGAGAGAGAGATAAAGAGAGGAGAGAGAGGAGAAAGATGATAGAGAGAAGGAGGATAAAGAGAGACAGGAGAGAGAGATGGAGGAGGGAGAGAGAGAGAGAGAGGAAAGAGAGAGAGAGAGGAGATAGAGATAGAAAAGAGAGGGGAGAGAGAGGAGAGAGAGAGAGGGAGAGGAGGGAGAAAGAGAGAAATAAGAGACAGGAGAGAGAGAAAGAGAGGGGAGAGGGAGAGAGAGAGAGAGAGAGTTGGTGTCTGCTGATAATCAATATCAGTAGGGTTTAGTTTGGGGTAAA
This sequence comes from Arctium lappa, assembly GCA_023525745.1. Taxonomy (NCBI): domain Eukaryota; kingdom Viridiplantae; phylum Streptophyta; class Magnoliopsida; order Asterales; family Asteraceae; genus Arctium; species Arctium lappa. The sequence goes on from CM042049.1 coordinate 14,890,428, forward strand.
GGGTAACTTTGGAATTATCAAAATATGAGATTCCATTTCATTGAAATTCTTGGGTTTCATGAAGGAATGTTCAAATCCTATATCTATGGAATTTATTGGAATTCAAAAATTCCATCCATTGAAAACCTTGAACCAAACAAGAGAATGAAATCTGGTCAAAGGAATTCAACATTCCAATTCCACCAGATTCCATCAAATTCTGCGAACCAAACGCCCCTTTAGAGTGAGCTTTCCCATTGAATTCAACTTCTAACGTTGTATTAGAAGGGAATTGGGTATCTCACTGTTAGAGATTTAGATGGACTTTAATCTCATCCCTATCACCGACTTGTGAACCAAGTCCCTAGCTAACCCCTTCGTCAAGTGGTCCGCTAGATTTTGTTGTGACCGAACAAATTCAACCGAAATCACCCCATTCGTGATTAGATCACGAATCATGTTATGTCTAACACCTAAGTGTCTAGACTTGCCATTATATACTTGACTATAAGTTTTAGCCAAAGTAGCCGCACTATCACAACATATAGAAATGGGTGATATTGGTTTCTGTCATAACGGAATTTCATGGACTAAATTCCTTAGCCACTTCGCTTCTTTACCGTCAGCAGCTAATGCTACAAATTCTGACTCCATAGTTGAACTCGTGATGCAAGTTTTCTTCTTGGAAACCCATGAGATGGCACATCCCCCAAGCAAGTACACCCAACCACTTGTAGAAGAGTGATCTTCTAAGTTAGTAATCCAACTTGCATCTGAAAATCCCTCTAATATCAAAGGAAACCCGACATATGACAAACCATAATCAATGTTTTTCTTCAAGTATTTAAATACTCGTCTAATTGCTTGCCAATGATGAATACTAGGATTACTAGTATACCTACTCAACTTTCCTATGGCAAAAGTGATATTCGGCCTAGTGATTGTCATGGCATACATCAAGCATCCAATAGCCTTTGAGTACTCGAGTTGTGACACCGCTTCACCCGAGTTGGGCATAAGCTTCACACTCAGATCAACTGGAGTACTCACCGGAGAATAATCAAAGCAATTAAATTTCTTTAATACTTTCTCAATGTAATGAGATTGTGTAATTGCAATCCCTTTGTTATCACGCTTGATCCTTATTCCAAGGATCACCTCCGCCTCTCCCATATCTTTCATGGAGAAACTTGATGACAAAAACTCTTAGGTTTTATCAACTTGATTTTGGTCGGTGCCAAAGATCAACATGTCATCAACGTATAAGAAAATGATTACTCCGTTACCAGATGTGTCAAATTTGCTATATACATACTTGTCCGTTTGGTTTAACCTAAACCGTTGGACAAGATAACCTCATCAAATTTTTGATGCCATTGTTTGGGTGCTTGTTTCAGCCCATACAATGATTTTACAAGTTTACACACCTTATGTTCCATCACGGACATAACAAAACCTTCCGGTTGTTTCATGTAAACTTCTTCCTCCAAGTCACCATTCAAGAATGTCGTTTTGACATCCATTTGGTGAATCACTAAATTGTGGATAGCTCTTAAGGCTATCAACAATCTAATCGTGGAGATCCTTGCAACCAGGGCATATGTATCAAAATAATCGATGCCTTCTTGTTGCCTAAAGCCTTGGATTACTAATCGAGCTTTGAACTTGTCGATTGATCCATCAACTTTCATCTTCCTTTTGAAGATTCACTTGCATCCCAAAGGTTTACAACCCGGTGGCAAGTCCGATAATACCCAAGTATTATTCCCCATGATGGAGTCCATCTCATCATTTAATGCTTCTTTCCAGAAAGCAACATCTTGAGACTTCGTAGCCTCATCAAATGATTTTGGATCCTCCTCAATACTATAACAACAAGAGAATTGTGACCCAATCTCATCTCTTGATCCCTCTACCAAGTATACTTGGAAATCGGGACCAAAGGATTTTTCAATCCTTCCTCTTTTGCTCCTTCGAAGCATCGAAGATTCGGTTGGAACAATTGTTTGATCTTTAACTTCACCAGTTCTACTAGTACTTGGAACTATATCCTTCGGCCTAGGTACTGAAGAGAATCTAGTCTCATCAAATAATGCATTTCTCAATTCTATAACGGTGTGAATCACTATAGAATCATTAGGTTAGATAACATTAAACCTATAGGCCTTGGAATGCTCGACATATCCAACAAAGATGCAATCAATACCTTTCTCACCCAAAGTTTTCTTTTTGGGTTCGGGTAGTCGAACAACTGCCCGACAACCCCAAACTCTAATATAACTCAAGTTAGGCCTTTTCTTGAACCAAAGTTCATATGGGGTAATCTTGTTCCTTTTATTGGAAACTCAATTTAATAAGTAACAACCGTTAACATGGATTCACCCCAAAATCCATCACTCAATCTCGAGTAGGATAACATAGAGTTCACCATTTCTTTGAGAACTCTATTTTTCTGTTCCGCCACACCATTTTGTTGTGGTGTATAAGGCGTCGTAGTCTCATCAATGATTCCTACGGATTGGAAAAACATGGGGTCGTAATATACCCCACCACGATCGGTGCGTAAACATTTTACAAAACAATTCATTTGCAATTCAACCTCCGTTTTATGAATTTTAAATTTGTCCAACACTTCATCTTTTGAGTGTAACAAAAATACATACCAAAGACGTGAAGCGTCGTCAATAAAAGTAACAACATACTTTTTATTACCGAAAGACGGAGTTGAATGCAAATCACAAATATCACTATGAATTAACTCGAGCACCGATGAGTCCCTTTTCACGTTAGGAAAAGGTTGCGATGTGATCTTTGTTAACATGCATGTTTTACATTTTTTGATTTTAATGTCAAAGGCCAGAATAAGACCGTCTTTTGACATTTCAACCATTCTTTTAAAATTCACACGACCAAACCTTGCATGCCATAAACAAGAATCAACAAGATTTTCATTTGCAACATAAACAAAATTTGAAACAAAACTCTTTTTATTTAAATTTAACATAAACATATCATTCATCAAATAGCCGAATCCTACAAAAGAGCCACCTTTTGACAAGACAAACTTGCCGGACTCAAATACTTGCCTATATCCTAACTTATTCAAGACACTACCGGAAACCAAATTCTTTCGAATTTGTGGTACAAGCAAAACGTCTAAAAGTTCAATTATTTTGCCAGAACTAAACTCTAGCCTAACTAAGCAGCGTCCAAGAATAGGAGCACTTGACTCGTTCCCCATGTGTAGCACGGATCCGTCTTCAACCGGTTCCAAAGAGGTGAATCAACGTCGATCCTTGCACACATGACTCGAGGCATCCGAGTCAATCCACCAAGCATCATCATCATCCTGCACGTAAAATGATTCAGATATTAGTGGTACATAATTCAAATTCGAATTAAAACCAAAGTCAAGAAACTGACAATGCCGTGGGTTTTGATCCTTGGATCATTGCCCACCACCACTTGTGCTTGCTCCACTCTTATTCTTGACAACCCAACAATCCCACAGGTTAATTTAACCCTTTTGTTGGGCCCTTTCTTGGCTTCATTGAATTTGCGTTTTCCCTTGAAGTTGTTGGATTTCCCTCTTCCACCATGTTCACCAAAGGGGCATAAACCTCTTTTATCTTAGGTTTCTCAGCCTCTTGCGCCTAAAGAGATTCCCCTATGTGCAAGTAACTACCGAGTTGTACAAGGGACAACTCTTCCTTCTTGTGTTTCAACATGTGTTTGAAATCTTTCCAAGAGGGTGTCAATTTATCAATTATGCTCGATACGAAGATGGATTCGTCCATCTTCATATTATGTCGAGCATATTGGCCTAGAATGCGTAGGAGCTCAGCATGTACACGACCTTCAACGTGGTCAACAAGAAGTGCATATTCTTCTGCCATCGTCGAAAATCGACGCCTTCGAACTTCTCAAGTTTGGTGAACTTGGTCGTCATATCTCTCATGGATTGATCATTCGCCATCTCTTCTCACGAAGAACAAACTATCACTTAAGATTGTTGGGGAGGCAGTCGTAGAATATAGAGGGAGAAGAAGAGAATGATCAGAACTTGGATAAAGAATTAGAGATCGTGTGAGAGATTGCTTCCCTTAAGTGATATTTCGACCCTATTCTGCCCGGGCATCATGAAATTCACTCGAGAATAATCCCAATTCATGGTATCGATTTAGGCAGAAATCGATCCTATTTAAACACCTTGAGAATCGTAACCGACTCTATATTAATAATGACAATAATTTCTCATTAAATGAGATTGGTTGTGAACATTAATGTTGGCGGTTACAAAAAGATTTCATAAAAAGAGCGGTTACATATTGAAATCAGTTACAGTGCACGGCGCGGGTAGCCGCGTGGGTTAACCCACGTCCCAACTCGCCCACATCACTGAAAATTAGATACCAGTTACGAAACTGATAAAACCGCCAAGCATGACCATCCAACAATCCCGGGTCATATATAGCTTACACGAGTGTGCTCTCTACACCTCCTAACTCGTGTTATAGCTTAGCTACCAACCCCATTATTATCTTGTGAATCCAATTTCATAAAATGAACCGATGATTTCACTAAAATCACCGACAGAAGAAGTATACAACAAAATTGTCGTTGTCAGATTTCAATATCTGGCATGAACACGTAATCGAGGAAGTTGAGAAATTTCACCCTTTAGGGGTTCAAGCTGAATAAGAAATAATAAAGCATGCAAATGCTACAAGTGAACCTAGGTTGAACCTAGGCTACGAATTGAAGCATATTGTTAGGCTTAGGGGTGTTGTAACACCCCGAAATTTACGTTATAAGAATCTATTGATAAAAATTCTAGTCTTGCGTACCGTTTATTGATGTACTCTCGTGTTTAAATGTTATCGTTAACACGGATGTTTGGATGGTAGTTTGAATACTTGAATTTTTGGAGGTTTTAGGCACAAACAGGAGCTTATGCGAGTTACTCGCGGGTTTCAAGTCGCGGCTTAGCCGCGTAACTCACTGTTGGATTTTGGTTCAGGCACACGGGCGACTTGTGCCGCGACTTGGAGTCGCGACATAACCCGCGGAATCCCTCTGATCGATTTTATACGACTTCTTCCCCCATTTCTCCTCATTTACTCTTATCTAACCTAATTTCTATCTCTCTGCCCCTCATTACTCCTCCCATCCGAAATTAGGGTTCCAAACCACCACCATTCACCTCATTTATTGCTAGAGTTTGGGGTTAACACCTAAGGATTCAAGTTGGGCTTGGAAGTCATCATCTCCATTGTCACTTTCCCCAAAGTTCTAACCTAGGGTTGGGTTTCCAAAAACCCACTTGGTGAGTTATTCCTTCTTAAATGCTCTAGTATTTGATTATTCCCATGTCTTTATCTCACACTACTTCTATGTGCTACTTGGTTGAGTTTTATAACCTAATAGTTGGTATTCTTGACTCTATGAACCCAAAGGGGGCAAGTATGTTTAGTAGATCTTGATAATCTCTTTAGTAGTAACTATGTGGATTATATGTTCTAGATTTCATGCTTTATATGTTGAGTTCATGAGGAAACTACTAATAACATGATTTGATCCAACTGCTGATAACTTTATGAAGGAATGAGGTAATGATAATGGGTGGATGTATTTACATGTATGAAATTATGAGGACCATGATTTATGAGGAACATGGAAGTAAATATTTTATATGTGGAAGAGAGGTGTATATAATGTGTTATTTACTTAACAAATGTGGATCACCTGATAAGTATGTGGCACTACTTCTTGTGCACGAGGAGGTAGTAGCTTAATGTATGAATTTTGCATTAACCACGGTATGTTACTAGCGAGTAGGCAATAAGGGATCTCGTATCCTTGAGGTGTAACTCGTCTAGAATATGGATAGGCATAATGTCCGTAAGACCTTGAGGTGTAACTCGACGGAGTAGGCAATAAGGGCAGTAAATACGGTCTGAGGTTGTGATGTCGTTATGGCATGGGAACTAAGATCGGGGCATGAGGTGTAATCCATTACCATCGCGGGCGATCCCACTTTCGAGTAAATATCGCCCCGATGGAAGCGGGTCTCCCCCGTAAATCAAGAGGTATTTCTTGTATGTTTATATTCAGGTTTGAGAAACTGATGGCGGAGAATTGTTCCGCGCGAGGCAGAGGAGTTCGGTAACATGATTATGGTTTTATAATGTCATGTCTATTATCTGCATATTTATGGGATCTCACTAGGCTTCGTCCTAACACTTGTTGTGGTTGTTGTTTCCTCACAGATCCTAACCGTGGAGGAAATTAGGATGTCGGCTTGGCTACCGGGCACATAGGAGATCTTGAAGTGCCGGTCTTTTGGGGAATTTTGTGAAGAGAGTTCATATTGACTTAGCAACGCTCGTATTAATCTAGATTAAAATCAATCTTAGATTAAGTAGGTCGTTGTAGTTTTGATGTCCCATTATTTTGTTGCAACCTTATGATGCAAACTAACCCGGTTTATAGGGTTTTAGTTGTATTGATTATTGGGTGAACGCCCTTTTGTTATATCATTTAAACAGGTGTTTGGTCCCTTCGTATTTTAGACGTCATATTGCCGAATTTACAAAAAAATTTATTTGCTAAATTCTTAGAGTGTTACAGGTGTAAACAAGCCGAGTCGAGTCAAGTAGTAGGTTAATCGAGTCAGGCTCAAAGTTAATATTGGGCTTGAGCTCGACTCGAGCTCGGTTAACTTTTTCAATGTAGGGCTCGAGCTCGAATATTTTTTGAGTTATCGAGCTCGAGCTCGAAGCTCGTTTATGGGTTCGAACTCGCGATCGATTAACTCGTTTATCGACTTGAGCTCGATAATTTTTATATTTTTATTGTATGATTAATAAATATATGACCATATTTGGCTCAAAAAAGGGTATGCTCGAATCGCTCGACTCGACTCGAAAAATTGAATCGAGTTATCGAACATTGGTGTTATAAAGCTCGGATTGTTAAGTTAAACGAGTTCTATTTTGTGTTTAAGATCGACTCGAGCTCGAAAATATTTAAGCTCGAGCTCGAGTAGCTCGTTAAAAGCTTAACTCGTTTACTCCCCTAGTTAGGGTACATAAGTGATGCACAGTGTCAATTACCTAGGATTGATGTGTTATTCATATGGGTGGCAATTTTATACCAAACTAAACTAACCAACATGTGTACTAATCGTACCAATTAAATTAAAAACTTAATTGGTACCAATTACAATTGGTTGGTAGTTTCGTACCAAGTATACAAACTTGGTTGGTGCACAATATTGAAAGTTGCGTACCACGGTAGTACCTTGGTACCGACTTATTTAATTATTTATTAGTTTGTGATTTTTTTATGTATTAGATATTAAACTTTGTATTTTTGACTATTTTATTTGAACATTTGAATGTTTGCAAGTTTTATTCTTTGCAATTAAAAACCTTTAAACATCACATGTGTACCTAACAACTCAAATAGTCACTTAAAATTTGAACATAATAGTAAGTTCTCATATATGTAACTTGAAGTTGGTACAAACCGGCACCAACATGTACCAACCGAAAAAAGTTGGTACAAGTTAATGCATGATATAATATTTTGAGTACGAGTTATAATTGGTTGATAGATGGCATTGGAGAAAAAATTTGGTACCGTACCAACTCCACCCTTAGCGCTCTATCACCGTCCATCACCGCCCATCACCGTCGTTGACCTCTGCCATCAATCTCCCTCTTTTTGATTGTTTTTTTTTTGTTTTTGATCATCTCCTTTGTTATATGTGTGTTTATACTCCATTAGATTGTTATAAAAGAGGGAAAATAGAAAAGGGGGATAATCAAAAAACAAAAAAACCGATCAAAAAGAGGGAGATCGATTCAAGTGGCTAACAACAGTACATGATAGAGAATGAACGACGGTGGGGCGACGAGGTGAGCAATGGCATTGGTTGCAAGTATTTGAATGACTTAGGATTTGAGAATGATAAAACTGATATAGCGTTTTCAACTTTAAAACATTCCTACGTGGTTATAGGTAGTTTTTTTGGGGGTTAAAACAATGTAGGTAACCAAAATTTAAAAGTTTGATAGTTTATATATTTAAAACAGGAACTAGATCATTCAAAAAGAAAAAAGTTCAGTCGTTTATTCATTTAAAAAAGTTCAAATACTTAACCAATTTAAAATGAGAAAATTTGTTAGATTTTTATGAACTTTTCCATTGAGAATCCGAGTTTTTCTCTCCAAACACTTTAGAAACAAAAATTACAACATCACAATTCTTTTTGTCATTCTATTCATTTTCTTATCTTCTCAATCGTTCACTCAACTCAACTTTCTCTCAATGTTTCATGATAATTATGATAGCGAGCGTTAGTCGAATGTCACGTATCAAAATCTTGTAATAATACCTTTAATCGACAAGATAATATCATTTCATTCGACTCCCTCATATATGATATATCTTAAGGACAAGTATATAACTACACCACGTTTCAAAAATATACTCCCGTGTTCCAAAATAAATTTCTACAATAAACATGGACATAATTTTAGGAATGCCCAATTATTATATTTCTTAAATAACTAAATGACATTTTAGTTTTGATAATAGAGAGATAAACTTTCTACATCTTATAATTGAAAATCGAAAACTTATGTTTGAAAGTCGACACTTATTTTAAAACAAATTAAAATAGTAACATGAATACTTAGATGTCGTTTGTTTTTTAAGAGGTCTAAAGTCTGAAGTCTTGTTTTAGTTATGATTAATAAGAGGTGGTGTGTAAAAAGGTCTGAACGACTCAGAAGAGTTTTTTTTTTAAAAACAAACAACCCCTTAATTTGAGACGAAACGAGTAACATTTTCTTTTTTATAAAAGAAGGATTTTAATTGATTAAACTATAAACATGAATCATATAAATTTATGCACCTTGCAAAGAAATTATAAAACGGTTTCTTTTTAAACCCATGTGCCTGTAAAAATTAAAAAGTAAAAAATAAAAATAGAAAAAGTAAAATTATAATAAAGATACGTATATATTTGGTTTGCCCTAAACAACTCCGCCGACGCACTTTCATCTTCTTTTTCACCCTCACTTTCACCAAATTTCTTCAATTTCTTTCCGCAAATTCTTTCACGGTGGCCGGCGACCCTGCTCTTTTTCCGATATCCACTTACTTTTGAGGTGCTTGGATCAACCTAACAAACATACGAATTTATGCAGTAGCCATGGAAGATGGGGGAGTTTTCTCTGTTTCTACACAGTCGTTTTCTTTTCACAAACCTAGAAAAGATGAGATACCATGGCGCTGATCTTGTCCTGATTGTTGGAATCGGTGGTCTCGGAATTATTATTTCAAATTATAATCAGGTAAATATCTAATTTTCAAATTTTATTTCACAGTCACAGTTAGGGTTCATTTTGCAACTCCATATTATTGCTTTGTTTTACCTAAGTTAGACTGGTATTTGTAGGATTTATTACACATTATCTCTAAAATACAACATTTTATTCTCGGTCTAAACTTAATTTGTATTTGTGAAATATTCTAGGGTTTTTAAAGTTGGGCTTTTCAATTCATATATTTGTGCATATAGGGGGAGGGAGGGAGGGAGGGAGGGTTGGTTTCATATAGTTGCATATGGATATGTATAATCACACTCGGTTATGGAGGTGTTTGGGATTGCTTATTTAAAACAACTTATGTTTATTTTAAAAAGTGCTTATCAACTTATCCTGTGTCAAACCGGAGTTTTTAAAAAGGTGTTTGGATTAGCTTATAGCGGTACCACACCGCAATAAGCTGATAAACTCTTTTTAAGTGTTTGACAAATTTAGTTTATGTATGTAAAAATGACATGCTTCAATATTATTGATTTTTTTTAGTATTTTTAACATATAACAATTTACTTTTCATTATTTATAATAATATTTTTGACAAAAAAATATTCAATAACATTAGTAATTTATTAAAAAAATTCTAACTTATATAACAAAAATTTATACCAATAACATTAATAACTTATAATAAAAATAATAGATCTTTAGAACCAAAAAAATATATAAATCTTTAGAACAAAAAAAAAACACTAGATTTTTAGAACAAAAAAAATATATTAGATGATTAGAACAAAAAAAAATTAATAGATCTTTAGAAAAAAAATAGAACAAAAAAAAATACTAGATCTTTAGAACAAAAAAAAAATACTAGATCAACATTCATAATGTAATATTTTTACAACCAAAATATCAGTAACACAAATCGATTGTCATTCACAATAGATCTTCATCTGGAGCGATTCATCAGTTCTCCAGCAATCATATCTCTAACTGCACTCATATATAATAGTTCAACATTCTTACGTTGTGAACTTGTGTTTTCGTGTGTTTCATTGTTGCTACCAGACCCTTCATCATCACCATCCGTACGAGGATTGTACGATTCTTGTTGCACCATGTCAAATGCTTCGTCGAAACTACCGTTCAATCTAATATAATTGTGAATTGCCATCGACGCTATTACTATGTTTACTTGTGTCTCGTAGGCGTAATTGACATGCATATCCTTTACTTTGCCCATCTAGCTTTCCATACTCCGAATGTTCGTTCAATAACATTTCTGAGTGATGAGTGATGATAGTTAAATGTCTCTTTTGGTCATTTGGGAGCACGTATTGCAGCAGTTTGTCCACGACGAAAATCAGGTATGTGATAACGAATATCCGTTCCTTTGTATGACCCAAATAACCTTTAGTATTTGGATATTCGACATCAACAACATAATACTTGTTATTAAAAATAAACAAATTATGTTATTCGTTTGTAATGGTAGGAAAACGTAATAGTTGCTATTACTAAAAAAAATAAAATACTAACTACCGGTTGGATGGGGAAATTTAAGCTCAAGTCTACGTAAGGCTTCACAGAATATTCGTGTGCCATGTGCGGTTCCCTCCCATCCGGCCCATGCAAATGTAAAACACATATTGAAATCACAAACTGCCATGATATTTTGCGTCGCATATCCTTTTCGGCCAATGTATTTCGCTTGCTTGTGCTCTCGAACTGATGCCCTTACGTGTGTCCCATCAATAGCGCCAATACAATCCTACACATATAACATAATTTATTATTCTATTAAATGTTACAATTAAATAAGAAGCAAACGATAAGAAGTACCTTGAACATTGGATAATAACGAGGGTTAGTTAAAATATGCACGGGTACATCTTCATTGTAAGTTGGATTTGGCTTTATGATGTCCGCACTTAACCGAAGCACAACTTTCAAAACAGCGTGGAAATGCCTATGAATAGTTTCTCCAGAATGATTAAAAGTTTCCTGAATTAACCTATTCTCACATCCTTGTGCTAAAATCATCAAGAAAATACCAACAGACTCCTCAACACATATATTACATGTTGGTAACCCGTAACGTGTAACAAGATCTGAACATAACATTCTCCTCTTCCAAATAATTTACTTGATTATCATCATTCGAATAAGAATCATCACTATCCATCCTATCAATATATACAAAAATAAAACACATTCCCAAACAATAATAAAAAGATGTAAATAACTCTAAACGTACACATTCTCAAACAATAATAAAAAGATGGCAGATAATCCCAAACGTAAAACACATTCTGAAACTATAATAAAAAGATGGTAGATAATCTCAAACGTAATACACATTCTCAAACAATAATAAAAAGATGGTAGATAATCCCAAACGTAAAACACATTCTCAAACAATAATCCCAAACGTCATACATAGTGTCAATCGATAATAAAAGATGATAGATAATCCCAAACGTAAAACATAGCGTCAAACGATAATAAAAGATGATAGATAATCCCAAACGTAAAACATAGCGCCTAACGATAATAAAAGATGATATGAATCATCCCTCCATAAGAAACTTGAGAAACTCCATCTTTGCCACGTGGCTCGTTGGAACCATAAAATTCACACGGGCTTGCTCTTTTAGGAAGATGCCTAATGCCTTGCAATACATCCTTGAACCTTCTTCAAACCTTGGAAAACTTGTCACAATATCCATGCATTCTTGTGGTGTTGGAACGAGAATACGTGGTGGAAAAGATTGTGTGCTTCTTGTTGATAGTGCCTCCAATATGGTATCTAGTTTTTCCTCATATGTGGAAGATACCGAAGATTTTCCCTTAGTTTAACGGGTAGGAGCGACATTATTCGACTTCTTCCTTTTACTCGAACTACTTTGAGGGAAAGGGGAAAGAGGTTCATCATCTTCATCTAAATGTACTTCTGTCACTATCTCCTTTCCCCTCGTTATCATCTTCATCTTGAACATTAATTGGACCACTATTGTTTTGATAATCAACGGGAGCCTTAGTCCTATCTCCAACGGCAACGGAATCCCGAAATAAAGGGTCATAGGACAGTTCAAATATCTCCAAATTTAAGTCCCTAAACTTGGCAATGTCTTTATTTCCATGTGTGTTAATGGTTTCTTTATTAACATATTTCACTATGAAATCATTAAAAAAACAAACTAATAAATACAAAATAGTAAGTATTACCTTTATTTTTTCGTCCCACCACTCATCTGTTGCGTTAAGTGTCTTTCTCACGGGATCCCATCCAATGCCCGATTCAATCCTCATTAAACGGTCATACAACTTCCAATCCTTTTTCATAGTGTCCCATTTGTTTTTAAGTTGCTTCCTATCAAAACACTTTCCTGTCCGTTCCTTAATGTTCTTTTCTATCTTCCCCCACCCAACCTTATTGAAGTGACTACCGGGTCTATTCCCATTTTTTACCTCATTCATGCACAAATCAATAAACACCATAAAGGTACTATGATCCCAAAAAAAATTTGGCTTAATCATTTTAGATACATCACTAGCAACAAAGTTATCATCGTTGGCATCCATTACCTCGATAACAAAGTTATCATTGTTCGCATCCATATCAATGTATGTTGTTTGGAAAAAATGAAGATGTCAAAAAATTTAAATCCAAGTACCGCATGCAACCAACACTGCATATCAAGACTCCTAATATATATATATATATAAGCAGAATGAAGATGTCAAAAATTCAAATCCAAGTACCCCAATCCATGACAAATCGAACAGAACAAAAAGTGAACAAATTGAACAAAACTGAGCAGAAAAATCAGTGAACAAAAATGGCATATCGAACATAACAATCGTGAACAAATCGAACAGAAAAATCAATTAATCAGTGAAAAATCGAACAATCAGTGAACAAATTGAACAAATAACGAGCAAACAGGCCACCAATCGAAGAAATCGATAGGAAAAAAAACGAACATGGAAGTTGACGATCTGTTTGTTCACGAACGAAGGTGAAGTTGAACACGAACGAAGAGAAATCGAAGAGAAAAATCATACCTGAACACGAACGGAGGTGAAGCTGACGATTTGTTGTTCTTGCTATGGCGATCTGTTGGAGAAGAATGAGCGATGGGAGAAGAGGCGCAGATCAGTTCGAGAAAGAGGGGAAGATCGATTAGGTTAAAATAAAAGGGGCAAAATGGTCATCTGGCTTTAACCTTTGATAAGTCATAAGTTAGAACAAAATGACTTATCAAAAATGGCTTTTCAGCGGTTTGACACCGCTATAAGCTCTTTTCTTTTTTTTTCCATCCAAACACTCAGAATGGCTCATCTCCGGTGCCAAATCGCAATAAGCTAAAAAGCCCCTCAAATAAGCAAATCCCAAACACCCCCTATATGTATATGGTTATTGAAAAGTGGGGTTCTTTTTATATGGATATATGTTTATAGGCTAGGAATAATCATTGAAATGACCACGTTGAAGTGGTATATATATATATCTGAATTAACCACTTTTAAAAGAATTTGCCAAAATGACATACTTTTTTAAGCACAACTTAGGATTTTTTTTTCTTACTAGCCATACGGATATGGTCCCTACTCTTTTTTGGTATAAAACTTGAGTTTTTCTCAACGAATAGGCTCGTATCATCTTTGACTTGATCGTAATGGCAAACAATGATGGAAGCTATCGACTTTTGCTAGTTTTGTTTCGATTAAGCATAGATGATACATGTTTCGGCAAAACAAAAGGGATTTTTCTTAATTTGCGAGTTTGGTAAGATTTGTTTAAACACAAATTTTTCAATATTTTGTGTAGTTTGTGGTGTAGACATGTTAATTTATCAAATATTACATACTGCTTTAATTTAAATACAATATATTTGCCTTCGTTTTTCTACATAAATGTAGAACGGTAGAAGGTTTTTGTTTGATTGAAGATTTTGTCATCTTCTGTCTTTTCTAATTAAGTGATAATAAATCAAATGGATCTTGCAGCCCATTTTGTTAAGTTAAAAGATAATTACAAATCGTCCCCATTTCCATAAATCCAAGCCATGTAAATAATAAGGGGTTGTTTGTTTTTTTTTAAAACCTCTTAATGACTCTTAAGTCTGAATCGTTTACACCTTTTTACACACTACCTCTTATTAATCATAACTAAAATAAGACTTTAGATTTTAGACCTCTTAAAAAACAAACGGCACCTAAGACAGTGGATTAGCAATCCTCAACTATAAATTCCCATGTTTCAATGATGTCTCATCTCGGTTATAGACTTACCGTCTATGTCTAATATTAAATTGCAACAAAACTAGATACACACTAATCTGTCTACTATGGTACAAAAATGTTTTAGTTTTTGTAGTTGCAGATACACATTAAATTATTAAACAGGAAAATAAATGGCTCTAACGTTATAAACTCAAATTGAAACAAACCCGGATTAGATGAGTGATGGTGGCGCCATAGTCCCGACACTTATCGTTATATTACTACTCCAAAATGATTGGAAGAAAGACTTTATATTCCTTTATTTTGGTATCAGACATGGAGTCACTAAATAGGCTATCAGGAGGTTATTGGAGTTTTTATGGATTGATAAGTGTGTTGGTTGTTGTTTCTTTCAAGTTTTTTCTGTTTGGGCTGTGCAATGGTTGTAGGCCAAATTGCTTTTGATATGGAATTTGGTTTGTTTGTTGACTTTCAAACCTACAAAGATGAGCATCTGTTGGTTGATGGAATGTATAGTTGGCATCAGTGGTCCATAGGGAAGTTGAATTATTTTTTAGCTAATGTCTAGACTATGCTTCTTTTTATGTTTCTTGACCTGATATATGATGTGTGGCTGAGTGGCTTTTAGCGGGTTTTGGGGTATAATTTTACAATACAAATGTAATTGAGATTTATCATCTTTAGTTGCAAATACTGATTTGTTCAGGATATAGTTATGTCTGCGGCCGTTGCTCGAGGACATGGAGGAGATGTTGGGTTGATCCTCCTCCTCATCCAAATAGAATACCTACAGTCTGCGAGGCAACAACACGTAAATCACTTTTTCAGTTTTCTTTTAAAATTTTGAATGTAGTATCTTCTAACATTTTCTTACTTCAATCTTGTAGCAAAATGGAAAGAAAAAAAACCGAGGCATGAGCAGAAGTAAAAACCTTGATATTGCCTTTGAGGCTAATGGAAACAAGCCGTTGCCAATTGAGTTTGATCTAATAGAGGATACGTACAAACCGGTTGGGTCATATGCAAGTAAGCTTACAAGGTATCTCGGAAACCTAATCGGTTACAGCGCCTCTCCACATCATCGAAGCTGGAATGAAGTTTATCCGGAGTTCAAGACATCGATAATTAGAAGACTTAGGGTAAATATTATACTAATTATTTAATTCTTTATAGTTTTTACACGATTTCTGACAATTTTTGTTTTGAAGAGATTTTTCTTCCTTGATCCAATTGTTCCCGAATGGCCCAAGATTCTAGCTGGCATCGAGCGAGACTGCCAAGATCGTTATAAAGACAAAAAGTCAAAACTCAATAATCATTTTGATCGAGTTGGCGGATATGATAATGTTGCAAATGCTCGGAGAAATCCACCGCCTCACTTGGATAAAGAAAAATGGAATAAGATTGTGGATCTTTTTGTTGATTCGAAATATAAAGATCGTTCAATGAAAAATGCACAAAATAGGAGTCATGCCAAGTACCCAAGTCTTCATGGGTCTACATCATATGTTGCTACACGATATAAGAAGGTAAATAAGTTAAACTTGTATACTATTTTAGAATGTATCAATGGTGCCATAACTTTTGTTATTAATATTTTGTCACAGAAAAACCCGGAAACACATTGCAAAGTTCAATAGATAATTGGCATGATATGCATTATAGACCAAGTGGTGGATGGGTAAACGAACTTCCTAAAAAAGATTATGTAAGTAATTGTTTAAATTTGAACTAACGTGTGTCTGTATATATATGTACTTAAAATTAGTTTTTCTATTACTAATTATATTTCTTAAGAAATACAGGAGCAGATGCTTGCAGAACGAGCTTCACAAACACAACAAGATGGCTCGACCTCCTCGTCTTTCGTAAACGAGAAGGAAATCATCACCAAAGTACTTGGGGGAATGTCGCGGTCACAACCGAGGGATTGAACGAAAGTTGAAGTGTTCCGCGTTAGCTTCAGCTATGGCAGGAAATCAACCGCAACAACCACTACGGGTGAGCATCGGAAGCGGGTATCCGCCTTTGGAACCGAAACCGCTTTGAAACTGTCGGTTTCGGAACCAGAACCGCTGTGTTTGGTTCCGGTTCCTAAAATATGGAACCGATTGGACCGGTTCCGGTTCTCATTTTTTTGGAACTGTTACCCGTTGGGTACCCGTCGGATCGGTTCCGAGACCGGGTACCCGGTCGCATTGGGTACCCATAACCGGAACCGACGGGTACCCGCTATTTTTTAAATAAAATAAATTTTATTTATTTATAAAAATATAATAAACTACCTTTTAGTGAAACACCATTTGTAGTATTTATTTAGCATCAACTAATTTTAATTACGTGAAGTGTTTTAGAAGCACCGTTTGTAGGCATGGGACCTTGACCCGATCCGATCTGGTGGGGAACCCGGTTCACCCGACCGGGGTCGGGGATACCCGTTTTGACGAAACCGGGGATGGGGCTGGGGCCGGGAATCACACCCCCTGACCCGCCCGGACCCGGTATATATATATTTTAATTATTATTTATTAATTTAAGTAATTAAGTTAATATTATTGAGTTGAGACTTGAGAACTGAAATTAGGTTTACTGTGAGAGACTGAGAGAGTCGAGAGACGCAGCCACCAAATCCACCAGCCACCAAATCCACCGACGGCCGTTCACCTTGGCTCCGCGTCTGGTCTGCCTCCGTCGGTCTCCATCGGCGCTCATTAGCTACGCATACAACTCCAAGTCTCTAATACGTACGTATACTGTTATTGATTGCATATACAACCAACAACCCCGAGTTTTGATCATCTTTTGTTTTCAATTTCGTATCTCGTTTCTCTGTTTTGATCATCTTTTGTTTTCAATTTATATTTTCAATTTAGTGTTTTTGAACATTTTAATTTGGGAAATCTTTGATGATTTAGCTTTTTAGCTGTTGTAGTTTTGATCTTGTGGATGGATCAATCGCTTGCTTCGATTTCTGATATTGAAACCTAGAATTTTTCGTTTTCCATGTTTATATGAATTCTTTTTACTTGTATTGTAAAGTTTGTTCCTAATTTAGTTATGCGATCATATTGATTTTGAAGTATAAGTGTAGGCAATTTGACTCTTATAAGTCTAAATGAATACAAATGTATCAAGAAATTGAGGGACATTTTTGTCAACTTTCATTTTAGCTTTAGACAGAATGGTTAATTGCTAAAGGGTCTTGATCAAATCATCTAACTGTACAGTATGAATGGAGTTGATTTCATATGGTCTATAAGATGTTGTACATGAATTTATCCCCATTTACTTCCATTTTCTTATTTGAACAGATTATTATTTGTAAGAAATTCTTCCTTTTGCTACTGTTATCACTATCTGATGTTTGGTTTTTAGTCATTTAGGGTGTGTTTGGTATTTAGATAGGTTTGGTTTAGTTTTTATTTAGAAAAGGTTCATCAAATGTGTGTGTGTATATATATATATATATATATATATATATATATATATATATATATGAAAGGTTTTGTTTTTTGTTGAATGGTATTTTATTGAATGTGAATCTTTGTTTTAGAATGGCGACTTCAGAAAACGAGAATATTGTAGAACTAGGAGCCGATGCTACGGACGAAAACGAGAAAACTCAAACGACTTGTGACGGCACTAACGAATCTGTAAGCATGCCTACCGGGTCAAATACGATCACCAAACCGGCAAACAAAAGATTAAAATCTATAGTTTGAAACCATTTTGAAGCAGTATATGTTGATGGTGTTCGTAGATTTGCAAATTGTAAGTATTGCACCAAACAAATGACCGGTAGACCCAATGACGGGACGACACATTTGAAAGACTATTTCAAAAAATGTCCTAAGAGAGTTATGAAGGACATATAAAGCAACAGATTCTAGTCAAGAACAAACGGCTAAGCATGGGAAGGCATCTTTGTTGAGTAATTACGCATTTAATGGCAAAGCTTCAAGGGATGATTTAGCTAAGATGATCATTATCCATGATTATCCACATTCTATTGTTGAGCATTTTGGCTTTCGAAAGTTGCTAAATGGACTTCAACCTCTATTTAAGGTGCCTTGTAGACGGACAATCAAGTCGGACATCATGAAGACATATGAAACAAAAAGAGGTTCTATTTTGCGGTGTTTGGAAGAGAACGAAAGTAGGATTGCTCTTACTTCTGATTTGTGGACAGCGAGTAACCGAAACAAAGGTTACATGGCATTAACTGCACACTACATAGATATCAATTGGA
The DNA here is from genome assembly GCA_023525745.1 of Arctium lappa. Taxonomy (NCBI): domain Eukaryota; kingdom Viridiplantae; phylum Streptophyta; class Magnoliopsida; order Asterales; family Asteraceae; genus Arctium; species Arctium lappa. The sequence goes on from CM042049.1 coordinate 14,909,238, forward strand.
GGTTGCAAAATCGGATTATCAGGTTATTTCTCGTTTACTATTCTTTATAATTCAATGTTAATAGTATAATGTTAATTTTTAGTATATTTTTTTGATGCAGCTTTACGCATGTGCCATCTCCACATACTGCTGAGGCATTGTCCCAAGTGATGGTTGAATGCTTCATGGATTGGAACATCGACAACAAGTTGTCAACATTGACACTTGACAATTGTTCAACAGACTCTTAGGTACACTTTCTCCTTCCTCCCTAATTTTAAAGGGTAGGTTTTTTCACATGAGATGTTGTGCGCATATCATAAATCTCATTGTGCAAGATGGGTTTTCTATGATTGAGAGCTCAATCAAGAAGGTTAGAAATAGTGTCTCGTTTTGGACATGTTCTCCTAAAAGGGCCCAAGACTTTAGACTCGTTGCCCGAAAAGTAGGTGTAGATTGTGAAAAAGAATTAGTTCTTGATTGTAAGACTAGATGGAATTCCGTTTACATAATGTTGAATGTTGCCTTAGAATATAAAGATGTTTTTATTCGTTTAAGCAAGAAAGAGAAACATTATGTTAGTTTACCTAGTGAAGAGGAATAGAGAATGGCGCATAATGTTTGTGATAAGTTGAAGGTATTTTATCGTGTGACCGAGGCATTCTTCGGGACCAAATATCCTACTTCAAACTTGTTCTTCCCTTTGATTTGTGACATGAAATTATCCATTAGGATTTAGGAGTTGGCAAGACGATGAAGATGTTGTTATTAGGAACATGGCATCACGTATGTTGAATAAATTTGATAAATATTGGGGAGTTATACATGATGTCATGAGTGTGGCAATTGTTTTAGATCCTAGGTATAAGCTTAAGTTGATAAATTTTTTCTTTCCAACGATTTATGGTGTTGACTCAAAAGTTGAGGTTACGAGGATACGTAACCTATGTAATGATTTATTTGAGGAGTACAAGAGGAAACATGATCGCAACAAAGGGAAAGGAAAATCTAGCACTACTCAATCGGATGGGGGGAGTTCTTCTTTGAACAAGGCTTCATGGAAATTAACTTTTGAGAATATGATGTCCCAGGATGATATGTTTGAAACGACGGAGATGGATGACTATTTGACGGAGAAATTGTTACCGGATGATGACGGGTTTGATATTTTGACATGGTGGAAGTGCAACGGTGTTAAGTTTCCTGTGTTGCAGAGTATTGCAAGGGATGTGTTAGCCATTCCAATTTCTACGGTAGCATCAGAATCGACATTTACCTTGGAGCATTGATGTGTACCCAAAGTTGGTTGAGAAAATAACTTGAAGGTAATAATTATATAAATTGTTATATGGTACATGTATTTACACTTCTTCTAACTTGTACTATTTTTAATTTCAGATAAAAAACACGGAGAGCCGCAAGGATTTGATCAAACGGTTGCATTCGATGAAGATGTTGAAATTGATGGGGGGTCTAATTGAATGCGTTGAAAACGATGGTTTGATGGAATTTGTTTTAATGGGATTTGTTTGATGGAATTTGTTTTAATGGAGTTTGTTTAATTTGTTTTTATGGACTTTGTTTTAAGGAATTGTTAAATGAAATGTGTTTTTTAGTTTGAAAAAAGTGGCAGAATGTAGCTCTAAAGTGCAGGAAAAAACTCCCAAAAAACGGGTCGGGGCCGGGTCGGAGGACCGGGGAACGGGCACGGGGTTTTGACCGGGTCTTGATCAGGGATGGGGAATCAATCCCCGCACCCGCCCGGGGCCGGGGAATGTGAACCTCGCCCCATCCCTGCCCCGTTCCCATGCCTAACCGTTTGTAGTATTTATTTGTTTTGTAAGCACTGTTTGTAATATTTATTTGTTTTCAAAGCATCGTTTATAGTATTTATTAGTTTTTATCGTATTAGTTTTCATGTTTGGTATTTATTTTTTACGTTTGGAGTTTGTAATATATTAATATTTACATTTTTACAATATGAATGATAAAAAAAAAATTAGACAACGGGTACCCGGTATCGGAACCGATAGTTCCGGGACCGGTTCCAAATATAAAGAACCGGTTATACCGGTTCTGGTTTCGGTTTCTTCATTCTAGGAACCGCCGGTTCCGAGAATTTTAGACGGGTATCCGCCTTTGCTCACCCCTAACAGCTACCACACAACACCCATCACGTGAGGACGAAGACGAGGATTAGGACACAAATACCGACTCGTATGATGATTAGATCTTTATGTATTAATATGTTTGAGAATTGAGACGTTAATGTTTATTTTATGTCGTCAATTTTGTATTATGGTTTTCAAATATTTTTTAGTTATACCAATATAAAGTTGTTTTCTAGTAATTTAAATATCAAATTAGTTGATTAAAGTGTATTTTATAATCATATTGAATATAGAAAAAGAAAATCAATTTTTATCTACTGTGTTGACATTTTGTCGCTATAGAGAAAAAAATTGTTTTTAATTTTCAACCTATAGCATCATTGTTGTAGATTAAAAATTGTTTTTTACCTACTGTGACGACATGTCGTGGCTATAAGTATATAATAACATTTTCTATCTCTGACCTATAGCGACGATATGTTGTCGCAATAGATAAATTTATTTTATTTTATTTTATTTTTTACAAGTCGTCGCTGTAGATAAAAAATAATTTTTTTTATTTTTTTCCTATAGCGATGCCTTGTTGTTGCAGTAGATAAAAAATCAAAATTTTTATTTTTTACTTATAGCGACGACATGTCGTTGCTATAGTGAGTTACAACTACGAGCATATATAGTGACAAAGCCTACAATGACGACGGTCGTCGCAGAGTTATAGCGACGAAATATAGAGAATTAGCAACGACTTTTGTCGTACCAATAGGGTTGATTTGTTGTAGTGCCAATTAAATTGGTACAAACTTAATTGGTATCAATTACCATCGGTTTTGTAGTATCGTACCAAGTATACAAACTTGGTTGATATACGGTATTGAAAGTTGCGTATTATAGTAGTACCATGGTGCCCACTTATTTAATTATTTATTAGTTTTTGAATTTTTTTATGTATTGGATATTAAACTTTGTATTTTTTACTATTTTGTTGAACATTTTAATGTTAGCAAGTTTTATTCCTTAAAATTAAAAATCTTTTAGCAATTAAAAATCTTTAAACATCACATGTGTTACCTAAAAACTCAAATATTCACTAAAAATTTGGACATAATAGCAAGTTTTCATATGTATAACTTGAAGTTGGTATAAATCACAACCAATATGTACCGACCAAAAAAGTTTGGTACAAATTAATACATGATATAATATTTTGAGTAGGCATGATAATTGTACCCGACCCGTTGGGGAACCAAGTTCACCCGTCCTGATCGGAATCGGGATTCCCTATAAAACCGAGCTCCATGGCTCGGCCAGGGACCTCTGATTGTCCAAAACAAGGACCGGGGATGGGCAATGTTTTCCCTAAGCCAACCCATCTCCATATATATTTATTCTTTTCCATATAATTTCCATAATCCTAATTCTTTTTAACATTATTTTTTATATTTTTTCTTCTTAATTTATTTATCACAAGTATCATTTAAAAAAATAATAATTTCATTCTCTTAATACAATCACGATTCACGAATTTATTTTAAAAAAACCTTGATTTAGTTTCTAAAATTTACCAGTCACGGATAGGCCCAAGAGAAAGCGGGAAGGGGATTCGATTCCCTGTACCTGTCGGGGACCGGGCCAGCGGTCGAGGACTGCATTCCCCGCCCCTTTGTCGTCCCTAAATTTGAATACCAATTATAATTGGTTGGTACATGGTATTGAAGATAAAAACTTGGTACCGTACCAAATCCACCCCATCTCTCTATCACCACCTATCACCGTCGTTGGCCTTTGCCATCAATCTCTCTCTTTTTGATCGTTTTTGTTTTGTTTTTGATCATCCCCCTTTAGTATTTGTCTGTTTGTACTCCATTAAATTTTTGTATCCTTTAAATTGTTATAAAAATGGGAGAGAAAAAAAGGGGGGTAATCAAAAAACCAGATAAAAAAGAGGGAGATCGATGGCAGAGGTCAAGAACAATGATAGAGAACGGACTACGGTGGAGCGACGAGGGGAGCGATGGTGTTGGTTGTGTGTATTTGAATGACTTAGGATTTGGGAACGGTCAAATTGATTTAGGGTGTTTTTAACTTTAAACATTCCAACTTGGTTATAGGTAGTTTTTTGGGGGTTAAAATGATATAGGTGACCAAATTTTAAAAGTTTGATAGTTTATCTATACTATATATTAAAATTCTATTACAGTTATTGAAAAAGATAGTTTTTGGAAAAAACGGTTTTTGGGAAAATATTACATTTATCACCCTTATAATTAATTATTTAATTTACTTTATATTCCTTATTTTTTCATTTTTCATTTTTCATTTTACACCCTTATCATATTAACACACATAATTGTATATGAACAAAAATGCAATGAAAAAATACGTTTCTTTTTTTACAAATTATACCATTATAATCGTCTCGTCAATACCTTCAAAACGAGCCCAATATTGAATATTTTTTAATTTAATTGTACTATTAAATATCGTGAATATCTACGAATTAAATTGTTTTATATCCATACATTTTATTTTTTTTCAGCGTTACCACATTAAAAATACATAATCGTAAAATATATTAAAAATACGTTTCATTCTTATTATAAATAAATCACGGTAATCTCTACTATATTATAAAAATTCTAATACAGTTTTTTACAAACCTTTGAAAGCCAAAAAAAATTTCCCAATGTTTCACTTCCTAATTCAATTAAATGTTACGTTTATCACCCTTACAATTAGTTATTTAATTTATTTTATATCTCTTGTTTTCTTATTTTCTATTTTAACATATCTATCATGTTAACATAAATAATCATATACGAACAAGAATGGAATAAACAATACGTTTCTTCTTTTTACAAAATATACCATTATAACTGTCTCATCAATATCTTTAAAACGAGCACAATATTGAATATTTTTTTTTAATTTAACCTTACTATTAAATATCATTAATATCTACGAACTAATTTGTTTTCTATCCATACATTTTACTTTTTTCTACCGTTAGCACATTAAAAATATATAATCGTAAAATACGTTTCATTCTTATTATAAAATATATCATTATAATTTTTTTCGTCAATAATTGTAATATAAATTAATTATTGAATATTTTTATGGGCTTATGATTTCATAAGTTGTGATTCTTAGGTCATGGTTGATTGTTGATGACATGTCTATAAGGAAATAAAATTAATTGTTCGTTCTTTACTTACATTTCGCTGCACCGCACGGGTATGTGCCTAATATATTTAAAAAAAAGTGTTCAGGAACTAGATTATTCAAACAGAAAGAGTTCAATCATTTATTCATTAAAAAAAAGTCTAAATATTTAACCATTAAAAATGAGAAAGTTCGTTACGTTTTTCTGAACTTTTCTCTTGGAAATATAAGTTTTCTCTCCAAACACTTCAAAAACAAAAATTACAATATTTACATTTTTTTTGTTTTATATTCATTTTCTCATCTTCTCAATCCTTCACTGACCCAACTTCAATTTTCTCTTAATGTTTCATGATAATTATGACAACCAACATTAGTCGAATGTCTTGTATCAAAATCTCGTTATAATACCTTTAATCGTCAAGATAATATCATTTCACTCGACTCCTTCATATACGATATATCTTAAATATATAACTACATTACGCTTCAAGGATATACTTCCTTCGGCCCAAAATAAATGTCCGCAATGAAAATGCACAGTTTTAGGCATGTACAATTATTACATTTTTTAAATAACTAAATAAACTTTTACTATTGATAATATTAGGGGTGTTTGCGGTACGATTTAGGGCAAAACCGCAAACCGCACTGCATATGTGGTTTGGGCATTTTCCCAAATCGCAAACCGCACCGTATATACCTCAAATCGCACCAAACCACACCGCAAAATGCGGTGTGGTGCGGTGCGGTTTGTACTTAACGCATTTTACATCTACAATTCAATAATTATAAGATTATAATTTCATTTTAAAATCCATATAATGTGACCGTAGTCCAAAAAATAAAAATATTCAACACGTCTTATTCCTAAATACATATTACATTAATATTGCAATTATTCTATATATATACATATACGTGTTTGTGTAATATATACATTAAAAATATATATACATATATACAAAGTGCGGTGCGGTTTGAACTACGGTTTGATAACTCAAAAACGCAAACCACCGCATAGTGCGGTTTGGTAAAAACGTAAACCGCAAACCACCGTGGAAGTTCTAAACCGCATTATTGCGGTGTGGGCAGTTTGTACGATTTGACGGTTTAGATGAACACCCCTAGATAATATAGAGAAAAACAAGGGGCAGATGCAACTACTAAAAGGTGGGGGGATGGCCCCCACTAGAAAAAAACATGTTTTTCCTAGCTTAAAAACAATTTCTTTTTATGTTCTATCATGGTTCCTCGGTGTTTTTCCGGTTGTGTCCCTGCCAACCAAAAAACCAAATAAAGTACCTTAAAATCAACCAAAATATCAAAACTATCTTTCGAAATCAACCAAAAAAATCGAAAAAGTCCCTTAAAATCTAGAAAAAAAAACTTAAAAAATATTTCGAAATCAACCGAAAAACTTCAAGAATCTCTTGAAATCATAGAATTAGACTAAAAACACAGCGAACAACTTTACGGACCTTTAACCTACCTTAAAGGTGTTCCCACTATGCAAAAATCCTGGATCCGTCACTGAGAAAAACTTTCTCCATTTATAATTAATGGTGGAATGAGAAATTAAAAACTTATTTTAAGACAAACTAAAATAGTAATATAGACACTTAATCTAGGACGAGAAGAGTAAAAAAAGAATTTTATTAGATGAAACAATAAAATGAATCATATGAATTTAAGCCGTACCCAGGTGTCAATAAATTAACAAAAAGTAAAAGTAAAATTATAATCAAAATACATATACATGGTTTACCCTAAAAAAAACTCAGCCGACACACATTCTTCTTTTTAACGTCTCCCCTTCGTCTTCTTTAACCTTTTCAATTTTGACTATAAATTTCTTGAATCTCTTTCCCCAAATTCATATGAACCTAACAACATACGAATTTATGCAGCCATGGAAGATGGGGGAGCTTTTTCTGTTTCTTCTACAAAGTTGTTCTATTTTCACAAACCTAGAAAAGATAAGATCCCATGGGACTGATCTGGCTCTGATTGTTGGAATCGGTGGTCTCGGAAATATTATATCAAATCATAATCAGGTAAATCTAATTACTTCCATCTACTTTTCAATTTTAGTTCACATTCACAGTTAGGGTTTATATTGCAACTTCGAATTATTGCTTTGTTTTACCCAAATTAGACCGGCATTTGTAGGATTTATAACAAATCATTGCTAAAATACAACCTTTTATAATCGTGTCAAAAGTTTTACTTGTTAAAACGTTGTACGGTTATTGAAAAGTGGATATGTATAATCACACTCGGTATATGTATATGTATATGTATATGCTTATTGAAAAGTGGGGTTCTTTTTAGGGAAATTAATTAAAGCAGTCATTTCAGAAAATCGGTTTTACCTCCTAGTATTCTCTCCCTCAATTTATTAAAATAGCACATACGTTCGTGAAAGGAGTTCGTATATACGAACAACTCCTTAGAACTGATAAATTTGACACATCTTCGTAATATATGTTCGTATATACGAACATAATTTAAAAACTCATTAAAAACTCATAATTTCGTGAAATGGTTCGTGGAAAATGCAATTAGTTAAAAAAATTACGTTTTTTGCCCCTGTTCGTGAAATACGAACTGGAAGTTACATTTTTGGCCCCTGATCGTGAATGGGTTGTGTTATACGAACATGAAAGTTACAATTTTGGCCCCTGTTCGTGATTAAAGATTTACGAACTCAATTTATTAAAAAAATAAGCAAGTTACAATTATGACTCCTCATCTTTGGAACATATATCAAAGATATTTATGTTTTTGGCCCAAGTTCATGGAAGCTGTTTATGATATACGAACATATGCTTTGAAAAATTAAATAATTACAATTTTAGCCCCTCATCGTAACAAAATAAATTAAAATTTTACAGTTTTGGCCCGACTTCGTGATTGTGTTCGTGAAAATTTTAAAATAATTACAGTTTAGGCCTAAGTTCGTGAAACATTTACACGGACCTGCAATTTTTTGTCCTCATTACTCTTTTTTCAGATATTTGTCACGAAACCCTATACCTTTTGACTACTTTTACACTTATTTACTCCTATATTTAATACACTTCATCCGTCCCAACTACTTTTTTCTATATAAATAAAAGAGTCATGGGACCATTTCTCCACCCACTTCTCCCCTACTCTCTTCTTGTTATCGTGTTCTCCACGCGTTATTAAAACGTACGTGAATTTCACACCTGGATCTTGTCACGCGTTATCAAAACGCACGTGAATAACAAACGTGGATCTTGTCTTTTTTGTCGTCATCAAAACATTTATTCAATGGCTCATGAAGTAAGTCTTTGTAACCCTTTGTTATTTTATACGACTTTTCGTTAAATAAATAATTCAGTTGTTATTTTTATGTGATGTTAATGGGTTGTGATGTTATTTTTATGTGATGTTATGAAATACTTCATAAAATTATAGTGATGTTATTTTTATGTGATGTTAACGGGTTGTGATGTTTTTATACACTTTAGGTCTTTGTAATTTATATATTTACAAATTAGGTCCCTATAGTTTGCATAATAATTATTAGGTACCTTAACAACATCTCTTTATTACTATGTAGGATGATTTTTGGTATTCGATTTTGACGATAAAGTCCCGAACTAGTTTGTTGGGAGAGATTAGGGAGGCTCTGAGTGCTTCCGCATTGACGATTATTAGGGACACACCATTCAGTCCATGGTTGGACCTTACTATGCCAGGTGGCGACCCCATTCTATGTTCCTGCAGAGGCAGATATATCGGCCCTCATCGGAGGCAGAGGAGCTATCGTACGATATATACGGGGAGGTTCGTCAATACGGCCGAGAGGAGTTCTGTCTTATTACACACTCACCCTCCGTACCCTAGGACGTGATTGCTTCCTTACCAGGGTTTTTCTAGGATGCACTACTCTCACAGATGTGCAGATTTCAGACGTCCTTCAGGTCTTTAGGGACATGAGTGGTCTATCTGACGCCGATGTTGTTCGGGTATGTCTAGTGTTGATCGTGGAGTTGGTATTTCTAGGCCTTCAGCATCGTCAATGTGTTTCTGATATTGTTTTTAAGGCTGTGGAGGATTTACGGATATTTAACTGTTATCCATGGGGATCGTACATTTGGGCACCCACTTTCAAGCAAATGGATGGTGTTATGCATAAACGGGTAAACAAGGGAAAGAAGATGACGATGACGGGCTTCTTATACGCCTTCAATGTTAGATAAGTAATGTAAAATAAATACTTATTCATTTGAGGTTGGCTTCCTTTATAAACTCCACATACTTGTTTTTGTTGTGTAATTCCATATATGGATCTTGGAGATGTTTCCAGTCTCCCGGTCGTACTTCACCATGCACCCCGCGGGTAAGTCTCCCAGGGGAATTCGGTGGGAGAGGGGTGTGGTCCTGACGAAGTATCATTGTCTTTCCTTTTTTTCTTTTCCGGAGGTAAGTTCTTTACTATATTTTCTATTCGAGTTTATTAGTCGTGCAATTATAATGTGATATTTTTATGAATATATTTAGGAGAGGTGGAATCCTCTGAAGCGCCTTGTGGCGAAGCCTCACGAGGAGCAACAAGCTTGGTATCACGAGAGCCATGCATTCTTTCATAGTGAGGTGGGCAAGCAACCGTCGAAGAGACCCCGACGGCCGGCACAGGTCGCACGACCCCCTCCCTCCCCACCTGGCTCCGATCCTTCCACGGGGTCCGCGTCAGACCACGACGATGGCGATGCCATAGACCACGATGCCGGGGTGGGCGAGGGATATGAGCGCCACTCCCCTCGCCAATCACCATATCACGACCCATATCAAAGGTGGGAGTAGATAGATGATCACGAGAAACGACTGAAAGCCGTAGAGGACATGTGTGCTAGGTTTATGTCTGTTCAGGTAAGTGTTTAACCTTGGCTATCGTCCACGGTGTTATGAGTTTATTTATTGATAGGTCATTACATTCTTTTATTAGGTGTCGGGTGGCCGCCTACCCCACTACCCGTATGGGTCCGGACACACGCTGTCTGCACCCATGATGTTCGGCTCTACACCGTCCTGCTACACGTCACACGTAAGTTACGATGAATAGTAATTTATCAAATATAGACTTTTTGTTTATGCATGGTTTATATGTTCTAATGACCAATGTGAAATTACTGGGGGCATCGAACCCATCGTTTTACGTACCTCAGCCGCCGAGTCCCACTGACATGTTGGGGCCGTCGTACGTCACACCTCCACCATACACGCAACTTGTAAGTTATTAGTAGCTTTTGATTACTTGCAAACCTTACGAAAATGTACTGAAAATGATCAATATGAAGTTTCAGGGGACATTGGACTACACGGGGACTGCGTTCGACCCTTTCGTGCAGACCGTAAGAAATTTGTGTTGTTTGTGTAATTTATGTTTATGATAAAATATGTTGATTTAGATCCATCTTAATTTCCAGGGCACAACCCATCAGTCGGGGTTAGGGGAGGGCCTTTTTCAGTCCATATTTGGCGGCTTGCCACCGTTAGACGGGCACCGGTCGGTGCCCTATAGCGATGTGCCTGGTTCGATGTCGGGGTTTGACACCTTCCGGACGATGCCCACTGCGTTTTCTCGTCCGACAAGGTCGGGATTTGACACCTCCCAGTCGTAGTCTAGCGGTATGTCGGGTCCTTCGCCGTCGTCCTCCACTCAGTGGTTGACGTTTGCAGTACGCCGATCACCACCGATCTGGAGAGATCACCCCTGGTTAAGGTCCCAACAGTCGTGGATGTGGCGCATCCGCGCGGTCCAGGATAGGCCACGACGTCACAAAAAGAAAGGAAAACTCCGCGTGTGGCCGTGGACCTCCTTCGGCACGGACAAAGTGAAAAAGGCAACTACCAATCCTGGACCTTCTTCTTCTGCAGCCTTTTAAAGTCAGTCCATGGGTTTTGTGAAGGCATCTACTATCGCTGCCCGATTCATAGAAAATAATTTGCCCGACATGTATCTTGCGTTCTACCCGTTAAAACCAGTGAAGAATAAATGGTGGGGCATACTTCTGGGATATTTGGAGGATGGGAATCTCATGGACGAGGTTAGTAGTAAGGTTTCATTTAGGTAAAGTACTATAGTCAGATACATATCTAAGTAGTTGTCTAACAATTTTTTGTTTGGTATTTAGCACATCGATGTGTGGGTCAATATGCTCCTCGACTCCCGACCTAAAAACGCAAAGTGTACGATAATGGTCTCCAATTTCTTTGAATTCCTTGTCGTCCAACAGGAGGGGTCGATTCAGCGTATACCATGGCCGATGGTTCTTCTGAAGACTATCCATCATGGTTAGGCCTCCAATTGGTATGTAAATCATTTTACTTGTCTTTTATTTAACCGGTGTCTTACTAACTAGTTGTATGTTTTTTTTTGTATATTCAGGTGTTCATCCCTATATGCATTCAGTCTCGACATTGGGTTCTGGGAGCTCTGGACCTGGACAACATGCATATGGCCGTCTACGACACCTACCGACCCTCCGTATACGAGGCACCATTTGCATCCATGATGCAAAAATTCTCCAAGATCCTTCCGAATCTGTTCAAAAAATTGAGGGATTTCCCTGGTATACGGAGTAGCAAAAACTTCTGTTGGGACTACGCAGACGATGTACCACAGCAGATGGGGGCCACCGGAGATTATGGCGTATGGGTCTGCAAGTTCTTATCTAGGATGGTTGTTGGTGAGGCCATATCAGCCACAGGTGGCGCCCGAGAGGAGGCCAGGCAGTTTCGATACCAGATGGCGGAGATCCTGTATGCGACGGGACATGCAGTCCCACACGGGGATTAGTTTGTTTTTATGTTTGGCAAAAAAAAATTTACGGATATAGTATATTCATCCTTATAGTATGTTGTAGTCCACCGTCAAGGGTTCGTGTTGGTATATTAGACGTCTAATTCGGACGACGTATGAATGAGAAATTAATCATCAAAGTAGGGTAGTTAAATGGTTTTTATAAAGTGTTTTTATACCCCATACCTACTAAGATGGTTTCCTTTTCATTTAGAACTCAAACTACATTTTAAAATATCATCTAACATTCTATAACAAATTCCAATTGTTGGGAACCTAAAGAATGAAATGGATTTTTTAAGTTGCGAACAAAATGATAGAGTTGGACGAAACAAAATTAGAAATTGATAGAGTACGAAAACAACCGGTTCTACATTAAAGCAAAAATGATTTCGACAACATTAAAAATGACAACATGGTTCAACGGAAACATACAGAGAAACAATAACAAGTACAACAAAGCAAAGTAACAACAACATTCACTCTAACGATAGAGTGATTTCAACTGCTCGAGCAGTGTCATTTTCTCCTGATACTGCTGAAAAAGTTTTGGAATTTTTTTGCTCATCTCTTTGGCACGGGTGTCATCTTTTTCAATCTCCTTGTACAACTTCCCAACAGCTTTGTGTTTTTCGTCTATTGAGGCAAGAACCACATCTCTTGCTACAAGAGCGTTCGTCCACTTCTCGTTTATTTCTTCTCTCTCCGCTTCAACCTTCTGGATTGCTTCTAAAATCTTTGTAGGAATACCTTGGGAAGAGGGAGGGTTTGAAGACGATGCGTTCCCAACCATGTTTTTCTGCTTAGTAAGTAAGAAGATAAATTTTGCTTTGCTATGTGAACGTTGTTAATTGTTGCGATACATGGATCTCAAATGTCATCTTATATATACACAAACCACGGGATGCTCCTAGACTTTTTGCAGGCTAATCTTTAGGCTTTTCAGACGAATCTGTAAGTATTTTTACAGGAGAATCTGAAAGGCTTTTTTTTACGAAGAGGGGCTGAAAGTGTAAATATTTTTTATCTGTTCCATGAGTTCGTAAATACAAAGGTTTTTCACCAGGAGAATCTTGAACAATACCATGTTACAATTTTGGCCCATATTCGTGAAAGGAGAACATGGGTGAAAAGTGTAATATTATACTTTGCAGGAATCTCATCATCATATCTTACAATTTTGGCCCATATTCGTGAAACGAGAACCTGGGTGGAAAATGTAATATTTGTCGTTTCATGAACTAACTCATCATATCTTACAATTTAAATGGAACAATTTTATTCACGAACCTAAGTGGAAAATGTAATATTTGTCCAAAGTTGAATCTGTAAGGCTTTTTACAAGAGAATCTTTAATGCTTTTTCACACGAATCTGTAAGGCTTTACAGACGAATCTGTAAGGCTTTTGACCAAACTTTGTGAAATACTACACTCCCTCCTTCAAACTCGATTGAAACTTTGTGAAATATTACACTTTAAACATTTTAACAAAATGTTTTTCCCCGTTTAGGCATCCAAGTTACAGATATTATATAACCTAACATTATATACATTATTATAGTATTTTGTAATCCACCATCAAGGGTTCGTGTTAGTATATTGGATTTGACCAAATCTAACATTATATAAGACGTTCCAATTGTTGGAAACGTTAAAAAAAGGAATGTATTTTTAAAATTGCGAACATGGTCCCTAGAGTTTTAAATATTTCTTATCTTTTGTCTGGGTTCGTAAATGCAAAGCCTCTTCACGAAGGCCTTTGGAGGTGGCTTCGTGTGTCTATAAATACCGAACGCTGGGGGGGGGGGGGGGTCTTTGTAACAACCTCTTAAAATCAAACATAAGTGAATAAATGAGATTCGATTCCCAACACGGGGTCCCCATTACAAAATTCTGAGAAAAAAAATAACAGTGCATAAGCTTCACCATTCCAAAATCTATTACAACCGAGAATACTAAAATCTAATAAGGTAGAATATCAACTATGCCGCTTCTATGGTCCGAGCTCTTGATCCAAACATCTCTAACACTTTTCCTTTCCCTTCGCGGAACCTGCTGCATTCCTACTACCTGGAAATGGGTTGCAAGAAAGAAGAAAAACAGAATAGTGACGGGGGTTAGACCTAAAGGTCTAGTGAATTCCCAAACTCGCCCATACGATAATAACAATTAACAATTTAAATTTTCAAGTAAAAGAATAGCTCTGTAAGTTAAATCTCAAGGAATAACGTTTTACACATTAAAGCCTTCTGTCATAACCAGGACTACGTCCCCGGGGCCCCCAGTAGATCCCCGTACGCCCCCCCCCATGTCGATGTCGTTTTTCGTGCGTAGGGAAATGAATTCCCTCACACAGATAAACCATCCCCGATGGTTAATAGTTGATGGTCTCGGCCATACAAAATCCTTTACCTCTGCTTAATAAATTTGATCAACAATTGAGAGATAAATTGAACCGATACAATAATATCGTAAATAGAACAAGAATCATTTTATCTCACATAATCCAACAACATTAATAACTCTTGGTAATGACCATTTCCAGTTTAGCAATGGGTTAAATAAAACAGGAGTAAGGAAACTCACCTGTTGATAAACTTGGCACACACCCAGATCCTAATCCTGGCGAGTTGGTTCCTACAAGCAGATTGCATAATTGAAACCAATTGAATGATTGGAACCTATAATAAAGGCCTATAGTACAACAGTTCTCGACAAATACCGGTCAATAGGAACACCGGTCGACAGGAAAGGATACAGGTCCATGGGATACCGGTCGAGGATACCGGTCCACAAGGACATCGGTCCATGAGATACCGGTCGAAGGTATCGGTCCACAGGGATACCGGTTGAAGGTATTGATCAATGATACCGGGCAATAGTATCGGTCGATGCTACCGGTCGACATTACCGGTCGACGATACCAGTATCAGACCCTTACATTCCCTTTTCTCCCTAATACAAAATATCAATCCTCCTAACCATTTACTAATCCAGACATTAATTAATCATCATTTAACTCATCAATTAAACAATTAATCAATCATCTATTTTGGATTTAGAATCCCTATTATAGCTTTCATCAGGGAGAGGAAGAAGAAGATAGAACTCATACCACTACAGCTTCCAAATCCAAGTAGTAGAGAGAAATAAGGAAAAATGCTTTGATGTTTACCTTACGTTGATGAGCTCTTCACATATTTCTCTCTAAGACCTTCGCTATCGCCTCCGATCGGATTTCCTTCCTCTTCTCTCGGTCGCCACTCACACTCAAAGCACACACACATACACAGTTCACACACTTTTCTTTGCCAGGGTTCAATAATTTTAAGATAGGGTTTTAGGCCTTATTTGGCCCATTAACTTACTCCCAACAAGCCTAAACCACTATTATTATTATTTCCTCAATTTTAAAATTCCCAAGTTTTACTAACCAACTTTTCCAACATAGACGGGTGTTACAGTCCTAAACCACACAAAACGAAACAAAATATTCAATAAGACAAAAGTTTTACACGTCTTCTTACATGGCATCCCCAGATCCTCATGTCTGGAATTTCAGATGTATATATCTCAAGCGCTTTCAGCCTCTACCACCGATTTATATGGTTAGTGTTTATTTTTATTTTTGGGTTTTGCTTGTGTTGAATATTGTGTAATGCTAACGTTGTTAATCCCTATCATGAACAGTTGATTATCCATAATTGTTTACCATGAATGTCCACCATCAAGGGTACTTCACGGAACCACCTAGAAGATAGTACTTCTGTGGTCTAGAAGTCTATGTTTACATGTTAGATGTCGATGATCTTTCCATGCGACTACTTCACCAGATCATGAAAGAGTTAGGCTACGAAGAACCGAAATATTATAAGTTCTATTTTAAACGTCCGAATGCAGACTTGTTGACTGGACTGGAACCTATGGCTACCGATGAAGATGTAGCCAATATACGTCAGTATGTTGACAGCCTACCGTCATTGAAGTGTACAATGAGAGAGTGGAGCTTAACACTTCTAGACTCGTATCACTAGAGCATATAAGAAGTCGGTGGTGATTCCAAAAAAACCAAGCGTCGTGTAGCCATAGTTTGACATTTAAATGACCGTTTATGTTACCATGGGGTCTTCAACAAATTCGATCGTTTATGATGTGCGCTTAAATAACTTTGTCCCCTATTCTTGTTTTGTAGTAGTTAAAAATAATATTTGCCTTTTCACGAACTAACTCATCATATCTTGCAAAATCAATTAAACCATTTTATTCACGGACAAAGTAGAACATGATACAACAACATAGACAATGGAACAAATACACCACTAAATAACCCTACAAAACGATTAAACAACCCAACCAGAAGGGGTGCTCCAATACGGAGGGGGTTCCAAATACACTTCAAGGATGGTTTCACCGTCAATACAATTATGCATTTCTAGAAAGTCTTCATCAAACACCAGTTCTTTTAATTCAGTCTCTAAGTCTCCGTCTGGTCTTTTAAAATACATTAAGGTTCCACGAAGAGCAAAGTCGTCATAACCAATTACATTAGCTATTCGCTTCATGTGTGCGACACAAAGATCGTCACCATCTATTAGGTCAACAAAAACTTCTATGCCACAGACATAATGATTATTCGGCGGCCCAGTGAAGTAGCCATTATGGTATACCTTCATAATAAAGAGTAGTGGATAGGCAACTGTTAGATGGAAGAAAAAAGTTAGAATTTAAGGTAAGACAATATATTTATAAACTGAAACATAATTACTTACTAATCAAGTCTTCGACCCATTTCGGAACCGGTTCAGATGGACCTCTAAGCCTCCATAGGCGTCCTCTTGTAATTGGCGCCAGTGGCATCTTTAATTGTTACTTACTGATATCAAGAAAATGAAAGTTTAGTGAAGATATTAAAGATGAAAATGTTGTGACTTTAAAGTTTGAAATAATGGGACTATTTATAGCCAAAATGGAACCACCAAAGGAGAATTGGTCAAGATATTTTAATTGCTACTTTTCAGAAGAATCTTGCAGCTTTTTTCCGACTATTTTCCTTTTTTTTATATTATTTCATCCTATCTTCCCATTTTGGCCCATGTTCGTGAAAGGAGAACTTGGGTGAAAAGTGTAATATTTGCCTTTTCAAGAATTTACTCATCATATCTTACCATTTTGGCCCATGTTCGTGAAATGAGAACCTGGGTTAAAACTGTAATATTTGTCTTTCCTTTTGTTTTGAACGTTGCTGGTTTAAATCGTGGCTAAAACACTTAACGAGTATGTTTATTTCATTTAACAACGACCACTTAACATACACGATTTACTCGTTAAAAATCAACATTGAGGTCAATGCTATCATATCTTAGACTTCCATGTGGTTCTAGCTCCGATGATGCCTGTGATCGTCTTCTTTGGCTACCTGAAGCTCTGCTCCTAGGCACGCTTGATTCAGCAGGATTTGGACATTCTGCACGAGTATGTCCTACGACTCCACACTTAGAACATTTTCTCTGGATGGAACCTTCACCACGAGATGGACGCCGATCGTTGTTACTGGGTCTCTCAGCACGTCTTTTAGTTATTAAGGATGGATAGCATGGCATAAGGGGGATATCTGGAGACAACCATGATTCTCGAGGTCCAACCGACACGATTACCTCCCGATATGTTGCCCGGTAATTCTCGGACGTGAAGTAACCTATTGCCAAATTGCTGCAATCTCTGGAACCTTCACTTCTTGCAACAACAATGGCATGACCGCAAGGTAACCTGAAAAGTTGCCATTTCAGACATTCACAACTGTAGCGGGGCATATCGACCTTCGAGATCCTACACTCATCCCGAACCTCAAACACACCATAGCCTATTTTGTGTACCTTCCATGTGGCAGACTTGCTCCGCCTTTTCTGAATCTTGGCCTCCGCCCACGGTGTGAGCGCATTTTGCATTTGACCTAAAAAAATGTGTATATTGTGTTACAATATAAAAAGAACATGAACATACATATATATATATATATATATAACTTTAAATTTTTATAAACCTCCTTTATCCTGTCGAATTAGGTACCACTGTTGTTGAAAAGCTCAAAAATACTCCATAAGTCCGACAATAGGTAATCTACGCGCAAAACAAGACATTGCATTCACCGACTCCGCACTATTTGAGGTCATAATATTGTATCGTATACCAGAAAAATGGGCCCTTGACCACCTCTCCTTGCCAGTCTGGTCCATCACTTGAGCACCGACAGGTATAGCAGTTCGTAGTGCTATCATGTACCGGTCAAACTCCCGCACCGTATAAGCTTTGCATGCCATCCAGTATGTCGTCTTATATACTTTTATCCGTTTGTTCCTACTTTTCACGTTCATCTCGAGATGTCGACAACATAGAGCATGGTGGGCCGTTGGGAACACGGCGGAAATCGCCGTGCTTATGGAAGCAGCTATGTCGGACATAAACACCAACCCTTCCGGTTGTCCGATACATTCCCTTAACATGGACAAAAACCAAGTCCACTCCTTCCCAGTCTCGGACCTGCCCACTCCGAAAGCAATAGGCACAATGTTATTATTTGCATCCATGGCAACCACCAAGAACATTGTACCCAAGAAACGGCCCTTCAAATGAGCGGCGTCTATTACAAGGACACGACGCAAGTTTGTCAAAAAAGTCCGGATCTGCAAACAAATATATGTTTTACGTTTGTAAAGGTTATAGTTTATAATAAGCAAAAAATATATGACTTAGCAATACGTATCGCGCAACCAAGGGCGACAAAACACTCCTCAAACCGGCCGCAAGAATTTGTTCTTATTCTGGTACGTGTACCTGGATTTTGCAGCTCCAAATTATATAAAAACGTAGGCAGTCGGTTGAACGACTCCTCGGGAGTGCCCCTCACCAACAGTAGTGCATTACATCACGCCCTCCAACCTTGGTGGTAACCAATAGTAATACCGTATTGCTGGTTTATATCGTGCACAATGTCTTTTAGAAGAAGCGCCCTACTAGCATCTATGAAATTTTCTTTCAGTATATGGCCTAGAACCTTTTTGTTTTCTTGGCGGTGGTTGCGAATCAATTGGGTCTTCGAACAAGTGTGTACGTCCACCAATTCTTTAACGTGGAACATAGGGGATTTTCCCACGACGCCCGCCGTCATACGCCAACTACAATGATCTCCGCGACACATGGCCTCGTATCTGGTTTTGCTAGATCTCTTCGTGAAATACTCGAACCCCTCCTCAAGAAACTTTGTTCCAAGCTCTATCATCATTTCATCCTTCGTATCAAATATCTGTCTGGATGCTATTCTTGCACTACGATTATAAGGTGTGGGTTGGTTGGCTATTATATAGGGCTCTGGGGTTGGAAGGAAAGGAGGCATATCAAAATAATCATTTAACCCGCGAAATGATTTAGGGGTTACTGTTTCTACTTCTTCTTCGTCTTCATCTTTATCCGTTTCTGATAATTCAACATCAGACATACCCAATGTAAAAACATGGGCTTCGTCATCATCAAATCCGACAAACCGTCTTTCTTCTTGTTCTTCTTCATCATCTTCTTCTCCTACTTGTTGTGTCTCAGGAACAAAATCGGGATAATACTGACTACGACCATATGTATGCTCTGGAATAGAAGTGGTGTCGTAGGAGGGCATAAACTGAGAATCAAACTCCGATCGAGGAATATACATTCCTTCAATCTGATATTGATCTTCAGATTCACGGTTTTCAGGGTTGGAACTACCACTGGCATCACCTCCACTACACATCGAATCATCAACAAACACAATCAGTGAAATCAGTTTGTTCGACTCGGCTGCAAATTCCATGAATCCTTGAACATCTTCGTCTTCGGTTAACTCATAGAGTGAACCTTCATTCTTGTACATTATCTTGGTTGCAGCAGCAGACTGCTCGATTCCGATTTTTTTCTCAACATAACCAATCAGGCTTCAAAATGTATGTTCTGTTCGCACTAGTACTTTAATCTCGACGGAATCATCAGAACGAACATAATCCCACACCCCATTGTTGTCTTCAACCCATTGACCACCGTAATGAAGACATAATTTCACTTTTTCGGGACCGGAAGTCATTTTCAAAGGAATTGACGAAGGAAACAAAATTTGTGGACGAAGAAAGCAAGGACTACCTGATATCGTATACAGGGGTATCGTCGTCGCTCATCTTTCTTTGATCTTTATAGATGGCATGCATTAAACTTATCCAACCAATTGCATGACAATAGTACAATAATTGTACTGGGTCGTTGAAAAAAATAGTGTACATTCGTAATAATTATGGAAAAAACACGTGAAAATACAAAATCTTAAAAAATTGTGAAGATACATGTAACACCCTTAAATTTGGTAAGAGAACCTAATTTAAAATTTCGATATAACATCAAAATAGGGACAAGAATTCCTCTTACAATTCAAAACTCAATATACCTCGAGTTAAAAATCTATAATTACCTCGACAATTACAAACTCCAACAAGATACAAGATCTAAACCAGAGTCGGGTGCTACATAACCCCAATACAAGTTGCTTTTCACAAAACCTAAGCGGAAGACTTCACATTCACGAGCACACAACTAACACTTCTCTCTTCATAGTGCCACAAAAACTATTCTCAAGTGAAGCCTGTTGCACATGCCGACAAATAAAAAGGGTTAGGCTAACGCCTAGTGAGTTCAAGAGTTTTCAGCATGAATAAACATATCGTTAAGAGGAAAGAATTCAATTCAAATCATGATCTTTCAAAATAATATACTTTAAATATGAAAGCGACTCGTTTTCCAAAAACATGCATCGTTAAAGACAATGCTCCAATGCAAAACATTGTTTATAAAATGATGCAACCCAAAACTCACTCAAAACGTGAATATAATCGACTCCCAATTTAAGATACGTGGATAAAGCATTGCATCCCAAAACACCTAAGCACGGGTGGGGCGAGATACCCAACCCCTAAGTCATTGTCAAAACCCACATATGCTATACGTCCGAAAACATGGACATTAGGACCAATACTCATGCGACCATAAAATGAAAGGAAACCAAGTATCAAAACGTGGGAATGACGTATTTCATTCAAACCTTAATATACGTGGAGGGAGATCCAATATTAAGGTCCTCATTTACGGTCAACCACATAATTTCAATGACAATAAAGTAGAACGCCATTTTATTTAAAATGTTGCTAGCCGACAACGGGGGAGACCCGTATCCGTTGAGAGTGGAGGAACACAAAAGTATGCCACCTAGTGCCTACTTGTAAAGTTTCCGGTCGTAAAACATGGATACCGGAGCTTAACCCTTCAATACCCAATTGACCATCCAAAACAGACTGACTTACGTGCCTATGGATCCAATGCAACACATTCTAACATTACATGCCTATACCAAAATGACCAACGCACTCGAGCATGTAATCAACACTAAAATGCAACAAGGTGCATTAGCATGTACATCATAATTGGGCTCTAAATTAAGCCATTAAAACCGGACAATTGTCCCCAAGACTCTTTGAAGTCAACACCGAGCTAGAGTGCTCAAAACCCATTTTGACCAACAAAGAACGGTCCTAAATAATAAAACGCAATCGTCTCACATCATGCGAACACACTCCCCGAAGTACATGAATAAACTCCAACACAGTTTAGATTGGGACAAAATACTTTCCAAATGATTTTATACCATTTACTCCTTCAAAACGTCCCCTAACACAAAATTAAGCGTTTTCCCAAAACAAACACTAAAATGCCTTTTAACCAAATAATCTCTATTTATGCAATAAATCACCAAAACACTTTCATTTATGTCTTATTCATCAAGATGCCCAAAAATCCCAAATGTGGGTGTTTTTCAATGTTTATAAAGCCAAACACCTCAAATAATCAAAACTCACCAATGACTCAACTAATGATAATTTCATGAAAAACATATAAACACTTTAAAATGAACATTTTGGCATGTACAACATTTTCACAAATCAACTTGAACTCACCTTGCTAGATTTAGGCTAAATCTAGATTTTCCCCAACTGAAGCTCCTTTGAAGAAACTTGGATCTTCAAGACAAAACTTCCCAAAACCTAGATCCACAAGTTTCCATCCATTAATATCCACATTCAACCATTTAGAATTGTTCCCCAAACATTATATACCAAAATCACCATTTTGGCCGAAACCCTAGTTTTGACCTAATTTCTTCAAAACCATCAAACCCGAAATTTGAGAAACATAAACACTAGGAAATCATCAATGGAGCATTTTATAATCTTATAATAAGGTTTAGAAGTTAGGAGGATGAACTCACCACTTAGGTTTTGGTGAAAACCTAGAAAACCCCAAAATTCTTGAAGATGGAGGTGAAGATGATGAGCTCTTGACCTTTGCTTCCAATCCACCACCAAATACTACTTAATCTTCCCAAAACTAACACTTTAACCTTGAAAATCTCTCAAAAACGAAACCATAGCATTTTGAATCGCCTAAAACGGAGTAGAAATGAGCAAGATATGACCAAATGAAGAAAATCCCGATTTTATGCACTGTGAGATTGGCGCGACCCTGCCATGCAACAGTGCCATTTGTCACTGTGGCGAGCACTGTCGCGCGGAATGTACCGAGGCCCCCTTGCCTCTTGCGACCCTGCCTTGCGACAGTGTCATCTGTCACTGTTGCGGGCACTGTCGCGCGGAATGTACCGAGGCCTTTTTCGACGGCTTTCCCGACCATTTTCCCGGTCGTTCTTCGACCGTTCTCCCGGACATTCCTCAACCTTTATCCCACTATTCCTCGACCGTTCTCTCGAAACATTTGATGCTAGTATACCATTTATCCTGCCATTGCCATAATTACATGGCACATTCGTTGGGACGACCAACCACTTAGTAATCGCCGTTGCTATTGTGACATATGTCACAACTGCATGGCACTATAGTTGGGACTACCACACTTTCAGTACCATTGGTGCTATTGTGACAAATGTCACAACCACATGTCACTATAACCGAGACGACCATACTCTTAGTACCATTGGTGCTATTGTGACAAATGTCACAACCACATGGCACTATAGCCGAGATGACCATATGTGGTTCTTCCTTTACCTATTCACCCAGTTCAACACTTTTCTTCAATTGGGATAGAAATTCAGGGTGTTACAATCCTCCTAACCTTAAAAGAGATTTCGTCCTCGAAATCTAATTTATACACAAAACATTTTAATACTACACGTAGAAAAACTTTGCCGTCGGTAAAAATACCCATCTGTCGCTAAGCAGTTGGTAAAAATAATGGTTTCCTACGGATTACCGACAGACACTTTAATATTTTAATTTCGATTTATTTTTATTATATATTCCATCGGTATTTTGTCGGTAAATAATTAAATCATTTTTAAAATATATATATTAAAAAATCGTCGGTAATCCGTCACAAATCACTGACTGACCACGTTCATCAGTCCATGGGCTCACCGCTCATTATAAGGATGTCCTTGATTCACACTTCACGATGTTGTTGGATCGTCTCCGGGTTTGTATTTTAGTCCATTAAATTACTTACTTTAATTTATTTTACTTAATCCAAACAATGTGTATGCAGTTGCTTTATAGTTGGCCGCCTCATATGGACGTCGACGTTCTATTTGTCCTCCGACGTACCGTGATGAGTAGGTATCCGGATATGATGTGAAATGCCCGTCAGCATGCCGTTGATCAGCTAAAAGCTATCAATGATATAGAATTCGATAATCATGACTACCAGATGCTTAACCCATACCCCTCTGAGTGGATAATGAATGAGTATTAGGTCCAGATGATTGATCGGGTAAGCGTTGTTGAATATTTTAATATGGTTGTACAGTTTGATTTATGTCTTCTTTTTAACAGGCATGGAACAACGACGCGTTCAGGCGTACATGTAAGACTAATAAGTCCAACCGTAATACCAAGTATGTGGGGATGACATCAAGACACTGTTGCGGATCCGTTTCTACCGCTCAGCATCGGGACCGCATGGTAATTTATCATCCACTACACTAAATGTATATAGTTGATGAATATAAACCTATATATACCTATATATAAATGATTTTGTTACCTATTGACATTTGAAGTTGTCTATTGTAGAGAGAGGCATGGGGTCATGAGCCTACTGCTGGGGAGGTTTATGAGAGGACGCACTGCACCAATAGGAAGCTTGTACCGGGTGCGACCGGTCCATCTACGGATCCTTCGATCTACTCTTACCAAAAGGCGGTTGACTTTGCGGTAAGTTCCATTATAGTACTAGATTTTTTTTCTATATATGTACACGTGTATATAAGTGGCATATGTATCGGCAACTGCCTATAAAAGTATGAATGTTTATATGTCTATATATGTATGTATGTATGTGTGTGTGTATATATATGTATATATATGGTTGAGTTATTTTATTAACCAAATATTTGTTATTAACCTTGTGAACCAATCTACACCGTTGATGGTGAGATTGGATGGATAAGATTCATTCATAAAATAAAATAAAAACAATTAAATGACATCAAATACTTAACCATGTGATTGAACTTGTGTGATGTAACACCTTAAATTTTCAATATATGATTTCCGTGATTTCGACTTCTAGTCTTCCTTATCTTGAATCGTATTTATTTTGCGTTTACCATTAATCGTATGTCTCGCGTGAAAGTGCCAAGCTTTAGTGTTAAGACTTGATTTTGGAAGTGAAACTCAGTGACTTGCGCGGGTTCCTCCGCGGCTTGGAAACCGCGGCCTAAGCCGCGTAACTCACTGTATGTTTTCAATCTCAAGGACACGCACGGGCTACGCCGCGGCCTCATGTCGCGGCCAAAGTCGCGGGAAAGCACCTGCAGATCTTATAGACGGGTTTTCCCCTTTTTCCTCATTTATTTCTCATCTACCTCCTTTGTTACTCTCTCAAAACCCCTCCCTCTTCAAATAACCGAAATTAGGGTTTGACCAAACCCTATCTACCTCATTTATTGCTAAGAGTTAGGTGCATCATCCAAGGGGTCAAGCTTGAAGCATAAAACCATTATCTCCATTGTCATCTTCTCCAAGAAATCAAACTAGGGTTTTGGGTTTTCATCAAAAACCCACTTGGTGAGTTCATACCCTTTTCTTAAACTTTATACATGTCAAAACATAACATTTTTGTAACTCCTAAACTTCTCCTTATTTATATGAATGACTTTGACCTAACTTTGTATTTTTGGAGATTTAGTGTTTCTATCCTTTTTCAATTAAAATGAGGGGTTTCACCTTATGAAGTGTAAAATATGTTTTATGTGCGTATTCATGAATGAGAATGCTTGGAGAACATCTTGGGTCAACTTTTATGACTCTCACTCCATGGTTGGGTTAGCTTGATAAAATGAGTCCTTGGAAGTGAAATACATGAATATTCATCATTATGGTCTATGACTTATTTTAAAAAGATATTACCCTTGAAAAGAATACCTTGTAAATGATGTATATTTGGAAATGAGAAAATGGTCACATAATGACCTTGAATGGGTTTGACTCTACTTGATGTGGTTTATTCAAATAAATGCCTTTGGGAAATAATTATTACTAAGAACTATATGTTTGATTATAGTTGGTCACAAATGTAATTGTGACAAGTCTAGACTATTACTAATGGATCCATAGGTATAGATTCGACTTATTTACTTTGGGTTAAATCCCGTTTGTAGCTAGTTGAGACATTGGACCCTAGGATGGAAACTTGGTACGGTTATGTAGGACCGGATACTAGCCGTGGGTCGTATATGTAAATCCTAGCGAATGAGCATGATTAGGAGCATTGGGTGCCCTCCCCCACATCTGAGTATGAGTCGGCGAGCTCGTGGCCTTGATTCTAGTATGGTGAGCTCAATAACTTGGAGAGTATCCTACTTTTGTGTTCCGCCACAATTCTTGGGAAATCGGGTCTCCCCCGTCATCGTAAGATGTATTTTGGACCGAAAGGTCTTTATGTGATAAATTACTTCAGTTTTAAATTCCACCCTTTGGAAAAGGTTAACCCTTGTTGCAATTTAAGTTACTTCTGAATTGTTATATAAACTGTATGTTCTCACTAGGCTTTAAGCCTAACATTTTTTCTTAATGACATGTATAACAGGTTCCCTTTGTGGTGAGGCATCGAAGGGTTGAGTGATGAACGTGGACTTTTGAGGCATTTTTGGAATGATAGGAATTATGGAGTCTTGGCGTACAAACAATTTTAATATTTTGATAATTGGGTTGACAACTAATGTAATCTAGATATAATTTGTGTAGATTAGTTTGTTGTCGATTTAATTATTATTCTACAGGTTTTGTAAACGCCATTTTACATTTACCCGTTTGGGTGGTTTACTCCATTTATAAACGTCATTTTGCCAAATTTCCAATTTTTAAATTACTCTAAATTTTAGGGTGTTACAAGTTGGTATCAGAGCTCTAGTTTAAGCGAATTAGGCATGAATGTAAGATGTCTAGACTTAAGATGAGATTTTAAGTGATGATTTGTGAGATTTGGGTAGAACTTCTTAGACGGGTTAGTTCTGAGTCGACGGAAATTATATTAATCAAGCGTTGTGGTGATGGTAACGAGAACTCTTACGTATTATATGTTCATAATTTCACCTAGCTAACGTTATTATGAGGATGTTCTACGTGAGTGTGCTTGATGTACTATTGTTATGACAATTGGTAATGTAGTAGTACGTTCCTTCGTGCTTAATTCTGTAAATCTCTCTCTTATTATCTCTCTCGTGCTTGTGTGACAGCCATTTCTCTATCATGGTGAACACTCGAAGTCGACTGTTGGTCGAAGGTGATTTGCACGAGCCAAATCCAGCGATTAGGGCGGTAAATGTTGTTCCTCCTAACATGCCGCCGATATTCACTGGGGAGGTAGAGCAAGTGCCTAGAGTGGACTTGGCATCCACGAACCCGGTTGTTCAAGAAGCAAACCCTCAAGCTGATATGATGGCCAACGTCATGCAAATGGTGACGTCGGCCATGGAGAAACAACAAAAGGCTTTTCTAAAGATGCTCGAAGACCGTGATGTGAGCAACCAGAGGCATGAAACGGTTGCGGAGAATGTCGAGATGATTGGATCCGGGGGTACGGGTCACGTGATCCGAACTGAGGAACCGATAACGACTGATGCGGGACAAGGCAAGAAAGCTTGCACGTATAAGTCCTTCCTGGGTTGTAGACCACCGGAGTTCTCCGGTTCTAAAGACCCTGTTGCGTACATGAAATGGATTCAAGGGATCGAGCAAGCTTTTGACTCGTCTGAATGCGAAGAGAATCAGAGGGTGAAATTTGGGTCCCAAATGCTCAAGGACACGACTCTCACGTGGTGGAATGTCACCAAGTCCACCCTCTCTCCTACTGTTCTGGCTCAACTAACTTGGGTCGAGTTTAAGAAGAAGATTTTGGAATAATTCTGCAATGAGAGGGCCTTGGACCATTTTGAAGATGAGTTTCGGTCTCTCAAGAAGGGAAACTTGACGGTGAGGGAATACACCCGTCAATTCATGGAAAAGTTGGGGTTGGTGGGGCATGTGGCCCCAACGGAGAAAGAGAAGATAAAGGCCTACCTCAAGGGCCTACCGGCGGGCATAATGTCTATGGTCCGCAACTCTAAAGCCTCTAACCTCCGAGAGACGATAGAGGAAGCTCAGATTATGGAAGATGTCTATGCGAGAGACAATACGGAGAAAGCGGTGGTGGTAGGAGACAAGAGAAAGTGGGAGAGTAACTCTGAGCCTCCCAAGAGGCCAAGACCATTCAACGGAGGAAGAAGTTTTGATAACCGCCGAGAGGCGCGGTGTTGCTCTAGATTCCAAAGCAAGCACCACGACAATTGTAATTCCAATCCCACCTCTTGAGCCAAGTGTGGGAAGTCTGATCATCCTACCAAAGATTGTCCGATCAAAGGGATTGTCTGCTTTGAATGCAAGATGTCGGGACATTTCCGAAAGGATTGTCCGAAATGGAAGATGGGGAGTGCCCCGGAGAAGAAGGAGAACCATCCAAGGGTTCTGGGTCGAGATTTTCAGATGACGGCCGATGAGGCCAAGGCATCCACCGACGTGGTATCGGGTACGTTTATCCTAAACTCCGTACATGCTCGTGTACTTTTCGATTCGGGTGCCAGTTTCTCTTTTAAATCTGATTCATTTCGTGAAAAGCTTGCCATGCCCACTAATAGTCTAGAGAATGCTTTAGTGGTTGAGATAGAGAATGGTAGTCAAGTGTTAATCCACGATGTCTTGAAAGATTTTACTCTCGGAATTGAAGGGAAGGAATTCCCGATCAACTTGATGCCGATGGTTATTGGTGGTTTTGATGTGGTGGTTGGCATGGATTGGTTGGAGAACAATCATGCCGAGATCGTATGCTCCAAGAAGCTAATCCGACTCCCCAATCCTAGTGGGGATATTGTTGTGATTTATGGAGAGAAGAGAAAGGGTGAGGTAGCGATCATCACCATGGCTAAGGCACGCAAATGCTTAGTGAAAGGATGCTCATATTTCCTAGCCTACGTGATTGATGCCAAGCTCAAGAAGAAAAAGCTTGTAGATGTGAAGATGGTGCGCGAGTTTCCCAACGTCTTTCTGGACGACTTGCCCGGATTACCACCCGATCGTCAAGTGGAGTTTCGGATTGATCTTGTACCGAGGGCGGCTCCCATTGCTCGAGCCCCTTACTGGTTAGCGCCTTCTGAGATGCAAAAGATGATGGCTCAACTCCAAGAGCTTTTGGAGAAGGGTTTTATAAAACCGAGCTCGTCGCCCTGGGGAGCCCCAGTCTTGTTTGTCAAGAAGAAGGATGACACGATTAGGATGTGCATCATTACCGTGAACTGAATAATGCTACGGTGAAGAACAAGTATTCGCTTCCGAGGATCGACGACTTGTTCGATCAACTCCAAGGAGCGGGGTGTTTCTCAAAGATCAATTTGCGTTCGGGATATCACCAAGTGAAGGTGAGAGAAGAAGATGTCCCGAAGACGACCTTTAGAACGCGTTACGGTCATTACGAATTTCTCGTGATGTCGTTTGGTTTGACTAACGCACCATAGGTGTTTATGGATTTGATGAATATAGTGTGACGACCATTTCTCGACAAGTCGGTCATTGTATTCATTGATGACATACTTGTGTATTCCAAGAACGAGCCGGAACATGAGCAACACCTTCGTGAAGTTCTGGAAGTGTTGAGAAAAGAGAGGTTGTACGCCAAATTTTCCAAGTGCGACTTTTGGCTTGAAGAGGTTCAATTCTTGGGTCACTGTAACACCTGGAAATTCACAAGGTAAGTATTTTGTCTCCCTTAATGCATTAATTGTGCCTATGTGAGAATATGTGTCTTTGGGTGTATTTTTATGATCATTATTATGTTGAAATGTCATATAATTGAATTACCATTGTTAATCGTTCAAAACTCGCACTCGTTATCGAATTTGGCCAAATTTCGGGATGTCGGGGGTTTGGTGCGACAGTGACACGCAATTGTGACATGGTCACTCTCGCGGTATCACTATCGCGGGGAGTGTACCGTAGGTGGGTTGAGACTCGCGACTATGACACGGGATTGTGACATTGTCACTATCGCGGTGTCAATCTCGCGAGAGGTGTACCGAGGCTAAGGGGTGGCTCGCGACTATGACAAGCGACAATGCCCATGGCATTGTCGTCGGGCACTATCGCCGACGGGATTTTTGGGTTAAATGAGATTTTTGACCTAAACTAATTCATTTTATCACACTTCACTTAGAGAAAACGGGAGAACTCTCATTTTGGGCGATTTTTGGGTATTCCAAACATACACACATGCATTGCTAGGGTTTGGGGTTGTTGGGGTGATTATTGGTTCATCAAGTCTCATCCAAGTGTATTTATTGAAGATCCTCATCAAAGTCATTCCTCTCCTACATCAAGTCTCCTTTGAGCAACTTTTAGGGTTTTCCATATTTTCTAGGTTTTGGTTCAAAACCTAGATTGTGAGTTTACAAACCTTTGTTAAAACTAGATACACATCATATACTCCTATTTGTTATTATTTATCTCTATATGTTCAAGTATTTGGGTTTTGATTATGAGGAAATGTGGGAAATATGATTGTGTGTGAAATGCCATGTTTTGTCCTAAAATGTACAAGTATTGGGGTTCTTCTCTTGAATAAATATTATGTGTACCTTGTTACGATAAATGTATACATGTCTCGGTATGGAGAGGATTATTAGTTGAAATCCCTTTTGTAAAATATGTATATGTAATGATGAGCATGATTCTCTTTTAGGTCTCATGATAAACTTATGTGCTAGGATGGTAACATTGTACCCTTGGTTGGTATCGAAATGTATTGGTTGAAATATACCTCAAGACCTCCTAATAATTATGTTGGACGAACCAAGTTAGTAGACACTAGGAGGATGTAGTCTTGGGCGCCACTGTGATGGTATGTGCCTAGACCTCCGCCATTCGAGGAATTTTCTTTGGTATAGTCCTCGGGTGTGTCGGGCCTTTCGGGTGTCTCTTGGTAGATGGCATCAAGGTATATCGAATCTTTGTGTGGAACTGATTGGTGCTATGGGTCTCCCCTATTGACTCCACATTTGTTGAACTATGGTTAACTGCTGATAAGAATTGTGACTGCTCATGCATGCTTATTATTGTTCAACTCACTAGGCTTTTTGGCCTAACACTTGTTTGGTGTCGATGTGTATCTCAGGTTCTAGCGGCGCCGGTTCTAAGCAGGCTTAGTTGCTTTGGGGTGGGAGCTTGGGGATTTTGCACTTGGACGTATTATGCTTTTGGAATGAACCGTTGGGTTTATAGATGACAACCCTTTTGTAATCTTTTTTCTAGTCGTAGAAATTAGATTAGTTGGTTGCTTATTTATTGTCCGTTTAAATTACAATTGTGATTAAACAGGTTATTTATATATTCCCCATTTTTTGGGAGGCTCTTGCTATGGCAATTTTAGTTTACCTCATGTCCGTCTTTCGGATTTTTTTATCCCTATTTTTAGGGGGTTACATTCATGTTGTCACTAGAGACGGAGTGAAGGTGGACCCCTCCAAGACTGAGGCTATGATGAATTGGGAAACTCCCAAGAGTCCGTCGGAGATCCGAAGTTTCTTGGGTTTGGCGGGCTATTATTGGAGATTCATCCAACCTCCCAAGAGTCGATGTAGATGCTGAAGTAGCAACTCAAATTGGGGAAAACAAGAAAAATCGAACATGAGGGTTAAGTTGAAGATACCGACTGTGCATGTTGCATTGAACGAAAAACAAGGTTAAACCTCTTCACCTAAAGCATTAGGAATCCTCTTATTGGTTTGAGTTTGTTTTGAAAACAAGGTGAATAGTTACCCAAAATGTCACTGTCTAAAACAATTTCCTTTTGGAATATTTTTCGTCCCTAAACCTTTCATTTTATTTTTTAGAACAATTTTGGCCCTTTGTGGTTCTCGAATGTTCCCTATACTTACAAACTAGTTGGCTGGAAAAAAAATAATGTTCTTGATTGTTCACATCAGGATGGTCTTTGGTTTGATGTTTGATGCTTCATTCATGGTAGTTTTGCTTGCAATTTATCTTATCTAACTTGTACAAGTTTATCAGCTTCTAATGCTTCAGTAGGATTTTGTTTATAGTGGTTAGTTAAACTACGTGCTAGGCTTACAGAGCAAATTGAGCTTTTTTGCAAGGGTTATGGTGTTTTAGGCACTTGTGTTGCTCGTTTAGTTCTTTTGGATGTGACTCTTGGAGGTTTGCCCACATTTATCAGAGGCTGCAATGAAGCAGAGGATACATATATTGTTTGCTGTAAGATTATGCCACTTTGTGTCAATACATTATTTTTTTAAAAATCTACATCTTTGTTCTACCTTTATACATGCAAAAACCTTTGTTGCTTTATTGGCATGGGGTTTAACATCCTACAAGGCTTAGAGGTCGGTTCACAATCTTTGTTCGAAATCTTATAATCAATAGTTTTCGTCCATTTGTTGGTTGTATTTCATCACTTTGTTGGAGACAATATCGCATCTTATCCTCTTTCCCAAGGTCCGAAGGTAATCACTCGTGTTGGTGAGCCTGTTGAGCAGCGACAATAAAGATCTACCATAGACGTTGCACAAACCAAAGTAATCGCACGTATAAGACACATTCTAGCCATTCAAATTCTAATTTTTTTGACAGATTCTATTCCTTTTCCAACATAATTGTATTAGAAATGTAGCTTATTAGTATAATGCACCTTGACCAACATAATTCCATTTGGAATAATGGATGGAAACAAGATCGAGAAATATATATATATATATATATATATAGAGAGAGAGAGAGAGAGAGATGGATATTATTTTGTAAACCAAAAAAAGTTGTAAATCTTGTAAACCAATGAAATTTGATCCTAACCGTAGATCATCCTCCTTTTTAAGGAGTATTTTCATTTTTATTTTTTTTAGAAAGTAACAACATCCATCCTAACGGTTGATTGTTTAATCGTTTTGTGTAGATGTGGTTACATAATTTATAACATTTTTCTCGTTTGTATATGAATTAGCCTCTCTCTCTCTCTCTCTCTATATATATATATATATATATATATATCTATACTATTATATTAAAGGGCTTAAACGGTTATTGACAGTTCTTGAAAGTAGTTATTATATATATAGTTACAGTTTTGGTCCCTTAACTCTTTTGATAGATTTATTTTATACCTTTTAGTTTTACATTTTCATTATATTAACACATATAAGCATATATTAACTAAAATACGTTAAAAAAATAATATTTAATTTTAACAAGTTACACCATTATAGTCGTTTCTTCGATACCTTCGAAATGAGTCTAATATTGAATATTTTTTTATTTTATTATATGTTAAAAATATGTTAAAAAATACGTTTTAACATATCACATTAACATATATAATTACGTTATATTTTGTGGATATCACATGTGATTAATTGTGGATATCACAAATTTCAATTATTTTGGGATATCACATGTCGATCAATGAAAACGGAATCATTCGACATATATATAATATATTATTTGAAATAAAGTAAAGTAATTGATATGAAATAAATAAAAATATTATTGAAGATCATCGTAGACACAGTTATTCTAACGCGCCAACATTTATCAACTCCAAAGATTTTGGTCATAAAGAATCAGCGAGGCATAGCTCCTACTTCCAACGACAACCCCCTCCATATCTTGATCAAATCCCGAGTTTATTTCATCCATACATCGCACAAGTACAAAATGAATTAGGCGATGGAAATTGTGAATTTTGAGTCATATCTACTTGTTTTGGTGGTCATGAAGATGCATGAGACACTATTCGTATAAAGTTAATGGGTGAACTAACTGAGTATTAAAAGGAGATTACCCAATGTCCACACTCATACACCATTGGACACGTCATGCACTTCCAGATGCAATGTTGTGGATTATCCCATACAAACGTAGATTAGATGTGAATGAATAATATATAGAGCGTACTCGTACTCGTGAATATGTTGATTTAAATGAATTATCAAAGTTGGAATCTGTTGGAATAAAAAAATACGCAATATATTTATTATGTTTATTATCTTGATGTTAAAACTTACGTTTGATGTAATGCATTTTCTCTTTTAAAAAAAATCGATTAACCAAGGTATAATATATGACATATAATAATATAATTAAATCAAAAAATATTCAACATTGGGCTCATTTCGAAGGTATCAACGAGACGATTATAATGGTATAACTTGTTAAAATTAAAAATTATTTTTTAACGTATTTTAGTTAAGATATGCTTATATGTGTTAATATAATGAAAATGTAAAATGTAAAACTAAAAGGTAAAAAATAAATCTATTAAAATAGTTCAGGGACAAAAACTGTAACTATGAATTAAAAATAAAATAAGATGTGATGTGAGAGGGAATTTGAAATCCATTAAAATTAAACCTTACAATTACCACCCTTATAATTAATTATTTAATTTACTTTATATCCCTTGTTTTTTCATTTTTTATTTTACACGTTTATCATGTTAACACAAATAATCGTATATGGAAAAAAAATGCAATGAAAAATACGTTTCTTTTTTTACAAATTATACCATTATAATTGTTTCGTCAATACCTTCAAAACGAGCCCAATATTGAATATTTTTTAATTTAACCATACTATTAAAAACTATGAATATCTGTGAATTAATTTGTTTTCTATCCATACGTTTTATTTTTTTCACCATTAGCATATTAAAAATACATAATTGTAGATCTACTAAAATATATTAATAGTATGTTTCATTAGTATTATAAATTCTAATATTATAATTTTTTGGTCAATAATTTTAATATAAATTAATTATTGAATATTTTTATTGGTAGCATAAATATGTAACATTATATATATAATATCTATATCTATACTATTATATTAAAATTGTAAACGGTTATTTTTAAAATTCAATGTTACATTTAACATAATTACAATTAGTTATTTAATTTACTTTATATCCCTTACTTTTTCATTTTTAATTTTACACATGTGTTATATTAACACAAATAATGGTATATGAACAAAATGCAATGAAAAAACGTGTTTCTTTTTTTACAAATTATACCATTATAATCGTCTCGTCAATATCTTAAAAACGAGTCCAATATTGAATATTTTTTTAATGTAACCGTACTATTAAATATCATGAATATTTATGAACTAATTTATTTTATATCCATACGTTTTATTTTTTTCCACCTTTAGCATATTAAAAATACATAATCGTAGATCAACTAAAATATATTAAAAATACATTTCATCATTATTATAAACTAGACATATACCCGCGCACGATGTGACGCGAAAAATCGTGAAGTCGAAGGAACAATTGACAAATGTATGTATCCGCTCGCGAAACATCTCGAAATCAAAATGACAACAACGTTTCATTTTAAGTTTGTATTTCTTCGTCCTTATCGATATTTTAGTCTATGATTCACATATAAGTGCACCAAACGAATAACGAAATGAAAACTAATGTATTTAATCTATGATTCATAGACTAAAGTATCGATAAGAACGAAAAATACAAACTTAAAATGAAAACGTTGTTGTCATTTTGATTTCGAGATGTTTTGCGAGCAGATACATACCTTTGCCAATTGTTCCTTCGATTGCACGATTTTTCACGCCGCATCGTGTGCGAGTATATATCTATATAATAGTATAGATAAAAATTCTAAAACGGTTATTGTACAATCTTTTGTACAATAACATTTACCACTCTTACAATGTTACATTTACCACCTTACACTTACTTATTTAATTAACTTTATATCCCTTGTTTTTTCATTTTTCATTTTACACCATTATCATATTAACACAAATAATCGTATATGAACAAAAATGCAATGAAAAAAATACGTTCATTTTTCTACAAATTATACCATAATAATCATCTCGTCAATACCTTTAAAACGAGTTCAATATTGAATGTTTTTTAATTTAACCGTACTATTAAATATCATGAACATCAACGAATTAATTTGTTTTCTATCCATACGTTTTATTTTTTTTTCCACCGTTGGCGCATTAAAAATACATAATCGTAAAATACCTTTCATTCTTATTATAAATTATATCATTATAATTTTTTTCGTCAATAATTGTAATATAAACTAATTATTGAATATCTTTATGGGTTTAGGGTTTAGTGTTTCATAAGTTGTGATTCTTAGGTCATGGTTTATTGTTGATGACATGTCTATAAGGAAGTAGCATTAATTGTTCATTATTTACTCACATTCCGCTGCATCGTGCGGGTATATGCCTAGTATATATATATATATATATATATATATATATATATATATATATATAGAGAGAGAGAGAGAGAGAGAGAGAGAAAGAGAGGGGAAAGTTAACAACCTAATAAACTAATAAAAGGAGAATAAATGCAATAATGAGATGTACTAAACCAATCTATATCTATCTATATAAAACAAAATACTAAAGAGAGGACATAACACTTCTAAGTATGAGAACATGTCCCTTCTTTTTTTTTTCTCAATTTCTCAATTTTCTCAACAATCTAGGGTTTAACTCAATGCCCTTCACAGAAACCATATGCTTATTTTAATATATAATTTGTGTGAAATCTAAATTATTGTTAGTAGAATTTATAGCCTTAGATTGCAATTTGCAGGGTGGTTGTTGGATGTTGACTCTGATGCATGATTGTGTGTAATTTTGTTGATAGGTTGAACCAAAAAAATCGTTGATGTAGAAGCGGATTCTATCTTCCAACCGGTACCAAAAATGTCGTATGCTTATTTTTTGCAAGACTCTTCATAAACCATATCATCGAGCCCATTCGCTAATTTTTTGCATGATTCGTTATAGTAGATTCACGTGGACGCGGGGATTATTTATCGATTAGAGAAACCATATCATTGTTGACCGTTCGAGTCCACGAAGAAGCATATTTGAGAAATGATTGGGAGAAAGAATGGTAGGTTTTTGTTTTGGTTTGTGTTGTGTTGCTCCGATCATGGGCGGAGCCAGAAAATATATCTAGGGGGTGCCTAGAATTTTTTTTAAGAAAGCTCACGTTTTCAAAGTTGAGAAAACCGTTTTAAGCATATATGTTTTTAATTAAATACTTGTTCTAAAAAGAGTTGAAAACCATCATCGATGACCTTAACAACATTATGTTTATATTTATAAAAATAAATACAAGATGTCTGTAGATAACCATAGAAATAAGAAAAGCCCTTTAATAATACATACAAATTTTCCATAAAAAATTTATATATTCAATAAACTAACGTGTTTATTTTAGAAAGTTCAGAAAACTTGACATTTATAAATAGGAAAAAGAAAATATGAATATGAATATTTAAATTTTCAAGTGGGTAATTGATGTTTGGGACTATATCAATTTTTATTTTTGAATTTTGAGGGTGAACCAATGCCACTTCTGGCTCCAAGGTGGCTCCACCCATGCCTCCGACATTTTCTTGGTTTTCCAACTTTCCTATGTGAATTCATCAACTACTAATAAAATTATTTGAAACTTCCCATTTATATCATAAACCTTTTTGTTACTGTTCAAATTTGTAACGAAATCAACATCTCCATCAGGAAATGCTCGGGTTGACATTAAAATTAGTCGGGTTTTGGATATTTTTTTAACTACTCTTCTACTTTCGTTCAACAACAAAACAATCATTTACAAGATCCGTATGTTGTCAGATTCAATTTTGTTTTTAATGTTTCAAGTTTTGATATTTGTCTGGTTTTGGGAAGGAGACTCAACTTGGTAGTGTTGTATTCTACTTCTCTACCGCCTAAAATGCCCGAGAACTTGGTTTTGGCATGTGTTGTTTTATCAGTATTTGGTACTTTTTTTTGTTTCATTGATTTTATTGCACCGGGATCGGATCGGATTATACTAAGTTGCTTTTGAGAATTTGTGACATGAGACCATCTAATTAAATTGATTCTCCTAACATTTGGAAAGGAAATATGTTTTATTAAGCCAATTGAAGCCAATCGAGTCGATGAAGAAGCGGATTTGAGAAATGTCTGCGAGAAAAAATGGTAGGTTTTTGTTTTGGTGTGTGATTTTATTCAATTTTAAGAAACAAATATGAATAATTATGCCAATTTTTGTAAAAAGTAGTCTTTATAGGGAAGATTCTATAAGATTTTGACTTGTTTGACACTAATAAGTCATGATGACTCATGTTGCTTGTGTTTGATAAATTAATTTGAGTGTTTGTTAAATCATGTTAACATGTCGCTAATTAGATTTTAATGATGGATTAAATTGTAGGTCAACATGGAAAGTAAATTAGAAACCATACCCATTTTTCTCTTCTTATCAACCCTTTTGTCTAATCCAATCTTTCTACTATGAACTTGCTAGAATCAAGGTGGAAAAATTGAAATTTGATGAAATCAAATTGAATTGCTTCACACCTTGGTGTGAAATATGGCGGTTCTTTAGAAGAGCCTATTAAGAAATATAAACCGAATGTTCATAATCTTAGCGATTCCGAAGAGTCTAATATCGTAGCATTGAAGAACTATATGGATGCTCAATACTCGGGAGAGATTAGCATAGGCATCCCACGTCACAAGTTTACAATGATCTTTTGTAACACCCTAAAAATTGGGTAAATTTAAAACTTAAAATTTTGGCAATATGACGTCTAAAGTATAAGGGTTTATGAGACCTGCAAATATGAATGACTAAAACCCAATAAAGTTGGGATAGTCGCATCAAATAAGTAGCGGAAGAATAAGACAAAATACACGACAACTTATTTAATCTAGAACATTAAATTAACTAGATTAAGGTGGGTGTTGCTATGACTTCAAAACGCTCTTCTCACAAGGTTCCCCAAAAATGCCCGGTCCTTCAAGAGTCCTAAGTGTGCGCCCGACGAGTCAAGGTGCCCTATGCACACCACTAGAATGACCTGTGAGCCAATAACACCAAAACAAGTGTTAGACCAAAGTCTGGAGATATTGCAAGAATTTAACAATTTATAATGTAAGCAAATACAGTGTAATTAATTGTTACCGAAGTACCCGAAGGTTGGACCAATGCCAACATTCAATTTGCAAAAGATGTTCCAAGCCTATACAAATACATAAGAGATATTTCTTGAAAGATGGGGGAGACCCGTTTCCATCTTGGGTGACGAGAACATGTGAATGGGGTCACCCATGATTTTATTGGATTTCACCTCATATCCCGGTTCTAGTTCCCATGCCATAAAAGACATCACAATCCTCAAACCGTTTATGCCTCTATTGCCTACTCAGTCGAGTTACACCTCAAGGACTTACGGACATGGGTGTCTATCCAATCTAGAAGAGTTGCAACCCAATAACTTACGTCCCCTATTTGCCTACTTGCTAGTGACCAAACGGTCAACAATTGTAACCACATATAATTATGTCATCCAAATCCTCGTGCACAATGAGATAGATATTAACTTCACATTTAGGTTATGATAAAGTAAGATTAGCCTTTCTCATGAATGATACATTCTATACCCAAGCATGAAAATACACATTTCATGATCATATTCATACACACAATTCATTTGTCTTATAAGATACCATATCAATAAATAAGATAAGCTTAGCTACCAATGTAGTCATTTGTAATCAAAACCCTTCAATATGAAAGATGCCTCTTTACCGATATATAGCTTATTTATATGATTTTTATATGCATATATGTAACACCCTAAAAATTGGGGTAATTTTAAAAATTGAAAATTCGGTAATATGACCTTTGTAAATAGGGCAAACCACCTAAATAATGGGCAAAGCATGAACATTCACAAAACCTGTAAATGTGTACGGTGAAACGACAACAAATCAAACCAAACCAAACCAAACTAAATCTATCTAGATTACATAGGTTGTCAACCCAATACCAAATGAATAAATTGGTTTAAACACCAAGTCTCCAAAATAACTATCATCCAGAAATTTCCTCAAGAGACCAAACTCTTCACTCAACCCCTTGACGACCCGCCGCTAAGGGAACCTGTTATACACATCATTTTCGAAAAAGTGTTAGGCTTAAAGCCTAGTGAGAACACACAGTTTATATGAATGCCAGTAAAATATTTCATTGAAATATAGATAAACTGTTTTCGTCAACATTCTTGTAAATGGTTTGATATGCACATAGTGACCTTCCGGTCCAGACCTCATCTTGCGACGACGGGTGTAAACCCGAATCCAAGGATTGTGGCGGAACACTCAGTAAGCCACTTTCTGAGTTTTGAGCTCACCATACTAGGATCAAGGCCGTGAACATGCCTGTTCAAAGGACGATGTGGGGGTGGCACCCAATGATCCAAGTCATGCTCATTCGGTAGGATTTACATTTACGACCCACGACTAGTAATCGGCCCCACATAACTGTACCAAAATGCCTTCCTAGGGTCCAATGTTTCAACTAGCTACATACGGGAATTACCCCCAAATAATAAGTCAACTCAATACCTATGGATCCATGTGTAATAGTCTAGACTTGTCACAATTACATTTGTGACCAACTAAAATCAAACATATAGTTCATAAAACCATTTAGTTTCCAAATCACTTTTCAATGGTTAACTGCTAATAAGAATCACAAGCCATATATACACATAAGGCTAACATCTCATCTTTCAAAATGTTTCTTTACAAATACACCTTTCAAGTGTAAGAAAAACCATCCAATTGAAACAAGGATTTCTTCAAGATCAATACCATTCATTTCTCTTTCACAAGATAACCTTTCTAACCAAAATTCCATGGTACGTCAAATATGGATTTGGCTAAAAGCCATAAATTGATTATTTACTCATCGAGATATAACAACAACATTTCTTTGTAGATCCAAACATGGATTATATCATCATTTCACAAAATGGTAAGAAACTCTAAAAATCTCCCAAAATCCCAAGTTAGGTCAAAACTTCATAAATGATGAATATGCGAACAAGGAGATGATTAGAAGTTAAAATTATATATTTTGATGTGTATAAGGTTTTATAAAAGAAGTATGACTCACCTTGGGTTAAATACCAAACCCTAGAAATTGAGATGAAATTTGCACTAAAAGATTGAGATCCTTCACTAAGAACACTTGGAATCACCTAAATCAACACTAATAATGAAGAGGAGGAAGTTGGATGGAGTAATAAATGAGAAGGAAGATTTAGGGTTGAAATCTTACCAAAACCAGAGAGGAAAATCACACAGAAGCAGCCCCAAATCAGATAAAATGAAATAGTTTCAGAGCTGTCTGATTTATGGCCTGGACCACGCTCGCGATAATGCCCTTCCATGGCGATACCTTAAGCATCACGCGGTCGCCCACTTGGAATTCCATCGGTCGTCTCTTCTTATCGGCATAGCTCTTTTGCCGATCTTGAGCCGCTTTTAATCTTTCCCGAATGTCTTTGACCTTATCGGGCGTCTCTTGTACGATTTCTGGTCCGGCAAATTGCTTCTCCCCCGCCTCGAGCCAACATACGGGAGTTCCACACTTCTGCCCGTACAAGGCCTCAAACGGATCCATTCCAATACTCGAGTGGTAGCTATTGTTATAAGCAAACTCCACCAAAGGTAAGTGAGAGTCCCAACTACCCCCGAAGTCGATAACGCAAGACCTTAACATGTCTTCTAGTGTTTGGATCGTTCTCTTGCTTTGACCGTCGGTTTGAGGGTGGTAGGCCGTACTCAACTTTACGCGCGTACCCAGTTCTTTCTGTAGGTCGTCCCAAAAGTTTGAAGTAAACCGACTGTCACGGTCCGAAATAATAGACAAGGGCACTCCATGCCTCGAAACCACCTCATTGATGTAAAGCATCACTAACTTGTTCATTGGTAGTGTTTCACGCATAGCCAAGAAATGAGCGCTCTTCGTCAGCCGATCAACTATTACCCATATGGTATCGTGACCTCGAAGAGTCTTCGGTAACTTAGTCACAAAGTCCATGGTAATATATTCCCATTTCCATTCGGGGATCTCCAAGGATTGGAGACTTCCGTATGGTCGTTGATGTTCGGCTTTTACTTGCAAACATGTCACACAACGCTCTACGTAACGTGCCACGTCAAGCTTCATCACCGGCCACCAATAGTGTAGTTTCAGATCCCGGTACATCTTTGTACTTCCCGGGTGAATGGAATATTTGGATTTATGTGCATCCTCAAGGAGAAGTTCCCGATTGCCCCCAACCTTGGGTACCCACACACGACCATTGAATAATTTAACTCCACGGCTATCTTCCGTTAAGAGTAAACGTTGCTTTGTCATGACTTCTTCCTTGAGATTCTCATCCAACAAGGCTTCCACTTGAGATGTCTTGATCCTCTCGATAAGACTTGACATTATCTCAATTCTTGAAAGGGTAGCCCGAACACCCCCGCCATATTCCTTCCGACTCAAGGCATCGGCTACCACGTTTGCCTTACCGGGATGGTAAATCAACTCACAATCATAGTCTTTGAGTAACTCGAGCCACCGCCTTTGCCTCATGTTCAACTCTTTTTGATCAAAGATGTACTTCAGACTCTTATGATCTGTGTAGAGAGTACATTTCGTGCCATAGAGGTAGTGTCGCCAAAGCTTCAAAGCGAACACCACCGCCGCCAGCTCCAGATCATGGGTAAGGTAATTCTTTTCGTGAATTTTGAGTTGCCTCGATGCGTAGGCAATTACTTTGCCTCTTTACATCAACACGCAACCCAAACCCATTTTCGAAGCGTCGCTATAGACTACGAAGTCTTCCGACCCTTCAGGTAACGACAAGATTGGAGCTTCACACAACTTCTTTTGCAAAGTCTGAAACGCCTTCTCTTGCGTTTCGGTCCAATCAAACTTCACATTCTTCCTAGTCAAAGCTGTCAAGGAAGATGCGGTCTTGGAGAAGTCTTGTATGAATCTACGATAGTAGCCCGCCAAACCCAAAAAGCTTCGGATTTCGGTCGGATTCTTGGGAGGCTCCCAATTCATCATCGCTTGTATTTTGGAGGGGTCCACTTTCACTCCGTCCCGAGTGACAACGTGACCCAAGAACTGCACCTCTTCAAGCCAAAAATCACACTTGGAAAATTTGGCATACAACCTCTCCTTTCTCAATACTTCTAGAACTTCGCGTAGGTGTTGTTCGTGTTCTAACTCGCTTTTAGAGTACACAAGTATATCATCAATGAATACAATGACCGACTTGTCGAGGAACGGTCGGCACACTCTATTCATCAAATCCATAAACATCGCCCGTGCGTTAGTTAGACCAAACGACATCACAAGGAATTCGTAATGGCCGTAACGCGTTCTAAAAGCCGTCTTCGGAACGTCTTCTCCTCTCACCTTCACTTGGTGATATCCCGAACGTAAATCGATCTTCGAGAAACAACCCGCTCCTTGAAGTTAATCTAACAAGTCGTCGATTCTCGGGAGTGGATACTTATTCTTTACCGTGGCCTTATTCAGTTCACGATAATCGATGCACATTCTCATTGTGCCATCTTTCTTCTTGACAAACAAGACCGTAGCTCCCCAAGGCGACGAGCTCGGCCTTATAAATCCCTTCTCTAAAAGTTCTTGGAGTTGTGCCATCATTTCTTGCATCTCCGATGGCGCTAACTAGTAAGGAGCTCGCGCAATTGGAGCCGCCCCCAGTATGAGATCAATCCGGAACTCTACTTGACGATCGGGTGGTAAACCGGGCAAATCATCCGGAAAGACATCGGAAAATTCGCACACCACCTTCACGTCCTCGAGCTTCTTCTTCTCGAGTTTCGCGTCTATCACATAAGCTAGAAAGGACGAACATCCTTTCACCAAACACTTTCGCGCTTTAGCCATGGTGATAACCGCCATGTCACATTTCCTTCTTTCGCCATAAACTACCACCATGTCACCATCCGATGTTGTTGGTCCCGGAGGTGCTTAACAAGTTTGTAGAAGGGGGGGGTTGAATACAAACACAGAAATTTAAAGTTTAATAAATTGTTTATTGATAAATCAAACACAATTTACAAGTTTGTTGCGGAATTAGATTAAGACATACTCAATCTAAACAAACTTAAGAAACACTAAGTGGTTGCACAAGAATTTCAGAGAATGGGGGATTAAGGAATATAGAAAACAAAGGTTTCTATTTGGAGTTCAAGGATTGAGCAAATCCTCAGATGGAGGGGTGAACTTCCTATTTATACCCTATGCATTAAATGCATGGCAGGGCACTTTACACGTGACGTTCACTGATTGGCTTTGGAAGTCTGACTTTGGGAGAC
This sequence comes from Arctium lappa, assembly GCA_023525745.1. Lineage (NCBI taxonomy): Eukaryota > Viridiplantae > Streptophyta > Magnoliopsida > Asterales > Asteraceae > Arctium > Arctium lappa. The sequence goes on from CM042049.1 coordinate 14,953,221, forward strand.
ATGCTTTCGGTCGGATCATGAACAGTGTAGCTGACAGAGTTGTTGTACGAATTGTGGCAGAGGCATGTCCTTTCTGACACATCGTACTGAGTTGTGCAAGGTAAGACAAAAGGAAACTTGAGGTATAAGCTTTGTGATCATTCGATCGCTGAATATCTCTTTCTTCAGAGACATCAAGAGTTCAGCGATCGTTGAAGCTTTCCTCATGTTCCTTCGCGTATAAGTAGAGTTGTCTTTGCTTCAATGATATCCGCATCAGGTCACTAGTAGACTTCTCTTTGTTCAGCAGCTTCGTCTTCGATTCAGCTATGAACATCTGTTGACGCGAGACTTGTCTTCAGGGATTACGTTACTGTTTACATCAGAACTATCAGCGATAACTGAACAAACTCAGTTTGATCACTGATAGTGAAACACTAATACATATTAAATGTTTATAAGAAAGACTATCAGCGATAACTGAACAGACTCAGTCTGATCGCTGATGGTGAAACACTAATACATATTAAACGTAATTTTCACTAAGTACAGAAAATGGTCGTTATCAAATCACTGAGAGAGCTTGGATCAACAGATGTAGGTAGTCGGATTAGTTTCTTGGAGCATAGAATTTCGACATGGTTGTCCGCCAACCAGTCCATGCCGACCACTACATCGAATCCACCAATGACCATTGGCATTAAATTGATCAATAATTTCTTTCCTTCGATACCAAGGGTACAATCCTTCAAGACATAACGGATTAACACTTTGCTACCATTAGCTATCTCTACCACTAAAGTATTCTCTAGACTATTAGTGGGAATGCAAGTTTTTCACGAAACGAATCAGATATGAAAGAGAAACTGGCACCCGAATCAAATAGCACACGAGCAGGTACGGAGTTTAGGAGAAACGTACCCGACACCACATCAGCGGATGCCTTGGCCTCATCGGCCGTCATCTGGAAAGCTCAGCCAGAAACTCTAGGAGGGTTCTCTTTCTTCCTTGGGGCGCTCCCCACCTTCAACTTCGGACAATCCTTTCGAAAATGTCCCTGTGTCTTGCATTCATAACAGACAATTCCTCTGATCGGAAAATCTTTAGTAAGATGATCAATCTTACCGCACTTGACACAAGTAGTGAAAGCAGGATTACAGTTGCCGTAATGCTTGCTCTTACATCTTTGGCACCAACGTGCCTCCTAATGGTTGTTGAAATTGCGGTTCCCATCGAAAGGTCGATTTCTTTTAGGAGGTCCGGAATTGCCTTCCCACCTTCTCTTTTCTACAACCGCCACCGATTTCTCGAGCTTGCCTCTAGCATAAACTTCCTCCATGAATTGAGCTTCCTCAATCGTCTCGCGAAGATTGAAAGCTTTGGAGTTGTGGACCATGGACATCATGTTCGCCGGTAGGCCATTGAGATAAGCCTTTATCTTTTCCTTCTCCGTTGGGGCCACGTGCCCCACCAAATCAAGTTTCTCTATAAATTGACGGGTGTACTCCCTCACCGTCAAGTTCCCTTTTTCGAGAGATCGAAACTCCTTTTCGATACGGTCTATAGATCTTTCACTACAGAACTCTTCCATTAACTTCTTTTTAAATTCTGCCCAAAACAACTTATCCAAAACGGTAGGAGAGAGAGTGGATTGAGTAACATTCCACCAAGTGAGAGTCGTATCTCTCAGTAGTTGAGTACCAAATCGAACTCTCTGATCGTTTCCACATTCAGCGAAACCGAAATCTTGCTCGACAACTCTAATCCACTTCACACATAGAACAGGGTCGTCAGAACCATAGAATTCTGGCGGCCCGCATCCCAGAAAGGACTTGTAGGAACATCTCCTTCCACTCTTCTGAACACCCATAATTCTGTGTTCTTTAGTTCTAACACCATGACCAGTGCCACCAGAACCTGCAAAGACGTTCTCTGCAACCGCCTCATTTCTCTTGAGACTGGCATCGCGGTCTTCTAAAAGTTTCAGAAACGCTTCCTGTTGCTTCTCCATAGCCGATGACACCATCTGCATAATGCTGGCCATCATGGCAGCTTGAGAGTTCGCCTCTTGAACAGCCGGGTTTGTGGATGCCAACTCCACTCTTGGCCCTTGTTCCACTTCCTCTGTTATTATAGGCGGCATTCCCGGAGGAACAACAGCTGCTGCCCGAACCACCGGATTCCGCTCAGGCGAGCTATCTTCACGTACATCCCCATCGGCTAACTGACGACTGCGAGTGTTCACACTTCTAGAATAATGGTTGCCACACAAGCATGAGAAATAGTAAGAAAGGGATCAACTGAATAAGCACAAGAGAACGTACTACTATATTACCAATTGTCACAGTAACGGCACTTCAAGCACCATCACGTATAAATATCCTCATAATAACATTAGCTAGGTGAGATTATGAACATATAATACATAAAGGTTCTCGTTCCCATCACCACAACGCTTGATAACCATAGTTTCCGTCGACTCTAAGACTAACCCATCTTAGAAAATCTACCCAACTAACAAATCATTGCCTAACGTACTCAGTCTAAGTCTAGACATCTTACATTCATGCCTAGTTCACTTAAACTAGATCTCTGATACCAACTTGTAACACCCTAAAAATTGGGGTAATTTTAAAAATTGAAAATTCGGTATTATGACGTTTGTAAATAGGGCAAACCACCCAAATAATGGGCAAAGCATGAACATTCACAAAACCTGTAAATGTGTACGGTGAAACGACAACAAATCAAACCAAACCAAACCAAACCAAACTAAATTTATCTAGATTACATAGGTTGTCAACCCAATACCAAATGAATAAATTGGTTTAAACACCAAGTCTCCAAAATAACTATCATCCAGAAATTTCCTCAAGAAACCAAACTCTTCACTCAACCCCTTGACGACCCGCCGCTAAGGGAACCTGTTATACACATCATTTTCGAAAAAGTGTTAGGCTTAAAGCCTAGTGAGAACACACAGTTTATATGAATGCCAGTAAAATATTTCATTGAAATATAGATAAACTGTTTTCGTCAACATTCTTGTAAAAGGTTTGATATGCACATAGTGACCTTCCGGTCCAGACCTCATCTTGCGACGACGGGTGTAAACCCGAATCCAAGGATTGTGGCGGAACACTCAGTAAGCCACTTTCCGAGTTTTGAGCTCACCATACTAGGATCAAGGCCGTGAACATGCTTGTTCAAAGGACGATGTGGGGGTGGCACCCAATGATCCAAGTCATGCTCATTCGGTAGGATTTACATTTACGACCCACGACTAGTAATCGGCCCCACATAACTGTACCAAAATGCCTTCCTAGGGTCCAATGTTTCAACTAGCTACATACGGGAATTACCCCCAAATAATAAGTCAACTCAATACCTATGGATCCATGTGTAATAGTCTAGACTTGTCACAATTACATTTGTGACCAACTAAAATCAAACATATAGTTCATAAAACCATTTAGTTTCCAAATCACTTTTCAATGGTTAACTGCTAATAAGAATCACAAGCCATATATACACATAAGGCTAACATCTCATCTTTCAAAATGTTTCTTTCCAAATACACCTTTCAAGTGTAAGAAAAACCATCCAATTGAAACAAGGATTTCTTCAAGATCAATACCATTCATTTCTCTTTCACAAGATAACCTTTCTAACCAAAATTCCATGGTACGTCAAATATGGATTTGGCTAAAAGCCATAAATTGATTATTTACTCATTGAGATATAACAACAACATTTCTTTGTAGATCCAAAAATGGATTATATCATCATTTCACAAAATGGTAAGAAACTCTAAAAATCTCCCAAAATCCCAAGTTAGGTCAAAACTTCATAAATGATGAATATGCGAACAAGGAGATGATTAGAAGTTAAAATTATGTATTTTGATGTGTATAAGGTTTTATAAAAGAAGTATGACTCACCTTGGGTTAAATACCAAACCCTAGAAATTGAGATGAGATTTGCACTAAAAGATTGAGATCCTTCACCAAGAACACTTGGAATCACCTAAATCAACACTAATAATGAAGAGGAGGAAGTTGGATGGAGTAATAAATGAGAAGGAAGATTTAGGGTTGAAATCTTACCAAAACCAGAGAGGAAAATCGCACAGAAGTAGCCCCAAATCAGATAAAATGAAATAATTTCGGAGCTGTCTGATTTATGGCCTAGACCACGCTCGCGATAGTGACAGTGTCACTATCACGAGGCACAATCGCGCCATATGTACCGTAGGTGGTACTTGGCTCGTGATAGTGCCCTGGCGATAGTGACATTGTCACTATCGCGAGGCACAGTCGCGCTGGATGTACCGAAACCCAAAATCGTCCAAAACTCGAGATTTTCGCATGGGTCGATCTAAGGTTCGAAAGTACATCACATTTCACCCAAAATGATAAATGTAAGACGAATTAAAGATCAACGAAGGACGGGACTTACTTTGCGAAAATACCGGGTGTTACAATATAGGACCCCCTTTTTATATTAAATATTCTCTACATGAATGTATAATCATATACTTGTAAGATTCACAAAACCCTAATTTTTAGGTTAACTTCAAATTACTCAAAATCATCACATAAGCAAATAATAATACACATGTATAGTATGATAGAGGATAAAAGACTCACCTAGAAGTTTATAAGGTAAAACCCTAGGATGTTGGAGTTATGGAAGTAGATGGTGAGAAGATCTTGAAGCTTGAACCTTAGCACATATAGAAGAGAAACCCTAGATTAGCATTTAATGCACCCACCAAAGATTTAGTAGGATTAAATGCAAGAAAGATGGAGTTTGGTTGAAGAATATCTTACCTAAATGGAAAGAAAATCGGCTGCCAAGAAAATCCTATGTGTTATAAATGATCTTCATTTAATAAAATCTGGCATTTAAAGCCTCTGCGCCCGACGACGATTATGCCACACGAGAGTGACATGGGCATTATCACCGGTCACTCTCACTGAATATGTACCGAGAGTCCTCGGATTTGGCCACTCGCGATTGTGACACGCGAGAGTGCCACCGACACTATCGTCGAAAAGGTACCGAGAGTTGTGGTTTGTGCGCGGGCGATTGTGACACGTGAGAGTGCCACGGGCACTCTCACCGGGGTGGTCTTGACCTCACAAAATTGCTGGTTTGATTCGTGATACACGACAAAGATAAATGATGGGATTTACCAAAATAATTCTAAGTCATACAAGGGGAATTAACTCGAAATTCAGAGCGTTACATCTTTCCTAATATTTCATGATACTTAAGACAACCAGCATTAGTCTAATGTCTCGTATTTTACTCGACTCCCTCACTATGGCAACCTTATTTTAAAAGGCATCCCATTTTAGCAAAGGCACCTTTGAACTGAAGACATCCTTGTAAAAGGCACCTTATTTTAGCAAACCAACACAATCTTGGCCAACTTAAATTTTTGTTATAAAATCGGTTTTAAAATATTTCAGGACATTCTCAAAATCAAGCGGGTAAATGCAACTTTACGAAACTAATTTATTTTCCTCTTACAGTAATCAAGTCTATAGAGACACACAAGATTCCCCTTGGTCCTTAGTAGGTCCACCCCTGCTCCCACATTATATATGATATATATATATAGAGAGAGAGAGAGAGAGAGAGAGAGAATCAAACGAGAACGATAACTATTTAAAAGAACACAAGAACAAACAAAATCATTAGTGATTTGACATTAACGTGCAAAAAAGTCATGCGGACCTAAAGGCACGGCTAAAGTCTTTTTTTTTTTGTGTATTAATGTAAAATCACTAATGATTTTGTTAGTCCTCGTGTTCTTTTAAATAGACATTGTTTACGTTTGAACCCGACCCTCTCTCTATATATATTATATATGATAGATCTTAAGTATAAGTATATAACTACACTATGTTTCACAAATATACTTCCTCCATCCCAAAATAAATATCCATAATGAAAAATACACACAACTTTAGAAATGTGCAAATTTTATACTTTTTAAATAATTAAATTACACCTTACTGTTGATAATAGAGATAAAAACTTTCTACATCTCATAATTAAAGATAAAATGAGAAATTGGAAACTTATTTTTGAAAGTAGACATTTATGTTTGAACAAACGAAAATGATAACGTGGACACTTAATTTAGGACGAAGAGAGTAGCATTTTCTTTTTGTAAAAGAAGAATTTTATTTGATTAAACTATAAACATGAATCATATAAATTTAAGCAACTTGCAAAGAAATTATGGATATTAGGGGTCCTTACGGGTTGGGTTGATCGGGTTGAAGACATTTCAACAACCCAACCCAATATTGGCGGTTTGAGAGTTTTCAACCCAACCCAACCCAACCCAAATAAAAGTGCAATCCAGGTTGGTCGGTTTGGTCGCATTGTGTTTAAACAAAGTAAAAACAATATTGAAAACATAAAAATAAGGAATTTTTCTTTGACATACGATTCATCATTCAAAAGAATATACGAGCTCATCAAATACGTATAACTTTTCAATAATGTTCTCTTATGAGTTCCATTGCTTGTTATTGCCAATTTGTTTTTGTTAACCTATACATATTAAAGAGAAATATAAATAATTTTAGAGAAGTCGCTAAAACGTTTATCGGTTTGGTCGGGTTACTTTGAGCCTAACTCAATATCCACCCAATAGATTTTAGTTGCCCTAATTTTGTATCGATTATATGTCGGGTTGATTTTTCTCCGGATTGATTGGGTTAATCGTTTTTTTGAGCACCCTAATGAATACCTATGGAAAAAATGGTTCATCTTTAAACCCTTAAGTGTCAGTAAAATAAAATTAAAAAATAAATTTATAATGAAGAGACATACACGTGGTTTACCCTAAATAAATAAGTGGACACATGGAAAAAATGGTTTATCTTTAAACCCCAAGTGTCACTAAAGTAAAATTAAAAATAGAGTGAATTACAATGATGGTCCTTGTGGTTTGCTTAAATTTTGAATTTGGTCCCTAAAACAAACTATCTACACTCATAATTCCTAACTTTTCATTTTGATAACGTTGGTGATCCTTCAAGTTAACAGACGTTAAATTAGTCTGTTAAGACCAATTAAGTTAGGAACTTTTTAGACATTTTACCATTGATCTCATTGTATATATATATATATATATAATTTTTTCTTTTGTTACAACTTTATCTTCTCTAAATTAAAGCATCAATAACATTTCATTTAATATCAAAACATAAGATAAACAACAAATTAATTAGAAAATGATTAAACAAAATTCCTATAAACCAAAAACCAAAATCCAAATAAAAACACGTTTGATGTAAAATAAAAACACTATAAAAACGAAGGAAGGACAAAAAAAAAAAAAAAAGAAACAAAATCCATCCCCAAAATCTCTTCATTCAAGAAATATGCTATCACCGCTTAATCTTCATCTTCCCTGGATGCAACCATCAAGACACCTCCATAAAAAAAGTTTTGAGCTTTGTCATAGCACCTCCATCGCAACTTTATCGTAGCAACCAAAGCACCATCGATCACCGTCATCATCTCTGACATAGCACCTCCATTGTCGCTCCTTCATTCTTCAACAAGAAACCGGATTTGTCTGACCATCGTCGCCCCCTTAAGTTCTACAACATTCAAAGACAGGAGGTGACCCTTCTACAGTTCGTCTGTTGATTTCACTTGCTTCCTTCTTTTCTCTCTATAACTTTACCATTTTGGTGAGAGAATTGAAAAAACAAATCTCATTTATGATTGACCCAGACATGGGTTTTCTACAAGATTTGATTTTTTTTTAAATTTAATTATAGGATTCATGGAGTGAATCTTATGTCTTTTCTGGTCCAGATCTTGACATTTGAAACAACTTTGTTGGATTTGCTTGCTTCCAAGTTCTTTTTTTTTATTATTTCTTTTTTTAGAATTCCCAAATCTTTATTGTTCTTATGTTCATGTCCTAGGGTTTCTTGGATTTCGGTTTTTTTTGGGTTTTCTTCTCCTTTTTTACGGTGTTTTTTGTTGTTTACATCAACCATTTTTGGTATTTAGATTTAGGTTTTTGATTTCTAAGAATTTTGTTTAATCATTTTTAAATAATTTGTTGTTTATGTTCTCGATGGATTGCTTAGAGAAGAAGATGTAACAAATAGAAAAAGAAATAATTATAAAATGAGATTAATGGTAAAATGTCCAACAAATCCTTAACTTAATTGGTTTTAACAGACTAACTTAACGTCTGTGTTATCAAAATGAAAAGTCATGGACCATGAGTGTAGACAGTTTGTTTCGGGGACCAAATTCAAAATCTGAGCAAACCACAAGGACTACCGGTGTAATTCACTCTTGAAAATAAAAAGTAAAATTATAATGAAGATACATACATGTGGTTTACCCTAAGGAAATCAGTGGACACATGTTCTATCTTCTTTTCACCGTCTCTCCTTTAACTTCCCTTTCACCCTTCAAATTGACCAAATTTCTTGAATTTCTTTCGGCAAACAATTACAGGCGGCGCTGTTCTTTTTGCGATTCATATCCACTTGGTTTTGAGGTGCTTGGATCAACCTAACAATTTATGCCATAGAAGATGGGGGAGATTTCTCTGTTTCTACACAGTTGTTTTTCTTTTCACAAACATGTTAAAAATAAGATCACATGGTGCTGATGTTACCTTGATTGTTGGAATTGGTGGTCTCGGAATTATTTTATCAAACAATAATCAGGTAAATCCAAATAATCAGGGGGGGGGGGGGGGGGGGGGGTTGTTTGGTTTCATATACTTGCATACTTGCATTTGGACATGTAGAATCACACTCGGTTATATGTGTATGGGTGATGAAAGGTGGGTTTTTTTTTTTTTTTTTTTACCATTGACCCATTAAACATAAAAATAAAATTCAAATATCCTCATTTTAAAATTCAATACATTTATTTTTATAATGAGGATATTTGAATTTTATTTTTATGTTTAATGGGTCAATGGTAAAAAAAAAAAAAAGGTAAAAACATAAGGTGAAATGATTGACCAAATTTAAGGCATGTTTGTTAGCATCTTAATATGTTATGGGAGTCCCACCTTATTTGTTAGTTTTACATATTTTTGGTAGTGGTTTAATGATATTTAAAAATATTACTAATGTAGTATATATGATATATAATAAAATAATTAAATCCAAAAATATTCAATATTGAGCTCATTTCGAAGGTATCGAAGAGACGGTTATAATGGTGTAACTTGTTAAAATTAAAACGTATATTTTTAACGTATTTTAGTTAATATACGATTATATGTGTTAATATGATGAAAGTGTAAAATGAAAAATAGAAAAGTAAAAGGTATAAAGTAAACTAACTAAATAATTTTAGGGTTATAAAATGTAAATATATATATTAAAATCTTATGAATTTGCTATCCACTTGGCCCATCCCGGCCTCTATCCCGGAAATTGTAAATTCAATTAAAAAAATTTCCCCAACCCCGGGATATCGCCCTAAATCCCGGGGTAACCCCGCTATTTCTCAAAAAAATTGACAAGTCCGGGATATCTCAAATCCCGGCCCACAATCCCGGACTTAATGGATATTTCGGCAAAAATGGAGAGATTTTGGGCATTTTGGTAAGATACAATTGAAATACGGGTATTTTAATTAAATTCCCAACATTTTACATACTTGCATTCAAAGTATTAAGTATAAAATTATCAATTAAACTAATTAATTTCCGTTATGTTTTTAGTTTTGGTATTTGTATAAATAATAAATTTTACATCCCCTTCTTTGATTGGGATTTGGGCCACCATTCTTGAGTATAAAAAGATTATGAGTGGAATTTGGGTTTGAGGGGCTTCATAGAAATTAACTAAATTATTTACCATGCAAATCTTTTGGACTAGCTTTGTGTTTGCACTGAGGATTGGAGGGGGCTTGGCACCGGCCTGTCCCCCTACTCTCTCCGCCTCTGATTGTGGAGAGCCTTTAGGATGCACGTGGTGAGTCACGCACAACGCGTCCACTCATTTCTTCCTCACTCGCACCTTCCTTTTTTCCCAAATTCTTCCACGTCTCATTTCTCAGACCACCAAATTGGAACCATAATCTCATATCTTAGGTTCGTTTGGTTTGTAGGAATGAAATAGAGTGTATTGAATTTCATATAGGGATTTGGATTCAAGAGGATTTGAAATTTGTGTGTTTGGTTAGTAGGATTGGAATCAATTTGAATTCCATTATTTATAAAAAATCATTAAAAAAATTATAAAAACATATAAAAATAATTAAATTACCGTTTATTTAACTGATTATTAGAAAACAAGTGTTTTTAACATATTTTAAAACATTATCATATAAAATTCCTACGAAATCCCTTGAATTCTTAATCATCCCCTTGGGATTTCAAAATCCTATGTTGGAGAGATTTCAAAGAAATCATAGGATTTCAAATTCGGGCAATCCTGCAAACCAAACACGGGATTGGAATGGATTTGAAATCCAAATCCCTCCAATTCCAATCCATTCAAGCAAACCAAACGCGCCCTTAGGCTTTCTATCCCTAAACACATCGCCACCCACTACCTCTATCAGAACCCACTCCCCTCCCCCCCCCCCTTTCTTTCCTCCGCCATCTTCCACTTGCTGCCGGACAGAAGAACATTCAGGGGCGTTTGGTTCACATAATGGAATTAGAATCCATCGAATGAATTTGACTTTGAAGGAATTGGAATGGAATTTGACCACGCGTTTGGTTGGTAGGAATTCAATTCCTTCACTTAAGCCAAGGAATGATAAATTCCTTAAATTGTGGAATTCAATGAAATTGGAAGGATTCCATCTTTTTCATTCCATGAACCAAACATGGGTTTGAAATTTGGTCAATGGAACTGGTCATTCCAATTCTTTAAAATTCCTTCCAATTCTGTGAACCAAACAGCCTCTCTGATGCATATGTAAGTGGAGGCCTCGATGGAGGTGTCACTCAACCCTCAGCAGATTACCTACACGTATACACTCATCCCTTCCAAGTCATCCCTGTTTAGACACATTAGCCACACCCACTATGATTTGGAGGTTTGTTTGACCATAGGAAATTACTCATGTTTTCTTAGAAGCCTACTCAAACATTATACAATACAACATATCACTTTAAGGCAAGGTAAAGTTTTTTTTTTCTTTCTTTTCCAGGATCGGCTTTCATTAAATCATTTAGATTCGATGGTTACAACAGATCTTTATTTGCCTTCCAAATCGTAATTAAATAGATCCCCATGATTTTGTGGAGGCAATTCAGAAACTTATACTTCCAAAAATTAATATTTGTATGTGTCAACAATAGAGGCAAGATTAAGAAAATGATAAATTCTACGCACACATTTATATCTCCATAATGTGGTCAGTAAAGATGACTACATCATGACTTCATAATAGTCCAGCAATTAAAAAATCTACATTTCTGCTCAGATGATAACAGGAATGTAAATGAGGAATACTTTTTCGACCCACAGGACGAGACTGTTGTTGGCTTTAAAACTATAAAATTGTGAAAATAACCATATCATTAACCTTATGACTAGACAAGGCCAATCTTGTTGGTCTGTTGGAAGAAGCTTTCTCACCTCAAGGTTCACATATTACTAGATACATGGTCAATATGATCATATTTTACTGGCACTTAATTTTTTCAAAAACTTAAGATTATCAATCACACTAAGTTACTGAAAAAAATTGTATATGTAGTAACAAAACTATGAAATGATATTATATATACAGGATTTGGCTTCTGTGAGCTGAATGTAGCTCCATTGTAGATATATATATATATATATATATATATATATATATATATATATATATATATATATATATATTAGCAGTGTACCCGTGCAATGCATCGGGGTGAGCAATTGTAAATGGAAATAAAAAATTAATGTAATAGCTTATCAGAAAAAAAAAAGATATATATGGAGTAAATCATATATTTATAATTTATGTAACATTAGTAGTGATAAACGCATAACTTGAGTTTTTTCAATCATGAAGCATTAATAAATTATATTAAAGTAATCGTTAAATGTATATTTGAATTTTAAAAACATGTATTAATCAGCGATATCTAACGAATGATAATATTTTTTCAAAATACTGAAATATAGAATAGGTAAAAATAACAAATATAATGTTGGGTAGTATTATTTTGTATCTAAACGTATATATAGGTTCATTATTAGTTAGTTTTATAGAATTCAAAAGGCTTTAAAAACTTGTATACATGAAGAAAATACATGTACTATCATAATTAAATAAATATGTTAATTTGAGCAAGTAAATAACTTTTCTTCTTTTGGATAAACCCCAAATGGAAGGGAAAAAACTTGAATATGGAAGGTAGTGAAAAACTAAAGTTTGAATTTTTTTCAAATGAGTTGTACCTTATGCATACTAAGTTGTGATTAAGAGATTTTTGAAATGTATGCACATACATAGTATAGATACACATACATATATATGGGCCAGACTAAATCTCATGAGAAGATAAGAAGAAAAGGTTAAGATAAGGTTCATATTTGAATCATCGAAAAAATCTGGAAAAAAAAAGCTATTGAAGATTGCATATGTGAACCAACCAACATTACCGATTATTCATCTGGGTTAACATATGCATCTTCAAATGGATTTTTTCAAGATTGATACTTGCTTCGTAATTTAATCACTCCCATTTTGTTTCACAGTTTACACGTGTGGGCTGGCTACCAAACTACAAGACTCTCATCTCTGCTTTCAGTTTCAGGTAAAGTTTTGTGTTGACTACTTTCGCCTTCTAAAAACTGCACATCTAATTTAAAATACAACTTTTTTTTTTAATCTTCATGAAGACCCCATAAAGCTACACCTTTCCTGCATTTTTTCAGTTCATGCATATTATACATTTTTTCTACAGGTAAGTTCCCTAAAGCTTTTTTCCGTCTGTTTTCTGCATGTCTGCATGTTCTGTTTTTTTTCTTCACGCGTAAACTCTCAGAATTATGTTGTGATTAGGTGATGTACTTATGTTAAATTGTTAATTTGACCAAATCGTGTTATTGTTTTATGATGTTAATTGTTATTAACTTATCATGCATATTGTATATATAAACAGTACGCTTGGAGACACTGCCTTCCTGTTATGTTTTGACATGTTGCCTTTGTTTTATGCCTTCTCTGTTGCACTTATTCCAAAATAATGGAGAAGAATAAGGAGATGATAAACATTTGTAAATTGAGGTGGGAGCAGTAGAAAAAGATCGCCTTATCATGATTTTACATTAATATTTTTGTGGCATCTGACTGAATATAATTAGCTGATGTTGTTTACCTTTTTGGTATTACATGATTAATGAGACAATGAATGGTAGTTGATTCAAATGGTCATCCAGATTGTGTGTCAGAATTGGAAAGCGTAATTATTTGTTCTCCAGGAAATAGGAAAGTGTAATTATTCAGACATTATATGATATTGATGTGTTTTGTTTGAAATGACATTTATAACCACAAATTCACAGTGAAATGAATACATATCACTGAACTCTAATGTGTAAATTTAAACTTAAAGTGTCTACATTACTTACTCAGAGGTAAAAAATCCCATAAGCAATCAACAATGGAAAGGCATTATTCAACCATAATGGACATCCTACCACGGATGAATAACCAATGGACGGTGCTTATGCAGACAAGCAAAGCTGGTAGTATTTCAGAAGGCTACTATTGACAGACTCACAGGTATAGTTTCCACACCTGGCTACCCGTTGTAACAACACACATTCTAACAACGGTGCTTACACTTTTACACTATCGAGAACAGGGAACGAACACAACAACAGTAATATATGCAGCTCACATTAAGTTCTTCCTAAAGACGTTTAAATCTTACAAAAGATACGACATATCAAATGCCGTAGTAACAAAAGCAGTCCCGCGCTTCCTTGTCGGTGCGTACCCACACTCATGGGCTTTGAACAGTCGAACCCCCTTAGGAGGAATACATTGAACAAATACCGCCTGTCCTCCCATGCACTTTCCGGTTCACACCTTTTGCAGAATTGGCAAAACATGCGGAAACAGAATCACATCAGAGTAAGCCACACGCTATTTCTATTTTATTCTTTTGTAAATAATAATATTCTTTTGAAGGGTTTTGGAAACTCAACATATTTTTATGTTTTTTCATACGCAAAATATCTACATACGTCAAATTATCAAACAATATTATATAAATATTGATTGATCACATGTTATTTAAATGATTTATACATAAATATCTACACTATTTAAACCAAATTTCATATTTTCTTATTTTAAGAAGAAACAGAATGTAAGTAACACTTTTCTTTGGTCCCTTCTTTGTATTACTTGCGTTGCATCTACTTTGTATGGCCTACCTTGCATTGACTATGTATAGTGGGGTTTAGGTCCACTTTAATTTTTGTGATTCAAATCAACTCAGTTATTAGTTAGATATCTAACAAATTTCTTTATTAGAAGAAACAAGGGTATGTTTTCATTGCTTTTAAATGGCAATAGTAGTTGGATTTCTAACACGTTTAGCTGAGCTTTTTTGGTCTGAGTTTTTTGCTTGTAGTCCATGGTCCAAACCTGATGATGAACAAGCTGAAACCAAAAATCGCAAAACACTTGCGTTTATAATACATGCCACCTCAGTTACCATAAATGCCTCTTATGTTGACCTGACTGCCACCTCAGTTACCATAAATAGCACTTTTATTATTTTGACTGCCACCTCAGTAAAACCGTATTACTTGCCTTGCATTTACTTTGAATGACTTACCTTGCATTTACTATGTATACTTAACTCGGTATTGCAGTGCATAATATGATAATATATATCATATATTTTTTGGTATCACAGTGGATCTCGGAGGAGGAAAGATGTCAGTTATCTTTGAGTAATACATCCCAAATTGAGCACATATATCAGAGCGCAGAATCAGTTCCTACAACAGATCCTACTCCCATTTCACTCAAAACATCCCAAATTGGTAACACATTCTTTCTAATGAATGTTATTAGTATTCAATGGATGTAAGGCAAAATTTAACACTTTAACAGATGCTATAACAGATGCTGGATCTTCTTCTAGTGTCCTGCAACTAAGAAAGCAGAAAGATCCAATTTTATATAAACGAAGAGAGCAGAGATTTAAAGGTAAGAAAGAGTGCCAACCTGGATTTGGAGATCCAATTTTATATAGACGAAGAGAGCAAAGATTTAGAGATTTAAAGGTAAGAAATAGCGTTACTAACCGGTGGAAGTTAATGCACTCGATTAATAATACACCGATAGGCCGTAAGTCTTAGCCCACTTTCAAATGTTTGGTATATTTGGTTAACTAATTTACAAGATTCATATAGATTTTTTTTTTGTATGTAACTGAGTGCTCCCATGATGACTTTTCAAGGGTTATAATCAATATACCACTCTCTATTTGTTTAATGCGTGATAATCTACTAATTTTCTCATCATACCTTTTAAGATCAAACTCATTTATTTACATTTTCAATACATGATTTGACCTGATTTTGAATTAAAGAATGATGTATATAACAATCCCTTTCTAAATTTACAATTTTTGGTTGCTCCCTTTAAATTTATGTTAACATCCTTGGAACATTTCCAACATCTACTATATTTTAGATGTTTCCTGAGGACTCTAATATTCCAATCGAGGATCTGACAAGATATGCATAGGGACTAAAACTGCTAAATGGAGTTTCAACTGTGGAAGATGGCAGAAAGATGGCAGAAACAGGATAAAAACATGTGTGAGCAATCTCAGAAAAGCAAATTTGTTGATCGTCTGTGATTACCCTGGGTGTGTCAAAATGCATAATCTTGTGCTTGCCTTTGTGTTAGCTACTGTTTCTAAAGGTGATCATGCCTCCATTATTAACCATGGAGATATGTTGAATCGGAGTAGTGAAGACATGAGGGGGTCTTGCAAAAGAATTTCATTGACATGTAGGGGTACGTGTGAGTTTCCTGAAGGCTTTAGTTGTCCAAACCTCTCACTTTTGAAACTTATGCACGGAGATGACTCGTTCAAGTTTCCTCAAGGCTTTTATGAAAATACAGAAAAACTTGAAGTTATAGCGTATGAAGAGATGCAATATCCATTGCTTCCTAGATCACTTCAATGCTCCACCAACCTTCGAATGCTTTGTCTCCATGGATGCTCATTGATGTTTGATTGCTCTTTTATCGGAGATCTTTCGAATCTGGAAGTGCTCAACATTACTAAATGTGACATTCGAAAGTTGCCTTCCACATTTGGAAAATTGAAGAAGCTAAAGGTACTAGATTTGACAGGTTGTCTTGATCTTATTGATGATGGTATCCTGAAAAGGTTGGTCAAGCTTGGAGAGCTTTATATGGTAGTTTCTTATAAAACTGCCATTAGGTTCACAGATGCCAATGTTGATGAATTGGTAGGGTGTTCTAAAAACCTTACTGCTCTAGCAATTGAGTTTAACTCTCTGCCTAAGAATATATCATTTAAAAAACTCGAAAGATTCAAGATCTCTTTGGGATGTTATTTAGATAAATTTAATGACCAAAGTAGTTACTTGTTTGAAAACAAATTGAGGTATCAAGGTGGGTACATGTTTGAAAACGCATTGAGGTTGGTCACCAACAAACACGAACTATTGGATTCTAGGATGAGTCGATTGTTTGATAAAACAGAGGTTCTTTATTTACAAGTGAACGGTGTAAATGATCTTGAAGAAGGTTTAGCAGAGCCCTTGCATCATCATCATCGATCCTCCTTTAACTATTTAATAGTCCTTGATATTTTGAAGTGTACAGACTTGAGATACCTCTTCACAGCCAGTGTGGCAAATGGTCTCAAGAAGCTTGAGCGCCTCACAATTTCCTTATGCCCTGTTCTAGAAACAGTAGTAGATGGCAATAAAGGTGGAGTTGGGGTGGTCAAATTTCAAGCGCTAAAGTTTCTATCTTTGGACCGCCTACCGAAGCTAAAGAGTTTGTGCAATGTCGTCGATGTAATTGAGCTACCCCAGCTCGTGGAGTTGCAACTTAGTGGCCTTCCGAATTTCATAAGCATTTATCCCTTGGCAACATCTTCTATGTCGCATAATATTTCTGAAAGGCAATCTTTCTTCAATGAAGAGGTAAACATGTTTTATGCTAATATAAATCTTACAAATTTCCAATTAGATGTTCCAAAAAATCGTTGTATTCACATTGTGTTCTAGGATTAATGAGTGGCAATGATACCCTTTAGTTTGTCCAAAGGAGAAAAATATTTCTATTTTATTATGTGATTTATTGTTGATGCATGGGGCAATTGATAGATCAATAAATCTTAATTATTTTGCAGGTTGTGATTCCTAATTTGGAGAAGCTGGAAGTTTTCAATTTGGTGATATGGCCTTGTCAATTTGGTAGCAGTAAGAAAGTTAATGCTTGCAAGTTAAGAGAGTTTAGTGTGATAGGATGTAATCGTCTTGTGAATTTGTTTCCAACCAATCCGATGTCGTTGATGTATCATCTTGAAGATCTTATAGTTAAGGATTGTAGTTCCATTGGAGTGTTATTCAACATCGACATGGGATGTGTTCATCAAACCGAGGAAGTTGGTAGTTGCTTGAGAAACATTAAACTGTGGCACTTAAGTAATCTAAGAGAAGTATGGCGGATAAAAGGTGCAAATGACATTGGTCTCGCATTCAGTGGCTTTCAAGCTATTGAAAGGTTAAAGATAGAGGTTTAGAAATGTATTCACACCTCCCATCATCAATTTTGATATGAGAGCACTTACAAAGCTTAAAATAAGTGATTGTGGAGAAAGTGGGAGAAACAACGAATTGGTTATGAGTAGCAAAGAGCAAGAGGTATGTATGTATGTATGTATGGCTTTCCATTTTTATATAATTTACTTTTGCTTTGCATCTTAATTTGTATATATTTAAAACTAACATAAATGCTTATCTCCACATTTTTTTTTCTTTCATGGAAACCAATTTTAGTCCATGAAAATTACTAATTACATTTGTTGGTAGGATATATATGCAGATTAATGTTATGTCCAACGAAGAGATATCAGAAGTCGGTGATACTATTCCTAATGTTGCATTTCCATCTCATCTCTTACACACATGTCGTAACCTTCGTACACTTTGTATAGAAAAAGTAGATTTGGAAGTGGTATTTGAGATAGAGACTCCAAGTAGTAGAGAATTAGCAACAACTCTTCAGAATACTCAACAAGTGCAACTACTTCCCAACCTTGAGGAATTATATATAAGAGAGATGGAATGTATGAGTCATGTGTGGAAGTGTAATTGGAATAAATTCTTAATTCCTCATAAACAACAACCAGAAGAATCCTCCTCATCTTTCCGCAACCTCACAGTCATATGCCTTCAAAGATGCGAAAACATTAAGTACTTGTTTTCACCTCTCATGGCCATACTTCTCCCCAACCTGCTAAAAGTAGTCATAATTGCATGTTATGTTATTGAAGAAGTTGTTTCAAACAGAGACGACGATGAAGATGAAGGAAGGATTGCTTCTACCAACACAAGCCTCAATTTGTTCCCTTATTTGGATGCTCTCCTTCTTTATGAATTGCCAAAGATCAAGCGTATTGGTGGTGGTACTACTACTATTTGTGATCAATTTAAGGTACGTTTATTTAATTGTTTTTTAATATCTATTTTTGGCAATAGTAAATGATATCTCAAAAGGTTATTCTTATGACTAATTTGAAAAGACAAAAGCGATCGTTATTGAATTTGCATTGTTTTCTTCTAAATTCATACTTGAACAAAAAAATAATAATTATGAATTACATTGTTAAACCCACAAAATTACATTAAATAAAAGAAATGATCAAACCCTTACCGTTGTTATTAATAAGATACATTTCATACAATAATAATCCAATGTTTTTGATAAATAAAAAAAGTTAAGTTTTATCAATCATAATATTTAAGATTAAATTTTAAAAGAAATAAGATTTCATGTGTTATTTTAGTAATTGACATTTCTTAATAAACTAATGTTTCCACATATGTCAGAGATTGTGATGGCTCATTTACAAAAACTACATGTCCTTCAACGATAAATTTGGTATTATTTAATAAATGTGTTTCCTTCATTTCGAAACTTCAAACAAAAAAAAAGAGTTATAAAACGTTATATTTGTACATACTATTTCTCTTTTTTCTTAAAAGAGCAAATGTTATGGCACATAAAGCGTTATATTTGTATAATAAAATGTATTTTTAAACAAAAAAGAACCTTTAACTAAATTTGAAGTATATACAAAATTTATATACAACAAATGTAACAAATAAACACATATACCATCCTCACCTTGGTGAGGATTGAACCCCTAACCTCATGCAATGCCAAAGCTAGATGCGGATACCCCTTGGCCTTTCATTTAAAGTTTTACCTAACCTTAAAAGTTATTTCAAATGTTCCTGGATAATTTCTTTGTTCTTTCTTCTAATTAGTTTTATATGTAATTATATTGCCTTCTAATTTATGCTTAAGATCCAACAACCGATATTATGACTTGTCTTATGCACAAAACTTAGAGAATATCATTAAATTCGCCATTTAATTTAAATTAGAAAATGTGAGTTTGTTTTGTAATAAATTAAGAGGGTTGTTCTTACCTTCCCTTTGCTACATAAATGTTACTTGGGGAGCAATATAAAAAACCAAATTTAGATTTAAATGACAAATCATAAAAGTACGTTGTGTATATGTGGGATAATTACAAACAATTAAGATTTGTTGATATAGTTTTATATTTACTGCAGTTACCTCAAGTGAACAATGTTGCTTGGTCCTTATGCCAATGCGCTAGAGAGGTGGATATAAGGATGTGTGAAGAGTTGCCATATGTGGTTCCATCTTATGCACTACGACAAATGCAAAAGCTTGAAACAGTTAGAATATCAAATTGCGAATCGCTGTTGGAGGTATTTGAAACTCAAGGGTTCAACACTAGTGCAGGAAGTGGTGGCAATGAAGCCACACTGATAATTCCAAGAATGAAAAAGTTTAACGTGCCTCAACTGTCCAACCTAAAGGAATTGTATATTGATAATTGTGACCTTTTGCAACATCTGTTCACATTTTCCACACTTGAAAGCCTCATGCAACTCGAAAAGTTGGGGATATTGAGTTGCAAGGCAATGGAAGTGATAGTGAAGGAAGACAATGGGGAGCAAACAATGATATCGTCTAAAGTTGTGGTCTTTCCTCGTCTAAAGTCCATTCAACTACGAGATCTACCAAATCTCACGGGTTTCTTCTTGGGTAAGGATGAGTTCCAGTGGCCATTATTGGATGATGTTCTGATTGATGGTTGCCCACACATGATGGTGTTCACATTTGGTTGCTCGATAACTCCAAAGCTCAACTTAATACACGCAGAGTTAGGCAAACATAATCTTGAATGTGGCCTCAACGTTCATGTGATGGCCACTTTGCATGAGGTATGTTTCAAGCTTTTAATTTTGCATCTTCTAATTAAGATATCATCCTAGCTATTAAACACATTGATAATAGTTTACGTAATGTAAAAGTTTAGGTTGTCCATAGAAATATATACATAATATATACCATGAATCAACTTTTTCCAATTTGAAGGACAAAAATATCAAAAAGCAGGGCTTCCATATATAAAGATAAAAACATGTGCCACTTGTTGACGTATAAGTCCCCAAAAACGAGTAAAAATTGGGGGCGATCTTTGGTCACTACTCCACTAGTCGTCCAAAATAAGTGGGTGTTAAAGCCGTTTACAAAATTTATACTTTAGCTAAAACACAGTACAAAGTATAGTTAAGTAGGGTAAAATGTAAATGTTGTGCTTCATCTCGTAAGGTTAGCTTGCTCCTGGGGCCTTCTTCTTTTCTCTCCCTACTTTTCTTAATTTATACCCGGGTCCCCCATATCGCTGGTGGTTAAGGAGCTCCAGGCCTTTGATTAAGTTCACATGGTTTGAAACTGGGTCAAGTTCCTTAAACGACTACCTTATCTTGTGCTTGAGCAACGGTTAACACGGGGCCTAATTCGGACTTATGATTGGTCTGGTGTTGGGTTTCGCTTCCGTATTCCTAACGGACTTGGCACCAACATTAACCCAACAAAACCATGGGTTGGAGTTAATTATAATGGTTAACAACAATAATAATCATAATAATAATGCCTTTATCCATAATCATCCTTTATTAATTATTACTCATCCAATCTCATGAACATATCAACATTTCATATAACCTATGCCTTATTTGTGTTTTTTCCTTTTTTGGACTTGCAGAGCCCATTCCCAAGTTTAGACACTACAAACTCATGCGCTACTACTACTTTAGAAGGGAGACCTTGGTCTTTTCATAATTTGATCGAAATGGATATGAATTATAACAGGAATCGTAAAAACATTCTCTCATCCAATGGGTTGCTACAACTGCAAAAGCTGGAAAAGATTCGTGTAAAGAACTGTCGTTTAGTTGAGGAGGTATTTGAAGTATTGGAAGGGACAGATAGCAGTGACTTACAATCTGTTGTTATGAAATTTCTAAAGCTAAGAGAAGTGAAATTAAAGTGGTTAGACAATCTCAAGTATATACGGAAGAACAACCCCTGGATGGTACTTGAGTTTCCAAACCTAACAAGACTGTCTATTCAAGGATGCGAAAGTTTACAACATGTATTTACTTGCTCCATGGTTGGTAGTCTATTGCAACTCCAAGACCTACATATAAACAACTGCGAGTGTATGGAAGTAATTGTTAAGGAAGCAAATGTTGTAGAAGGAGAAGAAGGAGAAGGAGGAAAAGGAGAATGTGATGACAAGGTGAATGAGATTATTTAGGAAGGGACAGGTTTTCATGGCCATCCTTGGATACCTTGGAACTCGTGATGTAATGCAATAAGAGTTTTCACAAAGGGAGAGTCGGCGACTCCAAAGCTAAAAGTAATAGATACAAGTTTTGGGAGGTGTGAATTAGTAAGGGAAGAAGACCTCAACTCCTTTATAAACACTAAACTAGAAGAGGTAGATGCATGTTAATATCCTTCTTAAAATATATTACCATGATTATTAATTTCCGACATATTTTCTGCAGGGACTTAAATTTGGAGAAGATTAAGAAGGTAGCAAATGGAGTCATGCATCAATGTTGAATAAATATCAAAAGGTGAACTCTAGCCCTATATCATTGTTACCATTATTGTAAATGACTATCTAAGATACGTGATTGATGTTCGAAAAACACATACAGTTAACAACCTAATAAACTAGTAAAATTAAAGGAGAACAAATGCAATAATCAGATGTACTAAACCAATCTAGATCATCTATCTATATATTTATATAAAACAGAATACTAAAGAGAGGACATAGCACTTCTAAGTATGAGAATCTGTCCTTTCTTTTTTCTCAAATTTTCAATTTTCTCAACAATTTAGGGTTTAACTCGATACTCTCTAGTCTTCTCTCGCTGCTTTAGTTCCAGACCTTTTTTTCTCCTTTCTTTGCCTTTAACTCTGGACCCTTCATCTCCTATCTTAGATAGAAACCAAGATTTACTGAATAGAGAACACCTATGGGGGTGTGATAAAGATGAATTGCAGAGTCAATTTCAATTTTAATATATAATCTTTTTTTTTTGAACGGCAAGTTAATGCACACACGTTCCAGCGGTATCGGGTCTCCATTACGGGCAATCCCACTAATCCGCTGCGACCCGGCCCAACCTTTGGAACCCGACTGGCAGGGTAGAGGGTCCCATAGACTGGACCCACCCGAACCGGTCCCGGCCCCGGCCCCGAAGGACCAGACCCAGAGTCTGGATATCTCAGGAAAGTATTGCGCTCGTAGGAATCGAACCCGGGTAGTGTGGCTTTCACCCCACACCCCCCCAGGATGTTACCTATCCAACTGAGCTAACCCCCTTTGATAATTTTAATATATAATCTGTGTGAAATCTAAATTATTATTAGTAGGAGTTATAGCTTTAGGTTGCAATTTCCAGGGTGGTTGTTGGATGTTGACTCTGATGCATGATTGTGTGTAATTTTGATGATAGGTTGAACCAAAAAAATCATTGATGTAGAAGCGGATTCTATCTTCCAACCGGTACCAAAAATGTCACATGCTTATTTTTTTGCAGGATTCTTCATAAACCATATCATCGACCCCATTCTATATCATTTTGACTTGTTTGACACTAATAAGTCAAAGGGTGACTCATGTTGCTTGTGTTTGATAAAGTAATTTGAATGTTTGTTGAATCATGTTAACATATGGCTAGTTAGATTTTAATGATGGATTAACTTGTAGGTCAACATGGAAAGTAAATTAGAAACCATACCAATTTTCTTGTTCTTATCAACCCTTTTGTTTAATTCGGTCTTTCCTACATCAACCAATGAGCTTGCTAGGATCAAGGTGGAAAAAGTGAAATTTGATGAAATCAAATTGTATTGCTTCACACCTCGGTTTGAAATATGGTGGTTCTTGTGGCCACGGGATGAATGCCCGCGGGCCAAAGGCCTGTTTTTCGGAGATTAGTCTGGGCCCAAAGTGGTCTGGGATACTCCTTCCCCCCAAAAAAAAATGGTGGTTCTTTAAAAGAGTCGATTAAGAAATATAGAACGAATGTGCATAATCTCGGCGATTCCCAAGAGTTTGATATCTTAGCATTGAAGAAATATATATAATACTAGGGTGAGATGAGCATAGGACACCCCACGTCAGAAGTTTAAAACGATCCTTCCTAATATCTCATGATACTTAAGACAATCGGCATTAGTCTAATGTCTTGTATCAAAATCTCGCTTTAATACCTTTAATCGACAAAAAAAAATATCATTTTATTCGACTCCTTTACTATGGCAGACCCATGAATATTCTTAACCGGTGCACCTTTAAAGGTGGATCAAAGGCCCACACAAAGTTACAGGTTTGATCGGAGGGAAAAGTTGACGCAGTTTGATCCGAGTAAACCAATTATGTCAATTTCGGGAATAATAACTTTTTTAAATTGAATCGATTTTGACCTTTCGAGTAACATAAGACTACGACTTACGCCCAATGTGCTTTTAGTTGAATTCCATCGCTACAGAGAAGTTATTTAGATATTTGGTTGATTTTATAAATTTTCCAATCTTAGTATTTGATATTGATTATCCTTTTTTTTTTTTCGAAGTTTTTCAATTACTTTCCATTATACATCTAGAACTCCTAGTATTAAATAGCATGTTTTGCAAATCAAAATTAACTATACATCTTATTTCGTTTCCCCTAAAATCAACAATAATCAAATTAATAACTAAAACCAAATTACAAAAATACAGACAAACCAAGATAAAGAAGAAAAAAAACTCATATTTTCAGGGAAGCTTGATTAATAAGAATATGATAATTTAAAAGAGGACGTAAGGATGTATTTAATCAACAAAAAGTGAGAACAAATTTCGAAATGAACATGAAATTAAAAAAAACTACATATTTGTGACAACTGACAAGTATGAATTGAACCGAAGACTTCAGGCACCTTATTTTAGCAAACCAACACAATCTCGGCCAACTTAAATTTTTGTTATAAAATCGGTTTTAAAATATTTCAGGACACTCTCAAAATCAAGTGGGTGTATCTTTATGAAACCATTTTTTTTCCTCTTGAAATAATCAAGTGAGCAGAGACACGAGATTCCGCTTGGTCCTTAGTACATCCACCCATGCTTCCTCATTATATATGATATATCTTAAATATAAGTATAGAACTACAC
Organism: Arctium lappa; assembly: GCA_023525745.1. NCBI lineage: Eukaryota > Viridiplantae > Streptophyta > Magnoliopsida > Asterales > Asteraceae > Arctium > Arctium lappa. The sequence goes on from CM042049.1 coordinate 14,978,031, forward strand.
TATGTTTCAAAAATATACTTTCCTCATCCAAAAATAAATGTCCACAATAAAAATACATATTGTTGGGTTTTAATGCAAATTTGTAACCTTTAAACGTAGCGAAAATAAATAAATTTAGTTACAATAATTATATAGAAAACTTTTCTAAATAAAACTTAAAATCCAATCGGATCCAATGATGCACTTAATTAAAATAAACCACACCATAGGGTGTTTAGAATATGTATCTTTTAAAGATCAGTCGGGGTTACGATTGAAGCACCAATAAACCAAAATAGGTTTCCTCTATTGGTAATCCACACACGAACACTTTTACCGTCTCCACCGGGTGCTAGCCCAAGAACCCTAGATCTATATGTGTTTTACAGAAAAGAAAATATTTCTTTTCTGTATTTCTCTGATAGGCTATTCTAATTTCAGTTGTATGAAAAACGGTTTAGCCTAACGTCCTATTTATACCAGAAGAATTATAGTTAGACTATAATTCAACTAAGGATTAAATAAGGTTTAGTAATTATCTGAAATATTTAAATTTAAATTCAAATATATATATATATATATATATATATATATATAATTATCTTTTAAACTTTAAATATAATTATATATATAATTACAGATAATACCCCGTAATTATCATAATTATGTTTTCACCCTGTAATTATCATAATTACAGTTTAACACATATTTTCATAATTATTCTTTAAGAATAATTATTTTCTTAATCAATAATTATTAAGAACCCGTGTCGTTTTAAATGTACTCCTCAACAGTATCTTTGTGTGACACGTGTCGTGGGCATATAATAACTTACACATACAATTTTAGAAATGTACAATTATTATATTTTTCAAATAATTAAATGAAACTTTACTCTTGATAATAAAGAGAAAAACTTTCTACATCTTATAATTAAAGATAAAATAAGACATTGGAAACTTAATTTTGAAAGTAGAAATTTATTTTTGAACAAACGAAAATGATAACGTGGTCACTTAATTTTAGGACGAAGAGAATAGCATTTTTTTTTGTAAAAGAAGAATTTTATTTGATTAAACCATAAACATGAATCATATAAATTTAAGGAGCATTCTAAGAAATTGTGAATACCCATGGAAAATATCAAGGGTGCTCATGGGTTGGGTTGGTTGGGTTGAAGACACTTGAACAAACTAACTCAATGTTTGCGGTTTGAAAATCTTAACCCAACTTAACCCAATCAAAAGTGCAACCCAACCAAACCCAAACCGTGCGGGTTAGGTTGGGTTGGTAGGGTTGAAACTTGTTAGTATATATATGTGTATAAGGCCCATGCCCATGGGCCCATATAGTCTCTGTATATAAATCCCTTGTATCTAGTTTAGGTTAAGTTATTCATATTACATTTGCCGTATTGTATGTTTGTTCTCTTAATCAATATATGAAGTCATCAAACCTTCAGCATATTCATCGTCTCTTTCAATCATCATCATCATCATCTTCTAACATGGTATCAGAGTTGTAGGTTTGTTTTCTTCCTCATTACTGTTCCTCTTATCGTCTTTTTTTACGCCGCTTATTGCCCGAATCCTTTCAATCGGGCATTCCAATCCCGATATCGCACATCACCCAATCGGGAATTCCAATCCTGATATCGCACATCGCCCAATCGCGAACTGTTCTTTTGCGCCAGTCACTCTTCGCGCAAAGTGTTCTTTTGCGCCAGTCACTCTTCGCGCAAAGTGTTCTTTTGCGCCAGCCCTTGTAAGAGCAAAGACTTCTTTTGCGCCAGTCACTCTTAGCGCAAACTGTTGTTTTGCGCCACATGCCTTTAGCGCAAATCTGAAGATTTCGCTATATTCCTCTACCATTCCGAATTATGTGCTACTGTTTACTGTTTTTTTTTATCTATGGCTGATAATCTCAGTCCTTCAAATCCAATTTCGGTTGTTTTCAATGGAAGCAACTACATCCTGTGGCATCACCATATGACAATTCTGCTAAAATCCCACGGGCTTTACACCTATGTTACTGGTGCATCCAAACTTCCAGATCAGGCAACAACCGAGACTGCTGTTGATTTTGCAAAAGCATGAATGAGTGGGACATCAATAATGCTCGTATTATGGGTTTCATTAATGCCTCCACTACTCCTGAGATCAACCAACAGTTTCTTGGTTATGTCACCGCCAAAAGTCTCTGGGATTTTCTTGCCAAGCGGTACACGTCATCGGGCCTATCTCATCAGTATCAACTATGGACCACCTTTCAGAACAAACACCAACTTCCTGATCAATCCGTAAACTCTTATATCTCTGAAATGCAGTCTCTCAGAGATCATATAAGTCTTGGAGCACCACAGATTTTTGATGAAACGGCTCAACAATTCACAACCTACTTCAACTAGCTACATTTGATCACCATTCTGATGGGTCTTACTGATAAATTTGAGAATGTTCGTGCTTCTCTTCTTCATAGGCAGCCACTACCTACTCTTGAAGAAGCCATATCAGAATTGTTAAGTGAAGAAACCAGTTTTCACATGCGCACACCGATGCCCGCTACTGATAGCGTCCTCTACACTTCTCATCCCAAGTCCAAAGGTAAATGGACCAACAGCAACCATCCCAAATCTGTGGGAAAGACGAACACATCTGAGTGTGCCTTTTGCCATTCTACTGTTCATCTTCTCCTTGATTGTCCTATTCGCAAGTGCCGTCGGCGTGGCATCACTCATCCGCGCCATTATGAATCTGATTGCCCTAAGAACTCAAAGAACACTGGCCCTCAGAACCGGACTCACGCTGTTGCTGGGTCTACTATCGCTGATAACGAGGTTTCTTCAGTCTCCTCACCTGACCTCATGGAACTGATGCGTTGCAATCAGGAACTCATGGAGCAGATCATGTCTGGTGCTATGGGTATGAATTTTCAACACTCAACTGCATCAGGTAACTCATGGCTTTTTGACTCTAAGTGTTGCAATCATATGACTCCCTGCACTGATGGTTTTGTTTCTAAGAAACCACCTCAGCATTTTACGTCAGTATGAACTGCTGACAACACTGGCCTACCGGTATCTTTTAGTGGAAATGTCTCCACTCCTCATATACAATTACCGGATGTTCTAAATGTTCCAAAACTATCTCTGAGCTTAGTTTCGATTGCGCAACTTCTAGAATCTAATCTGATCATTTTATTTCATTCTTCTGGTTGTGTTGTACAGGATCCAAAGACCAAGCAGATCCTTGGACTCGGCCGTAAAGTTGGACGGATGATTGAAGTGGTCTACCTTCGTCTTCCATTACCCTCTTCAAGTTTTGTTGCCTCAGTTTCCAGCACTTCTTCCTTTGACTTGTGGCATGCCCGACTAGGTCACTTATCTCTAGCCAGAATAAAATCATTAGCTAATTTAGGGGTGTTAGGAAATTGTGTATCAACTGACAGTATTTCTTGTTTATCATGCAAACTTGGAAAACATCATGCTTTATCTTTTAAATCAAACGAGTTTAATTCTACTTCTCATTTTGATCTTATTCATTCTGATGTATGGGGACCAACACCACATCAATCCATGGGGGGTGCTCGATATTTTGTTATTTTTATTGATGATCATACACGTTTCACATGGATATATCTCATGAAACATCGTTCGGAGCTACCTAAAATTTATATTATGTTTGCTCGGATGATTCACACCCAATTCTCAAAATCTATAAAGATTCTTAGAGCTGATAATGCTATGGAATACAAAGAGTCCTCTCTTCTCTCCTTTCTTCAATCTCAGGGGACTCTTTCTCAGTACTCCTGTCCCGGCACATCTCCTCAAAATGGTCGTGTAGAACGCAAACACCGTCATATACTTGATACGGTTCGCACTCTTCTCATTTCTGCTAAATGTCCAGAACGTTTTTGGGGTGAAGTTGCTTTCACTGCAGTTTATACTATCAATCGTCATCCTACTCCCATTCTTAATAGTAAGTCTCCTTATGAGGCTCTTCATGAGGTCTCCCCTGCCTATGAACTTCTAAAAGTTGGGGGTAGTGCTTGTTTTGTTCAGTTACAACCTCATGAACATACCAAACTTGAACCTCGCTCCAGACTTTGTTGCTTCCTTGGATATGGTATTGCGCACAAGGGTTATCGCTGCTGGGATCCTATCTCCCAGCGTCTCCGTATATCTCGTCACGTCACCTTCTGGGAACATGTTCCTTTTTCTTCTATATCCATGTTTCGTGAGTCCCCTAACTTCACCGCTCCGTTCTTTACTGATGCTTCCATATCATTGGACTCACTCCAATCTGACATCAGATCGTCTCCGCCTATTGTTCAAACACCTTCTGAATCTGCCTCTCCTTCAGAGTCTCCTGCCCCTACACCGCCTTCCTCTCCTAGTTTTCCTGATCAACATCAATCATCTGCTCCATCCGCACAACCAACATCTGAGCTGCCTGCTGAGTCTTTGGCTCCTGGAACGTCTCAATCTCTGAATGTTAGACGATCAGATCGGGTAAGACAAGTTCCTTCTCATCTTCGTGATTATCATGTTTATGCTACTCTGTTGTCCAATCACGAACCTACTTCCTACAAGGAAGCCTCCTCTAATCTTGATTGGCAAAAGGCTATGGATGAGGAACTTCAGGCTCTTGACAAAGCTCAGACATGGGAATTTGTCCCTCTTCCACCGGGCAAGTCACCCATTGGTTCCAAATAGGTGTTCAAAATCAAGGCAAAATATGATGGCTCTATCGATCGGTACAAAGCTCGCCTGGTGGCCAAAGGCTTCAATCAAGAGTACAACATTGATTATGAGGAGACATTTGCACCTGTTGCTCGAGTCACTTCTGTTCGCAGTCTCCTAGCCATCACAGCTACCAAACAATGGCCTCTCTTTCAGATGGATGTTAAGAATGCCTTCTTGAACGGTGACTTATCTGAGGAAGTCTACATGACACCTCCTCCAGGCGTTCGACTTCCACAAGGTCATGTTTGTCATCTTCGGAAGGCTCTTTATGGACTCAAGCAAGCTCCGCGAGCTTGGTTTGAGAAGTTCAGTTCCACAGTCACCTCTCTGAGTTTCTCACCCAACAACTTCGATTAAGGACTATTTACTCGGACCACTGAGACTGGCGCAATCTTACTTCTTTTGTATGTAGATGATATGATTATTACTGGCAGTGACTCTACAGACATAGCTCATCTCAAGACATCTCTCAACTCCTGTTTTGAGATGAAGGACCTTGGTTCTTTACACTATTTTCTTGGTCTTGAGGTGCTCTCAGATTCATCGGGAATTTATCTTTGTCAAGCCAAATACACCTCAGATCTCTTGTCAAAAGTTGGGATTACTGACAACAAAACTGCATCCACTCCTCTTGAGCACAACCTTCATTTGGCTCCGAATGATGGACCCCCTCTGTGTGATCCTACTTTGTATCGACAGTTAGTGGGGTCACTTGTCTACCTGACAGTGACTCGACCTGACATTGCCTATGTTGTTCATACAGTCAGTCAATTCATGTTTGCACCCTGTTCAGATCACTATGCTGTAGTCCTTCGCATCCTTCGATATTTAAAGGGGACTATGTTTCACGGTCTTCATTTTACATCCGCATCATCATTAACTTTGCGAGGATTTTCTGATGCTGATTGGGACAGTGACATGACTGATCGTCGCTCCACTACTGGCTATTGTTTCTTTCTTGGAGACTCACTCATATATTGGAGGAGCAATAAACAATCTCTCACAGCTCGATCCAGTACTGAAGCTGAGTATCGCGCACTCGCTGACACGACTCAAGAACTTGTGTGGTTACGCTGGCTATTCTCTGACATGGGGGCTCCTCAACATTCTCCAACTCCATTGTGGTGCGACAACAACAGTGCGATTCAGATCGCTCACAATGACGTCTTTCACGAGCGAACAAAACATATTGAAATTGACTGTCATTTTGTTCGTCAACACGTGACTCGTCAGACTATCCAGCTTCTTCCTATTTCAACTATTGATCAACCGACCGACATTTTCACTAAAGCTCATCTACCAGGACGGTTTCGTGATCTTGTTTCCAAACTCCATCTGGCTCATTCTTCTCCCGATTGAGTTTGAGGGGGGATGTTAGTATATATATGTGTATAAGGCCCATGCCCATGGACCCATATAGTCTCTGTATATAAATCATTTGTATCTTCTAGTTTAGGTTAAGTTATTCATATTACATTTGCCGTATTGTATGTTTGTTCTCTTAATCAATATATGAAGTCATCAAGCCTTCAGCATATTTATCGTCTCTTTCAATCATCATCATCATCATCTTCTCTAAAAAAACTATAATACATTATTTTACAACCTAATTAAGTGATTATGTTTAAAAAACTAAAATTAAAATGGAAAAATAAAAATAAGGCTAATAAGAGAAGAGAAGAGTAGAAAAAGAGTATCCATTGCCTCTTCATTCTATCGATATTGATGATTTTTGAAGACTAGAAGGTTAGATTCGTGCGATTTTAATTGGCGTGGCCTCGTGGACAGATCTAAACTACGGCTAAGATAAGAAGACTAGAAAATTGATAGAAAGAAAAGACAATAAAAGTCTAAATCATTATAAAAAAGTGAAAGCGTAAGTTTTGGTCGGGTTACTTTAGGCCCAATCTATTTCCAACCCAATAGATGCGATTTGGGCAAAACTTATATTGATTATGTATCGAGTTACCTCAATTTGAGTTTCTTTGCATTTTTTCTAATTGGGTTGATCGGATTGGTCGAAATTTTGAGCACCGCTACAAAAAATGGTTTATCTTTAAATCCCAAGTGTCAATAAAATAAAATTAAAAACGAACAGTAAAATTATAATGAAGATACATACATACACGTGGTTTACCGTCAAGAAATCAGTGGACACATGTTCTATCTTCTTTTTACCGTCTCTCCTTCGTCTTCCGTTTCACCCTTCAATTTGACCAAATGACTTGAATTTCTTTCCGCAAACTATTACAGGCGACGTTGTTCTTTTTGCGATCTTCATATCCATTTGGTTTTGAGGTGCTTGGATCAACCTAACAACATACGAATTTATGCAGTAGCCATGGAAGATGGAGGAGATCTCTCTGTTTCTACACAGTTGTTTTCTTTTCACAAACATATAAAAGATAAGATCCCATGGCGCTGATCTTACTTTGATTGTTGGAATTGGTGGTCTCGGAATTTATTATATCAAACTATAATCAGGTCAATCTAATTCCTTCCATCTAATTTTCTATTTTAGTTCACATTTCACAGTTAGGGTTTATATTGCAACTTCGAATTATTGTTTTGTTTACCCAAATTAGACAGGCATTTGTAGGATTTATAACAAATCATTGCTAAAATACAGCCTTTTATTATCTTGTCAAAAGTTTTACTTGTTAAAACGTTCTAGGGTTTTTAAAATTGTTTTTTTTTAATTCATATATTTGTGCATTTGTTTGGTTTCATATAGTTGCATACTTGCATATGGACATGTAGAATCACACTCGGTTATATGTGTATGGGTGATGAAAAGTGGGGTTCTTTTTATCTGTATACTATAAGATTGTGGAGAGCATTTAGGATGCGTGTGGTGAGTCACGCATGGCACTCGCACCCTCCTTTTTCCCAAATTTTTTCCACGTCTCATTTCTTAGACCACCAAAATGGAACCCTAATCTCAAATCTTAGGCTTCCTATCCCTAAACACATTGCCACCCAACCACAAGGGTTGTGGCGTACTTGTTTAGGCCCTTTGGGATGTGGTGGAATATCCCATCTGAATAGGGTTCGAATCCAGACGTACACAATAGAGGTGATCATTTGCGGGCTTGGGCCGGGACCGGGCCGGGCTTAACTTAATTTTTTTGTCCAACGGGTCTAATATAGCAACCCAAGCCCGTTTTTGCGGGCTTATGGACTTGCCCGTACCCGCCTTTATAAACGGGCTTGCCCACGGGCTAGCGGGCTTATTTTTTTATATGTGAAAAACAAAACTTATATAAAAATCATAAGTTATGTAAAATCATTTAAATTGTGTAAGTTCTTTCGAGCATAAAATAAGACGTAAAATATATCAATGTACATAGCGTATGAAAAATAATTGTTTCACAATATATGAATCATGGACATTTTCTCTCTAATGAGTTATCAAATTTCAAAGTTCGAGTTTTTTCAATAACAAATATTCATCCACCTAATATTTACAAGATCGAAATTCGAGACGTACTATATAACACAACACATATTATATATGTTCGGGTGACGGTTGGTAAAAAGCCACTTATAAATATTTTGAATAAAATGATTAAATTATTAATTATATAAAAACATTAATCAACTATAATAATATAACGGGTCGGGCGGGCTTGTCCGAGATCTTTTTTTCATTGCCCAAGCCCGCCCATTAATTTTAGCAGTCCAACCCGAGCCCGCCCATTTTTTCGAGAATGATTGTCCAAGCCTGCTTTTCTAACGGGTCGGGCGGGCCGGGTCTAGCGGGTTGTACCGCCCGTGAACAGCTCTAGTACACAACAATTGTGACTCTGAGGTTTAATCAGGGCTTACAGTCATAATTTGCCAAGGGATTAGTCTCGGCATAGCCTAGGACACCCTTCAAAAAAAAAAAAAATTAGGCCACAAACCGTAGGGATAGGGTCTTAGCTACATACACATAGAAGCATACTATAACCATAACCACAAGAAACAGCAACATGCAACGAAAGGCGAAGTTCAAGCCTTCAAGGAAGTTCCTTTAACATGATGACGGTATTACAACCCAGAGAACAAAGAATTAAAGCGCGGAACAACAAATAGCCAAAACATGTTTGTTAAGGCATTCCCATGCCATTTCCATACATGAGGGAAGGAAGTGAACAATTAGGAACCGATCAAACAAGGGTCATGCATCTATCATTCTTTAGAACAACCGCAAACTTCAGAAAGGAGATAAGAATATCAATTCCTGTCCGGTCTTTGTCCACCTTAAATGGAGCTTGGTTCACTTTATAAAACAACATTTTGGAGAAAATAAAATCCAGTTATCCAACCACAAGGGTTGTGGCGTACTGATTAAAGCCCTGGGGATGTGGTGGAATATCCCATCTGCCCAGGGTTCGAATTTAGGCGTACACAACAATTGTGGCCACTGAGGTTTAATCGGGGCTAATGTCTTACCGTTATAATTTACTAAGGGATTAGTTTAGGCATAGCCTAGACACCCTTCCCAAAAAAAAATTTGACAGCAAAACTCATCAATCATATCCATCATCTACAAGTAATGTAGCTTAAGCACTCACATCACCCATCCTTGAGGACACTACCTTTCTACACATACAAGACCTAACCCAAAGGTAATAACTTTGATAGGAATTGTGTAAAAGTATACGAATCAGTGCCTGGCTGGAGTCTTGACTCTTAACTGAAATTGTGAAATTAACCATATCATGAACCTTATGACTAGACAAGGACAATCTTGTTGGTCTGTTGGAAGAAGCTTTATCACCTCAAGGTTCACATATTACTAGATACATGGTCATATATGTACTCATTGATCATATTTTATTGGCACTTGATTTTTTAAAAACATAAGATGATCAATCAAACTAAGTTACTGAAAAAAATTGTATATGTAGTAACAAAACTATGAAATGATATTATATATACAGGATTTGGCTTCAGTGAGCTGAATGTAGCTCCATTGTTATATATCTAATGTCTTTAGCATCATTAATTGAACTTTATGATGGCCCATACAATGAATGAGGTGTAGCTGCAGTCTCTCTTAATCAGTTATATATATATATGGGCCGGTTACAAATAAGAAGACTAAATATAATGAGAAGATAAGGTTCATACGTGAATCATTGAAAAAATCTGAAAAAAAAATCTTTTGAAGATTGCATATGTGAACCAACCGACATTATAGAATATTCATAATTGCTTCTTAATTTAACCACTCCCATGTTGTTTCACAGTTTACAGGTGTGGGCTGGCTACCAAACTACAAGACCCTCACCTCTGCCCTCAGTTTCAGGTAAATTTTGTGTTGACTACTTTCCCCTTCTGCAAAATGCACATTTAATTTAAAATACAACCTTTTTTAATCTTCATGAAGACCCCATAAAGCTACACCTTTCCTGCATTTTTTTAGTTCATGCATATTATACAAAAGCTTTTTTCCTTCTGTTTTCTGCATGTCTGCATGTTCTGTTTTTTTTTCACTTGTAAACTCTCAGAATTATGTTGTGATCAGGTGATGTACTTATGTTAAATTGTTAATTGAACCAAATCGTGTTATTGTTTTATGATGTTAATTGTTATTAACTTATTATGCATATTGGATATATAAACGGTATGCTTGGACACACTGCCTTCCTGTTATGTTTTGACATGCTGCCTTTGTTTTATGCCTTCACTATTACGCTTATTCCAAAATAAGGAAAGGGAACCACAGCATTTGACTGGTTTGAGTACCTGAAACACTTGTTGAGATAGAAATTGAAGGGTAAAACACCCTTCAAGTACCTGAAAAGGGCTGAAACACTTGTTATTGTCACTTGTATTCAGGATGATCTATAATTAAAGTGATGTTTCTCATAAAAAAAGATCTGACAATGTGTTCAGACCTGAGAACTTGTTTCTAGAATGCTTCTCAGGTCTACTTTAGAAGTTTATTGTGGTATGTTCAAGGGAAAACCTCAAAAAAAAAAAAAAAGGAAAACTGAGGAACACCCTGGTGGCCCCTTTCATCTAGACAGTATGCACTTGTGCATACAAATTTGTAACATGCACAAGTTCATGATGCACACGTGCATAAAAACGAAAAAACAACTTAATTTACTTGTATGCACAAGTGCATACCGTCCAAATCAAAGGCTACTAGGGGTGTTCCTTAGTTTTCTATTTTTTTGAGGTTTTCCCTTGAACCTCCCTCTAGGTAACTAATGCCCTTGATTTTGATTTGCCAAATGCACACGTAATTTGCTACCGTTCGTGCTGCTTTAAGTTGCTATGCAATATGTAACAAAATATTTTTCTTAATTTATCTGTTTCCATGAATCTCTTTCTTTATTGGGTCATAGTACCAATCAACCCCCTTCATCTTTCTGTTTATCTTTATCTCTACACACTTGACATGCATATGCATGGAATTGTTTATGAATACCTACAAGCAATGTTGTTCTACATTCGTGGCACTTAAGATGCCACAGAAGCTTTGCATTAACTTAATTTTTTTTATTTTTTTTATTTTTTTGTGGAGGGATGCTAGCAGTCCCAATGGAAGAGCATGCATATTACCCAACACAACACGTTGCCTCCTGTTTCTGTTTAGGCTTTGAAATTCATAAAACTAAGATACTTCTTTTCTATGATTTGCGTAATGGTAAGTGTGTCGTTGCTTCTCAACTGAGAAATAATGGAGAAGAATAAGGAGATGATGAACATTTGTAAATTGAGGTGGGAGCAGTAGGAAAAGAGCGCCTTATCATGATTTTACATTAATATTTTTGTGGCATCTGACTGAATATAATTAGCTGATGTTGTTTGCCTTGTTGGTATTACATGATTAATGATTCAATGAATGGTAGTTGATTCAAATGGTCATCCAGATTGCGATGTTTTCCAGATATGATAAAATCTGAAAGTCAGAATTGGAAAGCGTAATTATTTGTTCTCCAGGAAATAGGAAAGTGTAATTATTCAGACATTATATGATATTGATATGTTTTGTTTGAAATGACATTTATGACCACACATTCACAATGAAATGAAAACATATCACTGAACTCTAATGTGTAAATTTGAACCATATGTTAGAACTGTTAAAGTGTCTACATTACTTACATGTAAAAAATCCCATAAGCAATCAACAATGGAAAGGCGCTATTCAATCATAATGGACATCCTACCACGGATGAATAACCGATGGATGGTGTTTATGCAGACAAGCAAAGCTGGTAGTATTTCAGAAGGCTACTATTGACAGACTTATAGGTATAGTTTCCACGCTTGGTTGCCCATTGTAATATAACACATTCTAACAACGGTGCTTACACTTTTTTACTATCGAGAACAGGGAGCGAACATAACAACAATAATATATGCAACTCACATTAAGTTCTTCCTAAAGACGTTTAAATCTTACAAAAGATGCTACAGATCAAATGCCGTAGTAACAAAAGCAGACCTGCGCTTCCTTGTCAGTACGTACCCGTACTCATGGACTTTGAACAACCGAATCCTTGTGGAGGAATACATTGAACAAATACCGCCTGTCCTCCCATGCACTTTCCAGTTCACACCTTTTGCAGAATTGGTAAAACATGCGGAAACGGAATCACATCAGAGTAAGCCACACACTATTTCTATTTTATTCTTTTGTAAATAATAATATTCTTTTGAAGGGTTTTGGAAACTCAACATATTTTTATGTTTTTTCATATGCAAAATATCTACGAACGTCTAATTATCAAACAATATTATATAAATATTGATTGATCACATGTTATTTAAATGATTTATACATAAATATCTACACTATTTAAACCAATTTTCATTTTTTCATATTTTAAGAAGAAACAGAATGTAAGAACACTTTTCTTTGGTCCTTCTTTGTATTACTTGCGTTGCATCTACTTTGTATGGCCTACCTTGCATTGACCATGTATAGTGGGGTTTAGGTCCACTTTAATTTTTGTGATTCAAATCAACTAAGGGGTTGTTACTACTGACCGAGTTGGTCAGCGCATCTGACTCGGTCAGCAGTCAGAGCGTTTACCAAATATCAAAACTGACCGAGATCTGACTCGGGTGCTGACCTAGCTCTTACCGAGGCAGATCTAAAATCGTGCTTACCCGGTCATTTTCATGGACAGATTGGCGTTTCCGAGCCTACCTTTCTCAAATGTGCGACTACTAGGGTTTTTATGTGGATTGTGGACGCTCCTCCGGTCGCACCTTCTCCCTCGTCGCGTTGCTTCTTCCTTCCCCCTTCTCCGGTCGTCGCTCCTCCACTGCAGGTATCATTCTCCAACGATTTCTTTTTTGATTTCCCTTCTCTCTTCTTGTTTTCATCGAGTGCCGTAAATTTGATTCCATCGGTCGTAGTTTATACCTTGTTTTAATCTGGGTTTATCTCGATTATAATTATCTGGGTTTATCTCGATTATAAACAAATTCCTTTATGTATCATGGTTTGTCCATCGATTATGTATATGGTTTATCCATCGATTATGAATGGTTCTTAATTTTTTCGATTTGTGGTGTTATTTGGTGAGATTTGTTGGCTTTTGATTGAATCCCGACTTCAAGGGGTTATAGTAATTTCAGTAATTTTTTTTTGTGGGGAGGGGGGGGGGGGTGAGGGTTTCATCTCAAATATTGAAAGAATGTTTACATGGTATTATCAGTTTGTGATAATTTTCTTGATAATGCAGAACAGTTTGTGAATCTAATCTTTGGAAGTGGGATCATTTACACTATTTTTCCAGCCAAAATCATTTCATTTCTTCTGATTTTGACACTTCTGCACATTGTCTTTTGTCTTTGGAAGTGGAATTAATGTGTGTTTACACAGTAAAATGTAAAATAAAAATAAAAATTTGGTGTTTCATGTTTTTGAAAGAGAATTCATATTTCGAATCATGTTCATGGGGTTTAAGTAATTTTTGGGGGTGTTTTCATCTCAAATGATAAGAATCTTTGCATGGTATTATCAGTTTGTGATCATTTTCTTGATAATGGTTGTCTTCTACTTCTTTACTTTATGTTCTTAATTGCTGCAATTTCTTGGTTTTGATTGAATCACATCATCGTATTTCTATTCATGTTTCATGGGGTTTAAGTTATCTTTGGGGGTTTTCATCTCAAATTATAAGAATCGGTTTGTGATCATTTTCTTGATAATGGTTATCTTCTAATTCTTCACTTCTTGTTCTCAACCGCCTGCAATTTCTTGGTTTTGATTGAATCCCATCATATTTGGATGTTGTAAAAGTGAAATTATATTCTTAAATTCTTGATTTTCTTGATGGGTTTGTTCTAAATGTGAAATTATGTTCTGAAAATCTTTGACTTTCCCTTGTCAACTTGTTTTGTAAATGTGAAGTTATGTTCTGCAATTCTTGATTTTCTTCATGGGGTTGTTCTAGAAGTGGATTTTTGCTCTAGAAATCTTATTTTTTCTTTATGGAATTGTGCTAAATGGAAAATTATGTTCTAAAAATCTTTGACTTTTTTTGTTTACTTGTTCTAAATGTGAAATATGTTGAATACCACTTTGGTTATTCAAGTTTTGTATCATGTTTTATTTGTTACTGTGAAGATAATATGTTGGAGTTCTATTTCTTTGTGTTTTTCGACAAGGGTTCCACCATAACCATATTCTTGTTTTATGTTTGTACCCATGTTTGGATGTTTGTAAGATCACAAGCATGTTTTATTTTAACATAGCATGATATAGGTATAAAGTAGTCATCCATGTTTCTATGATTTGTTACGAGTTTTTATGATCTATAGTGTTTCTTGATCATTTCTTGATGTGGGCACCTTTTGACATAGGTATGGAATCGTATGATGAGTCTTCAGAACCTAAAAAATCGAGGGTTAGTTGGAAAGATAATGTGGTAAAAACATTCTTAGAGTGTTGTGCACATGAGATGTCCATCAATGGAATCCAAGGCGGTAGCCTTATGATGCATTAATGGAATAATATAGCAGAAACATTAAAAAACACTCGTAACTTCATTGTGAATCAAAGGCAAATGAAGAATCACTATGATTATCTGAGGGGGAAGTATGTTGTGTATTCTAGGCTAAAAAATTGAACGGGTAATGTTTATAACCCAGGGACCAACACATTCAATCTAACTGAAGAGGAATGGAAGGCAGAGGCGAAGGTCAATTTCTTCTCTGTTTTTCTAATTTTAATTTTCTTATATTTTTCTTTTAGTTATATGTTTTTATTTTTTTTAAACAGTTGACTAATTATGCTGACAAGTTGAGGAATGCACCATTACTTTATCCTCATCTTTGTATGCAAGTTCTCGATGTTGTGGCGGCCACGGGTGTTGGGAGTTGGGGATCGTGGTCTAAAAATCAGAACCCTTCACGTGCTGCTAATGTTTCTAACCCGCCTTTAGTAGTTGATGATCAAAGCTTGGATACCATACACGCACCACCTGTTTCAGATCAAGGACCATCTATCTCAACACAAGAATGTTCCTCTTGTTCTCAATCCAGAAAACGAAAATCTAATCAACCGTTGGTAAGGGAAGAGGAGTTGGCTCATGTGGTGACACATGTGAAATCCATTTTTGACAAACCATCGGAGGACGGTGATATAGATGCTTGTATGATGAAATTGGATAGGCTTGGTTGGGAAGATAAACCGTTGTATGACATCACACTTTACCTCTTTAGCCAAGGCCTGGACTATAGGAAAATCTGGCTGCGTTTGAAGGATGAGAGGTGTGAGTCATGGATTAACTTTAAGGCACGCCAACTCAACTTAAGGGGCTGTTTGTTTACCTCTTAATGGTTCCATTAAGAGGCAACATCTGAATCGCTAAGAGGTAAATCTTGTTTGGCAAAAAAAGTGGTGTCTTTTAATGGTTCCAAAATCCTCTTAATGATTTTTGTATCATGACCCTCCCTTAATCATTAAGAGCCCTGATTTCATTATGAACAATTAGCAAACAATCATATATGATTTTACACTATATCATAAAAACATTTTAATCATTCAGACCACTTAATCATTCTGAACTAAACCATTCAGCAACTGTCAAACATCCCCTAAGTTAGACTGATTTTTGGTTTTTGTGTGGATGGTTATCGAACTTTATGACTTTAGGTTTTTGTGTGGATGGTTATCGAACTTTATGACTTTTGGTTTTTGTGTGGATGTTTATGGAATTTTACGACTTTTTGATGTTATTTATGGACATATATGGAACATTGTGTTATTTATGGACGTATATGGAATTTTGTGACTTTGATGTTTAATATATTCAGTTTGGTGTTATGATTTAATATATGTCACTTTTTAATGTTGATTGTTATTTTGATTCTTTTGTTGTTCTAATTGTATGTTAAAGATCTATGTCATATATGAAATATAATATGATGTTATCTTTTGTATTTTATATTTGCAAGGTCATGTATCGTAATCAGTTAATGATGATTGTGGTGATTGCATATTGGTATTTGAGAAGAAGAGTTGAAGCAAGAATAGAAAGAATAAGAGATAACAATTCAAATTTGACTGGACATGCATACACACAAGAATTATTACGTGGGTCTGGTACGCAATATCATGAACTGATGCGTCTATCTCGGGATGCTTATATACTCTTGTGTAACCATTTTAAACAAAACAATTGGTTGCAATCAAGTCGTCGTATAAGTGTTGAAGAGAAGATGACAATGTTTTTAACTATTATTGGTCATAATGAACGTTTTATAATGGTTAAACGGAGATTTCAACATTCCACACGGACTATACACACATGTTTTCATGAAGTATTAAATGGAATGATGGAATTCGCAAGAGAAGTTATAAGGCCGACATCTTTCGATGGAACATTGAGCATGTCAGAAAGAGTTAGAAACCTCAAAGAAATATTTCCGGTATGTTATTTGTTTTGATACTTTGTACAACATTAAAAGTTCGTATGATAGTATTATATATAATTTGTAGTTTTCTTACAGGGGGCTATAAGTGCACTAGATGAAACTTTGATACATGCAGTTGTGCCCTTAAATCAACAAGCAAGATATAGAGAAAGAGGAAGAGGTGATTGCTTTCAAAATGTTTTAGCAATATGTGATTTTAATATGATATTCACATATGTTTGGGCCGGATGGGAAGGCATTGCACATGATGCTAGAGTATTGAGGGAAGTTGCATTCGACCCAAATTCGAGATTTCCGTTTCCTCCATTTAACACCCCTAAAATTCGGAAATAGCAGACAAAATAAAACTTCCAAAAACTCTTAAATATACAGCGTTGACATATCAAATATCTAAAGTTACAAGGAATAATCACTATAATAACGTATCAGAGTTCTAACGGAACTATCTAGTCCCACAAACGGGAACAAATTAATCGGGTGTTACTAAAACCACCAAAGCTGCTATCTTCACCAAATCAGATGACGTCACTAAGCCATCCTACCGGAACTTCTACCAAGCCCCACTCGCCACTCAGATCCATCTAAGACTTGATATACATGTCGGAAAGAAAAAGTGTTAGGCTTAACGCCTAGTGAGTTAGAGCAGTTTTCATCATACAAATCATAAAACATTTAAAACGAACATTTTACTCTGAATAAGGCAATTCTAGGAATACTGATTATAAAGAGGCTTTATTGGCAAATCAAGTTGCTTCTAATTTCTAAACGCCCATTTTAAATAATTATTCGACGTCCAACTTCCCCAATAACGCACCCACACGACATTTCCCAAAAGACTCTTTGTGTAATTAAAATGGTACATTCCAACACCAAAAGTAAGGGTAAGGGAATACCCTAAATAACACCTCTCGGTGACGGGGGAGACCCGATTCCATCGACTGTGGCGGACACACAAAGTTAAGCCACTTATCAACGTTCTCGAGTTTCACATAAGACCATGGATCCCCGTATCCGGCTCCATCGAGCTACCACCGCAAGATACCCAAATGATCCTAGTGCCTACTCGACCTCTAGATGAGTCTCACCACAAAGTCACAAGTCCCCGTATCCGGCTCACCATGGGCACCACCGCAAGACTTAGCTCCGTATACGGCTCTCCAAGAGCACCACCGCAAGTTTACATAACAACATGACTTGGGGACCACTCACTAGACTCAAACATGGACTTTAAAACCCCATGATGAACATAACGACTCATATGCCTATGGATCAAATGCATTACAGTTTAAACATTACATGACTCCGTATGAATGAATTAACGCATCCAAAACATGTAATAATCAACATTTGTATAATATTTACATTTCCGTAAAACACTCCCAAAGGAGCCATTTAAACCGGACGTCCCAAAACTCGTTGGTGTACAATTTAAGCCGTAAGGCGTCATAAAACATTTGACACTCAAATAGAGTCAAAATGGCTACATAAGCCGATGTACAACTTTACCAAATATTCCCAAGTTAAAAGGTATCCGTTCTAACAACTCACACTTTTAAAGTCAAAGGAGTTAACGTTTTCAAATATAGAACCTATAGGTGGAGTAAAGCCCCAAATGACCATTTTTCAGTAACCATTCTTTAAAATCCCCACCACACACTAAAATCCCATTTAAACCATTTGTACTCCAAATCTTCCCATATTAGTGACTCAAGCAACACAATACCCACATTCATCAAATAGCCAAGAAACATGAATGGTGGGTCAAAATCCCCTTTTTGGTGACTCAACATCTCATATGATATTGTAAACCATTTTCAAATATTTATAACCCAATTATGTGCAAGTGTACAAATCTTTACAAAACTTATCCAAATGAAGTAAACTCATGGACATACTTTCAAAATCCTAAAATATGTGCATTTTGACATGTATATAGTTTTTCAAAGCAACTAAAACTCACCTTGCTAGATTTAGACTAAATCTAGGTTTTTACCCCAACTTGAGCTTCCTTGATGAAGGCTTCAGATCCACAAATATCCACCACAAGAAACCTTATCTAGGTCATAAACAAATCAAAACACAACAAGAGTAACTCCCAAAATCAGATCCACACTAACCCTTACTAAAAACCTAAATATCTAAAATATCCAAAATAGATCGAACCTCATAAAACGAGAGATACATCAAGGGAGATGTTCTAAGAGGTTAAGATAAGAGATTTCATAGTAATAAAGGTCTAGAAAAGGTTAGAGTAACTTACAAATGGATCTTTTGGAAAACTCCAAGATATGGTCAACAATGATGAGGAGATGATGAAGAAGATGAAAGTGATGATCTTGGGTTGATGATGAAGACTCGAGGAAGGAAATGGTTGAACACTTCAATGGAGCTTCAAAATTGGATCTAACCCTAGTTTTCTTGTTGGGAGAGTTTTAGAAGAAGATGAGATGAGGTAAATGGGTGAAAGCCGGTTTTTCCCCCTTTTTAGATGCACAGGGGCTCCGCGCGAGTGGGCGCGGTTTGACCCGCGCGGAGAACCGCACAGGGTTTTGGAGTTGGGACGGGACAGAGACCCACGCGGGTGACCGTGTGGTTCCACTCGCACGGTAAGCCGCGCGGAATACTGTCGACTCTTTCTCCCTTGCGATCCTCTAAGCCACTTCGCTCACCATCAGATCAGGACGAAGACTCCCAGAATTCTGGGTGTTACACTCCACCAAGTATGTATCATCCTTTTCTAATAGTGAGATTATTATTTTTCTGTATTTTTTAATTGTATTTGTAAATGTAGATAAATATTATCTTTGTGATGTCGTATACCCCAATACCCGTGTTTTTGACTCCTTATCGCAATACGAGGTATTGGTTAGCTGATTTTCAACGCAGACGTGCGGTAACTAAAGAAGAAAAGTTTAATCATGCACATGCACAACTTAGAAACGTTATTGAACGTGCGTATGACGTCTTGAAAGCAAGATTCCCGATTTTGAAGCAAATGGCTTGTTATCCTTTTCCAAAGCAAATAGAGGTTGTGGTTGCTTATTTTGCAATCCATAATTTTATAAGAAGATGTAATATCCAAGATCAATTGTTGATGGAATACGATGAGAGTGCCATGTTTACTGCTGAAGAGGATCATGGAGGAGACAGTGAAGAAGAAATTGTTGAAGTACAATGGGGGGCTTCTCAAGACAACGGATATATGGCTAATCTGCGGGATCAGATTGCGACTCAACTGTTTTCAAATGGTTCAAATTAATTTCTATTTTGTCTTGGATGAAAAACAAACAATTTCTTTTTAGTATTAAAATGTTTCATATTCCGTTTGTATTTAAATATGAATGACTATTAATATTTTTCGTCGTTTATTTTGAAGTATGAAAATTGAATTTTGGTGTCTAATTTGGCAGTTAATTATATAAAAAAAGATTATAATATTGATAAGCAGTTGTTGAAGTATGAATTTTTTTTTTCTTTCCATTAGATGATTGATAATAGAAATAATTACATTTTATTTAGCATATAATTATAAAAAAGGTTAAAATGGTTATTTTGTTGTTGGTAAGCGCTTACCACAAAACATTTGGTAAACGCACTTACCCGGACAACACTTATCAGCCCCTTACCCCAGACAACACTTACCCGGGTCAACACTCTTACTCGGACAACACTTACCCAGTAAGAGTTAGTAAACAACCCCTAAGTTATTAGTTAGACTTCTAACAAATTTCTTTATTAGAAGAAACAAGGGTTTGTTTTCATTGCTTTTAAATGGCAATATAGTTGGATTTCTAACACGTTTAGCTAAGCTTTTTGCTTGTAGTCCATGGTCCAAACCTGATGCTGAACAAGCTGAAACCAAAAATCGCAAAACACTTCCATTTATAATACATGCTACCTCGGTTACCATAAATGCCACTTATGTTGACCTGACTGCCACCTCAGTTACCATAAATGCCACTTATGTTGACCTGGGTTATCATAAATGCCACTTATGTTGACCTGACTGCCACCTCAGTTACCATAAATAGCACTTTTATTATTTTGACTGCCACCTCAGTAAAACTGTATTACTTGCCTTGCATCTACTTTGAATGACTTACCTTGCATTTACTATGTATACTTAACTCGGTATTGCAGTGCATAATATGATACTCCCTCCATCCCAAAATAAGTGTCTACATTACTATTTTTGTTTGTCCCAAAATAAGTGTCCATTTTCAAAAGTAAATTTACACTTTCCCATTCTACCCTTAATTATGTGATAGAGAAATTTTCTCTCTCTATAATTAAGGGTAAAATTGTACTTTGTTTTATCAAAAAGTGTAATAATTACACACTTCTAAAACTGTGTGCCTTTTTCATTGTGGACATTTATTTTGGGACGGAGGGAGTAATATATATCATATATTTTTTGGTATCATAGTGGATCTCGGAGGAGGAAAGATGTCAGTTATCTTTGAGCAATACATCCCAAATTGAGCACATATATCAGAGTGCAAAATCAGTTCCTACAACAGATCCTACTCCCATTTCACTGAGAACATCCTAAATTGGTAACGTATTCTTTCTAATGAATGTTATTAGTATTCAATGGATGTAAGGCAAAATTAACACTTTAACAGATGCTATAACAGATGTTGGATCTTCTTCTAGTGTCCTGCAACTAAGAAAGCAGAAAGATCCAATTTCACTGAGAACATCCCAAATTGGTAACATATTCTTTCTAATGAATGTTATTAGTATTCAATGGATGTAAGGCAAAATTATCACTTTAACAGATGCTATAACAGATGTTGGATCTTCTTCTAGTGCCCTGCAACTAAGAAAGCAGAAAGATCCAATTTTATATAAATGAAGAGAGCAGAGATTTAAAGGTAAGAAAGAGCGCCAACCTGGATTTGGAGATCCAATTTTATATAAACGAAGAGAGCAGAGATTTAGAGATTTAAAGGTAAGAAATAGCGTTGCTAACCGGTGGAATTTAATGCACTCGATTAATTTAATACACCGATAGGCCGGAAGTCTTAGCCCACTTTCAAATGTTTGTGATTAACTAATTTACAAGATTCATATAGATTTTTTTTTGTATGTAACTTGGTGCTCCCATGATGACTTTTCAAGGGTTTTAATCAATATACCACTCTATTTGTTTAATGCACGATAATCTACTAATTTTCTCATCATACCTGTTAAGATCAAACTCATTTATTTACATTTTCTATACATGATTTGACGTGATTTTGAATTAAACAATGATGCATATAACAACCCCTTTCTAAATTTACAATTTTTGGTTGCTCCCTTTAAATTTATGTTAACATCCTTAGAACATTTCCAACATCTACTATATTTTAGAAATTTCACCATTACATATATTATTTAAATAGTATTTAATACTTTTTATGAAATGTTATTTCTCTTATTTAAACATTTAATTTCAATGCTTTTTATTGTTGGAAAAAAAATTAAATATTATATCTTCTTAAATATTGAGTTTTAGATATTTCCAACTTCTTTTTATATTTTAGAGAGAATTGTAACATAATTATTTGAGCAAAATAATTTTCTAAATGGGACAACTGTATCAAAATGAAACTAACTTTGTGTTTATTTCTATTTTGGGGAATCAACTTTCAAAATCATCATTTTAGGGCCTTGATAAAAGTTTGTGTTTATTTAAGGACCTCAATGACCTATTCAGAAGGTAATCGATTACCTCATTACGACATGGAAAAATCATTAATTAAATTTGCTTAAGTGGATATTTAAAAAAACACACGTCATTATTCATTAAAAAAATACAAAACGTAACCAAATTCAAGGTGCTTCTTCGTTTCCTCCCTTGCCGCCCATCCTAACCCTTCTACCCCTCTTTCCTTTTCAAACCCTAGATTCCATCTAACAGTCCCTCAATTCCATCTCTTATACCCAATTGATACCTTCTTCAAAAGCTTCACATGCATTCGGATATTGAGAATCTTTCAGGTAATTCCTCTCCATGACCTTAGGGTATTCGCTTGAATTTGATTATTTGTTGTGTTTAGTTCGTAGATCGTTGAAAACCCAAGCTGATTTTATGTGTGCGGTGTAAATGATGTTATGGATTAAACTAGAACTTCAAAAAAAAGACCTTAAATAGAGAATGTGCTTTTCATATGGAGTAAACAAAGAAATTTGTTTTGTCTGCTTTTAGGTGTTTCGATCTCAAGAATTCAAATACTTTACTCTGAATCTTAGGGTGCGTTTAGTTTGCGGGATTGGAATGAATTTGGACGGATTTGGATTTCAAATTCATTCCAATCCTGTGTTTGGTTTGCAGATTAGGATTTCATTGATCGGATTTGAAATCCCTTGACCATTTTAAAATCCCTTACCTGATGGATTTCAAAATCCTTTGCAGTGAGTCTGGATTTGAAAATCAAATCCTATGGATTCTAAAGCCTGATCGATTTCAAATCCTTAACCAAACACATGAAGGGATTCCAAATCCCCCCAAATCCAAATCCTTACTTGAAATCCAATCCATTCCTACAAACCAAACACACCCTTAGAAATTACATGGCAAATACTGGGGTCTCATCTAAGTTGCTAAATGCTAAGAGAGTTCGTCGACAATTGAACCTCAAAATTTTAGAGTGCAAATGTTGTGATCTTGAATTGCTACATATGACGGTATTATCCGAGCATATATTCGATTGCATTACATATGACGATATTATTATTTGGAATTTTAGGGGTTGTTTGTTTTTCTAAAAAACCCTCTTAATGAATCTTAAGTCTGAATCGTTCAGATCTTTTTACACACCACCTCTTATTAATCATAACTAAAATAAGACTTCAGACTTTAGACCTCTTAAAAAACAAACGCACCTTTAGTTTTCAAATAAAATATATTTTTACGTCACGTAATAATTATTGATGTCATGTAATCATTTTAAAATTATTTTAATAAATTTAATAGTGACATGGAATTTTAGTTGGCAAAATAGCTGAGACATGTCATCACTAGCAGGTCAATAGGTTAAAGAGATCGTTAAATAAATACAAACTTTGCTTCAGACCCTTAAATGAAGATTTTGAATGTTTGTTCCCCAAAATAGAAATCATTTAACATGGTTGGAAATTCTTTTAATAATCTTTTTTGAAATTTCCCATTTAAAAAGAGTTGAGGTCACACACATTCGATGAAATCTTTATTATTTTCACCTAAATATACAAATCTATAACTTATATATACCACGTGTTTAGTTGTTATGCTCTATGATTGAAGTATGAGTTTGGGTTAACCCTCAACTCATAATAACAAATAGTGCTAGTTAGAAATTCTAACAAGTTAAAAAGAGGGAGATTGATGACGGGGCTAATGATACTGACGAACGATGATAGAGAGTGGATGACGGTGGGGAGCGATTGAATTGGGTGCCAAGGGTTTGAATGATGTAGGGTTTAGGAATGGTAAAACACTGATTTAAGTTTTTTTTTTAAATTTAAAACATTTCTAGCTGATTATAGATAGTTTTTGGGGTTAAAATGATGTTGGTAACCAAATTATAAAAGTTTGATGATTTATTTGTTCCAAAAAGTGTTCAGGGACCGATCATTTAAAAAAGAAAGATCAATGGTTTATTCATTAAAAAAAGTTCGAATACTTGGTCATTAAAAATGGTAAAATTCGTTAGATTTTTTTTTATTTTCTCCATTGAAAATTTTGTTTTGTTATACTCATCTCAACTCAACTCAACTTTCATCTCAATATATGATGATACTTACGAAACGAGCACCATATGAGTGTCTCGTATCAAAATCTTGTTTGAATATGATTAATCAACAAGGTGATATCATATCATCTGACCCTTTCATATACTTCCTCCGTCTCAAAATAAATATCCACGATATAAAAAACACATAATTTTAAAATTATGTAGCTATTACAGTTTAACATTAATAATAGAGAGAGAAAATTTCTCCCTCATATAATTAAGTAGAATTAAAAAATATTATTTTTAAAAAATACACATATTTGAAGAAAAACTAAAATAAAAATATAACACTTATCTTAATAGTACTAGAAGCGTACTCACGCAATTCAGCAAGATACATCACGATTTTAATGTTTCATTTTATTTATTTTTTGTCGATTTACAGTACACGATTTTGGATGGTTTTGAGAAAGTGATAATGTTTTTTTTATAAATTTGTTTAATTTAGGTTTAATAATATAACGTTTTTAATATAAAAAATTAAGTATTTTGTTATAATTCAATGGTTATCTTATATATTTTAATGACATCTAGAAAAAATAACCAATTACATATTTAATAATATAATTAAAACAAAATTATAGTAATATAATATATTAACTAATTGTGATACATGAAAATGTCTGCGTAAAAGGAAGACCCTGCACATACCAAATTGGTAGGTGTTAGAAGTCTGCAGTAGTAATATGTATCTTGTGCTTTGATACTTATAAATTAAGAGATTTTTAAAATTTTGCATAAAATGATGTTACCTTGTGCCTAATAATTTGTATTGAAGAGTTTTTTATCCATGCTATATAACACTAGCAGTGTACCCGTGCAATGCATCGGGGTGAACAAATGTAAATGGAAATAAAAAATTAATGTAATAGCTTATCAGAAAAAAAGAAAAAAAAATATATGGAGTAAATCATATATTTATAATTTATGTAGCATTAGTAGTGATAAACGCATAACTTGAGTTTTTTCAATCATGAAGCATTAAAAAATTATATTAAAGTAATCGTTAAATGTATATTTGACTTTTAAAAACATGTATTAATCAGCGATATCTAACGAATTATAATATTTTTTCAAAATACTGAAATATAGAATAGGTAAAAATAACAAATATAATGTTTGATACTATTATTTTGTATCTAAACGTATATATAGGTTCATTATTAGTTAGTTTTATAGAATTCAAAAGGCTTTAAAAACTTGTATACATAAAGAAAATACATGTACTATCATAATTAAAGAAATATGTTAATTTGAGCAAGTAAATAACTTTTCTTCTTTTGGATAAACCCCAAATGGAAGGGAAAAAACTTGAATATAGAAGGTAGTGAAAAAGTAAAGTTTGAATTTTTTTTCAAATGAGTTGTACCTTATGCATACTAAGTTGTGAATTAAGAGATTTTTGAAATGTATGCATAAAATGGTAGTACCTTATGTTTTATAAGTAGTAATTAAGAGTTTTTTATTCCGTCTTTATAATATAGTATAGATAGTATAGAAGTATAGGTAAGGGTGAGCATAGTCGGGTACTCGCCTATATTTCACGGAACCGGAACCGGAACCGGAACCGGAACCGGAACCGGAACCGGAACCGGAACCGGAACCGGAACCGGAACCGGAACCGGAACTGGAACTGGAACTGGAACTGGAACTGGAACTGGAACTGGAACTGGTTCCAGGTACCTGGTTCCAATTTTTTTTTAATTTTAACATTTAATACAATAAAAAGGTAATTTTAAATTTTTAAGTCTAGTGCAAACAACAAAATACCAACTTAAAGTAATAAATACAACAAATGGTGAAAATTAATCCGACAAAACTAACTATTACATAAACAAATTAGACACTCTCGAGTCTTGACCATAATAAAACGACTTTCATTACATTTTTCACGTCAAATAATCGTGATGTGGGAGGCGGGAGCAGCCATGTACAACTGAAAGCGTGTAATTGTAATGTGAATTTGAGAATCGTGAAAGGAAAGTAACCTTAAATGGTAATAGTTTTTTTAAACATATAAAATAATTATTAAAAAAACAACGAGTACTCGTTGGTTCTGGTTCTGGGTACCCAGCGGGACCGGGTACCCGGTCCTATAACCGGTTCTGGCGGGTACCCAGCGGGTATCGGTTCCAAAAAAATGAGAACCAGAACCAGAACCCATCTTAATCGGTTCCATATTTTAGGAACTGGAACCGGAACCAATCGCATCGGTTCCGAACCGGAACCGACAGTTCCGGAGCGGTTCTGGTTCCAAAAGCAGGTACCCAGTTTCGATGCTCACCCCTAAGTATAGGTAGGGGTGCTCAAATTTCCGACCAACCCGACCAACCCAACCCGAAAAAACCTAAAAAATACCCAAACCGAATGAACCCGACGTGTAATCGATACATTTTTCTACCAAACCGCATTGAATGGGTTGGAAACGGGTTAGGCCCAAACCAAACCGGCCCAACCCGATGGACAAAGGCGGTAAGTTCAATTCTTCACAATTCATTTCACATTTCACAAACGCCGCCTCTAAAATCTATCTTGTCGGGTTGCCCTACCTCTGTACTTCACATTTTTAAGACATACTAGAGTCGAGAGTCGAGGGTTACTGAGCGATAGTCGAAGGCATCGATCGATTGAAATCAAGTCTTCTCCATCGATTGAAATCAAACCGAAATCGAGAGTTACTGAGCGTCTGAGCGAGAGTTACGCTGGTTTGAGTGGTTCAAGTCTACCCCTTCGATTGAAGTCTTCTCCTTCGATTCAATTGAGGTACTGTTTGTTTTCATTTTTGGTTTTCTCCTTAATACAAATCGAACTCAATAACTACTAAATAAATTCATATTCACGTTGGCATTGAACTCAAGTTTTCGTTTTCTCTTTTTCCTTCAATTAAATCAGGTTTTCGTTTTCTCTTTTTCCTTCGATTAAATCAGGTTTTCGTTTTCTCCTTTTCCTTCGATTGAATCAGATTCACGTTGGCATCGATTGAATCAGACTCAGTCATTCAGAGGTACAATTGGTTCAAGTCTTCTCCTTCGATTTAAAGCACATATACAGAGGTACTGTTGTTTAAGATTGGTTTTTAAAATCTGCAATTTAACATAGAAATTGGGTGTTGGGTTCAAGTCTTCTACACAGATTGTGTGTTTATCTGTTGTGATTAATAAATGTTTCAACCCGACCAACCCGACCAACCCAACCAAACCCGCACGGTTTGGGTTGGGTTGGGTTGCACTTTTGATTGGGTTGGGTTGGGTTGAGATTTTTCAAACCACAACGATTGGGTTGGGTTGTTAAAGTACCTTCAACCCGACCAACCCAACCCGTGAGCACCCCTAAGTATAGGTATAAATATCTTAACTACACTACGTTTAAAAATATAATATTTTTGTGAAAAAAGAATTCTATTTATAAATACGGGAAATTGGCTCAAAGAGCCACATTACATTGGCACATTGGTCTCCTAGCCATTTCTCTACCGGTTTGACGAAAATAGACCTAGGTCCGCCATGCAGGTCCGCTACCTGCCACAAAACGACAAAAAAAAGGGACGGTCCGAGCCAGATCCGCAACGAGTCGTATCGGTAGGTCCGCCACCCGACCCAGGTCTGCCATCTTGCCACGTGTCATGCACGGGTGTCATAATGACTGCACGTCCGCCATGGCGGACCTAGGCTAGGTCCGCCATTGACCATGTTTTTGTTGATTTTTTTGTTTTTTGACGTACGTTTTCGTTGCAGAGCTGCATTATTTTGGTCCTATATAATTGTCAGATATACAATTTAGTGGTTGAATTCATTGAAGCCTTTTGAAAAAATTTGAAACCGTGAAGTTTTCCCCAAAAATAGCAAGCCTGAAAACGGAAGGTAAGCAGTTTTGTTTACTGAGAAAAAATTTCAAAAACACCTGAAAGTTTGAAGATGAGTTCTGTTTCTGAAAAAGTAAAGTTACGTATTTTGGGTGGAGGTTACTTTCAACAGGGTGATCAAGGGTGGGATTATTATATTGATCGACCGATGGTTCGCATCATGGTTCCGGCAATTATTACGCATCAAAGGTTGGTTAGTTATCTTCGTGAGAAATGTGGTATGGACACCATTTTTGGTACCACCAGAATTATCTACATAAATTCTGGCTAAATGATTCAGCTAAGAGACAATGTCGAAGTTTCGTGTTTCTTGCAAAATGCTATGGCCTTTTCAACTCCGCCAACACTTTACGTTTACGACGATTACACGATGGCGGGCGGCAGCAACGTTGGTTCAAACACCGGAGGCGCTCCTGATGTGTATACCGAGCAGAATCAAACATCTTACATGCCTCAGTTCCCCGAGCAGAATCAAACATCTTACATGCCTCAGTCCGCTGAGCAGAGTCAAACATCTTACATGCCTCAGTTTGATTCCGCTTATCTTCATGAACATGGTTATGGTATGAGTGACTATAACCCCGATGTTGTTCCTGAGACAGAAGAAGAACTGGTAGACAAACGAGTCGATGAGGAAGACGAAGCCGATGAGGAAGACGAAGCCGATGAAGAATTTGATCAAGACCCCGATGAATCTCATGTTTATGACCTGGGTCTTTCTGATGTTCATACGGATGAAGAAGAAGAAGAAGAAGAAGAAGAAATGTCTGAACGTAGTCCTGTTAAATCATATGGTGGGATAAATGATTTCTTTGGTATGCCCCCTCCCTTCCAGAAGACCGAGAGCCTGTCATCACACCAAACGAAGCACCCGTACATTATAACCGTAGTAAAAGAGTGAATTTAGGGGATGTTTTTCAAACGAAAGACGAAATGACCCTTGTTATCGGGAGGAAGACCCTTGAAGAGGGTTTCCAGTTTAGAGTTGAAAGATCTTCAAAATCCCGATACGATGTGAGATGTGTGCAGCCTAACTGTAATTGGCGTATTTATGCTGTGTGCATACAGAATACCACTATGTTCCACGTACGCATTATGAACGACATACACACTTGTTCAAGGACCCAAATGAATCCCCACCACCGTAACGCCAATAGCAGAGTATTGGGACACATAATTTTGCCTAAAGTGCGTGATGAAAGCCGGAAAATACGTGGAAAAGACATTGTGAACGACATGAAGGCGAACATGCACCTAAATATCTCGTATTGGCAAGCTTGGCGTGCGAAGGCTTATGCGCTAACCATTGAGCGGGGTACCCCCCAGGAATCTTTTAGCCGACTTCCTGCGTTCTTCTATAACTTGGAGCTTAATAATCCTGATACTTTCACCCGAATAAAGACAGATAGTACAGGACGTTTTGAGATGTGGTTTGCTGCCCTTGGTTGCTCGGTACGTATTTTGGTTATGTTTTGCCTCGGGCAGTATATTTTTTGCATTAATAGATATTGTCTTTAATTTTCTAATGGTTAAACCATGTAATTTATGTAGATTCAGTCGTTTCTGGGACACTTGCGTCGTGTCCTTATAATAGATGGCGCTCATTTGAAGGGTCCT
This sequence comes from Arctium lappa, assembly GCA_023525745.1. NCBI lineage: Eukaryota > Viridiplantae > Streptophyta > Magnoliopsida > Asterales > Asteraceae > Arctium > Arctium lappa. The sequence goes on from CM042049.1 coordinate 15,007,894, forward strand.
TACTTGGGCACAATGTTCTTAGCCGTTGCTATGGATGCCAATAACCAAATTGTGTCGGTCGCTTTTGGAGTGGGTAGGTCTGAGAGTGGGGAGGCATGGACTTGGTTTTTGACGATGTTGAAGGAATGTATCCAAGAACCGGAAGGGTTGGTGTTCATATCCGACAGGGCTTTATCCATAAGCCAAACTATTAGCACGGTGTACCCAAATGCCTATCATGGTTTGTGTTGTCGCCATTTGCTGATGAACGTAAAAAGCAGGGACAGTAGGGCCAAGTTTAGGAAGGGTATGTTTTGGAAAACGTGTAAAGCGTACACGGAGGAGGATTTTGAACGTAAAATGGAAGTTCTACGACGCGTTATACCTATTGGAGCGCCACTTATGGACGCGGTTGGCAAGGAGAAATGGTCACGAGCCTATTTTCGTGGAATGCGTTACAACATAATGACTTCAAACAGCGCCGAGTCGGTCAATGCACCGTCTCGTTTTGCTCGGAAACTTCCTATCGTGTCCCTTATGGATTACTTCCGAGAATTTCAACAAGACTGGTATTCAATTCGTCGGAACAAAGCAGGTTTTCATAGTCACACTTATCCACTGTTATTTTGGTTTGTCAAAAAAATTCACAACATATTTTTTTCAATATTTTAATCTTTCGTTTTTCTGCAGCAAGATGGGTAAATGCTCTCCCCCCAAAAATAGAAATAATTGTTAGAAGGCGACAGGTGAAGTCGGAAAGGTTTATTGTCCTTGAAATAGGTTATGGCCTATATGAAGTTCTAGATTCTCGTAGGGACGCGAAAGTGGATTATCGTCGTTGGAGTTGCTCTTGTAGGAAATGGCAGATCTTCGGTTTACCTTGCAGTCATGCAATCGCCGTTGCCAGGCATGAACGGTGTACAGATGTCATCCACCTGATATCGCCTTACTTCAAAGTGGATAATTTTTGAGCCACATACTCAGAGGTCATACATCCACCTGGGCATCCATCAACATGGGTTGTTCCAGACACTCCGCTTATGACCGTTGAGCCACCGGTCTACAAGAGACGTGCCGGAAGACCGAGTAACCACGATCGTATCCCATCTCGTGGTGAGGATCCCACACCGAGGAGATGTACTCGATGTGGAGAAATCGGACATACTCGGAATCAATGTCAAGCGCCTGCACCAGTGAACCGTGGAAGACAAAGAGCATCTGGTAGCCACACTACTCAACCAATGCCTACAGAAATGCCTCTGAAATGCCTCCTCCTGAGGGGTAGCCACAAGAGGTCCGATGGGTGGCCGACTACGCTGGCATTCATAATCTATAATGTTAGTTTTTAATGTTAAAAAAATCAATATTTTTAAGTATTTAAAAATGCGTACCTCTGACGTATCAAGTAGTACCCCGACATGTTTACTGCCAAGGATAATCATCCTAGTCCAACGTACACCCCTAGGAAGCCTGGGATGCATCGTGAAAAACTTGGTAGCAACAGGAAATGTCTCCAAGATCCAAACATGGGAGTTACAAGTTGTTAAAATATGGAATGCATTAACCATATATATGTATAGTAATAGTAAATCAACTAACCTTGAAGGCATGTAAAAACCCTGTAAGTGTCAACTTCGACTGATCTGGTGTACGTCTCCGAATAGCACCAGACATCTGCCGAAAGGTGGGTTCCCAGACAAAAGAACCCCAAGGATATCGGTTAAAGAACCGATAATCCTGTGCTATAGTAAGCACGGTGGAGGAAACAGGTAAATGGATCTGTCTACCAAGAAAAAAGACCTCCACCATCATGATCAAGCAAACACGGACAACGTCATCGTCCGTAAGTTGATCTCTATCTCCAAGCGATGCAAACTTGGCTTCTAAATTCCGGATCAACAGCTTCTCCGGATCACCAAAAACCCGACGAATAAAAGGGGTGCACCTCTGCCTCTACCTCTCTGGCAATGAGGGAACCTCTCCAAACCGGAGTCCTGTAATCAGGCAGAACTCCTCACGTCCATATCGTAGAGTATGTCTTCCCACCTGGAAGAACTTGTTTTGCTCGTTGTCCCCCTCCGGGAAGATCTCCATTTTTAATACGGTGTACATCAGTAATGGGTCGTAGAAGTAGTCCTCCATCAACAACCACTGACCTAAAACCGTCTGCCTGAAGATCTCCAACCTTCGTCCGCTCAATTTACTTTTAATTTGCTCTATGACGGTCAATTTTGACCTTAAAGTCAAGTTAGGGGCCTAAATTGTCAAATATTAAAAGTTAAAGGACATAAAGTATCTAAAAATATTTAAGGGACCTAAAGTGAAACAAATTAAATTTAAGGGACCAAAATTGTCTATAAATAAATTTAAGGGACCAATAGTGTAATTAATTAATTTAAGGACATAAAGTTAAACAAATTAAATTTAAAGGGCATAAAGTGTCTAAAAATAAATTTAAGGGACCTAAAGTATCTAAAATTAGTTTTAAGGGACCTAAGTGTCTAAATTTAAATTTAAGGGACCTAAAGTGTCTAAAATTATTTTTAAGGGACCTAAAGTGTCTAAAATTAAATTTAAGGGACCAATAGTGTAATTAATTAATTTAAGGACATAATGTGTCTAAAATTAAATTTAAAGTATATAAAGTGAAACAAATTAAATTTAAAGGACATAAAGTGTCTAAAATTAATTTTAAGGGACCTAAAGTGTCTAAAATTAAATTTAAGGGATCAATAGTGTAAATTTATAAGTTTGTCGGGACCTAAAATGTCTAAAATTACAGGACCTAAAGTGAAACAAATTCAATTTAAAGGACATAAAGTGTCTAAAATTAAATTTAAGGGACCTAAAGTGTCTAAAATTAATTTTAAGGGACCTAAAGTGTATAAAATTAAATTTAAGGGATCAATAGTGTCAAATATATAAGTTTGTCGGGACCTAAAATGTCTAAAATTAAATTTAATTGACCTAATGTGTCAAATATTCAAATACAAACCAAAGATAAATAAATAATGAGACCCTAAATAATGATTCCTCAAATAAGTAACAATTAATTAATAAGTAATTCCAAATCAAACCACAAATATAATTATAGAAGGATAATCAATAATCAATAATTAACAATTAATAATTAATAATTAACAATTAATTAATGGTAATTCAAAAAAATATTAAATAAATAATCCAGGTCCGCCACCATCACGGTGATGGTGCAGGTCGCCACCTGCGGTGGCGACCTGGTGGTGATGGTGCAGGTCCGCCCTGGTGGTGGCGGACGTGGTCGTGGCGGAGATGGTGGTAGCGGAGGTAGTGATGGCGGATGTAGTGGTGGCGGAGGAGGATTACTTACCTTTCGGAACATGTTGCACATGTGTCGGCGTAGGGAAACACGTAAAGATGCGACAAAAAAAATGAGCCTAATCTTCCTTATAGAATAATCGAGAATGTGATATAGTAATCATTGTATTTATTTTATATCTTTTAATGCTTTTAGTAGTGTATTCTATTTGTAAGGGCTAGGGGTATTTAAGTCCCCTTTGCGCCTTTGTTTTGTAACAATTCATACACGCACAATTCAAAATCAGATTACTTTGCGTTTCACACTTTCTCTCTCTAACGAATCAGAGATCTTGGAACTCTCAATTGGTATCAGAGCAATCTGAATCTTGAGAGATAGAGAGATTAGTGTTTTAGTTTCTAGATTTGTGAATTGCAGCAGAAAACTCGATCGATTTTCTTGATTTTTCAAGAAAATCTCGTTTTTTGCTTAATTCATCAAAATTTGGATTGTTTGTTGATCAATTTGTGTTGTTTTTGGTCTTAATTGTTTCGTTTCTTCTAATCGATCATAATTGTTTCTTTGAGTTTAGCATAAAAATCTTGTTTAGATCTTTAATTTGCAGATTTTGCATTTTCTGGAAAAACGTCTTTCTCGTTCTGTTCTTGTCAAATTTTTAGATTATGTTGTTTTTGATTAAAATTGTTTGATAAAACGTGTTAGAATATAGTTTTCGAAGTTGAGTGAATGCTTTTCTTGGATTAATTTTGATGTTGTAACTGATCTTGCATGAATGGTTTGAGTTTTTGGAAGTTTGCGTTTCATTCTTGTTAGTTTGCGGGTCATTCATGTAAGTTTGCGTGTCTATCTTAGTTTTCATGAATTCAGTTGTGTTCATGAACTTTGCATTTCATTCAAGGAAGTTTGCGTTTTATCCTTGTTAGTTTGCGTGTCATTCAAACTTGTATGCGTATGATTCTTATACTTTGCGTTTCATTCTTTCACTCTTAGATATGATGATCTAACTCTGGTGTTAGAAATTTTTTTCAGGTTTGCGGTTCTCTCTGGAAACGCAAATATTGTTTCTCGGTTCTAGTCTAATACGCAAACCATCTGTTTGCGTTTCTCAAGTAAACCGAGAAGTCTCTAACCCGCGAAGTCTCTAACCCGCAAAGTATCTCATTCGAGAGGTTTTCACACGCAAAGATTCACTTTGCGTTTTACAAAGCAAACGCAAAGCTCAGTTTGCGTTCTGTTCTACAATCGCAAAGCTCAGTTTGTGTTCTATTCAGCAAACGCAAAGATCACCTTGCGTCTCACGAAGCAACCGCAAAGCTCACTTTGCGTTCCTCTTTACAAACGCAAACCATCAGTTTGCGGGCCTCTCTTACTTGGAAATTTTTTCTGAATTTTTCTGACTTTTTCACAAGATGTCTTTGCAAGCTCAAATCTACAAGAATGACCTCATGATGTCTTTGGGGTCCGATACTCGTCCACCAGTTCTCATCAATGAGAATGAATTTGAACAATGGCAGGATCGATTCATCAACTTTATTGAAAGACAACCAAATGGGGAGAATATGATGAAATCACTGACTCAGGGTCCTATGGAAACTCCAAGAAAAGTGATTCCAGCTACTGCTACTACACCTGCTACCACTGTTGTGAAAGAAGTAAGGGAATATGATGCAGATGAGATGTTAAGACATCAAGCTGATAGTCAGGCCAAATCAAATCTGATTCTTGCTCTTCCCAACTCCATTTATAACAGAATCGATTGCTTCAAACAGAATCCTATGCTGATGTGGACTCAACTTGAAAAGATCATGTTTGGTACTGCAATGTCAACTCAGTTGCGTCAGACTAGATATATGAACAATTTTGAGAAGTTCAAGGCTAAGGATGGAGAAAGCTTGAAGAATGTATTTGATCGATTCTGGGCTGTTATCAACGATTTATACAAGATCAAAGTTACCAAGATTGAGTTGGAGGCAAACTTGAAGTTTCTGAATGCTTTACAACCTGAGTGGAACAAGTCATGCCATCGAATGAGAAATGATGTTAGAATCTCAACCATGCCTATTCAAGAGTTATTCGAAATACTGATGACAGATGAGTCTATGGTTATGGAGAAGAAGGCGAAAATGGATAAGAAGAACAAGCCTCTGTTAGTAGATCCCATTGCTCTTTTAGCTAGTCAACTAGCTGAGCAAGCTTTGACTGAATCAACTTATGATGGATCAACAGATGATGATGGCGAAGCATTTGAAAAGGCCATGATACTTTTGACTCAGCACTATCAGAAGAGATTCAAGCACAAATATGGTTCTAACAATCTACGGTCTTCTGGTTCTAAGAAGATAGAACCTGGTGCTCCTTCAAAGCCATACACTCCAAATTATGAACCAGCTAAAGTGGTTGAACAGAAGAAGGATGAGAAAAAGGTGATGAATTGCTTTAACTGTGGAAAGCCTGGACATATTGCCAAGGAATGCAGAGTCAAACTGGTAAAAGATGCTGCTTTTTACCGAAAGAAGTTGGCTCTCGCTGAAAAGAAGGAAAGTGGAACCGTTCTGTTGGCCGAAGAAGAGTACTGGTTGGATCATTTGGACAATGAGGCTGAGAATGAAGAAACAACAGCCATGTGCTTTATAGGTGATGACAATTCTGATGATGAGGAAGAGGATACATCATCTGATGGTTCTGAGGTAATTTCTGAGTTTAACTATAATTTCTTCTTATCTCAAATGAATGTTTTTATCACTGCTTTGCATGATTTGCGCTCAAAGTTCATTTATGAAAAAGTTAAAAATCAAGAAAAGTCTGATTTAATTGATAAACTGCAAATTTCTTTAAAAGATGAAAAATCAATTTTAATTGATACAAAAGAGAAATTTCAAGCAGTTGGTTGATATTGAAAATTCAAATCAGACTTATCATGATTCATTGACTGAACTGACTTCTTCAAATAAAATTCTTTCTGAAAAGATAATTGTTTTAGAAAAGAAATTGTATAAAAGAGAACAGTCTGAGCAAACAATTTACATGAATAAACCAAGGAGTGAAAAAGCTATAAAGGAAAAGTGGGGACTTGGTTTCGAAAATCCGCATTGTTTAAATAATGCTAAAAATGAAGTTCCTACTTTATACGAATATGATTATTTTACTTTTGCAAGATATGCTCCTCAGTTTAAATTCTTTTGGACAACTGAGAAACAAATTTTGGAAGAAGAAAATGTGAAAAGGATGAAAATAAGAGGATGGAAATGCCATTTGTTTACACCTCTGAAAATGCAAAATATTTTCCTGATCAATCTAAGAAATCCAGAAAATTTCAAAATATTTTAAATGACAAATCTTCCAATAAATCTTCATTTTCAACAGATTTTGTTGATATTTTTACTAACACTGCAAAGGAAAATGTATCTTCGGTATCTTATGATACTAAGAAATATATTCCTCTGTTAGTGTTAGAAGGTAAGATAGTTGATCTTGAAGATAGATTGGAAGAACAAAATCTTCAAACTTGATTAGAAAATGATTTACTTCTTTTTATAATAAAAACAAGTTTTGAAGATAAATTTTCTTCTGGATTTTCAAAAGATTCAAAGGAAAATACTAAAGTTTTGAAAAACAATGGCCATTTGCGTTCCACATTAGAAACGCAAACTGCGAGTTTGCGCATGAAGTTGGACGCGCAAAACTCAGTTTTGCGCTTCCAATGAGAAACACAAACCTCCTCCAAACTTGCGAAATTTTGAAAATTTTCACTCCAAGGCTAGTTCTTCAATGTCAAATGATAAGACTGATTTCTTTGATAAAGTTTCTTCTTCTGATTCAATTATTGATAATTCTTTTCTTCTAAATGCTCAATTTTATAAAAAGAAGCGTAAAAGAAGAAGATCAAAGAAGTCAAAGAAACATGATACTGTATTATCTGAAAATTTTAATGTTTCTGATTTTTCTTCTTCAGATCGGACTGTGAGGAAGTCATCAAGGCAGATTTGGAAGATGAAACAGCCAATTTTAGAATCTGAACTGTTAGGAGTTGATTGTGTAGACAATCTTTGTGATACTAATACATTTGCTACATGTAATAAATACCCAAAATACTCTTTTCAGCAAATGTTTGATATATCAAAGAATATCTCATATGCTTCTTCCAGTTCTGATTCTGATGATTGTGTTTTATCTTCTATTGATAATTGCTTTTCATGCATGAAAAATAAATTTGTGAAAAATAAAAGGCATAAATCTAACAAGGGACCCATAAGCATATGGGTACCTAAAAAGGTGTAGTTTCTGTATGTGCAGCTTAGTCAATTATGGTATCTGGACTCGGGATGTTCAAAACATATGACTGGCAACAAATCACTTCTTTCTAATTTTAAAGATAAATGTTGCGGTCGTGTGAAATTTGGTAACTGTGAGACAGCTCCGATTCTTGGTTATGGCGATCTAGTTCAAGGAAACATAACTGTCAAAAGAGTAAGCTATGTTGAGGGTCTAAGTCACAACTTGTTCAGCATCGGCCAATTCTGCGATAAAGATCTTGAAGTGAGCTTCAAATCAAAAAGGGTTGCTGTAAAGAATGATAGTGGCAAAGACTTAATGGTTGGAAAGAGAAGATCTAATTTGTATACAATTGATCTTTCCAAAGTTAAGACCTCATCAGATTTGTGTTTACTATCCAAAGCCTCTATCAGTGAAAGTTGGATTTGGCATCGTCGACTGGCTCATCTTAACTTCAAGTATATGGATCGTCTGGTCAAGAATGATTCAGTGAGATGTCTTCCAGTTCTCCGTTTCTAGAAAGACCATCTATGCCAAGATTGTGATAAAGGAAAAATGAAGAAAGCTCCTCACAAGCCTAAACCTGAACACTGTACATCAGCTTTTCTTGATCTTTTGCATGTTGATCTGTGTGGTCCAATGAAGACAAAGAGTTTAGGACATAAGAAATATGTTCTGGTGATTGTTGATGACTACTCCAGATATACTTGGGTAAAATTTCGGAAGTCAAAAGACGAGACTCCTGAAGTTCTCATCAATCTTATCAAGACAACTCAGACAAATAAGCAGAAGCAAGTGAAAGTGGTAAGATATGACAATGGCACTGAATTCAGAAACAGTATTCTTCAGGCATTCTATGAGTCTCAAGGAATACAACAACAATTTTCTGCTGCACGTACTCCGCAACAGAACGGCGTTGTTGAAAGAAGAAACAGAACACTTGTTGAGTCCGCCAGATCAATGCTCGCTTATTCAGGTCTACCTTTGTCTTACTGGGCTGAAGCAGTGTCAACTGCCTGTCATACACAGAACAGATCAATTCTGCATCATCGCTTCAACAAAACACTGTATGAACTTATGAACGGGATCAAACCGAACATCAAGTATTTCAAGTCATTCGGGTGTAAATGCTACGTTCTGAATGATAGGGAGAATCTCAACAAGTTTAGTCCAAAGGCAGATGAAGGAGTATTCGTGGGTTATTCTTCAAACTCTGCTGCTTATAGAGTTTTTCTGATCTCGGCAAGAAAGGTCATAGAGAGTGTCAATGTAAAATTTGACAAAGCTGCTGATTTAGTTTCTAGTCAATCGAACTCAGAACCCGCACTTACTGGAAATTCAGTTTCTGAACAAATCAGTTCAGAACCTGCTCTTTCACCGAATAACCAGGATTCTTCTACTCCCTCTCCTAATCTTTCTGATCTTGATTTTCTATTTGAAATTTTTTATGATGATGTGTCTAAACTAATTCTGAAAATGTTTCTAATGTTTTGATTCAGGAAACTGAGAGCTCATCTATTCCAAATTCCGCTGCATCCATCTCTGACAATGATGCTGCTCCAGTCCCTCCTGTTCAACAAGAACCGACACAACAAGAATTGGATCAATCAAATAATGTTCAATCAGAAACTGAGCCTATTCTTGAAGAACCTATTCAAGAAGAATCTATTCAAGATCAATCTGTTCAAGAGGAATCAGTTCAGGAGGAAGCACAGAATGATGTTATTCAACAAATTGTTCCCGAATCTGATTCAAAGATTTTTGAGATATCTCCTCCTCAAGTTGAAACTTTTTCTATTTCATCTTTGATGTAGAAGTTTCTGAACCTCCCTCTCATCAATTACAAGTGGTTCAAGAAGTAATTGATCCTCTCCCTCATACAACAAAGTGGACAAGATCTCATCCAATTCATCAAATTATTGGAGATCCTCAAGCCGGTGTTTCTACACGTTCCAGGACGGCTACTTCTAACGAATGTCTCTTCACTTGCTTCTTGAGCAAGATTGAACCTACAAAAGTTTCTAAAGCGTTGGAGGATCCAGATTGGATCATTGCTATGCAAGAGGAGATCAATCAATTTGACGCACTCAAAGTGTGGAGACTTGTACCAAGGCCGAAAGGTAAGAGCATAATTGGTACCAAGTGGATATTCAAGAATAAGAAAGACAAAGATGGTATTGTCGTTCGGAACAAAGCAAGGTTAGTAGCCAAAGGATATCGACAAGAAGAAGGTATTGAATACGATGAAACATTTGCACCCGTTGCTAGATTGGAAGCTATCCGAATGTTTCTTGCCTTCGCTGCTTATCGCAACTTCACAATATATCAAATGGATGTCAAGACATCATTTCTCAATGGCAAGCTGAAAGAAGAAGTATATGTATCTCACCCAGAGGGATTTGTTGACAAAGATCATCCAGATTATGTATATTTTCTTGATAAAGCATTGTACGGCTTGAAACAAGCTCCACGGGCGTGGTATGACGAGTTGTCAACTTTCTTGGTCAAATCCGGCTTCACCAAAGGCTCGATAGATACAAATCTTTTCATTTATAGAACTAATCTTGATATCTGCTTAGTACAAATATACGTAGATGATATTATTTCCAGTGCGACTAACAAATCTTTGTGTAATTGGTTTTCTGATTTAATGACCTCTAGATTTCAGATGAGCATGATGGGAGAAATCAACTTCTTCCTCGGCTTACAAGTGAAACAGCTTCCAGATGGAATCTTCATCAATCAGTCAAAGTACATATTTGACATTTTGAAGAAATTCAAAATGGACAAGTCTACCTCAATCGGCACGCCGATGGCTCACGGTGCCAAACTCGGACTGGATCCAGATGAAAAAACTGTGGATCAAAAGACATACAGAGGGATGATCGGATCATTGATGTATCTTACTGCCAGTCGCCCGGACATAATGTTTTCAACGTGCCTGTGTGCCCGCTTTCAAGCAAAACTAAAAGAATCTCATCTTTTAGCAGTCAAACGCATTTTTAGATATATTAAAGGAACTCCTTATTTAGGATTATGGTATCCTAAAAGTTCTGACTATAATTTGATTGCTTATTCTGATGCAGATTATGGTGGTAATCAATTGGACAGAAAAAGTACTTCTGGTCATCTCCAGTTTCTTGGTGAAAGACTGATAAGCTGGGCGTCGAAAAAGCAAAAATGCGTGTCAATATCAACAGCCGAAGCTGAATACGTCGCTGCAGCTAGTTGCTGTGCTCAAGTGCTTTGGATGAAAACGTAACTTCGCGATTACGGGATGCTATACAAGACTGTGCCAATATATTGTGACAGCAAGTCTGCAATTGCGATATCGGTCAATCCTGTCCAGCACATCAAGACCAAGCACATAGACATGAGATATCATTTTATAAAGCATCACGTGGAAGAAGGTACTATTGAGTTATATTTTATACCAACTGAATATCAACTTGCTGATATATTTACAAAAGCTTTAGATGAAAAACGCTTTAATTTTTTGCTTTCAAAACTAGGCATGTTGAATTTAAAAGTTTAAATCTTTACAAATTTTATTCTATAAAGTTTAATATTTCAGATTTTCTTTCAGTTGAATAAAATGTGTGTCTAGGATCTTTGACAAGTTGCCTTGTTTATATTTAAAGTTTCATATGTTCAATGTTCAAATCTTTCAAAAATCGAAAAGTCAGCAACATGTTTGACGCTTTAGATACTGCTTTAAAGATATGTGAGTCGGCATATTTAATGGTTTACTTTGCTTGAACAACCTAAGTGATCAAAATTGTAGATTGTAATGAAAATATGGGCTAAGCGATTCTATATAGATCTGAGTTATTGAGATGATTAATTTTTAAGCATATAAAATACAGAAATCTCTGGGTTTAAAAGTTTGTACCTGTGACCTTTCTGGTTTGGGAAAGTAAGTTCTGTGGGATGCTCGACATCCGGTCCCCTAAGGTCAATTGATCTGGGAGTGATCGAACATAAATCCTGTAATAGAACCAGATCGAAAGTCATGTTCTACTGGTATAAATGGGTTTAGGATATGTCGATGTAGCCTTTCTGATCTGGGAGAGTAAGTTCCAAGGGGTGCTCGACACCTAGTCCCCTAAGGCCAACTGGTCTGGGAGCGGCTGACCCAAATCCTGCAATAGGATCAGATAGAAAGTTACGTTTACGGCATGTTCTTTACTTAATGAACTCTTTGATTAAAAAGATGCCAAAGTGCACAACGCTTAAAAGATTCCAAAGAGCACACTCATGTGAAGATGCCAATGAGCACACAGCTAAAAGATGTCAATGAGCACACATCTCTTGATACTTGGTGATATATTTTGAGCTGTGATAAACCTGTAAATTTGTGAAAATCTTAATTCTTGATGACTTAGTGCCTGTACATGCAAAGTTCTTCATTTTATGTTTAGAATTACATTTTTCTTGAAACTAATCAGAGATCGCATGCGAGCACACTGAATAGATACCTGCAAGTGTTTGACTCTGAACATGTCTTAACTTGATATACATTGAAACATGTTTCTGTATTCAACAACTCCCGTTTGATTTCAACTGATTGATAAATCTGGGATATTCTACTGAGTAGACTTTAATTTGTTTAGTTTTTAAAAGTTTGTATATTCAGTTGTTACAAAACTTATATTCAATATGGTCATCTTTAATATTGATGTCTTTATGTTTGTTGTTTGTGTTTTTGTCATATGGTCTGTGCATTTTTCGAAGGGGAGTGTATTTCTGAGTTCTTTTTCTGAGAATATTCTGTTTTTGAGGGGGAGTGAATGTTACTGATTAATTACTTCTTGTGTTGATCAGAAATTCATCAGGTAAGCATTTCTGAAATTACTATGCAAATGCTAAACTAATTTGATAAATTTTGTGCATTTGTGTAGGGGGAGTAATGGGGGCTTATCAGGTAATTTTCTCATAGTTATTTTTTTAAGTGTTTTTAGAGTATATAGAAGTAAGAGTGTGCATTTTTTCTTTTCCTTATTCCATTTGAACTTGTTTGACTATTCATTTTCCCTCCACTCTCTCTCTGCGTGTTCTTCTTCGTTTTGGAATTTCAGGTATGTTTGTGTTTTTCGTTCTATGATTGTCGTTTGATTAGTATACTATTTCTTTGTTTTGTTTTCATTCTTTGTTCCTATTTGTGTTTTTATCTGACTTGCGTTCTTTTACTGTTCATCGATCTCTAAAAATCCAGATTCGTGTTGTTGTTTGATCGATTTACATATTGGGTTTTGTTTAGACCTATTAATCGACACTCAGGTATGTTCTATTTTGGTTTAATTTCGTGTTTTTTGCTTTAATTTTTGAGTTTTTGTGGTTTTCGGGTCTGTGAGTCGCGAACCCTAGTTTTTTGTAAGGATGATAGACCCGCAAAGTCTACTTTGTGCGTCTAGTTAGAACCGCAAAGTTAACTTTGCGGGTCTACTAGAAACGCAAAGTGAACTTTGCGTGTCTAGTTAGAAACGCAAAGTATTCTTTGCGGGTCTAACTAGAAACGCAAAGTCTACTTTGCGATTCTATCATGTTTTTCTTTTGTTTTATTCTTTGTTAAGGTTTTTGTGTCAAGCATGTTAGACCCGCAAAGTCTACTTTGCGTGTCTAACTAGAAACGCAAAGTGTACTTTGCGCGTCTAATTAGAAACGCAAAGTGTACTTTGCGATTCTAACTTGATACGCAAACCTTCTTGTTTAGTGTTTGTTTTTTCTTTTGAATTTCTAAGTATAGTGTTCAGATCATGTTAGACCCGCAAAGTCTACTTTGTGTGTCTAACTAGAAACGCAAAGTCTACTTTGCGTGTCTAACTAGAAACGCAAAGCCAACTTTGCGAGTCTAGTTAGAAACGCAAAGTGTACTTTGCGCGTCTAACTAGAAACACAAAGTCTACTTTGCGCTTCTAACTTGACCCACAAACCATACTTATAATTTTTTTTTTATTATTTTTTTTCTTTCTTCTTTTCTTCTAATTCTTTTTCATTTTGTTTTCCAGGTCTCTTATGGCTTCCAAAACTAATACTGATCCCATGATTCAAGATGAGAATGCCATTCTCGACGATCCATCTGATCGAGCTTCTCATGATACTCCAATGCCGTCACATCCTTCTGTAGGGGCCGATCTTTCTGCTTCTAGACGTACACCAAATGATTTATTCCCAAACATCATGTACATGCCATACAAGCCAAACAACTATCACGTGGACTTTGACAGAATCAAGATTCATCCCGTGATACGAGCAATTCTCAAAGGACATCCTCTTGCCCCTGCTCTTTCATACTGTGCAGATGTTCCTGAAGTATATCTACAACAGGCTTGGAATACTATAACAAAGAATGAACTGGCTCGTCCGCATCGCTTTGAGCTTCAAGTAGATCAGTTTGAATCTTTCCTTTCTTACAAAAGACTGAGATTGATATTGGAGCTTCCTGAGCCGAACTCCAGACCAGGCAGAAATACATATGACACTTTTCCATCTGAAGAGGAAGTCTGAAGGGATTCGGAATCTTGGATATGTGGGTACTTTGAACAAACCTACAGATTTTGACAAGTCAAATCTACCTCCAGTTTGGTACGCACTGTTCTCTGTTCTCATCAGGTGCCTGACATCGAAGCATTCTGGCACTGACAGTGCAAGTCTACTGTATCTCCGCTTGTTCCATGCAGTCGTCTATGACTTGCATATCGACTATACGTTTATCTTTTGGACAGAACTCTCGGAGGTAGTACATGACAAGTTCACCAACAGGAAACGAAAGTTTATTCCGTTTGTCAGATTTATGAAGCTTATTGTTCGAAGCATGCTCCGTAGCAATCCTTCTATTCCTCGCAGGTTGTCATGGCCTCGGGTTTCAGACTCGGAAATGTCTTACATTCAGAAGCAGAAGAAGACTTTCAACTATTCTATGACTATTCCATATGCTCTTATTGCCAACTACGCTGATGTTGCAAATGAGGATGTCATAGAATACTGTATGGAGAATGAGTTCATGGAAGTTGTACAAGAAGAGCCCTCTCATGATAATCAAGCTGCTGAACAAGATGTTGAAATTGAGGCAACTATTCCTGAACAAGAACATGAAGTTGAACAAGAAGCTGAAGATGTTCAAGAAGTTGTGGTTATTGTTGAAACGGAAGTAGTTCAGAAGGATGCTGCTTCTCAACAAATTGAGAATGTTATTGTTGATATTGGAACTGTAGCTTATGATGCTATTGTTTTTTATTTTGAAGATGTAGATGATACTGCTGCTGATATTCTTGCTAGTGATAAAGATGAGGATGAAAGTGATTCTGATGATGATGATAGTGATCATACTAATCGATCGCGTATTCAGGTATATGAAAGGAAGTCCAAGACACCGGAAGTGGTTGTCTCAACAGAAGTTATCTCTGATGATGATTCTGTTCCAGTTAATCCTTCAGTTGCACATCTTCAAGTAGATGAATTGGATACAGCTTTTGATCAAGCAACAACATCGGTTCAAAGTCAAGCTCCAGCAACTACACTTGCAGTTATTTAGTCTACTTCATCAGCTGTAGAGCTTACTTCTGATCAAGCTCGGGTTTCAACTGACAAATTCTCTACTTTGAATAATGTAATTCGACAGTTATCGGAGAGAATGGATGCTGAAAAGGAATCACAGATTCTGAAGTTAAAAGCTTTATTCAAAGGGAAGATGCCTGAGATTGATACTTCAGTGATTCCTACAGAGATTCCGTTCAGACGCCCATCTGGGGTTGTTCTTAGAGAGCCGTCGTCTGCTGTTCAATCTTCTGCTCCAACGATCAATGTCTATTCCTCTACCTCCGTTGTTTACTCAGTCAACTGGTGTTTCTTCGTCTACCCGTATTCCTGTGTCTTCTTTCAACACTCCAGTATCAGATCTTCCTATTTCAGAGTTGACAGATTTGCTCTATGCTCGTCTTCTTTCTATGTCGCCACCAGAACATCAGGATCAAGATCTTATTTCTCTGCTTCGGAACTTCCAACCTACGCCGCCTCCAGTTTCTTCGTCTGAATCTGACAGGATCTATGTTTCATCTACTGAGTTTCAAGCATTCAGATCGGAAGTTCAATCAAGTTTTGCTGATCTCAAATCGTTTATATCTCAAGTTTTCTCTGATTTATCTTCCAGGCTTGATATTCATGAACAAAGCTGCAGAACTGAGGTCGGTCCGTCTCTTAAACGCAGACATGACCAAGATGATCCTGATCATCAAGGCCATGAGGGGAAGATGGCAAAGAGACCAAGAGTTGAAGGATCTTCTGAAGCAAGAGAAGATATTCAGGAAGAAGCGGCTGGTGATAGAGGAAAGAGTGGAGGATCTATTGAAGACTGCAACATTAAGGACTTAGTGAATATTATGATTGAGAATGTTGATCTGTCTTCTTTGCATAATGAACTGAACTTTTCTGAAAGCAACATTAATGATAATATGCAAATTGTTGTCTACATGGATCCAAATGTTTCTCCTAGCGTTCATGAAGTTGAAGAATCTGAAGCAACAAATGACATGAGATCATTCTTCGCTAACTTCATTGAGATTAATTCTGATGATGATGCAGATGTCAGATTGGAAAAGATATGTCAAGTAAATGAAGAAGACTGTGATGACATCATCATCATATCAGACACAGAAGATGATTCAGTGTTCATGGATGCTAAGGATGAAGAGATATCAGATATGTTGTACAGAGATCTTCCTGAAGCTACTGTTCCTGAATCTACTGTTCCTGAAACTGATGTTCCTGAATCTACTGTTCCTGAAGCTACTGTTCCTGAAGCTACTCCTGTTTCTTCATCTCTTGTTGTTGCTAATGCTCCGACTACCTCTGCTCCTTCAGATACATTTGAAGTAGGTCAGTCGTCTAGAGCACAAACTGTTGATCCTCCTGCTGAACCTGTAATTTCTCCAAGTATTTTAGAAGAAGGACCAGCTTTGTCAAGACTGGAGAGACGAAGAAACTTACAACAACGTTATATGGCTTCACGTCAAAGATCTGCCTTCCTTGAAGATTCCCAAAGCAATATTTTTGTTTCGAGAAGAAGACTGATCAACATCCATGCCATTCTTGGTGTAGAAAAGGAATCAGATGCTTTTAAATATTAGTATGTAATGCTTATCAGATGTCAACGTCGTGGAAGGGATTTGGTTTCTTCTCCTCATCTGATAGTTCGGATTATCAAAATTGAAATTCAGAGATTGGTTAATATCTGGTATCCAGTTTTCGAGGTTGAAAGAAGAGACTGCAACCGTTATATCTTCTCAGAGGCTGACTTTAATGATTTATCCATTGACGACGTTGAGTTTCTGTACAATCAATTGAGGAATCAGTACTACAGGACAAATGATATCTCTCAAGCTTTGTTTGTGATCAAAAGGTTTATAAGGCGCCAGATCAGGTTCTTCAGAGTCTTTGATTTTCAAATGGCAGCCGAAAGCTTTCAGCCAGTGGTGAATTTGCTAAGACCTAACCGTAGCCTGCCAGACATTGATTCTTACTCTTTATTCACTATTCTTCAGGATCCACATGGAGTTGTATACAGGAATGCATCAGGTCAAAAGTGCTTCCTCAGATTTGAAGAGATAAGTCATTACTCCGATGGAACTTTGAAAGTAATCAAGCTGCAGTTAGATCAAAGATTGAAAGATGCTGTTAGAAGATTTATGGAAACACGAACAAGCAGGATTCAGATAACAAATGATGAGATTCAACTTCTACGGAATGCATTGGATAAAATCAATGAGAGGTTGAATTTCCGCTCTACTCTACGACGATTAGAAGTGTTACTCGGGTTGAATAGATTACGTCAAAGAGAAGAGCGTCAGTAATTCTACAAAGTCGCCTGGATGGTCTATGCTGTTATTGAAGATTGTTTTTGAAGACCACGACGCCAATGATTACTAAGGGGGAGATTGTTAAGTCTAATTTTGTAGTAATCATTGTATTTATTTTATATCTTTTAATGCTTTTAGTAGTGTATTCTGTTTGTAAAGGCTAGGGGTATTTAAGTCCCCTTTGCGCCTTTGTTTTGTAACAATTCAGACACGCACAATTCAAAATCAGATTACTTTGTGTTTCACACTTTCTCTCTCTAACGAATCAGAGATCTTGGAACTCTCAATAGGGGACCATCAAACCAGTTATATGTATATAAAAGGGATGGTGTTGCTATCGATGTCGAAGAAAGGAATTCATTGACTGAAAAAACGGCAGGTCCGCAATGCATGTCAGATGGCGGACCTGCCAACTAATCAGTGCATGACACGTGGCAAGATGGCGGACCTGGGTCGGGTGGCGGACCTACCGACCCGAGCCGTTGCGGATCTGGCTCGGACCGTCCCTTTTTTTGTCGTTTTGTAGCAGGTAGCGGACTTGTAGGTCCGCCATTGCGGACCTAGGTCTATTTTCGTCAAACCGGTAGAGAAATGGCTAGGAGACCAATATGCCAATGTAATGTGGCTCTTTGAGCCAATTTTCCTATAAATACCTATGAAAAAACGGTGTCCTTTTCAACCCAAGTGTCAGTAAGATAAAAATAAAAAGTAAAATTATAATAAAGATACATGGTTTACCCTAAAGAACTCAACCGCCACACATCCATATTCTTTTTTACCGTCTCTCCTTCGTCTTTCATTTTCCCCAAATTCCTTAAATTTCTTTCTGCAAACTTCTGGTCGGCACCTGCATCTGTGTTACACCGTCGCCGGCGACAAATACCGGCAAGGCTATTCTTTTTTCGATCTTCAAATCCACCTACTTTTGAGGTGTTTTTTTTTGGATCGGCTTTACAACATACGAATTTATGCCATGGAAGATGGGAGAGCTCTCTCTGTTTCTAGAGATTTGTTTTCTTTTCACAAACCTAGAAAAGATAAGGTCCCATGGCATTGATCTGGCGCTAATTGTTGGAATTGGTGGTCTCGGAATTATTTTATTTCAAATTATAATTAGGTAAATCTAATTGCTTCAATTTAGTTCACATTTACAGTTAGGGTTTATGTTGCATTTTCGTATTATTGCTTTGTTTTATGCAAATTAGACCGGCATTTGTAGGATTAAAACAAAACGTTCTGGTGTCTAAACTTTTATTTGTTAATTATTGTAGGGGCCTTAAATTCATTTGAGAAATGGTAAATCTATGAGAAATAGAGAAATGATCTTAGCCGGTCTAATTTATTGCATCATGGACGGATTAAAAATCAACGTGGTATACTGACAATGAACTTTACATGCACACATATTATATATTGCATATATATGTGAACTTATATGCACACATATGAAAACTGACCGTGTAGTGTTAATAAACATATGGGAACACTAACAAATATGGTGTGTGATTGTAATGTTATTAACATTTTATGTACTGCCTATAAAATGAACTTATATGCACATATTTGAAAACTGACCCCCCCCCCCTTGTTGTGCTAATAACCATATGGTGTAACCTGAAAATTTGTGGTATACTGACAATGTGGAGCTGTACATGCACACATATTATATACTGCATCAAAAGTGAACTTGTATGCACACATATGACAATTGACCCTTGTCGTGTTAATAACCATGTGGGAACACTACACATATATGTCCTATGTGTAATATTAGTTGTTTCACGATTTTTTTTTTAAATTCTGGTGTGATTGTAATGTTATTAACTTATTATATGTTGCATATAAAATGAACTTATATGCTCACATATGAAAACTGACCGTGTGGTGCTAATAACCATCTGGGAAAACTAACATATATGTCCTATGTGTCAATATTAGTTGTTTCACGCTTTTTTTTAAATTGTGGTTTTTGATTGTAATGTTATTAACATAATCAACCTTCCAGGATTTCGTACGGATTCTAGACAAGAAAATCATGGATCTTGATTTCACCCGATGAGAAGCAGATACTATTTTGGAGGATGCAATAGAAAGATTTCCTCGAAGCACAAAGTTTGACATAATAAAGGCCAAATTAGCATCAATGTTCAATAGTAGTAAGTGGGATATTCCTGGATTCCATGAAGAATCGGTTGACACGATGAACTTGTCCGCACAAACTCCAGTTGTGACAAGGGATCGACCATCCTAATCCACGACACGTGTCTCACCCGGGTGAAGCCCTAATGGAATATTGTCTCGGGAAGGTGCATTTTTTTCTGAAGAAACTTGACCTTCTCTCCCCATCGGCAATTAAGAACCTTCAACTATTAACCACCCCTCTTCCCTTCTTTCTATATAAATAACACTTGTTAGGACCAAAATTTCCACCCCAAACAAAACATACGTGACTTTCTCCGCAAACAAAACGCATGTGACTCTCTCCCCGCAAACCGATTTTTCTTGCCAGTAACTTCGCAACCCCTTGTCAATGGCTCGTGAAGTAAGTTTCTTGTAACTCCTTGTAATCATAAAATTGTTTTAGTTATATATTGTAGATGATTTTGTAGGTCCTGTTGTTATTTTTTCTTTACCAAACAAGATGTAACCTACAAATTTGGGAAAATTTTCAAGAACAGGTTCGCAATTTCTTAGTCCAACCCGGTAATTTTTTACCAATTTTTTTATAAATTTTGAAAATACAGATCTGCTAGTTTTTTAAAAACATTCTAATGTTTTTATTGTATTTTACATTACTTAATTACAATCAATGTTCTAAAAAACTCGCCGCAGAGCCGTCATGGCGAGCCATGGCACCAAGGCTTGTGTGTCACGCCACGTTAAGCCCATGGCACGCCATGGCCTAATGCGCGGTTATTGTAATGAGATATTTGATTTTCTTTACATTTTTAATGTCTTATTTGCAAGTTTTTTATATAAACAACCTAATTTAACTTCTCTATTACTATTGAATCACTGAGTAACACCACAAAACATACGTTTTTATATATAATATTATATATGAAATAGAAATTTGACGCCATAAGTCACGCCTTGAAAACGCCATGGCTTCGCCGTGGCTCATAAGGCTTGAGGTTTGGCCTCGCCGCCACGCCACGCCTCACGCCATTTAGAACCTTGATTACAATTAATTATAGATTAGGTCTCTGTACTTTACATATTTACATATTAGGTCCATGTACTTTGCATATTTATAGTTTAGGTCCATGTACATAAATTAAATACATATTAGGTCCTTGTACTTTGCATATTTATAGATTAGGTCCATGTACTTCAATTAATAACAAATTAGGTCCCTGTATTTGGAGAAGTTAAGGATTAAGTCCGTGCACCTAAAGTATTTACATATTAGGTCCCTATACTTTGCATATTTACATATTAGGTCCTTGTACTTAAATTAATTACAGAGTAAGTCCCTATACTTAAATTAATTACAAAGTAGGTTTTTATATTTAATTTAATTACAGAGTAGGTCTTTCTATTTAAATTAATTACAGATTAGGTCCCTGTACTTAGAGAAGTTAAAGATTAGGTCCTTGCACCTAAAATATTTACATATTAGGTCATGTACTTTGCATATTTATAGATTAGGTCTATGTACTTAAATTAATTATAGATTAGGTCTCTGTACTTGAGTTAATTATAGATTAGGTCTCTATACTTAGAAAAGTTAAAGAGTAGGTCTTGTACCTAAAGTATTTACAGATTAGGTCCCAGTACTTTACATATTTACAGATTAGGTCCCTATTCTTACCCAATATGATTTGGTCTTTTGTTGCAGGAAGGCCAAAGCCTTTGTTGCTAAGGTCATGACTTATCGTTTAGTGGATTGCACTGTCCATGGTGTTCCCTTGGAGGATGGATTCATTAAAGTTCTGGTCGAGTTGGTTATGAACAGATGTGAGGGGTTTGCATTACCCGTGCCTTTGTCGAACGAGGGTATTGAAATGTTAGGTCAAGCTGGTGGCTACTTCATCCAATGGGAGCAAGAATTTGTGGTGTTGCAACATGTACACGTATGTTTAAGTTTCAAGTTAAACTGCAACAAGATTTTTTATCCGTACACATCATGTTTATTGGCATTATCATTTTTTTTTGATAGATTCGTACCACCAATACAAATGTCCCTGCTCGTGACATGATGCTAGCAATGAGTGCACTCATTCCCCTAACAGTCAAATCATCCCAAGTGCCACCAAGGAATGAGCCTATTCCTCATCAAGTATATACGAGCCTATTCCTCATCAAGTATATACGAGAACTTTGACTATATATATGTGCATAATCTCCCTGATGGTATAAGATACTTAGTCAAATGTACTATTAATGTAGGTACAAATAGAGGACGAGGCCCATTCAAAGAGAGTAGTCATTACAACCGGGTCACAGAAAAAAATAACAGTTGGCTAAAAAGTTGAAGCCCTTGCTTAAAGAAATACAAGATCGCCCAACAGTGATGAAAGACCTATTTAGACGCCTACGTTCCAATGCACAATGGGTGAATAATGGGGTTACGGTTCTGGTCGAGGCAGGGGTCTTTGGCGTTATGAGTATGTTAATAACAGTCGAATATCGAATATCGTGACTTGGAGTTATTAATAACAAAGAGGTGGTTTGTTCAAAATATTATCACATGGTTCATGGCGTAAGTTATTACTTATATATGTCTACTTATTATTGTGTCTATAAATATTCACAGTATTCAGTTTAATCATATTAGGGATTTATATATGATAATATCACAAGATTCGAAGAACTATCGTGCATTCATTGCCCGGGAGCAATTAATGAACCTACGATTGAACGAGATGGTTTTTTTGTCATGGAGACAATATTAAAAACGATGATACACAACATAGATAAAGATTTCTTTTTGGCACCGTACGCACAAGGGTGAGTTATATATATATATATATGTGTGTGTGTGTGTGTGTGTGTATATATATATAGTTTATGTTATAAGTTTTACTAACATTATTATTTTAACCTTTTTGAGGCCTCATTGGTTGTTGCTAATCAGTCGGCCTAAAACTCGCTTAGTAGTCTATATATTGGATTCGAAGATATCGAATTGAAAGAAAGCCGAAACTTACCGGATCAAAGAGATGATGGAAATGTTATTACATTGATATAAAATTTATGTTTATTTTTATTGTTAATTGATTATTGAAACAAAGGTGTTTATGGTTTTCTTATTAGGGCTATTACAAAATATAATCAATGTGAAAGGTCTTCTCGTGCCGTAATTTTCACTCTCATCACATGGAAATTAAACATGGTAGAATGCACATATGCCAACAATCTATTTCATACTTTAGTTTTTCTAATTATAATTTATAAATTTCTTTACAATGTATGTAATCAACAAAAGGAGGATTGGGAATGTGAATATTATGTAATCAAGCAAATTTTCCAATATGCAATATTGCAATGTACAAGCAATATCATTCCCC
This sequence comes from Arctium lappa, assembly GCA_023525745.1. Classification (NCBI taxonomy): domain Eukaryota; kingdom Viridiplantae; phylum Streptophyta; class Magnoliopsida; order Asterales; family Asteraceae; genus Arctium; species Arctium lappa. The sequence goes on from CM042049.1 coordinate 15,030,810, forward strand.
TCACATGGTACTTATTTGTTAAATTTCAGTCATTTATATATTGTACAAAACACTTTTTTCGATAACACGTCTTTTATAAATTTATATATAGGACATATGGACGACTACCATTGTTTTTTCAATTGAACAAATAGATCAGATAGTTTGTCATGTGGTGAGATCATTTAGTGTAAAACATATGACAGAGGATAAAATGTGGTAAAGGTATGTGTTTTATGCACTCCACTACAAGTGGCCGATGTATTTATGTGTTTGAATAACATAGTTATTCTTGTTATTATGTATTTGAAGTATTAACTCATTATATGTTCAGAAAACGTGACGTTCTTATATATAGAGCCCTTTATTTGTTTTCAGTATAAGAGATTGATGAATTGAAGTGCACTGAAGAATGTTGAGCTAGTTTTAGGAAGAAAGACATGTTAGGTGTTGACAAACAATGGAGAGGTAGAATTAAGGATTAATGTTTGATGACATCTTTGAAAAAACACAAGTTTGTGGATATTGTTTTAATGGCTATTGGTTTTTAGTAGGAATTGGAATTCTATTTATATGTATATTGATGGAAGAAATTTTATGAATATGGTAGTTGTAATGGTTATTAGCTTTTAATAGGATTTGGAGTTCTATATGTGAATCGATGAAAAACGTTTGGGCATTTGGTATGTAACGGTTGTTATATATATATATATATATAGGGGCAGGTTCAAACGAGAAGCTAAACATTTTGCAAGAAGGCGAGAAGTGTTTAATCATATATGAAACACAAGCTTAATAATATATGATTAAACACATGTTATATTGACAATACATAGATGTTTAATCATAGATGATTAAACACACTTACAAGCCATGTAATCATATATGATTAAACACTTCTCGCCTTCTCGCAAAATGTTTAACTTCTCGCATGATCCTCCCTCTATATAGGATATATATATATAGGGGTTGTTTAATTTGCAACCCTTGCAACCCACATCTTAACCGTCGGATTCATGATCGGCGGTTATAAATAGATATGGGCCCAATATTTTAATTAAAAAATAGAAAAAGAAAAATAAAATAACCGCCGATCATGAATCCGACGGTTAAGATGTGGGTTGCAAGGGTTGCAACCTTTTTAAGGGTTGCAAAATATCCTTCCACTATATATATATATATATATATATATATATATATATATATATATATATATATAGGGGCCTAATCATATGAGACCCTATTAGATTGTGGTAACTATGAGATCCAATCTCATCCATCCATCTAATATTATTATTTTTTATTTATTTATTAATAATGAAGGATATTTTGGTCATTTGATAAATTAAATAATATTAAAAACAAAATTGTAACAGAAAAAATCAATCATTTATAAATTAAATATATTGTTTCCTAAAATTTCTCAACCAACTGATTATGAGATATTCTGTTTACTTTTTGATTTGGTCGTATGAAATTTTAAATTATGCATCATTTCCATCGTTCACATTGTAACACGATGTTAATCACAATGTAACACAATAGTAATCACAGTGTAACACGATGTTCTTTGAGTGCATCACAATAGTAATCACAGTGTAACACAATGTTCTTTGAGTGCATCACAATAGTATATCATAGTGTAACACAATGCTAATCACAGTGTAACACAATATACTTTGAGTGTATCACATTGGTAATCACAGTGTAACACACTGTATTTTTGGTATTCATCGGGATAAAGTTTGATTGAATGATAAGTTTCAATATTTTGAGATAATCTTATCTGATTTCATTCCAAAATTATCGGACCCGCCTAAATTAGATCACAATGAATTATAAAGTTTTTTGACAATTTTACCCTTTTTACCTATTTTAATGACCTAAAATTGTGTTTTTAATTAATATATCTCTTATTTATTTTAAACCATTGATTACTAAGATGAATGGATGAGATTGGATCTCATGGTTACCACAAATTACTAGGGTCTTCCATGAAAGGCCCCCTATATATATAGGGTGCGTTTCTTTTGCAACCCAAACAATTGGTAATCACAGTGTAACACACTGTATTTTTGGTATTCATCGGGATAAAGTTTGATTGAATGATAAGTTTCAATATTTTGAGATAATCTTATCTGATTTCATTCCAAAATTATCGGACCCGCCTAAATTAGATCACAATGAATTATAAAGTTTTTTGACAATTTTACCCTTTTTACCTATTTTAATGACCTAAAATTGTGTTTTTAATTAATATATCTCTTATTTATTTTAAACCATTGATTACTAAGATGGATGGATGGATGAGATTGGATCTCATGGTTACCACAAAATACTAGGGTCTTCTATGAAAGGCCCCCTATTCATTATAATCATGATTTTAAATTAGGAAATGTTAAGTTTATTCATTATAATCATGATTTTAAATTAGGAAACATAATAAAATCATATATTCATTAGACTTGATGAACGGTTAAGATTGGTTTGCATAGTTTGTACAAATTGCTTGGGTTGCAAAAGAAACACACCATATATATATATATATATATATGAAGAACTTCATTTGAGAAATGCTAAATATATGAGAAATAGAGAAGTAATCTTAGCCTTTCATTCGGTCAAGATCGACTTTGACTAGTCAAATATTGCGTTTTTGACTGACCCGTCAAAAGTTGAACCTATTCCAAAAATAGAAGGTAAGTTTCGTAATTTTTACAAATACACGAGACATGAACTATATGTTCATATGTGAACCAGTGTAATTCACATATGAACTCTTTTAACTGGTTCATATATGAACCTTTGTGATTCATATATGAACCAATTAACTAATTCACATATGAACTAATTAACTGTAGGTTCATATGTGAATCAGTTGAACTAATTAACAGATTCATATATGAACCTTTGTGATTCACATATGAACTAATTAACCGATTCATATATGAATCAGCTAAAATAGTTCATATGTGAATTACACTGGTTCATATATGAACATATAATTTGTATGTGAATCATGTAGGTTCATATATGAACTCGTCCTGCGTATTTTATGAACTACCCCTCTATATTCTACTGTCCACACAAGGAATTATCCGGTGCTTCATGGTCAAAGCCGCAAATGTTGACCAGATAAAAGGATATGATCATTTCTCTATTTCTCATATATTTAACATTTCTCAAATGAACCTAATCCTATATATATATATATATATATATATATATATATATATATAGGGAGAGGTTCATTTGAGAAATGGTAAATATATGAGAAATAGAGAAGTAATCTTAGCCATTCATCTGGTCAACATTTGCGGCTTTGACCGCGAAGCACCGGATAATTCCTTATGTGGTCTATAGAAGGTAGAGGGGTAATTTCGTAAAATACACGGGATGAGTTTATATATGAATCTGTATGTATCACAAAGATTCATATATGAATCTTTTAATTAGTTCAACTGATTCATATATGAATCTTTGTGATTCATACAGATTCATATATGAATCACAAAGGTTCATATATGAATCTGTTAGTTAGTTCAACTGATTCATATATGAATCACAAAGGTTCATATATGAATCAGTTAAAAGAGTTCAGTTGTGAATTGCACTGGTTCATATATGAACATATAGTTCATATGTGAATTATACATGTTCATATATGAACACAACCCTTGTGTTTTGTAAAATTTACGAAATTGTCATTCTATTTTTGGGATAGCCGCAACTTTTGACCGATTAAAGCCGCAATATTTGACTAGTCAAATCCGATTTTGACCATATGAATGGCTAGGATTACTTCTCTATTTCTCATATATTTACCATTTCTCAAATGAACCAAACACTATATACATATATATATATATATATATGAATGTATGTATATATATAGGGGCTTAATCAAATGAGATTTGTGTAGTTTGATAACTGTGAGATCCAATGGACTTTGTTACATATTTTGCTACGAGAAAAAAGGAATAAAAATCCTTTTTCCATTAATGGCGTATCATCAGTTGGATATATTTTCTTTAACATCTAGTGTCTCCTCCTTTATCTCTCTTAAGCATCCACGACTAATTCATAATTCCTTCGATTTATCATTCTTTCATCTTCATCGTTTGCATAACCGCCAAAACCCCTACATTCCACCACGACAACAACCATTTGACATCAATGGGTTGTTGCTCTCCGGAGATAGATTTGACGTACTCGTTTCAAAACTTCTCTTGAGGTTGAATGCCCCGACGTCGTTTCAGGCTCTGATATCGCTTCCGAGACAACCATGAACTTGTCGGATGCCGCTTTTGCTAACCCGCTTCGGAGACAACCACCACGAACTTGTCTGATCAAAACCGCTCTTGCTAACCCACTTCCACCTAAACCATAAACAAGCTTCGAATCATCCACAACCACCACGAACTTGTCGGATGTCGCCTCCACCATTTTCGAGGTTTTCTTACATAGGTTTCGATTTTTAACCTATAGTTCTGTGAGTTTCTTCGGAAAACTTGAATCTTTCGCCTGAAAAAATTTGGAGGTTTTCAAGTTTTTCTTGATGGTCTAATGTTGGAGCGCGTTTCACCCGGCGGGAGGGAAGGAAGTAGATGAGTATACGAAATACATTTTCTTTGGTTATATGAACCAGTCTTTTAATCCAATTTCCGTTATTCAATGCGCTTTTCATTTCCATTTATTCTCTGCGATCTTTGAAAGTATCACGGGTAAATTGGTATAATAGTGCATATCACAATGGGTATCACGATGTTTCTTATTTATTTTCGTTATTTTCGATGTTTACAAAAGGGTATCACATTGTGCTATCATGTATTTTTGACGTATTTTTGATCTTTACAAAGTGTATCACAGTGTGCATCACGTATTTTTGATGTTTACAAAGTGTATCACATTGTGCTATCACATATTTTTGATGTTTACAAAAGATATCATAGTGTGCTATCATGAAATTTCGATCTTTACAAAGTATATCACAGTGTGCATCACGTATTTTCGATGTTTATAAAGTGTATCACAATATGCATCATGTATTCGCCGGAATAATGTTTGGCGGAATAATATTTGTTGGAGAGAGGAGAGAGGAGAGAGGGGAGAGGAGAGAAGAGGGAAGAGAGAGGAGATTTCTAAAATACCCAAAATACCCTTTAATTAAAATTACCAAAATTATTGATTTCCTAATTTATTCTCTGATTTGTGGTTAAGATATGATCTCACAGTTACCACAGATAACCGAGTTCTCCTTGAATGCCCTATATATATATATATATATATATATATATATATATATATATATATATATATATATATAACACATTTTTACACGGTTTTAAGAAAAACCAAAAAACCGTGTCAAATATATACCTTCTTACACGGTTCATTAAGCATTACCATGTAAAATAATACACATTTTATACGATTATTTTTTCAAAACCGTGTAAAACGATACACATTTTTATACGGTTATTTTTACCTTTTTAAATGGTTTAAAAACCATGTAAAAAAGCTCTGACTTTTTCAAACAATGCCCTTTCAAACGGTTGTAAATCGTTTAAAAATGTCCAAAAAAAAGGTTTAAAAAACCTATTTATGTAGTAGTGGCCACTTTAGTTCTTGCAATATTTAATTGGCAATATTTGCAGTGGCGGAACACAAGCTTTTTAACCGCGGGGGCCATACCTAATATATTATATAATTCCAAAAATATAAAAAATACCTTATCCAAATTGGCGGCGATTGGAGAGGCGCACCACCTGCCGCCAAATTGGCGGTTGAAGGGTTACAAATAGTCGAGGTGAAGTCAACTAATATGGAAACTTGTGCTATTTGTAAAGACAAAGTGTTCAATAATTAGGAAAGAATTGTGAAGCAATTGCAGTGTGGACATATGTATCATGGGCAGGCAGAAATTTTTTCATACGGTGGCACCATATATAATACAGACAACCCGATATATAATTACAAAAAGCACGGGTTTTATCGACGTGTCTTCATCTTTTTACCAACGTACAATATTGCCCGATGTGTTTTTAGCCTAATTCCATAATTTCGAAGGATTTTTAAAGTTGTTTGCTTGATTTCGAGGGATTTTTTAGGGTTTTTTTTGGTTGATTTCAATAGTTTCTTTTGGTTTTTTAGTTGATTATGAGGTACGATTGCACCTTCTTGAAGTTTCCAAAATAATACAGTAACACATTCCAAAACGATACAGTTGCACCTATCACAAGAAATATAGAATGAAGAGGTCAATAACTATGTTGAACTCTTGTGTTATTCCTGTCGTAAATACATATTTACTCAATTTGATGATTGAATTTGTCTTTTTCTTCTTTGCTATATATTTAATTTGGTTACTTAATGCACAAATCATATGGGTTTCTTTGTTTTTGTACTCTTGAACTAGAGTTTTGACTTTATCACTTAACCTCTTGGACCTTTTGGACCGAAGTTTTGACTTTATTACTTAACCTCTAAATCTTATTGGATTGGACATAACAAGTGGTGGGGGGGGGGGGGAAATCATTTTTTTGTTTTTTTAATACTTGATAACTACATACTGCTGCTTCTAATTTTAAAAAGTGGGGGGGCCTTGGCCCCTAATAGCCCTATAGGGCCTCCGCCACTGATTTTTTTTATTTTTTATTTTTTATGTTCTAATGACATTTTAGTGGATTTGTTAGATACCCGTATGAGTTCTTTGAATGTTTTGTTGGCAAGATTCAACTTGTTATATTTCCTTTTTCTCTTTGCTTGATGAACTTAAAAAAATCTTGTGTTTTATATTTTGGATGACAATTTGGCCTTGTGTTTACTTCAAATAGATTTGGAGAAATTTCTCCAAGGAAAAGTCAAATTGAATCATGTAAATGGTATCATATTAAATTTTATATTTGGAACTACTAGGTTTCATTTCACATCAAAAGTCAAAGTGCCCCTCTTTTCTAAAATAAGATGTTATGAATGATTTAACTTTTGGGCATGTGTAATTTTTTTTATATTGTTCTTTGAAGATTTGGGTATATAATAATTTTAGGTTCCATTTGCTTTTGATGATATGGGTGTATAAAACTTCACGTTCTTTTTGCTTTTGATGATTTGGGTATGTGAAAGTATAGGTTTTATCGTATGTGATCGATGAACTTAAAGAATGACAACATGGGTACTATTTCGATGTTGCAAGAATCAATCCAACTCCTCTTGGAGAAGGCAAGTCTACTGCTACCATTGGTGTTTATCAACCTTTAGGAGCTTTTATCGATAAAAAGGTAACATTTGTTAGTTAACTTTCAACGTTCTTTTTGTGTGTGTGCTAAGGATATGATATGTGTTTCAATCATTATATCTCGATTTTTAATTATAATATTGGTGTTATTGGCAATTTAGAATCCTAACATCCAACCCAAATCGAGCTTGCATTACTTTTAAGAGATTGTGTTGATTGTACCAACACGCGTTGAAACTTGGCTTCATTGAGCACCACATGTTGGTACAATTGACCATTTGTAAGGTGATCAAAATCTTGATTTGTAATATAAGATAAATCCATTGTTAAGAAATTTTGTGAACCTCACAAAAAAAGTTGTTGGGTTATTGTTAAATTTCTATGTGATTCAATCTTATTGTAATGTACTTATCGGATAAGCGTTTAATAAACTGCCCCTATATATGTCCTTTATTCATACAATGGTCTTGTGGTCATCTTTGAACTGCTATGTTTTCATGAACCGTGAGCAAATTCATCGTGCATTTTAATTGTTTCAGTATAAGTTAACTGATAATTTAATGATCTTCAACCAATTTCTTGGTTGAGCTTTTTCTTGTTGGTTGCCAACGGAGCATGGGTTATATACTGCAAATAGAAAAGACGTGCCATATTGAAGGTAGATGACAATGTTAAGTAGGATATTTGTTCAGTTTCAGGGTTTATTTGATAGACTCTTTTATACTTTTTTAAACATCGTTTTTTTCCTTTATTTATGTTATTAATCAATGGTTAAGAAATCTTTCCTGATTTACTTGAAATCTTTGCTAAAGATGTTTCATTTGTAATTGTTGCTTCTCGTGAAGCATTTGACCTCTGTTTTTTTTTTCAATTTGAGATTTTATTTTTGAAGAAGGTTCTCACACTTAACCATTTTGATGAATTAATGAACAAATTAAAACCTATAGGTGTAAGTTTGAATGTTTAAGATCTTGCATATAAAGGTAAGTTGTTTGTCTGAATTTATTTTCCACTTCACTCTCTAATGTTACATGGTTTCTTTCATTCTGTTTCGGTTACTGACACAGTGACACTAGATCCACGTTAATTTCTCTTTATTGTGATAATTTTTAAATCAAAGTTTATGCATTGTTCATACTTTTTTTTTATTGAAAAGGGGACGAAACCCTGATTCTTTTTGGTATTTGTGTATTGTCTCGCGATAGTCTAACGAAATGGGCTTCATGTTGGGAAATTGATGATTATCTCTTAATTTTGGCTCTGTTGGATGTTGTTGAGCATTATATGTGCTTAATAGTTATCTTCTTCACAAGAAAAAAAAAATAACTTGCATTTTATCAATTGATATCCATCAATTCAAGGTACAAATTGTTAATTTAAACCGATTTTGCATATGCTCTTATCTTCTTTTTTCAAAGTACTCACATGGCTTTAGGTATCACTCAATTTGCATAAAATCAAGTATCCATTACATGTAGAATATTTTACATCTCGTGCATTTGCACGAGTACGCACACTAATATATAAGAAAAGAAAATTAGAGACCTAATCGTAAAGTTGATATAACCACAATAAAAAAAAAGGGCAAATTGCATTAAAAGATAAAGTACTTTGTATTGATTTTTATTTTTGGTAACGTATTTTAAAAACATTCGTTTTGGTACCTAAAATTTAAAACCTCAAACATTTAAATTGATGTGTTGTATCGCTTATGACATGGCATACAACACAATATATATATATTGCTGATGTTGGATTTTTTTAAGGTAAATTGAGTGTAAACATTTTAAGGTAATCATATATGATATCACATTTCTCATCTTCTCGCAAAATGTTTAGTTTCTGTTTAAACCTGCCGCTATATATACTCACGGATAAATATACATACACACATATAAATATTGTTTTCTTAAATCAAAATATAATTTTTTAATTCTCATTCATTCCAACAAGAACCGTAGGCATAGGTAGGCGGACATCATATGTTCTTCGTCCCCTTCCCCCATCTTCAAACAATAAGCCATCTTCAGTAGCAAGTAGCAACTCATATTTAAATTAAAACCTTGATTCGAAGATGTTTAACATTTGTCAACGTCGAAACCTTCATCTTGTTCCACATCAAGATCTGTTTTTCCCCCCCGAAATCTTTGTGTTCTTTCACATCAAGATCTACGTTTTTTCAAAATCTCTTTCTTCTTCAACATCAAGATTAGGGTTTTTTCAAAATCTCTATCTTCTTCAAAATCAAGATAAAGGTTTTTTCTGGCTTTTTTTAATTTATAAATGGGTATCATCTGCAAGGGGAAGCTATACAAACCCAGATCTGATGGAAGGGAGAAAGGACGACAACATCAATATCTTTTAGCCTGATCTTTATCTTCAACTCATCCCAACATTATCTACTCTGATTATCTCATCATCTCAGAATTTTCTGGCATCACAACAAAATCCAATTGCCTAGAACCATGAAATTAATATGTGTTGTCGTTAGATGATGCACAACTGCCAACTATTTGAAGTAGATGAAGAAGATAGGGGATGGGGAAGGGACACCGAGAAAGATGAATTAAGGAAAAGTTGGATAATCTAGGTTCTTCAAGAGAAAAAAATAAGGTTTTTTATTTTATTTTTTTATTATAGAAATTCTAATAAAAAACAAAAAAGATATAAAATTTTCAAACTAATTTTATATTAAAAAATTAGAAAAAAAAATTATTAAATTGTATGTCATGTCATTTGTCACATCAGCAGTGTCTCACTAGTTTTTCATTTCTTTCCATATCCCTAGTAGTACGAAAAGAGAGGTCATGATGATATTATCTATGTCTGTACCGCTCCTCGTGTAGTAGATCCCGCATCCAACCAAGTCTTTGACAATCGGGACGAGAGGGAGCTATCATATGTGTCATAAGCCTCTTAGGGGATATCCCTAAGAGCATCAACAATGTGGTTATTTAGAGGTTTTTAGAAGGTTTTTAAAAAAATAAAAACCTCATTTTGAGGTTTTTCACTTGAGTGTTTTTTGAGAGATTTTTCGTCATATCTCATAACTACACGACCTGTTTTTAAGAGGTTTTTCATATTTAATCATTTCTATTTTATTGAATTTTATAAAAGTTTCACATTAAATCAATTTTATTTATCAACCAACATTATTTATTAAAATATATTTAAAATAATCACAAAAGATAAAATTAGTAAATAAATAATTAAATATAAATACATAACTGTTTAGGTAAAAATTCCAATAGACTATTGTCGTACGACCCGAGACAATTGACGCCTTTCCCTTAAGGCGACCTTGATTAAATGAACAAATACTCGTCCGACGAAGTTAGTCGTGCGATAGGATTTCGGTTACTAAAACTGCAACATACTTTATATCATGTTTAATGCAGGATTCAAATACATTCATTGTAACGGAAGTCATCTTCAATAACAACCGTTATCATCAATGTCAAAACGACTACTTTATTGAAGATACGCATTCAAGACTTGATAACTGACAATTAGAGTATAAATATGAATATGGAACCTCACATTCGGACATCTGATTCTCAGACCGGAGAAGCTCACGAATTACATTCTCAAGCTCGCTCAGTTTCTCTCGAAGTTCATGAGATCCACTGTCGTTTGTCGCGTGACGCACGACCGAAATCTAATTACACACGACGAACGAACGACTTTATTTTATTGTATTATTTTACATTATATTTCATTTGTAACACTTGTTATTAAGGACGACGTCCCTAATTGACGTCCATAGTGCACGACGACTCATACTCGTCCGCGGTTTTTACCCATTTTAGGGGTTTTCCGCGTCACCAATTCCCTTGTCTCGTTTATTTTACCTTTATTATTGTCGTACGATTATTAAAGTTACTTTCTTTGGTTGGATCAAGCTCCGCGTTTACCTTAAATTTTCCTTGGGAGATTTTTGGCATAAACAGTTTGGCGCCCACCGTGGGGCCCCATCCAAAGAAGATCTGCGATAATCTTACGACGTACTAACGTTTCCTTTCAAGTGTTCTTTTTTCAGTTATTCAGGATAATGGCATTCCAATGAACACAAGATCATGTTGTGGCTCAAATGAACATGGAACTGACTGCTGCCCGTGCTCGTATCGATGCCCTAACAGCTCAGGCTCGACAAGCAGCTGAAACCATCGAGCATCTAAGAAACCAGAACGGAAATAATGTGACGGGGACTACGAATGCTTACGTTGGTGCCTGGAATGTGCCCCCTCCATTACCTAATTATCCTCATCCACCATCAATTAACCCTGCGACTTTCGTAATACCAACCATGCTTATGGCCTCTATTCCATTTAATGGATATGCCTCTGATGCCTCACAGCAGACTAGCATCAATGGATCAGGTTATGTTCCATTGGGTGCTCCAAATGGTGTTCCATTAGATCCCGTTGCACAAAGACTAAAGCTCTTGGAAGAGCAGAATGAACGTGTCTTGTCGATGTTGGCCAAATTACCGGGGGCAGCAGTTCCAGTCGATGTTGAGCCACGTACAGGGTTTCAGGCGTCACCGTTCATTGATGAGATCGTGTTAGTAGACGTTCCAAAGAAGTACAACATCCCGACCTTTACTCCAAAATACTCAGGTGTCACTGATCCAACAGAACACGTCGCCTAATACAAACAACTTATGTGGACTGTCTCGATACCGTACCAATTTCAAGAAGTCTGCATGTGCAAAAGTTTTGGAGCGACCTTGACCGGAGCAACTTTACAATGGTTGATTAATCTTAAACCTAAAACTATTGGGTCTTTTGCAGAGTTGGTGAATCAATTCACTCAACAATTCGCTAGCAGCCGAAAAATGGAAAAGCAGACGAGCGATCTTTACTATGTCGTGCAGAAGAATGGAGAGTCTATCCGAGACTACTTTAACCGGTTCAACGCGGAAATGATTAGTATCCGAAATTGTGACGTGAAAACAACAATTGAAGCGTACAAACGGGGTCTGGACGATAGTTCAGGGTTGTATCTCGACCTTACGAAGTATCCTCCAAAAACCTTTGAAGACGTGCGAGCGAGGACGCTTGCTCACATGAGGGTCGAGGATGACCTCGCTTTCAGAAATAAACACTCGGGCGATCGAAAAAGCCTAGGTGTTAAAAAACCAGACTTTAAACCAAAGTCGACCAATCGATCAGAGCCTACCAGACAGATTTCAAACATCAGACTCGAAAAGAAAGGACCGACGACTTCCAAATCTGTCCAGTATCCTAAGGTGTCATCTTATGGCTTTCCTGGATCAGCCAAGGACGTCGTCGAGTCCCTGAAACAGCTTCAACAAAACGTTCGATGGCCAAAGAAAAGCAATACAGACAGTGACAAGAAAGATAAAACCAAATGGTGTGATTTCCATAATGACTTCGGTCATATAACGGATGATTGCATCGCCTTAAAGAAAGAGTTGTCCTGGCTTAATTCTAAAGGTTGTTTACAAGAATTGACAGAAAAGAAGGACGCACGTCCCACATCTCCAGAGCATGCCAAGGTGATTAATTGTATCACCAGAGGTTCTGATGTTTGTGGGACCACCTATTCAGCTGCCAAGAGGCATGTTAGTCGCGGTCCCGACGACCGACCAATTCCAAAGGAGGCAAGACCCAGGGAGGATGCGGAGTTGGAAGCTATGCCCTTGACGTTCGACCAAGCAGATCTCGATGACGTACATCAGAAACATCATGACGGACTAATTATCCAATTGAGCATTGGAAATTGTCTGAAAAAAAAGGATACTCGTCGACGGAGGTAGTTCAGCTAACATTATTTGTTTTGATGCAGTGAAAGCTATGGGGATCGACAAATCCGCAATTACTCGACGCTCGACCACACTCGTTGAATTTAATGGTGGAGCAACAAACACCATGGGGGAAATCACACTACCAGTATATGCTAAAGGAATCAACAGACAGACGAAATTCAACGTCGCCGACTGTTCATCAGCTTATAATGTCATCCTTGGGCGACCATGGATCCACGACATGAAAGTTGTACCCTCGACATACCATCAGACCTTGAAATTTCCCACGCAATGGGGAGTACAGGAGATCAAGGGCGAAAGAAAAGTCGCTAGGGAATGTCACAAAGTTTCCTTGAAGCCTCCAAAGCAGACAGTATAGCAATTACAGAAACAGGACGTTCCTGGGACGAACGACGACTATCGCTTGGAAGCTGTCGTCTTAAACCAGGATAAGCCTGATCAGATGGTTTACATAGGTGCGACACTCGACCCTTCTTTTAAAAAGAGACTAATATCTTTTTTGCAGGATCACTATGATTGCTTTGCATGGACGCACGAGGACATGATAGGCATCGATCCGAGTATTATTTCTCATAAACTTCACGTCGATCCATCATTCAAACCCGTTCAACAGAAAAGACGGAAATTTGCTCCTGAGAGAAATAAAGTTATCAACGATGAAGTTGATAATTTGCTTAAAACGGGAAAAATAAGAGAAGTCAAGTATCCAGATTGGCTTGCCAACGTTGTTGTCGTCCAAAAGAAAAACGGTAAATGGAGAGTGTGCATAGACTTTACGGACCTTAATAAGGCCTGTCCAAAAGATCCATTTCCGTTGCCGCACATCGATTCTATGGTCGACGCTACAGCTGGACATGAATTACTCACTTTCATGGATGCATATTCTGGATATAACCAGATATTGATGCATTCCGACGATCAAGAAAAAACGACTTTCATGACGGATAAAGGTATTTATTGTTACAAGGTAATGCCTTTTGGTCTTAAGAATGCAGGTTCAACGTATCAACGATTGGTGAATATGATGTTTAAAGAGCATTTGGACGACACTATGGAGGTATACATTGACGACATGCTTGTCAAATCAAAGCATGCGGACGATCATATAGGACATTTGAAGCAGTCGTTTGACATTTTGTGAGAATACAAGATGAAGTTGAATCCGACAAAATGTTCTTTTGGAGTTCGAGCTGGCAAATTTCTCGGTTATATGGTCACACGACGAGGAATCGAAGCTAACCCGGATCAAATCAAAGCAATTGTCGAGCTAAAATCGCCCAGAAATTTTAAAGAAGTCCAACGTCTAACAGGACGTGTAGCAGCATTGAACCGATTCATCTCTCGGTCGTCCGACAGATGTCATTTATTCTACAATGTCCTGCGAAAAAATAAAGGGTTCGAGTGGACTGATAAGCACGAAGAGGCATTGCAACAACTCAAGAAATACATGATGTCGCCTCCTTTCCTCTCTAAACCTGAGAAAGGTGAAGCTCTTCAACTCTACCTAGCCGTCAGCACTAATTCGGTAAGTGCAGTTCTTATACGAGAAACCGACGGACGACAATTGCCAATCTATTATGTAAGTAAAACTCTACTAGACGCAGAAACCAGGTATTCGTCTATAGAAAAACTTTTAATTTCGTTAGTCATGGCCGCTAAGAAGCTACGACATTATTTTGAATCACATCCTATAATTGTGGTAACTAACTTTCCATTAAACTCTGTGTTAAGAAAACCTGAATTAACAGGACGACTAGCTAAGTGGAGCATCTACCTCAGCAATTTTGATCTGGATTTCAAACCCAAGACGACGATCAAATCGCAGGTCTTAGCAGATTTTGTCTCAGATTTCAGTCCAGAACTGGAAAGTACAATGTCGTTCGATGAGTTAATTGTGGCGACTTTGCACGACACCACTTGGACGCTCGACGTTGATGGTTCGTCAAACATACGCGAAACAGACCTGGGTGTCGTCCTACAGTCCCCACAAGGGGGCAAATAAGTATACTCCATACGGTGTGATTTCAAAGCTACAAATAATGAGGCAGAGTATGAAGCACTAATTGCAGGAATCAAAATTGCTCACGATTTGGGGGCAACACATTTGCATGTCCGGAGCGACTCGTCCTTAGTTGTTAACCAAGTTAATGGAGAATTTGCAGCAAAAGATTCAAGGATGATTGCTTATTATAAAATAGTAAAAGAAGAAGCAAAGAAATTTAGTCGCTTTGTAATCGAGCAGATACCAAGAGATCAGAATACCCAAGCTGATGCACTAGCCAATTTAGGGTCAACACTTAATCAAACGACGTTCGACAATGTCCCAATAGTTCACGTTACAATACCATCCATCAAAGACGATAGTAATATTCTGGTCGCACCAATTGAGGAAGAAAACTCTTGGTCGGATGAAATTAAAAATTATCTGGAGAACGATCAACTGCCTGATGACAGAATGGAAGCAAGAAAAGTTAGATTTAAAGCATCGAGGTACGTTATTATCAGAGGACAATTATATCGAAGATCTTCGACTGGTCTGAATCTGCGATGTATCACTAACAAGACACAAGTCCAGAAAATTCTACAAGATATGCACGACGGTGAATGTGGAAATCACTCAGGAAGTCGCAGTTTAGCCAACCAGGTATCACGACAAGGTTACTATTGGCCGACATTAAGGCAAGATGCTATCAGGTATATACAGTCATGCGACGCATGTCAAAGACACGCAGGTATGTCTCATAAACCCTCTGAACCATTGAACTCAACTTTGATCCCATGGCCCTTTATGAAATGGGGAATGGACATCGTTGGGAAATTACCACCTGCCCCCGGGCAAAAGGTATTCCTTTTAGTTTTAACAGATTATTTCTCTAAATGGGTCGAAGAAACGACTTTCTCCCAGGTTCGGGACAAAGAAGTCGTTTCTTTTATCCAAACTAACATCATTTGTAGGTTTGGAATTCCATCTGAAATAACATGCGACAATAGGACACAATTCATCAGTGATCGAACGCGAAGATTTTGTGAAGAAATGAACATCAAGTTGGTAACATCGACGCCTCGATATCCACAGTCAAATGGTCTCGCCGAGTCAAGTAATAAAACTATTATCAATTCCATCAAGAAAAGACTTAAAGCTGCCAAAGGGAAGTGGGTGGAAGAATTGCCTTCCGTCCTATGGGCTAATCGTACGACACCTCGTACGTCCACAGGACAAACTCCTTTTTCCTTAGTTTATGGATGTGAAGTTGTGTTACCTATTGAGGTACGACTACCGACTTCAAGGCATACGTCCATTGAGCATAACTTGGTCGACCTAAGTTATGACCTTGACGCCTTAGAGGAACTTCGAGAAGCTGCTCACATTCGCATGGCGTCACAAAAGCAAGCGGTCGAGCGACATTTCAATAAAAGTGTCCAAATCAAAGTTTTTCAAGAAGGTGACTACGTTCTACGTCGAGTATTTCAAAATACTCAAGAGGTCAATGCAGGTAAGCTTTCCACTAAGTGGGAAGGTCCTTATCAAATCTCTAGTGTTGTGGGTAAGGGTGCTTATAAAACTCAAACCCTCGACGGTTGAGATATCCCACGAAGCTGGAATGCAGCTCATTTAAAAAGGTACTTCTTTTAAATTTTATATTTATTTCCTTCAATTACTTTTTAAGGAAGATTACTGACTTAAGCATCGGAGGGTCGTTGGTCAAACCAACGACCACCCCACTAATGTTGTTTTTCGCAGGGACGCACGACTTATTTAAAAAATCTTTGTGTCGAGTAAAACTCATGTGATCACATGTATATGCTCGATCTTAATGGGTGATAAAGGTTAAATTTTGCATTTGATATTCAGTACTTAGAACCAAGAACCATTATTACAAATTACCCAAGGTCGATTAAAAGTTTCAATTGATTTCTTTTTAAGTGATAGTATGATCGAATGTTTGATATGATGTAGTTATTCATCTACTTAATTTTTTTGACGTACGATTAATTATAAACGTCGATACGCAAAAGAGACTTTTCTTTCATTAAATGTCAAACTTACAAATATAAAGGACGACCACGTACGGCCGACCTACAAGTGAAAGGTTCAAAAGAAGCTAACTAGGAGGGACCTCAGGTTGATCCTGGACGACGACGGTCTCCTCTGATGCCACTCCTTCCACGACATCACCTTCCTCCAATTCGTCGTCCTCATCCAAGTCCTTTTCAGTTCCGACATTGTCTAGGTAAGCCTTGAGTTCTTCAGAGGCCGACGCCATCTGATCTTTACCCTTCAAATGACGCCGCATTAAAGCAGCTCGGGCCGTGAATCGGGAGAAAGCCTTGATTTGCTTATTCTCCATCTCCAAGTCCCTCACGTCACCCTCCAGGTCTTCGACTCTCTTCTTCAGAATCGCGATTTCGTCAGCAGAAGCAGCAGCAGTGGTGACGGCCTTAATCTTTTCGACTTCCAACTTAGTCGACAACGCCTCTAGTTCAAGAAGTTGATCTCTGAACTTGATCTTCTCACGATTCGAAATCTCTAGTAGACTTCGAGCATCGGTGAGTTCAGTTTTAAGGCCCTTGACCTTCGTCTTTTCAGCCTCGATAAACTCCAAGGCGACCTTCTCCTTTTCAAGAGCCTCGTCAGCCCTTTTCTGTACGTCAGGGAAGGCCGCCCTAAGACCCTTGAAAAGCCTGCAAGACAACAAAGAAAAGGTTAAAAAACCATAACAAGTAAGTAACAAAGGAAACAAAAAGTAATACGGGCTTACCATGAAGGAAAGACCAGCGGCATGTGCTCCCGTATCTTCGACCCGAGAATCCTTATAACGGTCGGGGAAGGTCGGGAGAAGAAACTTCCCCAAGTGTGGAAAAATGACGTCCCTCTCGAGGACGTCATTAACCATGAAGTCATATGGGAGAGCGGCTTTGAATATCGTCTCTCCCACCTTCTCCTTGTTCTTCTCCTCCCTTGAAGAGGAAGGAGTTTCAGAGATGGGCTTATTAACGCCCGACACCCCCGACATGGGAGCATCCTTCGTAGCCTTGGTCGAGACTCCAAGCTCGACCCCAGCAACGGTGTCCTTCGCTAATGTCACCCCTGAAAGGGACGACAGAGTGGCATCGCCCGTCTTCTTGGGCTAAGATCGAGGCTTGCCTCGAACACGTCTTGAATCCACCCCCATAGAAAGGGCAAATCTTTTCCTCGCTTTCTCCCTCCCTTGACGAGCGAGCTCCAGTTGCTCGGCTCGCTTAGCGGCGACCGACTTTACAACTGGGTCATCTGAATAAAGAGAGCAAGTTAAAAATAAAATAACGTACGACATACAAGAAAAAAATATAGTCGAGCGACTTACCAGTCATTTCTTCTTCTCTTTCTTCTTCTCTCTCTTCCTCTATATTATCTCTTTCCCTAGGAGAACCCTCAACAGACGTCACCTCAGCTACAAAAACAGCCTCGTCTCCTTCGTCGTTCGACCGAGGGGAGAATGAGCGGTCAGTAATACTTCTATCTAGGATTTTCTGAACCTTGTCGAGAGAATCTCTTCTTGGCTTCACTCTGCTGAAGTCAATCACTGTCAAACAAAGAAAGACGTCAAAATAAACGCACGACAAAAACGCAGAAAGACGTCAGAATAAACGTACGACAAAAAATAAACCTACCCGATTCGTTCCAGCCTGACGACAACCATTGGCTGTCTTCGTCATTTACAGATGCCACTTGAAGGAAAACATACTGACGTTTCCACCCACGATCATTCACCGTGGTGTTAAGTATCAATACATTATCCCCCTTCGAACGTGGAAACAGACTATATCTGTGATAATTATCTGGTCGAACACTATAGGCTGTCAAGAGGTCATTCACATTGAATGGTACCTCCCATTCAGCCGTAAGACGATCGATCACCTGGACAATCCGCCAGAATTGAGGCATTAATTGTCCAGGCGTCAGGTCAAATGCATCTAAAAATGCCCTGACCAAAGGGCTAAAGGGCCAAGAAAAACCTATCTTAAAAGGATATTCATATAGAACACAATATCCCTTCGGAACTTCATCTGGCCTTAAATCTTCCGGCGACACTAAATTTATCTCTTCTGGAAGCTTAGCCAAACTCTTAAAATAATCTATATGTTCTTCCTCCCTAAATAAGCTCACAGGTTCGCTCGACATTTGGAAGTCCGGGATATTTAGGGTTGCACGCCAGTAGCTAATAATATCCCAAGCTTTCCTAGGTTTTCTAGCTATGGATTTCTTATGCATAAATCGACACAGAGGGAAGAACGAGAAATCGTACCTTAAATAGTGTTCTAAACCTCGAATTTGGAATGGAAAGGATTCTGGTCGTTCAGAAAGCAAATCTCACCGAAGGTATGTTTTCTTTAAAAAGGTAAGCGTAAAAAAGGAAAAGATTAAGGGTAATCTTTATTTATACTGAAATTTGGAAACTGGATCGTCAGGAAATCGAATCGCCAATCGACACGTGTCGTTCGTGTCAGGCAAACCCTTGAGTGCACTTAGCGAGAGCGTGCCATCTGTCCTTTATTAGCTGTCAAATTTCGTATTCTGTTAGAAGTGACGTCAGTATCTAGTTAGAAACGAACCGATTTCGAACTACCCGCGTTTCTTTTATAACACGTGTCAAGATTTTAAAATTTAAATTTCAAAAAGTTGCCGCTTGAATTTTAAATTTGGGGGCAAACTGTTTAGGTAAAAATTCCAATAGACTATTGTCGTACGACCCGAGACAATTGACGCCCTTCCCTTAAGGCGACCTTGATTAAATGAACAAATACTCGTCCGACGAAGTTAGTCGTGCGATAGGATTTCGGTTACTAAAACTGCAACATACTTTATATCATGTTTAATGCAGGATTCAAATACATTCATTGTAACGGAAGTCATCTTCAATAACAACCGTTATCATCAATGTCAAAACGGCTACTTTATTGAAGATACACATTCAAGACTTGATAACTGACAATTAGAGTATAAATATGAAGATGGAACCTCACATTCGGACATCTGATTCTCAGACCGGAGAAGCTCACGAATTACATTCTCAAGCTCGCTCAGTTTCTCTCGAAGTTCATAAGATCCACTGTCGTTTGTCGCGTGATGCACGACCGAAATCTAATTACACACGACGAACGAACGAATTTATTTTATTGTATTATTTTACATTATATTTCATTTGTAACACTTGTTATTAAGGACGACGTCCCTAATTGACGTCCATAGTGCACGACGACTCATACTCGTCCGCGGTTTTTACCCATTTTAGGGGTTTTCCGCGTCACCAATTCCCTTGTCTCGTTTATTTTACCTTTATTATTGTCGTACGATTATTAAAGTTACTTTCTTTGGTTGGATCAAGCTCCACGTTTACCTTAAATTTTCCTTGGGAGATTTTTGGGATAAACAATAATTAAATTAATTGTTTATATTTAAATTAATGTCTCGAATTTGACATATTTTTATATAATTTTTACATATTTCTTAATAGCACAATTTTTTATTTTTTAGCTTACTTACTTTTAAATTAACTTTTTTTTTTAATTTTTCAAATTCAATTTTTTTTTCCATATTTTATTGTACATATTTTTATAAAGTTTTTACATATTTCCTTCATAGCCCATTTTTATTTTTTTATTATACATATTTTTAAATTAGGGAAATTAATTAAAATGCCCGTATTTCAATCTCGTATTACCTAAATGCCCAAAATCTCGACGGTTTTGTCGAAATACCCAATTTAGCCGGGATTTCACTATTCATCCCGGGGTTAGTCCGGGATTTCACTATTCATTCCGGGGTTAGTCCGGGATTTCACTATTCATCCCAGGGTTAATCTAATTTATCTATCAATCTCACCGTTCATTGTTAATCGTAAGTCCATTGTATTGATCCCGGGGTTAGGCCGAGATTTCACTATTTATCCCTGCCAAATTGGGTATTTTGGCAAAACTGCCGAGAGTTTGGGCATTTAGGTAATACGAGATTGAAATACGGACATTTTAATTAATTTCCCTTTAAATTAACTTATTTTATTCTTATTGTAAATTAAATAGATAATTAAATGTATAACATTTTCTCGATATAAAAAATCTGTATTTGTCAAAATTTTAATTTATTTATTTTTATAAATAAGAATATAAATAATATAAATTTAAAATGGTGGGACCCTAAAAAGTTTGAAAAAGCTATGAAAAAACTTGAGTAAGGTTTTTCATGTAGTAGAGGTATGTAAAAGTTTTTAAGTTGTTGAGATGACAATAATGTATAAGAAAAAAGTAATGAAAAACCTTAGTGAAGAAGCCTATCACTATCATTGTGGATGCTTTAAGGAAAACCTAGCTTGCTTCTTAGGTGGCTCACACCCTGGGTGGTGCGACCAGGGACGAACCAAGAATTTTTTTTCATACGGTGACATCATATAATATTGATAAAAAATAATTACAAAAAACTTTGTTTTTATCGACGTGTCTTCATCTTTTTACTAACGTCCAATATTGTCCGATGTGTTTTTTAGCCTAATTCTACAATTTTAAGGGATTTTTAAAGTTGTTTGTTTGATTTCGAAGGATTTTTAAGTTTTTTTTAATCGATTTCAAGGGATTTTTTTAGTTTTTTTTGGTTGATTTCGATAGTTTCTTTTGGTTTTTTGGTGATTATGAGGTACGGTTGCACCATCTTGAAGTTTTCAAAATAATACGGTAACACCTTCCAAAAACGATACGATTGCACCTTTCACGAACCTAAATTTTTTTACCCTTCGTCGGAGAAATAATACCGTGACACGTGCCACCGTATTCCCCACACTAGATCCGTCCGTAGGTGCGGTTGAGTAACCGGTTAATGTTTGAACCAGTCAATCACCTAGGTAGTTAAACGAATGAGATTTTACATCTTAAATACCAAAACGAATGTTTTAAAGCACGTTGTCCAAAATAGAAATCAATAAATTTTCAACGCAATTTGGCCAAAAAAAAGAAATTTTTGGTATCTTCCCAAACCAGTGTGCTGGTAAAATAATCAAAATAAAACTAAAAAAAATTCAAAATAAAAACAAGATGTAATATATATATATATATATATCTCTGGTAAAACCCTAATAAACTCAGCCGACACAGTTTTACCCTCTCTTTCCTTCGTTTTTTTAACCCTTCGATTTGACCAAATTCCTTTCCAGCAACCTCTTACGCCGTCGCCGACGCCGACGAGGCTGTTTTTTTTTCCGATCTTCATATCCACTTACTTTTGAAGTGCTTGGATCAACCTAACAACATACTAATTTATGCGGCCATGGAAGATGAACGAGCTTTCTCTGTTTCTACACAGTCGTTTTCTTTTCACAAACCTACAAAAGATAAGCTACCATGGCGCTGATCTTGGCCTGATTGTTGGAATTGGTGGTCTCGGAATTATTATATCAAATTATAATTAGGTAAATCTAATTCCTTCCATCTAATTTTCAATTTTAGTTCACATTCACAATTATGGTTTTTTTTGCAACTCCATATTATTGCTTTGTTTTACCCAAATTAGACTGCCAATTTTAGGATTTATAACATATTATCGCTAAAATACAATATTTTATTCTCTGTGTCCAAAATTTTACTTGTTAAATATGATAGTTGTTAAATCTGGTTCTTTTTGGTTCATATACACGTGTGAATATATATATATATATATATATATATATATATATATGGGGGGGGGGTTCATATGGTTGCTTATGAATATCAGAATATGTGAAATTACACATGGATATATACCAATAGTTTAGGAATAATGTTTAAACTGAACATATTGAAGTGATATATATATATATATATATATATATATATATATATATATATATATATATATATATATATATATATATATATAACTGATATGACTACTTATAAAAGAATGTCAAAAATGACATAATTTTGTTTAGTACATATAGTAGAAAAAAACATTTTTCTTAATTTGTAAGTTTGTTAAGATGTGTTTAAATGCAATGTTTTTCAAATGATTCTTCTTGTTTGTAGTATGGATGTGTTAATTTATCAAATATTACATACTGGGACATGTATTGTAGCTTGCACAACCTTAATTTCTTACTCTGTTAAGCTATATTTTACTTTAATTTTAATATTTCTTTTGCCTTTGTTTGATGGATAATATGTGTTAGCTGCTTTGTTTAGAGGCTATGATAGTTCTGGGCTTAGTAATATCGCTCGCAAAAATATGAAATTCACATTCATACTTACAGAGTTGCACGAATCCTTTTAAACCCAAATCTATTTACACATGTTACTTATTTGTTGGACATGCTTTGGAGAAAAATAAACTGTATTTCCATTAAAAATTGCAGCTCACAAATTAAGAAACTCACTCTTATCTTGTGAGCTTTGTTCATGTTTTTCTTTTACCTAAGCTTTGTTTTTCTGTTAGATATGTTGTTGGTGACAATTAAAGATAGGCAAATCGGGTAACCAAAGTTGGTCCTTAACCGGTTACCCAAGGTCCGATTAAATGGGTGTTGCTCGGTCATACACGAAAATGTAAGGTCCGTTTGTAATTATGATCGGTTGATCGTAAATTGGTTGGTATAAGCTCTTACCCAAGCCGATTCTTTTTTAATAAATACATTATGATTAATAAATTAACCATAAAATATACTCCAATCCATGGTTTTCAAAATCGTTTGAGGCATACCTTATTAAGGCAAGGCGGTCAAAAAACGAATCAGAAGCATCACCTCTCAATGCTTGGATAAGCCATGCGCCTTGCATGTGTGAGGCGATGGGTAAGGCGGTGAGGCGAGGCGGAGGCGTAAGCCTCTCTTTATGTGATGTGCCTGGGGATGTGATTACACATGGGTTAGTGGGTGTGTCGAGTTTATTATTTGATACAAGAATATAGGGAAATTGGCTTAAATGGCCATACTAGGGGGAGGGATTGGCCTCCTAGCCATTTCTCTCCCTATTTTGCGCATATATCACTGCCCATGCAAAAATAGGGGGTGCGTAATAGCGTATGGGTGCTCAATTGCGTAGGTGCGCAATTGCGTAGGGAATAAATAGGGCGGTTGGGGGTCTTTCTTTAAGATGAAATTGCAGACCAGAGACCATCCATTCTTTCTATATTCATCTTCTTGGGAGCCGTCGCAAGGAAGGAAACAAGTTGAACCCCACCTCTGTCGGCGATTTTGCTACCAACTGGGGATAGCAATGGAGGTAAGTCCCTCTCCGGGCCTGTTCGGTATAGACTTAATGGGCTGTTTAGCATGTATTGGTTATTCGTTCAACCATAACTCGTTGTTTGGAAGTGGCTTAATGGTTTAGAAAATGACTCATTCGGTCAGCCAAGAAGGTAAAGTCATATCCATTAAGCTGATTTTTTCCATCCTTGCCCTTTTGTGAAACTCGCCCCCTTGCTAA
Organism: Arctium lappa; assembly: GCA_023525745.1. NCBI lineage: Eukaryota > Viridiplantae > Streptophyta > Magnoliopsida > Asterales > Asteraceae > Arctium > Arctium lappa. Next base: position 15,055,241 of record CM042049.1, read on the forward strand.
AAAAACACAGATCTGTAAAAGCTATTGGAATCTTTCTCTTTCCTGTCGCTAGACGATTTTGTTAACCCAATTGAGAACACCATTTGTAGATTTTGTTATCACCTGCTTCCATCATTCGTCTTTGTGAGAGAGAGAGAGAGAAAAAGGTGAAAGAATGAAGCTACAGGAAGGGTTTTTTGGGGAAAGGGAAGTGGGTTAAAATTAAGGGAAATTGACCCAAATGGGCCAAACACGGAGATGGATTGGCCTCTTAGCCATCCCTCTCCCCGTTTTACTCAAATGTCCGAATAGACACCATGGAGACCTAAGGCGCAATTGCGCCCATACGCAATTCTGGGTGCTTTTATACTGGAAGGCGACCGACACAATTCCCCCACCTACCAATTTTTAATTACTCGATCGCATCCCACGTGCCAGAGCTGTCGTTTTCGCACCCCACCACCGACGACTTCGCCATTTTTTAATCGATTTGGGACCCTAAATGGCTATGGTTAGTGACTTCTCCTCTGACTCTTCTACTATTTTAAGCACCCCTCGATATTTTGGTCGTTTTACACGGAGCAGCGACGGTCCCACCATAAGGGGGTTCCACCAGTGTGCAAAATGGGGCGTACATGCCTTTTTCATTTCCGTTGATCGATTTTGTCGTTATATATGTTGTATAGTTTTAAATGGTTGTAGTTATCATTTTTTATTTTGGATTATAATTTTTTTTTATATTTTCGTTGATCAATTTTGTTGTTATGTATGTTGTATAGTTTTAAATGATTGTAGTTATCATTTTATATTTTGGATGATAATTTTTTGTATATTATCATTTTATATTTTGGGTTATAATTTTGGGAAATTGACCGAAATGGGCCAAACACGGGGATGGATTGGCCTCCTAGCCATCCCTCTCCCTGTTTTACCCAAATGTCCCAAAGGACGCAACTGGAGCCCAAGGGTGCAAATGGGGCCCTAGGTTCTTCTTTTATACTGAAACGACCGACACACTTTCCCCACCTACCAATTTTTAATTAACAAGATCGATTTGGAATCGCCGGAGCTGTCGTTTTCCAGCCCCACCATCGACGATTTCTGCCTTTTTTTTAAATCTATTTGGGACCACAAATGGAGGTTAGTGACTTCTCTTCTAACTCTTCTACCATTTTTTAATGGGAAATTGGCCGAAATGGACCAATCACCGAAAGGGATTGGGCTCCTAGCACCTCCTCTCCGAGCTTTACCAAAATGTCCAACTTGACGCACAAGGCGCCCTAGGGCGCACGGTGCGCCTACGCATTGTGCGTTCGCGCACCGTGCGCCCTAGGGCGCCTTGTGCGTCCAAGGGCACGTGTAATCGTCCCTAATTAGGGTTTCTTATTATTAGATTTTTGTTGGTTTGCTAGTTTTTCACGTTTTTAAGCTGCTTTTTCAAGTTGATGTGTACTGTATTTTTCAAAAAGTTGTGATATCAAATCAACTTTAGCAGATGAGTTATTTCCCTACAGTGGTTCAAATTTGATTCCCTAAATTATTGTTATAAGAACAGCAACCAATGAAGTTGTAAATCACAATTTTCATCCACAATCGATTTGTTTGTGTATCTTCCTTTTCTGTGTGTATTTTTTAAAACTATGAGTTCCGGAGAGGATAAAGTGAATTTACATCTCCTAGCCGGTGGTTCATGGCAACAGAATTATAACGGGTGGGAGTATGTTACCGATCAACCAATAACCCGCGTGAAGGTGGCATCGAACATTACGCGTCCGAGGTTGGTTAGTTGTATTCAAAGGAAATTTCTTATCGATTTTGCCCTTGGTAGGATCAGAATATCGTATAAGTATGATGGTAACTTTTATGAGTTATGCAACTCTGACAATGTTTTATCTTTTATTCAACAATTTGACGGTGAAAATAATCCGCCAACACTCTGTGTGATTGTCGATTCATCGATGTCCGGTGGAAGCGATCTCGGTGGTACTTCGAACACCGGAGGCGGTGTGGATGAATCTGATGATACCCCAGATGTTGTTCCTGAAACACAACAAGAAGAAGGAGTAGAAGAAGAACAGGAAGAAGATGACGACGACGAAGTTTATAGACATGATGAGGAGTCTCATGTTTTCCACTTGGGTTTATCTGATGTTGATACTGATGGAGACGACGACGAACCAGAAAGTAGTCCTATTAAATCATACGGTGGGATAAATGATTTCTTTGGTATGCCCCCTCCACTTCCATCAGCGGCCCTAGTCATCACACCCAACCTACCCCCACGTTATAATCGCAGTGGAAGAGTAAGATTGGGTCAAATATTCCCTGTGAAAGACGATCTTACACTCGCTCTCAGTTTGAAGTTTCTTGAAGAGGGTTTTGAGTTTGGAGTTCACCGTTCAAATAAAATCAGATACGATGCCAGATGTAGGCAAGCCGGATGTTCTTGGCGTATCTATGCTACCATTGTCGAAAATACAAATATGTTTCAAGTTCGTATATTGGATGACGTACACACTTGCTCGAGGACGCAGCTGCATCCCAACCACCATCAAGCAAACAGTAGATTCTTGGGTAATTTTATTTACCCTAAAGTGAAGGATACCAGCAGGACATACCGTGGATCCGACATTGTCAACGACGTAAGATCGGATTTGAAAATAGATATTTCTTACTAGCAAGCGTGGCGCGCAAAAGCTTATGCACTGACGATGGTGCGTGGTACCCCTGAAGAATCGTTTACCCGACTCCCCTGCTTTCTTTATAATCTGGAGCTCCGGAATCCTGGTACCGTTACCTCAATAAGGACAGATGCTCGAGGACGTTTTGAGATGTGTTTTGCTGCCCTCGGTTGCGCGGTACGTTGTTATTTTAGTAACTTTCGCATCACTGATATATTTAATAATGTTATAATATGAAAATGCCTTAAATATCTAGATTCGATCGTTTACCACACACTTGCGTCCGGTCATTATCATCGATGCGGCTCATTTGAAGGGTACTTACTTGGGCACAATGTTCTTAGCCGTTGCTATGGACGCAAATAACCAGATTGTGCCCATCGCTTTCGGAGTTGGTAGGTCTGAGAGTGGAGATGTGTGGACTTGGTTCTTAACCATGCTGAAGCGTTGTATCGGGGAACCCGAGGGGTTGGTTTTTGTATCCGACAGGGCTGCTTCAATTCACCAAGCAATTAATACAGTGTACCCGGGCGCCCATCATGCACTTTGTTGTCGCCATCTAATGATGAACGTAAAAACCAGGGAAAACAGGGTCAGATACAGGAAGAAGTTATTTTGGAGGACGTGTAAAGCATATACGGTGGAGGAGTTTGAACTGAATATGACGGGCCTACGAGCTGCTTTACCTCTTGGAGCTCCGCTTATGGACCAGGTTGGACCGGAGAAATGGTCAAGGGCCAATTTCCCAGGAATGCGTTACAACATAATGACATCGAACAGTACCGAGTCGGTGAATGCATTGTCTCGTTTTGCACGGAGCCTGCCTATTGTGGCTCTTATGGATTATTTCCGATGTTTTCAGCAAGAATGGTATTCGATCCGTCGGAGAAATGGAGGTTATCATCCTTGGATTTTTGACTGTTTGAATTTTATGTTTTCATTTTTGCAATACTAACGTAACAATTTTGTGTTATCGCAGAGGAAATGGTGAATCGTCTCACGACTTAGGCGGAGGCCAAAATAGAGAAGAGAATTCACAAGTCCGCAATGTGGACTGTACATGAGATTGGCCGAGGTTACTAGGAAGTCCGTGATGGGGGTAGGGACGCAGAAGTTGACTTCAATAATCGTCTTTGCTCGTGCAGGAAATGGCAGCTCTCAGGAATACCATGCGGCCATGCCATCGCCGTCGCAAGAAATCAACGGTGTACAGATGTCTCCTATCTGGCGACTGGTTACTACGCGTCGGATAATTTTCGACAAACTTACGCAAAGCTCATACATCCAGTCGGTCCGGGAGAAGGATGGGTTGTTCCAGACCACCCGCTTATGACCGTTAGACCACCGGTCGTAATAAGACGGGCTGGTCGACCGAGTAACCATGACCGTATCCCATCTCAGGGTGAGGATCCCATCCCGAGAAGATGTTCTCGGTGTGGACAACCAGGACACACTCGAGCAAACTGTCCATCTCCTGCACCGGTAAATGTGAGCCGTCAAAGGGCATCCGGTAGTCGACAAACTCAAAGGGCATCCGGTAGTCGACAAACTCGACCAGTATCAACCGAAGAGAATTATGAAAGTTTTAGACATAGTACTTTTGATTTAAACGTTGATCTAAACGAGTAAACCATGTATGTAATAAACTTTTTATAAATATTATTACTGTTCTCTAAGGTTGAAGTTATTTACCTTGTGTTATTTACTAAACTAAAGTAAACGTTAAAGCATTAAACCAATATTTTATTCAAACCAAATAAAACACATGAAGTGCATCTAGCTTTGAGAAACCTACTACGGGTAGATGTCCCGGATGCTCCTAATCTAGCCAGCCTTTGCCTTCATCTGGTTCTCCATGCCGGTGTAGTTTTCTTTGATGTCTACCAGTTCATCTTCTAACTTTCTAATCTCCTTCTGCTTCTCCCTAACATCGCGTTTCATCATCGCTAGGAACTCCTTCTGCTCCGCAATAATTGCCTCTTTCTCCTTCTGAAGTTCCATGTTTTGTAGCCACGTCCTGCCTAGACTTCGTATATCCGCATTTGCCTCATCACATGACCTTTTCAACCTGTCAGGCAGTACCAAATTGCGCCCACTCCTCTGGTGTCTCTGGTGCATTCCAGTCAATCCTTGAAGCTCCATCATTTAATTGTTCGATGTCGACGGAGCGTGAAGTGCCAGCCCTATTCGCTGACCTTTTGCCCCTACCGCGTGAACCTCTAGCCATTACGTTGTGAAAATGTAGATATAGGATCTAAACGGTGTGAAAAGCAGAAAGGATAGATAGCAAGTTGTGAATTACTACTTCACCATATAATCTATTTATATTCGATGAGAAGATAGGGTAAGGGCGCAAAATGCGTAAGGGCGGAAAATGCGTATGGGCGCATTGTGCGCACCATTACTCCTCTGCAAAGCCTGCTAGGATTCCCCTGCAAAGCCTGCCAGGATTCCCCTGCACAACCTAAAACCATTATTCTGCAAGATTCCCCACCACGTGGGTTAGTGCGCACCTTGCGCCCGTACGCAAATTGGCTATAAATACTTGGGTTATACCAAGGTTATAGTTCACACCATACATACACCACTAATAGCATAATAGTCTCCTCTTTGACCAAACACATGGCTGGAAATGCATCATCCTCAAACCCACCTTCTTCACAAATAATGCCCTCCAAACTAAAAAAGGCGATAGAGAAAAGTGAAGCGGAGATCGAACAACTAACCGAAGAGTGGAAGGAAATGATGGCCAAGAAGGATGGCCACTTGAGAAGGATCGACGCGGACAAGGAGGAGATAAGAAGGTTGAAGAGAGAGATAAAAGAGAAAGAAGACCGTATTTCCCACGACAACGTTCAAGTAAACAAGATTATGCAAGATTTTTCAGTACTGCAAGCGCAGGTAGTCGTCTCCCTCAGACTCGGAACCTACGTCTATACAAACGTAGATTATTTTATATTTATAATAATGTTGTTAATTGTTTGTATAGACGTAGGTTCCGAGTCTGAGGGAGACGACTACCCTGATCATGACATGGGCCAAAGAACGGCTACACGACGCTTTGGTTTTCTGAGATCCCCATCTAAGGATAAAGTGCTTTACATTGATCAATCTAATTTTGTTTCTGGGTGACCTGCGCTTGCAGTACTGAAAAATCTTGCATAATCTTGTTTACTTGAACGTTGTCGTGGGAAATACGATCTTCTTTCTCTTTTATCTCTCTCTTCAACCTTCTTATCTCCTCCTTGTCCGCGTCGATCCTTCTCAAGTGGCCATCCTTCTTGGCCATCATTTCCTTCCACTCTTCGGTTAGTTGTTCGATCTCCGCTTCACTTTTCTCTATCGCCTTTTTTAGTTTGGAGGGCATTATTTGTGAAGAAGGTGGGTTTGAGGATGATGCATTTCCAACCATGTGTTTGGTCAAAGAGGAGACTATTATGCTATTAGTGGTGTATGTATGGTGTGAACTATAACCTTGGTATAACCCAAGTATTTATAGCCAATTTGCGTACGGGCGCAAGGTGCGCACTAACCCACGTGGTGGGGAATCTTGCAGAATAATGGTTTTAGGCTGTGCAGGGGAATCCTGGCAGGCTTTGCAGGGGAATCCTTGCAGGCTTTGCAGGGGAATCCTGGCAGGCTTTGCAGAGGAGTAATGGTGCGCACAATGCGCCCATACGCATTTTCCGCCCTTACGCATTTTGCGCCCTTACCCTATCTTCTCATCGAATATAAATAGATTATATGGTGAAGTAGTAATTCACAACTTGCTATCTATCCTTTCTGCTTTTCACACCGTTTAGATCCTATATCTACATTTTCACAACGTAATGGCTGGAGGTTCACGCGGTAGGGGCAAAAGGTCAGCGAATGGGGCTGGCACTTCACGCTCCGTCGACATCGAACAATTAAATGATGGAGCTTCAAGGATTGACTGGAATGCACCAGAGACACCAGAGGAGTGGGCGCAATTTGGTATAAGTGATTACGATGCACCGATCACGCCTCAAGAGTGGGAGCAGTTTAACATTGCACGGGAGGAATACTACACTGCTCATGGGGGAAAATCCCCTCCTACGTATCAATCTAACCAGGGGCCTGGTATACCAATGTCTCAGGTACTGCCTGACAGGTTGAAAAGGTCATGTGATGAGGCAAATGCGGATATACGAAGTCTAGGCAGGACGTGGCTACAAAACATGGAACTTCAGAAAGAGAAAGAGGCAATTATTGCGGAGCAGAAGGAGTTCCTAGCGATGATGAAACGCGATGTTAGGGAGAAGCCCGTCTTATTACGACCGGTGGTCTAACGGTCATAAGCGGGTGGTCTGGAACAACCCATCCTTCTCCCGGACCGACTGGATGTATGAGCTTTGCGTAAGTTTGTCGAAAATTATCCGACGCGTAGTAACCAGTCGCCAGATAGGAGACATCTGTACACCGTTGATTTCTTGCGACGGCGATGGCATGGCCGCATGGTATTCCTGAGAGCTGCCATTTCCTGCACGAGCAAAGACGATTATTGAAGTCAACTTCTGCGTCCCTACCCCCATCGCGGACTTCCTAGTAACCTCGACCAATCTCATGTACAGTCCACATTGCGGACTTGTGAATTCTCTTCTCTATTTTGGCCTCCGCCCAAGTCGTGAGACGATTCACCATTTTCTCTGCGATAACACAAAATTGTTACGTTAGTATTGCAAAAATGAAAACATAAAATTCAAACAGTCAAAAATCCAAGGATGATAACCTCCATTTCTCCGACGGATCGAATACCATTCTTGCTGAAAACATCGGAAATAATCCATAAGAGCCACAATAGGCAGGCTCCGTGCAAAACGAGACAATGCATTCACCGACTCGGCACTGTTCGATGTCATTATGTTGTAACGCATTCCTGGGAAATGGGCCCTTGACCATTTCTCCGGTCCAACCTGGTCCATAAGCGGAGCTCCAAGAGGTAAAGCAGCTCGTAGACCCGTCATATTCAGTTCAAACTCCTCCACCGTATATGCTTTACACGTCCTCCAAAATAACTTCTTCCTGTATCTGACCCTGTTGTCCCTGGTTTTTACGTTCATCATTAGATGGCGACAACAAAGTGCATGATGGGCGCCCGGGTACACTGTATTAATTGCTTGGTGAATTGAAGCAGCCCTGTCGGATACAAAAACCAACCCCTCGGGTTCCCCGATACAACGCTTCAGCATGGTTAAGAACCAAGTCCACACATCTCCACTCTCAGACCTACCAACTCCGAAAGCGATGGGCACAATCTGGTTATTTGCGTCCATAGCAACGACTAAGAACATTGTGCCCAAGTAAGTACCCTTCAAATGAGCCGCATCGATGATAATGACCGGACGCAAGTGTGTGGTAAACGATCGAATCTAGATATTTAAGGCATTTTCATATTATAACATTATTAAATATATCAGTGATGCGAAAGTTACTAAAATAACAACGTACCGCGCAACCGAGGGCAGCAAAACACATCTCAAAACGTCCTCGAGCATCTGTCCTTATTGAGGTAACGGTACCAGGATTCCGGAGCTCCAGATTATAAAGAAAGCAGGGGAGTCGGGTAAACGATTCTTCAGGGGTACCACGCACCATCGTCAGTGCATAAGCTTTTGCGCGCCAGGCTTGCTAGTAAGAAATATCTATTTTCAAATCCGATCTTACGTCGTTGACAATGTCGGATCCACGGTATGTCCTGCTGGTATCCTTCACTTTAGGGTAAATAAAATTACCCAAGAATCTACTGTTTGCTTGATGGTGGTTGGGATGCAGCTGCGTCCTCGAGCAAGTGTGTACGTCATCCAATATACGAACTTGAAACATATTGGTATTTTCGACAATGGCTTGCCTACATCTGGCATCGTATCTGGTTTTATTTGAACGGTGAACTCCAAACTCAAAACCCTCTTCAAGAAACTTCAAACCGAGAGCGAGTGTAAGATCGTCTTTCACAGGGAATATTTGACCCAATCTTACTCTTCCACTGCGATTATAACGTGGGGGTAGGTTGGGTGTGATGACTGGGGCCGCTGATGGAAGTGGAGGGGGCATACCAAAGAAATCATTTATCCCACCGTATGATTTAATAGGACTACTTTCTGGTTCGTCGTCGTCTCCATCAGTATCAACATCAGATAAACCCAAGTGGAAAACATGAGACTCCTCATCATGTCTATAAACGTCGTCGTCGTCATCTTCTTCCTGTTCTTCTTCTACTCCTTCTTCTTGTTGTGTTTCAGGAACAACATCTGGGGTATCATCAGATTCATCCACACCGCCTCCGGTGTTCGAAGTACCACCGAGATCGCTTCCACCGGACATCGATGAATCGACAATCACACAGAGTGTTGGCGGATTATTTTCACCGTCAAATTGTTGAATAAAAGACAAAACATTGTCAGAGTTGCATAACTCATAAAAGTTACCATCATACTTATACGATATTCTGATCCTACCAAGAGCAGGATCGATAAGAAATTTTCTTTGAATACAACTAACCAACCTCGGACGCGTAATGTTCGATGCCACCTTCACGCGGGTTATTGGTTGATCGGTAACATACTCCCACCCGTTATAATTCTTTTGCCATGAACCACCGGCTAGGAGATGTAACTTCACTTTATCCTCTCCGGAACTCATAGTTTTAAAAAATACACACAGAAAAGGAAGATACACAAACAAATCGATTGTGGATGAAAATTGTGATTTACAACTTCATTGGTTGCTGTTCTTATAACAATAATTTAGGGAATCAAATTTGAACCACTGTAGGGAAATAACTCATCTGCTAAAGTTGATTTGATATCACAACTTTTTGAAAAATACAGTACACATCAACTTGAAAAAGCAGCTTAAAAACGTGAAAAACTAGCAAACCAACAAAAATCTAATAATAAGAAACCCTAATTAGGGACGATTACACGTGCCCTTGGACGCACAAGGCGCCCTAGGGCGCACGGTGCGCGGACGCACAATGCGTAGGCGCACCGTGCGCCCTAGGGCGCCTTGTGCGTCCAAGGGCTCCTGGTGCGTCAAGTTGGACATTTTGGTAAAGCTCGGAGAGGAGGTGCTAGGAGCCCAATCCCTTTCGGTGATTGGTCCATTTCGGCCAATTTCCCTTTTTTAATCGATTTTTTGTATATTTTTGTTGATACTTTGTTTTATATTGGTTGGATGATAATTTTTTGTTGTATATTTTTGTTTATAATTTGTTGTATATTTTCGAGGTATAATATAACAATTTTTTGTTTTGAAAATATACAATTGTTATATTATTGTTGTTGTATATTTTATTATCTAGGATTTCAAAACAGAAAATATGTATTTAGAGAAAAAAAAGAAAGTTAATATAAAAAAGTTGTTAACTGAAAATATTTATACTACAAAAAATTGTCATCCAAAAAATTTATGTTTTGACAATTTTTGATAAATTGTATATTTTTGTTGATAATTTGTTGTATATTTTGGATGACAATTTTTGTATTTTTTTGTGTTTATCGATTTTGTTATGTATGTTGTATGGTTTTAAATAGTTGCAAGTATCATTTTTAGAGTGGATGATAATTTTTTTTTTGTATATTATCATTTTATATTTTGGGTTATAATTTTAGTGTCATAATTTTAAATGGTTGTAGTTATCATAGTTTTAAATTTAATATTAGATTAAATGGTTGTAGTTAACAAAATTTTAAATTTAATGTAGTTATTAATATACTTTTAAATTTAATGTTTTCAAATTTTTGTATACACAAATTATAGAATATTTTACAATAGGACAATAATATTGTAAATACCCAAAAATCCGTGACTTTAGAAATTTACACGAAAAAATCTTTAAATTTAGAAAGTTACACTTTAGGTCCCTCAACTTTAGAAAGTGGCACTTTAGGTCCATTTACTTTAGAATTTTACACTTTAGGTCCCTTTACTTTAGAAACTGACACTTTAGGTCCCTTTACTTTAGAAACTGACACTTTAGGTCCCTCTACTTTAGAAATTGACACTTTAGGTCTACTTACTTTAGAATTTTACACTTTAGGTCCCTTAACTCTAGAATTTTACACTTTAGGACCCTTTCCTTTAGAAACCAACACTTTAGGTCCCTCTACTTTTGAAACTTACACTTTAGGACCCTCTACTTTAGAAATTGACAATTTAGGTCCCTCTACTTTAGAAACTGAAACTTTAGGTCCCTTTACATAAGTATTATATCATTACCATGCAGGGAGGAAATTTCTTCACTGCAAAGTTGAACCTGAAGAGTAAGATGACGATGGTGGAGCTGATTCACCAGAAATTGAACCCCACACGATTAGCACTATTCAGGGAGACATGTTTCGGTCATTAGTTGGAGTTGACCGATACATCTGCCGACCCTATCTTGGTGCATATATTTTTACAGACCCAGGTATTCCCGCAAAATATACGGGATGATGAGATGTTATTCGAGGTTGGTGGCCGCGCTCTTCGGTTCGGCCGTGAGGAGTTCTGTCTCATCACATCACTTTGTTTCGGATCGGACCCGAAGATGCATAAGAATAGGCCCAATGGTTTTGTTAGACGGGTGTTCCCACAAGGCACGCTAACGGTGCAGAACATCCAGAATGTATTCAATCTGATCGACACTTATGACGAGGGGTGGACGCATATTGATGACGATTCTGCCGTCCGTATTTGTCTCACGATGATGGTTAAGCTGTTCTTTCTCGGTCATCAATTGACCAAGCAGCTTCCCGATCATCTACTTCGGGCCATTGATGATTTGATCGTCTTTAATCGGTTTCCCTAGGGATCCTATATCTGGGCGCACACCTACAAGCAGATGAATGCAGCGATCCGGAAACGACCGGAGCATGGATATAGGATGTCGTTATCTGGTTTTTTATATGCATTCAAGGTTAGTAAGTGCTTGTTCCTACGACGTGGGAGGAGAGCCAGAAATGGTATATCTAGAGCCATCGCTGGTTTAGTAGTTCGGAGGGGCGCCGACTGTCGAAGAGGTCGAGAGTTATGCAGGCTGTTGACGAGGATGAGAAGTCATTCTAAGTTATCCGATATTTATATTTTTTTATAAAGAGAAGTCGTTCTAGATTATCTGATATTTATAATAATCTTGTTAATTGTTTGTATAGACGTAAGTTTCAAGTCAGAGGGAGACGACCAACCTGATCATGATACGGGCCCCCCGTCCCATGCAGGCGTCAACAGGGCACATGAGGCCACCTCTTACGAGGAACCACCATTTCATGCTGGGCATAGTCCATCCTTTCACCATGAGCATAGTCCAGCAGACCATTATCAACATAGTCCGCATGTTGACCCCTATGCTGACCGGTGGGCTGAGTTTACGAGGTGAAAGGATGATTTCTATGACTATCGGACTTCTCATCGCACAGAGCATGAGGATCTTGAGAGACGCCTTGCCGAGAAATGGGCATCTGATCGCTCAGAGCATGAAGCTATTGAGAGACGCCTTGCTGAGCTGGAGAGGCTTACTAGCCAGTTTAACTCTTTCCAGGTAAGTGTTTAACTTAATTTATTGGACATGGTTTTAATTGTTATCTTTTGGAACTTTATGTGGTTTATTATGTTTGATGACATATTCCAACCCAGCAGCAGGGTGGACAACCCTCCCAGCCCGCCGACACGCAGCACGGGTTCGGATCTTCAATCTTCGGAGGCCCGTTCCAATACACGGATATTGTTAGTCACTTCAATCTTTATATGATATCATTATTTGTTTTCAATAAGACATAAAAACAATGACTTAGATTAATGTGCAGAGTTCATCATCCTTCCTTGATGACATATTCGGACCTTCGTCGTTCGTTACACCGACCCACCACATGGCACATGTAAGTTATTTAATTTGGTGGGTAATTTGATTTTTACATTCAGAATAGAAATTGAATAACCTCAATCTTATTTTACAGGGCACAGGGGCATCATTCCCGGGGTTTAACGGTCAGTCCACTGGCGGCTCTCCATTTTTTACACAGGGCCAGTATACGCAGCCTATAAGTTAGGAGATTTGTTTGTTACATTTGATATTTATTTGTTAGAGCAAACTTGTGAGGATCCAACTTATTTTGCATGGCACATTCGGGTCGTTGCTCCATGAGACTGGACCGACTATGGTGGGTTTAGGTATGTTGGGGTTTGTTTCGACGTTGTTCTAGGATACGCCACAGGCGAGTACATCCGCCGGCCTATCGATCTCGACGTACGTTTGGCCTCGGGTGTTCCAGGACATTCAGGTTGCACCGTCGGCGGATGATACCCAAAGGCCGATGCGGCAGAAAAATCTTGGGAAACAATTGCGCCCTCCTTTCACCGCTTTGCCTCCTACTACAGACCCAACTGTCCAGCGCCGCGTATCGAAGATGCTTGTTGGTTGTAAGACCGCTGCTACTGCTACCGCCGCTGCTACCGATGCTATTGCCGCTGCCACCACCAGTTCCGATACGACCTCTTACACTTCATCCGCTATTTTCGCAAAATGGCATAAGAATGAATTGCCGGATTATTATCTTAGGTGCATACCCACCCATCTTGTGGGTAGGGACCGTTGGGGCTTGTTACTCGGTTTGCAGGGCTCGGGGTGGCTCGAAACTGATGTTAGTATAAAACGTCATTTCAGTTTCTCTATCATAATTTCTATTTATATCTCTAACATCTTTTTTTTAAATAGCACATTGACGGATGGGTTTGGTTCATCCGTGAGAGTCGTCCGCCCAATGCAGGGTGGACGGTGATGTTGTCCGAGTTCATCATTACCTGGTCGCTGGTGGTGGTGCGCGTTCCATCTACGAAATGGCGAAGGATCAGACCTTTGTACCATGGTGGTCTGTTCAGCATGTATGAATTTCCCTTTAAATATACTTGTTATTTCTAACTCTGTATAGTTTAATGTTATTTATTGTTGTTTTGTTTTTAAACAAATATTTCACGTGTTCATTCTGATTTGCATCGACCTGAAGCACTGGGTGGTTGGCGACTTCAACCTAGATCTCATGGAGATGATCGTATATGATAGCTTTAGGAGCGATTCATAAAAGGACAACTTCAGAAAAATGATGGCCACGTTCGTCGACCGTCTACATGAATTTTTTACCCTAGCTGGATGCACATCACTTGCAGAGCACAACCACGAGTTCACTTGGGTACACGCAGATGATGTACCGCAACAGCAGGGTCCATTGGGCGATTGTGGTCCTTTGGCATTTATGTTTTTGACGCATTTGGCGAACAACGAGGTCCCAACACCAATGGAGGATGAGTCGGCACGAGCGCTAGCCTGAAGGGTACGGATGGCGGATGTCTTTTGGTCCATGATACAGACAGATTGACTTGCATGATTCCTTTTAGTAGCGTGTATATTTAGCTTCGTATATACAATTTTTTAAAGTTTAATGAAAAATGTAGCTTTGAGAGACAATTTATTTATTAAAATTTTAGTGGTTTAGTTTAATTAAAACACCATTTCATTACAATGCACGTATTTAATAACATTGAACGGATACAGGTAATATGAACTAAACAACCAACCATATGGTCATTTAAATGTCAAAGTACGGCTACACGACGCTTTGGTTTTCTGAAATCCCCACCGACTTCTTATGTGCTCTGGTGATACGATTTTGGCAGTGACCACCTCCACTTTCTCGTTGTACATTTCAATGACGGTATGGCCGTCAACATACTGACGTATAAGGGCTACATCTTCATCGGTATCTATCGGTTCCAGTCCAGTCAATAAGTCTGTATTCGGACGTTTAAAATACAACTTATATTATTTCGTTTCATCGTAACCTAGCTCTTTAATGAACTGGTGAAGTAGTTGCATGGAAAGATCGTCGACATCTAACATGTCAACATAGACTTATAGACCACGAAAGTACTGCCTTCTAGGTGGATCCGTGAAGTACCTTTGATGGTAGAGTTTCATACTGAACATTTGTGGATACTCAGATGTTCAAGATAGGGGTTAACAAGGTTAGCCTTACACAATATTCAACGCAAGCAAAACCCAAAAAAACACAAACGGTAACCGTATAACTCGGTGGTACCGGCTAGAAGCGATTGAGATAAACATCTGAAATTCCATACATGAAGATTTGGGGATGCCATGTAACTTTGTTTTGTTTGGTTTAGGACTCACCATCGTTATGTATTTATAGCCAAAGGCAATGCACAAAAAACAGGGGGGCGCAATTGCATACAAGTAAAAAGCTTCAAGATTCGCCTGAAAAGTTTCACAGGGGTGCGCAATTGCGTACCTGTTTTGTTTGGTTGCATAATAGTCACAGACACTTGTTTCGAAGTAGTTTAAACATATAAATGCATCAAACCATAGAAAGTACATCTATCAACTAGCAATGAAGAAAACCAAATTACAAACCCAACAACATAAGAATCACAAAACAAAGTGATAGAAAGTACGGGTACAAACTAGCAACATGGAAAATCCAAAAACGCTAACAACATCTAAGGATAAAGTGCTTTACATTGATCAATCCAATTTTGTTTCTGGGTAACCTGCGCTTGCAGTACTGCAAAATCTTGCATAATATTGTTTATTTGAACGTTGTCGTGGCGAATTCTGTCGTCTTTCTCTTTTATCTCCCTCTTCAACCTTCTTATCTCCTCCTTGTCCGCGTCGATCCTTCTCAAGTGGCCATCCTTCTTGGACATCATTTCCTTCCACTCTTCGGTTAGTTGTTCGATCTCCGCTTCACTTTTCTCTATCGCCTTTTTTAGTCTGGAGGGCATTATTTGTGAAGAATGTGGGTTTGAGGATGATGCATTTCCATCCATGTGTTTGGTCAAAGTGGGGACTATTATGCTATGAATGGTGTATGTATGGTATGAACTATAACGTTGGTATAACCCAGGTATTTATAGCAAAATTCTAAGTACAAACCCTAATTAGGGTTAATCTGGGCTTGCCACGTGCCCCAGGGACGCAATGGCGCCTTAGGGCGCAATTTGCGCCAAGACACAATTTGCGGACATATGCTTTGCTGGGGAATCTTGCAGGGGAATCGTTTCAGGCTTTGCAAGGGAATCCTGGTAGGCTTTGCAGGGGAATCCTGACAGACTTTGCAGAGGAATCTTGGCAGACTTTATAGAGGAGTAGTGGTGCGCCATTGCGCCCATACGCAATTTGCGCCCATACGCAATGCATCCGCCACCACATTAGCCTTACCGGGATGATAGAGTAGGTCACAATCGTAATCCTTCAAAAGATCTAGCCATCTCCTTTGTCGCATGTTGAGTTCCTTTTGGTCGAAGATGTACTTGAGACTCTTGTGATCCGTGAAAAGAGTACACTTGGTCCCATACAAGTAGTGTCGCCACAACTTCAACGCGAAAACTACCGCCGCCAACTCCAAATCATGAGTCGGATAGTTCTTCTCATGATCCTTTAATTGTCGCGACGCGTAGGCTATTACCTTCCCCCTTTGCATTAGTACGCACCCAAGTCCCATCTTGGAAGCGTCACTATACACCACAAAGTCTTCTGATCCATCGGGTAAGGACAAGATCGGGGCTTCGCACAACTTCCTCTTGAGCGTCTGAAACACTTGCTCTTGTGCATCGGTCCAAAGAAGCTTGACGTTCTTCCTTGTAAGAGAAGTGAGCGGTGTAGCCGTCTTTAAGAAATCCTGAATGAAACGCCTGTAGTAACCCGCTAAGCCCAAAAAGCTGCGGATCTCCGTCGGACTTGTTGGGGGTTCCTAACTCATCATTGCCTCAATCATTGCCGGATCCACTTTTACCCCGTCCTTTGATACCACATGCCCCAAGAATTGCACTTCTTGAAGCCAAAATTCGCACTTCGAGAATTTCGCGAACAGTTTCTCCCTTCTTAGAACTTCTAATACTTCTCGTAAGTGTCTTCCATGTTCGGACTCATCCCTTAAATATATTAAAATATCGTCAATGAAGACGATCACGGATTTATCCAAAAATGGGCGACACACACGGTTCATCAAATCCATGAATACGGCCGGAGCGTTGGTTAAGCCAAACGGCATCACCAAGAACTCATAATGACCGTACCTCGTTTGGAAAGCCGTCTTCGGAATATCTTCGTTCTTCACTCTCACTTGATGATAACCGGACCGAAGGTCAATCTTCGAGAAACATCCCGCCCCTTGGAGTTGATCAAAAAGATCGTCGATGCGAGGTAGAGGGTATTTGTTCTTCACCGTGACTTTGTTTAACTCCCGATAATCTATGCACATCCGCATGGATCCATCTTTCTTCTTCACGAACAAAACCGGCGCTCCCCAAGGTGACGAACTTGGTCGAATGAAGCCCTTCTCCAACAACTCTTGAAGTTGCGTCATCATCTCCTTCATTTCCGTCGGTGCCAAACGATATGGAGCACGAGCTATCGGAGCCGCTCCCGGTGTGAGGTCAATCTGAAACTCCACTTGCCGTTCCGACGGTAATCCGGGTAAGTCTTCCGGAATCGACTTCTTTTCTTTCTTTGCGTCCACAACGTAGGCCAAGTACGAAGGGTAGCCCTTCGCTAAAAACTTGCGAGCCCTAAGAGATGAGATAATAGGATTATTCCTCTTTCCTTTCTCTCCATAAATGGTAGCCACCCCATTTTCCGGCAATGGTACTTGGATTATCTTTTTGGAGAAAAGATGTCCGCTTTATGCCTCGCTAACCAATCCATGTGACTACATCAAACCCTCCTATAGCCATAGGTAGTAAATCTACTCCGAAAGAATTTCCATCGATCTCTAGACCGCAATCACAGAAACGGTCACGAATGATTACTTGATCCCCATTAGCTATTTCTATTACTAACACATCGGGAAGAACACTAATAGGAGTGGTGAATCGTTTACAGAAAACATCTGACACAAAAGAACACGTAGCACCCGAATCAAACAAGACACGAGCAGGCATGGAGTTTACTAGAAACGTACCCGAAACGACATCCGCGGTCTCCTTTGCCTCCTCGGTAGTCATCTGGAAAGCTCGACTCGGTGCCCGGGATGGTTGCTCGACCCTAGCCGTCGAACCCACAGAATTTCCACCACCTCCTCTAACCAACCTTGGACACTCTCGCTTCATGTGCCCCGACTCCCCGCATTCATAACACACCGCCCCACGGAGGGAACACTCTCGAGTTGTGTGGTTTTTCTTACCACACTTGTTACACCCGGCTGAACCGGAGAGAGTCCTTGTAGCGCACGACCCTGAGTGCTTTGACCTGCACTTGTGGCACCACCGATCTTCACGGCCTTGATGACCCGATCTCTCACTTACAAAGGGTCTAGATTGACGAACGGGCCCAGATGGCCCCTCCCACTTCCGTTTCTCACCATCGTACCTCTTCTCATCCCTTTCCGAATTGATGTCGTCCTCAAGGAATCCTCGATAACCTCTTGTAAAGTCAAACACTTAGCATTCCTTATATCCGTTCGTATTCCAGCCGGTAAACCCTGTTGATATGCTTTCATCTTTGACTTTTCGTCGGGGACTAGATGTCCCACCAAGTTTAGCTTCTCCAAGAAGAGCTTGGAGTAGCCAACAATCAACATATTCCCCTTCTTCAGATCCCGGAACTCCCGTTCCAACTTGTCCAACGACCGCTCGCTGCAGTATTTGTCCATGATCTTCTCCTTGAACACCGTCCAAGTTAGCTTAGCCAGAACTTCCGGGGTGAGGGCGGATCGTGTGAGGTTCCACCAAATCAGAGCCTCTCCCCGAAGTAGTTGAGAAGCAAACTTGACCCGTTGAGAAGGATCACATTCACTGGACTCGAAGGCCATCTCTAATTCCTTAAGCCAGTACATACAAGTAACCGGGTTGTCTGAACCCGCAAACTCCTTAGGGTGACACTCCAGAAACGTCTTGTAGGTACACCCTTTAATCTTTGATCTGATTCCCTCAACGGATGGTTCTTCAATCGTTACCACATTCGGTCCACCCGACCCCACAATAACGTTTTCAACCATAGTCTCGGGTTGACTATTACTGACGTCTCGATCCTCTAGAAGTTTCATGAAAAACTCTTGCTGTTGGGTCATGGCCGAAGTCATGGCCAACTGTTGTTGAGCCAAAGCCGCATTCATGGCCAACATCATGTTATCCCGAAGCCGGGTCTCCATGGTAACTTCCACCATGATGGCGTCACCTATGTTGAGGTTCCAGCACGGAATGTGCTCAGGCTCTCCTACCAAAATTCTGGGTATAGGAATGTCATCGGAGGTTGCCCCCACCGGGGGTCGTACTACTGCAGATTCCACTTCTGGTTGCCCTTCTGGCATGTCCGGTAATCTACTTCGAGTGTTTACCATTAATAATCTGCGATGCACGTACGAGAAAAAGATTGAGAAAAGACTAAGCGAGTTGAACTCATTGTACGTACTACTATCTTCATCAATTATCATAATAACAGTAAACCAAGCATGCTCACGTAACAATGCATTCATAATAGTAGTAGCTAAGTGAAATTATGAACGAACCATACACAAGAATTCTGGTCACCATCATCACAACTTTCAATTACAGTAATTCCGTAATCCTAACGCTCTCCCCACCTAGGATTTCTACCCCAAGTGGACTGTGAAGTCATAAAGTCTAAAGCTTAAGTCTAGATACGCTAAACCATACCTAGTTCACTTAAACTAAAGCTCTGATACCAACTTGTAACACCCTAAAAATAGGGGTAACAAAAATCCGGAGAACGGACATGAGGTATACTAAAATTGCCATAGAAAGAGCCTCCCAAAAATGGGGAATATATAAATATAAATAACCTGTTTAATCACAATTGCAATTTAATGGACAAATAAACAACAACCAAATAAACCCAAACGGTCTATATCCAAAAGTATAACGCGTCCATGTGCAACTCCCCAATCTCTCACCTCAAAGCAACTAAACCTGCTTAGGACCGCCGCCGCTAGAACCTGAGATACACATCGACACCAAACAAGTGTTAGGCCAAAAAGCCTAGTGAGTTGAACAATAATAAGCATGCATGAACAATCACATTTCTTATCAGCAGTTAACCATAGTTTAACAAATGTGGAGTCAATAGGGGAGACCCATAGCACCAATCATGTCCCACCCAAGAGTCGATATACCTTGATGCCCTTAACAAGGAACACCCCAAAGGCCCAGCACACCCGGAGACTATCGCTAAGAAAATTCCCCGAATGGCGGAGGTCTAGGCACATACCATCACAGTGGCGCCCAAGACTATATCCTCCTAGTGTACTGACTTGGTTCGTCCACATAACATTTATAAGGGGTCCTTTAGGTATATTTCAACCCACATAATTCAATATCAACTACGGTATAATATTACCACCTTATCCTCGTGATGTCTAACAAAAGACCCAATGTAAATCATGCTCATCATGTATATAAACATATCACCATAATGGTGTTCCAACTAGAATCATCATAATACCCATATATGCATACATTTAACATATCAAGGTACCCACATTATGTATCTATGAGACAAATCCCAAATAATGATACATATAACAATAATCATGGCAAATCACCCATATATATATACATCTTCCAACTACTTTCATGAAGAAATCCCCAAACATTTGAACATATAGAGATAAAGTAACAAATAGGAGATTATGATGTCTATCTAGTTTTAACAAAGGTTTAGTAAACTCACAATCTAGGTTTTGTACCAAAACCTAGAAAAGATGAAAACCCTAGATTTGAGAAGATGAGACTTGAAATGGAGAAGTTGAGCTTTATGAACCCTAGAGATTGTCCTTGAGAAGAGTTATTGCAAGTGTGAAGATCCAACCACCAAGAAGAGTTGTATTTATGAGGGTTAGGGTTCTGAGAGGAAGAGTTCGGTTTGGAAGTCTCCAAAATCGCGAAAGAGAAGAGAGGGTTTTAGATAAAATGAGGTTGAAATAAGATAAAATGCATTTAAAGCCCCTGGACCCCGACAGCGAGAGTGCCCGGCGATAGTGCCAATGGCACTATTGCGAGTCACAATCGCGAGACTCTCGACACCCGCGGTACAAACTGCGCGAATATGCCCGGCGAAAGTGACATTTGTCACTTTCGCGTGTCACTATCGCGAACTCCCCCCAAACTCTCGGTACAAACTCAGCGATTGTGCCCGACGATAGTAACAATGTCACTATCGCGTGGCACTCTCGCGCCAAGCCCAAAACAGCCCGGAAACTTAACCAAATTCGAGAACGAGTGCGAGGTCTAAACACATGCATCTTTAATACTAACCAAGTAACATCATAGCATAATAACAATGACCACATGCGTATATAAAGTCTCGTAATTTCAAATAAATACAGTTTACATATTTAAGGAAATAAATACTTACCTTGAGAATTTCCGGATGTTACACGCGCAACCGAGGGCAGCGAAACACATCTCAAAACGTCCTTGAGCGTCTGTCCTTATTGAGGTAACGGTACCAGGATTCCGGAGCTCCAGATTATAGAGAAAGCAGGGGAGTCGGGTAAACGATTCTTCAGGGGTACCACGCACCATCGTCAGTGCATAAGCTTTTGCGTGCCAGGCTTGCCAGTAAGAAATATCTATTTTCAAATCCGATCTTACGTTGTTGACAATGTCGGATCCACGGTATGTACTGCTGGTATCCTTCACTTTAGGGTAAATAAAATTACCCAATACCCTACTGTTTGCTTGATGGTGGTTGGGCAGCTGCGTCCTCGAGCAAGTGTGTACGTCATCCAATATACGAACATGAAACATTTTGGTATTTTCGACAGAGGTCGCATAGATACACCAAGAACATCCGGGTTGCCTACATTTGGCATCGTATCTGGTTTTATTTGACCGGTGAACTCCAAACTCAAAACCCTCTTCAAGAAACTTCTAACCGATAGCGAGTGTAAGATCGTTTTTCGTCGGGAATACTTGGCCCAAACTTACTCTTCCACTGCGATTATAACATGGGAGTTGGTTGGGTGTGATGACTGGGGCCGCTGATGGAAGTGGAGGGGGCATATCAAAGAAATCATTTATCCGACCGTATGATTTGAGAGGACTACTTTCTGGTTCGTCATCGTCTTCATCAGTATCAACATCAGATAAACCCAAGTGGTAAACATGAGACTCCTCATCATGTCTATAAACTCCGTCGTCGTCATCTTCTTCCTGTTCTTCTTCTTCTTATCCTTCTTCTTGTTGTGTTTCAGGAACAACATCTGGGGTATCATCAGATTCATCCACACCACCTCCGGTGTTCGAAGTACCACCGAGATCGCTTTCACCGGACATCGATGAATCGACAAATACACAGAGTGTTGGCGGATTATTTTCACCGTCAATAAATTGAATGAAAGACAAAACATCGTCAGAGTTGCATAACTCATAAAGGGAACCATCATACTTATACGATATTCTAATCCTACGAAGAGTAGGATCGATAAGAAATTCTCTGTGAATACAACTAACCAACCTTGGACGCGTAATGTTCGAAGCTACCTTGACGCGGGTTATCGGTTGATCGGTAACATACTCCCACCCGTTATCTGTCTGTTGCCATGAACCACCGCTTAGGAGATGTAACTTCACTTTATCCTCTCCGGAACTCATATTTTTAAAAAATACACACAAAAAAGGAAGATACACAAGGAAATCAATTGTATGAAATTGTGGATGAAAATTGTGATTTACAACTTCAATGGTTGCTGGTCTTATAGCAATAATTTAGGGAATCAAATTTGTACCACCACAGGGAAATAATTCATCTGCTAAAGTTGATTTGATATCACAACTTTTTGAAAAATACAGTACACATCAACTTGAAAAAGCAGCTTAAAAACGTGAAAAAATATCAAACCAACCAAAATCTAAGGAGAAACCCTAATTAGGGTTGATTGTTGCTTGACACGTGCCCAAAATTGCGTCCTGGTGCAATTTGCGCCCTAGGGCCCCATTTGCGCCCTTGGGCTACAGTTGCGTCCTTTGGGACATTTGGGTAAAACGGGGAGAGAGATGGTTAGGAGGCCAATCCATCCCCATGTTTGGCCCATTTCGGTCAATTTCCCTATAATTTTACTGTCATAGTTTTAAATGGTTGTAGTTATCATAGTTTTAAATTTAATATTAGATTAAATGGTTGTAGATGGTTTATAGTTAACATAGTTTTAATGTAGTTATTAACATAGTTTTAAATTTAATGTTTTCAAAAAAAATTTACACACATTATAGAAAATTGTAAATACCAAAAAATCCTTTACTTTAAAAAATGACACGTAAAAATCATTTACTTTAGAAACATACACTTTTGGTCCTTGAACTTATGAAATTTACACTTTTGGTCCTTTAACTTAGTACATTTATATTTTAGGTCCTTTAACTTTAGAAATTAACACTTTAGGTATCTTTAGTTTAAAATTTTACACTTTAGGTCCGTTTACTTTAGAAACTGACACTTTAGGTCCCTTAACTTTTGAAATTTACACTTTATGGCCCTTAACTTTAGAAACGAACACTTTAGGTCCCTTACCTTTAGAAAATTACACTTTAGGTCCCTTAACTTTGGATATTTACACTTTAGGTCCCTTAACTTTAGAAATTTACACTTTAGGTCCTTTAACTTTTGAATTTTACACTTTAGGTCCCTTAACTTTTGAAATTTACACTTTATGGCCCTTAACTTTAGAAACTGACACTTAAGGTCCCTTAACTTTAAAATTTTACACTTTTGGTCCTTTAACTTTTGAATTTTATACTTTATAAGCCTTAACTTTAGAAATTTACACTTTAGGTCCTTTTAACTTTTGAATTTTACACTTTATTTCCCTTAACTTTTGAATTTTTCACTTTATGGGACTTAACTTTAGAAATTTACACTTTAGGTCCTTTAACTTTTGAAAGTTACACTTTATGTCCCTTAACTTTAGAATTTACACTTTAGGTCCCATAACTTTAGAAATTTACACTTTAGGTCTTTTAACTTTTGAAAGTTACACTTTATGGGCCTTAACTTTAAAAATGACACTTTAGGTCCCTTAACTTTAGAAACTGACACTTTAGGTTCCTTAACTTAAGAAATTTACACTTTAGGTCCTTTTACATAAATATTATATCATTACTATACAGGGAATAAATTTCTACTATGCAAAGTTGAATATGAAGAGTAAGATGACCATGGTGGAGCAGATTCGCCAGGAATTGAACTCCAAGCGATTAGCTATATTCAGGGAGACATGTTTCGGTCATTGGTTGGATTTGACCGATACATCTGCCGACCCTATCTTGGTCCATATATTTTTACAGACCCAGGTCTTCCCGAAAAATATACAGGATGAGGAGATGTTATACGAGGTTGGTGGCCATGCTCTTTGGTTCGGCTGTGAGGAGTTCTGTCTCATCACAACACTTCGTTTCGGACCGGAACCAAAGATGCATAAGAATAGGTCCAATGGTTTTGTTAGACGGGTGTTCCCACGAGGCCAACTAACGGTGCGGAACATCTAGAATGTATTCAATCTGATCGGCACTGATGACGAGGGGCGGGCGCATATCGATGACGATTATACCGTCCGTATTTGTCTCATGATGATGGTTGAGATGTTCTTCCTCTGTCATCAGTTGACCCAACATCTTCCCGACGTTCTACTTCGGGCCATTGATGATTTGAGCGTCTTTAATCGGTTTCCCTGGGATCCTATATCTGGGCGCACACCTACAAGCAGATCAATGGAGCGATCCGGAAACGACTGGACCATGGGTATAAGATGTCGTTATCTGTTTTTTTGTTTGCATTCAAGGTTAGTAAGTTGATATCAAATTAATACTTTTACAATCTACATGGATTCCCTATTTCTACAAAATAGTTACTACTATCTTGGTATTCTAATTCACAGATATGGATCTTAGAGACCTTTTCCATGGCCAACACGTTTTATATATTGACCACCAGGCGGCCACGTGCGGTTCATTGGGATAGGTCTTTGATCGATATTGTTAGCCATCATGCCTATGCTCTCCTAGATGTATCGACGATAAGTTACATTGACTACAACGAAAAAAAATTGTATTAGATTAGCCCGAGCGGGCCCCACGTAGGAGGCTTGTTCCTACGCTATGGGAGGAAATCCAAGAATGGTATATCCAGAGCCATTGCTGGTTTAGTAGTTCGGAGGGGTGTCGACCGTTAAAGAGGTCAAGAGTTATGCAGGCTGTTGACGAGGGTGAGAAGTCATTCTATGTTATCCGATATTTATAATTTTTTATAAAGAAAAGTCATTCTTGATTATTTGATATTTATAATAATGTTGTTAATTGTTTGTATTGACGTAGGTTCCGAGTTAGAGGGAGATTACCAACCTGATCATGACACGGGCCCCCCGTCCTATGCAGGCGTTAACAGGGCACATGAGGCCACCTCTTACGAGGAGCCACCATTTCATGCTGGGCATAGTCCATCCTTTCACCATGAGCATAGTCCAGCAGGCCACTATCAGCATAGTCCTCATGTTGACCCCTATGCTGACCGGTGGGCTGAGTTTACGAGGTGGAAAGATGATTTATATGACTATCAGACTTCTCATCGCACAGAGCATGAGGATCTTGAGAGACGCCTTGCCGAGAAATGGGCATCTGATCGCTCAGAGCATGAAGCTATTGAGAGACGCCTTGCTGAGGTGGAGAGGCTTACTAGCCAGTTTAGCTCTTTCCAGGTAAGTGTTTAACTTAATTTATTGGACATGGTTTTAATTGTTATCTTTTGAAACTTTATGTGGTTTATTATGCTTGATGACAGATTCCAGCCCAGCAACAGGGTGGACAGCCCTCCCAGCCCGCCAACACGAAGCACGGGTTCGGATCTTCGATCTTCGGAGGCCCGTCCCAATACACGGATAATGTTAGTCACTTCAATCTTTATATGGTATCATTATTTGTTTTCAATAAGACATAAAAACAATGACTTAGATTAATGTGCAGAGTTCATCATCCTTCCTTGATGACATATTCGAACCTTCGTCGTTCGTTACACCGACCCACCACATGGCACATGTAAGTTATTTAATTTGGTGGGTAATTTGATTTTTACATTCAGAAAAGAAACTGAATAACCTCAATCTTATTTTACAGGGCACAATATATGAAACCTGTTAGTTAGGAGATTCGTTTGTTACATTTGATATTTATTTGTTAGAGCTAACTTGTGAGGACCCAACTTATTTTGCAGGGCACATTCGGGTCATTGCTCCATGTGATTGCACCGACTACGGTGGGTTCAGGTATGTCAGGGTTTGTTGGGACATTGTTCTAGGATACGCCACAGGCGAGTACATCCGCCGGCCTATCGACCTCGACGTACGTCTGGCCTCGGGTATCCCAGGATATTCAGGTTGCACCGCCGACGGATGTTACCTAAAGGCCGATGCGGCAGAAAAATCCTGGTAAACAATTGCGCCCTCCTTTCACCGCTTTGCCTCCTACAACAGACCCACCTGTCTAGTGCCGCGTATCGAAGACGCCTGTTGGTCGTAAGACCGCTGCTACTGCCGCTGCCACCACCAGTTCCGATACGACCTCTTACACTTCATCCGCTATTTCCGCAAAATGACATAAGAATGAATTGTCGGATTATTATCTTAGGTGCATACCCACCCATCTTGTGGGTAGGGACTGTTGGGGCTTGTTACTCGGTTTGCAGGGCTCGGGGTGGCTCGAAACTGGTGTTAGTATAAAACATCATTTCAGTTTCTCTATCATAATTTCTATTTATATCTCTAACATCTTTTTTTAAATAGCACATCGACGGATGGGTTCGATTAATCCGTGAGAGTCGTCCGCCCAATGCAAGGTGGACGGTGATGACGTCCGAGTTCATGCATTACCTGGTCGCTGGTGGTGGTGCGCGTTCCGTCTACGAAATGACGAAGGGTCCGACCTTTGTACCATGGTGGTCTGTTCAGCATGTATAAATTTCACTTTAAATATACTTGTTATTTCTAACTATGTATAGTTTAATGTTATTTACTGTTGGTTTTTTTTGAACAAATATTTTAGGTGTTCATTCCGATTTGCATCGACCTGAATCATTGGGTGGTTGGCGACTTCAACCTAGACCTCATGGACATGACCATATATGATAGCTTTAGGAGCGATTCATAAAAGGGCAACTTCAGAAAAATGATGGCCACGTTCGCCGACCGTCTACATGAATTTTTTACTCTAGCTGGGTGCACATCACTTGCAGAGCACAACTACGAGTTCACTTGGGTACACGCAGATGATGTACCACAGCAACAGGGTCTATTGGGCGATTGTGGTCCTTTGGCATGTATGTTTCTGACACATTTGGCGAACAACGAGGTCCCAACACCAATGGAGGATGAGTCGGCACGAGCTCTAGCCTGGAGGGTTTGGATGGAGGATGTCTTTTGCTCCACGATACAGACAGATCGACTTGCATGATTCCTTTTATTTTTTTTTTGGTAAAGGAGTATCCCAGACCACTTTGGGCCGGACTAATCTCCTGGAAAACAGGCCTATGACCCGTGGGCATTCATCCCGTGGCCACAATGCTGTGAGTGGGGCTCGAACCCGGGCAACCGCATGATTCCTTTTAGTAGCATGTATATTTAGCTTCCAATATACAATTTTTTAAAGTTAATGAAAAATGTAGCTTCGAGACAATTTATTTATTAAAAATTCAGTCGTTTAGTTTAATTAAAACATCATTTCATTACAATGCACGTATTTAATAACATTGAACGGATACAGGTAATATGAACTAAACAACCAACCATATGGTCATTTAAATGTCAAAGTACGGCTACACGACGCTTTGGTTTTCTGAAATCCCCACCGACTTCTTATGTGCTATGGTGATACGATTTTGGTAGTGACCACCTCCACTTTCTCGCTGTACATTTCAATGACGATATGGCCGTCAACATACTGACGTATAAGGGCTACATCTTCATCGGTATCCATCGGTTCCAGTCCAGTCAATAAATCTGTATTCGGACGTTTAAAATACAACTTATAATATTTCGTTTCATCGTAACGTAGCTCTTTCATGAACTGGTGAAGTAGTCGCATGGAAAGATCGTCGACATCTAACATGTCAACATAGACTTATAGACCACGAAAGTACTACCTTCTAGGTGGATCCGTGAAGTACCATTGATGGTAGAGTTTTATGCTGAACATTTGTGGATACTCAGCTGTTCAAGATAGGGGTTAACAAGGTTAGCCTTACACAATATTCAACGCAAGAAAAACCCAAAAAAACATAAACGCTAACCATATAACTCGGTGGTACCGGCTAGAAACGATTGAGATAAACATCTGAAATTCCATACATGAAGATTTGGGGATGCCATGTAACTTTGTTTTTTTTGGTTTTGGGCTCCCTATCGTTCTGTATTTATAGCCAAAGGCAGTGCACAAAAAACAGGGGGGGCGTAATTGCGTACCTGTAAAAAGCTTCAAGATTCGCCTGAAAAGTTTCACAGGGGTGCGCAATTGCGTACCTATTTTGTTTGGTAGCATAATAGTCACAGACACTTGTTTCGAAGTAGTTTAAACATATAAATGCATCAAACCATAGAAAGTACATCTATCAACTAGCAACGAAGAATACCAAATTACAAACCCAACAACATAAGAACCACAAAACAAAGTGATAGAAAGTACGGGTACAAACTAGCAACATGGAAAATCCAAAAACACTAACAACATCTAAGGATAAAGTGCTTTACATTAATCAATCCAATTTTGTTTCTGGGTAACCTGCGCTTATAGTACTGCAAAATCTTGTTTACTTGAACGTTGTCGTGGCGAATTCGGTCTTCTTTCTCTTTTATCTCCCTTTTCAACCTTCTTATCTCCTCCTTGTCCGCGTCGATCCTTCTCAAGTGGACATCCTTCTTGGACATCATTTCCTTCCACTTTGCGGTTAGTTGTTCGATCTCCGCATCACTTTTCTCTATCGCCTTTTTTAGTCTGGAGGGCATTATTTGTGAAGAAGGTGGGTTTGAGGATGATGCATTTCCAGCCATGTGTTTGGTCAAAGAGGAGACTATTATGCTATGAAAATGGTGTATGGATGGTGTGATCTATAACGTTGGTATAACCCAGGTATTTATAGCCAAATTCTAAGGACAAACCCTAATTAGGGTTTATCTGGAGTTGACACGTGGGTGGGTGGGCAATGGAGTAGTGGTGCGCAATTGTGCACATACGATTTCGGTTGTTTAGTTCATATGCACTGTATCCGTTCAATGTTATTAAACACGTGCATTTTAATGAAATGATGTTTTAATTAAACTACACGACTGAATTTTTAATAAATAAATTGTCTCGAAACTAAATTTTACATTAAAATTTAAAAAATTGTATATACAAAGCTAATAAACAAGCTACTAAAAGGAATCATGCAAGTCGATCTGTATGTATCATGGACCAAAAGACATCCGCCATGTGAACCCTCCAGGCTTGCGCTCGTGCCGACTCATCCTCCATTGGTGTTGGGACCTCGTTGTTCGCCAAATGTGTCAGGAACATTCATGTCAAAGGACCACAATCGCCCAATGATAGACCAGGCCCCTAGTTAGATTGATACGTAGGTGGGGACCACTTCTCGTGAATTGTTAAACTGCTTCCACTCCTGAGGCGTAATCGGTGCATCGTAAGTAGTTATCCCATATTGCGCCCTCTCCTCTGTTGTCTCTGGTGCATTCCAGTTAATCCTTGAAGATCCATAATTTAATTGTTCGATGTCGACGGAGCATGAAGTGCCAACCCTATTTATTGACCTTTTTGCCCCTACTGCGTGAATCTCCAGCCATTAGGTTATGAAAATGTAGAGAATGTTTGTAAACGGTGTGGAGGGCAGAAATGATAGATAGCAAGTTGTGAATTACTACTTCACCATAGAATCTACTTATATTCGATGAGAATATAGGGTCGTGCGTAAATCGCATATGGGCGCAAACTGCGTATGGGCGCAATTGCGCACCACTACTCCTCTGTAAAGCCTGCCAGGATTCCTCTACAAAGCCTGACAGGATTCCCCTGCAATGTCTGCCAGGATTCCCCTGCAAACACTGTCAGGATTCCCCTGCAAGATTCCCCAGCAAAGCATATGTGCGCAAATTGCGCCCTAGGGAGCCATTGCGTCCCTGGAGCACGTGGCAAGACCAGATTAACCCTAGTTAGGGTTTGTACTTAGAATTTGGCTATAAATAACTGGGTTATACCAACATTATAGTTCACACCATCCATACACCATTTTCATAGCATAATAGTCTCCTCTTTGACCAAACACATGGCTGGAAATGCATCATCCTCAAACCCACCTTCTTCACAAATAATGCCCTCCAGACTAAAAAAGGCGATAGAGAAAAGTGATGCGGAGATCGAACAACTAACCGCAAAGTGGAAGGAAATGATGTCCAAGAAGGATGTCCACTTGAGAAGGATCGACGCGGACAAGGAGGAGATAAGAAGGTTGAAAAGGGAGATAAAAGAGAAAGAAGACCGAATTCGCCACGACAACGTTCAAGTAAACAAGATTTTGCAGTACTATAAGCGCAGGTTACCCAGAAACAAAATTGGATTGATTAATGTAAAGCACTTTATCCTTAGATGTTGTTAGCGTTTTTGGATTTTCCATGTTGTTAGTTTGTACCCGTACTTTCTATCACTTTGTTTTGTGGTTCTTATGTTGTTGGGTTTGTAATTTGGTATTCTTCGTTGCTAGTTGATAGATGTACTTTCTATGGTTTGATGCATTTATATGTTTAAACTACTTCGAAACAAGTGTCTGTGACTATTATGCTACCAAACAAAATAGGTACGCAATTGCGCACCCCTGTGAAACTTTTCAGGCGAATGTAACACCCCGAATTTTCGTTGTATTAATTCAGTTATTAGACTTCTAGCATTGTTTATCGTTCAATCTTAGTGTTCTCGAGTTTAACTTTTGTCGTTGCATCGCGTTTTGTGCCAAGTTTGAGTATTTTGGATTTTGGTGGAAATGGCAAACCACAGGGGCTTATGCGGGTTACACCGCGGCTTGCAAGCTGCTTAACCCACTGTCTGGTTTCCCTCTCAGGGACGCGGACAGTTTATGCCGCGACTTTAGGCCGCGACATAACCCGCGGGACTCCCCTGGATGCCCAAATACGGGTTTCTTCCCCATTTCACCTCATTTATTTCTCATCTACCCTCATGACTCTCCCTCTCAACCATCATAACTCCTTCATCCGATTTTAGGGTTTCACCAACCTAAATCTATCTCATTTATTGTTAGAAGTGGAGTATAGAAATCAAGGTTTCAAGTTTGAGCATTGAAGTCTCCACCGCCATTGTTGTCTTCTCTAAGGTTCAATTTAGGGTTTGGGTTTTCTCCAAAAACCCACTTGGTGAGTTCCTACTATCATTTTCTAAACCGTGTACATATCAAAACTTACATTTTAAACTCCTATGAATCTCCTTGGGTTTTGGGTTTTGGATTTAAGATTTCTTACATTTTGACCTAACTAGAGTTTTGGGAGATTTTAGGGTTTTGCTACATTTTGCTAAAAGGAAGGGTTTCATTTTATATCTAGTAAATCATTGTACCACTTGTACATTTTGGTGAAGTACTTGAAAATATGCATAAGATATTACTTTATGATTGGATTCTTATCAATAGTTAAACATGGAAATGTATTTTGGAAATGAATGTTATTGGAGGCTATATGTTTAGCTTTGGTTAGTCACAAATGAAATTGTGACAAGTATAGACTATTACTAGTGGATCCCTAGGTATTGAGTCGGCTTATATATTTTGGGATGTTTTCCCCCATTATAGCTATAGATGCATTTGAGCCTCAGAGGCCTTTGGTACGGTTATGTGGGACCGTTTACTTGCCATAGATCATAATGTAGTCCTAGTGAACGAGAATGACTTGGTTTCCTCGGGTGCCCTCTCCCACATCTTAGTACGAACCGACTTGTTCGTGGCCATGGATTCTAAGTATTTAGCTCATAACTCGGATTGTGGCCTACTTTTGTGTTCCGCTACTATCCTTGGTAAATCGGGTGTCCCCCGTCATCGCAAGGTGAACTTTTGGACCGAATGTCCTTATATGATAAATATTTCCAATTGTAAATTAAACTTTATAGAAAAGCCTTCCTTTTGATACATTTGTCTTTATTTCTTGAAATTATAAACTGTATGTTCTCACTAGGCTTTAAGCCTAACACTTTTTCTCAAATGATATGTATAACAGGTTCCTTTAGCGGCGGGGTGCCGAGGGTTTGAGTGTCGAGCGCGGACTCAAGGCAATTTTTGAGATGTCTAGTATTGGACGTTGGGCATTTGATTAGTTCCTTATTTTTGGTGATTTGGTTTGACAACCGATGTAATCTAGATGGAATATGTTTAGATTAGTTTTTTGTTGATTTCCATTTCCATACGTAGGTTTTGTAAATGCTTTATACATTTACCCCTTTTTGGGTGGTTACTCCAATACAAACGTCATTTTGCCAAATTTTCAGATTTTTAATTTACTCTAAATTTTAGGGTGTTACAACCTAGCTCTTTCATGATCTGGTGAAGCAGTCGCATGAAAAGATCGTCGACATCTAACATGTCAACATAGATTTCTAGACCACGAAAGTACTGCTTTCTAGGTGGATCCGTGAAGTACCCTTGATGGTAGAGTTTCATGCTGAACATTTGTGGATACTCAGCTGTTCAAGATAGGGGTTAACAAGGTTAGCCTTACACAATATTCAACACAAGAAAAACCCAAAAAAATATAAACGCTAACCATATAACTCGGTGTTACCGACTGGAAGCGATTGAGATAAACATCTGAAATTCCATACATGAAGATTTAGGGATGCCATGTAACTTTGTTTTGTTTGGTTTAGGACTCCCCAACGTTTTGTATTTATAGCCAAAAGTAGTGCACAAAAACATCTTAACAATTGTGTACCTATAAAAAGCTTCAAGATTCGCCTGAAAAGCTTCAGGGGTGCGCAATTGCGTACCTGTTTTGTTTGGTAGCATAATAGTCACAGACACTTGTTTTGAAGTAGTTTAAACATATAAATGCATCAAACCATACAAAATACATCTATCAACTAGCAACGAAGAAAACCAAAATACAAACCCAACAACACAAGCACCACGAAACAAAGTGATAAAAAGTATGGGTACAAACTAGCAACATAGAAAATACAGAAACGCTAACACCATCTAAGGATAAAGTGCTTTACATTGATCAATCCAATTTTGTTTCTGGGTAACTGCGCTTGCAGTACTACAAAATCTTGCATAATCTTGTTTATTTGAACGTTGTCGTGGCGAATACGGTATTCTTTCTCTTTTATCTCCCTCTTCAACCTTCTTATCTCCTCCTTGTCCGCGTCGATCCTTCTCAAGTGGCCATCCTTCTTGGCCATCATTTCCTTCCACTCTTTGGTTAGTTGTTCGATCTCCGCTTCACTTTTCTCTATCGCCTTTTTTAGTCTGGAGGGCATTATTTGTAAAGAAGGTGGGTTTGACGATGATGCATTTCCAGCCATGTGTTTGGTCAAAGAGGAGACTATTATGCTATGAAAATGGTGTATGGATGGTGTGATCTATAACGTTGGTATAACCCAGGTATTTATAGCCAAATTCTAAGGACAAACCCTAATTAGGGTTTATCTGGAGTTGACACGTGGGTGGGTGTGCAATGGAGTAGTGGTGCGCAATTGTGCACATACGCAATTGCGCACATAGGCTTTGGTGGGGAATCTTGCAGAAGAATCGTTTCAGGCTTTGCAGGGGAATCGTTTCAAGCTTGAGTGGGGAATCTTGTAGAAGAATCGTTTCAGGATTTGCAGGGGAATCGTTTCAGGCTTTGCAGGGAATCCTGGCAGGCTTTGCAGAGGAATCCCTGGCAGCCACTTTGCAATGGAGTAGTGGTGCGCAAATGCGCCCATACGCAATTGAGCCCATACGCAATTGCGCACGACCCTATCTTCTCATCGACTATAAGTAGATTTTATGGTGAAGTAGTAATTCACAACTTGCTATCTATCCTTTCTACCCTCCACACCGTTTACAACCATACTCTACATTTTCATAACTTAATGGCTGGAGGTTCACGCGGTAGGGGCAAAAGGTCAGCGAATGGGCTGGCACTTTACGCTCCGTCGATATCGAACAATTAAATGATGGAGCTTCAAGGATTGTCTGGAATGCACCAGAGACAACGGAGGAGTGGGATCAGTTTTGGATAACTGCTTACGATGCACCAATCACGCCTTAGGAGTGGGAGTAGTTTATCAATTCACGAGAGGCATACTACACTGCTCATGGGGGAGAATCCCCACCTACGTATCAATCTAACCAGGGGACTGGTCTACCAATGTCTCAGGTACTACCTGACAGGTTGAAAAGATCATGTGATGAGGCAAATGCGGAGATACGAAATATAGGCCGGGCGTGGCTACAAAACATGGAACTTGAGAAGGAGAAAGAAACAATTATTGCGGAGCATAAGGAGTTCCTAGAGATGATGAAGCGCGATGTTAGGGAAAATCAAAAGGAGATTAGAAAGTTAGAAGATGAACTGGTAGACATCAAAGAAAACTACACCGGCATGGAGGAGCAGATGAAGGCAAATGCTGGCTGGATCAGGAGGATCCGGGACATCTACCCGTAGTAGGTTTCTCAAAGGGTCGTTGTTGTATGGATGCACTTCATCCATTTTATTTGGTTTCAATAAAATATTGGTTTAATGCTTTAATGTTTACTTTAGTTTAGTAAATAACACAAGACAACTTAACAATCACGATAAGGTAAATAAAATCAAAACTAAACATAAAAACAATATCACTTAGCATACAAGACGTAGTCGTTACAATCAAGTGAGTACAATCTTAGAGAGCAATAACAATATTTATAAAAAGTTTATTACATACATGGTTTACTCTTTTAGATCAACGTTTAGATCAAAAGTACCATGTCTAAAACTTTCATAATTCTCTTCGGTTGATACTGGTTGAGTTTGTCGACTACCAGATGCCCTTTGAGTTTGTCGACTACCGGATACCCTTTGACGGCTCACATTTACTGGTGCAGGAGATGGACAGTTTGCTCGAGTGTGTCCTGGTTGTCCACACCGAGAACATCTTCTATGGATGGGATCCTCACCCTGAGATGGGATACGGTCATGGTTACTCGGTCGACCAGCCCGTCTTATTACGACCGGTGGTCTAACGGTCTTAAGCGGGTGGTCTGGAACAACCCATGTTTATCCTGGACCGACTGGATGTATGAGCTCTTCGTAAGTTAGTCGGAAATTATCTGACGCGTAGTAACCAGTCGCCAGATAGGAGACATTTGTACACCGTTGATTTCTTGCGACGGCGATTGCATGGCTGCATGGTATTCCTGAGAGCTACCATTTCCTGCACGAGCAAAGTCGATTATTGAAGTCAACTTCTGCGTCCCTAACCCCATCGCGGACTTCCCAGTAACCTCGACCAATCTCATGTACAGTCCACGTTGCGGACTTGTGAATTCTCTTTTCAGTTTTGGCCTCTGCCTACGGCGTGAGACGATTCACCATTTCCTCTACGATAACACAAATTTGTTACGTTAGTATTGCAAAAATAAAAACATAAAATTCAAACAGTCAGAAATCCAAGGATGATAACCTCCATTTCTCCGACGAATCGAATACCATTCTTGTTGAAAACATCGAAAATAATCCATAAGGCCCACAATAGGCAGTCTCCATGCAATATGAGACAATTCATTCACCGACTCGACACTGTTCGATGTCATTATGTTGAAACGCATTCCTGGGAAATGGGCCCTTGACCATTCTCCGGTCCAACCTGGTCCATAAGCGGAGCTCCAACACGTAAAGCAGCTCGTAGACCCGCCATGTTTAGTTCAAACTCCTCCATCGTAAATGCTTTACACGTCCTCCAAAATAACATCTTCTTGTATTTGACCCCGCTGTCCCTGGTTTTTACGTTCATCATTAGATGGCGACAACAAAGTGCATGATGGATGCCTGGGTACACTGTATTAATTGCTTGGTGAATTGAAGCAACCCTGTCGGATACAAAAACAACCCCTCGGGTTCCCCGATACAAAGCTTCAGCATGGTTAAGAACCAAGTCGACACATCCCCACTCTCAGACCTACCAACTCCGAAAGCGATTGGCACAATCTGGTTATTTGCATCCATAGCAACGGCTAAGAACATTGTTCCCAAGTAAGTACCCTTTAAATGAGCAGCATCGATGATAATGACCGTATCCAGGTGTATCGTAAACGACTGAATCTAGATATTTAAGGCATTTTCATATTATAACATTATTCAATATAGTAGTTCAATAAACCATATAGTGACGCAAAAGTTATTAAAATAACAACGTACCGCGCAACCGAGGGCAGTGAAACACATCTCAAAATGTCCTCTACTGTCTGTCCATATTGAGGTAACGGCACCAGGATTCTGGAGCTCCAGATTATAGAGAAAGCAGGGGAGTCGGGTAAACGATTCTTCAGGGGTACCACGCACCATCGTCAATGCATAAGCTTTTGCGCGCCAGGCTTGCCAGTAAGAAATATCTATTTTCAAATCCGATCTTACGTCGTTGACAATGTCGGATCCACGGTATGTCCTGCTGGTATCTTGTAATTTAGGGTAAATATAATTACCCAATACTCTACTGTTTGCTTGATGGTGGTTGGGATACAGCTGCGTCCTCGAGCAAGTGTCTACATCATCCGATATATGAACATGAAACATACTGGTATTTTCGACATTTGTCGAATAGATACGCCAAGAACAGCCGGCTTGCCTACATCTGGCTTCGTATCTGGTTTTATTTGATCAGTGAACTCCAAACTCAAAACCCTCTTTAAGAAACTTCAAACCGAGAGCGAGTGTAAGATCGTTTTTCGTCGGGAATACTTGACCCAAACTTACTCTTCCACTGCGATTATAATGTGGGGGTTGGTTGGGTGTGATGATTGGGGCCACTGATGGAAGTGGAGGGGGCATATCAAAGAAATCATTTATCCCCCCGTATGATTTGATAGGACTACTTTCTGGTTCGTCGTCGTCTTCATCAGTATCAACATCAGATAAACCCAAGTGGTAAACATGAGACTCCTTATTATGTCTATAAACTCCGTCGTCGTCATCTTCTTCCTGTTCTTCTTCTTCTCCTTCTCCTTCTTCTTGTTATGTTTCAAGAACAACATCTGGGGTATCATCAGATTCATCCACACCGCCTCCGGTGTTCGAAGTACCACCGAGATCGCTTTCACCGGACATCGATGAATCGACAAACACAGAGTGTTGGCGTATTATTTCCACCGTCAAATAATTGAATGAAAGACAAAACATCGTCAGAGTTGCATAACTCATAAAAGGCACCATCATACTTATACTCTATTCTAATCCTACCAAGAGCAGGATTGATAAGAAGTTTTCTATGAATACAACTAACCAACCTCGGATGCGTAATGTTTGATGCCACCTTGACGCGGGTTATCGGTTGATCGGTAACATACTCCCACCCGTTATGATTCTGTTGCCATGAACCACCGCTTAGGAGATGTAACTTCACTTTATCCTTTCCGGAACTCATATTTAAAAAAAACACACAGAAAAGGAAGATACACAAGCAAATCAATTGTATGAGATTGTGGATGAAAATTGTGATTTACAACTTCAATGGTTGCTGGTCTTATAGCAATAATTTAGGGAATCAATTTATACAAACACAGGGAAATAATTCATCTGCTAAAGTTGATTTGATATCACAACTTGTTGAAAAATACAAAAAACATCAACTTGAAAAAGCAGCTTAAAAACGTGAGAAAATAGCAAACCAACCAAAATCTAAGAAGAAACCCTAATTAGGAATAATCTGGGATTGACACGTGCCCAGGGATGCAATGGCGCCCTAGGGCACAATTGCACCCTAGGGCGCCATTGCGTCCCTGGGCTCCATGGCGTCTATTTGGACATTTGAGTAAAACAGGGAGAGCGATGGCTAAGAGGCCAATCCATCCCCGTGTTTGGCCCATTTGGGTCAATTTCCCTAAAATTTCTTATTTGTTTTTTAAATTATTTACTACCTTTGTATATTTATTTGCTTTTAAAATTAATTATTTGCTTTTAAAATTATTTATGTTAACCTAAATTTATTTGCCTTCAAATTATTTGCTATCTTTTGTAAATTATGTAACATGTTTTTAAAAATTAATTTTCATTATGAAATTGGATTCATATTATTATGTTAAATCATTATTTGTATTTAAAAATATATTTAAAATTGATATTTTATTATAATTCTAAGTTATTTATTCAATATTTTATCAAAGAGTTGTTTTATTAAGAAAAAAAATAAAGGCCGGGGGTAAAATGATCATTTATGACATTCAGACTGTTTATTCAGCACAATAACCGAACAATAACTTATCTGTTAACATACAAATAACTTTATCAATATAGATAATTATATCCATTCAGGTCTTAACATAAAACGAACCGAACAACTCATCCCTCTCCCTCTACTACTCCCTTGCCCACTCCACGATTCCACATGAAAATCTCGGTTTGTTAGAATAAGTCCGATGGTTTTTGTTAGACTGGTGTTCCCACGACGGAAGTTAAAAGTGTAGGAAATTCAGGATTTATTCAATCTTATCGACACTGATGACGAGGGTCGCCACCTGATCGATGATGATTATACCATTCGTATTTGTCTCATGATGATGGTTGAGATGTTCTTCCTCGGTCATCAGCCCTCCCAACATCTTCATGACACTATACTTTGGGCCATTGATGATATGAGGGTGCTTAATCGGTTTACTTGGGCATCATATATCTGAGCACCTACCTTCAAGTAGATGAATGGAGCGATCCGGAGACGTGTGGATAAAAAGGAAAGGATGTCGTTATCTGGTTTTCTATTTGCATTCAAGGTTATTTAGTTGATATTAAATTAATATTTTTACAATGTACATGGATTCCTTATTTCTACAAATTATTTACTATCTTGGTATTCTAATTCACAAATATGGATTTTAGAGACATTTCCTATCACCGGCACATATTTTATACTGTGTGACAGGATGCCACGTGCGGTTCGTTGGGATATGTCTTCAACAGTTATTGTTAGTAACCATGAATATGTTCTTTTGGAATTGTCGACGGTAAGTTACATTGACTACAACAAAAGAAATTGTAATAGATGAGGCCCTCGTGTGGATTTCTAACATGATTAGTTTTCAATATATTAGGAGGACTGGGCGCCACGTCAGAGGCTTATTCCTACGCCGGTTGAGGAGGGCGCATAATGGTATATTTAGAGCCATCGCTGGTTTAGTAGATCGTAGGGGCGTCGACCGATGAAGAGGTCGGGAGTTATGTAGGCTGTCGACGAGGGTGAGAAGTCATTCTAAATTATCTGATATTTATAATAATTTTATAAAGAGAAGTCATTCTAAATTATCTGATATTTATAATAATGTTGTTAATTGTTTTTATAGACGGAGGTTCCGAGTCAGAGGGAGGTGAGCACCCTGATGATGACATGGGCCCCCGTCCCACGCGGACGTGAGTAGGGGATACGAGGGCACCTGTTATGAGAAGCCACCATTTCACCATGGGCATAGTCCATCCTTTCACCGTGAGCATAGTTCATCAGGTCACCATCAACATAGTCCACATGTTGACCTCTATGCTTACTGGTGGGTTGAGTTTATGACGTTCAAGGATGACTATTATGACTTTCGGAGATCTCATGGCATAAAGCATGAAGCTCTTGAGAGATGCCTTGCCAAGGTGGAGAGGCTTACTAGCCAGTTCAGCTCTTTTTAGGTAAGTGTTTAACTTAATTTATCGGACATTGTTTTAATTGGTATATTTTTAATCTTTATATGGTTTAATAAGCTTGATGACATATTCCAGCCTAGCAGCAGGGTGGCGAGCCCTCTCGGTCCGCCGACATGTCATATGGGTTCGGATCTTCGATATTCGGAGGTTGTCCCATTACACGGAGCATGTGAGTTATTTCAATCGTTTGGTTGCATCATTTTTATTTGTTTTCAGTAAGACATAAAAACAATAACATAGATTAATGTGCAGAGTTCATCAGCCTTCGTAGATGACTTATTTGGAGGTTCGTCGT
This sequence comes from Arctium lappa, assembly GCA_023525745.1. Taxonomy (NCBI): domain Eukaryota; kingdom Viridiplantae; phylum Streptophyta; class Magnoliopsida; order Asterales; family Asteraceae; genus Arctium; species Arctium lappa. The sequence goes on from CM042049.1 coordinate 15,095,107, forward strand.
TCGTTACACCGCCCCAATACATGGCATATGTAAGTTATTATATTTTGTGGGTCATTTGATTTTTATATTTTGAATAGAAACTGAACAACCTCAATCTTATTTTGTAGAGCACGGGACAACATACACGGGGTTTAGCGGTTAGTCCATTGGCGGATGTATGTTCGTTGCACAGGGCCAGTATACACACCTTGTAAGTTAACAGATATGTTTGTTACATTTGATATTTGTTTCTTAAAACAAACTTTTGAGGACCCATCTTATTTTTTGCAGGGCACATTCGGGTCGTTGCTCCATGAGACTGGGTCGACGACTGACGGTATGTCAGGTTTGTCATGATTTATTGGGGCTTTGTTCCAGGATACGCCATAGGCGAGTACATATGCCGGCCCATTGACCTCGACGTACGTCCAGCCACCAGTGTCCACTACTATCCAGATAGCACCGCCGATGGATGTTCCCAGAGGCCCATATGCTAGAAAGCTCCTGGGAAACAATTGGTGCCTCCATTCACCCCTTTGCCTCCTAGTACAGACCCACCTGCCTAATGCCGTCCATCAAAGGCGCCTACTCGTCGTACTGCCGCTGCCACCGCCACTGTTGCTACCTCTTCTCATTCTACCTCTTCTTCATCCTCATCGACTATTGCCGCACTTTGGCATCGTGATCAATTGCCGAATTGTTGTCTAGGTGCATACCCACCCATCCAGTTAATAAGTCATGGTGGGGCTTATTACTCGCGTTGGAGGGTTCGGGGTGGATCGAAACCGCTGTTAGTACTAAAACATCATTTAAGTATTTCTATTATAATGTCTATTTATATGTGTAACATTTTTTCCTTTTTTAAATAACATGTCGACGAATGGGTCCGGATGATCTTTGAGTCGCGTCCACCTGATGCACCGTGGATGGTGATGACTTCCGATTTCATACATTTCTTGATGCTGGTGGAGGGCCGGGTTCCGTCTACACCATGGCGAAGGCGCCTTGTCCACCATGGTGGGCGCTGCAGTGGGTATGAATTTCAATTTAAATATAATTGTTATTTATAACTCAGTATACTTTAATGTTATTTACTGTCGGTTTGTTTTTTAACAAATATTTCAGGTCTTTATGCTGATTTGCATAGATTCGAAGCATTGGGTGGTTGGCGATCTCGATCTAGAGACCATGGAGATGATCGTATATGATAACTATCAGATGCCTTCATACGCGGACACTTTTAGAGACGCGATGACGAAGTTCATCGAGCGTTTAGAGGAGTTTCTTACCTTGGCAGAGTGCTCGTCACTTGCATCGCGTATTCGCATAGCCACGAGTTCACTTGGGTACACGCATCAGGGGTACCGCAACAGTGCTCTACATTCGACGATTGTGGTCCTTTGACATGTATGTTCCTCTCACATTTGGCGAGTGGCGAGGTCAGGATGAGGTGGCACGGGCTATGTCCTGGAGGTGTCATATGGAAGATGTCTTTTGGACCATGCGACAGGAAGATCACGATGTGTGATTGATTTTAGGAGCTTGTATATGAACGATGATTTCTCTTTGTATATACAATTTTTGGAAGTGTTAATATCCACTTTCTGTTGACAATATTATTATTTAAGAGCACATACATGTCAAACAATATTATTATTTAGTATGAGGTTTTGCATCATATTATAGTTTCAAACTTGTTTATTATAAACATACACGGTCATTTAAATGTCAAAGTACGGCTACACGATGCTTAATTTTTCTGGAATCCCCACCGACTACTAATATGCTATGGTGATACGATTCTCGAAGTGTTAAGCTCCACTTTCTCGCTGTACACTTCAATGACAATATGGTCGTCAACATATTAACGTATATTGGCTACATTTTCATCAGTAGCCATAGGTTCCAGTCCAGTCAATAAGTCTGCATTTGGACGTTTAAAATACAACTTATAATATTTCATTTCGTTGTAACCTAGTTCTTTCATGATCTGATGAAGCAGTCGCATGGAAAGATCGTCGACATCTAACATGTCAATATAAACTTCTAGACCATGGAAGTACTGTCTTGTAGGTGGTTCCGTGAAGTACCCTTGATGGCAGACTTTCATTGTTAACATTTGTGGATACTCAGTTGTTCAGTATATAGGTTAACAACGTTAGCCTTACACAATATTCAACGCAAGCAAAACCCAAAAAAATATAAAGACTAACCATGTAACTCGGTGGTAGAGGCTGGAAGCGATTGGGATAAACATCTGAAATTCCATACATGAATATTTGGGGATGCCATGTAAGAAGACGTGTAAAACTTTTGTCTTGCTATATAACTTGTTTTGTTTTGTATGGTTTAGGACCCCCCCAGCGTTCAGTTTTTATAGCCAAAGGTAGTGCACAAAAATCATCTTCGCAATTGCTAACCTGTAAAAATCCTTACAGATTCTCCTGAAAATCCTTCAAGATTCGCCTGAAAAACCTTCAAGATTCTCCTGGAAAAAGCCTTCAAGCTTCGCCAGAAAAGCCTCCAAGATTCGCCTAAAAAGCTTCCAGATTCTCCTGAAAAGCCTAAAGATCCCCCTGCAGAAACTTTAAGACCATCTCCTCTCACTTGTATATATAAGATGACCTTTGAGATCTATGTATCACAACAATTTATACCACTCACAAATTTAAGGCAAAATTTCTCTTCTTACTTACTAAGCAGAAAAACATGGCTGGAAACACATCGTATTCAAACCCTCCCTCTTCCCAAGGCATTCCTACAAAGATTTTGAAGCAATCCAAAAAGTTGAAGCGGAGAGAGAAGACATAGACCAGCAGTAGACAAATGCTCTTGTAGCAAGGGATGAGGTTCTTGCCTTAATAGACGAAAAACACAAAGCCATTGCGAAGCTTTACAAGGAGATTGAAAAAGATGACGCCCGTGCCAAAGAGATGAGAAAAAAAATTCCAAAGTTTTTAGAGAAGTGGTAGGAGAAAACGACACTGCTCGAGCAGCTGAAATCACTCTATCGTTAAAGTGATTGTTGTTGTTTCGTTGTACTTGCTCTTGTTGAACTGTCTATTTCGGTTGTACCGGTTCATTTCTATCATTTTGCTTCGAAGTTTGTTTTGTTTTAGTGGTTCTGGTTTAATGTCGTTGTTTCCAAGTTTGTTTAGATGAACTTGTTCATGTTGTACCGGTTGTTTTCGAAACCTATCAATTTTCTAAGTTTATCGCCGATACTTGTTTTCTAGTAGTATAAGAATATAAACACATCAACCACAAAATAGATTAGACGATTTTATTGATGAAACAAAGGCGTAGAAAGTACAAGTACAAACTAGCAACATAGAAAATCCAAATACGCAAACAACACCATTTAAGGATAAAGTACTGCGAACTCTTGCATAAGCTTGTTGACTTGAACGTTGTCGTAGCGAATACGGTCTTCTTTCTCTTTTATCTTCCTCTTCAACCTTCTTACCTCCTTGTCCGAGTCGACCCGGCTCAAGTGTCCGTCCTTCTTGGCCATCATTTCCTTCTACTCTTCGGTGAGTTGTTCGATATCCACTTCACTTTTCTCTATAACTTTTTTCAGTCTCGAGGGAATTATTTGTGAAGACGGTGGGTTTGAAGATGATGCATTTCTAGCCATGTGTTTGGTGAAAGAGGAGACTATTATGCTATCAAAATGGTGTATCGATGTTGTGAGTTTTACAGTCGGTATTAACAAGGGTATTTATAGCCACAAGGAGCAATTGGCTCAACAAAAACCTTCAGCATTTTATGGGGAATCTTGTAGGTTTTGCAGGGGAATCGTTTCGGGCTTTGCAGTTTCAGGCTTTGCAGGGGAATCCTGGCAGACACTTTGTAAGGGAATCTTACATGCTTTGCAGGGGAATCCTGGCAGACACTTTGCAGGGGAATCTTTTGACCATATGCACAAAATCAATCACGAACCTATCTTGGCATCGACTATAAGTAGATGCTCTGGTGAAGTAGTAATTCACAACTTGCAGGTATTCCTTTCTACCCTCTACATTGTTTACAAACATTCTCTACCTTTTCATAACACTATGGCTGGAGGTTCACGCTCTAGGGGGAAAAGGTCAGTGAATGGGGATGACACTTCACGTTCCGCCTACAACCAACAATTGAATGATGGAGCTAGAAGGATTTACCGGAAGGCACCCGAGACAATGGAGGAAGATACACAAGCAAATCAATTGTATGAAATTGTGGATGAAAATTGTGATTTACAACTTCAATAGTTGCTGGTCTTATAACAATAATTGAGGGAATCAAATTGTACAAACACAGTGAAATAATTCATATGCTAAAGTTGATTTGATATCCCAACAGGTTGAAAAAACAGTACACAAAAACATGAAAAACCAGCTTAAAAATGTGAAAAAATAGTTTTTGAACCAATTTTTTCGGACCACACCAAATAAGGGTTAATCTAGTGGCAAAACGTAGCAGGTGCGCAATTGAGGAGGGGTGCACAATTACACACCTACACCAAATTAGGGTTAATCTAGTGGCGACACGTAGCAGGTGCGCAATTGAGGAGGGGTGTGCAATTGCGCACCTACGCAATTGTGTAGGTACGCATTTGCGCACCCTCCTCAATTGCGCAGGTAGTGACATATGTGCAAGTCATGGAGAGGGATGGCTAGGAGGCCAAACCCTAATGTTATAATATATAACATTCTTCCTTTTAAAACCTTAGTCACGACTTCTTCTCCTTAATCCGTGAAAATAACGTTTCAGGTTAGAACTGGATTGAACATGTTAGCATCATATGTTAAATATGTCCCATATTTTTTTGAACGGTAATTAATACACGATTCGGGGTATCCGGGATCCCATTCGGGGCCGACCCGACTAATCCCCTTCGATGCCTTTGAGAGAGCTTCACAGGATTCGAACCGTGAACCTAGTGCTTACCCATATTAGAATTAGTAATTGAGGCCATGTTATTAGAAAAGTTTAAAATTTTTGCCTAACATTTACTTAGATGAGTGAATTATCCACAAATCTCATAAAATGTCAATCTTAACATTATATATATATATATATATATATATATATATATATATGTTCAATGGTGTTAAAAATAAAAATAACACAATACATACAAAATTACCTAATAAGTGTAGTTGGTTAAATAAATTCAAATGCAAAAAGGGAAAGAAAACAAAATATCAAATATTTTTTCAATTTTCTAGAAACACAATCATTTTACCCAAAATAACACTCAACCTCTCTCTCTCTTCTCCCTCCTATGGCCGGCCATCCCACCCCCATTTAACCCCTCTCATTCTCTCTCATTTCTCATACTCTCATTTCTCTCTCTAACATCTCTCTAGAATTCTTCTCTCTATTTTCTCTCTATTTTCTCTTCTTTTTCTCTCTAAAATCATCTTATTCCAACCAACAAAATCAAGGTTTCAAGGCATTGAAGGTGTTCTTCAAGGTAAGAACATGAAATAATACTCACTTTTCTTTTAAGTTTTTCATGCATTCTTTGAGTTTTTCTTCCTCTCTTTTGATTTTGAAGCTTGTTTGCTAGAAAACAATCTTTGATACTTAATGTTTGTAGATTTTTCCCTAAAAACATGTTGCATGTTCTTATAAGGGGATAAAATCCATGATCAAACCAAAGTTAAGATCAAAGAAAGAACTTTTGAAAGTTCTAACTAACATGCATGTGTTTTATTCATATTTCTACTTTATGGATTCTAAAAAGTTGCATGAAATCTTTCCTACATATCAAATACCTACTTTAAACTTCATGTATGTGAGTTAAACTTTATATTTTATGTGCTAGAAATCGAGCTTAAGGCTTAGATTTCAAAGAATTTCAAATAAAGCTCGTGATGGTCATTTTTAGAGTTTTTGCAAGATAACTTTGCTTAGCTTGCATGCATGCATGTAGTTTTTGATGGTTAAAACAAGTTTTCATCCGGATATTATTGATATGTTGTTGATAAAATCGTGTTCTAAGCAAAAGAAGCAAAAATCATTTCAAGAATCAAGAGATTGGACACATTTCCTCGAACTCATTTTCAAACAGCATGCTGACAGATTTCTACACCTAACTTTAAAGGACCATAACTCTCTCAATTTTTAACCAAATGAGGTGAAATCTCTTCTGGAATTTAGTTCTGTGTATTAGGTTTCAAACCCAAGTGTAATAACCTAAAAATACTAAGAATTCGACCTCCAAACAGTGGTTACAAAACAAGTGTGCATACAGCTATACTTTCTGTTGTAGTCCTTAATGTGAGAATGATTTGAAGGATCAAACTATCTTCAAAAATTATGGTTTTTATGCCAAACGTTTCCTAACACAATATATTAGCTTGGGTAAAAATCTTATGACCAAAAGAACTTCGGAAGACAACTAAAAATGGACATAAAGTGACAACAAAAGTCTGGGTAAAAATGGGACATTACAAGCCTTGTTTAAAATCATCTTTTAAACCCTTTTATCATTTTATTTTATGAATTTGAGGTTTGTGTTAAGTGAACAAGTTAAAAATAACACATGCACAAAGTTATAATATTAATTATAATAAACTATAAGGAATCACAAAATGAAACATTAAACAATAATAAGGGCATTTTATGACATTTTGGATAAGTAAGCGTTACCGAAACCATAAGATCTAAGCTTGAATCTTACTAGTGTCCTTACGTTCGTAGGATTGAAGTAGGATCAGACCTTGGTTTGCATTCAGTAGACGTCTTGAATTCGTCTTCGCATACCACAGTGAGTTTTCACAGCCCCTTTTTACCGATTTCATATACCTTGAGGTGAAAAGCATGTTACTATTATTTTTACGCACCGGTTGTGTTGTTTACTCGAAAATGCTAAATCTTGCTATTTGCTTATGCTCCATTGTATGTATGCTTATGTTAGTTGATTCTGGGTTTTGCTATCATACAGTAAGTCCCCATTTACTCACACATTACCCATTTAACTCAAGTATTGAGCCGTTGGTGATTATGGATAACGCTATTTCGTTGACACCCTACTCACATTGCGTAATGCATGAGTGCATAATTATTGTTTGAGTTACGCGTGTTAGGGATAGAACATGCACCTTGGCGCATTCAAGTCATTTAGGTTTGGGTAATAGGCTCATTGCTTTAACATCTATGCATACAAAAATATACCTTGGGCAAGTTTTACAACCGAAATTTCATATCCACTGTACTGTACGGATTCAAACAATTTATAAGTCAAATGCTTTTGCATTCAGAAAACCAGTGATCTCACCCTCACCAACTATTTCAATAGTTGACCTCTCATTGACATGCTTTTCAGGTGTACGTCAGTAAGGTTGGCATCTAGGAAGGCACCGCATGTGGTGGCATTTTGCATGTGTTTCAACTATGTTATTCCCCATTTGTAAAACTTCTGTTTAAGACGTATTGTAAACTTTTGTAATTTCTCTAAACTACTATGGTTGGTGTTATCTTATACCTTATGCTATGAAACTTTGAGCTTATACATCTCGTGTTTCCGCTTTAGCGGGGTGTGATAGACATACTCATATTGGGAAAAAGAGAGTTTTTATGTGAAAAAGGAAACCGATTAATAAAAACAAAACCTAGTTCTCCAAAAACAAAAAAGGTCTCAATACACAAAGAGAGGTACACACTCCTAAGCGGAAATCTCCCTCGGTTTATTTCACCCACCATCAAAGGTAAACACACTCAAACACCAGGCAAGTTGGTTAAGTCCGGCAGTACATTGTACCTGGAAACAAACAGATGCTAGGCGGCGAATTTGTTTTAAGGAACTGGACACAGGTCTCGGTCATTTTGGTTACTTTTGGTTATTTTTTCATACAATTATATTTCCGTTAAGTTTTCTAACAACACAGGTCTCGGTCATTTTGGTTACTTTTGGTTATTTTTTTCATACAATTATATTTCCGTTAAGTTTTCTAACAATCTTGTTATTTCCGTTAAGTTTTCTAACAGTCTGTTATCTCCGTTAAGTTGTTGCTACAATCGTAAAACACAGGTCTCGGTCATTTTGGTTACTTTTGGTTATTTTTTTCATACAATTATATTTCCGTTAAGTTTTCTAACAATCTTGTTATTTCCGTTAAGTTTTCTAACAGTCTGTTATCTCCGTTAAGTTGTTGCTACAATCGTAAAACCGAATCGTTTTCTAGCGATTTGTCATGAACAAAAATGATAAACTGGTTTTGGTTTTAGTCTTCATCACAAAACAAAATCAAAATGGTGATTAATAATTGTTTACCACAATCTGCTTTCTGAAGTCCCAAACAGAATTTTTTGTTTGTTGTGTGGCTAAAACTAATTAATAAATAATTAAAATATTTATTTGTATTTGCGGCACACAACAAAAAGGACAACAAAACAATATATTTATTTGTTATGCGTGTGAGTGACTTGCTCTTTTCTTCCATTAAAAGAATGGGAAGAATTTTATTTACTGTGTTTTAATTGAGTTACGTTGTGGTTCAAACGGAACAAAGGATAAACGAAAAAGTTTGATTCTTCATTTGTGTTTTACTTTGTTGTGTTTAAAACCAAACCTCTGTTTATTGCAATCGTATCGGATAGTCAACATTCCGGATGAATGGTTGTTGTAATTAAACGACAAATATCCTTAACCTTTACTTTGATAGATCTCATCCTCTTGGTTTGGGTAATGTGGTTGTGATTCCTCATTGGTATTATGTTATTCTTATATCCCTTGTTGGTGGTTTGGTAAAATATATCTACCTATCTATATATTTGATTTTTGATCATAAATTTATTGGCTAGAAATGCTAACGAAAAACTTTCTTGATTGTTTTATATGGTGCCACTTTTGGACTCAAACGTGGTTTTAATGTAAAGTGACACGTATGAATGTGAACTCGGATTCGTGAAATGGTACATGAAGGTTTATTTTGATTTACTTGAGATTTTGAAACTCCTATGAATGGTTTTTTTCCAATCTTGACCTTCACTTTCTTCATCTTGGATCTAAATCTGTCAAGTTGATTTTCGTAGAGATTTATATACAATGATAATAAAGGAAGATAACTTTTATGAAATATGAAATACTAAGAAGTTATATCTCATGGAAAGTGGAAAAGAAAATTCAATACTTAGTTGAGCCACATAATTACGTTGGAGTTATAAAATTGCTTAAATTGTTTGGATGAATTTTCAAAAGAGATGACAAGGCATCTTTCCTGTTAGGATGAAATTATATATATATATATATATATATATATATATATATATATGAATAACGTGTGATGATAATTTTCTAAATAACCTTAATTTTTGTTTGCTCAAAATCTTTTGCTACGAATTTAGTTTGGGTTTTGAACATATGTTAAATTGTTTACACAAAAAGGTGTAACTTCAAGATTTCCTTAAATTTACGTGATGGTGAATGTTATGTTAAAATTCGAGTAGAGTCGAATTAGAGAATATTGTTGGGGTTTTCTATTTGAAAATTATCTATTTATCCACCTGTAATTTAAGTATGTGCATCGCTTCAACATTCATTTATTAAAAGGTAAAAGAATAATGAACTTTACCTTTTGCTCTAGAAACCACATTAGTTCTAATTGGTAATGTTATCGATTTCAGAATTTGAAATGGCAAGAACTACGAATAGTTCCAGACGAAGAGGTCGTGCAAGAAGATCTCGGGACCAAGTCCATGGGACAATTGGTTTCTTAACCCGAGAAACAAGAATATCCGCTTCTCGAGGATTGTTTTTGGATTCGCGAACTGATAGTCATGTAGCCAACTCCCGATCTGATTTTGTTGAATATCAAAGTATCATGAGAAATGTGGTTCTGATCAATCGACAACGATTAAGGGTTATCGGCATGGGAACAACGATTATAAGATTCACAACTGGGAAGACATTGACTTTGAAAGAGGTCCTACATGTTCCTGAAGCATCTAAGAAACTTGTATCCGTTGGAATACTAACTAGAAAAAGATATATGATGAGATTCCATTCTCGAGCTGTGATATTTGGGCGAGGTGGTACCTTGGGCTACGGTGAGGACAATGGTCAAGTATACCAATTGCAGCTTAATGATGTTATTGAGATATCAGAAAGTGAGAGCTCTGGGGCTAGCAACTCTGTTTAGTTTATATTTGATGTACCTTGGTTTGAAATTAATTCTTAAGATTATTTTGTTGGAAATGTTGACTACAAATGATAACTATGTTGTTTTAAATTGTTGCTTTAAATAATTGTGCAAGCATAAGACCTTGGTTCTCAGGAAAAGAAAAAAGATGTACATCTAGAATCCCACATGAAGTAAAATAAGAGTTGGATACTCGCTCATGGATACATGGAAGAATGGAAAACTTATGCTCAAATTGGTAATGTTTTAGTTCGCATTGTGAATTGGTTGATGACTTTATCTTGCAACTCTTTATGCCTAAACACTAATCTGAAGTATGCTTCATACATCGATTGATATGATTTTGTTTGAATGGGGAGAGTCGTCACATGTGGTGATAAGAATCAAGTTGACTTTCACACAATGATCCCTACATAAAAGGGAAATAAATTGTTAAGGAGTTTTGAGCTTTGTTAACGGTGTCTAGAATTGTGGGGGATTGTTATGGATAGTTCTATAAGAACATGCCAAATGAATAAAGAGTGTGTCATTCTGTACAACAATGTTAGTAGGACAATTAGTTGATTGGTAATGTGAGGGCGACCACTTTGATATAATACCATATAGATTCACTGATAATCTTTGAGATACTTACGGGAAAGAGATAAGGAAAACTCTTGTATGGTTCAGTTACATTGCTGATGTGTTGTATCGCTTATGACATGGCATACAACATTATATATATATATATATATATATATATATATATAGGCAAATGATCGTGTGAGAAGTTGAGTATATATATATACTTTGCTGATGTTGGATTTTTTTAAGGTAAATTGAGTGTAAATATTTTAAGGTAATCATATATGATACCACACTTTTTGGCTTCTCGCAAAATGTTTAGTTTCTCGTTTGAACCTGCCTCTATATATATACATATATAAATATTTTTTCTTAAATCAAAATAATTTTTTTTAATTCTCATTCATTCCGACAAGAACCCACAAGAACCCTAGGCATAGGTAGGTGGATAGGTAGGTAGACATCATCTTGTTCTTCGTCCCCTTCCCCATCTTCAAACAAGAAACCATCTTCAGTAGCAAGTAGCAACTTATATTCAAATTTAAACCTAGATTCAAAGATGTTTAACATTTGTCAACATCTAAACCTTCATCTTGTTCCACATCACGATATGGGGTTTTTTCCCGAAATCTTCGTGTTCATTCACATCAAGATCTAGGTTTTTGCAAAATTTATGTCTTCTTCAACATCAAGATTAGGGTTTTTTCAAAATCTTTGTCTTCTTCAAAATCAAGATAAAGGTTTTTTTTTGGTTTTTTTTTATAAATGGGTGTCATCTTGCGAGGGGAAGCCATACAAACCCAGATCTGATGGAAGGGAGAAAGAACGACAACATCACCATGTTTAAGCCTAATCTTCATCTTCAACTCATCCCAACATTATCTATTTTGATTATCTCATCATCTCATAATTTTCTACTGGCATCACAACAAAATCCAATTGCCTAGAACCATGAAATTAATATGTGTTGTCGTTAGATGATGCACAACTATCAACCATTTGAAGTAGATGAAGAGGATAGGGAATGGGGCAAGGGACACCGGGGAAGATGAATTAAGGGAAAGTTGGATAATCTAGGTTCTTCAAGAGAAAACAAATTAGGTTTTTTATTTTATTTTTATTATAGAAATTCTAATAAGAAAACAAAAAAGATATAAAAATTTGAAACTAATTTTATATTAAAAAAATCTATGTCACGAGCTATGTCAGCAAAAAAATACTGAGTTATATGTCATGTCATTTCTCACATTAGCACTGAGCAGAGAGATGACTGTCTCACTACTTTTTCATTTCCTTCCTTATCCCTAACGTTACGAAAAGAGAGGTCGTGATGATATCATCTACGTCTGTACCGCTCCTCATGGAGTAGATCCCACATCCAACCAATTTTTTGACAATCGGGGCATGAGGGAGTTGCCCTATGTGCCAAAGGCCTGTTAGGGGATATCCCTAAGGGAAACCTAGCTTGCATCTCGGGTGGCTCGCACCCTGGGTGGTGCAGTGCAACTAAGTAACCTGTTCACCGGGTACTTAAATAGTTAAATATTTCAGATATTTACATCTTAGGTACTAAAATGAATGTTTTGAAAAAACGAATGTTTAAAAATTACGCTATCCAAAATAAAAATCAATAAATTTTTAATACAATTTGCCCAAAAAAATTGGTATCTTCCTAAACCATATTGTGATGGTAAAATAATCAAAATTATATTAAAAAAGGAAGTAAAAATAAAAACAAGATGTAAATATATATGGTAAAACCCTAAAGAACTCAGTCGACACACAGTTTTACCCTCCCTCTCCTTCGTCTTCTTTTAACCAAATTTCTTTCCTCGCAACCCTAAAGAACTCAGTCGACACACAGTTTTACCCTCCCTCTCCTTCGTCTTCTTTTAACCAAATTTCTTTCCTCGTAACCTGTTACACCGTCGCCGGCGAGCCTCTTCTCATTCCGATTTACATATCCAATTACTTTTGAGGTGCTTGGATCAACCTAACAACAAACGAATTTATGCAGCCATGGAAGATGGGGGAGCTTTCTCTGTTTTTACACAGTCGTTTTCTTTTCACAAACCTACAAAAGATGAGATACCATGGCGCTGATCTTTCTCTGGTTGTTGGAGTCGGTGGTCTCGGAATTATTATATCAAATTATAATATAATCAGGAAAATCTAATTCCATCTATCTATTTTTCAACTTTGGTTCACATTCACAGTTAGGGTTCATGCTGCAACTCCATATTATTGCTTTTTTTATACCCAAATTAGACCGACAATTTTAGGATTTGTAACATATTATCGCTAAATTTTACTTGTTAAACATTCTAGGGTTGTTAAATCTGGTTTTATTAGTTCATAAACGTGTGCTTATGGATTACAGAAAAAGAGGGGGGGGGGGGGGGTTCCTATGGTTGCTTATGGATATGTGAAATTACACATGATATGGATATATACTCATAATAGATTAGAAAATGTTTAAAATGAACACATTGAAGTGATATATATATATATACACACACATATATATATTAGCAGTGTGCCCGTGCAATGCACCGGGTGAGCTAAGTGTAAAATTTATTTGTGAATGGATAATAAAAAAACCCTTAGGCGAGTATGTGTGGAGTGTTTGTAGAGCTTTAAATCCAACTGTTGTTCTCTTCTGTTGTTTTGCCAATTTGTTAATTACGTGCGGAGTTTCAAAATTGTTGCAAGTCTCATGTCTTGATCAGTAAAGTGTTCTGTAATTTGTTTTATGTTTTATTTAGTTTCTTGATTGTTATAGAGCTTTACCAGTGTTATCTAATGTTATATGATCTAATTAGCTTGCTTATCAATCTCATCTAGATGTTTATAAGAATTCTATAGGTAAAAATGTGTGTTTTTTTGGTTTGATTGAAGCATATATATTGTTGTTGATTGCAGTGGTGGTAGTGAATGTACATATTGTTATGTGTTTATTATTTTTCATTGATCTACTTAAGTTTTCTTAATAATTGTTGTATGATGTTTGATGTTCGACTCCAATGTTAGCAATGTTAGCAGACCACTGGATTTATGTGTAAAAAGTTCAAAGAATTCAAGAATCAATTATAGCATCTCCAAAGTTGGTGATTACCAGGTAAATCATCCAAGACTCAAATTCCTCTTAAAGTTGACAATTAGTTTTCGATTTACAAAAGGTGTCAATCTCATATGGTATGGTTTTTCTAACATTCGATAAATTATTTGGTAGGGTTTTAGCTTAACATGAAATTCGCTTTGATTTCAATGGTCAGAGGTCATTAAGATATGTCGAATTTACGAATTTCAAATCAATGCGGTTTTTTCTATTGGTTTTGTCTGTTGAGATTGTCTGGACTTCAAATTTAGAACTATTTGAATGCAAAATTGATACTGGTTTATAATTTGAAGAAAAGTTCAGTACTGATGGTATAATTTGAAGAAAAGTTGGGCAGTTACATTATGTAACTTCACTCTGATAAAGCGTATGTTTGCTGTAACATTTATTTTTTGACAAAAGTTATGCCTAACTCAAAAAGTTTTTATGTTTATATTTATTCTTGTGATAACACACCATTCTAAATAGCTTGTTTTTTAAATTGAATGTCATCATTTTTTTTTACTTGGTATTGCTTTTATTTCCTTCTTTGCACTAGGATATGTTCAATAATTAATAAGCACCAAGTCAACCTTCTTTTACTAACAAAGCATATAAATATATTGCTTCTTTCACTCTTGAAATTCCTCTGTTACAACCTCCTTGGATCCTTCAAACAAGTAGGCCTTTAACAGTAGCATATGGTAGAAAAACTTTCTTACTTTTGGAATCGATTTACATAATTGGAATTTCCATAAAACATGTTTGTTAACGATATTGAAATTTCCATAAAACATGTTTGTTAATCTCAAAATGTATGAACTTTTGTATCACTTAAAAGTAACTTAACACAATTCTGCTGGATTCTTGCATTGGCTATTGCTTTTCTTTAATGTCTATAGTACTGCATGCTGCCTTTCTAAATATGAGTTTTTTAGCGTGTAAGTTCAATCTAAAAGTTTATTGTTATCGGCTTCTTCTGTGCATTCAAGAGTTCTTTTTGGATAAAAAGTTTATTGTATATATACTTGCATTTTTCTTCTTTACTTTAGCTTATTACTTTAGCTTATGCCAACTATTTTTGGATAAAAAGTTTATTGTATATATACTTGCATTTTTCTTTTTTACTTGAATCTTCGTCATAACAAGTACGAGTTCATTCCCAATGGATGATCAACAACTTTAGAGGACAATGGACTTGGATTTTAATCCCTGTAAAGACTAAAATTTTCTACCGAATACGTTTAGGTAAGGTCATTAGATTTGACCCCAATAGTTGGATTCAAGGTACAACGCGATTGATGACCTGGCCCGGTAGGCTGGCCAAAGTGTTAATTCGATCTAACCCAATCCGTAAAAAAGATAACCGAAACCAAACAAAATATGGCTATCCATAACAGTTTAACCCCGCAACCAATTAACCCAAATTTTGTGTGTTATTGGGTTTCGTTTTAACTTTTGTGTTTTAAAAACATAGAATTGTTCCAGTTGTAATTATATGCTTAAGATCACACTTTCAAGGTGATTTTCTTTTTTGTAAGCGGTATAATTATATGCTTAAGATTACCTTGCAGATTCCTTCAATTTTATTGCACACTTGCAATTTATTTTTATTCAGTTAAGTTTTTGTGCTTATTTGAATTCATTAATTTAAGCATGGACCGTTAATTATCTTCGTTATTGTATTTTTTAAATCTATTTCATTGGGTTCGTTTGTCCATATTCTCTATAGAATGATGAACACCTGAACTTTTTTCATTGCTTTGTTGATCATGTCTCTTCAATAAAGACTTGATTGTTTAAAGTCTTCAATAAAGACTTGATTGTTTAAAGAACAAGATAGGGAAAGGAAGCTATAAAGTTGGATTCATCTGTTGTGTTGTGTTTTTTCTCAAATCATCTAAATTCAGGCAATCATTTGTAACACCTACATTTAGTTTTCGGTTTAATTTTTGGTGGAATCTGATGGGATTGAATTCTTTTCAATCGGTTAGAACATTGAGTTGTCTTGGAACAAAAATCGTGAGGTTTTTCTTAAGTTTGGTTCTTCATTTGTCTGTTTGGTTCTTCATTTATCTGTTTGGTTCTTCATTTATTACCATGGTTCTGGATGGTGGAAAGCAAAGTCGATTTTGGGTTCTTCCATTTATGTTATCTCCTTTCATATTCAGACTGATTTGGTTTGGGTTTTTTGCTATGTAAGGAATACTAATAATTGTAGTTCATGTCTTCTAAATTTTACATTGTAGATAGATTTTCATTGCTTCACTGCACGTGAGTTGCCTGTTAATAATTGAAGCTTTTTTAAAAGGCTAATTGCTAACGTGTATCTATCAATGGAAATTCAAGTGACAATGGATTCTGCATCCCTAATTTGCTCAAATATGGCAATGTATATGCGTATGTTTTATTGCATTTGTGTTTTTTAGGAATGTTCTAGAGTTTGATTGTGATATTTAATGCTTTATTTATTGCATTTGTATTTTTTAGGAATGTTCTAGAGTTTGATTGTGATATTACATTTAGGGTGCGCTTGGTTTGCGGGATTGGAATGGAATGGATTGGATTTCAAGTAAAGATTTGGATTTGGGGATTTGAAATTTCGGCCCATTGCAAAGGAATTCCATCTGGTAAAAGATTTTAAAAAAGTCAAATGATTTCAAATCCGGTCAACAAATTCCATTTCTGCAAACCAAACACAGGATTGGAATGATTTGAAATCCAAATCCATTCCAATCCCACAAACCAAGCACGCCCTTAATGCTTTATAAAGCATTATGTAAATTGTGATATTTTTAGAATTGTTTTTAGTAAATTGGTATACTTTTGGAATCGTTTTACGTGAATTGGAATTTCCATAAAACATTTTTGTTAACAATATTGAAATTTCCATAAAACATGTTTGTTAACCTCAAAATGTATGAACTTTTGTATCACTTAAAAGTAACTTAACACAAGGACAATAGTTTCTACTGGATTCTTGCATTGGCTATTGCTTTGAATTTCATGGCTACTGAAATCGATTTTGATTATGGTTTACTTTCTTGGGATGAATTTTGGTTTCTTATCAATTTTCTCTACTTTTGTTTGCTTTCTAGCTACTGAAATTGATTGCTCACTTGGAATCGACTTTGGTTTGTCTGATTTCTAATTATGTATATCTACTGTTTATCTTTGTTTTTTCATCATCAAATTAGAACAGGTTAGAGGTGTCAGACCGATGTCATCGGTAGAAATGAAAAAATGTCCCAACTTGCTCTTGAGGACACACCACATCAGTAAAGACGATTGCTTTTTTATTGATGTGTGATTTAGTTTTTTTCCTTGTGGTTTAGTAGGAAAAATGGTGCACCCTAGATCCGTTAACCGAGGGCGAGGGCGAGGGCGAGGGCTTGGGCGAGGGCTTGGGGCTTGGGGCTTGGGGCTTGGGGCTTGGGGCTGGAGGACGGAGAGTGCCATATGGACTAGGCTCACATGGTGAAAGTGTTGATAACCGCCACACCAGTGTGACTCCCAGTTGGAACCGCATACCTAGGAAGGATAGCCCGACATCTCCAAGAGGCAACCTGTCATAATGTTCAGTTCGAGAGAGACCCCTTGTTACACCGCCTCCCACGCGTATCGAAATGAAGAAAGGATAGAGGTCATTCGAAAAAAGAAGGTTGAGTTACAAAATAAGTTGGCCTACTCTGAGTGGGACAATGATAGAACTAAGAGAATGCTCGACAACTTACAACGGGCGTATCATAGGCGGTTTGAAGAGAGGGATAACCTACGAGAAAAATGACATAACTTGCGAGAAGAGATAGACCTCTTAAAGTTAACGTTGACTCAGGAATGGAAGATCATCGCTCGGTAAGGATTCCAATGTAATTAATGCACTGTGGATTACAGAGGAGTTCAATTGCAATAGGCTTGGTGACTTTGGAAGTTTCAAGTTTCACATTGAAGTTTGTCATTTGAGTTGTTTTTCTATTTCACCTTATGTAAAGACAATTGCTTTTTGGAAATGTTAGTTGTCTGGTACGAAGCATATTGCATTTGAGAGCGTTGATGCAAATTCTAATCATGGTGCATTTAAGAGCCTTGGTATCCCTTTTAAACTGTACGACATTTTCTTTTTGTATTAAGCTTGAAATTGGGTTCATAAAGATAATGATAACTTGCTATAATAAATTAACCAAGATTACAGGTGTAGCACAACACTCTTGGGGGACTATGATACAATGGTGAAGGATCGTGTGAGAAGTTGACTTAACGGTGAAGGATCGTCGTTTGTATTTCCATTTTGGATTTTAATTGTTATTGTACATATGTTATTGTGAACCACCAAGTAAAATGTAAAATGTTTCTTGATAGAACTTTAAAAACCCGCTGTATTACGCGGGTACTGAACTAGTATACTTAAAATTAGTTTTTCTATTACTAATTATATTTCTTAATAAATACAGGAGGGATGCTTGCAGAACGAGCTTCAAAAACACAACAAGATGGCTCAACCTCCACATCTTCCATAAACGAGAAGGAAATCATTACCAAAGTACTTGGGGAACGTCGTGGTCACAACCGAGGGATTGGACGAAAGTTGATGGGTTCTGCTTTTTCGTCCTTTTTTGAACCGCCACCGCTACGCATGAATGATGGGAGAAATATCGCTATGCATATCTGAACCATATGTGCATCAAATGTATAATGCATTTAGGAGTTTTCAACCTGACTTTCAGTCCCCCCCCCCCCCACCCACTATAGACACACAGACATTTTTTGCGTCAGCTATGGCAGGAAATCAACCGCAATAACCACCATAACAGCCACTGCAACTCCCACCACGTGAGGACGAAGACGAAGACACATATACCGGCTCGTATGATGATTAGATATTTACGTATTAATATGTTTGAGATGTTAATGTTTATCTTATGTCATCAATTTTGTATTATGGTTTTCAAATATTTTCTAGTTATATGAATATAAAGTTGTTTTCTAGTAATTTAAATAACAAACTAGTTGATTAAAGTATATTTTATAATCAGATTAAATATATGAAAAAAATATTCAATTTTTATATACTGCGTCGACATTTCGTAGCTATAGAGAAAAAAATTGTTTTTAATTTCCAACCTATAGCAACGACAAGTCATGCCTATAGGTATATGATTACATTTTCTATTCCTGACCTATAGCGACGACTTGTTGTCGCAGTGGATAAGAAATCAATTTTTTTTACTTATAGGGACGACTTGTTGTCACAATAGATAAAAAATCAATTTTTTTTATTTTTTACTTATAGCAACGACATGTTGCTATCGGGAGCTACAACTACAAGCATACAGTGACAAAGCCTACAACGACATCGCTCGTCGCAATAGAGATATAGCGACGAGATTTAGAGCATTAGTGACGACTTTTGTCGTCGCA
Organism: Arctium lappa; assembly: GCA_023525745.1. Classification (NCBI taxonomy): domain Eukaryota; kingdom Viridiplantae; phylum Streptophyta; class Magnoliopsida; order Asterales; family Asteraceae; genus Arctium; species Arctium lappa. Next base: position 15,114,298 of record CM042049.1, read on the forward strand.
ATAGAGTCGATTTGTTGTAGTTACGTCATATGCATGGGGATGTGATTACACATGGGGTAGTGGGTGTGTCGAGTTTATTATTAGATACAAGAATGTATGCCAAACCCTAATGTTATAATATATAACTGGTGGATTTTTCTTTTTAAAAGTCACGATTTCTTATTCTTAATCTCTAATTATAAACCCTCCTTGCTACAATGAGAACTTGTACCTGACGCACTAGAAACTTGTACTTGCTACTCTACAACTGTTATATATTTGTATTTTATATTTTATCTTTGTTGGTATATAATATATATATATATATATATATAACACGATAATCAAATGAGAACCACAAAAAAGTTACAAATCCATGAGAAGCGATATAATATTATTTTCTTACATGATTTTCTTCATCAAAAGCTATGATTTAGAATATTGTCTCACATATGTTTCTGTTCACATGGTGAAAATTTTACATGTGAAATTTTGTTTTTTAATTGATTCAACTCTTGATCTTAACAAGGACGGTTGAGATGATGCACAATTAAAACATTAATTATAATATGGATAGATGGTTAATAATTTTAGCGAACATTGATGTTTTGGGGTAATTGAGGAAAATATATTTCTTTTACCCCCAAAAAAAAAAATTAACTACTCCCCAAACAATAATCTTAATGAACATTGGTGTTTATATATATTCATGTCACACGTTCTATTACGTTGTGTTCTCTAATCTGAAGAGAAAAGAAAAGAAATTGATGAAAAAGAAAAGAAAGGAAATAATTTTTTCATTTGTGTTCTCGAAATGAAAGGAAAAGGAAAGAAATGAAATGAAAGAAAATAGTTTTTCATATTCTTGATCAGGACAGAAAAAAGGAAAAATGTCATTTTTACAAATATACCCTTATAAAAATATATTCTTTATAATGAAAGATTTGGTAGTTTTGTAATTTTAATAATTTCAGTAAGTTTTTTAAATGGTTTTAATATATTTCCTTTCATTTCCTTCCCTTTCCTCCCACATATGGGAGGAAATGTGTAACACCCTAAAAACCAGGGTAATTTAAAACTGCGGAAACTGTACAATTAAGCATCATCCAAAGGTATAAACCTCCCAAAAAGGGGAACTGTACTTAACCTTTACAAAAATCAGAATACGGATAAGGATCCCAACAACAAACCAATCTAAACATATACTATCTAGATTACATAAGTTACTGATCCAGAATCATCCAAAAATGTGGGACTTAACAATGCCCAACAATCCAATACTAAACATCTCAAAAGCCCTCGGGATCAGTCCCGACACTCAAACCCTTGGCAACCTGCCGCTGACGAGAACCTGAATACATATCATTTGAGAAAAAGTGTTAGGCTTATAAAGCCTAGTGAGAACATACAGTTTATACAAAATCAGAGATATAAACATTTGCATCCAAACGGAAATCTTTCAAACAAGCATTTCCAAGTTCACCATTGATAGGAACATAATCCATTAAAATAAGGTCATAAACCTTCTTTCCAGAACCTCACAATTTAATGCACATGTAGTTCTTCGTTTTGGTAACCATATAGAACCTCACAATTTAATGCACATGTAGTTCTACATTTATTAACGGCCAGAGCCTCACAATTTAATGCACATGTAGCTCTATATTTGTTAACAGCCAGAGCTTCACAATTTAATGTACATGTAGCTCTACATTTATTAACGGCCAAAGCCTCACAATTTAATGCACATGTAGCTCTATATTTACTTTACTTGGTAACCTCTAAATAATATCAGTCGACTCAAAACCTAGGGATCTACTAGTAATAGTCCAGACTGGTCACATCATCATTCGTGACCAACCATATATAACCATATGGTATACAAAATATTTTATAAACAAAATGCCTTTTCAAGTTCAACTTCTGGTAAGTATTAGAATCATAAAAATGAGTTCATAAACATTCTTTTGCATAAGCTACATAATCAGCAAGTAAAACACCTTTTTACTTCAAATAAGATAGAATCCATCATTTTAGTCAAAAATGACCGGGAACCCTAAAATCTCCCAAAACTCAGGTTATATCAAATATGCAGAAAACTTAGATCTGAAACCATGGAGATATATAGGAGTTCCAAAAGGTAGCTTTTGATATGTATACAGTTTTTAAAATGATAGTAGGAGCTCACCAAACAGGTTTATACGAAAACCCGAAAAACCAGATATCGACCACGACGAATAGGTGAAGCTTTCTATACCGAAACCCCGAGCAATGCACTTAATACTAGCAATCAACGGAGCTTCGAAGATCGAAGAAACCAAAGAGAATAACTTAGAGAGAGAGGGAGATTTTAAGAGAGAGAGGGAGATTTCTGGAAATGAGATATTTGTGGCTGACAACTCTTAAGTCGGCCAGAGGGTTGCGCGGATTACACCGCGGCCTTCAAGCCGCGGGAAAAGTCGCGCGTGCCATAAAACTGGAATACCCCAGTGGGTTGCACGGCTTAGCTCGCGGCTTACTAGCCGCGACATAGCCCGCGCGTGTCAACAATCTGGGAATCCTCCAGAGGGTTACACGACTTATCTCGCGGCCTACAAGCCGCGACATAGCCCGCGTAACTCTCTGTTTCCCACAATTTCAACCAAAACCCAAACACTAACTCTCAGATCAAGACTCGGCGTTTACGACAAAAAGGTAAACGCAAGAATACAACGATTATATATAATGAAAATCCAGGGTGTTACAATCCTCCCCAACTTGGGAATGATTTCATCCCCGAAATCCCAACTATATAAAGAGATGAGGATATCTTCGCTTCATATCCTCATCAGCTTCCCACGACACGTTGGCTCCCCTATGATGCTTCCACTGCACCTTGACCATAGTGACCTCTTTGCGACGCACCTTCTTAGGCTTTCTCTCTAAGATAGCGTTAGGCTCTTCTATACAACGGTTACCCTCGTCTACTGTTAATTCGGAGAGAGGGATGACGCTTTCCTCTTCCGCCAAACACTTCCGAAGGTAACAAATATGAAACGTGTTGTGAATTCTGCTCAACTCTGGCGGCAGTTCCAATTGATAGGTTTGCAAACCCACCCGCTTGAGCACTTTGAAAGGTCCGAGGAAACGGGGACTCAGCTTCCCACGCTTTCCGAACCGTATAATGCCCTTCCACGGCGATACCTTCAGCAACACACGGTCGCCCACTTGGAATTCCATCGGTCGTCTCTTTTTATTGGCATAACTCTTCTGCCGATCCTGAGCCGCTTTCAATCTTTCACGAATGCTCTTGACCTTATCGGTCATCTCTTGCACGATTTCAGGTCCGGCGAACTGATTTTCTCCCACTTCAAGCCAACACACGGGAGTTCAGCACTTTCGCCCGTACAACGCCTCAAAAGGTGTCATTCCAACACTCGAGTGGTAGCTATTATTGTAAACAAACTCCACCAAAGGCAGGTGCGAGTCCCAACTACCCCCGAAATCGATGACACAAGACCTAAACATATCTTCTAACGTCTGGATCGTTCTCTCGCTTTGCCCGTCGGTCTGTGGATGGTAAGCCGTACTCAACTTAACTCGTGTACCCATCTCTTTCTGAAACCCATCCCAAAAGTTCGAAGTGAACCGACTATCGCGATCTGACACGATCGACAAAGGTATTCCATGCCTCGAGACCACTTCATCGATATAAAGTTTTGCTAACTTATCCATCGGTAAAGTATTGCGCATAGCCAAGAAGTGAGCGCTCTTTGTCAATCTATCAACTACCACCCAGATGGTATCGTGACCTCGAAGAGTTTTAGGCAACTTAGTCACGAAATCCATGGTGATATGCTCCCACTTCCACTCGGGAATCTCTAAAGACTGAAGACTCCCATAAGGTCGTTGGTGTTCGGCTTTAACTTGCGAGCACGTAACACAACACTCCACATACCGCGCCACATCAAGTTTCATTACCGACCACCAATAGTGTAGCTTCAAGTCCCTGTACGTCTTCGTACTTCCCGGATGAATGGAATATTTGGACTTGTGAGCATCTTCAAGTAGTAGATCACGGTTACCCCCAATCTTGGGTACCCACACACGACCGCTGAACAGTTTTACCCCACGACTATCTTCCGTTAAGAGTAAACGTTGCTTCGTCATGACTTCCTCTTTGAGATTTTCTTCCAACAAGACATCGATCTGCGATGCCTTGATCTTTTCAACAAGGGTGGATACTAACTCGATTCTCGAACAAGTAGCCTGAATACTTCCGCTATAGTCTTTCCGACTTAACGCATCGGCTACCACGTTTGCCTTCCCAGGATGGTAAAGCAACTCACAGTCGTAATCTTTAAGCAATTCGAGCCACCGCCGTTGTCTCATATTCAACTCTTTCTGATCAAAGACATACTTCAGGCTCTTATGATCTATGTAGAGTGTACACTTCGTTCCATAGAGATAATGTTGCCAAAGCTTCAAGGCGAACACTACTGCTGCTAACTCCAAATCATGGGTAGGATAGTTCTTCTCGTGTATCTTAAGTTGTCTCGAGGCGTAAGCGATTACCTTGCCCCGCTGCATCAACACACAACCTAAACCCATCTTCGAAGCATCGCTATAGACCACGAAGTCTTCTGACCCTTCAAGTAACGACAAGATCGGAGCTTCACATAATTTCTTTTGAAGAATTCGGAACGCCTTCTCTTGCGTTTCGGTCCAATCAAACTTCGCATTCTTCCGAGTTAGAACTGTCAAGGAATAAGCGATCTTCAAAAAATCCTGAATAAATCTCCGATAGTATCCCGCCAGACCCAAGAAACTTCGGATCTCGGATGGATTCTTGGGAGGCTCCCAATTCATCATAGCTTCAATTTTGGAGGGATCTACTTTCACTCCGTCTCGAGTGACAACATGACCCAAAAACTGCACCTCTTCAAGCCAAAAGTCACACTTGGAAAATTTGGCGTATAATCTTTCTTTTCTCAGCACATCAAGAACTTTGCGAAGGTGTTGCTCGTGCTCCAACTCGCTCTTAGAGTACATGAGTATGTCATCAATGAATACGATGACCGACTTGTCGAGGAATGGTCGGCACACCCTATTCATCAAATCCATAAATACCGCTGGTGCGTTCGTTAGTCCAAACGGCATCACGAGAAACTCGTAATGGCCGTAACGCGTTCTAAAGGCTGTCTTCGGAACGTCTTCTTCTCTTACCTTCACTTGGTGATAACCCGAACGTAAGTCAATTTTGGAAAAACAACCCGCTCCTTGCAGTTGATCAAACAAGTCGTCGATTCTCGGAAGCGGATATTTGTTCTTCACTGTCGCTTTGTTCAACTCACGATAATCAATGCACATTCTCATTGTGCCATCCTTCTTCTCGACGAATAGGACCGGAGCTCCACAAGGGGACGAGCTCGGTCTGACAAAACCCTTCTCCAAAAGTTCTTGGAGTTGTGCCATCATCTCTTGCATCTCTGATGGAGATAATCGGTAAGGAGCTCTAGCAATAGGAGCTGCTCCCGGCACGAGATCAATCTGAAACTCTACTTGACGATCAGGTGGTAACCCAGGCAAGTCGTCAAGAAAGACGTCTGGAAACTCGCGCACAATCATCACATCAACCCGCTTTGACTTTTCCAACTTGGCGTCGATCACGTAGGCTAGGAAAGATGAACATCCTTTTACCAAGCACTTGTGTGCCTTTGCCATTGTGATTATTGCCACTTCACCTTTTCTCTTCTCACCATAGATCACAATGACTTCACCACCGGGATTGGGGAGTTGGATTAACTTCTTAGAACACACGATCTCGGTATGATTGTTTGACAACCAATCCATACCGACCACAACGTCAAAACCTCCGATTATCATCGACAGTAAATCGATCGAGAATTCTCTTCCCTCGATACCGAGAGTACATTTCTTCAGAACATCACGGATTAGAACCTTACTACCATCATCTATCTCTACCACTAACGCATCCTCAAGACTAGTAGTGGGCATAGCAATCTTTTGACGAAACAACTCAGATACGAAAGAGAAACTGGCACCCGTATCGAATAAAACACGAGCAGGTACAGAGTTTATAAGAAAAGTACTCGATACCACATCAGCGGATGCCTTGGCTTCATCAGTCGTCATCTGGAATGCTCGACCCAAAACCCTAGGTGGGTTCTCCTTCTTTGCTGGTGCGTTGCTCGATACAAGCTTCGGGCAATCTCTCTTTACGTGCCCCGGTGCCTTGCACTCATAACATACAAGTCCTCTGATCGGACAGTCACGGGAGATGTGGTCAGATTTACCACACTTATAACAAGGTTGAGGAGCGACATTACAGCTACCATGGTGTTTGGTTCGACACTTGCGACACCACCCGACTTCCTGCTGGCTGCCGAAGCTTCGGTTCTCGGAAAAAGGTCGGGATCTCCTGGGAGGCACAAAACTGTTCTCCCACTTTCTCTTGTCAGACACTACCACTGCTTTCTCAGCTTTGCTTCTCAAGAACAACTCCTCCATAAACTGAGCTTCTTCAACCATCTCTCGGAGATTGGAAGCTTTAGAGTTGTGGACCAAAGATAACAGGTCCGCTGGTAGGCCATTAAGATAGGCTTTCATCTTATCTTTCTCCGTTGGGGCCACGTGCCCCACCAAATCCAGTTTTTCCATGAACTGACGGGTGTACTCCCTCACCGTCTGGTTTCCTTTTACAAGAGACCGAAATTCTTTCTCGATTCGGTCCATAGTCCTTTCACTGCAAAACTCTTCCAACAACTTCTTTTTAAACTCGACCCATGACAACTGAGCCAACACAGTAGGAGACAGGGTGGATTGAACGATATTCCACCAAATGAGGGTTGTATCCCTAAGCAATTGGGTACCAAACCGCACCCTCTGATCATCCCCACATTCGGAAGAGCCAAAAGCCTTCTCGACCGCTCGGATCCATTTAACACATGCAACTGGGTCTTCGGAACCAGAGAACTCTGGTGGTCCGCAACCCAGAAAAGATTTGTAGGAACAACTCTTCCCACCTTTCGGAGCACCAAAAACCCTGTGCTCTTCAGCTCTGACTCCGCTCCCAGAGCCCCCAGCGCCAGATAACACATTCTCTTCCACTGCTCCATGCCTTCTGAGGTTCGCGTCCCGGTCTTCTAACATTTTCAGAAAAACCTCTTGTTGTTTCTCCATGGTTGTCGTCACCATTCGCATGACGTTGGCCATCATATCAGCTTGAGGGTTAGCTAACTGAACAACGGGACTGGTGGGCGTCAGAACCACTCTTGGTCCTAGCTCCACTTCCCTAGTAAATAACGGTGGCATTCCCGAAGGAATGACGGTCGCCGCCCTAACCACGGGTTCTCGCTCGGGCGAACTATCAGCACGCAGATCTCCATCGACTAACGGTCGACTGCGCGTATTTACCATCCTAAAATGGTTGCCACACAAATACGAGAAGAGTAAGAGACAGATCGAGAGAATAAACACGACAGAACGTACTATTACAGTACCAAATGTCATAGCAACAGTAATTCAGGCACAATTACGTATAAATATTCTCATAATAACATTAGCTAAGTGAGATTATGAACATACAATACATAACGGTTCTGGATACCATCATCACAACGTTTGATAACTACAATTTCCGTCAACTCTAAGACCAACCCATCTTAGTAGTTCTACCCAATACTCACGAATCAATGCTTAATATACTCAGTCTAAGTCTAGACATCTTACATTCATGCCTAGATCACTTAAACTAGAGCTCTGATACCAACTTGTAACACCCTAAAAACCAGGGTAATTTAAAACTGCGGAAACTGTACAATTAAGCATCATCCAAAGGTATAAACCTCCCAAAAAGGGGAACTGTACTTAACCTTTACAAAAATCAGAATACGGATAAGGATCCCAACAACAAACCAATCTAAACATATACTATCTAGATTACATAAGTTGCTGATCCAGAATCATCCAAAAATGTGGGACTTAACAATGCCCAACAATCCAATACTAAACATCTCAAAAGCCCTCGGGATCAGTCCCGACACTAAAACCCTTGGCAACCTGCCGCTAACGAGAACCTGAATACATATCATTTGAGAAAAAGTGCTAGGCTTATAAAGCTTAGTGAGAACATACAGTTTATACAAAATCAGAGATATAAACATTTGCATCCAAACGGAAATCTTTCAAACAAGCATTTCCAAGTTCACCATTGATAGGAACATAATCCATTAAAATAAGGTCATAAACCTTCTTTCCATAACCTCACAATTTAATGCACATGTAGTTCTTCGTTTTGGTAACCATATAGAACCTCACAATTAAATGCACATGTAGTTCTACATTTATTAACGGCCAGAGCCTCACAATTTAATGCACATGTAGCTCTATATTTGTTAACAGCCAGAGCCTCACAATTTAATGCACATGTAGCTCTACATTTATTAACGGCCAGAGCCTCACAATTTAATGCACATGTAGCTCTATATTTACTTTACTTGGTAACCTCTAAATAATATCAGTCGACTCAAAACCTAGGGATCTACTAGTAATAGTCCAGACTGGTCACATCATCATTCGTGACCAACCATATATAACCATATGGTATACAAAACATTTTATAAACAAAATGCATTTTCAAGTTCAACTTCTGGTAAGTATGAGAATCATAAAAATGAGTTTATAAACATTCTTTTACATAAGCTACATAATCAGCAAGTAAAACACCCTTTTACTTCAAATAAGATAGAATCCATCATTTTAGTAAAACACCCTAAAATCTCCCAAAACTAAGGTTATATCAAATATGCAGAAAACTTAGATCTGAAACCATGGAGATATATAGGAGTTCCAAAAGGTAGCTTTTGATATGTATACAGTTTTTAAAATGATAGTAGGAACTCACCAAACAGGTTTATACGAAAACCCGAAAAACCAGATATCGACCACGACGAATAGGTGAAGCTTTCTACACCGAAACCCCGAGCAATGCACTTAATTCTAGCAATCAACGGACCTTCGAAGATCAAAGAAACCAAAGAGAATAACTTAGAGAGAGAGAGAGAGAGATTTTAAGCGAGAGAGAGAGATTTCTGGAAATGAGATATTTGTGGCTGACAACTCTTAAGTCGGCCAGAGGGTTGCGCGGCTTACACCGCGGCCTTCAAGCCGCGGGAAAAGTCGCGCGTGCCATAAAACTGGAATACCCCAGTGGGTTACGCGGCTTAGCTCGCGGCTTACTAGCCGCGGCATAGCCCGCGCGTGTCAACAATCTGGGAATCCTCCAGAGGGTTACGCGACTTACCTCGCGGCCTACAAGCCGCGGCATAGCCCGCGTAACTCTCTGTTTCCCACAATTTCAACCAAAACTCAAACACTAACTCTCATATCAAGACTCGGCGTTTACGACAAAAAGGTAAACGCAAGAATACAACGATTATATATAATGAAAATCCAGGGTGTTACAAAATGTTTGAAAGAAAAGTTATCAATTCTTTCCTTCCTTTCCTTTCTCTCCTAAAAAAGTTTCAAGAACACGAGTTTTTTTACTTTCCCACCCTTTCATTTCATTTCCTTCGTTAAATGAGTTTCGAGAACACAACGTTAGTGACGAAATACCTTATAAGTTTGTATATCATTCATGTTTTAGAGCCTATTCATTTGTTCTTATATGTTTATATAAATAGAAAGTTGACCTTATGGTCTTTGGTAATAGCATTTGCATATGTGTTCATGTACATCCAGACATTGCTTCACATGTTTTATTACTGTTCATATGTCTTCGTATCACACGTTTAATTCTTGTTCATATATGTTCATGTCACACGTTCTATTAATGGTCAAACATCTTATAAGTTTGTATATCATTCATGTTTAGATGTTTATTCATTTGTTCGTATATGTTCGTATAAAGAGAAAGTTTCATATGTGTTCATATACAAAAAAACATTTCAGTTTAGCTTCATTTGTATGTCCATGTATTTATTCTTTTTTTTATGTTTGTACTTTCCTTTCCCAACCATATTAGTGTACTGTTTAAAAAAAATAGAGTTAAAATCAAGGAGAATAATAGTTTTGTAACTTCACACTAAAGGGTGTTACAAAAACTAAAAATAAAATTCCATACGTACTCCTACATATTAATTGCACATGCATACAAAACAAGGATTAAAGATTCATTCTTATTGGTCAATCAAAGTTAGTAAAATTAACAACAATGAGCATCCACATTGTAGTTATTAGGAGGTTTTTGGGAGGTTTTTCAAAAAGCAAAAACCTCCCTTTGTGGTTTTTCACATAGTGTAGAGGTTTTTCACTTAAGGTTTTTCGTGAGGTTTTCGTCATATGCTTTTTGGTAGGTTTTTCGTATTTAATCAGTTTTAACTTTATATAATTTTATAAAAGTTTCGTATTTAATCATTTTTATTTATTAATATATTTAAAGTAATCCTATTTAAGTATAATTATTAAATAAATAATATAAGTAAATACATAATGAAAGTAATTATATTTTTATATTTTTAAAATAATATCTCAAATTTGACGTATTTATATAATTCTAACAGATTTCTTAATGACCCAATTTTTATTTTCGGTTATACATACTTTTAAGTTTAATATTTTTTAATTTTTATTTTACATACTTTTTATACAACTTTTATATATTTCTTAATAACCTATTTTTTAGGGAAATTAATTAAAATGACCGTATTTCAATATCGTATTATCAAAATGCCCTAAATCTCTTTTGTTTTGCTGAAATACCCTTTTTGACCGGGATGTAGGGCCGGGATGAGACCCATCCCGGGGTTGTTAAATTTTTTGAGAAAAAGAGGGGTTACCCCGGGATTTAGAGAGATATCCCGGGGTTGGAGTTGAAAATTTTAATTAAATTTATATCCCGGACTTAAAAAGATAATATCCCGGGTGAAATTTTTGAATCAATCGATTGTATATTATTTTAATATATATATTTACATTTTATATCCCTATAATTATTTAGTTAGTTACTTTATACCTTTTATTTTTCTATTTTTCATTTACATTTTTATCATATTAACACATATAATCGTATATTAACTAAAATGCGTTAAAAAGATACGTTTTAATTTTAACAAGTTACACCATTATAATCGTCTCTTCGATACCTTCGAAATGAGCCCAATATTGAATATTTTTGAATTTAATTATTTATTATATATTATATCTGGTTTAGTTTTAATATTATTATTATTGTAAAAACTTTTAAGAATTATCGATTATAAATAGACGACAATTTCAATACATTTATTTTTAAAATGAGGTTATTTGAATTTTATTTTTATTATATATTATATCTGGTTTAGTTTTAATATCATTATTATTGTAAAACTTTTAAGAATTATCGATTATACAGAGACGACAATTTCAATTCATTTATTTTTAAGGTGAGACTCCCATTAAGCATATTAAGATGCTAACAAACATGTCTTAAATTTGGTCAATCATTTCATCTTATGTTTTTACCTGATTTTTTTTTTTACCATTGACCCATTAAACATAAAAATAAAATTCAAATATCCTCATATTAAAAATAAATGAATTGAAATTGTCGTATCTGTATAATCGATAATTATTAAAAGATTTTACAATAATAATGATATTAAAACTAAAACAGATATAATATATAATAAAAATAAAATTCAAATATCATCATTTTAAAAATAAATGTATTGAAATTGTCGTCTCTGTATAATCGATAATTCTTAAAAGTTTTTACAATAATAATGATATTAAAACTAAACCAGATATAATATATAATAAAAATAAAATTCAAATAACCTCATTTTAAAAATAAATGTATTGAAATTGTCGTCTCTGTATAATCGATAATTCTTAAAAGTTTTTACAATAATAATAATATTAAAACTAAACCAGATATAATATATAATAAATAATTAAATCAAAAAATATTCAATATTGGGCTCATTTCGAAGGTATCGAAGAGACGGTTATAATGGTGTAAATTATTAAAACTAAAACGTATCTTTTTAACGCATTTTAGTTAATATACGATTATATGTGTTAATATGATAAAAATGTATAATGAAAAATAGAAAAGTAAAAGGTATAAAGTAACTAACTAAATAATTATAGGGATATAAAATGTAAATATATATATATTAAAATAATATACAATCGATTGATTCAAAAATTTCACCCGGGATATTATCTTTTTAAGGCCGGGATATAAATTTAATTAAAATTTTCAACTCCAACCCCGAGATATCTCTCTAAATCCCGGGGTAACCCCTCTATTTCACAAAAAATTTAACAACCCCGGGATGGGTCTCATCCCGGCCCTACATCCCGGCCAAAAAGGGTATTTCAGCAAAACAAAAGAGATTTAGGGCATTTTGGTAATACGATATTGAAATACGGTCATTTTAATTAATTTCCCTTTTTGAAATTGTCGATTATACAGAGACGACAATTTTATTATATATTATATCTGGGAGTCTCATCTTGAAATTGTCGTATCTGTATAATCGATAATTATTAAAAGATTTTACAATAATAATGATATTAAAACTAAAATAGATATAATATATAATAAAAATAAAATTCAAATATCCTCATTTTAAAATAAAATGAATTGAAATTGTCGTATCTGTATAATCGATAATTATTAAAAGATTTTACAATAATAATGATATTAAAACTAAAATAGATATAATATATAATAAAAATAAAATTCAAAAATCCTCATTTTAAAAATAAATGTATTAAAATTGTCGTCTCTATATAATCGATAATTCTTAAAAGTTTTTACAATAATAATGATATTAAAACTAAACCAGATATAATATATAATAAATAATTAAATCCAAAAATATTCAATATTGGACTCATTTCGAAGGTATCGAAAAGACGGTTATAATGGTGTAATTTGTTAAAATTAAAACGTATCTTTTTAACACATTTTAGTTAATATACGATTATATGTGTTAATATAATGAAAATGTAAAATAAAAAATAGAAAAGTAAAAGGTATAAAGTAACTAACTAAATAATTATAGGGGTATAAAATGTAAATATATATTTTAAAATCTTATAAAAAACGAATCTTTTACCCGGGATATGATGAAAATCTTATAATTATATGTGTTAAATCTTTTACCCGGGATATGATGAAAATGTAACCCCTCTATTTACAAATAACCCCGGGATTCCCGGACATAACCCCGGGATTCCCGGCCTCGCAACCAATCTCGGGATCGAGCCCCATCCCGGCCTCTCATCCCGGACAAAAGGGGTATTTCGGCGAATTTAACGAGATTTGGGGCATTTGGGTAATACGGATTTGAAATACGCCCATTTTAATTAATTTCCCTATTTTTTATTAATTTTATTGTACATACTTTTATGTATTTGTATGAATTTTAATGTATTTACTTTTATAATTAAGAATAAAAATGATATATAAAGTTAAAATGGTGATACCCTTAATAGTTTAAAAAGGTAATGAAAAACCTTGGGTGGGGTTTTTCACATAGTGAAGGTATATAAAGGTTTTTAAGTCGTTGATATAATAATAATGTGTAAGAAAAAACTATAAAAAACTTTTATGAAAAAGTCATATACTGTAGATGCTCTTAAGTTAACATAATATCCTCTCTCTATATATCTGTAAATATCTTATAAAATTTGTTACATCAGAAATCAAAATAAACTATAGCGTATTCATGTGTTTTTATTTGTAATTTGTTTAAAATAGACGTTTATTAAATAATAAAATATGTTATAAGGTCCATGTCACATATATATATATATATATATATATATATATTATATATATATATATATATATATATATTGGAAGAATATTTTGCAACCCTGAAAAATAGACGGTTATTTTATTTTTATTTTTCTGTTTTTTTAATTAAAAATATTGGGTCCCATATCTATTGTAACCGCCGATCATGAATCCGACGGTTAAGATGTGGGTTGCAAGGTTTACAACCTTTTTAAGGGTTGCAAATGAAACAACCCCTATATATATATATATATATATATATATATATATATATATATATATATATATATATATATATATATATTCTTTCTAAATGCTTTACGTACAAAAATCACAATATTAACATTTATTATTTGTTATTATTTTATCCAAAATTTTAAGTTCTCAATTTTTCACTCAATTCAACTTATTTTTTTTTTCAACGTTTTATTAGACTTATGATAACGGATATTAGTTGAATAATACTAGATATTGAATACATACGAGTATATAACTACCATACGTTTCAAGAATATAACATTTTTAAAACTTTTTATTAGATTAATTTATAAACATGAATCATATAAAAGAGTAAATTACTTATATTTCGTTATATAAAAGTTGTGTATTGAACCTTTATATTTTTCTATGGAACGGGTACTGTGGTTTGATAACTCTCAAATCTTAAGAGTTATTTCCTCTCTTTTCGTATTCATTTTACCACATTCTTGCCCATTTTGTCCTTTACCTTCTTCTTCATTTGGTCTAAATTGTTCAAACATTGTGATGAAGTTTCAAGGATGCAAAATTTCGGTTTTACTAAGTTTCTGCTCAGAACGTGGCCACCTTGTCACCATGTGGCGACGTGGGCTGAAAATTGTGGATAAGTTTTGGCCATTTTTAAAGAGTTGCCTTTTGAAGTAAAAGAAAGACGAAGCTGATCTTTCACAAGAATATTCAGGGAAAATGACAAAAGGTGAAGATCAAAATGAAGCTTCAATACTCTTCCTAAAAGCTACTTTTTGGGAATTGTCAAATCACAGTTTTTCTTCATTGGCATTATAAATTGAAGCTTGGGGCACCATTTGAAGGACATCACTTCCAGGAGCATTTCCTTTAACCTGGAGTTTTGTATTTAATTTGCATTCTCTCATTTAAAGCTTGTAGTTTAGTTGCATTTAAGTTGTTTGTAATTTAATTTCCTTGTAACAGCTGTCACCACTTTGTCGCCACTTTGGTGACGACCTTTAAGTTTTATTTATGCAATTTATGTTCATGTATTCTCCTTATTCTCTCATGTCTTTTATTTTTATTATGAACTAAACACCTCTTTGGGTGTGGGTATAAGCCAAGGCTAAGACTAGTAGGCAACACTTGGGTGTTGCCATCATTGCTAACTCTTAGACTTGGTTGCTCGAGTTGGGACTTCAACTCAACGCAGACAAGTCGATCACTTGTTAGTGTTAATATTAGATCTTAGACCTCAAGAGGGGTGGATCCGAAATACGGCTTGAGTGATGCAAAGAAGATTTGAGAAAGTCTTTTATAACCACGTAAAGATACGGGTTTTAGCATGACTTTAACTAAGGTTCAAAATGTCGGTCGATATAGGTGTCACATAGAGATTTGGGCTTCTATATCCATACTGGTGGAACTGAAATCCTTAGAGGTTTATGTAACACCCTAAAATTTAGAGGAATTTAAAATTTTGGAAATTCGGCAGTATGACGTTTGTATTTGGTATAAACCACCCAAAAAGGGTAAATGTATAGAGCGTTTACAAACTTGTAGACGAAAATGGAAATCAACAACAAACTAATCTAAACAAGTACTATCTAGATTACATCGGTTGTCAAACCAAATTCACAAAATAAAAAGATTGTTTAAACGCCGAAACACCCAATATCTAATCATATAAAAAATGCCTCAAGCCCCAGGCTCGTCACTCAAACCTTTGGCAACCCACCACTAAAGGAACCTGATATACACATCATTTGAGAAAAGTGTTAGGCTTAAAGCCTAATGAGAACATACAATTTACAATTTAGAAGAAACATAGGCTAATTGTAACAAAAGAAAAGCCTTTTCAAAAGAGTTGGGTTTACAATTGAAATATTAGTCACATAAGGACCTTTCGGTCCAAAAATTACATCTTGCGATGACGGGGGAGACCCGATTTACCAAGGATCATAGCGGAACACAAAATTAAGCCACTTTCCAAGTTATGAGCTAAATACTTGGAACCATGGCCACGAACAACGTCGGTCCATACTCAAATGTGGGGGAGGGCACCCGAGGAACCAAGTCATACTCGTTTACTATGATTACATTTACGGTCCATGGTAGTAACCGGTCCCATATAACCGTACCAAATTGCCTCCGAGGACCCAATGTCTTAACTTGCTACAAAGGGGCAAAACGTCCGAAACATAAGCCGACTCGATACATATGGATCCACTAGTAATAGTCTAGACTTGTCACAATTTCATTTGTGACCAACTGTAGACAAACATATAGTCTTTAATACAATTTATTTCCAAAAATGCATTTCTATGTTTAACTGCTGATAAGTATTTGCACAATCCAATCATACGAGTGAAAATCATAAAATGAATATATATATATATATATATATATATATATATATATATTCCTTCAAGTAACCCACATAAAAATATAAGTAAAACTTATTTACTTCATATAGGATGGAACCCTTCATTTTAGTTGAAAGTGGTGGAAACTCTAAAATCTCCCAAAACTCAAGTTAGGTCAAAATATTATAAACATGAACCAATAACCAAGGAGATGTATAGGAGTTTAAAATGTAAAGTTTTGATATGTATAAAATTTGGAGAAATGGAAATATGAACTCACAAAGTGGGTTTTTGAAGAAAACCCAAAACCCTAGCTTGATTTCTTGGAGAAGATGACAATGGAGATGGTGGTTTTATGCTCTAAGCTTGAATCCTTGGTTGATGTACCCAACTTCTAGCAATACATGAGGTAGATTTGGGTTGGTGAAACCCTAGTTTCGGTTCTTGAAGAGGGAGGTGTTTTGAGAGAGAAATAAATAAGTAAGGTGGGGAGTAAATGAGGAAAAAGGGGGAAAACCCGTCTATAAGGCTTGCAGGTGCAACCCGCGGCTTTGGATGCGACTTTTAAGCTGTGGTGTAGCCCGCAAGTGTTTCTATGATTGAAAACGAACAGTGAGTTACGTGGCTTTGGCCCCGAGTTTAGGTCGCGCCACAACCCGCGCAAGTCACTGGGTTTTTCCTCTAACATTTGAACTTAACACACAACTCTAGCAGCTTCACACGAGACATACAATTAACGGTAAACGCGAAGAAATACGTTTCAAAAACAAGAAGACTAGAAGTCTTAGACACGGAAATTAAATATTGAAAATTTGAGGTGTTACAATCCTCCCCAACTTGGGAATGATTTCTTCCCCGAAATCCCAACTACACGAAAAGATGAGGGTATCTTCGCTTCATATCCTCCTCGGATTCCCACGTCACATTGGCGCCACGATCATGCTTCCATTGCACCTTGACCATAGTGACTTCTTTGTGGTGAAGTTTCCTAGACTTTACTTCCAAAATAGCTTCGGGTTCTTTAACGCAACGATTACCTTCGTCTACTCTTATCTCGGAAAGAGGAATGACACTATCCTCTTCCGCCAAACACTTCCAAAGATAACAGATGTGAAACATGTTGTGGATCCCATTCATCTCTGGCGGATGTTCCAATTGGTAGGCTTGCAAACCCACACGTTTAAGCACTTTGAATGGTCCAAGAAAACGGGGACTTAACTTCCCACGCTTTCCGAACTGGATAATGCCCTTCCATGGTGACACCTTAAGCATCACACGATTGCCCACTTGAAACTCCATCGGCCGCCTCTTCTTATCGGCATAGCTCTTTTGCCGATCTTGAGCCGCTTTCAACCGTTCTCTAATGCCTTTAACTTTATCGGTCGTCTCTTGCACAATTTCAGGTCCGTTGAATTGCTTCTCTCACGTTTCTAGCCAGCACACGGGAGTTCTGTACTTCCGCCCGTATAAGGCCTCAAACGGTGCCATTCCGATACTCGAGTGGTAGCTGTTATTATAAGCGAACTCCACCAAAGGTAGGTGAGAGTCCCAACTATACCCGAAGTCGATAACACAAGACCTTAGCATGTCTTCAAGCATTTGGATCGTTCTCTCGCTTTGACCATCAGTTTGTGGATGGTAAGTTGTACTCAAATTTACTCGTGTACCAAACTCCTTTTGAAAGCCATCCCAAAAGTTCGAAGTGAACCGACTATCGCGATCCGACATGATCGACAGGGGCACCCCATGTCTTGAAACTACTTCATTGATGTAGAGTTTTGCTAACCTGTCCATCGGTAAGGTTTCACGCATAGCCAAGAAGTGAGCGCTTTTAGTCAACCGATCGACTATTTACCCAAATGGTATAGTGACCTCGAAGAGTTTTGGGCAACTTTGTCAAGAAGTCCATGGTAATGTGCTCCCACTTCCACTAGGGTATCTCTAAGGATTGAAGACTCCCATACTGTCGTTGATGTTCGACTTTCACTTGTAAGCACGTTACACAACGCTCTACGTAACGCGCCACATCAAGTTTCATTACCGGCCACCAATAGTGTAACTTCAAATCCCGGTACATCTTTGTACTTCCCGGATGAATGTAATACTTAGACTTGTGGACATCCTCAAGGAGTAATTCCCGGTTGCCCCTAACTTTGGGCACCCATATACGACCGTTGAACAATTTTACCCCATGGATATCTTCCATTAAGAGCAAACGTTGCTTTGTCATGACTTCATCTTTGAGATTTTCTTCCAACAAGGCTTCTACTTGGGATGTCTTGATCTTCTCAATAAAACTTGACACTAACTCGATTCTTGAAAGGGTAGCCTGAATACTTCCGCTATAGTCCTTCTGACTTAACGCATCGACCACTACGTTCGCCTTACCAGGATGGTAAAATAATTCACAATCGTAATCCTTGAGCAACTCGATCCACCGCCTTTGCCTCATGTTTAACTCTTTTTGATCAAAGACATATTTTAGACTCTTATGATCCGTGTTGAGTGTACATTTCGTGCCATAGAGGTAATGCCGCCAAAGCTTCAGGGCGAACACCACCGCCGCTAACTCCAAATCGTGGGTAGGATAATTCTTCTCGTGAATTTTGAGTTGTCGTGAGGCGTAGGCGATTACTTTTCCCCTTTGCATCAATACGCAACCCAAAACCTATTTTCGAAGCATCGCTATAGACCACTAAGTCTTTTGAGCCTTCGGGTAGCGATAGAATTGGAGCTTCACACAACTTCTTTTGTAAAGTTTGGAATGCCTTCTCTTGCGCCTCGACCCAAACAAACTTGACATTCTTCCGAGTCAAGGCCGTCAAGGAAGAATCAATTTTCGAGAAGTCTTGAATAAACCTCCGGTAATAACCCGCCAAACCCAAGAAGCTCCGGATCTCAGACGGACTCTTGGTGGCTCAAAGTTCATCATGGCTTCAATTTTAGAGGGGTCCACTTTCACTCCGTCTCGAGTGAAAATGTGCCCCAAGAATTGAACCTCTGCAAGCCAAAAATCGCATTTGGAAAACTTGGCATACAACCTATCCTTTCTCAACACCTCTAGAACTTCTCGAAGGTGTTGCTCGTGTTCCAACTCACTCTTGGAATACACGAGTATGTCATTAATGAATACGATGACTGACTTGTCGAGGAATGGTCGACACACTCTATTCATCAAATCCATAAACACCGCCGGTGCGTTCGTTAGGCCAAACAACATTACAAGGAATTCGTAATGACCGTAATGCATTCTAAAGGCCGTCTTCGAGACGTCTTCTCCCCTCAACTTCACTTGGTGGTATCCCGAACGCAAGTCGATCTTGGAGAAACACCGCTCCTTAGAGTTGATCAAACAAGTCGTCTATCCTCAGAAGCGGGAACTTGTTCTTCACCGTTGCCTTGTTCAACTCACGATAATCGATGCACATTCTCATCATGCCATCTTTCTTCTTGACAAACAAGACCGGAGCTCCCCAAGGCGACGAGTTTGATATTATGAAACCCTTCTCTAAAAGCTCTTGGAGTTGAGCCATCATCTCTTGCATCTCCGATGGCGCCAACCGGTAAGGGGCTCTAGCAATAGGAGCCACTCCCGACAAGAGATCAATCCGGAACTCCACTTGACGGTTAGGTGGTAACCCGGGCAAGTCGTCCGGAAAGACGTCGGGAAACTCACGCACTATCTTCACATCTTCAAGCTTTAACTTCTTGAGCTTGGAGTCGATCACGTAGGCTAGGAAAGATGAGCATCCTTTCACTAAGCATTTTTGCGCCTTAGCCATGGTGATGATTTCCACCTTGCCTTTCCTCTTCTTGCCATAAATCACAACAACATCACCGCTAGGATTGGGAAGTCGGATTAGTTTCTTGGAGCATACGATCTCGGCATGATTGTTTTGCCAACCAATCCATATCGATCACCACATCAAAACCTCCAATAATCATCGGCATCAAATCGATTCAGAATTCTTTCCCTTCTATTCCGAGAGTACACTTCCTCAGGATATCGCGGATTAGAACTTGACTACCATTCGCTATCTCTACCACTAACGCATTCTCTAGACTATTAGTGGGCATAGCAAGCTTTTGACGAAATGACTCAGCTATAAAAGAGAAACTGGCACCCGAATCGAACAGTACACGAGCAGGTACGGAGTTTAGAAGAAACGTACCCGATATCACGTCGGTGGATGCCTTGGCCTCATCGGACGTCATCTGAAAAGCTCAGCCCGGAACCTTAGATGGGTTCTCTCTTTTCTCCGACGCACTACACGACTTGAGCTTCGGGAATCTCTCTTCATATGCCCCGGTGCCTTGCACTCGAAGCAAATAAGCCCTCTGATTGAGCAATCTCGGGTGGCATGATCAGACTTACCACATTTGGCACAAGATTGAGGAGTGGTGTTACAGTTGCCATGGTGCTTGCTTCGGCACTTTTGGCACCATCTAGCTTCTTTATAGTTGTTGAAGCTTCGATTCCCAACAAAAGGTTGAGTCCTCTTAGGAGGTACAAAATTGCTTTCCCATTTATGTTTCTCTCTTACCACCACAACGGTCTTCTCCACCTTGTCCCTAGTGTAGACATCCTCCATGATCTGCGCTTCCTCTATGATCTTACGGAGATTTGAGGCCTTAGAATTGCGGACCATTGACATCATATCTGCCGGTAGGCCCTTGAGGTAGGCCTTAATCTTTTCTTTCTCCGTTGGGGAAACATGCCCCACGAGCCCCAACTTCTCCATGAAACGTTAGGTGTACTCACTCACAGTCAAGTTTCCCTTTTTGAGAGACCGAAACTCCTCTTCAATGCGGTCCAAAGCCCTCTCATTGTAGTATTCGTCCGAGATCTTCTTGAACTCGGTTGAGCCAGAATAGTAGGGGAGAGGGTGGACTTGGTGACATTCCACCAGGTGACTGTCGTATCTCTGAGCATTTGAGAATCAAACTTTACCCTCTGATCTTCCCCGTACTCAGACGAGTCGAATGCCTGTTCGATCCCTTGGATCCACTTCATGCAGGCAACTGGGTTTTCAGAACTGGATAACTCAGGTGGTTTACAGTATAGAAAGGCCTTGTATGAGCAAGCTCTCTCGCCTTGTCTAGCATCAACTGTTATTGGTTCCTCAGTTCGGTTCACATGCCTCGTACCACCAGATCCAATCACCTCAATATTCTTCGCAATCGTCTCATTCCTCCGATTGATCATAACACGATCCTCGATCACCTTTAGAAGGAACTCTTGCTTCTTGGCCATTGCTTCATTCATCACCAACATCATGTTGGCCATCAATTCGGATTGGGGAGTTGCCTCTCGAATGAATGGGTTGGACGAAGCCAGGTCCACCCGTGGAATAACCTCAGGCCCTCCGCCTAACAATAGTTGAGTAGATGGGCGAACGACGACCTTAACCCTCTTCGGTTGATCAGCAGTTAAGGCTGTCGCCTCGACACCATCCACTCGTGTACGCGGTCTACCACGCGTACCAACCATCTTGATCTGCCACACATAACAAGGAAAGGAGTAAGAGAGAGAATTAAACATGAAGGAAAACGTACCACTACATTACCAATTGTCATAACAACAACACTTCAAGCACACTCACGTAAAACATCCTCATAATAACATCAACTAAGTGAGATTATGAACATATGATACATAAGAGTTCTCGTTACCATCATCACAACGCATGATAAACATAATTTCCATCGACTCTAAGACCAACCCATCTTAGAAGTTATACCCAAACTCACCAATCATTACTTAACATACTCAGTCTAAGTCTAGACATCTTACATTCATGCCTAGTTCACTTAAACTAGAGTTTTGATACCAACTTGTAACACCCTAAAATTTAGAGTAATTTAAAAAATTGGAAATTCAACAGTGTGACATTTGTATTTGGTATAAACCACCCAAAAAGGGTAAATGTATAAAGAATTTACAAACCTGTGAACGGAAATGGAAATCAACAACAAACTAATCTAAACAAGTACTATCTAGATTACATCGGTTGTCAACCCAAATTCACAAAATAAAGAGATTGTTTAAACGCCGAAACACCTAATATCTAATCATCTCAAAAATGCCTCAAGCCCCACGCTTGTCACTCAAGGTAGCGTTTGGTACGCAGACATGATTGGACGGGACTGGACAGGACAAAACTGGACAGGACAGGACAGGACTGAACAAGAGGCTAGGACAGGACTGGACGGGACTGGACAGGACAAGACAAATGTCTTTCTTGTGTTTGGTATGGCTAGGACAGGACTGGACAAATTTCCCTAAAAGTTTTTCGATGATTTTATATATCATATAATAGTTATAAATAACACAAATAAAGTATATCTTTAAATAATTTAATTAAAAAAACATTTTTATTTTTTAAACAATTTTCATACATATAAATACATAGAAAAACAAGGGTAGGAAATTTGAATAAAGAATATGAAATAATTGATGGTAGTTCGAAAAAATCTGATTCATATAAAGAAAATATAATATTTGATTCAATTTGGAAGATCTTAATGAATTGGCGGATGCATAATTGCAGTGACAAGTAAAGATAAATGCGATGGGTGGCCCGTGAAGGACGACAGTTGTGAAGAACGTGAAAGATAGTGGATGGTGATGGTGCAGGTGGTTGTTATGGTTGATGTGGTGGAGGTATAGGTGGCCGACGATGGTAGTGGTGGTGCCGGTGGACAAGGGTAATAAAGGTTATTGTAGTAGAGGAAGAGGCGGAGGTCACCGACGGTAGTTGGCGGTAAGCGTCGATGGTGGCGGCGACAATGGGTGGTGGTGGAGGTGGAGGTGGCGATAGGCGTTGGTTGTGGATGTGGTGGAGGAAGTTGTAGTAGTGGAGGAAGAGGTGGAAGTGGTCGACGATGGTTGGTGGTGGCTACCGGTGGCCGTTGATGGTGGTGGTGGCCAAAGGTGGTGGTGATCGGTGTTAGTGGAGGTGATCGACGATGGTAGTGGTGGTGGCAATGGCCGATGGTTGTGGAGGTGGTAGATGAGGTTGTTATGGTGGAGAAATAGGTAGAGGTGGGCGATGGTGGTTGGCGGTGGCTACTGGTGGCCGCCGATGGTGGTAATGGCGGCGATGGGTAGTGGTGACCCTTAAGACTAATACCATATTAGGATTATACATCAAATAGCGGTAAATCAATGATTTTTAGTTTCTGTCTCACTTTTGTCCCATGTTGTTCCACCTACTTTGGTGGAACAAGAAAATACCATTTTTTGTCCCATCTTGTCCCACCTTGTCCAGTCTTTGTCCCTGTCCCATGTCGCGCCAAACGTGGGACAGTGAATTTTTGTCCTGTCCCATGTCACGCCAAACGTGGGACAATGAGTTTTTGTCCTGTCTCGTCCCATCCAGTCTGCAAACCAAACGCACTATAAAGGAACCTGTTATACACATCATTTGAGAAAAGTGTTAGGCTTAAAGCCTAATGAGAACATACAGTTTATACTTTAGAAGAAACATAGACTAATTGTAACAAAAGAAAGCCTTTTTAAAAGAGTTAGGTTTACAATTGAAATATAAGTCACATAAGGACCTTTCGGTCCAAAAATTACATCTTGTAGCGGAACATAAAATTAAGCCACTTTCCGAGTTATGAGCTAAATACTTGGAACCATGGCCACGAACAACGTCGGTCCATACTCAGATGTGCGGGAGGGCACCCGAGGAACCAAGTCATACTCGTTCACTAGGATTACATTTACGGTCCATGGCTAGTAACCGGTCCCATATAACCGTACCAAATTGCCTTCGAGGACCCAATGTCTCAACTAGCTACAAAGAGGAAAAACGTCCCAAACATAAGCCGACTCAATACATATGGATCCACTAGTAATAGTCTAGACTTGTCACAATTTCATTTGTGACCAACTGTAGACAAACATATAGTCTTTAATACCATTTATTTCCAAAAATGCATTTCTATGTTTAATTGCTGATAAGTATTTGCACAATCCAATCATAAGAGTGAAAATCATAATATATATATATATATATATATATATATATTCTTTCAAGTAACCCACATAAAAATACAAGTAAAACTTATTTATGAAACCCTTCATTTTAGTTGAAAGTGGTGGAAACTCTAAAATCTCCCAAAACTCAAGTTAGGTCAAAATATTATAAACATGAACCGATAGCCAAGGAGATGTATAGGAGTTTAAAATGTAAACTTTTGACATGTATAAAGTTTGGAGAAATGGAAGTATGAACTCACCAAGTGGGTTTTTGAAGAAAACCCAAAACCCTAGCTTGATTTCTTGGAGAAGATGACAATGGAGATGGTGGTTTTACGCTCTAAGCTTGAATCCTTGGTTGATGCACCCAACTTCTAGCAATAAATGAGGTAGATTTGGGTTGGTGAAACCCTAGTTTCGGTTCTTGAAGAGGAAGGTATTTTGAGAGAGAAATAAATGAGGAAGGTGGGGAGTAAATGAGAGAAAAGGGGGGAAACCCCGTCTATAAGGCTTGCAGGTGCAACACGTGGCTTTGGCCGCGACTTTTAAGCCGCAGCGTAGCCCGCACGTGTTTCTGTTATTGAAAACGAACAGTGAGTTATGCGGCTTTGGCTACGACTTGAGGCCGCGCCGCAACCCTCGTAAGTCACTGGGTTTTTCCTCTAACATTTGAACTTAACACACAAGTCTAGTAGCTTCACACGAGATATACGATTAACGGTAAATACGAATAAATATGTTTCAACAACAAGAAGACTAGAAGTCTTAGACATGGAAATTAAATATTGAAAATTCGAGGTGTTACAGTTTACTTAGTTAAGTCGGCAAGTCTTGAGTCGGTGAAAGTGGCCACTTTGTGGGTGCAACGTGGCCACTTTCCGAGGAAACTCACTTTCGAGAGAAAGGGGTTTTCAGAGATATTGTGTGTCATTTTGTTTCTGAACATATTGTTACTACATCTGTCTTAGTTAATGCTTGTACCCACATCCTATCTTTTATCTTGTTAATCACCTTAATCGTTGTTTAGCTTACTTAAATCTCACAAATATTGATATTGTTCTCAAAACACAAATAAGCACTAGAAGTTCATGAAAAGTTCTCTGATTCTTAGTTGACTAGTCCCTGTGGAAACGATCTCGGTACTCTACCACTTTATTACTTAGCGATCATAGTGTCTGGTGTGCACTTGCACCGCCACTGTGGTAACATAGTGGCCACTTTGTAGACCTATACGATTTTCCGCTATCATGGTTTCATTATCATTACAAATTGCATCCATAACACTAACTCTATTAAATTAGTGGTTATATAAAAGTTTAAACACACACACACACACACACACACACACTCGTATCTTCCCCATTCCTTGAGCGCTGAAGCCAACCTAATCGAAACATTTCCCCACCATTTTCGACAGATAAGGCAACACCATCGTCCTTACGCCTCTCTCTTCACGGTGCAACCCACCGACCACCACATCTCGAAGCAGATCCCAACATCACCACCAAATATCAAACAAGATATATGAACGAAAACTAGAGGACGAAAAATCATATCTGGAACTCGTCGATGCTTTAGTACAAACTCGTCTTCAGAACTCAAATTTGCATTCTATTTTTTCATTTGGATTGGTTCTACACACATCATATCTGCAGTTTCTAAGATTAATCAATACCCGTTTGTTTTTGTTTTTTAAAACCCAATTTGTCCTAAGGTTTGATTGTTGCTTCTGTTATTCATTCATTACGGTTATAGATCTCGATAGCCAATGGATTTAAAACTGATGCATAACTTAATTTAGAATTCATTCAGAACTCAATTTATGTGTGTTTGTGTTTGTGGATTTACCCGATTCAATGTGTGTTTTGAAATATTTTGGTGCGGTGATTTAGGATTTTGATTTTCAAAGATTTTGGTGTGTTTATGGATTTAATCAATTCTATGTATTTGTGGATTTAACCGATCCTATGATCATATTTCTCGTTTCTCTAATCCATTGTAGATTGATGCCAAACCATAACCAAAGACCGATGTCAACGAGGATGTTTACTTGAGATATCAACCGGAGAAGACAAAAACGATGACGGTTACCTGATATATCAGTTAGAGAAGAGGACCAGAGAGGATGGAGGACCGGAGAGGATGGTGCAAGGGTTAATTTAGTTTTTTTTCCCTTCAATGATGTAGAGAGGTATACTAATGGCAGTTGAACTTGGAAGATAAAAAATATATTTAAATAAATAAAAAAATATATCTATTGTGTTCCCCGACAATCAATATTCTCAATATTCGTACCTTGTTGAATAGTAAAATGACGAAATGCTATCTCGTGAGGGGCACGTGGGGATCTAACGGACACACATCTTAAGGAGCTACATTAAGAGCATGTGCAATAGCTATGCTAAGATAATAATCTTTTGAAGATTTAAGAATTATTTTACTCCAACAACTATGCTAAATGGTATGTTGAAATAGGAAAAAAGAAGAGAAATATAGTGGAAATCTCCAAATTTGGAGAAATATCTAAAACTTTATAATTGAGGGATAAATAATATTTTATTTTTTTTAACAATAATAAGATTTATTGAAATTAAAGGGTTAGAGAGAAAAAATAATACATTATTATATGTACTGAATATTTTATTAATATAGTTAATGTTAGAATTACTAAAATAGATTATGTGTTGGAGTTGAATATAATTTCTTCAGAGATTTTAACATTTCATCAAGGGCAGACCTACTAGCAGATTATGTCTGGTCATAATGGAATTTTTTTTACCGGCTTTAATGGTGAATCTGCTTTAACTTTGAAGTGTGCTCTTATATGTTTTTAAAACCGAATATAAAACAAAAATGTGAAGTTGATTCAATGGTTGGGGTGCTACTTGTATTTCCAAAGGTCAAGGGTTCTATTTTTGTTGCCAAGAAATTTTAAGTTTTTTATGTTTTAAATTTCAATTACTAAAAAAATGGCAAACAAATACGCAACTAAAGTATTGAATTCAAGACCTCAACCATAAAATAACAAACAGTTATCAATTAACAACTACTATTTTGTCTCAATCTTACTTTAATTTTTTTTCAATTTCAAAAATTTGTATCCTTCCAATCTACTCATTAATCTTAATTTTTGTTTTTTGCTCGTTTTAACGATAGCACATGTTTTTCTTAAATAAATTGAATATAAAATAAAATTAATCACATTTAACAACTAATACTTTGTATGATTTTTTTTTGATAATATCGGTTATTATTCCTCTATATATCATGTCGTCAAACAAATTTATATAATAAATTTATAAAATTATATTTTATTGTTGCATTTACTGTCATTACGAAATCAACTAAAAATAGTATTCCGTAAGAAGCAGAGGGCCTAAGGGGCCTTGGCCCTCATAAAAATTTTGAGTATTCAATGTGAGAAAAATATCATACATATTTGGGTCCCCCACCCTCACCACCAATTAAAGTATAGTCCACACTACAACCTCTACTGTTAATTTTTAAATTTTAATCCAATATTCAAGCCACTTTTTAATTTTGTATTTAATATCCAAGCCGGTTTTCAATTTTAAATTTTGAATGCAATTACGGTGTTAATCTGTTACAGTAAATATGTTATTGGTTGATTGTGTTTGAAATTGTTTGATTAGGTTTAAATATTCTTGAAATTATTTGATTGGGTCTCTACGATAATACTCGTACATCTAATGTTCCACTTTGATGAACGATATAGGGGAGGACTTGTAGTGGTGCCAATGGTGGCACGTGCCACATT
This sequence comes from Arctium lappa, assembly GCA_023525745.1. Classification (NCBI taxonomy): domain Eukaryota; kingdom Viridiplantae; phylum Streptophyta; class Magnoliopsida; order Asterales; family Asteraceae; genus Arctium; species Arctium lappa. The sequence continues at coordinate 15,142,410 of CM042049.1, forward strand.
ATTGTTCCTCCGTCGTAAGGTAAAAAAGATTAAGTTTGTGAAAGATGCAACCGTATCATTTTAGAAGGTACAACCGTATTATTAGAAGAATGTGCAATCATACCTTGTAATCAAACAAAAAAAACAAAAAACTTTTGAAATCAATCAAGAAAATCGGAAAAAAAAATATCTCGAAACCGATTATAAAAAAAACTTAAAAAACGTTCGAAATCAAGTAAAAAAACTTTAAAAGTCCCCCAAACTTGTGGAATTAGGCTAAAAAACACATCGTAGATATTGAATTTTGGTAAAAAGATAAAGACACGTCGATAAAAACCGTATGAAAAAGTAAGAGCATCTCCAACAGCCATGCTAAAATAGAAAAGGTGATATTTTAGCAAAAAAAATTTACTCCAAGAGCTATGCTATATCATATGCCAAAATAGAGGAAAAAAAAAAAGAAAGGGAAATCTCAAACCATATTGAAGAGGGAGAAACAATATTTAATTTTTTCCACCAATAGGAAACATTGTAGTTGTGTGTTTAGGAGAGAAAAATAATATTTTATTAATATAATTGATGATGAGATTACTAAAATAGAGTTGTTGTTGGAGTTGGATGTAATTTTTTTTAAATATTTTAACTTTTTATACTCTATTTTAGAAAAATTTATAGCATATCTGTCGAAGATGCTCTAAGGTGCTATCGCATGAAAAAAAAACTATAGGTACGTCACTAAAAGATGTTTGACAATAATTATATTTAACATATAGTTTTAGAGTTTTATTATGTTATAACGTTTGATAATTTATTTTTTTTCGAAAATATATAAAATATTAAGTTCGGCCTCATGCGGTTGAAAAACTTGTTTTCCGTCCCCGTCTCCCGTAAAGGTGGAATTTGGCACATAACATGTCGAGCATGAGACATAGTTTTGCGTCTTGCTTAAAAAGTCCGGGTCAATTCCATTTTTAAAAATATATTATATAAAATCGACACAATTGGATTTTCCTTAGATCAAACCGTGTTAAATTTTCCCCGAGTTAAATTAAGACTTTGCCGACCTCTGACTGACCTTAAAGATGCACCCACACAGAAAAATTCATGGTTTTGCCATTACATTTCATACTTTACTATAGAAAGTTTATAACATAGGGTTATACCAGATATATATTTACATCTTGTTTTTATTTTTACTTTTAAGAGTAAATTACGTTTTCCCCTGTAGTTTGTTAAAAATTTCGGATTTCATCCATTTGGTTTCAAATTTCGGTTTTTATCCCTATGGTTTGCAATTCATTTCTATTTTTGTCCCCGAGGCCAAAACACTAGTTTTAAGTATGAAGGACTAAAATGAAAATTAATTGTAAACCATAGGAATGAAAAAAAGAATAAAATTTAAATCATAAGGATTAAAGAAGTAAAGATTATAACCTATAGGAATGAAAATTGTAATTTTAAAATCATAAGGATGAAACTATAACTTTTCAACAAACCATAGGGACTAAAAACGTAATTTACTCCACTTTTAATTTAAATTTATTTTGATTATTTTACCAGCACACCGTTTAGGAAAATACCACTTACTTTATTGTGGTAGTATATGAAGAGTAATGATTACGCCTCTCCTTTTTTTTCTTATATATTGTTTACATTTGGTTTTATTATCGTTATAGTCTAAAGAACTCAGCCGACACACATTCATCTTCGTTTCACCCTTCGATTTGACCAAATTTCTTTTCGCAACCTGTTATGCCGTCGCCGGCTGTTTCTTTTTCCGATCTTCACGTCTAGTTACTTTTGAGGTGCTTGGATCCACCTAAAAACATACGAATTTATGCGGCCATGGAAGATGGAGAGCTTTTTATGTTTCTACATAGTTGTTTTCTTTTCACAAACCTACAAAAGATAAGATCCCATGGTGCTTATCTTGCTCTGATTGTTGGAATCGGTGGTCTCGGAATTATTATGTCAAATTATAATATAATCAGGTAAATCTAATTCTATCCATCTAATTTTCAATTTTATTTCACATTCACAGTTAGGGTTGATGTTACAACTCCATATTATTGCTTTGTTTTACCCAAATTAAACTGGTATTTTTAATATTTATAACATATATCATCGCTAAAATACAACAAGCTTTTTTTTTGTGAGAATCACACTTCTATCTATGTAGTATATGGTTATTGAACACCGGGGTTCTATTTATAACGGTATATACTTCTAGATTAGCAATAATCATTAAAAGACCATATTGAAGTGTTATATTTTTCCCGTCTTAATTACGAAGTCTGGATTAATTATCTCTAGTTTATAAAAGATTTGATTTCTATCCCAATACTTGGTTGGGATTTCTCCAATAATTTCAGTCTTTTGTAAATGATCCACCATATTTAAAATATTTTCATAAGTAAAAGATTTACTTATAAATTTTTGGTTTATAATATGGGGTTTTATCAAACTGTATGATAAGTCTAAAAAGGATCAAGAGAAAAAGAGGGTATACAGAAAAATTTTAACTAAAAAATTCTTCCATACACAATCTTATAAGGGGCTGCAACGCAGTTATTAGTGTATAAAATACACTAAGTCTGGGCCTCAGCGAGGTTAAGGTATAGACTGGGAGATCTTGATCGTATTGTGTCAAGTTCCACTAGCTATTCCTTCTCAGGGAGATGAGAAATTTTCGTCATTATAAGGAAAATCATCAGTCCAACCAGAGTAAGACCAGTTATCTCCTTTATAGGTTTGAAAAGCTCTGAACTTATCTTCATTACTAATTTCAGAATTAAACCAAATATTTTTATAAAAATTATTAATATCTTTAAAAACTTTTCCAACTATTATATATTTAACATCAGAAGTAAACAAATCGGAAGCTAATAGATATGTAAGATTACTTTTTAAATATTCTAAACTAGATATTTCATAATGAGTATAACAAAAACACTTACAAGTACAATTACAAATATCCTGATGGATTTTGGACAAAGGATGAGGACAAGGTCTTTGCATTGAAATGTAAACAAGATAATATTCAAAGGATAATAATAAAAGATTTATTTAATGGAGGAAAAGGGATTAGAAAACCAATATTTCAGAGGTTGTTAAAAATTTATATTAAATAAATAAATGTATGTATTATCTTATAATCAAAATTTAAAGAGATAGGATATTGGTTTTGGATTATCATAACACCCATTTTTATCACTCTGTTATCACTTTTTAAAAACATTTCTTAAGAAATTCCGAGAAAACTTTGTTTAAAACTTTCTTAAAAAACTCACATTTTTGGACTAATTCGTACTTTTTCTTCCCCTAGAACGCCTATCCACGGCTAACAGCGGGTACTGTTTCCGAAGTTAAACATCCTTACGTCTTTTGTTTCAAAAAGATTGTTTTAAATTTTCTAAGAATTAATAAAGACAATTTTTTAAAATTACAACTAAGACAACTCTTAGAGGTTTGGCTCATTGCCTGACAGTTATACCTCTGCCATGTAGGTATGAACTAACAACGATAAAATATCTTTATGATAAATTTTTCAAGATGATATCTTCATAAATAAAGATTAAAAGATAATAACAATATTTAAGTATTTAACATAAATTTCACAACATGAATTGGCTTTCTAAGCCTAAGGGCTTTTTAGCCTGCCATATAGAAATATAAACAAACTAACCTTGTATTATACAATCTTCAAACGGCTTACAAGATTATACTCACACTCTTAACTTATATGTTTTGCACTTACAATACAACACTCTTTAAACTTGCACTTATTCTTTCTTCTTCTTCTTCTTCTATATCTACAACTGAAACTTCTATATCTACAACTGAAAACAAAGCAACATATTTATAGGAGCAAAAAGTAGTAATAACTTGCTACCGGAGGCTTCAACCGGCTACAAAGTTGATTTGTCTTTGATTGAGAAATGAGCCACTTGTCATAAAAGATTCCATCTTTTATAAAAGTTGGGTCCCACATGGCTACGATTATCAAAAAGCTTCGAGAAGTGGATGAGTAAAATATTCAGAAATAATTTTAGTCGTCCACGTATGTGTCATATACAGTTGTAAAATAACAGGTGTAATATTCGATTCAATCAACCATACTTTTTCCTCCTTGATTGAATAAATCATTCATCTTTGCATTTTGTCTCTTTGTGCATGTCTGATCAGATCTTTGAGTTTCTTGTTTTTGTAGAAAGCCACCATATCATCATCATAAGCTTCGAAATCATCTTTGGAGAATTTCAAAAATGAATAACTTGAAACTGTAGTTGGAATATAGATCTTGATAGTAGGTGTTTCTCCAAACAAATAATAGTCTTCAGATAACAAGATTTCAGAGTTCCAAAATGAGTCTGAAAAATGTACATGATAGAACCATAGCTTCACATCATCCACAGTTTGACCACTAATGAATTGCCATTGTGAATTATGAGGCAACAATTCTTTACTCCTGTCTGAAGAGAAAGACTTTGATAATATCTTGATAGCTGAATAACTGGGTTCAGGTTCAGATTTCCAAAAGTTCGGTGGAGAAGCAAATATATCCACTGAGATGATAGAAGTATCATAATATATTTTGATAATTGAAATGGCTTGTTTAACCCTTTCAGGAAGCCAATCTATTTGCTTGATCTCAAAAAGGATTAGTCCGCAAAGTAATCCATATTTGAAAAGATCATGAAAACTGATTTTTTTCATTTCGAAACATTTGTTCTGAAGCGATTGTGAGATCGATCTGAACAGTTCTAAAATATCTTTTCATTTGGTTTTTTGGAACTGAAATTTCTTCCAGCTGGACTGAAAATCCTTGAATAGGTGATCTTGATATTATCATCAGCTATTCTTGTAATTTCAGGAATGTTTGAAAGTTGATGTCAGAGAGATCAACTAGTTCTTTCAAAAAAGAAAAGCATTCAAGATTTGGTATAAGCAAATCTCGAGTATTAAGATCTTCTGAATTTAGCATTTTACTTTTGCCTTTCATCTGTGAGGATGAAAAAGATGTCAATAATTTTAGATCTAAAGGGAGTCCTGAATCGGAGTCTGATTTTTCATCTTTGGAAAGATGACAGATCTTTAAAGCAGGATCCAAATAATAATTGAAGTCGACTTTATCATGAGTAACTTGGATGCATTCAGAAAAACTTTGAAAGCCCTTCCATAAGGATTGAAGAGGTTTCTGATTTTCTATTTTTGCAGCAATATCTGTCCAGTTTTTGTAAATTCCCTTATGAGGTCCATTCATAAGAAGATAGAAATCAAATCTTTTGTAAACTAGAGATAATTAATCCAGACTTGGTAATTAAGACGGGAATGCCTAAATATGATAATTGGACTATTGATGAGTTCAAGATGCATATTTCCCAATTACTCAAGTTTGGAGTAATTACAAGAAGCACTTCTAAGCATAGAACTGCAGTTTTTATAGTTCAGAAAGAATCTGAAAGAAAACGTGGTCAATCACGAATGGTTTTTAACTATAAAAGATTGAATGACAATACCCATATTGATGGCTATTGTATTCCCACAAAGGAAATTTTGCTTAACAAAATCCAAGGTGCCAAATGGTTTTCAAAATTTGATTTAAAATCTGGATTTTGGCAAGTAAAGATGCACCCTGATTCTATTCCCTGGACATCGTTTACATGTAGTGAAGGACACTTTGAATGGAAGGTTATGCCTTTTGGTTTGAAGAATGCCCCTCAGATTTTTCAAAGAAAAATGGATAATTGTTTTATGCATTTATCTAATTTTACATGTGTCTACATTGATGATGTTTTGGTTTTTTCAAAAGATAAAAATGAACACTATGCACACTTGTATACTGTTTTTAAAATCTTTGAAAAAGAAGGAATGGTTATTTCTCTCAAGAAAATGCAACTTTTAAGAGAACACATTGAATTTCTTGGTGTAGAAATAGGAAAGGGAAAGATAAAGCTCCAGCCTCATATTTCGAGAAAAATTCTTGAATACCCAGATAAGTTAGAAAACTTAAAACAACTTCAAAGTTTTTTGGGTTCTCTAAATTATGCTAGACCTTTCATCAAGGATCTTTCTAAATATACTGGACCTCTTTACAACAAAACTTCAGTAAAAGGAACAAGGAATTTTAATTCTGAAGATATTAAACTTGTTCAAAAACTGAAACAGCTAGTTATGAATCTTCCAGAAATGAGTTTGCCTCTAGATTCTGACTACCTTGTTATCCAAACAGATGAATCTGAACATGGATGGGGAGGAATTCTTTTAAAAAGACCCTCTAAATACTCCTCTATTCATGAAGAACATCTTTGTAGATATGCATCTGGTATTTACAAAGAAAAAGGAAGGTTAACATCTTTAGACTTTGAAGTCTTAGCTGTTATTAATTCCTATGAATCTTTTGCACTCTTTCTAGCAGGAAAGAAAGAGATCACACTCAGAACTGACTGTGAAGCATTAGTAAAGTTTGCATATATGAAAAATGAATCAAAACTTTTGTCCAATAGATGGTTAAAATTAAATGAATACATTATGGGCAAAGGGATCAAGTTTAACTTAGAACATATCAAAGGAAAAACAAATGTTATTCCTGATTTACTCTCTAGATTTAATCCTCTTTCTTAATTTTGCAGGATGCCTAAATCAAAAGTAGTCAAGAAGGAGAATATCCTAGAAAGTGGTGATATGTTACAAGTTGGTAGACAGTTTATTCCTACTTATCCCTGTGATAAGCAATTCCTTTTTAATCTGAGATCTAGACTTACAAATGAAGAAGCTTCAATTTGTGACTCTATTTGGAATCTAAAAACTACTTCTGACCAAACCAATGAGAATTTTTTTATAATTAACTCGGTTGCTCAGAATTTTAATAATCTAAGGCAATGTCCAAAAAGATTTTATTGTTATCTTCTTATGAATGGACCTCATAAGGGAATTTACAAAAACTGGACAGATATTGCTGCAAAAATAGAAAATCAGAAACCTCTTCAATCCTTATGGAAGGGCTTTCAAAGTTTTTCTGAATGCATCCAAGTTACTCATGATAAAGTCGGCTTCAATTATTATTTGGATCCTGCTTTAAAGATCTGTCATCTTTCCAAAGATGAAAAATCGGACTCCGATTCAGGACTCCCTTTAGATCTAAAATTATTGAAATCTTCTTCATCCTCACAGATGAAAGGCAAAAGTAAAATGCTAAATTCAGAAGATCTTAATACTTGAGATTTGCTTATACCAAATCTTGAATGCTTTTCTTTTTTGAAAGAACTAGTTGATCTCTCTGACATCAACTTTCAAACATTCCTGAAATTACAAGAATGGCTGATGATAATATCAAGATCACCTATTCAAGGATTTTCAGTCCAGCTGGAAGAAATTCCAGTTCCAAAAAACCAAATGAAAAGATATTTTAGAACTGTTCAGATCGATCTCACAATCGCTTCAGAACAAATGTTTCGAAATGAAAAAATCAGTTTTCATGATCTTTTCAAATATGGATTACTTTGCGGACTAATCCTTTTTGAGATCAAGCAAATAGATTGGCTTCCTGAAAGGGTTAAACAAGCCATTTCAATTATCAAAAGATATGATGATACTTCTATCATCTCAGTGGATATATTTGCTTCTCCACCGAACTTTTGGAAATCTGAACCTGAACCCAGTTGTTCAGCTATCAAGATATTATCAAAGTCTTTCTCTTCAGACTGGAGTAAAGAATTGTTGCCTCATAGTTCACAATGGCAATTCATTAGTGGTCAAACTGTGGATGATGTAAAGCTATGGTTCTATCATGTACATTTTTCAGACTTCTTTTGGAACTCTGAAATCTTGTTATCTGAAGACTATTCTTTGTTTGGAGAAACACCTACTATCAAGATCTATATTCCAACTGCAGTTTCAAGTTATTCATTTTTGAAATTCTCCAAAGATGATTTCGAAGCTTATGATGATGATATGGTGGCTTTCTACAAAAACAAGAAACTCAAAGATCTGATCAGACATGCACAAAGAGACAAAATGCAAAGATGAATGATTTATTCAATCAAGGAGGAAAAAGTATGGTTGATTGAATCGAATATTACACCTGTTATTTTACAGCTGTATATGACACATACGTGGACGGCTAAAATTATTTCTGAATATTTTACTCATCCACTTCTCGAAGCTTTTTGACAATCGTAGCCATGTGGGACCCAACTTTTATAAAAGATGGAATCTTTTATGACAAGTGGCTCCTTTCTCAATCAAAGACAAATCAACTTTGTAGCCGGTTGAAGCCTCCCGTAACAAGTTATTACTGCTTTTTGCTCCTATAAATATGTTGCTTTGTTTTCAGTTGTAGATATAGAAGTTTCAGTTGTAGATATAGAAGAAGAAGAAAGAATAAGTGCAACTTTAAAGAGTGTTGTATTGTAAGTGCCAAGCATATAAGTTAAGAGTGTGAGTATAATCTTGTAAGCCGTTTGAAGATTGTATAATACAAGGTTAGTTTGTTTATATTTCTATATGGCAGGCTAAAGCCCTTAGGCTTAGAAAGCCAATTCGTGTTGTGAAATTTATGTTAAATACTTAAATATTGTTATTATCTTTTAATCTTTATTTATGAAGATATGATCTTGAAAAATTTATCATAAAGATATTTTGTCGTTGTTAGTTCATACCTACATGGCAGAGGTATAACTGTCAGACAATGAGCCAAACCTCTAAGAGTTGTCTTAGTTGTAATTTTAAAAAATTGTCTTTATTAATTCTTAGAAAATTTAAAACAATCTTTTTGAAACAAAAGACGTAAGGATGTTTAACTTCGGAAACAGTACCCGTTGTTAGCCGTGGATAGGCGTTTTAGGGGAAGAAAGTACGAATTAGTCCAAAAATGTGAGTTTTTTAAGAAAGTTTTAAACAAAGTTTTCTCGGAATTTCTTAAGAAATGTTTTTAAAAAGTGATAACAGAGTGATAAAAATGGGTGTTATGATAATCCAAAACCAATATCCTATCTCTTTAAATTTTGATTATAAGATAATACATACATTTATTTATTTAATATAAATTTTTAACAACCTCTGAAATATTGGTTTTCTAATCCCTTTTCCTCCATTAAATAAATCTTTTATTATTATCCCTTGAATATTATCTTGTTTACATTTCAATGCAAAGACCTTGTCCTCATCCTTTGTCCAAAATCCATCAGGATATTTGTAATTGTACTTGTAAGTGTTTTTGTTATACTCATTATGAAATATCTAGTTTAGAATATTTAAAAAGTAATCTTACATATCTATTAGCTTCCGATTTGTTTACTTCTGATGTTAAATATATAATAGTTGGAAAAGTTTTTAAAGATATTAATATTTTTTATAAAAATATTTGGTTTAATTCTGAAATTAGTAATGAAGATAAGTTCAGAGCTTTTCAAACCTATAAAGGAGATAACTGGTCTTACTCTGGTTGGACTGATGATTTTCCTTATAATGACGAAAATCTCCCATCTCCCTGAGAAGGAATAGCTAGTGGAACTTGGCACAATACGATCAAGATCTCCCAGTCTATACCTTAACCTCGCTGAGGCCCAGACTTAGTGTATTTTATACACTAATAACTGCGTTGCAGCCCCTTATAAGATTGTGTATGGAAGAATTTTTTAGTTAAAATTTTTCTGTATACCCTCTTTTTCTCTTGATCCTTTTTAGACTTATCATACAGTTTGATAAAACCCCATATTATAAACCAAAAATTTATAAGTAAATCTTTTACTTATGAAAATATTTTAAATATGGTGGATCATTTACAAAAGACTGAAATTATTGGAGAAATCCCAACCAAGTTTTGGGATAGAAATCAAATCTTTTATAAACTAGAGATAATTAGTCCAGACTTGGTAATTAAGATGGGAAAAATATAACACTTCAATATGGTCTTTTAATGATTATTGCTAATCTAGAAGTATATACCGTTATAAATAGAACCCCGGTGTTCAATAACCATATACTACATAGATAGAAGTGTGATTCCTACAAAAAAAAAGCTCTGATACCAAAGAAAAAGAGGGTATATAGAAAAATCTTAACTAAAAAATCATTCCATACACAATCTTATAAGGGGCTGCAACGCAGTTATTAGTGTTAAAAACACTAGGTCTGGGCCTCAGCGAGGTTACAATATATAGGCTGGGAGATCTTGATCGTATAGTGCCAAGTTCCACTGTTATTACTGTTTATGGAGATTGAAGATTTTCTTCATTATAAGAAATATCATCATCTTCATTGAAGCTTAAAGAAGGTTCAATTTTAAAGTATTTGTTTTCAGGATTCCAATATCTTGTATAAAGATTATTTATATCCTTAAAAACCTTTCCAACAATTATATATTAAATTTCAGAATCAATAAGGTCAGAAGCTAACAAATAAGTTAGGTTTTTCCTTAGGTATTCTGAACGGGAGATCTCAAAAGATACATAACAAAAACATCTACAAGGACAATTACAAATTTCCTGATGGGTTTTTAAAATTTTATGAGGACATGGTCCAAATCTATGCATAATAATAACAAGTCTTAGTCCGACCAACCAGAGTAAGACCAATTATTTCCTATGAAGGCTAAAAAGGCTTCAAACTTAACTTTGTTTTCAATTACGGGATTAAACCAATTTTTTTTATAAAAATTATTTATATCTTTGAAAACTTTTCCAACTATTAAATACTTAATATCAAGAGTAAGCAAATTAGATGCTACCAAATAGGTAAGATTCTTTTTTAGATGTTCTGAACAAAATATATCATAATTACTATGACAAAAACATTTACAAGAGCAATTACAAATATCCTGATGGAGTTTGGATAAAGGATGGGGACATTCTCCAGACTCATGCATATAAACAAGATATAACAAAATAAAAGATTTCTTTATGGAGGAAAAAAGGAATTAGAAAACCAATATATCAGAGGTTGTTTAAAATTTATATCAAATAAATAAATATATATATTATCTTATAATCAAAATTTAAAAAGATAAGATCTTGTTTTAGGAATATCATAACACCAATTCTGATCACTCTGTTATCACTTTTTAAAAACATTTCTTAAAAAATTCTGAAAAACTTTGTTTAAAACTTTCTCTCAAGAAACTCATCTTTTTGGACTAATTCGTACTTTTTCCCCTAAAACGCATATTCACGGCTAACAGCGGGTACTGCTTCCGAAGTTAAACATCCTTACGTCTTTTGTTTCAAAAAGATTGTTTTAAATTTTCTAAGAATTAAGAAAGACAATTTTTTAAAATTACAACTAAGACAACTCTTAGAGGTTTGGCTCATTGGCTGACAATTATACCTTTGCCATGTAGGTATGAACTAACAGCGACAAAATATCTTTATGATAAAATTTTCAAGATCTTGTCTTCATAAATAAAGATATCAAAGATAATAACAATATTTAAATATTTAACATAAATTTCACAACATGAATTGGCTTTCTAAGCCTTGAGGCTTTAGCCTGCCATAAGAAATTATTATAAATAAACTAACCTTGTATTATACAAAGGGTTGATTACAAACCTTCAAACTGCTATAGATTTACAAGAAGAACTCTTAACTTATCTCTCTACTTTCTCACGCTTATTTTTCACACTATGAGATTTTTCACACTTTTCGACATGCTGAAAGCTTAAACCAAAACTACATATATATAGGGGCATAAAGCAGATGTAACCGGCTACCGAAGGCTTCCACCGGCTATAAAGTTGTTTGTCGTTGCACTATGATGGAGGAAAAAAAGGAGCCACTGACAAAAGTAGATTCCTTCTTTTGTAAAGTTGGGTCCCACATGGTTGTCTTTGTCAAAAAGCTTCGAGAAAAGGATGAGTAAGATATTTAGAAATATTCTTAGCCGTCCATGTTGTTGTTATCTTTTACAGCTGTAGAGGACAGGTGTAAATCAATTAATCTTGCATTTTTTCTCGTTGTGCATGTCTGACCAAGTCTTTGAGTTTTTTATTTTTGTAGAAAACAATCCTATCGTCGTCTTCATCAGTTTCATCTTTGAAGAATCTTAAAAATGAATAGCATGCAACTGCAGATGGTATGTAAATCTTGACAGTTGGTGTTTCTCCAAACAAAGAATAATCTTCAGATAACAAAATTCCAGAGTTCTAGAAGAAGTCTGAAAAATGTATATGATAGAACCATAGCTTCACGTCATCAATAGTTTGACCAGTAATGAACTGCCAACATGGATTGTGAGACATCAATTCCTTATCCCAATCTGAAGAGAAAGACTTTGACATTATCTTGATAGCTGAACAACTAGGTTCAGGTTCAGATTTCCAGAATTTAGGTGGTGAAACAAATATTTCAACTGAGATGATGGAATTATCATCATATCTTTTGATAATTGTTATGGCTTGTTTAACCCTTATAGGAAGCCAATCTATTTACTTAAGATAAAAAAGGATTAGTCCGCAAAGTAATCCATATTTGAAAAGATCATGAAAACTTATTTTTTCATTTCTAAACATTTGTTCTGATGCGACAGTGAGATCGATCTGAACAGTTCTGAAAAATCTTTTCATTTCATTTTTTGGCACTGGAATTTCTTCCATATGAACTGAAAATCCTTGAATAGGTGATTGTGATATTACCATCAACCATTTTTTTAACATGTGTGCATAGTATGAAATTACAAGAATGGCTGATGGTAATCTCACGATCACCTATTCAAGGATTTTCAGTTCATATGGAAGAAATTCCAGTGCCAAAAAATGAAATGAAAAGATTTTTCAGAACTGTTCAGATAGATCTCACTGTCGCATCAGAACAAATGTTTAGAAATGAAAAAAATAAGTTTTCATGATCTTTTCAAATATGGATTACTTTGCGGACTAATCCTTTTTTATCTTAAGCAAATAGATTGGCTTCCTGTAAGGGTTAAACAAGCCATAACAATTATCAAAAGATATGATGATAATTCCATCATCTCAGTTGATATATTTGCTTCACCACCTAAATTTTGGAAATCTGAACCTGAACCTAGTTGTTCAGCTATCAAGATAATGTCAAAGTATTTCTCTTCAGATTAGGATAAGAAATTGATGCCTCAAAATCCATGTTGGCAGTTCATTACTGGTCAAACTATTGATGACGTGAAGCTATGGTTCTATCATATACATTTTTCAGACTTCTTCTGGAACTCTGGAAGTTTGTTATCTGAAGATTATTCTTTGTTTGGAGAAACACCTACTGTCAACATTTACATACTGATAATCCCTAATTATCAAGCAAATCTCAAACTAACAATGATTTAGCAATCAAGAACTAGAGAGAGAGAGAGAAAGTAGATCTTGAATATATCTCACAAATTTGATTTTACAATAACGTTCTTAAGCAATTACAAGGCTAAAACCTATTTATACCACCTAACTAATAACAAGACTTAACAACAAAGTAAACAATACATCTTTGACTTCCTAGGACTTTGACATTGTTGACTTTCTAACTTTGACTTTCTAATAAAATCTTGGATACAATATTTTGACTTAACAATCTCTCCCTTTGTATTCAAGATTTAATAAAAATAAAGACACTAGTCTTCAGCACTTGATTCTTCAGCTTTTGTCTCTGACAACTTTGAACTTTGAAGCTTTAACAATCTTCAGTCTTTCCGCCTTTGAAGAATCTTGAAAAGTCTTTTGCACTTTGTAGCTTTGAAAGTCAACAAGTCTTGAACGCGAACCAGAATTCTTCAAACTCCTTTGAAACTTTGAATATTTGAAACATCTTTGAAAACTTTTGAAACTTCTTTCATCTCTGAGAAATCTTTCAAAACTGTATCTTCATCACTCTCATCTCTAGACTGTCTTCAGAAAAACAAACTTTCACGAATCTTGATTTATCTTTGAATCATATGAAGCATCTTAATTGACTTGAACTTTCAGAATTTCTTCACCAGTCTTTTCACTTTGACAACTCTTCATGACATTGAAATTGAATATTTGTAAATGTCTCCCCCTTTTTGATGATTGTGAGCATCATGATCATCAAAACATCTTCAATTTCGACACAGTCTTTGATCACCCCCTTTGTGTTAAAAAAACAATCTCCCCTTTCAATGATAATTTGACAGTTGCCGCCCTTTGATCTGAATAACTGAATCATGAACTGTAAATACCCGAATCTTTTCAAATCCAGATATAATGAACGTGGTAACCTTGATTCAACAAATGAAACAGTTAGAAATGTCTGTCAGTAACACAAAGTTACTGTGTACAACGAATGTACAATTTAAGGAGCTAGTTTGATGATGACTCCCCAGGACTTCCATTCAATCATTGAAAAACACAAGGTTTATCTATGAATGTTCTGACAGAAAAACAAATTTTCTGTGTGCTCGTGCTTGTGTATGAAAGAATTTAGCACAATGATTGTGTTTCATAAGGCTCAAATTGTGTAAACTATTGAGACAGCAACAGATATTACACGGACTCAATGTGCATGAAAGAGGTGCGAAGGTGGGGCAACTTTCCTTCTTTTTCAATATCTAAATCTTCCGAGTGAAGATTACATAACATATATGCTGCGTCCCCAATGAAAATAAAACATTTCTTTTTTGGGAAAGAAATGAGTGGTTGGTGGGGTAATTTTCAAGAGTTGGCATGGGCTCATTGCCTGTTTCAATGATGGTCACCAAAGAATGTGAACCAATCAGTAGATGTGGCTGCCCAGCCCAGAAAGTGGTTGGTGCAGAGTTCTGATATTCTTTTAACTCTATTCTCACACCCTCTTTCTTTTTAACATTAAAGCTCACTTCTAACCAAACTCTCTTTTCCATTTTTCCGCTCCACGCAATGAGAAAAACTCAACCGGATGAGTTATCTCCCCCACTCTTTGATTTTGACCCCTCACCCCCCAATCTCTCAAGGATAACTTCTTGGGTAGGAAACACTGGTTGACGTGAATCCATGGAAGTTCTGTTTAAGCGCACAAACGAATCCCATGTAAGTCCTAAAAAACATGGTTGCTTAACAATTTAAGTGAACAGTTAAGCACAAAGTGTATGATAACACTGTCAAAATGTATGCTCATGAGATTTGAGGAATTGAACAATGAAGATCTCTTAAAACAAGAATATTGAATGAAAGAAATGAAATCAAGAGAGTTGTTTTGAGAATCTGACAATGTATCAATCAGATCAAATGAAATGGTTAGGGTATCAAAGAAGTGGATATTTTGTTTATATGAACAAATATAAACAACTTAGCAATGAAAGCACAATTTTGGAAATGATAATTGATGCTCAATAAAAATGAAAGCAACCGAGGGTATTACCATCAAAAGTATGTTCGTTATGAGACATGGTAATAACAAATCAAATGAAATACTGAACCGATGTGTGTGAATACTTTACAGTATATAGAAAAGATAATACGCGAGTATTGATCTTTGGAAACACACGGTCAGTTAAACATTAAGCTCAAAATTGAAAAACATTTAAAAGCTCACTTCTGAATTCATGAAATCGTTTGAGAATAGAGAAGTGGTTTGAACATTTAAGAAAGCGTTTTTCATGTTTGAAAGTTGTTCTTCTTCCAAACAATCAGAGATCTAGATTAGAAGATATTTACCTTTTAGGCTCCCCCTCAAATCATGATAAAATGATTTAGGTCTTTTAAGCTCCCCCTGGATATTTGCAAAAAATATCCAAGTCTGAACGTTGAAGAACGGGTCCTGATCTATCATGTGATCAGAAGCCATCACCTGTACTCCCCCTTAAATTATGCATTTGAAATATGTTAGTTAAAACACAAGATAGAGATCAATACAACTACCTTTTGAATTGTAGACCGTCATATCGTAAGTATATTGTCAATGAAAAAGCACAGGATAGAGATCAATACAACTCCCTTGTGAATTGTAGACCGCCATATCTTATCGGATGCAAAGTATTACCGGAGTAAGGTCTTTTGATCACTGAAGTACGAGTCCTAAACTATTGTGTTTAGAAGTCAAACTCCGTTGAAGTATGGGTTCTAAGCTGATTTACTTAGAAGCCATTGTCTTTCAACTTTGATGTACGGGTTTTGAACTGCTGTGTTCAAAAGCCTTGGTTCTCTTACTCCCCCTTGACTTGAGGTGCCTGCAACACAAAATCAATTTTCGGTTTTGGTACCCACTGGTATTTGGGTCCATGAATGTTAGTTGCAGTTCTTGTGGGGGGTAATCGAGTATGAACCATACTAGAAATGATCACTGGTCTTGTGAATATGATAATGTGTACAGCAATAAGAACAATAGTATTTATTACCTGACAACCTGATTAACTGATCTCTCGTGTAGATATGATCAGGTTTACCTTTACGCATATTGTTCTTCTTGGCTTTGTATGAATGGACACATGATTTCTTTCCTTTCAGCTCATCTTTCATCTTATCTTCAACTGGTTTCTTCTTCCAGACCAGTTTCTCTTCTTCATATCTCCTTCTTCTTCGATGTGTACCTGAACCATCTATATTTCTATCATAGAAAAGGTTAGTAGTACGAATCTGATCATAAGATTTAACTGACCTCTTGGAAGAAACAGTTTTTTGATTTGAACTTGATGCTGTCTTTTCAAGCTCTTTAATCTTTGAAGCAAAGCTGTCTCTTTCTTTTACAAGTAAGTCAATCTTTTCCTTGAATTCAGACTTCGTTTTCTGCTCTTTCAGTGCATTCTCAGATAGTTCAGATAACTTGACAGTCAATTTTCTAATCTCAGTCTCAAATATACTTCTTTCTTCTTCAAACCCCTTCTCAGCATCCTTTCTTTGACCAAATATTTCCTTAAAGAATCCCACATTCTTTTGTTCAATGGCCTTCTTCTCTTTTGCAACCTTCTCTCTTTCAAGAATGATTACTTTCTCAAAGTCAGATACTTGTTGAGAAAGCTTTATACATTTAAGCTCAACTTCTTTTCTTCTCGTCAGCACATGTTCTTGAAAAATCTGAGAACTTCTTTGCAAAAGATTTCTTTTTAATCTCAAAATCAGATTTATCTTGTTAGGACTAAAAGTCCTATGTGTTGAAAGTGGAATAAAGTATTTATAAGGGTTCGAATTGTAATTAGTTAAAAGTTATTTAATTAGATGGGCCCAAGCCCATAAAGCCCAATTGCCTTGTAAGCCTAAGTATATAAAGGCATATTTATCTCATAATTAGGGTTAGACGTTTTGATTATTCAGGTTAGAGAGTTAACACAAGTCTCATTATTTTCCAGATCTCTAGTCAATAGGTTTACTTTCTCTGATCAGATATTCTCTCTGTAAACCTAAACCCTTTGATTTCATATTAATCATATGACTAGAGGTTGTGGCTATATTACTGTTCTACATTGATTATTATCTGTTGATTGCACCGTACTGGGATCTACAATTGGTATCAGAGCAGAATCGAATTAATTTTATTCGATACGATCAAAAAGGTTTGTCTAAAACCCTTTAATCGCTTATTTAATTTTAATGTGTTTATCTGATTATCTGAAAAAAAATCATTTGATTGATTTTTTTTCTGGGTTAAAGATTATTCATATCTGCGTTATTGAACTGCTTAAGATCTGATTTTTTTGTGCTGCAAATTGTTTTTTTAAAAGATATCTGCAATTCGATTTTTTACTGAAGATAAGTCTGCATATTAAATTTTTTGGTCGATTCATGGATTAGTGATATTCTGCATATATCTGGGTTAAGTTTCGGTCGATTAATTCTTGATTAAAGTTTGATTTCTGGGTTAAATAAGAACGATTGATTTCTGGGTTCAATTACATCTTCTGGGTTTGAGTTTGTTTTTTTATCGATTTTCAGAATCAAAAGAGGTTATCGGTCGATTATCTGTTATCGTGTGTGTTTGAGTTTATCTGTTATCGTCCGGACCATCGACCGATCTCTTGACCGGACCTGACCGAACCTTGCCATCAACCGGATTCTCTGACCGGTGCTGTTGACCGGTGCAATTGCTTGACCGGTATACTATATTTGTCTTGACCGGGTTCTAGTCGACCGGACTGGTTGTCATACTCACATCCAAGTCTGTCTGTTTTAAACTCATGGCATCCGATTCAATCAAAATTTGTGATTGGTTATTCATAATAGTGGGTCGGTGAGGGTGCTTGTTTTTGTAATTGATTCTTGCGTTGCATATATATATATATATATATATATATATATATATATATATATATATATATATATATATCGACCGATATTTCTTCCTTTCCTTTGACCGATATTTCTTCCTTTCCTTCGACCAGTATCAAGATTGCAAAAGGACCGGTGTCTTCATCACTCCCACGACCGGCACCTTCAATCGACTGGGGTCTCCTCTCCCGGTGCATCAACTCCCGACCGGTAAATCATCTCCCGACCGGTACCTTGCATCTCGATCGGTGTGGTGTGGGTCTATCGACCGGACCTTATAGCTTGACCGATATCCCTTCTCCCGGGCCACCTCGACCGGTGCCTCGTCGCCCGGACCCTCCATCGACCGGTGTTTCCCCGACCGGTCCCTTGCGGCTACCAGTGTCCAGCGAACCAACATCGAACAAGCTTTGAAGTTTTTCGATTGTTTTTCGAAATCATTTCGGTTGATTCGGTAGCGATCGTGAGCAAAGTTTTTCAAGTTTTAAACTGGTAAGGGTTGTTTACAAAGCTTAAATGATCGTTTTTGATCGAAAATTTTTCACCCATATCAAGTTTTTAAATTCTCGTTCGGTTTCCGAAAAATTTTCGGTTGCTTCGTTCGAGAGTTTGAGAGATTTTTTCGAGATTTAATCAGTTGAGGGAGCTTAAGGGAACATAAACGATCATTTTTGATCGAAAATTTTTAACCCATATTGAATTTTTAAAGTTTCGATCGTTTTCCGAAAAGTTTTCGGTTGGTTCGTTTGTGATCGTGGGTTGACCGGTTGAATTTTAATCTGTTAAGGACTGATCAGAGAGCTTTAACGATTGTTTTGCATTGAAATTTTCTAACCGTTTCGAAGCTTTGCAGGTTGGCTCAACGAGGAAGACGATGAATAGTGTTTCCGTTAAATGACGGTTAATTTTCTTACTTTTTGGTCCTTTTCCGTTAAGTCTCTGTTAGTCCGGTTAGTTTGGTTTCATTTTTGGTCAAATTTCATTTGTTTTCAGTTAAGTCCATTAGAAGTTTTAATTTTTACACTTTTAGTCCCTCTAGTTAGTAGTTTCAGTTTATGTCATTTTTAGTCCTTCTAGTTTTAAGTTTCTGTTTGTGTCGCTTTTAGCCCCCGTAGTTCAAAGTCTCAAAGTTTGTCATCTTTGACCCCGAAGCTTTCAAGTTTCACACGTTGTCACTTTTGGTCCTTGCACTTTAAAGTTTCATCTTTTGTTAAAGATGGTGAACCCACCAAGTCTGCGGTCCAAAGGAGAATATGAACGGTGGAAAGCTGATTTTTTGTATTTTGTAGATGAACATGAGGTGGGTCCTATATCAGATTATCTTTGACTGAAGGAGAGATGCAATCCCAAATTCCAACAGAAGCTTCTCCTGTGGAAAAGGAGAAAAGAGAGAGGGCTAATAATTTAGCTCGAAATTATATGACTCATAGTATTTCTTGTGAATTTTTTCGTGACATTTTGAGTGAAATTTATGGTCAAATAAATACTTACAAAATGACAGGAAAAGAGTTATGGGATTGTACTGAATGGTTGATATTAGGGCCAAGGGAATTGTTAAAAGGAAGAGAATTGGAATCTGAGAACTCTGAGCTTAAAAGAAAGATCTCTGATTTGGAGCAAAAGATTGCAAAAGACAAATCCGATTTTGAGAATAAAGAGAAATCTTTTGCAAAGAAGTTCTCAGATTTTTCCAGAAAATGTGCTGATGAGAAGAAAGCAGTTGAGCTGAAATGCATAAAACTTTCTCAACAAGTTTCTGACTTTGAGAAACTAATCATCCTTGAAAGAGAAAAGTTTGCCAAAGAGAAGAAGGCCATTGAACAAAAGAATGTGGGATTCTTCAACGAAATATCCGGCCAGAGAAACAATGCTGAGAAGGGATTTGAAGAATAAAGAAGCATATTTGAGACTGAGATAAAAAAGCTTACTGTCCAGTTATCTGAACTATCTGAGAAGGCATTGAAAGAGCAAAAAGCGAAGTCTGAATTAAAGGATAAGTTTGACCTTCTTGTTAAAGAAAGAGACAACTTTGCTTCAAAGATTAAAGAGCGTGAAAAGATTGTTTCCAAGGTAGTGGTGACTGAGCAAACGACTCCAGAGTCACAAATCCACACACCTAGAAATAATTCAGCTTACTTCAAAAAGACAGCCTCAAGCTCACATCTGAAAACTGTTTCATCAAAAAGGTCAGTTAAATCATATGATCAGATTCGCAGTACTAACCTTTTCTTTGATGAAAATGTAGATGGTTTAGGTACACAAAGAAGGAGAAGAAAAAGATATAAAGAAGAGGAACTGGTCTGGAAGAAGAAACCAGTTGAAGATGAGAAGAAAGATGAGCTGAAAGGGAAGAAATCATGTGTACATTCACACAAAGTCAAAGAGAACAATGCGCGTAAAGGTAAACCTGATCATATCTACTCGAGAGATCAATTACTCAGGTTATCAGGTAAGAAATACTATTGTTCTTATTGTCGTACACATGATCCTATTCACAAAACCAGTGATCATTTCTGGTATGGTTCTTATTCCGTTTCCCCCACAAGTACTGCAACTAACATTCATAGACCCAAATACCAGTGGGTACCAAAATCTAAAATTGATTCTGTGTTGCAGGCACTTACTGTCAAGGGGGAGTAGAAGAACTATGGCTTCTAAGTGAATCAGCTTAGAACCCGGACTTCAACGAAGTTTGACTTCTGATCACATGACAGATCATGACCCGTTCTTCAACGTTTAGACCTGGATATTTTGCAAATATCCAGGGGGAGCTTAAAAGACCTAAATCATTCTATCATGATTTGAGGGGGAACCTAAAAGGTAAAAATCTTCTGATCCAGATCTCTGATTGTTTGAAAGACGAACGACTTTCAAGCATGAAAAACAGTTTCTGAAATGTTCAAACCACTTCTGATTCTCAAAAGGTTTCATGAATTTAGAAGTGTGATTTTAAATGTTTTTCATTTTTGAGCTTTAATGTTTAACTGACTGTGTGATTAACAAAGATCAATACTTGCGTATTATCTTGTCTTTATACTGTAACATATTCACACACACAGGTTCAATACTTCTTTTGAATTTGTTATTACCATGTCTCATATCGAAACAATTTTTCGATGGTAATGCCCCCGTTTGAAATTCAATGTTGTTGAGCATCAATCATCATTTCCAAATTTGTGCTTTCATTGCTAAA
Organism: Arctium lappa; assembly: GCA_023525745.1. NCBI lineage: Eukaryota > Viridiplantae > Streptophyta > Magnoliopsida > Asterales > Asteraceae > Arctium > Arctium lappa. Next base: position 15,163,736 of record CM042049.1, read on the forward strand.
TTGTTTATATTTGTTCATATAAACAAAATATCTAGTTCTTTGATACCCTAACCATTTCATTTGATCTGATTGATACATTGTCAGATTCTCAAAACAACTCTTTTGATTTCATTTCTTTCATTCAATATCTTTGTTTTGAGAAATCTTCAAAGTTCAATTGCTCAAATCTTATGAGCATACATTTTGACAGTGTTATCATACATTTTGTGTTTAACTGTTCAAGTTAAACTGTTGAGCAAACCATTCTTTATAGGACTTACATGGGATTCGTGTGTGAGCTTAAACAGAACTTCCATGGATTCACGTAAACCTGTGTTTCCTACCCACGAAGTAATCCTAGAGTGATTGAGGGGTGAGGGGTGAAAATCAAAGAGTGGGGGAGATAACTCATCCGGTTAAGTTTTTCTCAGTGTGTGGAGCGGAAAAATGGAAAAGAGAGTTTGGTTAGAAGTGAGCTTTAATGTTAAAAAGAAAGAGGGTGTGAGAACAGAGTTAAAAGAATATCAGAACTCTGCACCAACCACTTTCTGAGTCGGGCAGCCACATCTACTGATTGGTTCACATTCTTTGGTGACCATCATTGAAACAGGCAGTGAGCCCATGCCAACTCTTGCTATAACCCCATCAGCCACTCGTTTCTTTCTTAACAAAGAAATGTTTCATTTTTTTGGGGACGCAGCATATCTGCTATCTAGTCTTCAATCGGAAGATTTAGATATTGAAAAAGAAGGAAAGTTGCCATACCTTCGCACCTCTTTCATGCACATTGAGTCCGTGTAATATCTATTGCTGTTGAGACAATTTACACAATTTGAGCCTGATATAGCTAAGTAGCTTAAATCATTTCTACACTTTCACGAGCACACAAGGAATGAGTTTTCTTGTCATAACATTCATAGAAAATTCCTTTATGGTTTTTCGATGATTGAATGGAAGCCCTGGGGGAGTGAACATTACAAAAGCTCCTTTCCAATGTACATCCGTTGTACAAAGTGGCTCCGTGCTACTTACAGGCATACTAACTGTTTCATCTGTTGAATCAGGGTTACATTGTTCATTATGTCTGAATTTGAAAAGATTCGGATATATACATTTCATGAATTGACGGATAAACAAATCAACGGGCGGAGAATGTCAAATTATTATGAAGGGAAGATTGTTTGTCTTTAAAAAGGGGAAGATCAAAGAAAGTGCTGAAATTGAAGAAGTTTTGATGATCATGATGTTCACAATCATCAAAAAGGGGGAGAGAATTTTACAAAGTTCAATTTTAAAGTTATAAAGAAAGAAAGTTGAAGACAACCTAGAGATCAAAGAGATGAGTTTAATGCTGTTTCAATATTCAAAGATGAAGATTTCAAAGATTGTATTTCTTCTATCCCGTATCATATGGTGTTTGCTAAGTTGATTCCTCCTACGAGCTGATTGAAACAAGTTCTTAAGCTGAAAGCATATTCAACTTGCGGTTCAAAGACAGATTTTTTGTTTTTAAACTGAAGATGCACCGTGGAATGTCAAGTAACTCTCACATTATCTTTCTTGTGTGCTGATCCGATGTGATTGAGTTTCTACAGTTGAAAGTTGCTTGATAGTGCGTTCAGTCGAGGCTATTGTACATTGAATCTGGTTACAAAGTTGAAACTATGAAGACCAAGAGTTTTATTCAAGGGGGAGCGTGGAAAGACATGAAGACAAGCAACACCAAAGTCCTTCAAAGATTCAAGAGGGAAAGAAGATCAAGGCTTGAAGTTTTCAAGTTGATAAATGCTTTATTCAACTTTAGGGGGAGATTGTTAGGACTAAAAGTCCTATGTGTTGAAAGTGGAATAAAGTATTTATAAGGGTTCGAATTGTAATCAGTTAAAAGTTATTTAATTAGATGAGCCCAAGTCCATAAAGCCTAATTGCCTTGTAAGCCTAAGTATATAAAGGCATATTTATCTCATAATTAGGGTTAGACGTTTTGATTATTCAGGTTAGAGTGTTAACACAAGTCTCATTATTTTCCAGATCTCTAGTCAATAGGTTTACTTTCTTTGATCAGATATTCTCTCTGTAAACCTAAACCCTTTGATTTCATATTAATCATATGACTAGAGGTTGTGGCTATATTACTTTCTACATTGATTATTATCTGTTGATTGCACTGTACTATGATCTACATATCTTTAGCAAGTTGTTGCTCCAAATAAGATATTCTCTTTTGAAGAACAACATTTGTACTTTCCAAATCCTTAACTTTATGCTCATTGCTATTAACAAAGACTGCTTATTGAATCTTATCTTCCAACCCAGAAATCTTTCCTTTTAGCTCAGACATAACCTTTGGCCCTAACATCGTCCATTCAAGATAGTCCCATATCTCCTTTCCTGTTGACTTGTATAAATCTTTTCCTATCAACTGATAGGTATTTATGTGACCATTAATATCATAACGAATACTATTAAACACAAAAGTTCGGGCTAAAGTATCAACTCTCTTTCTTTTCTCCTGTTCCTCAGAACAAACTTCTGTTGGATTTTGAGGTTTCATTTCTCCTTCAGACTATGATAATCTGATATAGCAACTCAGCTCACGTTTATCTACAAAATTGAAAAAATCAACTTTCCACTGCTCGTATCTTCCTCTGAGTAATATTGGAGAACTCATCCTGTTTCAAAAAGAATTTGAAAAATGATCGTCAGTTGAAATGAATTCAAAAACAAAATTTAGACAATCTAACTGAAAGTACAGAATTTCCTCTCTTAAAAATTATTGAATGAGAAATCAGCTTGAAAATAATGACCGTTCCCAAACAATTCAGAAATTTTGACTGAAAGTCAAAATCAGATCAACACAAAAATAATCTCAGAAAAATTCTATCTCTGAAACTCTCAGAGCACATGAATCAGAACACTAGGAATTGAAAATTCTCAAATCTCAGATGGCGCAAAATTTGATGATGGCTCAAATCGATTAACCGTGTGAATCTGAAAAACTGAAACACGTTAATCAAATAGCAGTGTTAGCACAAAAGATGAGGTTTGCGCTAGATGATAATGGCGCAAAGTTTATCACTTGGATGGCACAAAATATTCCTTTGAGTGGCGCAAAACTCAATCTGTGAGTGGCGCAAAAGTTGCGTTTTGCACGATTCACGAGTGGCGCAAAGTAACCTGCAAATTCTCAACACAAAATATATGATTTGCACAAGATAATGTTTTGCGTGACTCACGCAAAGAAAATGTTTTGCTTGAGATAAAGCACCGACCCAATATCAACACCGAATCTGCCAAACAATTTGATTAATCACCGACCCATGATCAAGATAGCATTCAATCACATTCCAATTTCAATTGAAAATCACATCTGCAGCCACCAATTCCAATTAAATCTAATTGTCGGCCTCATACAAGATTCCACCGACCCACGATTGTATTATATAATGATTACACCGAATTGAAATCAAATTCCAGTCTCATCGATTGCATTTAATACTTCCACCGACCCACTTAATCAATTTGATTAAACAAACCATTACAATCTGTCGGCGTAAATTTTGATGATACACTACCGCCCCACTATCACAATGAGAACCAATCAAACTTAAACTTGCAAGCGTTTCATTTTGTTATCAACACCAATCAAAATTTATCCTGCAAAAGTTGTTATTCAAGTGGCGCAAAAGATGATATGTGGCTGGTGCAAAAGCTTGAAGAAAGAAGCACAGTATGAATGTTTGCGTGAGAAGACTATAGCGCAAACTGCATGTTTGCGTGAGATGTTCTTGGCGCAAACCTGTGGTTTGCGTGAGATACTAATGGCGCAAACTTCTTCAAGCTGCAAAGCTTCAAATCAAACTGCAACTTTAATGGAGAAGGTGATTTAAGCAAATGAATAGTTCACAAACAATTTCACTTGAATCCACTCAAATTCAATTTGAACTTTGAATTAATCCTGCTGCATCTTCCACCGGTTGAAAAACAAATAAAAGTTTTCAAATGAATTTCAACCAATTTCAATCCAAATGGATTTCAACCTCACCGACCCACTACTACTTTGACAACCGATCAAAGTTTTTCAAATTGATCTGCATATTAGAATTTGCAAATCAAAGTACAACTTGCAAATTAATTGAAATTGGGAACTGTGTGTATGCGACCGGGATATGTGGACCGGGATGAACAGTTGATCGGTGTCTTGATGAATAGTCGACTGATGCTTTAACATAACCTGTAGATTGAATGAAATTCAAATCACAAATCAATCAAAACTTAACATTTATTATCAAAATCTGTATCACAATGAATGAAATGCAGATTAGAACATTTTTTTCAATCAATTCAAACATGCTAAAATCAACAAGTCACAGTGCAGTTTATGAATTACAGAGTTCGATATCTTTTGCCAACAAAAAAACAAAATTCTCAAAATTGAATCTGACCTTGTGATAATTCGTGAAACTTTGTGAATATTTTGAGTTTCTAAACTGGAGTTGGTCACAACTTGATCATTTTTGCACTCAACCAAAGATTTTCAATAACAAATTTGTCTTAACAGTGAACATATAAGACGACTTCTGTGTTCTTGAAAAAATTTCCAGATTTTGAAAAATCAATTCAATTAAACGTGTTTAACCTGCAATTTGTGATCAAAGTACAACAATTCACAAACAAATCACAACAATTCAATGATATTTTGATAGTGTTCTTGAATCAACAGTAAACAATCTGTGTTCTTGAGAATTTTCAAGAAAATTGCTATTTATACCACCTAACTAATAACAAGACTTAACAACAAAGTAAACAATACATCTTTGACTTCATAGGACTTTCACATTGTTGACTTTCTAATAAAATCTTGTATACAATATTTTGACTTAACACATACCATCTGCAGTTGCATGCTATTCATTTTTAAGATTCTTCAAAGATGAAACTGATGAAGACGACGATAGGACTATTTTCTACAAAAATAAAAAACTCAAAGACTTGGTCAGACATGCACAACGAGACAAAATGCAAGATTAATTGATTTACACTTGTCCTCTACAACCGTAAAAGATAACAACAACATGGACGGCTAAGAATATTTCTGAATATCTTACTCATCCTTTTCTCGAAGCTTTTTGATAAACACAACCATGTGGGACCCAACTTTACAAAAGAAGGAATCTACTTTTGTTAGTGGCTCCTTTTTTCCTCCATCATAGTGCAACGACAAACAACTTTATAGCCGGTGGAAGCCTTCGGTAGCTGGTTACATTTGCTTTATGCCCCTATATATATATGTAGTTTTGGTTTAAGCTTTCAACATGTTGAAGAGTGTGAAAAATCTCATAGTGTGAAAAATAAGAGTGAGAAAGTAGAGAGATAAGTTAAGAGTTCTTCTTGTAAATCTATAGCAGTTTGAAGGTTTGTAATCATCCCTTGTATAATACAAGGTTAGTTTATTTATAATAATTTCTTAAGGTAGGCTAAATCCTCAAGGCTTAGAAAGCCAATTCATGTTGTGAAATTTATGTTAAATATTTAAATATTGTTATTATCTTTGATATCTTTTGTCAGGATCGAATTCTCAACAAGAATTATAAATACTCAGAAACTAATATCAAAGGAGTTTGCGGAATAACACTTTGATATTCAATGAAACAGTAGAACAAACAGTAAATATGATGAATAACTTGTAAACTTGTATTGAATGCTTTAAATCACAAGATTACACACACAACCTCAATCTTGAAGAACATATTCTTTCAAGACGAATTCTACTTCTCTAGAATTAGGAACTATGCCTTGAGTTTGATTCTCTCTCTAAAACAAAAACTTAGAATGAACTGTTATTCTAACTATTCTAAAACAATTCTACACATATACTGAACAAAAGATAATTACAATTAATAAAATATCTTCAGAATATCTTCCATGAATATCTTCAGTCTATCCAGCTGTCATTCTTGTAATTCGGATCTCCATCTCATAAGCAGCACTAATCACCTTGGAAGTATTAACTCAAACTTGGCAGCATTAATAAGCAGCAGTAACTTTGACTAGCAGCATTAATTCTACTAGAAGCAGTAATACCTAGCAGTATTAAACTTGAATTCCTCTGGCAGTAGTAATTCTGTACTAGCAGCATTAAACACTTAAGCTTTTCTTCAGTTCCCAACAATCTCCCTCTAACTTGACTTTTAGGAAAAGAAGTCAAGTTCTTCAGATCTTCTTCAAGATGCTCCCAAAACTTTGTCATGGCTTATATTCCAGTGTTTGCATCCAACCCCAAACTCTGATTAATTGTTCTTTGGATCAAATACTTAGCCATCTCTGAATTTTCAACACATCCAAGCTTCTTCTTCAACATTAAATGAAGTTTCAATCTGCTATGGTTGTATACTTTATCCACTAGGAAGTATTCAATGTGATTTCTATCCAAAGTCACAGAATATACTCCACTAGTTTCATACAAAGTCCAATTGGTAACTGCTTGAAAAACACTCCTTATGATCTCCTCCACTTCATCATGTTTGAACATCATACACAGATACTCCATCACCAGTTTTGTAATTGAAATCCCTGGAGCTTTCAACTGATCTGCATACAACTTCATCCCTATATCAAACATTTCTTCAATATCAGACCTTGAGCATGTTCTAACAATCTTGGCCCAAGTACTGTAGACTTCATACTTTTCATCTTTTCTCTTCAGTCTTATGTATTCTTTTCCATCTACCTCCGGTACATCCCAGTGAATGACTTCAGGAGGTTTAACTCCTACAGGTTCTGCTGAAATTGGTTCAGGCACTTTGTCCATCACTACCATGTATATTTTGACATCCTCTGTACTTGCAGGTTCTTTCATTTTAGATGACTCAGGTGCCTCTTCTTCTTCAGCAACCTTTTCAGCCTCTTCTTCCACTAATCTAGGCTTTTTTGTAGGCTTTCTCCTGGCAATCATCTTTGTTCTTTTTAAAGTCCTTAGACTTTCACCAATTGTTGCTTCCTTCTCTGGAGTTTCTTGCTCATCAGGGAATGGTTTTTGTAAGAAATCATTGCTTTCTTTCATTCTTTTCTCCATTTCAACCCTTGCAAGATCATCCCCTTGAAGCTTTATCATCTCAGCATCATACATCTTCTTGAGCTTCTCAAAAGACATCTTTGAAAACATCTCTACCTTGACACCTACTGCACCCATGAGGAAAGTAATCATTTTCTTTCTCTCTTGAGCACCCAGGTATGTCTTTGAAGGTTGTCTTTTCCTTGCAGCCATTTTGATCTTAGCAGGCTTCCTCAAAGATGTGGCTTTCTGCTTGGCTTGTTCTGTTGCTAAGCTTTGTTGATAGGCTTTGTTTAACTCTGCAACCATTGTTTTAGCTATCTCTCTATCCTTTTGCACTTGCATGGTTTCTGCTTCTTCAAGACCAACCTGTATCTTCCTAGCTAGAGCTTCATCTGATTCAATCAGCTTCTGCTTTTTCATTGGTTTATCAGATTCAACTAGCTTTGCCTTACCTTTCTCTTTACCCATCACCTTCTCAATGCTAGAGTTCTTTGCTGTATCACCTCTTTCTTTTATGACAACTCCTTTGGCCTTTGAGGTGACCTTGGGAGTATCATGTTTTGCTTTGATTAGAGTTTCTGCAATTTCAAGATCTATGAGCACTTCTTTCATTGTTTCTGTTGCTTCCATTGGTTCAGCAGTATTAACCATTTCTGCTGCTCTGCTTGAACCAGCAGTATCAATGGTTTCTGCTGCTGCTTGTGTTTCTGCTTCTTGTGCCACCTTTTCTGCAGTTATTTGCTCCCCCTCAAACTTTGCATTCTCTTGCTCCCCCTTAGCTTTTGCATCTTCCATATTTTCATCAGCTTCTGACTCCCCCTTTTTGGGAGCATCAGTCACTGGTTTCCTCCTTCTGAGTACAAATTGCTTCTTCTTCTTTTGGAGAAGCAATTTCCTTACCATTTGCTTCAAGTTGAGGATCTGTTCTTGTTGTGACAGAACAATGAGTTTAAGCTCTTCAATCTCTTGACCTTGTTTGATCACATCCATATTGATGTTGCCCATGGTTTCCATCAATTCGTCATAGTTATATCTGTCCTCACCTTCTCCAGGAGTGTTACCCCCTTTTGAATGATCATTGGATCTTTTAGTAGTGGAAGCCTTCTGCCTAGCAGAAGCACTATCCACCCCCTTGGGTTCTTGGCACCTGGGACCTTTGGATGATTGCTCACCCAAAGTTGCCATGGGGAAGGTCTTAGAGATGTTACCACTATCCTTCTCTGTGCTAGCAGAAGTAGTGGCAGCCTTCTCACCCATATGCTCTTCCATCTCCTTACAGAGCACCTCCTGAGGGTTGGGAGACACCCTATTGGATTCCCTTTGGATATTCTCTATTGGAGAATGCTCCAATAGAGGGCTTAAAGGCTTAGTGGAGGAAGGTACAAGAAGGGAAGGAGCCTTCTTGACCTGTTTCCTTTTGTAAGTTTGGGTAATTGAAGAAGTGGGCTTTTGAAGTAGAGACTGGGGAATAGATATAGAGTGGGAAGGTTGGGATTGGCTAGCAGTGGGATGGTCTGAGGAGGGCTTTGACCCTGCTGCCATACCTTCATCAGTGTGGGACACCACCATCATTGTGGAGAACAATGGGGTGTCAAATCCTTCCGAGTCCCCAGCAGATCTTCTCATGTCTGAGAAAACCTTGCCTTTAGGGGGTTTAGGTACATATACCCCATCAAAGTGAGGTATATCCGTCAATTCATTAGTGATAACTGCCTGTACAAACTTGGGATACATGAAGAAACTCATCTTGTTGTCCATATTTGAGACAAGATCATTGAAGATCATTTGAGAAAAGTTGTATTTTCTAGCAGTGGATAAACATACCAATGCATAGGCAATTGGACTGCTAAATTGGCTCCAGCCAGTTGTTTTCTTAGAAATACAATGCATCAAGGTATGAACAAAGAACCTCCATTGGGATGAAAATTTAGCTTTGAAAAACTTGAAAATTCCCATTTGGCCTTCATACCCCATTCTTGTAAGATTTGAGAATAGTTCCTCATTAGGAATAGAGGTTATACCTGCAGCATCATCTAGACGTAGACAGATACGTATCACCTCTTCAGTAACTGTTAGGGGTTTTTCACACACCCTTGTCTTGATCATTTGGACACCATCTTCAGTAACGATGGTGGCGTTGGCCCAGAATTGCCTCTGATGCTCTATGAAGATGGTAGGAGACACAGTGAGAGCATGAGCGATGTGGCTGGACTTTAGAAAGTCGACTATCTGGTGAAAACCTTCAGCTTGTTTCGGCTTTTGGAGCATCGCGATTTCATTGTGCTCGTCAATGAAAGCCATGGATGCCATTGAACTTGAGTGTTCTTGCCTGAAAACTTGGTACTTGAGAGTAAAAGGTTAGAGCGCAAGTGAACAGCGGGCAAAGGGTATTTATAGTATTCGGATTAAAAGCAGTATTAACCTTAGAAAAATAGTGAAAGCAGTATTAACAGAGAGCAGTATTAACCACTAGCAGTATTAACTGAGAGCAGTATTAACCACTAGCAGTATTAACTAACTAGAAGTATTAACTGAGAGCAGTATTAACCACTAGCAGTATTAACTAACTAGCAGTATTAACTGAGAGCAGTATTAACTACTAGCATTATTAACTGTGCACTGGCAGTATTAATACTGTACTGGCAGTATTAACCATACTTACACTTTTAAGCGTGTGAAAAACTGAGTACTGCTATACATTTCCTGAGAAAGAAAGTTAGTAACACCAAGAATAAACTATATACAGGTAGTGAACCACTTTTAGGAAGGGGCTTATTCAGAGTTGATCATTCCCACACTTGTTACCAAGAAAGTGAATCTACCCACATCAAAGGCTTTGGTGAATAGATCAGCAAACTGGTTATCAGTATGAACTTTTACAACTTGAATAAGTTTCTTTTCATTGCAGTCTCTTATAAAGTGATACCTGATCTCAATGTGCTTTGTCTTTGAGTGCTTGACAGGATTGTTAACAATGCTAATAACACTGCTATTATCAATAAAGATTGGAGTGTGTAGAAAGGTTACCCCATAGTCCAGCATTTGATTATGAATCCACAACACTTGAGAATAGCAACTTGCAGCTGCTATGTACTCTGCTTCTGTTGTAGATGTGGACACTGTGGTTTGTTTCTTGCACTGCCATGAAACTAGTCGTGCACCCAAAAACTGGCATCCTCCAGAAGTAGATTTTCTGTCCAAGTTTGCTCCACCTAGGTCACTGTCTGAGTATGCAAGTAGGTCAAATGATGAGTCATGAGGATACCAAAGTCCCAATCTAGGTTGCCTTTTGAGATATCTGAATATCCTCTTAACAGCTTGATAGTGTGATTGCTTTGGCCTAACTTGAAATCTTGCACTCACACAGACTGGAAACATTATATCTGGCCTAGAGGCTGTAAGGTACATGAGAGAGCCAATCATGGATCTATAGTGATGCACATCCATATCCTCCCCCTCAAGATCGGCTGTTATCTGCTTGTGTGTCTCCATAGGTGTGCTGGCAGGCTTTGAATATGAGAATCCAAACTTGGTTAGAATGTCCTGCACATACTTGGACTGACTGATAAAAATACCATCTGACTTCTGTTGGACTTGGAGTCCAAGGAAAAAGGTAAGTTCCCCCATGGAACTCATTTTGAATCTTTGATGCATTAGTTCCTCAAACTCCCTGCACATACTTTCTCTTGTGGATCCAAAGATGATATCATCCACATAGATTTAGACCAGCAAGATGTCCTTCTTCTTTCTCTTGATGAATAGAGTCTTATCAATGACTCCTCTTTCAAAGCCATTTTCCAAAAGATAGGATGACAGAGTGTCATACCATGCCCTTGGTGCTTGATGCAGTCCATAAAGTGCTTTCTTCAGTTTGTATACTCTGTCTGGATAGCTTGGGTTTTCAAACCCTGGTGGTTGACAGGCATATACCTCTTCTTCAATTGAGCCATATAGAAATGCACTTTTTACATCCATTTGGTAGACTTTGAACTTCATATAAGAATCATAGGCCAGGAACAATCTGATTGCTTCTATCCTAGCCACTGGTGCAAATACTTCTTCATAATCTATTCCTTCTTCTTGTGTATACCCTTGTGCTACCAATCTTGCTTTGTTCTTTATTACTATCCCTCTTTCATCTATCTTATTCCTGAAGACCCATTTTGTGCCTATAGCTCTTTGACCTTTAGGAAGGTCTACTAGATCCCAAACATCTTGCAGCTTGAATTGTAGCAGCTCTTCTTGCATAGCTTCTATCCAGCTCGACTCTTTCATAGCATCATGAGCCTTCTTAGGCTCAAGTTGGGATAGAAAACAAGAAAGCACTGTATGCTGTTGATCTTGCATATCTTGCAGCCTGCTTTGATGTCTAGTCATCATAGGAGAAGAGATATCCCCTATTACTAGCTGAGGAGGATGATTCTTTTGTGTTCTTGATTGATGACTAGGTTCTTCATTGAGTTCCACCTCTAGATTGGAATCATTCAACTCAACTGAGGTGATATCAGCTACTTCAGGGTCTTTATTTGCTTGAGTCTCCTCATCTCTCCTTTCTTCTTCACTCTGATTTGATTCAGTAGATGGCTTCTTTTCACAGTCTTCAACAGGATTCACTTTAGGTATGGGAAAAATCACAGACTGAGATATACTTTCTTGAACTTGTGTAGTCCCTGATCCTCCATTTCCTGAACCTGCATACTCATTACTACTTAAACCAAAAGAGTTAGTTAGTGAATCAATGTCAAATAGCCACTGAGGACCAGACCCAATAGGATTTGGTGTGTTCTCATTGCATTTGACATTGTCACTTTCTTCAATTATTCTAGAAGAAGAATTAAAAACTCTATAGGCCTTACTCTGAGATGAGTAACCAACAAGAAATCCATCATCTGCCTTGCTATCAAACTTACCTAAGTGAGATTTGGTATTGAGAATTGTACAAGGACACCCAAAAGGTTTGAAAAATCCAATAAAGGGTTTTCTTTTATTTAAAAGCTCATATGGGGTCTTGTTCTTTGGTTTGACTACTAGTACTCTGTTTTGGACATAACAGGCAGTATTTACAGCTTCAGCCCAGAAAGTAATTGGCAATTTAGAATCAGCCAACAGAGATCTAGCAGCCTCTATTAGTGTCCTATTCCTTCTCTCAGCAACTCCATTTTGTTGTGGAGTCCTAGGAGCACTATATTGTTTCTCAATTCCTTTTTCTTCACAAAAGGTGTTTAGGTCAATATTTTTAAATTCAGTTCCATTATCAGACCTAATGACTTTTACTTTTTGATTAGTCTGGTTTTCAATTCTTAGAATAAAGGATTTGATCAGTCCACTTGTCTCATCCTTAGTCCTTAGAAAATATACCCAAGTAAATCTAGAGTAATCATCAACAATAACTAAGCAGTATGATTTCTTCCCTATGCTCATCACATTTGTAGGGCCAAACAGATCCATATGTAATAACTGGAGGCAAGAAGAAATTGAATTTAACTCTTTGGTCTTATGAGAAGTTTTGTGTTGTTTGCCTTTAAGACAAGCAACACAATGATCATCACATGAAAAGACTTTTGATGGTAAACCTCTTACAAGATTGTTTTTAACAAGTTTGTTCATTGTCTTGAAATTCATGTGACACATCCTTCTGTGCCAAGGAGAGGATTCATCCACAGAAGCTTTTGAAACAAGACAGTTCAGGGATGAATCACTTGAAACATTGTCCATATCTAGACAATACACATTGTCCTTTCTTGGAGTTCTAAGTAGTATCATGCTTTCATCAACTACCTTGAACCCTAGAGCAAGGATCATACATTCTGTATTAGTAAATAATATATTATGTTGTTTGTCACAAACCTGTGATACACTTAACAGGTTGTACTTTAGCTGATCAACATAGTAGACATCCTCAAATGTCATCTTTCCTTTTGTAACATTACCTTTCCCACTTATTTTACCACCTGAGAGATTGTCTCCAAATGCAACATGTCCTCTATTGATAGGCTTGAAATTCTGAAGGCATGACATGTTGCCAGTCATGTGCCTAGAGCAACCACTATCCACATGCCATATGCTCTTCCCCTTGAGCTGTTGGTTGCCCTGCACATATGATAAATCAGTTAGTATGGACTAGGAACCCAAGCCAAAGTGGTCTTGGGTACCCCTTTCTCATCAAAATATTTACATTCTTTCTTGACAAGATTTTTAAACTTTGACTCCTCATTACTGGAGTACTTTGTTACAATAATGGGTTTGGATGCATATTTGCTAGAAGCAGTACTGTTTTTAGAAGAACTAATTGCATTAGCAGCACTTGCATGATTAGCAGTACTAACCTTGTTAGAAGTATTAACTGTTTTAGCAGCAGTAACTGTGTTAGCAGTAGTAACCTTTGAAGAAGTACTAACAGTGTTAGAAGCATTAAAATTCTCAGCAGTACTAACACTGTTAGCAGCAGTATTGCTACTGGCAGCACTATCCCTGTCAGCAGTACTATTTGATGTAGCAGTACTAACAGTTTTAGTGCTTCTAGGCACCCACATTTTAATACTCTCCTTTAAAACCTTTTTCTTCTTTTGGCCTTTGGTTTCAACAGACTTCTTAGCCACATGTTTCTTTCCAACCTTCCTATAACCAACAGGTTTTTGCACAAATCTTTGAAAGTTCATCTGTTGATTAATAGGGTTAAAGAAACAGTATTTAGCCAAATGATTCAACTTGCCACATATGAAACAAGGTTTTGGTCTGATTATTTTATTCAGATCAACTCCTTGTTTCTGAGCCCATTGATTATTCCAGTTTCTTTGGTTACCTCTTTTTATACCAGAATTTAGGCTCTCAGATTTATTGCAAGCACACTGTTTACAAGGGTCAGGATTCACAACAGTGGTTTGTTTGTAATGGACCTTGTTACCCTTTCCTTTGGTCTTCTCTATCTCTTTAGACTTGACCCAAATCCTTCCACCACCCTCATTGGTAACAATGTTGTTTTCTAAGGATATCTCTTTACTCACATCATTGTTCCTCTTCTTACTGGCTTCTTTCTCAGTCATATCCTTAACAACTACCTCATCCAAAGGATCTATCTCAAAAGCTTTCTCAGACAAGTCCTTTTTCTCCTTGGTCTCTAACAGATCTGATGTAGGAGAGATATAGTTGTTGTTGTAAGGAGGGGGTGTGTTGTTGTATCCAACACCAGACTTCATCTTATCCTGAATCTGAGCCTTTAGAAGAGAATCCATTGCTTTTGAAGCATATGAAAACTTTTCTATATCAAGCTTAACCTTATCTAATTCTTCTTTCAACCTATCATTCTCTTCTTTGGACTTAGACAGTTTGGTCTCTAACTCATTCTTTTCCCACTTCCAGTAGTTTGTGTCATAAGAGTGTTGAAGTTCATTGGCTTGAAAGCCTTTGATTTGTTCTTCAAACCTCTCCACTATCAACGCATAATCTCTTCTGTCCTTTTCTAATCTTTTGAGGTCATCACACATGTTTTGGTTGTGATCCCTGTACCTTTTGATAGTGTCTAGACAAGATTTAGTGCAAAGATTAGAAATTACCTCAGAAGGGAGATCAGACACCTCTGCCATAAGAGCTTGGTTCTGAATGGCTTCCTCAGCCTGGTCACTCCAGTCAAATCCCATTCCTTGTTGAGAAACAAGGGCTTGAGCAGAGTTCTTGTTTTGATTGAAACCACCATTCTGGGCTTGTTGGTGGTTGTTGTTTGGCACACCACTTCTGCACTCTTTAGCAAAGTGTCCCTTCATGTGGCACTTGTAACATTCCACCTTTGTTTTGTCAAAACCAGCTCCATCTTCTCTTCTTTGAGAGAAGTTGTTCCTCCCAGTTCTTTTAATAAACTTCTTTACCCTCATAGATAACATGGCCATCTGCCATTTAATGTCCATGTCCTCCAGATCATCAGGGTGAAGTTGTTCCAGATCATCATTAATCAAAGAGTTGTTGCTGTGACTGGATAAAAAGGCTTCAAAGATAGTTTCAGTGCCTTTTTCTGAATTCATTCCACTGGCAGCACTAACTGCCTCAGGGTTGGTAGCAATATCAGTAGATGCTGATAGAAGTGCAGCATTGTGAATGTACCCAGTGGGCTTTTTCTTGGCTTCTACCTCAGATTCAAAGACTCTTAGATCATTATACAAATCATCTAGTTCATTCTCCTCCAGATTGTCACTCTGTCTATATGAGACAGTGTACATAGTCCATTCATCCCCAAGAGATCTGAGGAACTTCCTGTTGATATCATCTTGCTCCATCTTCACTCCAACAGTAGCCACTTCACCAATAAGCTTGTTGAATCTGTCAAAGGTTTGAGTCATTGACTCATTCTTTGAAGAAGTGAAGTTCTCATACTGCTGCTTCAGAACATCCCTTTGATTTCTTTTGATGCTTTTAGTTCCAGCAAATCTTTTCTCTAGAGCATTCCAGAGAATCTGAGCATCAGTGCAGTTGCAAAATTGATGCTGATATTCATTGGGGATGGCCAAGAGCAGAGTGCTTAAGGCCTTCATCTCTGTCTGTCTGATCTTCCTCTCACCATCTGTCTTTGGTGGAGGTCTTTTCCCATCTGGTCCAATCTTTCGTGCTTTAGAGGGTCCATTCTCAATGATGTCCAACATTGAGTAGTCCGTGAGAAGAATTTATTGCCTGATTCTGATCTTCCACATGTCAAACTCACTGGGTTTGAGCATTGGGACCTTAGAAACAAGAGTACTGTTTGATTCTGCAAAGTTTTCCATGATGAATGAATAGATATTTCTGAGAGAACAGGCTCTGATACCACTTGTCAGGATCGAATTCTCAACAAGAATTATAAATACTCAGAAACTAATATCAAAGGAGTTTGCGGAATAACACTTTGATATTCAATGAAACAGTAGAACAAACAGTAAATATGATGAATAACTTGTAAACTTGTATTGAATGCTTTAAATCACAAGATTACACACACAACCTCAATCTTGAAGAACAGATTCTTTCAAGACGAATTCTACTTCTCTAGAATTAGGAACTATGCCTTGAGGTTGATTCTCTCTCTAAAACAAAAACTTAGAATGAACTGTTATTCTAACTATTCTAAAACAATTCTATACATATATTGAACAAAAGATAATTACAATTAATAAAATATCTTCAGAATATCTTCCATGAATATCTTCAGTCTGTCCAGCTGTCATTCTTGTAATTCGGATCTCCATCTCATAAGCAGTTCTAATCACCTTGGAAGTATTAACTCAAACTTGGCAGCATTAACTACTAAGCAGCATTAACTAGCTAAGCAGTACTAACTTTGTTGAAGCAACAGTAACTTTGACTAGCAGCATTAATTCTACTAGAAGCAGTAATACCTAGCAGTATTAAACTTGAATTCCTCTGGCAGTAGTAATTCTGTACTAGCAGCATTAAACACTTAAGCTTTTCTTCAGTTCCCAACAATCTCCCTCTAACTTGACTTTTAGGAAAAGAAGTCAAGTTCTTCAGATCTTCTTCAAGATGCTCCCAAAACTTTGTCATGGCTTATATTCCAGTGTTTGCATCCAACCCCAAACTCTGATTAATTGTTCTTTGGATCAAATACTTAGCCATCTCTGAATTTTCAACACATCCAAGCTTCTTCTTCAACATTAAATGAAGTTTCAATCTGCTATGGTTGTATACTTTATCCACTAGGAAGTATTCAATGTGATTTCTATCCAAAGTCACAGAATATACTCCACTAGTTTCATACAAAGTCCAATTGGTAACTGCTTGAAAAACACTCTTTATGATCTCCTCCACTTCATCAGGTTTGAACATCATACACAGATACTCCATCACCAGTTTTGTAATTGAAATCCCTGGAGCTTTCAACTGATCTGCATACAACTTCATCCCTATATCAAACATTTCTTCAATATCAGACCTTGAGCATGTTCTAACAATCTTGGCCCAAGTACTGTAGACTTCATACTTTTCATCTTTTCTCTTCAGTCTTATGTATTCTTTTTCATCTACCTCCGGTACATCCCAGTGAATGACTTCAGGAGGTTTAACTCCTACAGGTTCTGCTGAAATTGGTTCAGGCACTTTGTCCATCACTACCATGTACATTTTGACATCCTCAGTACTTGCAGGTTCTTTCATTTCAGATGACTCAGGTGCCTCTTCTTCTTCAGCAACCTTTTCAGCCTCTTCTTCCACTAATCTAGGCTTTTTTGTAGGCTTTCTCCTGACAATCATCTTTGTTCTTTTTAAAGTCCTTAGACTTTCACCAATTGTTGCTTCCTTCTCTGGAGTTTCTTGCTCATCAGGGAATGGTTTTTGTAAGAAATCATTGCTTTCTTTCATTCTTTTCTCCATTTCAACCCTTGCAAGATCATCCCCTTGAAGCTTTATCATCTCAGCATCATACATCTTCTTGAGCTTCTCAAAAGACATCTTTGAAAACATCTCTACCTTGACACCTACTGCACCCTTGAGGAAAGTAATAAAAGACGTAAGGATGTTTAACTTCGGAAGCAGTACCCGCTGTTAGCCGTGGATAGGCGTTCTAGTGGAAAAAGTACGAATTAGTCCAAAAAGGTGAGTTTCTTGAAAGAAAGTTTTAAACAAAGTTTTTTCCGATTTTTTAAGAAAAGTTTTTAAAAAGTGATAACAGAGTGATCAAAATGGGTGTTATGATATTCCTAAAACAAGATCTTATCTTTGTAAATTTTGATTATAAGATAATATATATATTTATTTATTTGATATAAATTTTAAACAACCTCTGATATATTTGGTTTTCTAATTCCTTTTTCCTCCATAAAGAAATCTTTTATTTTGTTATATCTTGTTTATATGCATGAGTCTGGAGAATGTCCCCATCGTTTATCCAAATTCCATCAGGATATTTGTAATTGCTCTTGTAAATGTTTTTGTCATAGTAATTATGAAATATTTTGTTCAGAACATCTAAAAAAGAATCTTACCTATTTGTTAGCATCCGATTTGCTTACTCTTGATATTAAGTATTTAATAGTTGGAAAAGTTTTCAAAGATATAAATAATCTTTATACAAGATATTGGAATCCTGAAAACAAAGACTTTAAAATTGAACCTTCTTCAAGTTTCAATGAAGATGATGATTTTTCTTATAATGAAGAAAATCTTCAATATCCATAAACAGAAATAGCAGTGGAACTTGGCACTATACGATCAAGATCTCCCAACCTATATACTGTAACCTCGCTGAGGCCTAGACCTAGTGTTTTTAACACTAATAACTGCGTTGCAACCCCTTATAAGATTGTGTACAGAATGATTTTTTAGTTAAGATTTTTCTATATACCCTCTTTTTCTTTGGTATTTATATATATATATATATATATATATATATATATATATATATATAATATATATATATATAGACAGGCTCGTTTTTGTTTGGTGGCATCATTTTAATGTAGTAAGCTCCACCGTTGTCTACACGAGAATCTGTTCAGGTGAAAATCAAGGGATTAGTTAATGTTTTGGTATTATTAAGATGATATTTTTGAATTTATTGGGTTGATGATAAATCATCTTTGTTGTTCATATTTGTGTAAAGTTGTTTGGTTTATTTTTAAGTTTTGTGAAGTTCTATTTCTTTTTGTAAAAATTGTTGTTTTTTTATTTTTAAATATAAAAGGGATATAAGAAAATCTTAAGATAAAAGGAGAGGATTAAGGTAAAATTGAGAAGATAGGGACTCTCTAATTTCTTGAAGAAAACCCCTTGCAATCATACGTTCTCTTAATTTCAAAAAGGTAGATTTTTTAAATCTTGAATTTTCTGAAAAAAGTAATAATACTGCTATAACATATTGTTGTAGTTTTACATGCAAATTTAAAAACAATTAAAAACATATTTTACATTCAGATAATATACATCTAAATAGTATCACAGATTTAATAATAAACGTAGGAATAAATTTAAAACAAGAATCAAAACATACCCATCAAACTTTTGACAAACTGTACAATTATATAGAAAAAAGAACAGAATTAATAAGTAAATTAACAGAGAACTTAGATTACATTAAAGAACATAATAATCAAAGTATAAAAGAATTAAAAGATATTAAAAAAAGTTTACCTAATAAACAAGAAATACAAATAGAAGAAGACTTAAATAAAATAATTAGCGGTATAAACAAGTTAAGTCTAGGTGAAGAAGTTAAATAAAAAGAAAAGTTACACCTTACAAACATTGGCTTCCAAGAAAATGAATAATCAAAACAGAAATTTTCTAAGACGAAGCAGAACACTACAAGAACATAGGAACTCTACAAGTAACATACAAGATGTTATTAGTTCAGACAATTTTCTTAATAGAATTATGAGAAGAGGATTAGATTCTACCAGTTCACAACAAGTTGTACAATTGGAAGAAGAAATAGATTTAGACAGGAATATAGATTTATACAATCAACATTAGGCACAAAATTATTAGCCTTATTACTAGATAAAAGTTGGAAAACATACTTAAAAAAGGCAATAATCTCTGAAATGGAGGTTGATCTTAGCCAAAATACAGCACTATTTTATTGTACACCAGGAGTTCTAAAAGGCATAAATGATCTACAAAAAATAAAAATAGCATTACAAACAAAAGGATATGAAAATTATGAAGGTAATAATATAGTAATAAGTATAGGAGTATTAGGAAGAGCTAGTAACAGATCAGGTATGAAATACAAAGTAAACATTGAAGGAATAGAAAACACAATAGCATCAAAATCAATACAGATGATAAATCCAGTAAACATAGATCTTGAAGAATTAGCAAGATTAGAATCGAAATTAGAGGATTTAAAAGAACAAGAAAATGATGTATTAATACCTAACAGAAGTTTTATATATTAAAATATTGATGGAACACAAAGTATAAGATTTGTAGATTTCACAAGAGACACACCTAAAGAGATAGAAGATAAAACTAAAACAAATTATAATTTTATGAATATTGAATACGATACAGAACCCATCTATGATACAAACAATGAAAAAGATGGTGAAACACTAGATGATGAAACACTAATAAGTCTAGGATTTGACAAATTCGAAGATGAATTGGATTACAGTTTAATAGACTTCTTAGAGGAAGAAACAATTACAAGTTTTAAGACAGAAGAAACAAATAAAACATTAGAACAAATAGTTAGTCGAAAATTTACAGAATTAAATATACAAGAAGAAGTAGATGATATGATAATTGAATGCATGACAAATTTAGGAATGACATACGAAGATAGTTACACTAAGTTACAGGAATACTATAATTTACCATTGGTAGAAAAAATTTTACAAGGAAAAACTATGTTATCAGACTTTTATAAACAGGAACAAAATTTTATGGATACATATATGGTTGATCCAAATAAAACGGCAAGAATACAATGGCAGAGAATTGTGGACTTCTACACAAGATATAGTAGGAAGAGAATTGTGGACTAAACCTTCTACAGAATACCAAAGAGAAGCTAACACAATTGGAAAAGGTAATAGACTACCCATAGGAAATATATACAGTAGTAATATGTTATTATTAGAACAACAAAAACCATAATTATGGATGGATGAGATATTAACATGGGAACAAACAATAGTAAGAATGTGGGAAACAAATAAAAAACACAGTATGGACATGTTTTCTTATTTAGAAACAACATTAGGCCCAATTGCTTTAGGTATTTGGCAAAATAAAAAAGCCCAAGATCCAAGTGAGGTTAATAGACTAAAAGCCTTAGGTGACAACCCATATAATTTTACATCACAAATTAAAACTTTTATATTAGGAGTTGATCCAGCAAAAAATAATAGTTTAATTCAGGATACAACAAATAGAAACTTGGAACAATTAAGTATAGCAGACATGAAATACATTAATGAGTTTACATTAGATTTCACAAGATTATTATCACAAACAGGTCAAGATATGGATGATAGCTTATGTGACAAATATTTTATTAAATTACCGGGAGATCTAGGAAGACATATATACGATTCATGGAAATAAAATTTTGACACTCAAAATAATCTAGGAATAGGACCTAGAATAACATATACATTTAGTATATTAGAAGATAAATGTAAAGAAGTTGCTTTATAGAACAGTTAAAAAGGAATGCTTATGCATTTTGTAAAACAACTATTTATACACCAAAAGCATATGATCATTATGACAATAGAAAGAAGAAACTTAGAAAAAACACTACATAGAGGAAAAGTTATAAACCATATTATAAAAATAAATATGTCAAAAAACCACAAACACGTAAATGTAAATGTTTTGTATGTGGAGACGAACAACATCTAGCTAACAAGCGTCCAAATAGAAATAGAAACATAGGAGTAATTTGGTAGAACAAATAGGAGAATATGACATAGAACTTGTAGAAACAGATAATGAATCTATATACAGTATATATAGTGATAATGAAGAAGATAAATCTCTAACAAAAATTACATATACATATGTTAATACAGAGCAAGGAGAATGTATACATAATTGGATACACAGACGAGGAAATAATTACATTCAATGTTGTAAATGCATATATTATCCAAGTATAGAGAAAATATCACAATGTAATATATGTTTTAAAGAAATATGTTATATATGTCTTAAGAAATTATTTGACATAGACATAAATACAGAAAAATATATAAAAAAGAAAGGAATATATATTGACAGATATACTGAAAAGATAGAAAAATTAGAAACTACACAAATTACGGATAGACAATTTAGAAGAAAAAGTTAAGAATATTGAAAACCTAAACAATAAGAAAAAAAGGAAGAAGAAAATATTATAGCAAAAATGAATGAAGAATACAATAAACATGAACATACACTCATTCAAACTAAAGGATCTACAAACATGATTAATTTACAATGTAAATTATGGTTAGATAATAATAAATTCTTAGACTTATTATAAATTCTTAGACTTAACAGCTTTATTAGACACAGGAGCAACAAAAAGCGTAATATCTTACGGGTTAGTGCCTATAAAATATCATAAAGAATTATCATATAAATTAGTAACAAGAACAGTTGAAGATAGATTAATTTTAATAAAATAGTACATAGAACCAACAGGAATACAATTCTTAGATTTTGCTGGAAATTACATTTTGTATTAACCCTGAATATATAAAATCAACAGATTTTGTATTAGTTTTGAATTTTATATTTGGCATCAATGGTGGGATTACAATTAACAGAAATTTTATTACATTAAGTAAACATAGTTACAGTTTTCCTACACTACGATATACAAATACATCAGAGTTCGCTCGAAAGCGTGGTGGACAAGGAAATTTAGATTTTTTAAAACGACATCAAAATAAAAGTTTTATTGAAAATGACGCTTTTAAATTACTTACAAATTTTTTGACACATGATTTAGAAAAAGGAAAAGATGTTACAACAAGTATAAATTACCCTATAATTCTACATTTAGAAAAAATAGGATTAATAGGTGAAGATATTAAACAATCAAGAGTGAAATACATTTGTAAATTTAAGCTTAAAAACCTAGACATTACAATTAGAACTGCAAACATAGAATACATCCCTTTAGATAAAGAAGAATTTAAAAAACAAATACCAGAAATGTTAGAACAAGGACTAATTAAAAAATCTGAAAGCCCTCACAGATCATCATCATTCATAGTTAGAAATCATAGTGAAATTAAAAGAGGGAAAGCAAGAATAGTTTACAATTATAAAAGATTAAATGACAATACAGAAGATGATGCCTATAATATTCCTAACAAAGATAGTTTATTAAATCTTATACAAAAGAAAAAGGTATTCTCAAAGTTTGATTTAAAATCAGGATATAATCAATTACAGCTAGAAGAAAAGTTTAAACAATGGACAACCTTAAAATGTTCAGAAGGACAGTATGAATGGAACACTTTGAGCTTTGGACTCAAAAACGCACCATCAAAAATTTTACATTTTCCAGAAAAACTCGAAAATCTTAAACAGATTCAAGCTTTTTTGGGATTGGTAAATTATGTTAGAAAATTTATCTCAAATCTTTCAAAATTAGTTGGGCCATTATATAGTAAAACAATCAAAAGTGGCCAAAAGACATTTTAATAAAGAGGATACAAAATTAGTTCAAACAATAAAAGAAGTAGTTAAAAACATAAAACAATTGGAACTACCATTGGTTACTGATTATATAATAATAGAAGTGGATGGTTGTAAAGAAGGATGGGGAGGAGTACTTCTTTGCAAACCTCATAAGTATAGTCCTAAAGATACAGAAAAAATTTGTTCATATGTCCGTGGAAATTTTAACAAAATTGGCATGAATTGGACAAGTTTAGATTTTGAAATACAAGCATTAATTAATGCTTTGGAAAAATTTAAAATATTTTTACAAAATGAATTTACAGTTAGAACAGATTGTGAAACCATAGTCCGTTTTATTAAAAAGGATCAAAGTAAAAAAGTAAATAGAACAAGATGGATAAATTTACAAAATGTTATACAAGGATGTGGTTATAAAATAAATCTTGAACATATAAAAGGAAAAAAATAACCGTTTTATTAAAAATGATCAAAGTAAAAAAGTAAATAGAACAAGATGGATAAATTTACAAAATGTTATACAAGGATGTGGTTATAAAATAAATTTTGAACATATAAGAGGAAAAAATAATGGAATAGCAGATATGCTATCCATAAATCTTAACAAATTATTTTCTGCAGATGGCTAGCAAGGACAAAGGAAAAAGGAAGCTCATACAACCGTCACCGTCACAGATAAAAAAGAGCTCATCTTCAATGAGTATTTCTTCAAATGAAGAAAGAACAGCTCTTACAGTTTCTACATCGCTTACAGAAATTCCTACAACTTCTACAGAAAAATTAATGCAATCCGCAATCAGCTCCAAGACCCGATAATTCTCACAATTATTTACAAGGTCTTGATAACATCACAGTTCAACAGTTCTTACAATTACAATCACAATTACAATTACAGTTGCACCACGGGTTTATACCTCGGCCTAGCCAAACTGGTCCATCAACAATATCACAGAAGTCACAGACTCCTACATATTATATCATTACATTTGGACAACATCAACAACAAAAATGTTATGATACTCATAAATTTTTTTGACCCATGAAGGGAATCGTTTTGACAGAAAAACAGCAGTGCTTATTAGATAATCTCTGGCATCTAAAAACTCTGTCAGAATCATCTAGTAGCAAAGTACATATTCTCAATGCTCTGAGTACATATTTTCAAGAACAAAGCCAAAAAATCCCTGGAAAACAAAGTAATAAATTTTCGTACTATGTAATTTTCAGAGGAACCAAAACATGATTTTTTAACAAATGGGAAAATGTAAAAAATTACACACAATGTTATAAACCCATGTACAAAGGATTTCACACTTTCTCTGAAGCCTTAAGCGCAGCAAGAGAAGCCTTCAGGATTAATCAATTTTACATCGAACCCGAAGAAGTAAAAACCTTTTCAGAAATAGCAAAAACTAATCCTGAGCAGTTGATCAAAGCTCAAGTAACTGTTATTGTTAATCTACAGAACCATCTCATTCAATCTGGAAAAAGTCAACAAAACACACAGATCCAGATTGATAATTCGATTCTCAAACAAAAGAATGCAATTCTCGAAGAAAAAATTTCACAATTACAACAACAGCTCGAGAAAAAAGAATCGAACACATCTACAGCTTTTCACAGAGATTATAATAGTTTCAAGGAAAGACTTTTAGATCTTCCTTGGAGGAACACGATGCAACCAATTTTGGACAAAATTCTTGAATTGGAAAACATTATTTATGAAAAAATTTGTACAAAATTTCCTATACAACTGTATGGATTACAACAACAAATCATCGATATGGCTTTCCATGAGGATAATCACAAAGGTGTAACAGTGGTGCAAAGATCATATCATGATCTTCCTTGTCGTAACACATTCCTACTCCAGATTGACTAACAGACTATATAGGTCTTACAACATATCAGATTCTCAATTTTTACCATAATGGTTTGATTGATTATCTAAAGATCAATTTGAATTCAAAAACAGAGGATCTTCTCAACAAGTTCGGAGAAAAGTTTCTTTTAACAGCAGGAAACATGGCATCTTATTTAGATGCATCCACAAGATGCAAAATCTTTGCGTCCTTTCTAGAAGCAGATCGTTACACATATCGAACTTCGAGAAAAATAATTTTTCTCGGTCATTAAAAGGCGGAACAGTTATATCTCAAAAACCTGGTTTGTTCGACAGCTCTATATTTTGATCACAGTCGCACAGACATTTTTGAACAATGGATTAAACAAGGAAAAGAAACACCATGACTCTCATATCTCTTCAAATGGACAAATTATAAATTACTTGCAAAAGGACACTACATCCAGATATGGACTCATAAAAACTGGGATATGCTTCTCCCCTTTATAGGAGAAAGTGAACTACTCAGTCCTATTGATATTCGTCTGGATCTGTTTCTGGGAAGTCACTATTGATAATATCAATAGGACTAAGTAGTTCACTTTCTCCTATAAAGGGGAGAAGCATATCCCAGTTTTTATGAGTCCATATCTAGATGTAGTGTCCTTCTGCAAGTAATTTATAATTTGTCCATTTGAAGAGATATGGGAGTCCTGGTGTTTCTTTTCCTTGTTTAATCCATTATTCAATAATGTATGTGCGACTGTGATCAAAATATAGAGCTGTCGAACAAGTCAGGTTTTTGAGATATATCTGTTCCGCCTTTTTATGACTGAGAAAAATTCTTTTTCTCGAAGGTCGATATGTGTAACGATCTGCTTCGGGAAAGGATGCAAAGATTTTGCATCCTATTGTCGATGCATCTAAATAGGATGCCATATTTCTTGCTGTTAAAAGAAACTTTTCTCCGAACTTATTGAGAAGATCCTCTATTTTTTGAATTCAAATTGATCTTTAGATAATCAATCAAACCATTATGGTAAAAATTGAGAATCTGATCTGTTGTAAGACCTGTAGTCTGTAAGTCAATCTGGAGTAGGAATGTGTTACGACAAGGAAGATCATGATATGATCTTTGCACCACTGTTACACCTTTGTGATTATCCTCATGAAAAGCCATATCGATGATTTGTTGCTGTAATGTAATTCATACAGTTGTATAGGAAATTATGTATAATTTTTTTCAGAAATAATGTTTTCCAATTCAGGAATTTTGTCCAAAATTGGTTGCATCGTGTTTCTCCAAGAAAGTTCTAAAAGTCTTTCCTTGAAACTGTTATAATCTCTGTGAAAAGCTGTAGATGTGTTCGATTCTTTTTTCTAGAGATGTTGTAATTGTGAAATTTTTTCTTCGAGAATTGCATTCTTTTGTTTGAGAATCGAATTATCAATCTGGATATGTGTGTTCTGTTGACCTTTTTCCAGATTGAAGGAGATGGTTCTGTAGATTAGCAATAACAGTTTCTTGAGCTTTGATCAACTGCTCAGGATTAGTTTTTTCTATTCCTGAAAAGGTTTTTACTTCTTCGGGTTCGATGTAAAATTGATAAATCCCGAAGGCTTCTCTTGCTGCGCTTAAGGCTTCAGAGAAAGTGTGAAATCCTTTGTACATGGGTTTATAACATTGTGTGTAATTTTTTACATTTTCCCATTTGTTAAAAACTCTTGTTTTAGTTCCTCTGAAAATTACATAGTACGAAAATTTCTTACGTTGTTTTCGAGGGATTTTTTTGGCTTTGTTCTTGAAAATATGTACTCAGAGCATTGAGAATATGTACTTTGCTACTAGATGATTCTGGCAGAGTTTTTAGATGCCAAATATTATCTAATAAGCACCGGTGTTTTTGTAGTTGATGTTGTCCAAATGTAATGATATAATCTGTAGGAGTCTGTGACTTCTGTGATATTGTTGATGGACCAGTTTGGCTAGGCCGAGGTATAAACCCCTGGTGCAACTGTAATTATGATAGTAATTGTAAAAACTGTTGAACTGTGATGTTATCAAGACCTTGTAAATAATTGTGAGAATTATCGGTCTTGGATCTGATTGCGAATTGCATTAATTTTTCTCTAGAAGCTGTAGGAATTTCTGTAAGTGTTGTAGAAACTGTAAGAGCTGTTCTTTCTTATGATTACAGATCTTCAAAGGAAATTACTACAGATTATAAGAGAACTAGCTAATATGGTTTCACTCTCTTACTTTCTCTCTTGACTATCTTACACTGATCTTCTACTTTACTCCTCTTCTCTCAAAGGCTTGATAACATATTTATAGCAACAAAAAGTAAAGATGACCGGCTACCGAAGGCTTCAACCGGGTTATAAAGTTTTTGTCATTGATTAATACTGAAAAAAGGAGCCACTTAGTTAAAAGTAGATTCTAACTTTTTGAAAAAGCAGGGTCCCACTGATTGCAATTGTCAACAATCTTCTAGAAAAGGAGAAGTAAGAAAATCTGAAATTTTCTTAGCCGTCCACGTGTTTGTCTTTATTACAGCTGTATAGGTGTAATCTTGATTTTATCAATCAATCATATCTTTTCCCTTTTGTCCTTGATTGATTAAATCTTTCATTTTTTTTGTTTTTAAAAAAGATCATTCATCTGTCTGTGTTGTCTTCTTCTTCTTCTTGAAAGAAATTTAGAAATGCATAGCTTTACATTGGTGTTGGGATATAAATTTTGACAGTAGAGTCTCTCCAAACAAAGAATAGTCATTCGAGAATAGGACTTCAGAGTTCCAAAAGAAGTATGAATAATGAACATGCTGGAACCAAATTTTTGTATCTTCAATGTTTTGTCTAGTTATGAATTGCCAACAAGGATTGTTAGGCATAAGTTCATCATCCCAATCTGATGAAAATTTTTTAGTCATTATCTTGATAGCTGAACAACTAGGTTCAGGTTCAGATTTCCAGAATTTGGGAGGAGAAGCAAAAATGTCCATAGTAATGATAGAATCATCATATTTTTGAACAAGATTAATTGCTTGTTTGACTAGACTTGAAGCCACTCCATTTGTTTGATATTTGTATAGATTAGTCCGTAGAGTTCATAAATCTATCTGAACTGTTCTAATTTTTTACTTGAAAAGATCATAAAAACTAATTTTTTTCTTTTCTGAATTCGGGGTTAGATGTAATGTTTAAATCTATCTGAACTGTTCTAAAAAATCTTTTCTTTTCATGTTCTGATTCAGGAATTTCTTTCGGTTGTAATGCAAAACCTTGAATGGGTGATCTTGAAGTAATCATCAGCCTTTCTTGTAATTTTAAAAAGGTTTGGAAGTTGATGTCAGAGAGATCAACTAAATCTTGTAATTGAGAAAAGCAGTCTAGTTTTGGTAAAGCAATCTACTTAATATTAAGATATTCTCTCATTGGTGATTTATTTTTTGCACTCATCTGTGAAGATGAAGAAGATGCCATACCAATATTTGTTAAAGGGATTCCAATAATAGAGTCCGGTTTTTCTTCATTCAAAGAATGATCGTGTTAAAAAATAGAGTGTAAATAATAATTAAAGCCTATTTTATCATGAGCAACTTTGAGGCATTCAGAAAAACTTTGAAAGCCCTTCCATAAAGAACGAAGGGGTCTTTGATGTTCAATCTGGGCAACAACACTTGTCCAGCTTTTGTAAATTCCCTTTTGCGGTCCATTCATGAGTAAATAACATGAAAACCTTTTGGGATTTTGTTTTATTTCATTAAATCTCTGGCAACCGAGTTAATAATAAATATTTTCTCATTGGTTTGGCCAGGTTTTGTTTCAAGGTTCCATATAGCATCACATATAGAAGCTTCCTCTTTGGTGAGTCTAGACCTCTGGTTGAAATTAAATTGTTTATCTTGAGAATAAACTGGAATAAACTGTTGACCAACAAGTATGTTTTCTTCAGTAGTTGGGAGATTTTCTTTCTTGACGACTCTGGGTTTAGGCATTCTGCAAAATTAAGAAAGAGGATTAAACCTTGAAAGAAGATCAGGAATAACATTTGTTTTTCCCTTAATATGTTCTAAATTAAATTTAATTCTTTTGCCAATAATGTATTCATTAAGTTTTAACCATCTATAGGACAAAAGTTTGGATTCTTTCTTAATATCAGCAAATTTTACAAGAGCCTCACAATCTGTTCGAAATGTAATCTCTTTTTTTTCCAGTTAAAAAGAGAGCAAAAGATTTACAGGAATTAATGACAGCTAAGACTTCAAAATCAAAGGATGTCAATCTTCCTTTTTCTTTATAAGTTCCAGAGGCATATCAACAAATTTGTTCTTCATGAATAGAGGAGTATTTAGAGGGTCTCTTTAAAAGAATTCCTCCCCATCCATATTCAGATCCATCAGTTTGAACAATTAAATAATCAGAATCTAATGGCATAGCCATTTCTGGGAGATTAATGACTATCTTTTTCAATTGCTTAACAAGTTTAATATCCTCAGAATTAAAATTTCTTGTTCCTTTTATTGATGTTTTGTTATAAAGAGGTCTAATATATTTCGAAAGATTCTTGATAAAGGGCCTAGCATAATTTAGAAAACCTAAAAAACCTTGCAGTTGTTTTAGATTTTCCAATTTATCTGGATAATCAAGTATTTTTCGTGAAATATGATCTTGAAGCTTTATTTTTCCTTTTCCTATTTCTACACCAAGAAATTCAATATGTTCTTTTAAAAGTTGCATTTTTTTGAGAGAAATCACCGTTCCTTCTTTTTCAAAGATTTTGAAAATAGTATACAAATGTGCATAGTGTTCATTTTTATCTTTTGAGAAAACCAATACATCATCAATATAAACACATGTAAAATTAGATAAGTGTCTAAAACAGATCCATTTTTCTTTGAAAAATTTGAGGAGCATTTTTCAAACCAAAAGGCATAACCTTCCATTCAAAATGTCCTTCACTACAAACAAAAGATGTCCAAGGGATGGAATCTGGGTGTATTTTTACTTGCCAAAATCCTGACTTGAGATCAAATTTTAAAAACCATTTTGCACCTTGGAATTTATTTAGTAAAATTTCTTTTGTAGGAATACAATAGCGGTATTGTCATTTAGTCTTTTATAGTTAAAAACAATATGAGATTGACCACACTTTTTCTTAGATACTTTTTGGACTATAAAGGCTGTAGTTCTTGTAACACCCGTTTATTTGGGCAAATTGATTAGTAAATTAGAGAATCTAAGGGTGGGGAGAAAATAAGAAAATTTGATGGGCCTGGAAGTAAATTAGCCTAAATGGGCCAGGTAAAGCCTAAAACCCTATCTCTTGCTCATTTCAGCCCCTGGGAAAGAATAGTACAATATGTGAGTGTGTGTGTGGGCGGCGACCTAGCAGAGAGTGATGATCATCCATTGAAGCTGTAAAGTTCACGATCGAGAAGCGGAGCAATCGTTGGATTTCATCTTCGTGAGGTAAGTCTCAATCAGAAACATCTCTACTCTTATTTCTCTTGAACATCGATGGACTGAGTCGAATGGGTTGATTTGAGTCTGGGTTGGGATGAGGTTAAACATTTTGGGATTAAGAATTGGTTTAAGGGATTCACTTAATGTGGAGTAGAAATAGATGTAAACATTAATCAGAAAAGGGACTGTGAATCAGGGGTCAAGGACCGGGGTGCACTGCGACCGATGTCGCAGAAATCAGCAACCGGACCCCTTATTTTTCCAAATCGGGTTAATATTCAAACTTAGACGATTAGGCTATCGATCATAAAGTTAGAGCGGAGACCGAAATCGTCCCTGTGAGTTATCTCCTTGTGTTGGAGAACGATTCAGCCGAAAAATGGATTTCGACCGGGGTTCTTGATCGGTTCGGTCGACCGGTGGGGTGACCGGGGTGGGTGTGGGCGACCGGGGCCTCCTGCGACCGGGGTCTGTGAGCCCGGGGTTCGTCGACCGGAGTTTGTGCGCCTGGAGTTTATCGACCGGAGTCTATGCGGTCCTTACGACAGGGGTCTGTCGACTGCACTGCTACTCCAAGTTGTTAACTTTTACTGTATCCTATTGAATTGTAGGACTATAGCCCAAGTTTAGTGTTTGTTGTGCACCAAGTTCCTATATTTTAAATAAACCACCGTTTTTCTTGATCCGGAAATGGACTTTACGAAGTTATTACTAATGCTTTTGATTACTTGTGACAAAATGATGTTTGTCCTCATTATGATGTGGTTGTATAATTCTTAATCATCTCTCACTGGTTTAATCAAATAATTTATTAAGCTGAGGTAACGGATTGTGTATGGCTGAGGCCATCAACTTATAACCATCGGGGATGGTTGACCCGTGTTGAGGGAATTCGTTTCCCTACGCACGGAAAATGGCATCGACATGGGGGGCCGTATGGGGATCTACTGGGGGGCCCGGGGACACTCAGTCTTGGTTATGACGGAAGACTTTGGTGTGTAAAGCATTGTTCCATGAGATTTAGCTTATGGAGCTATTCTTTTATTTTTAAAATTAAATTGTTGTTTGTTATTATTGTGTGGGTGAGATTGGGAATTCACTAGACCTTTTTGGTCTAATCCTCGTCTCTATTTTTTCTTAAAACCCATTTTCAGGTAATAGGAATGCGGCAGGTTCCTCAAAGGGGAAAGAAAAATGTTAGAGATTTTGGATCGGGAGCTCGGACCATAGAAGCGGCATAGTTGAAATTCTATCTTACTAGACTTTAGTATTCTCGGTTGTAATAGACTTTTGGGATGTTGAAATTTATATTTTGATTATCAGAATTTTGTAATTGGGACCCAGTTTTGGGAGTTGAATCTCATTTATTCAGTTATGTTTTATTTTGGGGTTGTTACAGTTCTCTGCTTAGGAGTGCTTCTTGTAATTACTCCTAACTTGAGTAATTGGGAAATATGCATTTTGAACTCTTCAATAGTCCAATTATCATATTTGGGCATCCCTGTCTTAATTACCAAGTCTGGATTAATTATCTCTAATTTACAAAAAAAATTTGTTTCTTTCCCAAAACTTATTTGGGACTTCACCAATAATTTCAGTTTTTTGTAAATGATCCACCATATGTAAAATGTCTTCATAAGTAAACTTTTTACTTATGAGTTTTTGGTTTAAAATATGGGGTTTTACCGGATTATATGATAAGTCGAAAAAAGAATAATCTTTAAAAGAGTCATCAGTTTCAATTTTCCAAAGTTCATCAAAGTATGGAAATCATCTGTCGTCTTCTTAGGACTAAGTAATGCTAGTTTTTTGTACAATTGTTATTTTTACAAGAACAACTATCAGGGGTACAAACTAGTATGGGGTTTTGGAGTTCGGCTTTTTCATCATTACTTCCACCATGCTTTCGAGCGTACTCTGATATAATAGGTGTAAGTGTGGTTTGTTGAGAGAACAAAAAATAATCTCTACAGATTGTAAAAGATCTGTCCTTTGCAAGTAAAAAATTTAATCCAAGCATTAAGCTAATACCATGCAAATCATTCAGAGGTGCTACCCAACATGTTTCCATGGAATATGAAAATGTAATTTCCCAATCAATCAAGCAATTCTAACATTCAAGATTTGACATTCAATGTCTAGAGAGAGAGTAGAGAGATAAAGTCCTTGTTTCATATATCTGACAATGTAAAGCTTGGTTACAAAATCTTACAACACACAAGGTATTTATACCTAAACTACTTCACTCATAACACTATACAAAATAAACTCTCACATGCTTAAACTCTCAAGACACTAAACTCTCATAACAAAGCTTCTCTCAAACCACTAAGATTGACTTTATTGACTTACATAAACTTAGACTTTTCATATTAAATCTTGGATACAATTAATACACTAACAATCTCCCCCTTTGTATTCAAGATTTAATAAAAATTTGACACTAGTCTTCAGCTCTTGATTCTTCAACTTTTATCTATGACAATCTTGGACCATGAAACTCTGCAATCTTCAGTCTTTCGGTCTTTGAAGAATCTTGAAAGGTCTTTCAGTATTTTCAAATTCAGATATATACATTTCATTAATTGATGGATACTCAGATCAAAGGGCGGAGAATGTCAAATTATCATAAAGGGGAGATTGTCAGTTCATCACAAAGGAGGAGATCAAAGAATGTGTTGAAATTGAAGAGTTTTGATGATCATGATGTTCACAATCATCAAAAAGGGGGAGAAAATTACAAAGTTCAATTTCAAAGCCATAGTTTCAGAGCTAAAGAGATGTCAAAGTGGAAAAGACTTGAGAAAAAGAAAAGACAATACATAATTTTTCTTTTCAGATTCAAAAGACTTTTTCTTTTCCTGAAAAATTTGCCTTTCTTTTTCTAATAAGTTTTGTAAAACTGAGATTTGTTTGGGAAGTTCAGTTGATTTGTCTTTAAGAACTTTCCTTTTCTTAGCAAATGTGTCTCTTTCAGTAATTAGAATTTTCTCAAATTCAGACACTTGCTTGGAAAGTTTCATGCATCTATGCTCCAAATCCTTTTTCTTTTGGAGAGTTTTCTTGGAAAGTTCAGACAACTTTTGAGTAGAAGATGTATCCAGATTTGATCTATCTTTATCTGCTTGGATGCTTTTTTTCAGTTTAGCATTTGATATCTCCAAGGCAGATATGTTGTCTTTAAAAGCCGTAAACTTGTGTTGAAGTTCAACTGATTCAACTTGTAGTTCTGAAGATTTTTGTTCAGTTGTCTTCAGTTGGCTTTGAAGTTTTGTAATTATGGACTCTTTGACTTTGATTACTTTCTCAATAAACTGAATGGTATTTTCTTTTATTGTAATCATTTTCTCTCTATCTTTAATCTATTTCTCTTTTTCTCCGATGATACCTGCAAAATCAAATTTAACATTATCAGTACATTTTGCACAAACAGAAGATTTATCAATAATTGACAAATTTGATTTCAACTCCTGATTCTATTTTATAAGGGCTGCATTCTGAATTCTCAGTTTGTCTCGTTCAACCTCTATAACTATAACAGGTATCTCAGGCATGTATAAAATAGCCATATCTCTAGCTGAAAGTACAGTATTTCCTCTCTCATCTGTAAGTTGGCATCTTGAATGAGAAATCAGCTTGAAATGAATGATCGTTCCCAAACATTTCAAAAAAGTTGACTAAAAGTCAAACATAGATCACCAAAAAATAATCTCAGAAAAATTTCAACTCTGGAACTCTCAAAGTATTGGAACTCTCCGACAATGGTTTAAATGTTTACAGAACTCTCAGACAAAGTGAACTTGTAAATAACTAAAACTCGCAGACTGAGTGAGCTAAAACTCGCAGATCATTGCTTGAGTGTTTCTCATGAACTCGCAGACTGCTTTGAACTAAAAATCACATATCACAAGAATTAAAATTCTCAGATCACATGAGCTTAAAATTCGCATATAACTTGGAATTAGAACTCGTAGATCATATGGACTTGGCAAACCAGAACTCGCAGATTTATTGATCTTGAACTTGAATTAGCAGATTAAATGAAGTTTGAACTTGTAGATCAATTGAACTGGAATGCGTAGATCATACAATAAAATTCAACCTAGTGTTTTGCGTGTTCTGTATAACTCGCAAATGCTTGTTTGCGTGTTTCTCAGAAACTCGCAGATTACTAGACTTTAGAACTCGCAGATTGAACAAATTGGAAACACTAGAACTCGCAGGCTGTATGTTGAGAGTTTTCAGAACTCGCAGACCATATGGATTTTCAACATTAGAACTCACAGATGCTTGAAATATGTTTCTCAAAAGATCGCAGATGAATTGAACTGAAAAACCCGCAGATCAAGTGAGCATGAAATTCGCAGATCACTTGGAATTGGAACTAGCAAATCAAGTGACTAGAACTCGCAGACTAAATGGATTGGAACTCGCTGATCAATTGAATTAAAAAACGCAGATCACATCAATTGGAACTCGCAGAGTGCATAGACTGTAACTCGCAGACTGCTTGAATTTAAAACTCGCAGATCAAACAACTATGAACTTGCAGACTGAGTTAATTAAAACTCGCAGATCACACAGATTTTAATCTCACAAACCAAATGACTTGAAACTCGCAAAGTACTTGAAACTAAAACTCGCAAATGCTTAGATTTTAAACTCGCAGATCATTTGAGCATAAAACTCGCAGATCACTTGGTTTTAAACTCTGCAAATCAAGTAAATGTTGAACTCTCAGAGCTAGTGATCATGAACTCACATAATGAATTATGCTCAAACTCGCAGACAGCTTATGCATGTTCTTGCCATTTCTTGCAAACCACATGAAGTTACAACAATAGAACTCGCAGGCTTTGATTGCGTGTTCTTCCCTTGACTTTAGCGTGTTCTTCCAATGAGTTCACAAATTAGATCCAAATCAATTCAAACCTGAAAATTGATTTTCAAAATCTGTACCACAATGATCGAATATGATTTCTAACACTTTTCTAAACATTAAACATGACTAAGAACATCAAAGTACAGTGCATTTGATCAAATTCTAGTGTTCTGTGTTCGAGCTTTTAAGAAATCACAAAAATTCAGAATTCAAACTATCTAGTGATTAATCCATGAACAAGTGTGAATACAATATGATCAATTATTCTAATCGATCAAAACAAAGACAATTTAACAGTCTAATCACTACAAGATAATACGAATTTGATTCAATAGTAAATTCCCTTGTGAAATTGTAATTCCCATATTACAATCAAGCAACTCAGACACTCTCAATCAAGATTATGATATAACAGTGTATAAGATCTTAGAGAGAGAGTAGAGAGAGAAAGTAAATATGATTATGACAATTAAAGCTCTTACAACAATTACAAGTAAAAAACCTATTTATACCAAGGGTAAAACTCTCAAGTAACTTGAATAGGATCCACTCAAACTCTCAAGTACTTCAACAAACTCTCAAGTACTTAAAACCCTCTAATACTTATGTTGACTTCTCACTATTTGACTTTCAAAGACTTCCTTTGACTATTCTATTACAAAGGCTTTTTACAAAGCTTTCTCATTTAAATCTTGTATACAATTAATACACTAACATTCTCCCCCTTTGTATTCAAGATTTAAAAAAATTTGACACTTGTCTTCAGTGCTTGATTCTTCAACTTTTATCTCTGACATCTTTAAAACTTTGAAGATTTTAACAATCTTCAGTCTTTGAAGAATCTTTGAAAAGTCTTTTGCACTTTGCATCTTTGTAAATCAACATGTCTTGAATGAAACTTTGAAACTCTTTGAAACTTTGAGGAATCTTTGAAAACTTGTATGTATCTCAATCATTGTGATCTCTTGACTGTCTTCGGAAAAACAAACTTTCACGAATCATCTTCAGAATCTTTTAAAACTTTCATCTGGCTTTGACTATCAGAATTATCTTCACCATTTTCATCAGAAAGACTTTTGAAGCATTTCTCTCCAAGTCTTTGTTTGAAATTGATCTTTGTAAATGTCTCCCCCTTTTTGATGATTGTGAGCTTCATGATCATCAAAACATCTTCAATTTCAACATTCTCTTTGATCATCCCCCTTTGTATTCAACGTAATCCATCCTTTGATCTGAGTATCTGAATCATGAACTGTATATACCCGAATCTTTTCAAATTCAGATATAATGAACTTGGTAACCCTGATTCAACAAATGAAACAGTTAGAAGTGCCTATCAGTAACACAGAGTTACTGTGTACAACGAATGTACAATTTAAGGAGCTGATTTGATGATGACTCCCCACGACTTCCATTCAATCATTGAAAAACACAAGGTTTATCTATGAATGTTCTGACAGAAAAACAAATTTTCTGTGTGCTCGTGCTTGTGTATGAAAGAATTTAGCACAATGATTGTGTTTCATAAGGCTCAAATTGTGTAAACTGTTGAGACAACAACAAATTGTACACGGACTCAATGTGCATGAAAGAGGTGCGAAGGTGGGGCAAATTTCCTTCTTTTTCAATATCTAAATCTTCCAAGTGAAGACCAGATAGCAGATATGCTGCGTCCCCAAGAAAATTAAAACATTTCTTTGTCGGGAAAGAAACGAGTGGCTGGTGGGGTTAATGCAAGAGTTGGCATGGGCTAGGTGTCTGTTTCAATGATGGTCACCAAAGAATGTGAACCAATCAGTAGATGTGGCTGCCCGACTCAGAAAGTGGTTGGTGCAGAGTTTTCATATTCTTTTAACTCTGTTCTCACACCCTCTTTCTATTAATATTATGAGCTCACTTCTACCAAACTCTCATTTACATTTTACCTCAGCTCAATGAGAAAAACTTAACCGGATGAGTTATCTCCCCCACTCTTTGATTTTATGACCCCTCACCCCTCAATCACTCTAGGATAACTTCCTGGGTAGGAAACACTGGTTAACGTGAATCCATGGAAGTTCTGTTTAAGCTCACACATGATTCCCATGTAAGATATCCTATTAAGATTGGTTGTTCAACAGTTTAACTTAAACAGTTAAGCATAAAAATATATGATAACATTGTCAAAATGTATGCTCATTAAAAATATGAATGAGATTTGAGCATTTGAACATTGAAGATTTCTGAAAACAAGGATATTGAATGAATGAAATGAAATCAAGAGAATTATTTTGAGAATCTGACAATGTATCAATCAGATCAAATGAAATGAAATGGTTAGGGTATCAAAGAATTGATAGTTTGTTTATATGAACGAATATAGACAATTATAGTAATGAAAGCACAAATATTGAAATGATGAATGATACTCAACAGCATTTGAAAGCAAACGGGAGTATTACCATCGAAAAATAGGTTCGTTTAGAGACATGGTAATAACAGATTAAAATGAAGTACTGAACCGATGTGTGTGAATACTTTACAGTATATAGACAAGATAATACGCGAGTATTGATCTTAGGAAACACACGGTCAGTTAAACATTAAAGCTCAAAATGAAAAACATTTAAAATCACACTTCTTAATTCATGAAATCTTTTGAGAATCAGAAGTGGTTTGAACATTTAAGAACACGTTTTTCATGCTTGAAAGTTGTTCGTCTTTCAAGCAATCAGAGATGTAAGATTAGAAGATACTTACATTTAAGCTCCCCCTTAAATCATGATAGAATGATTTATATCAGATAAGCTCCCCCTGGATATTTGCAAAATATCCATGTCTGAACATTGAAGAACGGTTCCTGATCTGTCATGTGATCAGAAGCCACAATCCTTTACATTTAAGTTCGGGTTCTAAACTGAAGTGTTTAGAAGCCATAACTCTTTGACTTTAAGGTACGGGTTTTGAACTGTTGTGAGAGTCCAAGATCACTGATTCTTTAGAGAGAGAAAGTAACAAGCGCTAAGTTCACTGATGTATTGAAAATGTGAGTTCAAAGTTACAAAACAAAGGCTTAAAGGGGACTTAAATACCCCAAGCCTTTACAAAACAGATTACACTAATAAAAGCAGTAAAAGCTAGAAAATAAATACAATGATTACTACAAAATTATACTTAACAATCTCCCCCTTAGTAATCATTGGCGTCGTGGTCTTTAAAAACAATCTTCAAAAACAACATAGACCAATCAAGCGACTTTTGAAAATCACTGACGCTCTTCTCTTTGACGTAGTCTATTCAACCCGATTAACACTTCTAATCGTCGCAGAGTAGAGCGGAAATTCAACCTCTCATTGATTTTATCCAATGCATTCCGTAAAAGTTGAATCTCATCATTTGTTATCTGAATCCTGCTTGTTCGCATTTCCATAAATCTTCTAACAGCATCTTTCAATTTTTGATCTAACTGCAGCCTGATCACTTTCAAAGTTCCATCGGAGTAATGACTTATCTCTTCAAATTTGAGGAAGCACTTTTGACCTGATGCATTCCTGTATACAACTCCATGTGGATCCTGAAGAATAGTGAATAAAAAGTAAGAATCAATGTCTGGCAGGCTACGGTTAGGTCTTAGCAAATTCACCACAGGCTGAAAGCTTTCGGCTGCCATTTGAAAATCGAAAACTCTGAAGAACCTGATCTGGCGCCTTATAAACCTTTTGATTACAAACAAAGCTTGAGAGATATCATTTGACCTGTAGTACTGATTCCTTAATTCATTGTACAAAAACTCAACATCGTCAATGGATAAATCATTAAAGTCAGCCTCTGAGAAGATATAACGGTTACAGTCTCTTCTTTCAACCTCGAAAACTGGATACCAGATATTAACCAACCTCTGAATTTCAACTTTGATAACCCGAACTATTAGATGAGGAGAAGAAACCAAATCCCTTCCACGACGTTGACATCTGATAAGCATTACATATTCATATTTATAGGCATCTGTTTCCTTTTCTACACCAAGAATGGCATGGATGTTGATCGGTCTTCTTCTTGAAACAAAAATATTACTCTGAGAATCTTCAAGGAAGGCAGATCTTTGTCGTGAAGCCATATAACGTTGTTGTAAATTTCTTTGTCTCTCCCGTCTTGTCAAAGCTGGTCCTTCTTCTAGAATACTTGGAGAAATTACAGGTTCAGCAGGAGGATCAACAGCTTGTGCTCTAGACGACTAACCTACTTCAAATGTACCTGAAGGAGTAGAGGTAGTCGGAGCATTAGCAGCAACAGGAGATGAAGAAACAGGAGTAGCTTCAGGACAGAAGTCTCTTCAGGAACAGTAGAATTTTCAGAAACAGAAGTCTCTTCAGGAACAGTAGAATCTTCAGGAAAGACATCTTTTGAAGGAAGATCTCTGTATAACATATCTGTTATCTCTTCATCCTTAGCATCCATGAATACTGAGTTATCTTCTGTATCTGATAAGATAACGATGTCATCACAGTCTTCTTCATTGACTTGACATATCTTTTCCAATCTGACATCTTCATCATCATCAGAATTAATCTCGATGAAGTTAGAAAAGAATGACCTCATGTCATTTGCAGCTTCAGATTCTTCAACTTCATGAACACTTGCAGAGACATCTGGATCCATGTAAACAACAATTTGCATATTATCATTAATATTGCTCTCAGAAATGTTCAGTTCATTACGCAAAGAAGACATATCAACATTCTCAATCATAATATTCACTAAGTCCTGAATGTTGAAGTCTTCAATAGATTCTCCAATATTTCCTCTATCACCAGTCTCTTCTTCTTGAATATCTTCTCTTGCTTTAGAAGATACTTCAACTCTTGGTCTCTTTGCCATCTCCCGCTCATGGCCTTGATGATCAGGATCATCTTGGTCATGTCAGCGTTTAAGAGATGGGTCGGCCTCAGTTATGCAACTTTGGTCATGAGAATCAAGCCTTGAAGATAAATCTGATAAGCCAAGATTACAAGATCTGTAGAGAGAGAATCTAGAGAGAGAAAAGTGCGCTTAAATGTAACAGTAACTTATATTCAAAATGTGTAAAAGTTCTTACAACCAAACAAGCCAAGGGGACTTAAATACCCCAAGGCACTTACAAGACAGAAAAGAACTATAAGCACTGAAAGATAAAGGAAATAAATACAATAATTACTATAAAATCAGATCTAACAATCTCCCCCTTAGTAATCATTGGCGCCGAGGTCTTCAAAAAAACAATCTTCAAAAACAACATTGACCATCTAGGCAACTTTGAAGGATCATTGACGTTCTTCTCGTTGACGAAGTCTGTTCAGCCCAACTAACACTTCCAATCGTCGCAGAGTTGAACGGAGATTCAGTCTATCTTGAATAGTGACCAAAGTTCTACGGATCAGACGAATTTCATCATTTTCAAAAAGATATGACTCTCTTCTTGTTTCCAAAAACTTTCTTCTAGCCTCTTGTAGACGATGCTCCAACTGAAGTTTGATCACCTTTAGAGTTCCATCAGAGTAATATCCAATCTCATCAAATCGTAGAAAGCATTTTTCACTTGAGCTGTTCTTATATACTACTCCGTATGGATCTTCGATAATGGTGAATAACGGATAAGATTCTAGATTCTGCAAACTTCGGTTGGGCCTTTCAAGATTAACCACAGGCTGAAAACTTTCGACGGCCATCTGGAAGTCAAAAACTCAATAAAATCGGATCTGTCGTCGAATGAACCGTTTAATAACAAAAAGAGTTTGAGAAACATCCTGAGTCCGATGATAAAGATTCCTAAAGTGATCATACAAGAGTTCAACATCATCAATTGAAAGATCAATGAAATCAGCCTCTGAAAAGTTGTACCACTTGCAGTCTCTTCTTTCTACTTCAAAGTCTGGATACCATATGTTCAGAAACTTATTAAATGTGACACTGCGAACTCGAACTATTAGATGTGGAGAAGCAACGGTGTTATTCCTTTTGCGCTGGCACTTGATAAACGCTAAGTATTCATGCTGATAAGCTTCTGATTCTTTCTCTACTCCAAGTATGGCATATATATTGATTGTCCTTCTTCTTGAAACAAAGATGTTGCTTTGGATATCTTCAAGAAAAGCTGTTCTGAGTCTAGAATCCATATATCTCTGCTGAAGATTTCTCTGTCTTTGCTGTCTAGTTAAAGTTTCTCCTTCTTCTAGAAGAGATGGAGGAATTACGGGTTCGGAAGAAGGAATATCTGCTTGAGCTCTAGGTGACTGACCAACTTCAAATGCACTTGACGGAATATTGGTTGTCGGAGCAGAACTAAATACTGGAGTAGATGAAGGTTGATCATCTTCTGGAATCTCACCTTGACTTGGAAGATCACCATATAGCAATTCAGCCTCTTTTGTATCTGATGCATCCATGAAAACAGTATCATCCTCAGTATCAGATAGAATGATGATATTGTTGCAATCTTCTTCTTTAACTTGAGCAACTTTCTCAAATCTAACTTCTTCATCATCATCTGAAGTTATCTCTATGAAGTTTGCGAAGAAAGATCTCATGTCATTTGCTGCTTCCGACTCTTCAACTTCATAAGCTCTACATGAGACATCTAGATCCACATAAACTACTATTTGCATATTATTAATATTTGCTTCAGACAAGTTAAATTCATTATGCAAAGCAGTTACATCGGCATTGTCAACCATGACATTCACTAAATGTTGAATACTGCAATCTTGAACTGTATCAGCAGTCTTTTCTCTATTTCCAGCCACTTCTTCTTGA
Organism: Arctium lappa; assembly: GCA_023525745.1. Lineage (NCBI taxonomy): Eukaryota > Viridiplantae > Streptophyta > Magnoliopsida > Asterales > Asteraceae > Arctium > Arctium lappa. The sequence continues at coordinate 15,205,856 of CM042049.1, forward strand.
ACACCTTCTCATGCATCAGAAGACCCTACTGTTCTTTGTCTCTTTGCCATCTCCCCCTCATGGCCTTGATGATCGGGATCATCTTGGTCATGTCGGCGTTTGAAAGACGGGCCAGCCTCAGTCCTGCATGATTCTTCTAGATGATCAATCTTGTTAGATAGATCAGAGAAAGCTTGTGACATAAAAGAACGAAGATCAGATAAACTGGATCTAACTTCCGATCTAAATTCCTGAAATTCATGAGATAAAGCATTAATGCGATCAGAATCGGAAGAGGAAGAAACTGGAGGCGGCGTTGGCTGGAAATTCCTCAGCAGAGAGATCAAATCTTGATCTTGATGTTGTGGCGGAGACATAGATAGAAGACGCGCATAAAGAAGATCAGATAACTCATAAATCGGAACATCATGAATAGAAGCCCTGGAAATCCCCGCAGACTGAGTGAATAAAGACGGAAAAGGAAGAGATACAATCGGTGATGTAGATGAAGACACCGCAGAAGAAGGTTCCCGAAGAATCACCCCTGAAGGACGGCGGAAAGGAATCTCAGGAGGAAGAACCGAAGTATCTATCTCTGGCATTTTCCATTTGAAAAACGACTTCAGCTTGTTAATATCTTCTTCTTTGTGAGCATCCACCCTTTCTGAGAACTGACGAATTACCTCATTCAGAGTTGTAAATTTCTCAGAAGAAACACGTGCAGGAACCATAGAAGGCTCAACAGCAGAGACAGTGGTAGCAGGTCCAGAAAATAATCGTATAGTCGACATGCAGGTCATAGACTACTGCATGGAACAGTCGAAGATAGTGAAGACTAGAACTATCTGTGCCGGTATGTTTAGAAGTTAAGCACCTGTTGATGACAGAAAATAAAGAATACCAGACAGGAGGAAGTTTAGACTTGTCAAAGTCTACAACCTTGTTCAGTGGACCAACATAGCCTAATCTTTTGATGCCCTCAAAAACTTCCTCTTCGGATGGAAACTGATCATATGTTGTCCTTTCAGGTCTAGAAGTAGGTTCAGGAAGCTCAAGAATCAACCGTAAACGCTTGTAAGAAAGATATGAATCAAATTGATCAATTTTGAGATCAAATCGATGAGGACATGCCAGTTCGTTCTTAGTGATGGTGTGCCAAACTTGCTGAACATAGACTTCCGGAACATCAGCAACTGAACAGAGAGCTTGAGAGAGCGGATGTCCACGAAGAATGGAGAGTATGACAGGATGAATCTTGATGCGATCAAAGTCAACAAAGTAGTTGTTACGCTTATAAGGCATGTACATGATGTTAGGAAACACATTATTTGGAGTTTGCCTAGATATAGAAAGATCAGCCCCAACAGACGGAACAGACGGCATAGGTGTATCATGAGATGCCTGATCAGTCGGATCCTCAAGAACGACATTCTCGTCTTGAATCATTGGATCAGTATTTGTTTGAGAAGACATGATAACCTGAAACACAAAAACAAAACAAAGTTAAACAGAAAACAGAAAACACAAAAAAATATTCCAAGTATGGTTTGCGGGTCCTTAAGGGAACGCAAAGCACGAAATGCGTGTCCTGAAGGGAACGCATAGGAAGGAATGCGGGTCCTTAAGGGAACGCATAGGAAGGAATGCGTGTCCTTAAGGGAACGCATAGGAAGGAATGCGTGTCCTTAATGGAAAGCAAAGCATACATTGAAACAACGAAACACTCAAAAGAGTTTGCGTGTCACTAAGGAGACGCAAGATAGACTTTGCGTGTTCTTAGTGAGACGTAAACTACACAAAACTAAACAAAAAAACTAGAAGAAATGTGGGTTACGGGAGAAACGCATAGTTCACTATGCGGGTCTAAAGGGACAAGTAAAGCTCACTTTGCGGTTCTTGTTATAAACGCACAATATACTTTACGGGTCTAGAAAGACACGCAAAGAACACTTTGCGGTTCTAACAGGACACGCATAGTAACCTTTACGGGTCTCAAAGACTTGAACAAAACCCTAGAACACGGATGTTCGAACCCGAAAACCACAAAACACTAAATCTAAGCACAAAACAACGAAATTAAACCAAAATAAGACATACCTGATTGTCGATTATACTATCTAAACAAACCCCAATACGCAAATCGATCAAAAACAACACGAATCTGGGTTTTTAGAGATCGATGAACAGTAAAAAAAATCGCAAGTCAGGTAAAATCCACAATAAGAGACAAAGAATTAAAACAAAACAAAGTAATAGAACACTAATCAAACTACAAACATAGAACGTGAAACAAAAACATACCTGAAATTCCAAAGACACAATCTGAAATGAATCAGATGAGAAAGCAAGAAGAAAATACAGAGAGAATGGAGGGAAGATGAATAGTCAAACAAGTTCAAATGGAATAAAGAAAAGAAAATACACACTCTTACTTCTATAAGAAAATTACCTGATAAGCCCCCATTACTCCCCCTACACAAATGCACAAAATTTATCAAATTAGTTTAGCATTTGCATAGTAATTTCAGAAATACTTACCTGATGAATTTCTGATCATCACAAGAAGTAACTAATCAGCAACATTCACTCCCCCTCAAAAATTGATTATTAGCAGATATGGAACTCAGATATACACTCCCCCTCGAAAAATGCACATACCATATGAGTAAACACAGATAGCAATCATAAAAACATCAATATGAAAGATGATCTTATGGAATATAAATTTTGTAACAACTGAATATATAAAACTTTAAATACTAAACAAATTAAAGTCTACTTAGTAAAATTTCTCAGATTTATCAATCAGATGAAATCAAACATGAGTTGTTGGATACAAAAACAAGTTTCATTGCATATCAAGTTAAGACATGTTCAGCTTCAAACACATGCAGGTATCTATTCAGTGTGCTCGCATGCGATCTTTGATTAGCTTCAAGAAAAATGAAATTCTAAACATAAAATGGAGAACTTTGCATTTACATACACTAAGACATCAAGAATTAAGATTTTCACAAAACTACAGATTTATCGCAGCTCAAAATATATCACCAAGTATCAAGAGATGTGTGCTCATTGGCATCTTTTAGCAGTGTGCTCATTGGCATCTTAACATGAGTATGCTCTTTGGCATCTTTTAAGCGATGTGCACTTTGGCATCTTTTAATCAAAGAGTTTATTAAGTAAAGAACATGTCGTAAACGTAACTTTCTATCTGACCCTATTGCAGGATTTGGGTTAGCCGCTCCCAGACCAGTTGGCCTTAGGGGACTAGGTGTCAAGCACCCCTTGGAACTTACTCTCCCGAATCAGAAAGGCTACATCGACATATCCTAAACCCATTCATACCAGTAAAACATGACTTTCGATCTGATTCTATAGAAGGATTTATGTTCGATCACTCCCAAATCAATTGACCTTAAGGGACCAGATGTCGAGCATCCCTCGGAACTTACTTTCCCAAACCAGAAAGGTCACAGGTACAAACTTTTAAACTCAAGGATTTCTGTATTTTAAATGCTTAAAAATAAAATCATCTCAATAACTCAGATCTATATCGAATAGCTTAGCCCATATTTTCATTACGATCTACAATTCTGATAACTTAGGATGTTCATGCAAAGTAAACCATAAATATGTCGACTTACATATCTTTAAAGCAGTATCTAAAGCGTCAAGCATGTTGCTGACGTTTTGATGTTTGTAAGATTTGAAAATTGAACATATAAAACTTTAATATAAACAAGGAGACTTTTAAGAAACACATTCTATTCAAAAGAAAGAAAATCTGAAAGATTTTACTTTATAGAGTAAAATTTGTAAAGATTTAAACTTTTAAGTTCAACATGCCGATTTTGGAAAGCAAAAAGTTAAAATGTTTTTCATCCAAAGCTTTTGTAAATATATCAGCAAGTTGATATTCAGTTGGGACAAAATATAACTCAATAGTACCTTCTTCCACGTGATGCTTTATAAAATGATATCGCATGTCTATGTGTTTGGTCTTGGTGTGCTGGACAGGATTGACCGATATCGCAATCGCGGACTTGCTGTCACAATAGATTGGCACCGTCTTGTATAGCATTCCGTAATCACGAAGTTGCATTTTCATCCACAGCACTTGAGCACAGCAACTAGCTGCAGCGACGTATTCAACTTCGGTTGTTGATATTGACACGCAATTTTGCTTTTTCGACGCCCAGCTTATCAGTCTGTCACCCAGAAACTGGAGATGACCAGAAGTACTTTTCCTGTCCAATTGATTACCACCATAATCTGCATCAGAGTAAGCAATCAAACTATAATCAGAACTTTTAGGATACCATAATCCTAAATAAGGAATTCCTTTGATATATCTGAATATGCGCTTGACTGCTAATAGATGCGATTCCTTAGGATTTGCTTTAAAATGGGCACAAAGGCATGTGGAGAACATGATATCTGGTCTACTTGCTGTCAGATATATTAGTGATCCGATCATCCCCCGATATGTCTTGACATCGACAACTTTTCCATCTGGATCAAGTCCGATCTTAGTTCCATGAGCCATGGGCGTGCCAATCGAAGATGATTTGTCCAAATTGAATTTCTTCAAAAGGTCAAATATGTATTTCGACTGGTTGATAAAAATACCATCTGGAAGCTGCTTTACTTGTAAGCCGAGGAAGAAATTAATTTCTCCCATCATGCTCATTTGAAACCTGGAGGTCATTAGATCAGAAAACCAAGTACATAGAGTTTGATTAGTAGCACCAAATATTATATCATCTACATAAATTTGAACTAAGCAGATATCCAAGTTAGAACGATATATAAACAAAGTGGTGTCGATGGTTCCTTTGGTGAAGCCGGATTTGAGCAGAAAGGCAGACAACTAATCGTACCATGCTCGAGGTGCTTGTTTCAACCCGTATAAAGCTTTATCGAGTAAATATACGTAATCTGGATGATATTTGTCCACAAACCCCTCTGGTTGAGATACAAATACTTCTTCTTTCAGTTTACCATTGAGGAAGGCAGTCTTGACATCCATTTGATATACGGTGAAGTTTCGATAAGCCGCGAACGCGAGAAACATCCTGATAGCTTCTAATCTAGCAACCGGTGCAAAGGTTTCGTCGTAGTCAATCCCTTCTTGCTGTTGATATCCTTTGGCTACCAATCTGGATTTGTTGTGAACAACTATACCATCTTTGTCCTTTTTGTTCTTGAATATCCACTTGGTTCCTATGATGCTTTTATCCTTTGGTCGTGGAACAAGTCTCCAAACTTTTAGCGCGTCAAACTGATTGAGCTCCTCTTGCATTGCTAAAATCCAGTTTGGGAATTCCAACGCTTCAGATACTTTGGTAGGTTCAATCTTGCTTAGGAAGAAAGTGTACAAACATTCGTTGGAAGAAGCTGTTCTGGAGCGAGTAGAAACACTTGCTTGAGGATTCCCAATAATTTGATGGATTGGATGAGATCTTGTCCATTTTATTGTATGAGGGAGAGGATCAATAACTTCTTGAACCACTTCTAATTGATGAGGAGGATCTTCAGATGAAATAATGTCAGAAGATGACACAGATATGGTTTCAACTGGAGGAGGAGGTATTTCCATGACATCAGATTCAGGCTCTTGTTGACCATACATATCTTGTACTTCTTGTTGAACATTTTCTGCTGGAACAGCTTCATCTTCTACAGACTCCTCATGAACAGTTTCAACAATTTCTAGTTCATGTATGAATTGATCCGGATGATGTTCAGAAGGTATGTCTTGAATTTCAGGAGATACTGAAGCAGCATCAGGTTCAGAGGTTGATGCAGCGGAAGTAGGATTAGATGCACTCACAAATTCCTAATTCAAGACATTTGACACATTATCAATGTTTGGTTTAGGCACATCATCATAAAAATTTTCAAACAGAAAATCAAGATCAGAAAGATTAGACAGAGAATTAGAAGGATTCTGATTTGTCGACTGAAGTGCAGGTTCTGAACAAATTTGTTTAGAAGCTGAGTTTCCAGTAATAGCGGGTTCTGAACTGTGTTGTCCAAAAATCAAATCAGCAACTTCATCAAATTTGACATTCACCGACTCTATCACTTTTCTTGCAGAGAGGAGAAAGACTCTGTAAGCAGCAGAGTTAGAAGAATATCCCAGAAATACGCCTTCATCTGCCTTTGGACTAAATTTGCTCAGATTATCTTTGTCGTTCAAAACATAGCATTTACACCCGAAAGACTTGAAATATTTGATGTTGGGTTTGATACCGTTCATCAATTCATATGGAGTCTTGTTGAACTGGCGGTGTATAATTGATCTGTTTTGAGTATGACAGGCAGTTGATATGGCTTCGGCCCAGTGGGACAAAGGAAGACCTTAATAAGCAAGCATAGATCTAGCAGTTTCCACAAGCGTTCTGTTTCGTCTTTCAACAACCCCATTCTGTTGCGGTGTTCTTGCAGCAGAAAACTGTTGTTGTATTCCTTGATCATCATAGAATGCTTGAAGAGTTGAATTCTTGAATTCTGTGCCATTATCTGATCTTACAACTTTGACATGCTTTTGCTTATTTGTCTGAATGGTTTTGATGAGGTTGATGAGAATTTCAGGTGTCTCGTCTTTAGATTTGAGAAATTTCACCCATGTATATCTGGAGTAATCATCAACAACAACCAAAACATATTTCTTCTTACCAATACTCTTTGTCTTCATTGGTCCGCACAAATCAACATGAATTAGATCTAGGATGTTCGCAGTGCAATGTTCAGGCTTAGGCTTATGAGATGCTTTCTTCATCTTTCCTTTTTCGCAGTCCTGACAGAGATGGTCTTTCTGGAAACGTAGGATTGGAAGACCTCTCAAGGAATCATTCTTGACCAAGCGATCCATATATATGAAATTGAGATGAGCTAGTCGTCGGTGCCACACCCAGCTTTCATGAATAGAGGCTTTTGATAGAAGACAAATATCTGATGGAACCTTTACTTCAGAAAGATTAATGGTATAAAGATTTGATCGTCTCTTTCCAACAAGTAAGTCCATGTGGCTATTATTCTTTACATCAACTCTTTTAGACTTGAAACTGACTTCAAGATCTTTATCGCAGAACTTTCCGATGTTGAATAGATTGTGACTTAATCCTTCGACATAGCTTACTCTTTTGACAGTTATATATTACCTTGAACAAGATCACCATAACCAAGAATGGGAGTCGTCTCGAAGTTTCCAAATTTGACACGACCGCAACATTTTTCTTTAAAATTTGAAAGCGAAGATTTGTTTCCAGTCATGTGTTTGGAACACCCCGAATCCAGATACCATAATTGATTTAGCTGCAAAATAAAAAATTATTGAGATTTAGGTACCCATATGAATATGGGTCCCTTCTTGTTAGTCCTTTCCTTTTTCTTTTTCAAACATTTATTTTTACAAAAAATATTAGACTGATCAAATAAAGCATGAACATCATCACATATTAATGAAGAAACGCAATCATCAGAATCAGAACTAGAGAGACAATATGAGATATTCTTCGAAATTTGAAACATTTGCTCTACAGAATATTTTGTAGTTTTATTACAAAAGGCAAATGAGTCTTGTTTACAAAGAAAATCTACACATTTATCCTCTACAGAAACAAATTCTTCAGATCTCTGTTTCTTTAGCCAAACAGACTTCACAGACTTCTTCAAAGGCCTATCTGAAATAGAGGAATCAGAAAAGTTAGAATTTTCAGAAATATCAAACTCTTTCTTCTTTTTCTTCTTTGACCTTCTTCTTTTACGCTTTGTTTTATAGAAATGATCATTTAACGTAAAAGTGTCATAAACAATTTCAGATAAAATATTTGACTTAGAAGAGGAAGTTTTATCAATAAAACCAAACTGATCAGTTATTTTATTTGGATAAATCTTAGAGCAAGAAACATCAATTTTTCTCAAAATCTCTTGTTCTTCCAATTGTTCTTCTAGATCAAAGATTTGGCATTCTAATACTAATGGAGGTATATTGTTGGATCAAATAATTGTATTCAAGATTAAAGTTAAATTAGAGGGTCTAAACTGTAATTGTTTGATAGTTATAGTTAAAGGGTTTAAAGTGTAATAAGCTAATAGTTATAAGTTATTGGGCCTCAAGCCCATAAGCCCATTAGGCCTAAAAGCCTGGGTATTTAATGTTTTAGTTAATAGGTTTTTAGGTTAGAATCCTCATAATTATTATCATAATCATATTAGAGAGGTAGAAAGGTTTCTCTGTAATCAAAGGGTATCAAGAACACTCAAGGGTTTCATTGTTTATTCAAGAGATTGGTATGTTACTCTGATTTATATATCTCTTGATTATTATTGTGTTGCTTGATTACTTGATTGATTATTTACCAACTAGATTAAACTGGGATAACAATTGGTATCAAAGCCTAAAGAATCAAGTTTTTAGGATTAAATCTGTGTTTTGCGATATAACTATTCATCGATTACTATTCACATATTACTGTTCATCGATTACTATTCACAGATTACTATTCATCGATTTTACTATTCATCGATATACTATTCATCCGGTCACTATTCATCCGGTCGACACTATTCATCCGATCGTCACTATTCATTCGATCGTCACTATTCATCCGGTCGACCGATAATTTCAAGATCCGAAAAAAAAATTAAAATTTTTTTTAGTATAGTTTTTTTTATTTTGATTCTAACGATCTCATCTAGTTGATTGTCTAGATACAGAAAAGTTTGATTACTAACCAAAGAGTCAGGATGTCGAATCAGCTAAATATGTCTGAAGGTTACAACCTTGATTTTGAAAAGATGACACATTCTGAAGTAAAAGCAAAGGCTAAACAACTTGCTGGACGGTTATCAACATCATCTCGCATGATTGATGAGTATGACAAAGAGGACAAAATGCTCAAAGCTGAGAACAAGGTTTTACAGATTCAGAACTCATCTCTTCTTATTCAGATCAATGCTTTAAAAGAAAATTCAAAAGATTCTGATTCTTTAATTGACTTTGCAGGAATAATTGAGTCTAAAGAAAAAGAGATCTTGGATCTTCAATCAAAGTTGAAAAGATCGGAATCTAGATCAACATGGTCAAAGAAGGAACTAATGCAAAAACAGCTAGATGAATTGAGAAGAAGAACAAACATTGCTCGTGAGACATCTGAAGAGCTTAGAAAGTCAAACTCTCGAATCTTTGCTGAAAGAGACTCTTTAAAAGATAAAGTTCTCAGTCTTGAGGTTGAGATTAAAACGATGAAAGAAAAGGCAACCCAAGACAGAGACAATACAATAGCTCAAGATGAAATACTGAAGATAGAGAAAGAAAGAAAAGACTTTGCCAAGAAATTCTCTGATTTCTCCAGAAAAGCCTTTGAAGAGAAGAAAGCATTAGAGCTTAGATGTGTTAAGCTTTCTCAACAAGTTTCAGACTTTGAGAAGGTTATCATTCTAGAAAGAGAAAAGGCTGAGAATGAGAAGAAGAAAGTCGAGCTGAAGGATACAAATACAGACTTTTCTGAAGAAAAGAAGATATTTGAGACCGAGATAGCCAAAATGACAAGAAAGCTATCTGAATTGTCAACAAACATCATGAAGGAGAAGAATGCAAAATCTGAGTTGCATAAGAAGTTTGATCTGATTGAAAAGGAAAGAAACAGTTTGTCTTCAAAGATAAAAGAACTTGAAGAGATAGTATTCAAGGTGAAGCTGACTGAGCACAAGACGCCAGAGTCAATAGCTCAATCACCAAGAGATGATCTAGCTGATTCAGACAGTTCATTAAAAACAGCTTCAAGTTCACATTTTTCAAATGTTTTCTATAATCCTTTCTATGATTTAGATGATTGTCTTACTTCTAAATATACTGATCAGATTCGTCCTTCTAACCTTTTCTATGACAAAAATGTTGATGGTTCAGGAAACTTCAAGAAGACTAAGTCTTAGAAGAAAAGCTTCTGGAGAAAAGATGATGAGAAAGATAAAGGTAATTGGATCTGGAGAGTTAAAGGATCCTTGGAGGAAAAGAAGAAAGAAGAATCATTTGTGCATACATCAAATGCAAAATGGAACTATGCTTCAAAAGGTAAAACTTTTGGCAAACCTGATCTGGTTTACACTATTAATCAACTGATCAGGTTAGCACAAAAGAAAATTAATTGTTCCTATTATGGCTCAAATGATTTTGTAAGAAAAGATTATGTGAATAACTGGTATGGTTCTTACTTCATATCTCCTACTAGAACTGCAACTAACGCGTTAGGACCCAAATACCAGTGGGTACCAAAAGCTAAATCTGTGTTGCAGGCACCCAATGTTTAAGGGGGAGGAAGAACTATGGATTTTGAACAACACAGTTCAAAACCCGGACTTCATTGTTAAAAAGAAGGCTTCTAAGTAAATCAGCTTAGAACCCGTACTTCAACGGAGAATGGCTTCTAATCACATCAGATTAGAACCCACACTTCAGTGCTTTATTTATTTTTTTCTGCCTTAAAAAAAATCTTTCAGTTAAGGTGGAGAATATCTGTGTTTTTAACAGATTTTTGGATACTTAAATGCTTATCTGACCGTGTGTTCTTAAAGATAAATACTTGCGTTTTATCCTGTCAATATACTTTGTCAAGTATTCATACACATAACGGTTCAGAACATTCTATTTGACTTTGTTATTACCATGTATCAAAAGTTAAATCTTTCTATGGTAATACTCACGTTATTTGTATTCACTGTTGATTGAATCAAACGTCATTTCATGTGCTTTCATTGAAAATATGTTTATATATTGTTCATATAAACAACATTCGTTTTTGATTCTCCAAAATCTTATTCTTCATGATAAAATGATATGAGCTTTATTGTCAAACTCTTTTAGTTTGAGGGGGAGAATTGCATCGTCAAACATCTTCTGTTTTGACATCTCCTAATATTTTATTCTTCATGTAACAAGTGGTATTTGTGCTTACATGTACAATAGCCTGTTGAACAACATGTTTTTTTAGGATCATACATGGGATTCAGTGTGAGAACTTAACAGAACTTCCATGGATTCACGATAACCAGTGTTTCCTACCCATGAAGTATTCCCTGAGTGATTGAGGGGAGAGGGGTCAAAAGAATTGAGTGATGGTGTGTGAAGAGGTAAAATGGAAAAGAATGATTGGTTAAAAGTGAGCATTAAAAGAAAGAGCGTGAGAGAACAGAGTAAAAGAATATTAAACTCTGCACCAAATTTCTTTCTGAGCCGGGCAGCCACATAATCTGATTGGTTTACATTCTTTGGTGACCATCATTGAACTAGGCAACTAGCCCATGCCATCTCTTGCATATAATCCCACCAGCTACTCATTCTTTTCTCAAAAAAAGAATGTTTCACATTTTCTGGGGACGCATCACATACGCTATTGGTTCTTCATTTGGAAGATACTAATATTGAAAAAGAAGGAAAGTTGCCCCACCTTCGAACCCTTTCTCATGCACATTGAGTCTTTGTACAATTTGTTGTTGTCTCAACAAGTTTACATACTTTGAGCCTATATTGAAAAAACAATCATCTATGCTTAATTTTTTTTCATACACATGCACGAGCACACAAAAATTTGTTTTCTGTCAGAACGTTCATAGATAATCATGTGTTATTCGATGATTGAATGGAAGACCTGGGGAGTCTACATCAAACCAGCTCCTTATATAGTAACTTTGTGTTACTCAGTGACTTTGTGTCATTGACAGGCATTCTAACTGAGTCATTTGTTGATTCAGGGTTACACTTATTAAACTGTTTGAATTTGAAAAGATTCGAATGGTTACTACTTTCTATTTTAATCTGAAAAGATTGAAATAATTACTCTTTCCATCTGGGAAGACTGCTCTTATTTCCATACAGGGCTCGTTATATGAAGACTGTGCTTACGTGATCATACACAATGGGGGAGATTGTCTTGAAAAGGGGGAGATTGCTTTGCAAATTTTTGATGATGATGATTCTCACCACTCATCAAAAAGGGGGAGAAGATACAAAACGGGAGAATATAATCTGAAGAACTGAAGATTTTAAAGAATTTAAAGATTTTAAAGCTACAAGTTCTGAAGCTATCAATGACATATCTGAAGAAAAGAGAATACAAGTGAAGACCCGAAGACAATTGCAATTTTTTTTTAATCTTGAATCCAAAGGGGGAGATTGTTGGATCAAATAATTGTATTCAAGATTAAAGTTAAATTAGAGGGTCTAAACTGTAATTGTTTGATAGTTATAGTTAAAGGGTTTAAAGTGTAATAAGCTAATAGTTATAAGCTATTGGGCCTCAAGCCCATAAGCCCATTAGGCCTAAAAGCCTGGGTATTTAATGTTTTAGTTAATAGGTTTTTAGGTTAGAATCCTCATAATTATTATCATAATCATATTAGAGAGGTAGAAAGGTTTCACTCTGATTTATATATCTCTTGATTATTATTGTGTTGCTTGATTACTTGATTGATTGTTGGGAACTGAAGAAAAGCTTAAGTATGGTTAATGCTGCTGGTTCAAAGTTACTACTGCTAGAAGACTTCAAGGTTAATACTGCTAATAGAATTAATACTGCTAGTCAAAGTTAGTGTTGCTTGAACAAAGTTAGTGCTGCTTATCTAGTTAGTACTGCTAGTAGTTAGTGCTGCTTAGTGATTAATGCTGCTGAAGATTAATACTGCTTATATGATGAAGATTCGCATGAAAGGATAACAGCTGGATAATCTGAAGATATACATGGAAGCTTAGAGATATACATGGAAGATATACTGAAGATATTTTTATTTCTTGTAATTATCTTTTGATTAGTATATGTATAGAATGTATAGAATAGATAGATAACTTTTGGTTTTTAGAATTATTCATTCTAAGTTATAGAGAGAAATCAACCTCAAGGCATAGTTCCTAATTCTAGAGAAGTAGAATTCGTCTTGAAAGAGCTTGTTCTTCAAGATTGAGGTTGAGTGTGTAATCTTGTGATTTCAAATATACAATACAAGTTTACAGTGTGTTCTTCATATTTACTGTTTTGATTTACTGTTTCATTGAATATCAAAGTGTTATTCCGCAAACTTCTTTGATATTGTTTCTGAGAATTAATTCTTGTTAAGAAATCGATCCTGACATTGATTATTTACCAACTAGATTAAACTGGGATAACATATATATCTCTTAGTATCATAAGATACTGGAGATATATTGTCATTATTAGGATTAGCTGTATTGAAATCAAAGAAGTCATTCGATCTAGAAGATTTAGTAGAAGAAACAATGTTTAACATTTGTCTTATCTTCTTTATTTTTTCAGGAAAATATTTTGCATTTTCTTGAGTGTAAACAAAAGGAACTTCCATTCTTTTGTTGTTTATCCGTTTTTGATCTTCCTCAATTGTAGTTTCTTTAGCACTTGTCCAAAGAGGTTTATATTGAGAACCATATTGTGAAAGACCAAGACATTCGTAATCATAAAAATTGGGAATCTCAAATTTAGCTTTCTTTAAAAATTGAGGATTTTTAAATCCAAGACCCCAATTTTCTTTTAACGACTCATAGCTCCTTGGTTTATGCATATGAATTGTTTGTTCAGTTTGATTTTGTTTATATAACTTTTCTTCTAATTCAAATATTTTATCCGAAAACTCTTGATTTAAAATTGACAAATCAGACAAAGAATCATGAGAAGTCTGTTTTTCAATTTCTAAATCTTCTATTCTTTCTTGAAATTTCTCTTTTGTAAACTTTAAAATAGCTTTTTCATCTCTCAGAGAAATCTTCAATTTTTCAATTTGAACAAACTTTTCTTGATTTTCACGTTTTTCAGATAGAAGCTTTGAACGAAAGTCATGTAAAGCCTTTGTAATGACATTCATTTGCGATGAAATGAAATTAAAATTAAACTCAGATGGTACCTCAGATTCATCGGTTGAAGTCTCCTCATCCTCATCATCACTGTTGTCGTCTCCAATAAAACACATAGCAGCAGTCTCTTCATTATCAGCTTCATTGTCTGAGTGGTCTAACCAGTATTCCTCCTCAGCCAACAGAATTGTTCCACTAGCTTTTTTCTCAGCCAAAGCTAATTTCTTCTTATAGAAATCAACATCTTTCACAATCTTCGTTCTGCACTCCTTTGAAATATGCCCGGGTTTTCCACAGTTGTACCAAGTCACAACCTTCTTATCTTCTTTCTTTGGTTCAGCTACTGTAGCAGGCTCATATTTGGGAAAGAAAGGCTTTGATGTAGTATCGGGTTCTACCTTCTTTGATCCAGATGAGAAACGAAGATTGTTTGAACCTGACCGTTTCTGATATTTCTTTTGATAGTGTTGACTTAGAAGAATCATGGCTTTTTCCAATGCTTCGCCATCGTCATCTGTTGACCCGTCGTAAGCAGACTCAGTCAAGGCTTGCTCAGCCATTTGGCTAGCTAAAAGAGCGATTGGATCCACAGTCTTTGGCTTCTGCTTATCCAGCTTAGCTTTCTTCTTCAGAACCATGGCTTCATCAGACATCAGAATTTCAAACATTTCTTGGATGGGCATTTTGGAAATTCGGGCATTTTTGAAATTCTGGGATCATTCCTCATCCGATGACAGGATTTTTCCCATTCAGGTTTGAGTGCATTAAGAAACTTCAGATTTGTCTCCAGCTCATTCTTTGTTACCTTGATCTTATACAAATCATTAATAACAGTCCAAAACCTGTCGAAGACACTTTTCAGACTTTTCCCATCCTTAGCTTTGAACTCTTCAAAGTTGTTCATGTATCTTGTCTGACGAAGCTGGGTAGACATTGCAGTACCAAGCATGAGTTTCTCCAGTTGAGTCCACATCAGCATAGGATTATGTTTGAAACAATCGATTCTATTATAGATGGAATTCGGTAGAGCAAGAATCAAATTCGACTTGGCTTGATTGTCAGCTTGGTATCTTAGAAGTTCATCAGCCTCATATTCTCTCAGGGCTTTTTCTACAGTAGTGGCTGGAGTGTTTCCAATTAGCTGGTATCACTTTCATTGGCCTGACCATGGGACCTTCAGTCAAAGCTTTCATCATATTTTCCCCATTTGGTTGCCTTTCGATGAAATTAATAAACCGGTCTTGCCATTGTTCAAATTCGTTCTCATTTATCAGCACAGGTGGACGAGTATTAGACCCCAACGACATCATGAGGTCATTCTTGTAAAGTTGAGCTTGTAGAGACATTTTGATGAAATCTGGTATTCAGAAAAATAACCAAGTCTTGAAGACCCGAACACCCAAGGTATGCGATTCTGACTTGAATCACAAAAGAAACTATTCGGGTCCTTGATGATACACAAACAAGGACTATCCGGGTGATAGAAGGACTATGCGTGTTCTAAGAGATACGCACTTGATACTTTGCGGGTTCAGAGTGACACACACTTGAAGCAATGCGTGTTTAGAGAGATACGCAAGATATACTATGCGTGTTCAACATGGCACGCACTAGATGTTATGCGTGTTAAAAGAGACACGCACTTGATGATCTGCGTATGTCGACAGATACGCAAGAGAGTTTGCTTTTCCAAGAGAGACCCGATAATCTGAGACAAATACTAACACCCAAAAGTTAGTTACACAATGAATATATGATAGAGGCGCATACTAATAATATGAATATGAATAACCCGCATACTTCATTAATCACACACATACTTCAAAATCTATGACTAATATGCAAACTATAATATCAACCCGCACAACATATGAATCACACGCACAGTAAGATGAATGACCCGCATACTACTTGAATCACACGCATACTTACACTCGGTGATAAATCTGCAATATCAATCATATCAATGAAATTAATCCCAAACACATTGCACACAATCGATCGAAAACAAGTTTTTAATACAATTCTATTAACAAATTCGATCAAAACACTACAAATCTCAAAAACTCAAATAGAACAGAACACATAACTCGACTTTTTCAGAACATATTCAAACTCAAAATCGAAGCACCAAATCACGTTTTTATGCAAATCAACAATAAACAAACTAGATCGACTATCTAAAATACATCTAATAACATCAAATTCATAGCAATTCGATCACTAAATTGACTGAAATTGGTGAAAATCCAGAAAACGAGATTTTTCTTGAAAAATCAACAAAAATCGATCAAATTTTCGAATTATCCACACAAATCAGGAACAAAATTACACAAATCTCAATCCTCTCAAGATCTTGAAGGCTCTGATACCAATTGATAAGCCAAGATCACAAGATCTGTAGAGAGAGAATCTAGAGAGAGAAAAGTGCGCTTGAGTGTAACAGTAACTTGTATTCAAAATGTGTAAAAGTTCTTACAACCAAACAAGCCAAGGGGACTTAAATACCCCAAGGCACTTACAAGACAGAAAAGAACTATAAGCACTGAAAGATAAAGGAAATAAATACAATGATTACTATAAAATCATATCTAACAAAATCAGAGAAGGCTTGAGACATAAACGATTTGAGATCAGCAAAACTTGATCGAACTTCTGATCTGAATGCATGAAACTCATCAGATAAAGCATTGATCCTGTCAGATTCAGACGAAGGAACTGGAGGCGGCGTAGGTTGGAAGTTCCGAAGCAGAGAAAGAAGATCTTGATCCTGATGTTCTGGCGGCGACATAGAGAGAAGTCGAGCATAGAGCAGATCTGTCAACTCTGAAATTGGAAGATCGGAGACTGGAGTTGTTGAAGTCGAGACCGGAGGACGTGTAGAAGTAGAAACACCAACAGACTGCAAAAATGGTGGAGGAAGAGGAATAGACATAATTGCAGGAGCAGATGACTGAACAACAGTAGATGAGTCTCTAATAACCACCCCAGATGGGCGTCGGAAAGGAATTACTTAAGGTATTGAGGATGTGTCAATCTCTGGCATCTTTCCTTTTAAGAAAGCACGTAACTTCTGAATTTATGAATTCTTGTGTTCTTCAAACTGCTCATTCATCTGTCGTATCACATCATTCAGAGTAGAAAATTTTGCTGTTGAATCCCGTACCTCGATTGAAGAAGTTTCAACATTTGAACAAGGTTCGAGAGAAGACGGAGAAACAGTAGTATCTAGAACCTGATGATGAGTTGAAAAATTAGCAAAAGCTAAATCAAGTTCATCGACCTGTATATCAGCAACTTTCGGATTGATAGGAACAGATTCGGCTTCAGAATGAATATCCTCTTTAACAATCACTTCCGGTGTCCTAGACTTCCTTTCATAGACTTGAATACGCGTTTGATCAGCATGATCACTATCATCATCATCATCAAAATCACTTTCATCCTCATCTTTATCACTAGCAAGAATATCATCAGCAGCAGTATCATCTTCATCTTCAAAATCAAAAGCAATATCATCAGTAGCTGCAGTATCAAAATCAACAATAACATTCTCAATTTATTGAGAAGCAACATCCTCTTGAACTACTTCTGTTTCTACAATAACAACAACTTCTTGCTCATCTTCAGCCTCTTTTTCAACTTCAGGCTCAAAATAGCTGCTGCAACTTCAACATCTTGTTCAACAGCTTGATTATCATGAGAGGGCTCTTCTTGTACAACTTCCATGAACTCATTCTCCATACAGTATTCTATGACATCCTCATTTGCAACATCAGCGTAGTTGGCAATAAGAGAATATGGAATAGTCATAGAATGGTTGAAAGTCTTCTTCTGCTTCTGAATGTAAGTCATTTCCGAGTCCGGAACCTGAGGCCAAGATAACCTGCGAGGAATAGCTGGATTGCTACGGAGCATGCTTCGAACAATAAGCTTCATAAATCTGACAAACGGAATGAACTTTCGTTTCTTGTTGGTGAACTTGTCATGTACCACCTCCGAGAGTTCGGTCCAAAAGATAAACGTGTAGTCGACATGCAAGTCATAGACGACTGCATGGAACAATCGAAGATACAGTAGACTTGCACTATCAGTGCCAGAATGCTTCGATGTCAGGCACCTGATGAGGACAGAGAACAATGCATACCATACTGGAGGTAGATTGGACTTGTCAAAATCTGTAGGTTTGTTCAAAGTACCTACATATCCAAGATTTCAAATACCTTCATAGACTTCCTCTTCATATGGAAAGTTGTCATATGTATTTCTGCCTGGTCTGGAGTTCGGCTCAGGAAGCTCCAGTATCAATCTCAGTCTTTTGTAGGTAAGGAAAGATTCAAACTGATCTACTTGAAGCTCAAAGCGATGCGGACGAGCCAGTTCATTCTTTGTTATAGTATTCCAAGCCTGCTGTAGATACACTTCAGGAACATCTGCACAGTATGAAAGAGCAGGGGCAAGTGGATGTCCTTTGAGAATTGGTCGTATCACTGGATGAATCTTGATCCTGTCAAAGTCCACGTGATAGTTGTTCGGCTTGTATGGTATATACATGATGGTTGGGAACACATCATTTGGTGTGCGTCGAGAAGCAGAAAGATCGGCCCCAACAGAAGGATGTGACGGCATCGGAGTATCATGAGAGGCTCGATCAGACGGATCATCGAGAATAGCATTCTCGTCTTGAATCATTTGATCAGTATGGGTTTTAGAAGACACAGTAGACCTGAAAAAATAAAATGAAAAAGAATTAGTCAAAAAAAAAAAAAAAAAATTCTAAGTGTGGTTTGCGTGCCAAGTTAGACGCGCAAAGTAGACTTTGCGTTTCTAGTTAGACGCGCAAAGTAGACTTTGCGTTTCTAGTTAGACGCACAAAGTAGACTTTGCGGGTCTAACATGGTCCGAAAACTGTACTTGGAAATTCGAAACAAGGCAAACATAAACACTAACAAAGAAGGTTTGCGTATCAAGTTAGAATCGCAAAGTATACTTTGCGTTTCTAGTTAGAGACGCAAAGTACACTTTGCGTTTCTAACTAGACACGCAAAGTTCACTTTGCGTTTCTAGTTAGACACGTAAAGTTCACTTTGCGTTTCTAACTAGACTCGCAAAGTTCACTTTGCATTCCAAACATACTTGATACCTAAATCTAAACAAAACATGAAGTAAAACTAAAAAGAAAGTTTGCATGTCAAAGAGGAGACGTAAAGTACACTTTGCGTGTCCTAGTTGATACGTAAACTATACTTGGAAAGAAAACACAAAAAAATACACAAGATAGAAGCGCAAAGTAGACTTTGCGTTTCTAGTTAGACACGCAAAGTTCACTTTTGATATGCGTTAATTATTTAATGCATATCAAGTCTTTTTATTGATAATTTAGGTCTGTTTACATTCTATATCCCGAAGTTTGAGTCATTTTATTCACTTATTTTCTCTTTTATTGTTTTATGGAGCTAAAGTGTTGAATGACGTGTTTTGCGACTTAGAATGACTGATTTATATCTATTTTTGGCAGACCTATGCTGCAGCACCTATGCTGCAGCATCTCTGCAGCATCGGACGATGAACAGTAGTTTGAAGGGAAGAAAAGGAGCTTATGGTGGACAGCTTGCAACAATATTTTGGGCAGATTTGGGAGTTTCCTGGATCTGATTTGTGGCTGGATCCTTTTCTTGAATTATTGTCCTTGTCACCTAACTTTAGTTTTATTATTATTATATTTTTGTGAATTGTCTTTTTTGCCCTCCCCTTCCTAGTATATAAAGGAAGCTTGGGAGGTGTTTTGAATATACAATTTCCTCTTACTTACTTGCAATTTTAGATAGTTGTAGAATATTTTATAATCTCTTTTGTGATCTTTAAAAATCAAAGTAAGAGAATTGACACTCTCTTGGTTTGATTATTAAAGTCAAGTAACTTATTAATATATTGAAGTTCTTATCTCTTGCAATTTTAATTTACCGCAATTTATTTATCGCACTTTATTTTATTGTCATTTACTTTCTCGTCATTTACTTTCTCGTCTTTTACTTTTACGTCATTTACATTCTTGTCATTTACATTATGTCTTTTATTTTATGTCATTTATTTTACGCATTTACTTTCCGTATGAGTAGCTAATTTTATTAGTATGGGTGTTTGACGGAAAGGTGGGATTTTAAACCAAAGAAAGGTGGGCATTGTTTCGCAATAACAATGATCCACCATTTCATTCAAGTTTTATAAATATCAATGATACTTCTTGACAAACCGATCACTTGCTAAAGTGTTAAAGTGCCGTGGACTTAGAGATAAGCCACGAAAAGCACGTCTGTTTGAATGATATAAAAAGTATACTTGAGAGAGTTAGTGATAAGGACAGTTATCGTTTATATCCTTCTAAACTGATTTATTCTCGACAAGTTGATCGCTAATCAATAGTGTTAAAGTGTAGAGGACTTAGAGATAAGCCCCTTCGAACACGTCAACTTGGATGATATGGGAATCGGCTCGAGAGAGCGTTTTTTACAAAGAGATTTGTATCTCCATATATTTTGAGGACTTTATTCTACATTATAAATAGTTGGAGACTACACAGAGATGTGTTTAGTCGAATCTAAACAGTAGTGTGAATATTGAAGTCCGAGAGGAATACCCTCAAAATAGATGGTGTATCTAGTTGTGGCAGAACTTCATGCTGCAGCATGCCTGCAGCATGGCCCACTGGAAATTGTGTTTAAATCCCACCTAAAAGTCTAACACCCGTACTTGCTTTATTCTCTGTTAACTAATTCAAAGTGATAACTCAACCAAACCAAAGTCTTCAAATTCGCCATCTGAAATCATTTCTTTCTTCTACTTTTTATTAAACTTTTACTCCAGTCTCTGTGGGACGATATCCGGTACTTTACCATTTTATTACTTGAAAGACGATATTAGATCTCATTGTATACTTGCTTTGAGGTTTAATTAGCACACGTCTATAGGTGTATTCCAAGCACTGTCAACTTTGCGTTTCTAACTAGACTCACAAAGGTTACTTTGCGGGTCTATCAACCTTGACCAAAAACCTAGGGTTCGCGATCCTCAGACCCGAAAACCACAAAAACTCAAAATTAAAGCAAAATACAAGAAATTAAAGAAAAAGAAAACATACCTGATGATCGATTATATGTTCTAAACAAAACCCAAGACTCAATTTGAAGAAAGAAACACGAATCTGAATATCGAAGACAATGAATCAGAACAAAGAACGTAAATGGTACAGTACACCTGGCCTTCCATCCGTCAATCCTTTTTCTGATATTCATTTCTAAATCATTACAAAATATCGAAGTCAATCACAACAGGAAAACAATGCTAACCTAATCATAACAACAAATCAACATAAAAGAAGAACACATACCTGATTGAAGAGAACAACAATCGAAAAATCAATGGTAAAAGAAATGAGGTCGGCGCACACAGAGAATATGAGGGAAGATGAACAGTACCAAAGTTCAAAACAATAAAGGAAGCAAGAAAATAGAATAGTTATATACTAACCTCTATTTATATTAAACTTTAAAAAAAATACAACTAAAAAAAATTCTTAAACAAAATACAGCTAAAAAAATTATCCTTTACTCCCCCTACACAAATGCATAAAAAATTTAACTGTTAGAATAGCAAATGTGTAGAAAAACTGAAAAACATACCTGTTTATCTTCTTATCAGCACAAATAATTTTCTTCCTTACTCTCCCTCAACCACAGAAAAGTTCAGATAACTTTTTCAGATTAGCTCTCCCCCTTTAAAATTGCACAGACCATATCCAAAATACAGATACTCAAACATAAAGACATCAGTATGAAAGATGATCATATTGAATATAAATTTTGTAACAACTGAACATATAAAATTTTAAACACTAAACAAATGAAAGTCTACTCAGTAAAATATCCCAGATTTATCAATTAGTTGAAATCAAACAGGAGTTGTTGGATACAGGAACAAGTTTCTTTGTTTATCAAGTTAAGACATGTTTAGAGTCAAACACTTGCAGGTATCTATTGAGTGTGCTCGCATGTGATCTTTGATGAGCTTCAAGAAAAATGCAATTCTAAACATAAAATGGAGAACTTTGCATGTACAGACACTAAGTCATCAAGAATTAAGATTTTCACAAATTTACAGGTTTATCGCAGCTCAAAATATATCACCAAGTATCAAGAGATGTGTGCTCATTGGCATCTTTTAGCAGTGTGCTCATTGGCATCTTGACATGAGTGTGCTCTTTGGCATCTTTTAAGCGGTGTGCACTTTGGCATCTTTTAATCAAAGAATTCATTAAGTAAAGAACATGCCGTAAACGTAACTTTCTATCTGACCCTATTGCAGGATTTGGGTCAGCCGCTCCCAGACCAGTTGGCCTTAGGGGACTAGGTGTCAAGCACCCCTTGGAACTTACTTTCCCGGATCAGAAAGGCTACATCAACATATTCTATAAACCCATTCTTACCAGTAAAACATGACTTTCGATCTGATTCTATAGAAGGATTTCTGTTCGATCACTCCTAGACCAAATGACCTTAGGGGACCAGATGTCGAGCATCCCACGGAACTTACTTTCCCAAACCAGAAAGGTCACATCACAGGTACAAACTTTTAATTCCAAAGATTTCTGTATTTTATAAGCTTAAAATTAATCATCTCAAAAACTCAGATCTATATAGAATCACTTAGCCCATATTTTCATTACAATCTACAATTTTGATCACTTAGGTTGTTCAAGCAAATTAAACCATAAATATGCCGACTCACATATCTTTAAAGCAGTATCTAAAGCGTCAAACATGTTGCTGACTTTTCGATGTTTGCAAGATTTGAAAAATAAACATATGAAACTTTAATATAAACAAGGAGACTAGTAAAATATCCTAGACACACATTTTATTCAAAAGAAAGAAAATCTGAAAGATTTTACTTTATAGAATAAAATTTGTAAAGATTTAAACTTTTAAATTCAACATGCCTAATTTTGAAAGCAAAAAATTGAAACGTTTTTCATCTAAGGCTTTTGTAAAGATATCAGCAAGTTGATATTCAGTTGGTACAAAATATAATTCAATAGTACCTTCTTCCATGTGATGCTTTATAAAATGGTATCTCATGTCTATGTGTTTGGTCTTAGTGTGCTGGACAGGATTGACTGATATGGCAATTGCGGACTTGCTGTCACAATATATTGGCACTGTATTGTACAACATCCCGTAATCCCGAAGTTGCGTTTTCATCCAGAGCACTTGAGCACAGTAACTAGCTGCAGCGACGTATTCAACTTCGGCTGTTGATATTAAAACACAGTTTTGCTTTTTCGACGCCCAACTTATCAGTCTGTCACCTAAGAACTGAAGATGACCAGAAGTACTCTTTCTGTCCAATTGATTACCACCAAAATCTGCATCAGAATAAGCAATCAAATTATAGTCAGAACTTTTAGGATACCATAAGCCTAAATAAGGAGTTCCTTTAATATATCTAAAAATGCGTTTGACTGCTAAAAGATGAGATTCTTTTGGTTTAGCTTGAAATCGGGCACATAAGCACGTGGAGAACGTTATGTCCGAGCGACTGGCAGTTAGATACATCAGTGATACGATCATTCCTCTATATGTCTTTTGATCCACAGCTTTTTCATCTGGATCGAGTCTGAGTTTGGCACCGTGAGCCATCGGCGTTCCGATTGAAGTAGATTTATCCATCTTGAATTTCTTCAAGATGTCAAATATATACTTTGACTGGTTGATGAAGATACCATCAGGAAGCTGTTTCACTTGTAAGCCGAGGAAGAAATTGATTTCTCCCATCATGCTCATCTAAAATCTAGACGTCATTAAATCAGAAAACCAAGTACACAAAGATTTGTTAGTCGCACCGAAAATAATATCATCTACGTATATTTGTACTAAGCAGATATCAAGATTAGTTCTATAAATGAAAAGAGTAGTATCGATAGACCCTTTGGTGAAGCCGGATTTGACCAAGAAAGCTGACAACTCGTCATACCACGCTCGTGGAGCTTGTTTCAAACCATACAAAGCTTTATCGAGAAAATATACATAATCTGGACGATCTTTGTCAACAAATCCCTCTGGCTGAGATACATATACTTCTTCTTTCAGATTGCCATTAAGAAATGCCGTCTTGACGTCCATTTGATATACTGTGAAGTTGCGATAAGCAGCGAAGGCAAGAAACATTCGGATTGCTTCCAATCTGGCAACGGGTGCAAACGTTTCATCGTAGTCAATACCTTCTTCTTGTCGATATCCTTTGGCTACCAATCTTGCTTTGTTCTGCACGACGATACCATCTTTATCCTTTTTGTTCTTGAATATACACTTTGTACCAATTACGCTTTTTCCTTTCGGCCTTGACACAAGTCTCCACACTTTGAGCGCGTCAAATTGATTGATCTCCTCTTGCATAGCAATGATCCAATCCGGGTCTTCCAATGCTTCAAAAACTTTTGTAGGTTCAATCTTGCTTAGGAAGCAAGTGAAGAGACATTCGTTGGAAGTAGCCGTTTTGGAGCGTGTAGAAACACTGGCTTGAGGATCTCCAATAATTTGATGAATTGGATGAGATCTTGTCCATTTTGTTGTATGAGGGAGAGGATCAATGACATCTTGAACTACTTCTAATTGAAGAGAGGGAGGTTCAGAAACTTCAACATCAGATGAAGAGATAGAAATAGTTTCCACTTGTGGAAGAGGTATCTCAACAATCTCTGAATCAGATTCTGGAACAGATTGTTGAATAACATCATTCTGTACTTCTTCCATAACTGATTCCTCTTGAACAGGTTGTTCTTATTGAACTGTTTCTGATTGTACATTTTCTGATTGAACAGGTTCTTGTTGTGTCGGTTCTTATTAAACAGGAGGGACTGGAGCAGCATCATTGTCAGAGATAGATGCAGCGGAATTTGGAATACATGAGCTCTCAGTTTCCTGATTCAAAACATTAGAAACACTTACAGAGTTAGATTTAGGCACATCATCATAAAAAATTTCAAACAGAAAATCAAGATCAGAAAGAATAGGAGAGGGAGTAGAAGAATCCTGGTTATCCGGTGAAAGAGCAGGTTCTGAACTGATTTGTTCAGAAACTGAATTGCCAGTAATAGCGGGTTCTGAGCCTGAGTGACTAGAAACCAAATCAGCAGCTTCGTCAAATTTTACATTGACACTCTCTATGACCTTTCTTGCAGAGATTAGAAAAACTCTATAAGATGCAGAGTTCGAAGAATATCCCACGAATACACCCTCGTCTGCCTTTGCACTAAACTTGTTGAGATTCTCCCTGTCATTCAGAACTTAACATTTACACCCGAATGACTTGAAATACTTGATGTTCGGTTTGATCCCGTTCATAAGTTCATACGGTGTTTTGTTGAAGCCACGATGCAGAATTGATCTGTTCTGTGTATGACAGGCAGTTGACACTGCTTCAGCCCAGTAAGACAAAGGTAGACCTGAATAAGCGAGCATTGACCTGGCAGACTCAACAAGCGTTCTGTTTCTTCTTTCAACAACACCGTTCTGTTGCGGAGTACGAGCAGCAGAAAATTGTTGTTGTATTCATTGAGATTCATAGAATGCCTGAAGAGTACTGTTTTTGATCTCAGTACCATTGTCAGATCTTACCACTTTCACTTGCTTCTGCTTATTTGTCTGAGTTGACTTGATGAGGTTGATGAGTACTTCAGGAGTCTCGTCTTTTGACTTCAGAAATTTTACCCAAGTATATCTGGAGTAGTCATCAACAACCACCAAAACATATTTCTTACGTCCTAAACTCTTTGTCTTCATCGGACCACACAAATCAACATGTAAAAGATCAAGAATAGCAGACGTGCAGTGTTCAAGTTTAGGCTTGTGAGGAGCTTTCTTCATTTTTCATTTCTCACAATCCTGGCATAGATGGTCTTTCTGGAACCGGAGAACTGGAAGACCTCTCACAGAATCATTCTTGACCAGGCGATCCATATACTTGAAGTTGAGATGAGCTAAACGTCTGTGCCAAATCCAACTTTCTTGAACTGAAGATTTAGAGAGCAAGCAGATATCTGAAGGAATTTTGATCTTAGAAAGATCAATGGTATACAAATTTGATTGTCTTTTTCCCACCAGAAGATCCTTGCCTTTATTATTCTTCACTGCAACTCTTTTGGATTTGAAGCTGACTTCAAGGTCTTTATCGCAGAATTGGCCGATGATGAACAGATTGTGACTTAGACCCTCGACGTAGCTTACTCTTTTGACAGTTATGTTACCTTGAACTAGATCACCATAACCAAGAATCGGAGTTGTCTCACAGTTACCAAATTTCACACGACCGCAACATTTATCTTTAAAATTAGTCAGAAGTGATTTGTTTCCAGCCATATGTTTTGAACATCCCGAGTCCAGATACCATAATTGACTAAGCTGCATACACAGAAACTACACCTTTTTAGGTACCCATATGCTTATGGGTCCCTTGTTAGATTTATATTTCTTATATCTCACAGATTTATTTTTCAAGAAAGAATGAAAGCAATTATCAATAGATGATAAAACACAATTATCAGAATCAGAACTAGAAGAAGCATATGAGATATTCTTTGATATATCAAACATTTGCTTAAAAGTGTATTTTGGGTTTTTATTACAAGAAGCAAATGTATCAGTATCACAAAGATTTTCTACACAGTTTACTCCTAACAGTTCAGATTCTAATCTTTGTTGTTTCATCCTCCAAATCTGCCTTGTTGATTTCCTCACAGTCCGATCTGAAGAAGAAAAATCAGAAACATTAGAATTTTCAGATAAAACAGTATCATGTTTCTTTGACTTCTTTGATCTCCTTCTTTTACGCTTCTTTTTATAAAATTGAGCATTTATCAGTAAAGAATTATCAATAATTGGATCAGAAGAAGAAACTTTATTAAAGAAATCAGTCTTAGCATTTGACATTGAAGAACTAGCCTCGGAGTAAAAAATTTCAACATTTTGCAAGACAAGAGGAGGTTTGCGTTTCTCATTGGAGGCGTAAACTGAGTTTTGCGCGTCCAACTGCATGCGCAAACTCTCAATTTGCGTTTCCAACTTGGAACGCAAATGGCCAATTTTTTTCAAAATTTTAGAATTTTCCTTAAAATCTTTTGACAATCCAGAAGAAATTTTATCTTCAAAACTTGTTTTCATTATAAAAAAGAATAAATCGTTTTGTAAACAAGTTTGAAGATTTTGTTCTTCCAATCTATCTTCAAGATCAACAATCTTACCTTCTAATACTAATGGAGGAATGTATTTCTTAGTATCATAAGATACCGGAGATACAGTTTCCTTATCAGTGTTAGCAAATATATCAAGAAAATCTGTTGATAATGAAGATTTATTGGAAGAATTGATTTTTAAAAGATTTTGAAATTTTTTGGATTTCTTAGATTGATCAGGAAAATACTTTGCATTTTCAGAGGTGTAAACAAATGGCATTTCCATCCTCTTATTTTTCATCCTCTTCACATTTTCTTCTTCCAAAATTTGTTTCTCAGTTGTCCAAAAGAATTTAAACTGAGGAGCATATCTTGCAAGAGTAAAGTAATCATATTCATATAAAGTAGGAACTTCATTTTTAGCATGATTCAAAAAATGTGGGTTTTCAAAACCAAGTCCCCACTTTTCTTTTATAGCTTCTTCACTCCTTGGTTTATTCATGTAAATCGTTTGCTCAGACTGTTCTCTTTTATACAATTTCTTTTCTAAAACAATTATTTTTTCAGAAAGATTTTGATTTGAAGAAGTCATTTCAGTCAATGAATCACGATAAGTCTGATTTGAATTTTCTAGATCAACTAACTGCTTTTGAAATTTCTCTTTTGTATCAATTAAAATTGATTTTTCATCTTTTAAAGAAATTTGCAGTTTATCAATTAAATCAGACTTTTCTTGATTTTTAACTTTTTCAGAAATGAACTTTGAGCGCAATTCATGCAAAGCAGTGATAAAGACATTCATTTGAGATAAAAAGAAATTATAGGTAAACTCAAATATTACCTCAGAACCATCTGATGAGGTATCCTCTTCCTCATCATCAGAATTGTCATCACCTATAAAGCACATAGTCGCAGTCTCCTCATTTTCGGCCTCGTTGTCCGAATGGTCCAACCAATATTCTTCTTCGACCAACAGGATGGTTCCACTTTCTTTCTTTTCTGCTAAAGCCAACTTCTTTCGGTAAAATGCAGCATCCTTTACCACCTTGACTCTGCAATCCTTAACCATATGACCTGGCTTCCCACAGTTGAAACAATTCATCACCTTTTTGTCATCTTTCTTTTGGTCAACTACCTTTGCCGGTTCATACTTTGGAGTGTATGGCTTTGAAGGAGCGCCAGGTTCTATCTTCATAGAACCAGAAGTAAACCACAGGTTATTCGACCCAGATCTGTGCTTGAACTGTTTCTTGTAATGCTGAGTCAAAAGAATCATGGCCTTTTCAAGCGCTTCGCCATCATCATCTGTAGAGCCATCATAAGCTGATTCGGTCAAGGCTTGCTCAGCCAGTTGGCTAGCTATAAGAGCAATGAGATCTACTGACAGAGGCTTGTCCTTCTTATCCATTTTCGCCTTCTTCTCCATTACCAAAGATTCGTCTGTCATCAAGATTTCATATAACTCCTGAATTGGCATAGTTGAGATTCTAACATCATTTCTCATTCGATGGCATGCCTTGTTCCACTCAGGTTGTAAAGCGTTCAGAAACTTCAAGTTTGCCTCCAACTCAGTCTTGGTAACTTTAATCTTGTAGAGATCATTGATAACAGCCCAGAATCGATCAAAAACATTTTTCAAACTTTCCCCATCCTTGGCCTTGAACTTTTCAAAGTTGTTCATGTACCTGGTCTGTCGTAACTGAGTAGACATTGCAGTACCACACATGATCTTCTCAAGTTGTGTCCACATCAACATTGGGTTATGTTTGAAACAGTCAATTCTGTTATAGATGGAGTTGGGAAGAGCAAGTATCAGATTTGATTTGGCCTGGCTATCAGCTTGATGTCTTAACATTTCATCAGCATCATATTCCCTTAATTCTTTTGCAACAGTGGTAGCAAGAGAAGTTGCTGTAGCTGGGATCACTTTCCTTGGAATTTCCATAGGACCTGATTCAGTGATTTCATCATGTTCTCCCCATTTGGTTGCCTTTCAATAAAGTTGATGAACCGATCCTGCCATTGTTCAAATTCATTCTCATTGATGAGAACTGGTGGACGAGTATCGGACCCCAAAGACATCATGAGGTCATTCTTGTAAAGTTGTGCTTGTAGAGACATCTTGTGAAAAAATCAGAAATTTCAGCAAAAATTGTCTAAGTAAGAGAGACCCGCAAACTAGAGGTTTGCGTTTGTAATGATGAGCGCAAAGAAGGCTTTGCGATTGCAGAGGGAAACGCAAACTGAGCTTTGCGTTTGCTGAAGGGAACGCAGACTGAGCTTTGCGTTTGCTGAAGGGAACGCAGACTGAGCTTTGCGTTTGTTGAAGGGAACGCAAACTGAGCTTTGCGTTTGAAGAACTGACTTTTCACTTGAAGAGAGAAACGCAAACTGATGGTTTGCGTGTCAGACTAGAACTGAGAAACTTGACTTTGCGTTTCCAAAGATAACCGCAAACCTGAAAGATTTACTAATACACGTGTTAGACACGCAAAGGATACAAATGAAAGAATGAGGCGCAAAGTATATGTATCACATGCAAACTCATATGAATCACACGCAAACTATCATGAATGAAACGCAAACTTCATAAGCTCGCAGATTTTCGCAAGAACAACTACAACTTCAAAATCTAAACAAGAAAATCATACACTGAACTTCGAAAACTACTTTCTAACACATTTTGTCAAACAATTTCGATTAAAATCAACAAAAACTAAAAAATCGACAAAGAACAAAACGAGAACTTCGCTTTTTCAGAAAAACACAAAATCACCAAATTGAGAATCAAAACATGTTTTTTAAGAAAAACTTTGTGAATCAATTATGATCGATTATCACAAACGAAACTGAAGAAATCAAATTAACACAAATTCTATCACAAACAGATCCAAATTTTATGAGAAAATCAAGAAAACGAGATTTTCTTGAAAAAATCAAGAAAATCGATCAAATTTTCGATTTCAATCACAAATTTAGATTTAGAAAAACAATCTCTCAATCCTCTGAAGATTCAGATTGCTCTAATACCAATTGAGAGTCCAAGATCACTGATTCTTTAGAGAGAGAAAGTAGAGAGAGAAAGTAACAAGCGCAAACTTCACTGATGTATTGAAAATGTGAGTTCAAAGTTACAAAACAAAGGCTTAAAGGGGACTTAAATACCCCAAGCCTTTACAAAACAGATTACACTAATAAAAGCAGTAAAAGCTAGAAAATAAATACAATGATTACTACAAAATTAGACTTAACATGTTGTGTTCAAAAACCTTTGTTTTATGCTCCCCCTTAAACCTTGGGTGCCTGCAACACAATTTTAGCTTTTGGTACCTACTGGTATCTGGGTCCTTATGTGTTAGTTGTAGTTCTTGTGGGGTTTACATAATATGAACCATACCAGTTATTAACAAAATTTTTACTTACAAAGTCATGTGCACCACAGTAAGAACAACAAATCTTCTTTTGAGCAACCCTGATCAAATGATTAGTCGAGTAATATATATCAGAATTACCAAAAGAGTTACCTTTATGCACACTGTTCTTGTTAGCATTGGTTGTGGATGTAGATGCTTTGTCTTTCGTCTTCTCTTCTGAAGAATCCTTCACTCGCCAGACCATCTGATTTTTCTTAGATTGCTTTCCAAGAGATTTGACATAGAAGTTCGCTGAACCATCAACAGATTTGTCATAAAATAGATTTGATGGTCTAATCTGATTTGATTTGACAGTTTGTGATTTGACACTTTTCTTTTTCAAAACATTTTTCTCATGAATAGAACTTGAAGCTGTTTTGAAAGAACAGACTGATTTTGTTGAGTTGAGTTATCAACAGGTGATTGACTAATCACATCAGCTGTTACTTTATCAGACAATTCAATGTTTGCAACTTCCAAGTCATTTATCTTTTTAGTCAAAATGTTTCTTTCATCTGAAAGTGTGTCAAACTTTTGTTTCAAATCAGATTTGGCCTTCTTTTCATTTTGGACATCTGATGATAGGACAGTTATTCTCGATGTGAGCTTTGATATTTCAGATTCAAAGTGTAAGCGTTCTTGCTCAAATCCTTTTTCCAAGTTCTTAGACTTTTCAGATATTTCCTTGAAAATCCCAGTATTTCTCTTTTCCGCATTTTTCTTTTCAAGCTCATAAGACTTTTTGTTTTCTTTGAAGATTTGTCTTTCTTTTTCGAGCAAGTCTTGTAAAGTAGAAATTTGTGTGGGAATTTCAGTTATTTTGTTTTCAAGAACTTGTCTTTCTTTCGTAAAAGTGTCTCTTTTAGTGATTATTATCTTTTCGAATTCCGACACTTGTTTAGAAAGTTTTTTGCATCTAAGCTCTAGATCATTTTTCTCTTGGAGTGTTTTCTTTGAAAATTCAAATATCTGTTGAATTGAAGATGTCTCCAGTTTTGATTTTTCTTTCTCTGCTTGGATGCTTTTCAGTAATTCAGCATTCTTAGCTTCCAACACAGAGATCTTGTCTTCAAAAGCCTTAAACTTGTGTTGAAGCTCAACTGATTCATCTTGTAGAGCAGATGACGTTTGTTCAGTTGTCTTCAGTTGGCTTTGAAGTTTCGTAATCTTTCTATCTTTGAGTTTTATCTCTTTCTCACATGTTAGAATAATATTCTCTTTTAAAGCAACAATTCTCTCTTTCTCTTTTATCTCTTTCTCTTTTTCACTGATAATACTTGCAACAGATTTAGAATAATCAGTACATTTTGCACAAACAGGAGTTTTATCAGTGTTTGACAATTTAGATTTATTTAAAATTTGAGACTTGTCATTTCCATATACTATAATAGGACATATATCTATTATTTCAGATGAACCATCTTTAATAATAGTTTCTGTTTCTATTTTAGTTGATGTATCTGAAATAGTCTATGCTTTAACAGATGTGTCAATGATATGTGGAATTAAAACGATATGCTCCAAATCTTTACTGTTTATCTGAAATAGTCTATGCTTTCTCCAAATCTTGAATGAGAAGTTATTAGCTTGATATTAAAGATCGTTCCCAAACAGTTCAGAATATTTGACTGAAAGTCAAACTTAGATCAGAAAAAAAATCTTCTGAACAATTTTCGTTAACTGGATTTCTCAAACCGCTTGAAACTTGCACTTGAAAAATTCCAAAGACTAGTTCTCACAAACGGATTCAACACAGATCAAGTGAAACTGAAAAATCAACACAGATCAAATGAAACTATGTTCAGATTGAATTGAGACTGTGCATATCAAACAGTAAACTGTGCAGACTGTTCAATTCAAACTGTGAATATTCTGTGCAGACTCAAACTGTGAATGTATTCTGTGCAGACTCAAACTGTTTGTAACAGTGACTGTGCAGGCTATGTTCAAACTTACAGATCACTGGACTGACTCTGTGAAATCAACACTTCAGACTCTGACTGTGTAAACACATCAAACACTTCAAACACTTCAGACTCTGAGAAATCAAAACTTCAGACTCTGACTGTGTAAAGTTGTGTTCAAACTGAAACCAAACACTCACAATTATACTTCACAGATTAGAGCTCAAACTCACAGATTAGAATTCAAGCTGTGTGGTCAAATGAAACTCACAGATTTCACGTACTTGAAAAATCCAAACACACTTCACTTGAACTAACAAACACAGATTAGAGTGTAGATTATAAACTGTATGCAGACTTGAAAAATAAACCATGAAATACACAAACTGGAACTCACAGATTTATACAAACAGCAAACTGTTCAAATCAACACACATTTGAACAAACAACAAACTGTTCAAACCAAGTTTTAAATCACAGACTGCACACATTTGAAACACTCAGATCATATGAATACAGGCTTTGTTCAGACTGTGACTTGAATTACCTTGACTTGATCAACTTGAATGGCAAATCAACTGAGTTTTGTGAATTGGAAATTGCAAATGGATTGACTTGAATTGTACAAACCAATTGAACTAGTATCACAAATCATAAAACAAACAAGTCAAACCAAGTGATCCCAATCAATTACACATTTTGTTTTACAGATCCTTTAAACTTGAAACCTGCATACAGAATGATCAAATAAAACTTGCAGATTACTTTGACAAAAAATGTAAACTGGAACTCACTTACTGTGTGAATTGTTAAAACACAGATTACAACCACAAACATCTCTTGACAATCTGCAGATAAAACAAAGTTTAACTTGAAATTTCAAAACAAATCACATGAATTTTGAAATATCCTGTGTGAATCAATTGACCGATGTCATATGTTGACCAGTGTGGAAAGAATCGATGTTCTGTACAACTCGACCTGCAAATTGAATCCAATCAATTAGAACTGATCAAATTAATGAAATTAAAATGCCCAATTGATTGAAATTGAAAACACGAGTTAATTGAAATTGAACATCACAAAACTCTCAAATCGATTTAGTATTCAATTGAATTGAAATTGCGCAGATCGATGAGATGAACTACAAACACGCAAGTCGAAGAACTTCAAAACTCACAAGTCAGATTGATAATTGAAACTCGCAGGTTAATTTGAAACTCGCAAGCTGAGTCTGCGTGTTTCTTATGAACACGCAGATCGAATGATTTCATAAACTCGCAAGCTAAATTAAAACTGAAACGCGCAAGCCAAAGAAACTCAAACGCGCAGATTGAATATGAGACTGAAACGCGCAAGTGCCTAAACTCGCAAATCGAATTGAGTCTGAAACGCGCAGGTAATGCCTTGCGTGTTTGTAGAACGCGCAGATGCTTATCAGCGTGTTTTCTCAAACTCACAGATCGAAGGCTCAATTTCAACTTAATGTCGTGCGAGTTTTGCAGACTTTCAGATCAAAGGATCGATTTCACCCCTGTGCCTTGCGTGTTCTTCATGGACACTTGCGTGTTCTTGAACTTTATACAGAATCGATCCAAGAAATTTAAATCTGCAAAATTGAATCTCAAACATGTATCAATACAATCAAATTACAAATTCAAACAAAATCTTATCAATCCAATCATTCTAAAAACAAAAACCTCAGTGCAATTTTCAACATTACATTGCTCGACAATTTTGTCACTCAAGATCCAAGAAAAAAATTCAAAAATTCAGTTTGATTTTGTGATTGTTTTGTGAGATTTAGTGAATACAAAGTGTTTCTAAACTAAGATCGATCACAATCTAATTACTTATACAACCAAACATTAACAAAACAATGACAAATTGATCAAATTCTATATTTCCAGAAAACAATCTGTGTGATTTTAAATTTCAAGAAATAGATTCACAATTTCAATTTAAACTTGTTTGTTTGATTAATCTGTGAATTCAAACAAAATTTATCAAACAATAAGAATCATGTGAACCATTTTCACAATTAATTCAAAAAAATTTCAACAGTGACCGTCTCTGTGTTCTTGAAAATTTCTTGAAAATTCTAGAAATTAATCCCAATTTTCTGTGCAAATTTCTCTGAATCTGTTTGGTACAGCTCTGATACCAATTGAAATTGAAATTGTAATTCCCAGATTACAATTTCAATCAACTCAGACACTCTCAATCAAGATTATGATATCAGTGTATAAGATCTTAGAGAGAGAGTAGAGAGAGAAAGTAAATCTGATTATGACAATTAAAGCTCTTACAACAATTACAAGTAAAAAACCTATTTATACCAAGGGTAAAACTCTCAAGTAACTTGAATAGGATCCACTCAAACTCTCAAGTACTTAAAACCCTCTAATACTTATGTTGACTTCTCACTATTTGACTTTCAAAGACTTCCTTTGACTATTCTATTACAAAGGCTTTTAACAAAGTTTTCTCAATTAAATCTTGTATACAATTAATACACTAACACCTTGTTCTTCGAGAAAACCTAAAAATTAAAAAAAATTGAAACTGTTCAAACGATTAATTTTGTGAACTTTGTGAACAAGAAAATTTCAATTTCATCATATGAAATCCATTAAATCATTTTTATGAACTAAAATCAACAAACAAATGTAAATTTTTATTGAACAGTAAAATTCAGAAAAAGTCTCTACATGTTCTTGAGAATTTCAGAAATTGATCAAATTTAAGTGATGAAATGTTTCTGAAATTGATTTGGTCTCGCTCTATACCAATTGAAAATGTAATTTCCCAATCAATCAAGCAATTCTAACATTCAAGATTTGACAATCAAAGTCTAGAGAGAGAGTAGAGAGAGAAAGTCCTTGTTTCATATATTTGACAATGTAAAGCTTTGTTACAAACTCTTACAACACACAAGGTATTTATACCTAAACTACTTCTCTCATAACACTATACAAAATAAAATCTCACATGCTTAAACTCTCAATACAAAACTTCTCTCAAACCATTAAGATTGACTTTATTGACTTACATAAACTTAGACTTTTCACATTAAATTTTGGATACAATTAATACATTAACAGAATATATAGTTGACCACTCTTGACAATTTGTTTGAAATTATAAATGAATATTTTTCAAATAATGAGTAGTCAAGTGTATTGTTCTTGAAAAAGTCATGGACTTTAGACGTGTTTGTGCTTCTACCAAATTACTAAGTAATTCAAAAGGAAGGATAGAGGCATTTAAAGTAGATTGTGTTGCTCCTGTATCAATAAGGAAGTTTAAATTTCATGCCTTTTATGTTAAGGAGAACGAAAACAAAAAGGTTTTTTAAAGACTTTTTGTTACAAATGAGAGGTATAACAGGTGTTATAGCCATACATGAGGATGATGGTTGATCTTTAATCTGAATTCCCTTATTTTTTTTTTTGTGGTTTCCATGAAAAAGAAGGAAAGTCTTGATCAAACTCTTTTTGGGAAAAATTTTGAAAATTAATTTCAAGATTTTCAATTCGATTTTCAAGAATGTGTATTCGATCATCAAGTATGGTTAGTCTATCAATCTTTTGTTTAGGAATATTAGGTTCCGGCAGAACATAATTATAAACGGAAGATAAACAAGAATAACATACTTCAATCCTGTATAACTCACAACGTGAACGCTTCTCAAGAGAAGGGTACCAAAGACAATTGTAACACTTAGTGTTAGTATTGCCTGTATTGAATTTCCATTTATGATACAGTCTAAAACTTCAATGTTTACAAAACTTATATTTTGTAACATTTCTATTTCTATATCAGAAATACCTAAATTAACAAGAGAACTATGGTAACCATATTTTTGTTGTATAGGTGTTTGTGATGGAGCAAGTTGTTCAACAAAGGTGTTTGTGATGGAGCAAGTTGTTCAACAAAAGAACAATCACTTTGTTGTTGGATATCTGACAAGTCTTCTACACTAATGATAGAGTATATTTCTGAGTTAGTTGAGACATCAGAAGTTATGTCAACTAAGTCTTCATTTGTGCAATTGACCAAATCAACTCTTTGATTGAAAAGAGTCTTCTTTCCAGGGCATTTACTAGATAAATGTCCTTCTTTTCCACAAGCATAACAAGAAAACTTACTATAATTCTTATTATCTTTGTATTTTCTTACATGTCTGTCTTTGTTTAAGGTAGGCTTCCTAGCACTTGATTTTCTGAGAAAATAAATCTTTTTGGATTTTCTCTTACTTGGGAAGGCTTTCTTCTTTTTATGACTTTTGTCATAAGTTTGCGGAGTATAGATAGAGGAACAAAATCCTGTATCTTTCTTTTTTAATTCTCTCTGAGTTTGAATCATGGAACATTTGGCTTTAAGATGATATATGATGACCTTAGCTCTTACTGTTGCATTATTCCATTGGGCATCAACACTTGGTTGCTCTTGTTTCCACTTAAGTTCAATTTCTCTCCCTTGCTCTCGTGGAAGTTTAGTAAAAATTCTGTTGCAAACATTAGCATCATAATAATTACGAGAGATAGAGGCCAAATGAACAAAATCATTTAAGAAGAAAACAATCTTTTTCCAATCGTGCAATTGGAGTTGTTCTAAATCTCTAAGAGCTTCATTCTGTTTTATGGTTAAATCTGATAAGGTATCTCCACCATTAATAATTCTAAGAATTGTTGAGGTGAAATTCCTTAAGTTATTTCCTTATGCTACTAGTTGAGCCAATGATTTTGGAAAATGTTTCTTCCAATCTTCCCATGCAGAAAGAACAGTAGGTCCAAGATAATTTTCAGCTATAGAAATCATTACTTCAGCATTTATATATTTTTCAAGATATTTAGAAGTGTAATCATGATGAACTTCTTGGGACAAAGTTTCCAGATATGAATTCTACAATTGTGGGTGTATATATGTGAGATTTAATAAAGGGGTTGAATTCCAAGTGAAAGTGGATCAGTTGGTAGTCTTCGTCCTTTATTTCTGTAAATGTGAATTGGTTCATTGTAACCTTTAGCTTGAGCACGAGGAGGTCTTCCTGTCTCATAACTCATGGTTTCAAGTCTTCTTGGTGTTGGTCTAATAATAGATGAACCTTCATTGTTATCCATGAAAGCAAAATTCACAGATTTAGCTGAGTCATTTAAGTATGAGTCCAATAAGCTATCTTCTTTAGGAGTCATTCTTATGTTTCCCAAATTATCTTGATAAATAATTTGTGATTCTGAAAGTTGTCCTTGTTTTTAAGGAGAACATCCATTTCTTCAAGTTCTTGAGGACTAAGAGTATAATCAGACAATTCTTTAGGGTATACAATTTCATGATCATATCCATTCCATTTTGTGGGTATTATTTTGTCAATCTCTATTTGGCTTGAAGGGGGTGGAGTATACCTGACCAAGAAAGGTTTAATATCATTATCATTCCTTGGGTCAAAATACTTAGGATCTTTTTCTAAAGTATCCCATTCGTCTAGAGTGATATTCATAAAACTAGTGGAAATCTATGCAAATCTTCATCAGTAGTTTCCTCTTCTTCATCTTTTGTTCCAGAAGATGAAGCATTGTCCATATAATTTCTAAATCTTAACGATTTAGATCCACTTGAATTGGTATAAGCAATATAACAAGTGGGGGTAATAGTTGTAGGTTCTCTGTGAAATGGAATAGTCCATTCACTACCAGCAATGGTCTGAGAATCAATCTGAGAATCAATCTGGGCTGGAGGTATCATTTGTATTCCTCTAGAAGACACAGTTTGAATGATTGAATCAATATCAACATTATACTGGCTTCGGTAGATCCAATTAACCTTCCTAGAAATATTATTTCTATGGCCAAATTTCTTCCAATAAAACTTTCATATCCAATAAAGTCTTAGAATTGCTTTGAAACAAAAGACGTAAGGATGTTTAACTTCGGAACAGTACCCCGCTGTTAGCCAAAGTTGAAGGCGTTTTTAGGGGAATAGTACGAATTAGTCCAAAAAGATGAGTTTCTAAAGAAATTTTAAACCAACTTTCACGGATTTCATTAAGAAATGTTTTCAAAAAGTGATAATAGAGTCACTATGATGGGTGTCATGATATTCATAAATAAGATCTTAATCTTCTTAAAATTTTAATATAAATCGGTAATAAATATCTTTTATCTAAATCATATGAAGAATAACAACCTCTGATATATTGGTTTTCTAATCCCTTTTTCTCCTTTAAGAATTTTTTTTCCAAATTCCTAAATATTTATGCATGATTTTGGAACATGTCCTCATACTGTTTCCAAAACTCATCAGGATATTTGTAATTGTTCTTGTAAATGCTTTTGCTATACTTCTTATGAAATATCAAATTCAGAAAATCTAAAAAAGAATCTTACTTATTTATTAGGTTCCGATCTGCTTAATCCTGAGATAAAATATCAAATCATTCGAAAAGGCTTCAAAGATATAAATACTTTTTATAAGAGTTTCTCGTTTAACCCAGAAATTGAAAACAAAGTTAAGTTTGAAGCCTTTTCAGCCTTTAAAGAAGATAATTGGTCATACTCTAATAGGACTGAGGATTTTCCTTACCATGAAGAGAATCTCCAATCTCCATGAACAGAAATAGCTAAGGAACTTGGCATCATACGATCAAGATCTCCCTACCTATATACTGTAACCTCGCTGAGGCCCAGGTTTTAGTGTATTTTTTTAGACTAGTAACTGCGTTGCAGTCCATCATATGGTCTTATTTAAGAAAAGTTTTAGTTAATTTTCTCTTGAATAACCCCGTATTTTATTTTGGTATCAGAGCCTTATAGTTTTTTTTTATCTTATGCTTTATATTATAGTCAATAATGCTTGGAATCTTGTTAGATTTATCGATAATATAGTTTTACCTTTGAAAGTAATTTTAATATCTGATAAAGTAACTTGTGAGAATAGAATTAGGATTACTTTCTCTTTTAGAATTAAAATCAGTGTATGAATATTATAGATTATCTAAATTTAGAAATATCTCAAGCAAGTAGAACTGTTATCTCTTCTGTTGAGCATCATTTTAAATGTTCCTTTTATAAAGAAACAAATAAACATCTCTTCCATAGTGAAAACAGTCAGCTAAATAGTATTGTAGATTTAATCATAAGTCTTGGTAAAAATCTTGAATATAATCAGAATAAGAATACCAGTCTCTGGAAATCTATTCATGATTTTATGCTCAAGAAAAACAAAGTTATTCATGTTTTGGAAAACAAATTAGAATACCTTAAAACAACTTTTTCTTTGTTTGAAGAAAAACTTGTAAGTTTTGAAAGCAAAATTGATGTATTGATTTTAAACCAAAAAGATTTGAAATCAAATAACATTTTATCAAAAGAAGATAAAAAGAAGGCATTTGATTTTCTGATAGATGGTTTATTAAAAGAAATTCAAAGTCAAGTTTCTGGAAATACAAACATTTTCAAGAATCATTTTGAGGAAATAAACTTTATTTAATCCAACTTGAAAAACTGGCTCTTAGTTAAATAAACTTTAATTTTGAAGGAAAGATCCTTGAAGAAGATTATGATTTTTGTAATCAAAATCTGCCAAAATCTTCATGATATAGTGACACAAAACATCTTATTTGTGACACAAACAAGTTGGTTGTTTCTCAAAACAATACTATAATAGCTTTGTTAGTATCTCTGCATCACAAGATTGACAAAATTTCTTTTACAGAAATTCCAAAATCTTCTGATATTGATAAGCTTGCTAATCAGTTTTCAAAACTTTCAACAACTTTTGAATAGAAGATTGCTCCAAAAACCAAGTTTCTTGTTTATAAGAATGTCTAGTAGAATTCCTTTTAGCGGTTCTTCTACAA
Organism: Arctium lappa; assembly: GCA_023525745.1. Taxonomy (NCBI): domain Eukaryota; kingdom Viridiplantae; phylum Streptophyta; class Magnoliopsida; order Asterales; family Asteraceae; genus Arctium; species Arctium lappa. The sequence continues at coordinate 15,246,105 of CM042049.1, forward strand.
CACTACAAGAAAATGAATCTCTTGAGAACATAGCTCAATTGGTTGGGAAAGACACTAAACTACATTTCAGTACTCTAGGAAGAATTTTCTCTAGGAGATCCTCAAGATCTAATTCTAGACTTGAAGATATGTTTAATGTTGATAGAAGTGAACAACTTCTCAATAATAATCAACTAGAAGCTTTTAATCCCACCAGATTATATGCTACTGGGATTTTTGAAAGAAACACTTGTCTCTTTAGACATCATAGTTTACAAAATCTTTCTATCCCTCAAGGAAAAGTTATTACTCTTAATCTGGTGACTAGAGAAGCTAGCCTTAGATTAAGAAATGCAAACCAAACCACTTTACATTTTGGGCTTTTAACTATTGCAATAATAGGTCTTCATAGAACTGGTTTAGGAACAAAATCTCTTGTAGTCTCGATTGACAATAGATTTTCTAATCTTGATCAAGCTATAATAGGAACCACGAAAATAGGCTTGAATAATAATATATGAGTTGCTTATATTGCTCCTCAAAACTTTTCTTTAAGTGTAAATGACTTCTATAGACACATAACTTTACAGATTCAAACACTTGGATATGAAAGTTTTATTGGAAGAAATCTGGCCATAGAAATAATATTTCTAGGAAGGTTAACCGAATCTACTAGAAGAGTATACTGTTGATATTGATTCAATCATTCAAACTGTGTCTTCTAGAGGAATACAAATGATACCTCCAGCCCAGATTGATTCTCAGATTGATTCTCAGACCATTGCTGGTAGTGAATGGACTATTCCATTTCACAGAGAACCTACAACTATTACCCCCACTAGTTATATTGCTTATACCAATTCAAGTGGATCTAAATCGTTAAAATTTAGAAATTATATGGACAATGCTTCATCTTCTGGAACAAAAGATGAAGAAGAGGAAACCACTGATGAAAATCTGCATAGATTTTCCACTAGTTTTATGAATGTCACTCTAGACGAATGGGATACTTTAGAAAAAGATCCTAAGTATTTTGACCCAAGCAATGATAATGATAGTAAACCTTTCTTGGTCAGGTATACTCCACCCCCTTCAAGCCAAATAGAGATTGACAAAATAATACCCACAGAATGGAATGGATATGATCATGAAATTCTTTACCCTAAAGAATTGTTTGATTATACCCTAGTCCTCAAGAACTTGAAGAAATGAAAGTTATCCTTAAAAACCAAGGAGAACTTTCAGAATAACAAATTATCTATCAAGATGATTTGGGAAACATAAGAATGACTTCTAAAGAAGATAGCTTATTGGACTCATACTGAAATGACTCAGCTAAATCTGTGAATTTTGCTTTCATGGATAACACTGAAGGTTCATCTATTACTGGACCAACACCAAGAAGACTTGAAACCATGAGTTATGAGACAGGAAGACCTCCTCGTGCTCAACCTAAAGGTTACAATGAACCAACTCACAGTTACATAAATAAAGGACGAAGATTGCCAATTGATCCAACTTTCACTTGGAATTCAACCCCTTTACTAAATCTCACATATATACACCCATAATTGTGGATTTCATATCTGGAAACTTGGTCCCAAGAAGTTCATCGTGATTACACAGCTAAATATCTTGAAAAAGATATAAATGTTGAAGTAATGATTTCTATAGCTGAAAATTATCTTGGACCTACTGTTCTTTCTGCATGGGAAGATTGGAAGAAACATTTTCCAGAATCATTGGATGAACTAGTAGCACAAGGAAATAACATAAGTAATTTTACCTCAACAATTCTTAGAAGTATTAATGCTGGAGATAACTTATCAGGTTTAACCATAAAACAAAATGAAGCTCTTAGAGACTTAGAACAACTCCAATTGCACGATTGGAAAAATATTATTTTCTTCTTAAATGATTTTGTTCATTTAGCCTCTATCTCTCGTAATTATTATGATGCTAATGTTTGCAACAGAGTTTTTACTAAACTTCCGGGAGAGCTAGGGAGATAAATTGAACTTAAGTGGAAACAAGAGCAGCCAAGTGTTGATGCCCAATGGAATAATGCAACAGTAAGAGCTAAGGTCATCATAGATCACCTTAAAGCCAAATGTTCCATGATTCAAACTCAGAGAGAATTAAAAAAATAAAGATACATGATTTTGTTCCTCTATCTATACTTCGCAAACTTATGACAAAAGTCATAAGAAGAAGAAAGCCTTCCCAAGTAAGAGAAAATCCAAAAAGACTTATTTTCTTAGAAAATCAAGTGCTAGGAAGCCTACCTTAAACAAAGACAAACATGTAAGAAAATACAAAGATAATAAGAATTATAGTAAGTTTTCTTGTTATGCTTGTGGAAAAGAAGGACATTTATCTAGTAATTGCCCTGGAACGACGACTCTTTTCAATCAAAGGGTTGATTTGGTCAATTGCACAAATGAAGACTTAGTTGACATAACTTCTGATGTCTCAACTAACTCAGATATCTACTCTATCATTAGTGTAGAAGACTTGCAAGATATCCAACAAAAAAGTGATTATTCTTTTGTTGAACAACTTGCTCCATCACAAACACCTATACAATAGAAATATGGTTACCATAGTTCTCTTGTTAATTTAGGTATTTCTGATTTAGAAATTGAAATGTTACAAAATATAAGTTTTGTAAACATTGAAGTTTTAGACTGTATCATAAATGGAAATTCAATACAGGCAATACTAACACTAAGTGTTACAATTGTCTTTGGTACCCTTCTCTTGAGAAGCGTTCACGTTGTGAGTTATGCAGGATTAAAGTATGCTATTCTTGTTTATCTTCCGTTTATAATTATGTTCTGCCATAACCTAATATTCCTAAACAAAAAACTGATTGACTAACCATACTTGATGATCGAATACACATTCTTGAAAATCGAATTGAAAATTTTGAAATTAATTTTCAAATTTTTTCCCAAAAAGAGTTTGATCAAGACTTTCCTTCTTTTTCATGGAAACCACAAAAAGAAAAAATAAGGGAATTCAGATTAAAGATCAACCCTCATCCTCATGTATGGCTATAACACCTGTTATACCTCTCATTTGTAACAAAAAGTCTTTAAAAAACCTTTTTGTTTTCATTCTCCTTAACATAAAAGGCATGAAATTTCAACTTCCTTATTGATACAGGAGCAACACAATCTACTTTAAATGCCTCTATCCTTCCTCCTGAATTACTTAGTAATTTGGTAGAAGCACAAACACCTCTAAAGTCCATGACTTTTTCAAGAACAATACACTTGACTACTCATTATTTGAAAAATATTCATTTACAATTTCAAACATAATTGTCAAGAGTGGTCAACTATATATTCCATGGAAACATGTTGGGTAGCACCTCTGAATGATTTGCATGGTATTAGCTTAATTCTTGGATTAAATTTTTTACTTGCAAAGGACAGATCTTTTACAATCTGTAGAGATTATGTCTTGTTCACTCAACAAACCACACTTACACCTATTATATCACAGTACGCTCGAAAGCATGGTGGAAGTAATGATGAAAAAGCCGAACTCCAAAACCCCAGACTAGTTTGTACCCCTGATAGCTATTCTTGTAAAAATAAGAGTTGTACAAAAACTAGCATTGCTTAGTCCTAAGACTTTGATGAACTTTGGAAAATTGAAACTGATGACTCTTTTAAAGATTATTCTTTTTTAGACTTATCATATAATCTAGTAAAACCCATATTAAAACCAAAAACTCATAAGTAAAAAGTTTACTTATGAAGACATTTTACATATGGTGGATCATTTACAAAAAACAGAAATTATTGGTGAAGTCCCACATAAGTTTTGGGAAAGAAACAAATTTTTTTGTAAATTAGAGATAATTAATCCATACTTGGTAATTAAGACAGGGATGCCCAAATATGATAATTGGACTATTGAAGATTTCAAAATGCATATTTCCCAATTACTCAAGTTAGGAGTAATTACAAGAAGCACTTCTAAGCATAGAACTGCAGCCTTTATAGTCCAAAAAGAATCTTAGAAAAAGCATGGTCAATCTCGTATGGTTTTTAACTATAAAAGACTAAATGACAATACCCATATCAATGGATATTGTATTCCTACAAAAGAAATTTTACTAAATAAAATCCAAGGTCCAAAATGGTTTTCAAAATTTGATCTCAAGTCAGGATTTTGGCAAGTAAAATGGCACCCATATTCCATCCTTTGGACATCTTTTGTTTGTAGTGAAGGACATTTTGAATGGAAGGTTATACCTTTTGGTTTGAAAAATGCTCCTCAAAATTTTCAAAGAAAAATGGATAATTGTTTTAGACACTTATCTAATTCTACATGTGTTTATATTGATGATGTATTGGTTTTTTCAAAAGATAAAAATGAACACTATGCACATTTGTATACTGTTTTCAAAATCTTTGAAAAAGAAGGAATGGTGATTTCTCTCAAGAAAATGCAACTTTTAAAAGAACATATTGAATTTCTTGGTGTATAAATAGAAAAGGAAAAATAAAGCTTCAGGATCATATTTCACGAAAAATACTTGATTATCTAGATAAATTGGAAAATCTAAAACAACTGCAAGGTTTTTTAGGTTCTCTAAATTATGCTAGGCCCTTTATCAAGAATCTTTCGAAATATATTGGACCTCTTTATAACAAAACATCGGTAAAAAGAACAAGAAAGTTTAATTCTGAGGATATTAAACTTGTTAAGCAATTGAAAAAGATAGTCATGAATCTCCCAGAAATGGCCACGCCATTAGATTCTGATTATTTAATTGTTCAAACTGATGGATCTGAATATGGATGGGGAGGAATTCTTTTAAAGAGACCCTCTAAGTACTCCTATATTCATGAAGAACAAATTTGTTGATATGCCTCTGGAACTTATAAAGAAAAAGGAAGATTGACATCCTTAGATTTTGAAGTCTTAGCTGTCATTAATTCTTGTGAATCTTTTGCTCTCTTTTTAATGGAAAAAAAGAGATTACACTTCGAACAGATTGTGAGGCTCTTGTAAAATTTGTTGATATTAAGAAAGAATCCAAACTTTTGTCCAATAGATGGTTAAAACTTAATGAATACATTATTGGCAAAGGAATTAAATTTAATTTAGAGTTAAAAGTTTTTTTTTTTTATTATTTCTCTATGTTTTTATTTATAAAAAGAGATCTTATAAACTATATCATGAAGAAATCTTTTATCTGTATCTGTTAGTTCATACCTACATGACAGAGCTATACTGTAGGCAGTGAGCCAAACCTCTAGGGTTGTCCTAGTTGTATTTTTGAAAAATTGTTTTAATCATATATTTGAAAGTCTTATAATTGCTTTGAAACAAAAGACGTAAGGATGTTTAACTTGCTTTGAAACAAAAGACGTAATGATGTTTAACTTCGGAATAGTACTCGCTGGCCAAAGTTGAAGGCGTTTTTAGGGGAATAATACAAATTAGTCCAAAAAGTTGAGTTTCTAAAGAAATTTTAAACCATCTTTCATGGATTTCATTAAGAAATGTTTTCAAAAAGTGATAATAGAGTCACTATGATGGGTGTCATGATATTCATAAATAAGATCTTATTCTTCTTAAATTTTTAATATAAACCGGTAATAAATATCTTTTATCTAAATCATATGAAGAATAACAACCTCTGATATATTGGTTTTCTAATCCCTTTTTCTCCTATAAGAATTTTTTTACCGATTTCCTAAATATCTATGCATGATTCTGGAACATGTCCTCATACTATATCCAAAACAAAACTCATCAGGATATTTGTAATTGTTCTTGTAAATGCTTTTGCTATACTTCTTATGAAATATCAAATTCAGAAAATCTAAAAAAGAATCTTACTTATTTATTAGCTTCCGATCTGCTTAATCCTGAGATAAAATATCAAATCATTGGAAAAGTTTTCAAAGATATTAATACTTTCAATAAGAGTTTCTGCTGAAATTGAAAACGAAGTTAAGTTTGAAGCCTTTTCAGCCTTTAAAGGAGATAATTGGTCATACTCTAATTGGACTGAGAATTTTCCTTACCATGAAGAGAATCTCCAATCTCCATGAAAAGAAATAACGGAGGAACTTCGCATCATACGATCAAGATCTTCCCACCTATATACTGTAACCTCGCTGAGGCCCATATTTTAGTGTATTTTTACACTAGTAATTGCGTTGCAACCCATCATATGGTCTTATTTAAAAAAAGTTTTAGTTAATTTTTCTCTTGAATAACCCCCAAGTAATGATGAAAAAGCCGAACTCCAAAACCCCATACTAGTTTTTACCCTGTTAGCTGTTCTTGTAAAAATAGCAGGTGTACAAAATCTAGCATTGTTTAGTCCTAAGAAGACTACAAATGATTTTCCAGACTTTGATGAACTTTGGAAAATTGAAACTCATGACTCTTTTTAAGATTATTCTTTTTTAGACTTATCATATATATATGGTAAAACCCCATATTTTAAACCAAAAACTCATAAGTAAAAAGTTTACTTATGAAGACATTTTACATATGGTGGATCATTTACAAAAAAACAGAAATTATTGGTGAAGTCCCACATAAGTTTTGGGAAAGAAACAATTTTTTTTTGTAAATTAGAGATAATTAAGACAGACATGGTAATTAAGACATGGATGCCCAAATATGATAATTGGACTATTGAAGATTTCAAAATGCATATTTCCCAATTACTCAAGTTAGGAGTAATTACAAGAAGCACTTCTAAGCATAGAACTGCAACCTTTATAGTCCAAAAAGAATCTTAGAAAAAGCATGGTCAATCTCGTATAGTTTTTAACTATAAAAGACTAAATGACAATACCCATATCGATGGCTATTGTATTCCTACAAAAGAAATTTTACTAAATAAAATCCAAGGTGCAAAATGGTTTTCAAAATTTGATCTCAAGTCAGGATTTTGGCAAGTAAAATGGCACCAAGATTCCATCCTTTGGACATCTTTTGTTTGTAGTGAAGGACATTTTGAATGGAAGGTTATACCTTTTGGTTTGAAAAATGCTCCTCAAAATTTTCAAAAAAAAATGGATAATTGTTTTTGACACTTATCTAATTCTACATGTGTTTATATTGATGATGTATTGGTTTTTTCAAAAGATAAAAATGAACACTATGCACATTTGTATACTGTTTTCAAAATCTTTGAAAAAGAAGGAATGGTGATTTCTCTCAAGAAAATGCAACTTTTAAAAGAACATATTGAATTTCTTGGTGTAGAATTAGGAAAAGGAAAAATAAAGCTTCAGGATCATATTTCACAAAAATACTTGATTATCCAGATAAATTGGAAAATCTAAAACAACTGCAAGGTTTTTTAGGTTCTCTAAATTATGCAAGGCCATTTATCAAGAATCTTTCAAAATATACTGGACCTCTTTATAACAAAACATCAGTAAAAGGAACAAGAAATTTTAATTTTGAGGATATTAAACTTGTTAAGCAATTGAAAAAGATCGTCATGAATCTCCCAGAAATGGCTATGCCATTAGATTCTGATTATTTTATTGTTCAAACTGATGGATCTGAATATGGATGGAGAGGAATTCTTTTAAAGAGACCCTCTAAATACTCCTCTATTCAAGAAGAACAAATTTGCAGATATGCCTCGGGAACTTATAAAGAAAAAGGAAGATTGACATCCTTAGATTTTGAAGTCTTAGCTGTCATTAATTCTTGTGAATCTTTTGCTCTATTTTTAACTCGAAAAAAAGAGATTACACTTCGAACAGATTGTGAGGCTCTTGTAAAATTTGTTGATATTAAGAAAAAGAATCCAAACTTTTGTCCAATAGATGGTTAAAACTTAATGAATACATTATTGGCAAAGGAATTAAATTTAATTTAGAACATATTAAATGGTATTCCTGATCTTCTTTCAAGGTTTAATCCTCTTTCTTAATTTTGCAGAATGCCTAAACCTAGAGTTGTCAAGAAGGAAAATCTCCCAACTACTGAAGAAAACATACTTGTTGGTCGAAAGTTTATTCCAGTTTATTCTCAAGATATACAATTTAATTTCAACCTGAGGTCTAGACTCACCAAAGAGGAAGCTTCTATATGTGATTCTATATGGAACCTTGAAACAAAACCTGGCCGAACCAACGAGAAAATATTTATTCTTAACTCGGTTGCCCAGAGATTTAATGAAATAAAACAAAATCCCAAAAGGTTTTCATGTTATTTACTCATGAATGGACCTCAAAAACGAATTTATAAAAGCTGGACAGATGTTGATGCCCAGATTTAACATCAGAGTCCCCTTCGTTCTTTATGGAAGGGTTTTCAAAGTTTTTCTTAATGCCTCATAGTTGCTCATGATAAAATAGGCTTTAATTATTATTTAGACCCTATTTTTGAACACGATCATTCTTTGAATGAAGAAAAACCGGACTCTATTATTGGACTCCCTTTAACAAATATTGGTATTGCATCTTCTTCATCTTCACAGATGAGTGGTAAAAATAAATCACCAATGAGAGAAGATCTTAATATTAAGCAGATTGCTTTACCAAAACTAGACTGCTTTTCTCAATTACAAGATTTAGTTGATCTCTCTGACATCAACTTCCAAACCTTTTTAAAATTACAAGAATGGTTGATGATTACTTCTAGATCACCCATTCAAGGTTTTGCAGTACAACAGAAAATGAAAAGAAAAGATTTTTTAGAACAGTTGAGATAGATTTAAACATTGCATCTGAACCCGAATTCAGAAAAGAAAAAAATTAGTTTTTATGATCTTTTCAAGTATGGATTACTCTGCGGACTAGTCTTTACAAATATAAAAAAGTGGAGTGGCTCCCAGTTCGAGTCAAACAAGCAATTAATCTTGTTCAAAAATATGATGATTCTATCATTACTATTGACATTTTTGCTTCTCCTCCAAAATTCTCTGGAAATCTATCAAGATAATGACTAAAGTATTCTCATCAGATTGAGATGATGAACTTATGCCTAACAATCCTTGTTGGCAATTCATAACTGGACATAACATTGAACATACAAAATTTTGGTTCCAGCATGTTCATTATTCAGACTTCTTTTGGAACTCTGAAGTCAGATGACTATTCTTTGTTTGTAGATACTCCTACTGTCAAAATATATATCCCAACACCAATGTCAAGCTATGCATTTCTAAATTTCTTTCAAGAAGAAGAAGAAGACAACACAGACACATGGACGATCTTTTTCAAAAACAAAAAGACAGAAGATTTAATCAATCAAGGACAAAAGGGAAAAGATATGATTGATTGATAAAATCAAGATTACACATGTATAATTACAGCTGTAATAAAGACAAACACATGGACGACTAAGAAAATTTCAGATTCTACTTTTGACAATTGCAATCAGTGCAATCAGTGGGACCCTGCTTTTTCAAAACGTTGGAATCTACTTTTGACTAAGTGGCTCCTTTTTTTAGTATTAATCAATGACAAAAACTTTATTACCCGGTTAAAGCCTTCGGTAGTCGGTTATCTTTACTTTTTGTTGCTATAAATATGTTATCAAGCCTTTGAGATAATAGGGTGAATTAGAAGATCAGTGTAAGATAGTCAAGAAAGCAAGTAAGATAGTGAAAACATATTAGCTAGTTCTCTTATAATATGTAGTAATTTCCTTTGAAGATCTGTAATCATCCGATTGTATAATACAAGGTTAGTGCTTTTTATTTTATTTCTTATGGCAGGCTAAGTCCTTAGGCTTAGAAAGCCAATTCATGTTGTGAAAATTCATATGATAAAATTAAAAGTTTTGTATTATTTCATTATATTTTTATTTAAAAAGAAAAGAGATCTTATAAACTATATTATGAAGAAATATTGTATCTGTTAGTTCATGCCTACATGACAGAGGTATAACTGTCACTGTGAGCCAAACCTCTAGGTTGTCCTAGTTGTATTTTTGAAAAATTGTTTTAATCATATCTTTGAAAGTCTTATAATTGCTTTGAAACAAAAGACGTAAGTATGTTTAACTTCGGAACAGTACCCGTTGTTAGCCAAAGTTGGTTGTTAGCCAAAGTTGAAGGCGTTTTTAGGGGAATAGTACAAATTAGTCCAAAAATGTGAGTTTCTAAAGAAATTTTAAACCAACTTTCATGGATTTCATAAAGAAATGTTTTCAGAAAGTGATAACAGAGTCACAATGATGGGTGTCATGGTATTCATAAATAAGATCTTATTCTTCTTAAATTTTTAATATAAACTGGTAATAAATATCTTTTATCTAAATCATATGAAGAATAACAACCTCTGATATATTGGTTTTCTAATCCCTACCGATTTCCTAAATATCTATGCATGATTTTGGAACATGTCCTCATACTGTATCCAAAACTCATAAGGATATTTGTAATTTTTCTTGTAAATGCTTTTGCTATACTTCTTATGAAATATCAAATTCATAATATCTAAAAAAGTATCTTACTTATTTATTAGCTTCCGATCTGCTTAATCCTGAGATAAAATATCAAATCATTGGAAAAGTTTTCAAAGATATAAATAATTTTTATAAGAGTTTATGGTGTTTTACCCTGAAATTGAAAACGAAGTTAAGTTTGAAGCCTTTTCAGCCTTTAAAGGAGATAATTGGTCATACTCTAATTGGATTGAGGATTTTCCTTACCATGAAGAGAATCTCCAATCTCCATGAATAGAAATAGCTGAGGAACTTGGCATCATACGATCAAGATCTCCCCACCTATATACTGTAACCTCGCAGAGGCCCAGATTTTAGTGTATTTTTACACTAGTAACTGCGTTGCAGCCCATCATATGGTCTTATTTAAGAAAAGTTTTAGTTAATTTTCTCTTGAATAACCCCGTATTTTTTTTGATATATATATATATATATATATAACTAGCCCAAAAAATGAAACCATAATATTTGAATCAAATCCTCAACATACAAAAGAAACTCCAAAAAGTCTCAAATGGAATGAAATTACTCAATCTTGTAATTGGAATCTTCAAGATATAAGTCTACCTAAACCTATAGGAGACACAAATCAAATATCAAATATCATATGCATGAAGATGGTTCTGTTGATAGGACAAGGGAATTTAGACTTTTTAAAACAACATCAAAATAAAACTTTTATTCAAAATGACACTTTCAAATTACTTACAAATTTTTTGACGCATGAGTTGGAAAAAGGAAAAGATGTTACAACAACTATAAATTACCCTATAATTCTACATTTAGAAAAAGATAGGATTAATTGGAGAAGATATTTAAAAATCAAAAGTGAAATATATATGCAAATTTAAGATTAAAACCCAGACATCACAATTAGAACTGCAAACATAGAATATAATCCTTTAGATAAAGAAGAATTTAAAAAACAAATACCAAAAACGTTAGAACAATGATTAATTAGAAAATCTGAAAGCCCTCACAGATCAGCAACCTTTATAGTTAGAAATCACAGTGAAATTAAAAGAGGGAAAGTAAGAGTAGTTTATAACTATAAAAGATTAAATGATAATACAGAAGATGATGACTACAATATTCCTAACAAAGATAGTTTATTAAATCTTGTACAAAAGAAAAAGGTATTTTATAAATTTGATTTAAAATCACGATATAATCAATTACAGCTAGAAGAAAAGTTTAAACCATGGACAACTTTTACATGTTCAGAACGACGATATGAATGGAATGTTCTTAGTTTTGGACTAAAAAACGCACCATCAATATTTCAAAGGTTCATGGACTGTATTTTCCTTAAGTATGATTTTTGTTTGGTTTATATTGATGACATTTTAGTTGCTAGTGAAACATTGCAGGAACATGAGAAACATTTACAGAAGATCTTCGAAGAGATTAAAAAGAATGGTATAGTAATCTCTAAAAGAAAAATGGAGTTATTTAAACGAAAAATATCTTTTCTTGGCCTAGAAATAGAGAATGGAAAGATAGAATTACAATCACATATTTCTACAAAAAATTTAGATTTTCGAGAAAATTTTGAAAATCTTAAACAAATTCCATCCTTTTTGGGATTAGTAAATTATGCCAGAAAGTTTATTCCAAACCTTTCAAAATTAGTTGGGTCATTATACAGTAAAACAACTAAAAGTGGCTAACGACATTTTAATAAAGAAGATATAAAATTAGTTCAAACAATAAAGGGAGGAGTTAAAAATATAAAACCATTGGAATTACCATTAGTGACAAATTATATAATAATAGAAGTTGATGGTTGTAAAAAAGGATGGGGATCCGTACTTCTTTGCAAACCTAATAAATATAGTCCTAATGATACACAAAAAATTTGTACGTATGCTAGTGGAAATTTTAATAAAATTGGCATGAATCGAACAAACTTAGATTTTGAAATACAAGCATTGATTAACGCTTTGGAAAATTTTAAATATTTTTACACAATGAATTTACAGTTAGAATAGATTGTGAAGCTATAGTTCGTTTTATTAAAAATGATCAAAGTAAAAAAGTTAATAGAACAAGATGGATTAATTTACAAAATATTATACAAGGATGTGATTATAAAATAAATTTTGAGCATATAAAAGGAAAAAATAATGGAATAGCATATATGCTATCCAGAAATCTTAACAAATTATTCTCTACAGATGGACACTAAAACGAAAGCTTATACAACCTTCAAACTCAAAGAAAGGCTCATCTTCTATGAGCATTTCTTATGAGGAAGAGAAAACTGTTATAGCTTTAAACAAAGATTTTAACAGTTTCAAGGCAAGACTTTTAGATCTTCCTTGGAGAAACACAATGCAACCAATACTGAACAGAATTCCTGAATTAGAATACATTATTTCTGAGAAAATTTGTACAGAATTTCCTATAATTTGTATGACTTACAACAACAAATCATCAACATTGTTTTCCATGAGGATGATTATAAAGGTGTAACAGATCTACAAAGATCATATCATGATCTTCCTTGTCGAAATATTGACTTAAAGATTATAACTCTTACAACAGACCAGATTCACAATTTTTACCATCATGGTATGATTGATTATCTAGAGTTTAATCTGAGTTCAAAGACAGAAGAGCTCCTCAACAAGCTTGGGAAAAAAATTTCTTTTAACAGCCGGGAACATTGCATCCTATTCAGATGCACCAACAATAGGATGTAAAATATTTGCTTCCTTTCCAGAAGCAGACATTACACATACAGGCCCTCAAGAAAAAGATTTTTTCTCAGTCATAAAGAATCATAACAGACATATCTCAAAAAATTGGCTTGTTCAACAACTCTTGTTTTTTATTACAGTCGTCCATTGGACAATGGGTTACACAAGGAAAGGAAACTCCAGGGCTTCCATATATGTTCAACTGGACAAATTACAAATTACTTGCGGAAGGACATTGCATTCAAATATGGTCTCATCACAAGTGGGAAATGTTGCTTCCCTTTATAGGGGAAAATGAATTAATTAGTCCAACTGATATTATCAACAAAGAAGTCTCAGATATAAAACCGGGATCACCACAATCAATTGACAGTACACACAGAGATCTCTAGAATAACAGATGACGTAAGAGATGACGTTTTCACAACAATAATTTACAGCTGACGCAAGGGATGACGTTTTATACCAATAATATCCCGACAAACTACTGTATAACTTTTTGAATTCATAACTTTTACTTTCCTAGCACATGTATTGTCTAGATTAAAAGTCTAATAGGTATAGACTAGATATGTGGCACCTAGAGTTGCCACCTAACGATACTTTTTTTCAATTTGTAGTGATGTAGCTCATTAACGAAGGCCTATAAATACCTTCGTCTAGTTCATTGTAATGTATCCTTAGCACCCTTAACGAATGCAATCCTCAAGAAGTGAAATAAAAACCTTCATGAGTTGCTAAATATCTCGCCTCCTATCTTCTTGATTTAAGCCTTCAATCCTTCTTCTCCTTTTCAAGTTCTTCATATTATATCCCTTACCTTATAAAAAATACTATTCTATATAATTTGGCCACCACTGCACATATTATGTGGTGATTCTGCGTTCTTCCTATCATCTGTAAGTTTTCTTCTTCATGTTGTTATTTTATGTGGTTTAATGGAAACCCAAAAAATCTGGCTATACACCCCTCAATGGTATCAGAGCATAGAACAATTCATTGATTTAAAAGACTGAGACATGCTCGTTTTATTTGGTGGCATCATTTTAATGCAGTAAGCTCCACCATTGTCTTTGCGAGAACCCGCTCCGGTGAAAATCAAGGGATTAGTTAATGTTTTGGTATTATTAAGATGGTATGTTGAATTTATTGAGTTAATGATAAATCATACTTTTATAAAGTTTTCTTTTATAAAGTTTTTGTCTATAAATTTCTTGTCAAGTCAGTGTTGTAAAGTTGTTTGTTTCTTTATAAATATGAAAGGGATATAAGGAAATCTTATGATAAAAGGAGTAAGGATTAAGGTTTAAAATTAAGGAGATAGGAACTCTTTAATCTTCTGATAAAAAAAACTTATAATCATAGGTTCTCTTAATCTAAAGAAGTTCGACTTTTTAAATCTTGAATTTACCGAAAGAAATAATAATGCTGCTATAACAGATAGTTGTAGTTTTATTTGAAAATTTAAAAATAGTCATAAACATATTTTACACTCAGATAATATACATTAAAACGGAATAACATATTTAATAATAAATTTAGGAACAAATTTAGAACAAGATTCTAAACGTAACAATCAAACTTTTGAAAAATTGTCTAATAATACAGATAAAAGAACATAATTAATAAGTAAATTAACGGAAAATTTAGATTACATTAAAGAACAGAATAATCAAATTATAAAAGAATTAAAATATATTAAAAAGAGTTTACCTAATAAACAAGAAATACAAATAGAAGAAGACCTAAATAAAATAATTAACGGTATAATTAAGTTAAGTATTGGTGAAGAAGTTAAGATAAAAAGAAAAATAACACCTTATAAATAAACATTGGCTTCCAAGAAAATGAATAATCAAAATAGAAATTTTCTAGGACGAAGCAGGACACTACAAGAAAATAGGAACTGTACAAGTAACATACAAGATGTTATCAGTTCAGATAACTTTATTAATAGAATTATAAGAAGAGGATCAGGTTCTAACAGTTCACAACAAGTTATACAGATGACTTTATTAATAGAATTATAAGAAGAGGATCAGGTTCTAACAGTTCACAACAAGTTATACAGTTGGAAGAAGAAATAGATTTAGACAGGAATATAATTTATATAATCAACATCAATTAGATATTCTAAATCCAAGAATATTATATCAAACACGAGTATTAAATTTTAATACAGTCTTAATTTGAAGTAGTAGAGAAGAAAGTCTTAGAGTGATTGACAGAACAGTAATAATAGATTTATTCTCACCCGAAACAATACAAACAATAAAACAATTAGGAAAACATTTTGTACATGTGGGCTTAGTAATCATAGGAATTAAAGCCTTAGGAAGAAAAAATTTAGGTACAAAATTATTAGCCTTATTACTAGATAAAAGTTGGAAAACATACTAAAAAAGGCAATAATCTCTGGAATGGAGGTTGATCTTAATCAGAATACAACATTATTTTATTATACACTAGGAATTTTAGAAGACATAAATGATCTACAGAAAATAAAAATAGCAATACAAACAAAAGGATATGAAAATTATGAAGGTAATAATATCGTAATAAGTATAGGAGTATTAGGAAGAGCTAGTGACAGATCAGGAATGAAATTCAAGGTACACATTGAAGGAATAGTAAACACAAAAGCATCAAAATCAATATAGATGATCCACTAAACATAGATATTGAAGAATTAGCAGGATTAAAATGGAAATTAGATGATTTAAAAGAACAAGAAAATTAAGTATTAATACCTAACAGAAGTTTTATATATGAAAATATTGATGGAACACGAAGTATCAGATTTGTAAATTTTACAAAAGAAACGCCTAAAAATATAGAAGATAACAGTGAAACTGATTGCAATTTTATAAACATTGAATTACAATACAGAACACATCTATGATACAGAAAATGAAGAAGATGCTGAAACACTAATAAGTCTAGGATTTGATAAATTCGAAGAAGAATAATTTGATTATAGTTTAATAGACCTCTTAGAGGAAGAAGCAATTAGAGGTTTTAAAACATAAGAAACAAATAAAACATTAGAACAAATAGTTAGTCGAAAATTTTCAGAATTAAATATACAAGAAGAAGTTGATGATATGATAATTGAATGTATGACAAATTTAGGAATGACATACGAAGAAAGTTATACTACAGGAATATTATAATTTACCATTAGTAGAAAATATTTTACAAGGAAAAACAATGTTGTCAGACTTTTATAAGCAGGAACAAAGTTTTATGGATACATATAAGTTTGATCAAAATAAAAGACCGAGAATACAATGGAAAGAACCAGGTACATCTACAAAATATATAATAGGAAGAGAATTATGGACAAAACCCTCTATAGAATATCAAAAAGAAGTTAATACAATAGGAAATATATAATAGGAAGAGAATTATGGACAAAACCCTCTATAGAATATCAAAAAGAAGTTAATACAATAGGAAAAGGTAACAGACTACCTATAGGAAATATATATATAGGTAGCAGTAGTATGTTATTATTAGAACAACAAAAACCACAATTATGGATAGATGAAATATTAGCATGGGAACAAACAGTCGTAAGAATGTGGGAAACAAATAAAAAAAGACAACATGGATATGTTTTCATATTTAGAAACAACATTAGGCCCAATTGCTTTAGGTATTTGGCAAAGTAAAAAAGCCCAAGATCCATTTGAAGTAAACAAATTAAAAGCTTTAGGAGATAACCCATACAATTTTACATCACAAATTAGAACTCTCATATTAGGAGTTGATCCAACAAAAAATAATAGTTTAATACAGGACACAACAGTTAGAAACTTGGAACAATTAAGTATGGCAGACATTAAATACATTAATGAATTTACATTAGATTTCACAAGATTATTATGTCAAGCTATGGATGATAGATTACGTGATAAATATTTTATTACATGAGTCATGGAAACAAAATTTTGAAACTCAAAATAATCTAGGAATAGGACCTATAATAACATACACATTTAGTATATTAGAAGATAAATGTAAAGAAATTGCTTTACAAGAACAATTAAAAAAGAACGTTTATGCATTTTGTAAAACAACTATTTATACATGACAAGCATATGGTCATTATGACAATAAAAAGAAAAAAACTTAGAAAAAGCACTACATACAGGAAAGGTTATAAACCATATTATAAAAATAAATATGTGAAAAAACCACAAACAAGTAAATGTAAATGTTTTGTATGTGGAGATGAACAACATTTAGCCAACAAATGTCCTAATAGAAATAGATAGAAGCAATTTAGTAGAACAAATAGGAGAATATGACAGAGAACTTGTAGAAACAGACAATTCAGATAATGAATCTATATATAGTATATATAGTGATAACGGAGAAGATAAAACACTAACAAGTATTACATATACATATGTTAATACAGAGCAAGAAGATTGTATACATAATTGGATACACAGACGTGTAAATAATTATATTAAATGTTATAAATGTAGATATTATCCAAGTATAGATAAAAGATCACATTGTAATATGTGTTTTAAAGAAATTTGTTATATGTGTCTTAAAAAATTATTTGACATAGACATAAATACAGAAAAAGATATAAAAAAGAAAAATATAGATATTGAAAGATATAAAATAGAAAAATTAGAAATAACAGCAGAATTGCACAAATTAAGAATAGATAATTTAGAAGAAAAAATTAAAAATATTGAAAACTTAGACAATAAGAAAAAGCAAAAAGAAGAAAATATTATAGCTAAAATGCCCGAAAAATATAATGAACATACACTCATTCAAACTACATGATTCACAAACATGATTAATTTACAGTGTAGATTATGGTTAGATAATAATAAATTTCTAGACTTAACAACTTTATTAGATAGAGAGGCAACAAAAAGTGTAATTTCTTACAGCTTAGTATTGTAAAATATCATAAAGAGTTATCATATAAATTAGTAACTAGAACAGTTGAAGATAGATTAATTTCAATAAAATATTATATAGAACCAACAGGAATACAATTCTTAGATTTTGCAGAAATTCAGTGTGAAATATGAAATACACAGTTAAATATTAACCTTGAATATATAAGATCGACATATTTTGTATTAGGTTTAAAATTTATATTTGGAATAAATGGTGGAATTACAATTAACAAAAAATTTATTACATTAATATATATATATATATATATATATATAGAGAGAGAGAGAGAGAGAGAGAGAGAGGGGGGGAGCATCAAACGAGAACGGTACCTATTTAAAAGAACGCGAGAAGGCAAATCACTTACAAAATCATAAGTGATTTTACATGTGATTCCCGCGACCTTAAGTCGCGAAAAAGTCGCCCGCGTACTATGATTTTGCACAACTTCCCTGCTAATGTAAAATCACTTATGATTTTGTATGTGATTTGCCGTTCTCGTGTTCTTTTAAATAGATACCGTTCTCGTTTGAACCCGACTCTCTCTCTCTCTCTTTATATATATAGATTTATTTATATATATACATATATATATATATAACTAGCCCAAAAAATGAAACCATAATATTTGAATCAAATCCTCAACATACAAAAGAAACTCCAAAAAGACTCGAATGGAATGAAATTACTCAATCTTGTAATTGGAATCTTCAAGATATAAGTCTACCTAAACCTATAGAAGACACAAATCAAATATCAAATATCATAGAACATGAAGATGGTTTTGTTGATACTAATTTTAAATTTTTAATACTATTCAATCTGTTTCATCAAGATTTTCAACAGGCTTAACAAGTAGTACTATTAATTTAGGAGGTCCTTGTTTTCAAAAATCTAAATCATTAAGATATGTAGATTTTAATTAAAATATACCAAAGCCAATTTATCAAGAAGATAACAAAAGTGAATTTGAAGGGTTACCTAGCCCAACTCATTCAGACATGTTATCATCATAAATAAATAGAATAAAAGCATCAATATGAGTAATAAAACTCAAATTTTGTGCAATCAAAATAAACACTCCTTATAAACTCTTGTTGCAAATTATACAAATGGATTCAAAAGAGTTAGTGTAATAACCAAGTCCTTGTGCTAAAATCTCGGGACTTGAGAGTAAGTGTAAAAAGAAATAAAGTTAAGGACTAGAGTGCAAAAATTGTTAAATATAACATTTTAGGAAAGGAGGCCCTAATTCCTTTTATTTTGGGAGTCGTCAACGAGAAAAGAGGAGAAAAAGGGAAGAAGCTTTAGTGTGTCTAAGCAAAAGAAGATTTTAGGAAGTTTGGGACAAAAAAAAAAAAAAACATTGTAGCAGGGGTTTGGTCTATTTGTAGTTAACTTCTAGGGTGTGCCGAGATTTGACCCATATGTGAGTTCCTCTACTCGAATTCACGGTTAACTGGAAATGGATGCCGTGATGGTTTTCACCATATTTCCTAAAATGAAATGTGTTACTTGGAACCATGAAATATTTGCTTACTAATATCGTTGTGCGTATATTTCTATGAATTGTATTGTATGTGAACTTTTGTTGCACTGTGAGTAAAGGGAGCCATGGCTTAATGTAAACCATCGGGGATGGTTAAACCGTGTGCCTGGAATTCGTTTCCTGTGCACACGGACGACATCTATCTACTAGGAGGCCGAACGGGGATCTACTGGGGGCCCGAATGTGGTTATCACACGTGTTGGCGCGGTGTGTTTGGTGTATTGTTGTAATAGCCAGGTCCTAGTGTTAAAACCTTGGAAGTTGAGGGCATGTAACACCCGTTATCTCCAAAATAAGTCAAGTGGTGCCAAAAGGGTGAAATAAGAAAGTTTGGAGGCCATTTTGTAAACTCTATGCTTTTAGGATCTAAGACCCTCAACCTTAGAATATCTCTTTCATTTTTGAAACTGGTTGTGTGGCGCTGAGAAAGGAAAGAGGAGAGAATTTTGAATTGGAAATTTCTAGAGGAAATTCGACTGTGCAGGTATGTATCTCTTTTTAATTACCCTCTTGTTGTAGCAATTAAGTTTGGGAAAAACTTAGTCTAGAAATAGCTAGGCTAGCGTCTCAATCATGTCTGGGAATTTTGAGGAAGTTTTGGATCGATCTGGGTATTATTGGTCATTTGCTTGAGAAAGAAAACCCTTAGATTTAATGGTTATGATTTTAAATCTGGAAATATCATTATTGAATGGATTGATTCATAAAGCTTAAACTGAGAAATACATTAAGCTTGAAATGATTTGGGATCTGTAGTTGGATGTGGGTTTTGGGGGATTTAGGAAAGTCTGGAAAAATACATTACCATGATTGGGTTCTGATCGTTCCAAAATGTCCTCAACCTAATCGAATGAATTGCTAAACTTCGAACGAACTCGGTTGTGAGGTCTGACCATAGAGTCACCGCAGGGTCGGCGGACTTGGAGTGTGCCGCTAACCTCAAACCCGCGTCCTCTGTCGGAGTCGAGCAACAAGGTCCAGGACCCAGGCTCTCAATGAGCCGGGTGTCGCCAGAATTAGGTGTCGCCAAACCCGGGTACCCCTGTGACTCGGGTGTCACTTGAGCCGGGTGTCAATTGGACCCAAGAACCCCTTGAGCCTAGCCTGGATAAGAGTCGGCGCTCGGTATTGGGCTGCCAAGCGTGTTGGGCTGGACCTAATCGATCAATCCTAGTTTGTTTGCTTTCGGGAGTAGACGTTATGGATGAATTATAAATTTGTAATAAGGATTGGCAACTTTAGAATCTTCATTGGGACAATTATTGATTGTCAGTCTGTAATCGGTCATGTAGGAGCTCGATCATTCGGAAACTTATTACTTGTGTGTGTGCCGAGTTCCCATTTCACCAGGTGAGTTCCCTTGTTCAAATATTTTATGAATTGGAAATGGAATATTATTATAACTTTTATCCTGTTTATCTTACTTGAGTACGATATGTTGGAGCTATGCCGTATTTAACATATTAATATCAAGCATATATTTCCATGTGTTATCATGATTGAGAAGGTGTGTTATATTGAATTGATTGTGAGCCATGGCTTGTTGGAAACCATCGGGGATGTTTGAACCATGTGCCGGAATTCGTTTCCTGTGTGCACATGGAAACGACATCTACTAGGGGGCCGAATGGGGATCTACTGGGGGCCCAAGTGTGATTATTTCGTAAACTATTGGAAGCCGATTCCGGACGCGGAATTGTTCACTACGGTGTGACGATTGGTACTAATTAAATAAAAATGTTGCCAATTCTATTTCTTAAACTTTTCTAAATTGCCAATGGTGGGAATTCACTAGACGTTCTGGTCTACCCTCGCTTTCAATTTTCTTTAAACCATTTTTAGGTAAGGGAGCCGTTGGGGCTCGTCAAAGGGAAAGGATAAATGTTGGGAGCTAGGGGGGTTGAAGGAAGTCTGTCTAGAGGCGGTTTAGTTGTTGAGCCTTAGTATCTCAGCTGAATTTGGGACCTCTTTTATTTCTGAAGACTTGTTTTACTTTCTTTTATTGTTCTAAATCGAGACATGATATGGAATTTAGCTTTATATATGTTATTGCTTTATGGGTTGTTACAATTGTTCTCTAGCATGAAATTGATAATGGTTTCACTATTGTGTATTGAGGGTTATTTATTGAATCATGTGTTTGTAAATTTAAATTCTTAAATTGTGTTAGATGCCTGGGAATTCATTAGACCTTCGGGTCTAACCCACGTTTTTTATGACATAACCATTTTCAGATAAGGGTATCGTTGGAGCTTCATCCAATAGAAAGGAGCAGCGGTAAGAGTTAAAGTTAGTCGAAGTCAGTCGTGTTAGAAGCGGTGTTAGATGTGGATCTTTAGTAGCTCGGTTGTGATTGTTCTATTTGTTCCTTCGGGGCTATGTAACTTTTGTTTGTTATGCAATGTATTGGGACCCGTTTCGGAGGGATTATCGTGATTATATGTTATGCAAGTTTCTGGGTTGTTACAGATAGCTATACTCAAAAGAACAAAAATACTACAAAACAAAAACCAAAGTCAACATAATGAATGGAATCTTTATAATAAACTAATACCTACTCAAATAATACGATTAGAAGAATCATAATAAGAATAAAACAATTAGAAGAAAGAATCAAATTGATGTTCCAATGGATTCAAGAAGCTAGATCAGAAGAATTACTGATTTGTTAAAAATTAATAATTTGTTAAAATGACAGATTCAACAATTAATATGGAATATCTTAAAAAAGAATTCCATGCAGATCATAACAAAAAAAAAAAAAAATGGTATTACAAATTTGTCAATGACATTGATGAAGAATTTAGACATCAACTTGGAGAATGTATATTAACAAATGAAAAGTTCATATTTTATTCTTTGAATGGTATGAACAAGTTTTTTGCAAACAAAACAATATTTAAAATCCCTTTTTAAATGTTTATGAATCTCCAAAATTGACTCAAACATACAAAACAATATCAAATCAAGAAGAAATCATAGCTATTCATCCGCCAAAACAAAGTATATTAATACAATAGTCACTCCTCAAATAGGAATTAGAGAAATGGCAAATATAGAAGAAATGATCAAAGATATAATATATCAAAATAATTATTCAAATGAAATATTAAATATTATGAGTCAACAATTAAATAGAATTGAAAACAATTCTAAAGAGATAAAGATTGGAGAAAAACAAGAATCAAAAGCAACTATAAAAATCGAGGATCCAATTTTCATACCTCAACAATTAGATTCAAACATAAATCTAGGATATAATAAAAAGATAGTTGATGAATTATGTGAAAAATTAAATAACATGAAAGTTAATGTTAATAATCAAGATTCAGATGAATCATCCAAAGATTCCTCTGACAGTGAATCAAATGAAAATAATATTTCTCAACTTCAAGAACAATTTTCAAATAATCCACAAATTGATAATATTAATAAAATAAAATTTAGTGGAAATTCAGCTTCAACAAACAGACCTTAAACCCTAAATTATTATTCAAGACCAACTTTTCCCGATGTTCAATATGAAGCAAGAGACTTTTCTTTTATTAGAAGCCAATTTGATGGTTCATCAATATATGAGTGGGATCTAGATGGATTATCAGAACATCAAATTTTAAATTTACTCCAAGAAATCAACATGGCCGCCAAATGCATATACCATCAAAGGCAATAATCTAAGGCAAATCGCAGATTTGTTAACTTCAGGTTTTACTGGCAATTCAAAGGGGTGGTGGGATCTATATGTAACCCCAGAAGAAAAATCCATTATCTAAAATGCCACCATAACCATTATCAAAACAGAAAATAATCAACAAGTTCAAACTCAAGAACTCGATATAATTCCTACTCTTATATATGCTATAATGAAGAATTACATAGGAGATCCAACAATGTTCCAAGAAAGAGGTGCAGAAATACTCCTCAACCTAACTTGTAGAAAACTACAAGATTTCAAATGGTACAAAGACATGTTCCAAACAAAAGTCATGTTAAGACCAGACTACAAAGAAGCTTACCGGAAGGAAGGATTCATTGCAGGATTACCAAATTTATTCGTAGAAAAGATTAGAAATGATTTAAGAGAAAAATATAATAATCAAATCCTGTAACAACCCAAAAATTAGCATAACAATTAGATAAAATCAAACTCCTAAATGTCGGGTCCTAATACAAAATTTTATAAGAAAGGATATACGCCAACTAACAGCAAGTCTATTACAACCGAGAAACTACTAATGAAGCTGCATCTATACCACTACTAAGGCCCGCTCCTCCTCGGTCTAGCTCCTAAATATTCTCCTTTCCTTTAGAAGATCTGGAAGCAACCGTATTACCTGAAAATGGGTTTTGATAAAAAGTGGAAACGAGGATTAGACCGGAAGGTCTAGTGAATTCCCAACCTCGTTCATTTATACAACAGAAAGCACACAAATAAATAATCTCAAATTAATTTCAAAATTGCCTGTCACAATAAGTGACTAATTTCACACCGGAATCTGCGTCAAGTAACAGGACGACTCGTCATTGCCCCCTAGTATATCCCCATACGGCCCCCTAATCGATGTTGTTACCGTGTGTAACGAAACGAATTCCAAACACCCGGTTTCAACCATCCCCGACGATTGAAGATAAACCATGTCAATCAGTTCGTAAAACAATACCACTTCTCATAAGATAAACAGTAAGAAAGTACGTGTGCTTAACATTGAAATAAACTCAATCCACCACAGATCAAAATTATATTTGACGGAATGCAGTAAACATATTAAACATTGTCAGTAAAGACCATTTCCAGAATTAAAAGTTTTAGAATAACGGAACTCACCTGATTGGAGAAACTTGACACACACCCGAACATTAGTCTTTCCAAGATCGAAGCCCTACATTCCAATTTAATAACCGATTATAGATCCTAATAAGATTCATAATTCTGCTAAGATTCCAACACTAAATAAAATACCCACGATCCAGTCTTCGGAACACCCCGGTCGAAAGTAACCCAGGAGGTCCCGGTCGCTAATCTCCCCGGGTGACCCTGGTCGACACAACCCTGGGCAACCTCAGGCGGTACGACACCGGGAAACCCCGGGTGGTACACCCCCAGGCGACCCCGGGCGACACAACACCGGGCGACCCCGGTTCCTTAATATCAGGCGACCTCGGTCCTTTAACACATGCCAACAACAACAACAACTCCACTAATCAATAAACGATAATAGGGTTTTAGCTTACTCGATTAATCTCTAAACTCTATCTGATTTTAACCCCAAGCCACCCAACAATGAATGACCCTTAGAACAAACCCAGATTTTCATGAACTGCTAATCGGTCCTCCCCCATACCTTCAAAATGGAATAAGTTTTCAGACGATAAATAGGATTTGAGTGCTTACCTCTTGAAGAACCTCCTCTATGAAACCGAGGTCCAGTCGCCTCTTCTCAGTTCTTGCACCGCAGCCCAAAAGAAAGATTCAACAGATGGATTAGTCTAGGGTTGTGAGCCCCTTTTATGCCAAATTTTCAATTTGGCCCTCCAACTTCCCTATTTTCATAATTCCGCCACCTTTATTATAAATATCAAATAACCCCAAACAATTGACAAGTTTTACAACACTCCCCCCCTAGAAGAATTCCGTCCTCGGAATTTCCTCGACGAAAAGGTGTGGGTATTTGAACATCATAACCGATTCTAAGTCCCATGTCACTTCCCGCCCCTTATGAAACTTCCATTGACCTTTAACTAGATTAATATCTTTTGTTCTTAGTCGTTTAACCTTACGATCCACAATTTCTTCCGGTTCCTCGATGAAGTTCAATTTCTCATCTACCCGTACATTCTGTAAGGGCACCACCACACCGACTTCTGCAAGACACGTCTTAATATTTGAAACGTGAAATGTGTCGGTTAATTCGAACACGCATGCCACCTTCCCAACCCATTCAATAGTTTCCAAAGGTCCACTATAACACAACTTAGCTTTCCTTTTTCCAAAACGAAGTACTCCTTTCTACAAAGATACTTTAGGCTTTACGCTATTCCCAAGTTGAAACTCTAAGTTCTTCCGTCGCTTATCAGCATAATTCTTTTGACAATCACAAGCTACCTTCAACCTTTCCCATACTAAAATAATACCTTCCCAAAGTCGCGTGTCTGCTCCAAGTACATCCTTCAAATTCATCTCTAAGGCTACACCAAGGCTACACCAAGGCTATAGGTAAGAATTCCGTTACTAAATGACACCATACTTAGTAAAGCCCACTGTGGTTAACCCCAACACTAACAACATATCAATTTATAACTCAACATCGAGTACTAATCCATTGATAAAAAGCAATTCATATGCACCATGCATACATCAACTAGAATCTCATCCACGCTTATTTTCTTCGAATGTCCACCAATTTATATACATTACTATACACCAATCTTCGATTCCATCGCCTGTTTCTTCCACTGACAAGCTGAGCTAGACCCGAGAAACTTTCCCTCTGATATTTGCCCAACAATGCACACAATGGAATACCTATCGCACCACAACTTACTCACGTCCACTTATCTTCCCCTCCGAGCATCTCGATCAACTACCATACTCTGCCTCTTTGAAACATAGGACACCCACTAACACAAAAGCTTACTAGGCGGTGCAAGATTTTAGGCCCATCTCTTGGACTAATTTCCCAACATCTTAACTCTAACATACGTAGTTACTCTCTTTCCCATGTCCTTGTAAATAACAAATTTTAAACGTATTCCACATTTTGCTGCTTCACTAGTCGAGCTCCTTAGTCTTAGATTACTCACCCTTTGGCAACCCGCTAACGTTATCTTCTAACGCAATCCTGATTAATCGTTTTCCTTTTACTGGTAACACATTCCCAATACGTATTTGCTCCACCACAATTCTCATTTTGTACAATCAGATGGCTCTTGAACAAAACCCAACACCCAATGTACCAAGCAGCCTTTTTATCATTCTTTAAACAGAGTCCACCTATTCATTCGGTACCATTCTTACCCTGCGAATACCTCAACTTTCCCGGTCAACTTTTAGATCCACAACAAAGCACCACAACCAACCGTCGAACATCATTATTGACTTAATATAAGCTCCTCTGAAGTTCAACGCGTCCAAGAAGAGCACGAGTTCTCATTGTAGGGATCGTCAAATATCATCTCCCCTTGGAACTCAAGAACACAATGACGCACTGTTTATCCAACACACTTGCCAATTTGAACCTTTTCCCTAACTTTTGAAAACCAAAATTGCACTTACCTTCATCCCCTAACATCATACGCCTCACCACCCGACACCTTGAAAACATCATAGATCAGGTTCTCACGATCATTTGTATCCCTAATCAATCTCTCCTTCATATTCACTTGTATGTGTATGAGACCCATTCTAACTCACGGCTTTGCCTCTCCACATATCCAGTTGAATCGTAACTCAATCTTCCTGATATAAACCATGCACTCACCTTGATTGTACTAATTACTTCGTCATTTACGAAATGATGGAATCCCACAGGGAAAACACTCCACGCAACCATCTTTCATTATCACAATGCTCTCGCAAGTTTATCTAATACCAGACAAGTATACACCATCCCTGAATGACTTACTCCGTCTACGAATCACCAAGATAAACTCGTAAAATCTAACTCCTGACGACACCCTTATCTTGGCACATTTAAAACATATTCTAACTTCAATCGTAAAAAGAATAGACATGTTAATACTTCCACGGTATCTCCGGCAACAAGAATTTATAATGCCATCTTTCTTTCCCAACACACTAAATTTAGTTTTACACTTCCTCATCCTTATTTGAAGGAGGTTCAAGGTCTACACGATGCGAGGTCTACTTATAGGACCATTCCAACAAGCTTAGGCTCAATACACTTTAACATTTCAAGTATTAATATTCACTAACGTCGACCTTTGATGACTCCAAATCTTTCACTCCACATACGACCACTCATCGACAACAACATGCCAAATTACCAAGCAAGATTTCGAACTCTCATAATACCATCAATGTCAAAGTCCATTTTCGACATTTTCCATTTCCCTCTATTTCTTCCTTAATATGAACACCGAAGACATAAATCGTCTATTAGCTTGACCGATACTTTTCCCATGCTCGAATCATTCCTTTTCCCTACTCCAATAACTTTCACTACCTCATAAGTTCATAGCCTTCATCCATGACGACTCGATAAATAAATAAAAAAAAATCATTTCTCACCATTGAACACTCAAAAAGGAAAACGCTTGAAAACATCTTGAGCACCCTTGACTCAACGCTCACATAACTTCAAAGTCATGCACAACGATCTCGAGAATCGTTTGAGCGCAACATTTTGGTAAAACATCACCTTGATCAATTAGAACGATGTCGCGACAACCGTAATATGGAAGAAAAATTTCCCTATACGACTAGAAAAGTTCTAAACGAAACCGCTTACATGAAATAAAACGATCGGCTCTCACTCTCATTTATAAGATATCATCTCCAACTCATTTGGGTTATAAAGGCTTGTTGCCAAATGTGTTCATGATTTCCGCAACAAATTTTATCTCAACATGAAAAGAAGTGATATACTTCACAAATCACTAAGTTTAAGGAAAATTTTATTACGTAACAAAAAAATAGGTTTGTCTTTCCTCTTTAACACACTCTTGCACGTGTCGAATTATTTTCAAAACATGAAATTCGTTAAGTATGCATCCACCTTTAAATCATGAACGAGTTCTCGTAATACCTTTAAAGACATAATGCATGAATTCAATTGCAATTTAAGGCAATTCACTCAGTCAAGGTCAATAGCTGCATCCACACAGCTATCACTTCACCGTATTTTTGACTAACAGTCACTTTCTCATCCAAGCAACCACTTTCTATACAGGTGTTTCACAACCTACATGTTTGATCACCCAAAGTTTTCACCTTGAGCAATGATTTACATATCATACGATTTCAATCTTTTGACTCCAACAGATCGATAAACCACCAAATTCTCGTTGCATTCTGCCACTCTATTAATTTAATCCACCCCGATAACATCTCTCCAACAATCATGCCGCTTTAACGTTGATTTGTGAGTTACAGGCTCACTTCCTTTACTCGTTCTTGAGATAAAACTCTCCAAATACCAACCTAATCCTTACCTCTTATCCGAATCGATCGATATAACAACTCCCAGCATGGGACTCACTAGAACTAAAAGTTTACCCTTAATCCTCCAATCACTCGTTCCGAATTCTTGAAGTTCTACCATTGGGCAATCTAATACCGTCCTGAAAAATACTCCTTCTAGAGCGTCATCAAATACACCATGATCGATGCCACGCATCACACAATAACTTCTACTAACACTGCAAGATCAGAACTACGCACAATAAGGCAAAACCAACACTCTATAGACAACTTTACCCTCTGTTACCCCCTTCCATTGAATACCTCGACGATAATACTCCTCTGACGAATATCCACTATTCGCACAAAACCAACACTCTGTAGACAACTACGCACAATAAGGCAATTTGAGTTCATACATGTACTCGTAAATTTGCAATTACACTGGCCAGGTGTAATGTAAATTTACTTAGAGTGATCTTCCCAGAGGCATCCTACATCTCAGTTGTGTCCCCTCTACTCCACAGAGCAATAATCGTGAGCAGGATCGAATGGACAAAAATATACAAATTCATTATATGAATAATTTTGATGTCGATAAATAATTCTAAAATTTATATGATTACCAATAAAAAAGTTTGTAAGCTCATTTAAGAGAGTCATTGGATGAATATTTGAAATAAAAATTTTTATTTGATGAATATGATCAAATCTTTGCAAGATAAGGCAACCATCACTAAACATAACAACGTAAAGCATGATTAAATTGTACCTTCTTTGATTAAGCAATTGTTTGAATAGTTGTCTCTAAGACAGTTTGAACATACATCTGGAGATATGAATATCTGAAAATCTAAGGATTTTGAACATCTTGCAGTAGAAAATTTGAGAGAGGGTTTGGATCTAGACATGACATTTTACAAAATGTTTTTAAGGCTAGATTTTTTCCATCCTTTGAATGATTTTTGAAGTCTTCTTTTATAGGCATCTTGAATGAAGGATGACCAGTGGCAATTATTGAGTAGCTTTTGACCGGTAATTGGCTGCGGATTTGAATCTTGAATTATTTGAAATCTGATTGATTCTTGAAATGGCTGACATTACTTTAAGCATCTTTTGACTTCTTTGTAAAAGTAGTTTGGTCTCTTGTGATCTTGAGTGATTTGAATTGATTTGTTTTGTCTTCATCTTGAATACGTGCAGCAAACCTTTTGAATAATACTTTGAATAAAATGTATTTTGGAATACCAAAGAGACATTTGAATAACAAAGAATCTTGCCTTCAAAGGCAAGAACACCAAACACACACATTCCCTATAGATTTACAATCAACAAAGACTATGATAGTCTATATATATATATATATATATATATATATATATATATATATATATATAACTTATGACAAGAATAAAAATTTCCTACTAACAGAAAAACAACAATGTCTGTTAGATAACCTATGGCATATTCAAACCATGCCATGTGCATCCAATTTTAAAATACATGTTTTAAATGCATTAAGTATATATTTTCATGAACAAAACCAAAAAATGTTTTCCAAAACAAATGAAAAGGAACCGAGAAGAAGGTATCAGCAACAACAACTGGTTTTATTACGGGACAACTCATAATGTTCATATCGATCTATTATGCACCTCTGCATCTAGCACCGGGTAGACCTCATACAATAACTGTCCTAGCTCAAAGATTTAAGTTTAATTCCTACCTCTGAAAATTCCTTAGCAGTGGGGCTGCTATCAACCAGCCGCGACAAAGTATCATATTTCTGGTTGAGATCCATTCCCTCCATATGTTTGCTCGCGACAATTGTGGCCTCTAGGGATAATCGATGACTGCATCTTTGATGCACTGCTAGTACAGATATTGAAGATAAAAGCTAATATAGTACCAACTTTATTAGAAAGTCAAGTACAACTTTATACACTACAATAACACTAATATAGAGTATGGTGTTTTTCTTTTGTTTTGGAAAACATTTTTTGGTTTTGTTCATGAAAATATATACTTAATACATTTAAAACCAGTATTTTAAAATTGGATGCCTGTGGCATGATTTGAATATGCCATAGGTTATCTAACAGACATTGTTGTTTTTCTGTTAGAAGATCTGTTCCACCAACACGTCGGAATTTTTTTATTCTTGTCATAACATTTTTGTAATGCATAATGATCAAATGTTATAATAGAATATGTCTTTCTTTGTAGAAATTGTGATTTTTTTGGAGGATGAATGCCAATTTGTGGTGTGGCTGTACTGTGCAATATCCTCAAGACTTTGAATGACATGACTGTAGATAACTGTGAATCTTTGCAATGTGTGCAATATGGGTTTGTTGTGCATTAATGGCAACTTGCATTAACTTTCATGTAGAATTCTTTTCTTCCTCAGAAGAAACACTCATCGAGGATGAGCTTTTCTTTGATTGTGTAGGTTGTATGACTTTTTGCTTTCGTGTATCTTTTATGTCCATCTACAAGAAACAACTTGTTAAGATTCCTAGATAACATATCTGCTATCCCATTATTTTTCCCTTAATATGTTCAAAATTAATTTTATAACCACATCCTTGTATTATGTTTTCCAAATTAATCCATCGTGTTCTATTTACTTTCTTACTTTGATCGTTTTTTATAAAACGTACTATTGTCTCGCAATCTGTTCTAACTGTAAAATCATTATATATTAGAATATTTTAAATTTTTCTAAGGCATTTATTAATGCTTGTATTTTAAAATCTAGGCTAGTCGAATTCATGCCAATTTTATTGAAATTTCCACTAGCATATGAACAAATCTTTTCTGTATCTTTAGAACTATATTTGTTAGGTTTACAAAGAAGTACGACTCCCCATCCTTCTTTACAACCATCGACTTCTATAATTATATAATATGTCACTAATGGTAATTCTAATGGTTTTATACTTTTTACAGCTTCTTTTATTGTTTTTACTAGTTTGTCTTTATTATTAAAGTGTCTTTGACCATTTTTAGTTGTGTTACTATATAATGGTCCAACTAACTTTGAAAAGTTTGGAATAAATTTTCTAGCATAATTTACTAATCCCAAAAATACTTGTATTTGTTTAAGGTTTTCAAAATTTTCTGGAAATATGTGATTGTAATTCTATCTTTCCATTTCCTATTTCTTTCTTGGCCAAGAAAATATTTTTTTTCTTTTGAATAATTCCATTTTTCTTAAGAAACGACTATACCGTTCTTTTTAATCTCTTCGAAATCTTCTGTAAATGTTTTTTATGTTCGTGTTTCACTGGCAACTAAAATGTCATCAATATATACTAAACAAAAATCATATTTAAGAAAAATATTGTCCATAAACCTTTGAAATATAGATGGTGCATTCTTAAGCCCAAAACTAAGAACGTTCCATTCATACTGTCATTCTGAACATGTAAAGGTTGTCCATGGTTTAAAATCTTCTTCAAGCTGTAACTGATATTATATCCTGATTTTAAATCAAATTTTGAATATACTTTTTTCTTTTGTATAAGATTTAATAAATTGTCTTTATTAGGAATATTATAGTCATCATCTTCTGTGTTATCATTTAATCTTTTATAAATATAAACTATTCTGGTCTTTCCTCTCTTAATCTCACTGTGATTTCTAACTATAAATGTTGCTGATGTATGAGGACTCTCATACTTTCTAATTAATTCTTGTTCCATCATTTCTGGGATTTGTTTTTTAAACTCTTCTTTATCTAATGGACTGTATTCTATGTTTGCAGTTCTAATTGTAATATCTAGGTTTTTAAGTTTGAATTTGCAGATGTATTTAACCTTTATTTTTTAATGTCTTCACCAATTAATCCTATTTTTTCCAAATGTAAAATTATAGGATAATTTATGTTTTTTTGTAACATCTTTCCCTTTTTCTAATTCATATGTTAAAAAGTTTGTAAGTAAATTTATTAGTTCGTTTTCTATAAAAGCTTTATTTTGAGTTTGTTTTAAAAAGTCTAGATTACCTTGTCCACCACGCTTTCGTGCAAACTTTGATGTATTTGTGTATCGTAATGTACGAAAACTGTAACTATGTTTACTTAATGTGATAAAGTTCTTTTTAAGTGTGATTCCTCCTTTTATTCCAAATATAAAATTTAGTCCAAATACAAAATTTGTCGATTTAATATATTTTGGGTTAATATTTACTAGTGGTATTTCATATTTAATAATATAATTTCCTGCAAAATCTAAAAATTGTATTCGTGTTGGTTCTATATAATGTGTAATTGAGATTAATCTGTCTTCTACTGTTCTAGTTACAAGTTTGTATGATAATTCTTTGTGAAATTGTTTTGGTACTAAACTATAAGAAATTACACTTTTTGTTGCTCCTATATCTAATAATGCTGTTAAATCCAAAAATTTATTATTTGATAACCATAGTCTGCATTTTAAATTAATCATATTTGTTGATCATATTTGAATAAATGTTTGCTCTTTATGTTCTTCGGACATTTTAGCTATATCATAATCATTTTGTTTTTGTTTTTTTCCTGTCAATTAAATTTTCTATATTTTTTATTTTTTCTTCTAAACTATCTAATTTTAACTTGTGTAATTCTGCTATTATTTCTATTTTTTGTATTTTTTTCATTATATACTTCAGTATCTACTTTTTTTAT
Source organism: Arctium lappa (assembly GCA_023525745.1). Classification (NCBI taxonomy): domain Eukaryota; kingdom Viridiplantae; phylum Streptophyta; class Magnoliopsida; order Asterales; family Asteraceae; genus Arctium; species Arctium lappa. Next base: position 15,279,530 of record CM042049.1, read on the forward strand.
TTCCTTTTCAGTGTTTATTTCTAAATCAAATAGGTTTTTAAGACATATATAACAAATTTCTTTAAAACATATATCACACTGTGATCTTTTATCTATACTAGGATAGTAACAGCAATTATAACATTTAATATAATTATTTCCTCTTTTACTTATCCAATTATGTTTACACTCCTCTTGTTCTCTATTAGCATATGTATATGTAACTTAGGTTAAGGGTTTATCTTATTCATTATTGTTATATATACTCTATATAGATTTATTACCAGAGTTATTTGTTTCTATAAGCTCTATTTCATATTCTCCTATTTATTCAATAAGATTACTTCTTTCTGTATTTCTATTTTTATTAGGGCATCTATTAGCTAAATGTTTTTCATCTCTACAAATGAAACATTTACATTTTCGAGTTTGAGGTTTTTTAACATATTTATTTTTATTAATTTGGTTCATATCCTTTTCTATATGTAGTATTTTTTTTCTAAGTTTTTTCTATTTTGTATCATAATAACCATATGCTTGTGGTGTATAAATAGTTGTTTTACAAAACACATATGCATTCTTTTTTAATTGTTCCATTAAAGCTACTTCCTTACATTTATCTTCTAATATACTAAATGTGTATGTTATTCTAGGTTCTATTCCTAGATTAGTTAATTTGGTTTTCAAAACTTTGTTTCCATGCTTCATGTATATGTCTTCCTAAAATTTCCTCGTAATTTAATAAAATATTTGTCGTCATCCATGGCCGGCTTGACCGGCTTGACCGGCTTGACCGGCTTGACCGGCTTGTGATAATAACGTTGTAAAATCTAATGTAAATTCATTAATGTATTTCATGTCTGAATTGTTGTGTCTTGTATTAAACTATTATTTTTAGTTGGATCAACTCCTAATATAAGTGTTCTAATCTATGATGTAAAATTATATGGGTTGTTCCTAAGGCTTTTAGTCTATTTACTTCATCTAGATCCTGAGCCTTTTTACTTTGCCAAATACCCAAAGCTATTGGGCCTAATGTGGTTTCTAAGTAAGAGAACATATCCATACTATCTTTTTTATTTGTTTCCCACATTCTTATTACTACTGTTTGTTCCCATGACAAAATTTCATCTATCCATAATTGTGGTTTTTGTTTTTCTAATAACAACATACAACTACTATATATATTTCCGATAGGTAGTCTATTACCTTTTCCTATTATATTAGATTTTTTTGATATTCTGTAGAGGGTTTTGTCCATAATTTTTCTTCGTATTATATCTTGTGTTGATGTACCTGGTTCTTGCCATTGTATTCTTGGTCTTTTATTTTGATCGATCATATATGTATCCATAAAATTTTGTTCTTGTTTATAAAAATCTGATAACATTGTTTTTCCTTGTAAAATGTTTTCTACTAAAGGCGGATTATAATATTCCTGTAATTTGTTATAACTTTCTTCATATGTCATACCTAATTCTGTCATACATTATATTATCATATCATCAACTTCTTCTTGTATATTTAATTCTGTGAATTTTCTATTACTTATTTGTTCAAGTGTTTTGTTAGTTTCTTCTATTTTAAAGCATGTAATTGTTTCTTCTTCTAAATAATTTATTAAACTATAATCACATTCTTCCTCTTCTTCAAATTTATTAAATCTTAAATCTAGTGTTTCACCATCTTCCTCATTTTCATTTTCATTTTCTGCATCATATACTGGTTCTGTATCATATTCAATGTTCATAAAATTATATTCGTTTTCGTTATTTTCTTATGTATCTTTAGGTGTTCCTTTTTCAAAACCAATGAATCTTATACTTTGTTTTCCATCTATATCTTTATATATATAACTTTTATTAGGTACTAATACTTCATTATCTTGTTCTTTTAAATCATCCGATTTCCTTTATTGGGTCTATCATTTGTATTGATTTTGATGCTATGGAGATCCAGATGTGTTAGACCACAGTCTCATTGGATTCAAGATCATCCAAACTGAAGATCGCAATCTGAAGCTAAAGCCGGAAAGTCGACTCTCGATATTAAAGTCTATGTCGTTTGTGATAAATGTCAAAGTAATTAATGTTTATTGTATTTTATGTTTAATCTAAATATCTTATAAATAGATATTTAGATATTACATATTAGTTAGTTAGTTATTTAGTTAGGTTAGGTTAGTTTAGTTTTAGATATTAGTTTTATTAATTTAATATTGCAACTTGTTGTTGCAAATTGATAGGAAGTGTGTTAGACACACTAGATCTATTATCATCAGATCTCAACAACTCTCTTAAGATCTGATATTATCAAGAACACAAGAACACACACAAAAAGGTGTAAAAAGAGAGAAAACAGAGAGCTTCAAAGATCAATACCGAACCTTGTAACCTTTGTTATATATCAATACAGGTCGGTAATCGTTAATGTGTTGTTGTTATAAAACTTGATATAGTATTGTGGACCCACAATTGGTATCAGAGCCTGATTAAGATCAAAATCAAGTTTTTAAAGAAAACGACTTTGTGTTCTTATTGAAAAATCGAGTTTGAGATTTAAGGTGTTTTAAGTGTTAAAATCGATCAAGTTGTGATCGATTAGGTTGCTAGATAGAGTTGTGAGTGTTTGATTTCAGTTTAAAGCTTTAATCGAGTTCCATTTTGGTGATTTTGTGGTCTGAAAGTCGAGTAGAAAAAGTTACTGTGCCATCGAATTATTTTCGAAAAGGTGATTTTTATCGAGATCAAGTGGTCACATTCAGTTCTAGAAGTGTTTGTAGTCATATTGGTAGAGTTTGGGTATGTTAATCTTGGGAAAACAGGTTGAAAAATCGAAATTATCAAAGTACAGACGAACTTGTGCAAACCAAGGGACGAACTTACGCAAAGCTTACTTTGCGCAACTCAAGCAACACGCAAAGTCCACTTCTCGCATCCAACGGCTTACGAAAACCTCACTTCTCGCAACAAGTAGGATACGCAAACCTCAGTTCACGTGTTCATCTCTTTACGAAAAGCCAAGTCTAGTTTGCGCAACCCTCTCGAAACGCAAAGCTCACTTTGTGCATCCTTCGTGATATGCAAACTTCACTTTGCGCATCCCACTTGATATGCAAACCTCCATTTGCGTACGCAAACCTTGATACGCAAACCTTGATACACAAACCTCTCTGCTCCAATCCAGACTTAGAATTTTCTTCAAAATGACATCCAGAGAAGCCCTTGCAATAGGAACTGACACCAAGCCACCAGTTCTCTTTAAAGGAGAATACGAACAGTGGAAGGATCGGTTTCTAAACTTTATTGACAGACATGAGGTGGGTGAATTCATCAGGAAATCTATAGAAGAAGGGGTTATGAAACCAGTTAAGACGACTCGCTTGGTTGGAAATGTGCCGACTGAGGTTGACCTTAAGTTTCATGAGCTAGAAGATGATAACCTCAGAAGAGTTAAAGGCGATAGATTAGCTAAGTCATACATTCTACAAGGAATTCCAAATGAAATCTATGTAAAGATTGACAGCTACAAAGCCTCCGGAAAAGAAATGTGGGATCAGCTCGAAAAGATGATGTTGGGTTCGAAGGTTGGGAATCAGCTGAAAATCTCCAACTGTCTAAATAATTATGAAGAATTTAGAGGTAGGATGGGAGAAACTTTAGAAGAAACCTATGACAGGTTTGTGACTTTGCTGAACGAACTTAGCAAGAACAAAGTCCACAAATCTCAAATTGAATTGAACGTCAAATTCCTAAGTATTCTTCAACCGGAATGGAAAAGATTTGCTAGGCAGATGAAGCAAATTAAAGATTTGAATGAGATTCCACTTCATGAGGTGTATAAAACCCTCAGAAAAAATGAAGAAGAGGTGGATGAAATTCTAGATGAAAAGAGGCAGAAAGGAAAGACAGTTGAAGACACAGTTGCTCTTGTTGTCAGGAAGAAGAAAAACAAGACAATTGTGTATGAATCAGAAGAAGATGAAGGTTATGCAAACTCTGACATGGATGAAAATGAACAACTGAAGCAAGAAATGATTCTGCTGTCAAATGCTTTTCAGAAAAAGTTCTACACGAAGCCAAGTTCAAACAGTCAGAGATATTCTTCTGGTCCTAACAACTACATCCACAAGGAAAGGGTTGAAGGAAGTAGATATGAAGGAAAGAGATTTGAAGGGAAGAGAACAGAGGAGAGGAAACCTGAAGAGAGACGATATCAGTATGAAGGGAAGAGAATAGAGGAGAGGAAACCAGAAGAGAGAAAGTTTAAAGTTGAAGGATCCAGTCAGCCAGAACCACCTACGTGCTACAACTGTGGAAAAATAAGTCACTTTTCCAAGGATTGCCGAAGATCAAAAGTCAGAAACTCCGATTACTACAAGAACAAGATGCTTCTTGCAAAGCAACAGGAGGCTGGCAAGGCACTGATGGCTGAGGATGAATAATGGCTTGATCACTCAGATGATGAAGAGAAAGATGAAGCCGTCAACATGTGCTTGATGGGAAAGATAGAATCATATGCTGAAGTTGATTCAGATAATGAAGAAGATGAGGTATGTAATTTATCAGATTCATATTTCATGAATAAAATGCATGCCATGAGTTTAAAACAAAAAGAGTTAGAATCTAATCTTGAGCAAGAAAATGGTGTCATAACTGACAAAAACCAATTGATACAGAAACTTAGCAATGAAATTGCTGAGAAGAAAGTATTGGTTGAGGTTTTACATAGAGATAATGACACCAACGCAAAGGAAAAAACAATAATTCTTAAAGAAAATTCTGAACTCAAGTCTAAACTGACAAAGAGTGAGATTGATATATATGAGCTTACAAAATTTCATTCATCTTGTACCAAAGAAAACTTTACTTTACTTGGTAAATTAAAAAGTTTGGAAGAGAAGTTATACAAAATGGATCAAACTGAACAGACTATTCATCTGAACAAACCCAAAGAGGAAATAGAGAGATGGGGAATCGGTTGTAAGAATCCTCACTGTCTACAAAAAGGGATGTCTGAAGTGCCAGCACTTTATGACCACTTTATGACCATCTTTCTATGAAACTAGCTCGAAGAATCCCTGAGTTTAAAACTTTCTGGACTAAACTGTCGGAAGAGGATGAAGCCAACGAAACTGAAAAACGTTTGAAATCATCTAAAGTTCATCTTCCATTTTATTATGCGAAGATGAATAATAGTTATAATGAAAATCCAATATATCAAAAGAAGAAAACTCTTTCAAGTGATTTCTTTCAAAGTTATTCTGAAAAAGAAATGGAGGCGAAGCCTAGTCAAGGTAAACTATATGTCCCTCCTCTCGTTTTAGAAAGTAAAATTTCTGAACTCGAGAATTCTTTATCAGATGAAAGACTTTTGATGAATATTGAACAAAAGGTTTTTTCAACTGTGTTCAAAAATGTTATTTTTTCTAAGGCTAAAACCTCTGAGGATATGTTTGGTTTTACAAATAAAGGGTTTGATTTTCTGAACGCTGATGGTGGTTTAGATGATTGTTTTAATCAAGTTGACTTTAACGCAAAACTTCCTAACCATTCATCTTTTGTTAAGAAATCTTTGAGAAAAAACAGTATGCCTGTTAACAGTGCAAAATCAACGAAAGTTGATAACTCAGTCTCTGTGAAAGCTAAAAATACTAAAGGTAAGAATATATCTCAGTATTCACAAAAACCGAACACTACTGGTAATTCTAAAAAGAAGCATTCGCTTGTTGCTCAAAAGTCTAACTCACCAGTTTCACATGTTTCAGATCTGAGCAAGCAAAGGCCAGAAGTTAAATCTCTGTGGCAACGAAAACAGAAGCTTGACAAGACCGTTAAATCGTTTTCTAGTGTTAATTATAGTAAGACTTCGCCTAGTAAAGATGTCTTAATTGCTGATGTTGCTATTTTGAACTCAAAACTTGTTGTTTCTCGTAAACAATATACAATCAAGCAATTATTTCAGTTATCTTTATCTGCTAGAAAGTCTTCTATTTATGATAAACATGTTTCTACTTATTGTCAAGATTCTGAAGATTGGTTTGGCAATTACCATGTGCATTCATCTCATTCTAATTATTCAAATGCATTTCAAAAGAAAAGAGGACCCAATTTGAAATGGGTACCAAAATCTTTTGCTAACACAGAAGGACCTAAATTCCAGTGGGTACCTAAGGCTAAATCTGTGTTGCAGGCACACAAAGCTTAAAGAGAAATTGACTTCTGATTATGTACAGATCAGGACTCGTTCTTCAATGTCAAAATAGGCTCTTGAATACAACAGTTCAAGACCCGCACTTCAAAGATAAAAATATGGTTTCTGAACACGTCGGTTCAGAACCCGAACATCAAAGTCAATTAGGCTTTTGAACAAATCAGTTCAAGACCCGCATTTCGATAATCAAAGTGTTTATTCCAAGGTTGTCGTATGAATATCTAAATTTGTAATTTCTCTTATGCAGACTCGTCATACGTGGTTCTTGGACAGCGGATGTTCAAGCACATGACAGGGCAGAAAGAGATATTGTCCAATTTTAAAGAGAAATATTGCGGAACAGTCAGATTCGGCAACGACCAGTTTTCTCCAATAATGGGATATGGTGTTGTACAACATGACAATGTCACGATCAAGAAGGTGAGCTATGTGGAAGGCTTAAGACACAACTTGTTCAGTATAGGCCAATTCTGTGACAAAGACTTAGAGGTCAACTTCAAAGCCAAGAGATGTTCAGTTCGCACTGAAGAAGGCGAGGAACTCTTGGTCGGTACTCGAGAATCAGACCTCTACACAATCAATTTATCAAATGTCCAGACTGACAAGCAGGTTTGTCTACTATCGAAAGCTTCGATGCAACAAAGCTGCTTATGGCATCGGCGGCTCTCTCACCTCAACTTCAGGTACATCAACAATCTGGTCAATGGAAAGCTCGTCAAAGGACTTCCAGAGCTCAAATATGAAAGAGAACATCTTTGTGCAGCTTGTGAAAAGGGAAAAATGAAGAGGGCTACACATAAACCAAAGCCTAAACCAAGTACAAGCGCTCCGTTAGAGTTATTGCATATGGATCTATGCGGTCCGATGCGAACTCAGAGTCTAGGCGGAAAGAAGTACATACTCGTGATCGTAGACGATTACTCGCGATACACATGGGTCAAACTTCTACGTTCAAAGGATGAGACACCAGATGTTCTTATCACATTCCTAAAGATGACCCAGGTGAATCTGCAGAAACCGGTCAAGTTTCTACGAACAGACAACGGCACAGATTCTTATAACCGATTCCCCATCTCTCTATTTCCTCTTTGGGTTTGTTCAGATGAATAGTCTGTTCAGTTTGACCCATTTTGTATAACTTCTCTTCCAAACTTTTTAATTTACCAAGTAAAGAAAAGTTTTCTTTGGAAGTTGAAGATTGCAAATTCGTAAGCTCATATAAATCAAACTCACTTTTTAGCAGTTTAGACTTGAGTTCAGAATTCTCTTTAAGAATTATTGTTTGTTCCTTTGCGCACTTGTGTCATTATTTCTATGTAAAACCTCAACCAATATTTTCTTCTCAGCAATTTCGTCGCTAAGTTTCTGTATCGATTGGTTTTTGTCAGTAATAACACCATTTTCATGCTTAAGAATCGACTCTAAATCTTGGAGTTTTATCTTCATGGCATGCATTTGATCACATTCCTCGTCATTAGAATCAGCTTCGGTTTTTATCTTTATCTGACTCAGCAATCACAAGTTTGTTGTCTCTTTCTTCTCTCCTTGTTTCTGGATTTTAGCTTCGCTGATATTCATTCTGATTGATTATAAGAGAAAACTTGACAGATATGTTCGTTAAATGCAAATTAAAATCAGATAAAAATTCAGAAATAAAAATTTCCAACAACTTCCAAATTTAACCAAGTCTGGAAATGGAGAAAAATTCAAACTTTGCGTTTGACGAAGCTGGCGCAAAATGGGGTTTTGCGCGAGAAGCGGGTCGCGCGAACTGGAGGTTTGCGTGATACGTGTATGGTCGCGCAAAGTTGGAGCTTTGCGTTTCACTTGGGTTGCGCAAATGGAGCTTTGCGTTTCACTTGGGTTGCACAAACGAAGGTTCGGCCGGATGATTGTAAGAACCGGTAAAAGTGTTTGACCGGTAAGATGTTCGACCGGATAGATGTTCGACCGATAATATGATGAACCGGTAAGTTGTTTGAACCGGAAAAATGTAACGACCGGTAATATTTTCGACCGGTAAAATGTTCAAATGAAGACCGAGAATAAAAAGTGTTCGACCGGTAGATTGTAAAACTAATTGATCGGTCGATCGGTATTGGGAAATTGGATATGAAATTGGAGTTTTGTATGTCTTTAGAATAATTTCTTGGAGATTAGTGGAAAATGGATAATGGTTGTGATTGGTGGAAAATGGACACTTGAGTGGATATTTAAAACGGAGTAGTGGATATTTAAAATGGAGGTGCAAAGATGGTGGACACGTGTGAGATATTGAAACAACAAACTTGATGTAGCAAATTGCCATGTTTTAGAGAAAAGGTGGACACGTGAGGTTGCTAAGGCTTCAAAAGATATTCAAAAACCGTGATTGAAAATGAATGAAGAGGCTTGAGAGGTTTCCACATATCAAAGGGTGTGAAAGCATGAGAGTTTTCATGTGAGTGAGTGGTTCGATATAATTCTTAAACGTGAGAGTAAGTGGTGTGAGATGTGAGAAGTGAAGTGTTTGACTGATATAGACCGGGATGTGGGTATGACCGGGATGTGGGTTTAGACTGGAAGTGAGGATAGACTTCGACCGATAGAAATGTTGATAGGACCGATAGAATGATATATTGCACCGATAGAATGACTTATTGGACGGATATATTGCAAAGGACCGATATATAAATGACCGATAAAGTAAAGACCGGTACAAGCTTGACCGATAATATTTTCAGTTCCTTCGACCAGTATGTTTTCTTCTTCGTAAAACGTCCCTGCAACTCTCAAATCGACCCAACTAGAAATCGATTTCCCACACCAAAATTTGACATTATGATCTCCTTACCAACAACAACAACTTACAACCACTTGATTTAAAAAATAACCACAAAATAAAATTTTGAAATTTTGATTTTGATCTGGTAGAGGCTCTGATACCAATTGTGAGTCCGTGATCGTTACCAGATAATCAAATAACAAACAATAGATGATAAACCAACCTGTTTCAATATATAAACGCGGATTACACGGTTGAGTTCTTGGGTTTAAGCTCTGTTTGTTTTTCTCTCTGTTTACACCTTTTGCTATGTGTTGTATGTGTGAATTATGTTGAACTGATCGATAGATAAGAGAGATAGATAATATCTGTTTAAGATATTATCAAAACTTAATAAACTAATATTATAACTAAAAACATAATATCTAAATAATAAATATCTAGATATTATAACTTTGACACTTATTACAATTTGACCCCTAGACTATGGTTGAGAGTGACTTTCAGCATTAACTTCAGATTGCGATCTTCGTATTGGATGATCTTGAATCCAATGAGACTGTGTCTTAACAAAGACTAGTAGCCAAAGGATACAGACAAGAGGAAGGAATCGACTACGATGAGACATATGCTCCTGTGGCGCGATTAGAGGCAATCAGAATTTTTCTAGCCTACGCAGCCCACAAGAACTTCACGGTCTTTCAAATGGACATGAAGATAGCATTCCTAAATGGAATTCTGAAGGAGGAAGTCTACGTCTCACAGCCAGAGGGTTTTGTCAATCAAGAGAAGTCGAATCACGTTTACATTCTTGACAAAGCACTCTACGGTCTGAAACAAGCCCCTCGAGCCTGGTATGATGTCCTTTCCAATTTTCTAGTCAAGTCTGGTTTTTCAAAAGGAACGGTGGATACCACTTTGTTTATCAAAAAGGAAAAAGCCGATATCATTTTAATTAAAATCTATGTAGATGATATTATCTTTGGCTCTACAAATCCTAAGTACTGTAAGAATTTTGCAAACCTTATGGTGTCTAGACTTCAGATGAACATGATGGGAGAGATGAATTTCTTTCTCGGATTGCAAGTCAAACAGTTTTCTACGGGTATTTTTATCAATCAATCAAAATACATTCTTGAAATTCTTCGGAAATTCAAAATGGAAAATTCAAAACTGATTGGTACCCCAATGGCACCAGGTACTAAAATTGGCACCGATCCTTCGGGTAAGGCTGTTGATGTTAGGACTTATCGAGGAATGATAGGTTCTTTAATGTATCTTACTTCTAGTAAGCCAAATATAATGTTCTCAACATGTTTATGTGCACGATATCAGGCCAAACCTAAAAAAATCCATATGTCTGCTGTAAAGCGCATATTTAGGTATCTGAAGGGCACTGCAGATCTTGGTCTGTGGTATCCTAAAGATACTAGTTTTGAACTAACAGCGTACACAGATGCAGATCATGCAGGTTGTATGTTAGACAGGAAGAGCACGTCGGGACATGTGCAGTTCCTCGGTGATAAGCTCGTAAGTTGGGCATCGAAGAAGCAACTTTGTGTTTCAACTTCCACGGTCGAAGCAGAATATGTAGCTCCTGCTAGCTGCTGTTCTCAGGTCTTATGGATGAGAACTCAATTGCACGACTACGGTTTCCACTTCAACAAGATCCCGATATACTGTGACTCCAAGAGCGCCATCGCAATAACAGCGATTCCTGTTCAGCACACAAAGACAAAGCACATAGACGTCAGGTATCACTTTATCAAAGATAATATAGAGAAAGGAACAATTGAACTTTTCTTTGTAAAGACTGATTATCAACTTGCTGATTTGTTTACCAAACCTTTAGACGAAAAGAGGTTTAACTTTCTTGTCTCTAAGCTTGGTATGCTAAATCTAAAGATTTAATCAGTAGTTACCTATCAAAGTTTTCTAAATTGTATAATTTTTCATCATTTCTTCATTCTTAACTCTGATTGATATTTGCACTTCTCTATTCTGTTCATGATCGAAGGGGGAGTATGAGAAGAAATTGACAAGTGGTCAATATTACTTCGAGGGGGAGCTCATAAGATTTCTGCATTTACCTTTTATGTCAAACTTTTTGTAATGCAAGATTTTAGGGGGAGCTCTTCAAGTCAAAGGAGTTTGGATATGACTTCTGATTATTTATGATCAGAACTCGTACTTTAACAGTTTTACTGCTTTTTGTCTTTTCAATTTAAGTGAATAAATTTTACTTTGACTTGACATAAAACTTTTGCAGAATTTTTGAGAGAAGCTTAAAAGATCATATCTTTATGACTTTAAGCTTAGCTTCATGAAGGAAGGACAACTTTCAATCATTGAAAACATCATTCTAAAACGTTCAAATCACTTCCCGATTCTTCAAACCAGATTTTATAATTCGGAAGTGTGATTTTCAATGTTTTCTTATTCAATTGAGCTTTAACTGTTAAGTTAAACCATTTTGAGTATTGTATGCATCATAGGAAAACAAGGATCATTGTGCTAGGAATTAACACAACTTCTATGGAATCACCTTAACCAGTGATTTCTACCCAAGAAGTTAATCCTTAGTGATTGAGTGTGCAAAGCGAAAAGAAATGAGAGTGATTAGAGAAAGCAAAATGTTTAAAGAAAGAGCGTGTGAGAACAAAGTTAAAAGAATATCACAAGTCTGCACCAACTTTTTCTGAGCCGGGCAACCACAATTCTAGTGTTTCATAACTCTTTGGTGAACATTATTGAAATAGACAACTAGCCCATGCCAACTCTTGATCAAACCTCACTATCTACTCATTTTCTTCTCAACAAGAAAGTGTTTCACATTTTCATAGGGGATGCAGCACATTTGCTATCTGATTTTCATTTGGAAAATCTGGATATTGAAAAGAAGGAAGTTTGCCCCACCTTCGCACTTCAATCATGCACATTGAGTCTATGTTTAACTTACTGTTGTCTCAGTGGTTCACACTATTTTGAGCCAATAAGCAATCATCTGTGCTTAATTCTTTTTATCACAAGCACGAACACACAAGGAATTAGTTTCTTTGTCATAACGTTTATAGAAATTACCTTTGTGGTGTTTCGATGATTAAATGGAAGCCCTGGGGGAGTCAACATCAAAACAGCTCCTTTCCAATGTGTATTTGTTACACACAGTGACTTAGTGTTACTAACAGGCATGTTAACTGATTCATTAGTTGATTCAGGTGTTACACGACTAATTTGTCTGGATTTGCAAAGATCTAGATGAATATCTATTGAATTGACGGATCAGTGGCTCCAAGTGGTTGCATTTCTTACAAAAAGTTTTGATGAAGTTGTTGCACTTATCATCAAAAAGGGGGAGAATGACTACACAAGAAATGGCAAAGATCACATGTTTCAAGAATCACGTCCAAGATTGAACTCTTCAAAAGCAAGTATTCTGAAGACATGCTGATTTCAGAGCTAGAGAAAGAGATTGCATCTTCTGAGCTGAAGAAGAAGAAGACTGAATTGCTAAATCTTTTGAGTAATGATCTTGATCCAAAGGGGGACATTGTTAGACCACAGTCTCATTGGATTCAAGATCATCCAAACTGAAGATCGCAATCTGAAGCTAAAGCCGAAAAGTCGACTCTCGATATTAAAGTCTATGTCGTTTGTAATAAATATCAAAGTAATTAATGTTTATTGTATTTTATGTTTAATCTAAATATCTTATAAATAGATATTTAGATATTACATATTAGTTAGTTAGTTAGGTTAGTTTAGTTTTAGATATTAGTTTTATTAATTTAATATTGCAACTTGTTGTTGCAAGTTGTTAGGAAGTGTGTTAGACACACTAGATCTATTATCATCATATCTCAACAACTCTCTTAAGATCTAATATTATCAAGAACACAAGAACACACACAAAAAGGTGTAAAAATAGAGAAAACAGAGAGCTTCAAAGATCAATACCGAACCTTGTAACCTTTGTTATATATCAATACAGGTCGGTAATCGTTAATGTGTTGTTGTTATAAAACTTGATATAGTATTGTGAACCCACAAGATGCAAACACAAACACAGATCCAGGATCACCACAGTCGATCGACAGTACACACCAGGATTTCTAGAAGACCGACACAAGTGATGACGCTTCCACATCAATAATTGCCGACAAATTACTATTCATCTTTTTGAAATTTTTGCAAGACTTTTTCTTTTGTCTTTTCAATTTAACACGTATGGCATCTAGAGTGTATTTTTATATTTAGGATATCTAGTTAAGGATCTAGCCTTTACTTTTTCATGCACGAATAATTTGTCGTTTGTAATTATGACAAGTCTCAAAAGCCTATAAATACCGGCCTTCAATTCACATGTAAATCATCGAAATCTCCCATTGAGAAATAAAAGAATTCTCTTTGCTAATGGTTTGCTAAACTTTCCTTCTTCCTATCTTCTACTATAATCCTTAGTTCATTACACTCATTTTAGTCCTTCATAATATATCCCTTAGCATAAAAAAAAGAAAAAGAAAAAAACTCCCTCTTTCCGGTCACCGCTGCACATAAACTCTGGTGCTCCCGCTCCTATCTCTGTAAGTATGTGTTCTTCTTTTTCTCTTTTATTATTAATGTTTTAGTGGTTTAACGGAAACCAAAAAATCCGTCATACCCCCCTTATGTGATTGTAATTCTATCTTTCCATTTCCTATTTCTAGGCCAAGAAAAGATATTTTTCTTTTGAATAATTCCATATATATATATATATATATATAGGGTTATTATATCCATACCCTCGCAAAATTATATACCCCTTCCTCCTCGCAATTCAAATTTTTTTAATTTATAATTACGTTTTTGGTACCTATACTTTTTTCGTAGTTTACTTTATACCTTTTAGTTTAACCCTTTTCATTTTACACTTTCATCATATTAACACATATAATCATATATTAACTAAAATACGTTAAAAATACTTTTTAATTTTAACAAGTTACACCATTATAATTGTCTCATCGATACCTTTGAAATGAGCCCAATATTGAATATTTTTTTATTTACTTATATTATTATATGTCATATATTGTACTTGATTAATTGATTTTTTTAAAAGAAAATGCATCACATCCAACGTAAGTTTTTAACATAAAGATAATAAATATATTGGGTAATTTTTTTTTATTCCAACAAATTCCAACTTTGATTATTCATTTAAATCAACATATCTACGAGTACAAGTACGCTCTATATATTCTTCATACACATCTAATCTAGGTTTGTATGGGATAATCCATGTACTTGCAATTGGAAGTACACAACATGTCCAACGGTGTATGAGTGTACGCATTGGGTGTTTTTCGTCTAATACCACCTTTATGTAATGATTACCATTAACATGCACTATTGCTATTGACACGTGTTGGGATGATGACAGCGGTTGTGTCCTGAATGGTAAGTACACTGCCTGCCATATTGAGAACATTTAGTATGACATTGAACCTTAAAGCAGTTAGAATTTCCATGGCAAGTATGTCACACTGTCTGCCATAGATGCATTTTCCACATATCTACCCTTTAACGTAGATAAAATGTATTGTGGCTTGACATGTTGGACTGATAGATCTTCAACTAGATGAAATTCAGGTTCGTTCAGTCGCATTGCATATGCATGACCTTCCATATATTGTGCAACGTCACGATTATGTGTATCACATACAATCCTCAACGTCCACCAATGATGCTTAGCCGTGTAACGACCTTTAATTCTCAGAGTTGAGTGAAAACAGAATTGCTGGGACGAAAGCGTAAAGAATAAAAAAGTTAAGGGACTGATTGGTAAATAAACCATAAAAAGGCTCAAAACCCTATGGAACCTAATATTGATCCAGTCTGATGTGTGCTCTGTGTGTGTGTGCGGCGACTCAAGGGAAAGAGGAAGGACAGATTGAAGCCAAGTTTTGGAGATCAGAAACCGTATTCGCGTAGAGATTCATCTTCTGGAGGTAAGTATAGAATTAGAATCTTTGTTTTTCTCTTTATCGATTGATATTAGAAGATTTAATCGATTTGGGGTTTAGAATCGGTTCTGGGTTGGAGTTATGGAATCTAGGGTATAGATTAAAGACTCATTCATCAATTTCTACTCGACATATGCTTTTAAACCAATTTAAAAAATGTTTAGTTGGAGTGGGAGTGATCTCGATTACTTCTTTCGATGGGTATGTGAAGGGTATTAAATACCCAGATGTTGTGAGTCGTTAAAGGATGCTATTCGACCGGAGTCCCTTCGACATGGATGGTCGGGGGTGTCTTAAACCGGTCTGGCCCGGGATGTCATCGACCGGGGTCGCCCGGATGGAGGTCGACTGGGGTCGCCCGGATGGAGCTCGACCGGAGTCGCCCGGATGGGGTTCGACCGGGGTCGCTCGGATGGACTTCGACCGGGGGGTAGGAGTAGGATTTTGGCAGTAGCTATCGGTGTACTAGAACCATAAGTTAGGAACGGCACAAGTGTTAACTTGCAAATATGGATTATAGGACTTAACTTTCGCAAGACTAGAGTTCGTTGTGTGCCAAGAGCCCCGATCAGGTGAGTTCCCGTGTTTTCAACTTACGTAGATGTATTTATAACTGAAAGTGGATTTTATTACATTGCTTATTTTGATTATGGTTAACCTTGATAAGGCATCAGTCTCGATTCCATGATGTTGTTGTTGTGTAAAACATATTTACCTCTTATTTATATAATAAAATTTATTTGTGATGAGATAATTGGTTGTGTATTGGCCAAGGCTATAAATTTATAACCATCGGGGATGATTGAACCGTGTGTTTGGAATATGTTTCCCTACACACGGAAACGACATCGACATGGGCGGCCGTATGGGGATCTACTGGGGGGCCCAAGGACGAGTAGTCCTTTTGCTTGTGGAAAGGTTGTGGCGTGATCTTGACATTTCAAGTGACATCAAGTTGTGAGATTTAAATTTAATTTCTTACTACAGTTTTTGGTGTTTATTTAATTAGCGAGGTTGGCAATTCACTAGACCATTCGGTCTAATCCTTGCTTCCTATTTTCTTAAACCCATTTTCGGGTAATAGAGTTGCTTCCGGATCGGTTAAAGGAAAAGAGAAATGCTAGGAGCTAGCATGCGAGAGTTCGGGCCTTAGAGCGGCATAGTTACATGTTTTTTTTAGATTTTCGGTTGTAATAGACTAAGTTCTAGGCAATTTAAATCCCTGATTATCGAGTTTTCGTTGTGGGACCTATTGTTGGATATTTGATCTTATCTATTTAATTTAATTGTTGGTGAAATTTGTTGGGTTGTTACAATTGGTATCAGAGTCGTAGTTAAACAAATTAGGTGGCCTGTTTGGACCTAAACTAAAACTGTAAGTGGGACGCAACCGAGAAATAGGACGTTATAGGATTGCCGCTATAGGAACTTATGTAATGAGGGATAGGGACTAACGTGTAAGGTAGATTTGGGATTACACTTGGCCAATGTAATCGCAAGTTTACAGGTAGATGTGCGTGTCTATAAATCTTGTTACATATAGGATCGTTAACCTTAAAGAATATTCTAGTGATGTTTCAGTTGTCGTTATGGCGTATCGAGTTTTGTAAAGTAAGGCAGGGCTGGATAGGGAAGATATACCGGTAGACGAGATTCGGGCTGAGATACCAAGGGGTCCTTCTGGAAGGTCGGCAACGTGGGGACGGGGCCGTGGTCGAGGGCGTGGTCCGGTGCAGACTACTCGAAGGGCTACGACCCAAGTGGAGGGAATTAATGCTGGAAATCGTGGAGGAGCTAACACCCGAACTGCTTGGAGAGCGAGAAGTGTTGAGGTTCTCGGGGATAGGGAATTATCGATCCAAGAGAGTTCAGCGACTGTGAGAGGAAGGGGAGCTGCAAGGGCTCGTGGTCAGGGACGAAACAAAGCCTTTGTGACTCATGAGACGTTTGCAGCAGAAATGGGAAAGTTGCAAGAGACGCTGCAGGCATTGTTGGTTCATCAAGAGAAATCATCTTCGGGAAGCAGAGAGAAAAGCGAGAACAGGGAAATGACTGCGCTATCAAGCCCGTCGGCAACTGAAGTCGGGGGTAACTCCTCGTCGATGAATGTGACAACAACCAGAGTGGCAGCTAAGGGTTGTAGCTACAAGGATTTTGCAGCCTACAAACCCTCTACATACAAAGGGGAATGTGACCCAGTGCTAGTGATGAAGTGGGTAAAAGAGATGGAGCCAGTGGTTGCTACCAGTAAATGCGCTGAGGAAGACAACGTAACATACACTTTGTCTATGCTGAGGTCTGAGGCTACGTTGTGGTGGGATGCAGAGACAAGTGGAATGGGGGTGGGTGCAGCTGAAGGTATGTCATGGGAGACATTTATGGGAAAATTTAAGGCTCAATTCTGCCCTCTAGAGGCAGTGAAAAAGTTATAGGAGGAATTTCTGGGATTGGAACAAAGAGATATGACAGTAAGGGAGTACACCACTAAGTTCATTGAGAAGTCTCGTTTTGTTGAACAAAGAGATATGACAATAAGGGAGTACACCACTAAGTTCATTGAGAAGTCTCGTTTTGTTGGATCATACCTGCCAGATGAAGAGAGTAGGGTAGAACGTTTTATTTTCGGACTAAAGAGCAATTTACGCGAGTGGGTTTCTGCGAGGGAACCAGCAACCTTTCAGGCTGTCGTGCATGCGTTCGAAATGACGGAGAAAGAGAAGAGGCGCCAGTTATCTAATAAAGTAG
Organism: Arctium lappa; assembly: GCA_023525745.1. Lineage (NCBI taxonomy): Eukaryota > Viridiplantae > Streptophyta > Magnoliopsida > Asterales > Asteraceae > Arctium > Arctium lappa. The sequence continues at coordinate 15,297,236 of CM042049.1, forward strand.
GCGATAAGAGGAAGTGGGACGGGCGACAGCAGATCCGAGAAATGGTAAGATTTCCAGGCCAGAACCGAGAGGGGTCCGTGGATTTGGGGAGAAGCCGTGTAGGAAGTGTCATCGGGTGCACCGGGGGATTGTGGTATAGGAGACAGATCATGTTTTCAGTGTGGAATGCCAGGGCATATGTCTAGGGATTTCCCGAACAAGAAAAGTTGTTATCAGTGTGGGTCGCCAGATCACCTTCGGTCCGAGTGCCCGCAGGTCAAGCGGGGTGGACCCGTTCAGTCTGGAGAATGTGGGGGTGGAAGAAAGGAAGAGAAGAAATGGGAGTCGGCTCGCCCGAAAGGGAGGGACTTTAATATGACGGTAACGAAGGCGGAGGAGATTCCTGATGTGGTAGCAGGTACGTTTTTGGTAAACTCTACTTGTGCTAGAGTATTGTTTGACTCAAGAGAGATTTGCTCTTTTATATCTCCTGCTTTTGCTCGGTGTTTGGGGTTAAATTCTAGGCGGTTGGGGAGAGGATTTGATGTAGAACCGTCGATGCTAATCAGGTATCGATTAGGGAGGTGTTTGAGGGTGGTATGATAGATATAGAAGGGAGCCTAGTACCAGTGGTGCTATATCCTATGCCCATGAGAGAGTTCGATGTGGTTCTTGGGATGGATTGGTTGGCTAGGAATGATGCTAGTATCGTCTGTAACAAGAAGATGATACGTATGGTGTTACCAGAAAAGGGGGTGGTAGTGATTTATTGGATAAGTGGGAAAGAAATTCTAGCTTGATTTCCATGATCAAAGCGAATAGGAGTTTGAGAAAAGGGTGTAGGGGATTTTTAGCATATGTGATAGATGCTAAGAAAGAGAAGGGTAGAATGGAGGATGTGTGGGTAGTGAGCGATTATCCAGAAGTATTTCCAGAAGATTTGACGGATCTACCTCCGGATCGTCAGATCGAATTCGACCTGATGCCTGGTGCCGCTCCGGTAGCGCGTACACCGTACCGGTTAGCACCCTCAGAAATGAAAGAAATGATGATGAAATTGCAAGAATTGATGGATAAGGAGTTCATAAGGCCTAGTACTTTGCTGTGGGGAGCGCTAGTGCTCTTTGTGAAAAAGAAGGATGGATCTATGCGAATGTACATAGATTACCGAGAGATCAACAAGTTGACGATCAAGAATAAGTATCCGATCCCAAGGATAGACGACTTATTCGACCAGCTTCAGGGAGCATATTTCTTCTCCAAGATTGATTTAAGGTCGGGATATCATCAACTCAAGGTGAGGGATGAGGATATATCGAAAACGGCCTTCCGTACGAGGTATGGACAGTACAAATTCCTTGTAATGCCATTCGGGTTGACCAACGCTCCTGCAACCTTCATGGATTTGATGAATAGGGTGTGTCAACCTTATTTAGACAAGTTCGTGATCGTATTTATTGATGATATCTTGGTGTATTCGAAGACTGAGGAGGAGCATGAGGATCATCTACGAACAGTGTTGGAGCTGTTGAGGAGAGAGAGGTTGTACGCAAAATTCTCGAAGTGCGAATTCTGGTTGCGAGAAGTACAGTTCCTTGGTCACGTCGTGTCTCAAGACGGAATCAAGGTGGATCCGGCCACGGTAGAAGCAATTCTTAGTTGGGAGGCACCTCGGAACCCGTCAGAAGTCCGAAGTTTCTTAGAACTAGCCGGATATTACCGGAATTTCATAAAAGACTTTTCCCGGATAGCCACTCCACTAACGGTGTTGACGAAGAAGAATGTAAAGTTTCTATAGACGGAAGCTCAGAGGGAGGCTTTCAAGAGACTTAAGGATATGTTGAGAAGCGCTCCAATTTTGGCCCTGCCAGACGGTGTGGAAGACTTCATAGTATATAGCGATGCGTTGAGGCTGGGTTTGGGATGTGTACTTATGCAGCGAGGGAAGGTAATCGCTTATGCATCTCATCAACTGAAAGATCACGAGTCCCGATATCCTACCCATGATTTAGAGCTAGCCGCTGTGATTTTTGCGCTAAAGATTTGGAGGCATTATCTTTATGGGACACAATGTCAAATTTTCACGGATCACAAAATTCTTTGTCATCTGTTCGACCAGAAGGAGTTGAATATGCGTCAGCGAAGATGGATGGAGCTGCTAAATGACTATGACTGTAAGATCGAATATTATCCCGGAAAGGACAACGTGGTAGCAGACGCTCTGAGTCAAAAGGATAGGAGTGAGAGCCTGATGTTGATATCTACGAGGACTGAGGTGACACCCACGTTATTGGAAGAGATTATGAGGTGTCAAGTGAAAGCATTGAGGCATGAGAATCTTAAATCTGAAAGAATGGTGGGTATTGTAAATGCGCTATTAGAGGACAGTCGGGTACTGAAATGCTACCGAAGGAGGATTTGGATTCTGAAACTTGGGGAATTGAGGGCGACCATCTTAGCGGAAGCTCATAAGTCAAAGTATTCAATTCACCCAGGGACGAACAAGATGTATGGAGATTTGAGGCGAGACTATTTGTGGCCGGGACTAAAGAAAGATATAGTTCATTATGTGGAAAGGTGTTTGGCGTGTCTGCGAGTAAAGGCGGAGCATCAACAACCGTATGGGAAGCTTCAATAGTTAGAAATTCCCGTCTGGAAGTGGGAACAAATTACGATAGATTTCGTGACTAAATTGTCCCGAACCCTGAAAGGATATGACGCGATTTGGGTCATTGTGGATCGGTTGACCAAATCAGCACATTTTCTACCCATCAAGGAACGTACTCTATAGAAAGGCTCGCGAGATTGTATATTGACGAGATTGTCGTCCGTCATGGGGTGCCTTTGTCAATCGTGTCCGATCGGGATAACCGATTTTTATCAAACTTTTGGAAGAGTTTCCAGCGAGGGATGGGATCGAGAATCAAGATGAGTACAGCGTATCATCCGCAAACCGATGGTCAGAGCGAACGAACTATTCAAAACCTATAAGATATGTTGAGGGCATGCGTCTTAGATTTCCAGGGTTCATGGGAAAACCACTTGCCGCTGATCGAGTTTGCTTACAATAATAGCTACCACGAGAGCATCAAAGTTGCGCCGTATTAAATGCTTTATGGCAGAAAATGTCGAACCCCTTTGTTTTGGAGCGAAGTCGGGGAACGACAAATGGCCGGATCAGAGTTGGTGCAGTTAACGGTGGATAAAATTGTTCAAGTGCGAGAGAGATTGAAGGTGGCACGTGACCGACAGAAGAGTTACGCGGACAAACGCATGAAGGATATTGAATTCCAGGTTGGCGATAGAGTGATGTTGAAAGTATCACCTTGGAAGGGTGTGATTCGTTTTGGAAAGAAGGGAAAATTAAGCCCACGATTTATCAGGCCGTTTAATATTATTGCTCATGTCGGAGCGGTGGTGTATAAGTTAGAATTGTCGGAAGAGCTAAAAGGTATCCACAACACATTCCACGTATCCAATCTGAGGAAGTGTTTGGCGGATGTTGATATGGCGGTACCTTTGCAAGAGATACGGGTAGATGAAAAGTTGAATTTCATCGAAGAACCTGAGTCGATAGTGGATCAGAAAGTTAAACGGCTGACGTCGAAGGATATCAGTCTAGTGAAAGTTCAATGAAGGTTCCACAAAGGACGAGAAGTGACGTGGGAGTTAGAATCGGACATGAGATCCAAATACCCTGATTTGTTCGACAAAGAGATTCCGAGGACGGAATCCCTTTAAAGGGGGGGAGTGTTGTAACGACCGTTAATTCTCAGAGTTGAGTGAAAACAGAATTGTTGGGACGAAAGCGTAAAGAATAAAGAAGTTAAGGGACTGATTGGTAAATAAACCATAAAAAGGCTCAAAACCCTAGGGAACCTAATATTGATCCAGTCTGGCGTGTTCTCTGTGTGTGTGTGCGGCGACTCAAGGGAAAGAGAAAGGACCGATTGAAGCCAAGTTTTGGAGATCAGAAACCGTATTCGCATGGAGATTCATCTTCTGGAGGTAAGTATAGAATTAAAATCTTTGTTTTTCTCTTTATCGATTTATATTAGAAGATTTAATCGATTTGGGGCTTGGGATCGGTTCTGGGTTGGAGTTATGGAATCTAGGGTATCGATTAAAGACTCATTCATCAATTTCTACTCGACTTATGCTTTTAAACCAATTTAAGAAATGTTTAGTTGGAGTGGGACTGATCTCAATTACTTCTTTCAATGGGTCTGTGAAGGGTTTTAATACCCAGATGTTGCGAGTCGTTAAAGGATGCTATTCGACCAGAGTGCCTTCGACCTGGGTGTCCCGAGGTGTCTTCGACCGGTGTTTCCCGGGGAGTCTTCGACCGGTGTGGCCCGAGGTGTTAACAATCGGGGTCGCCCGGATGGGGCTCGATCGATGTCGCTCGGATGGACTTTAACCGGGTGGTAGGAGTAAGATTTTGGTAGTAGCTATCGGTGTACTAGAACCATAAGTTAGGAACACCAAAAGTATTGACTTGCAAATATGGATTATAGGACTTAACTTTTGCAAGACTAGAGTTCGTTGTGTGCCAAGAGCCCCGATCAGGTGAGTTCCCGTGTTTTCAACTTACGTAGATGTATTTATAACTGAAAGTGGATTTTATTACATTGCTTATTTTGATTATGGTTAACCTTGATAAGGCATTAGTCTCGCTTCCATGATGTTGTTGTTGTGTAAACCTTATTTACCTCTTATTTATATAATAAAATTTATTTGTGATGAGATAATTGGTTGTGTATTGGCGAAGGCTATAAATTTATAACCATCGGGGATGGTTGAACCGTGTGTTTGGAATATGTTTCCCTACACACGGAAACGACATCGACATGGGACATGGGTAGGCCGTATGGGGATCTACTGGCCCAAGGACGAGTAGTCCTTTCGCTTGTGGAAAAGTTGTAGCGTGATCTTGTCATTTCAAGTGACATCAAGTTGTGAGATTTAAATTTAATTTCTTACTACAGTTTTTGGTGTTTATTTAATTAGCGAGGTTGGGAATTCACTAGACCATTCGGTCTAATCCTTGCTTCCTATTTTCTTAAACCCATTTTCAGGTAATTGAGTTCCTTCCAGATCGGTTAAAGGAAAAGAGAAATGCTAGGAGCTAGCATGCGAAAGTTCGGGCCTTAGAGCGGCATAGTTACATGTTTCTTTTTCTTTTTATAGATTTTCGGTTGTAATAGACTAAGTTCTAGGCGATTTAAATCCCTGATTATCGAGTTTTCGTTGTGGGGCCTATTGTTGGATATTTGATCTTATCTATTTAGTTTAATTGTTGGTGAAATTTGTTGGGTTGTTACAAGCCTAATATAGCGCTATCAACTCAAATGGACAGCCAAACTTTCTTTCTTGTTCCAGTATGACGACTGAAAATTTTGTCACTTTTGTAAACCCCACCATGTTCACACATAAACACGACTTTATAAACATCCCCATTTGGTTTAGCTTTTGATCTTTTGGTAATAACAAGGACACCAACCGAATGTCCCACATTATGCATTCATTCAATTATTTCTTCTTGAGAATTGAACACCTGAAATTATTATATTTTGTTATAACTTTCACTTGTGCCGTAAGTATTAATAAACATAAATGTTAGTTATCATAATATTGTACCTTATTGGTGACAAATTCTGATGTTGGTGTCAAATCTTCTCTCATGATCATCTGCAACTTTGATTATATATATATATATATATATATAGTGTAATTTGTTAAAATTAAAAATTATTTTTTTAATGTATTTTAGTTAATATACGATTATATGTGTTAATATGATGAAAGTATAAAATGAAAAGGATTAAACTAAAAGGTATAAACTAAACTATGAAAAAAGTATAGGGACCAAAAATGTAATTATAAATGAAAAAAAAAAAAGAAAAAAAAATTGAATTGTGAGGGGGATGAGGTATATAATTTTGTAAGGGGGTATGGGTATAATAACCCTTGTTTTTTAATTTGCAAGTTTGATAAGATATGTTTAAATGTAATATTTTCAATATTTAGTGTAGTTTGTGGTATAGTTGTGTTAATTTTTCTGGTGTTACATATTGGGATATTTATTGTAGCTTGCACAACCGTAATATTTTACCTTGTTAGCTACATTTTTTTGCTTAAAATACAATATTTTTGCCTTCTTTGATGCATAATTTGTGTTAGTTGTTTTGTTTAGAAGCTATAATAGTTATAGGTTTAGTAATGTTGCTTGCAAATCTATTTACATATGTTAGTTATTTGTTGTGTTTGACATGTTTTGGACAAAAATAAAATGCATTTCCATTAAAAATTGCAGCTCACAAGTTAAGAAACTCACTCTTACTTTGGGACTTTTGTTCATGTTTTTCTTTTACATAAGCTATGTTTTTTGTTAGATATGTTTGTTAGTAACAATTAGAGATAGGCAAATCGGGTAACCATAGTCGGTCCTTAACAGGTTACCCAAGGTCCGGGTAAATAATCGGCTAAGCCGATCTGTCCTGTTATAATCTTGTTATAATCGGTCATCCACGAAAATGTGAGGTCTGTTTGTAATTATGACCGGTTAACCGTAACATGTTTGTACAAGTTTTTTTTTTTTTTTTGTACAAGTTGTTACCTAAGTCAATTGTTTTTCGATAAATACATTATAATTTATAAATTAACCATAAAATATACTCCAATCCATGGTTTTCAAAATCGTTTGAGGTGTACGCCATGAGACGAGGCGGTCAAAAAACGAACTTGAAGTGTTGCTTCATAATGCTTGCATAAAGCGTGTGTCGTGCATGTGTGAGGCGATGGGTAAGGCAATGAAGTGGGGGGAGGCTAAGCTGAGGCGTAAGTCTCCTTTTATGTGAGACGTGATTACAATTGGGTGACTGGGTGTGTCGTGTTTTATTATTAAATAAAATAAAATATTTCAAACCCTAATATTATCTATACTATATTATAAAACATTTATAGAAAAACTCTTAAAAACAATTTTTAAAGTTTAATGTACAACTATTTAATGTTAATTACTTAAAATCTCTTAAAAACAACCATTAAAGCTTTATGTACTATATTTAATGTTATTTATTAACTTTCAATCTTTATCTCTAATCACTTTAACTCCTCTAAAATCACTTTCCACTTCAACTCTCCTAAAATCACTCCTCGCATAACTAAATACATAATGAAAATCAAATTTTAAATATAAAAAATCTAAAATATAATTAAGAAAATCTAACAGAATATTTAATGTTTATTTTCTAAAAAACATATTTTATTAAACCTAAAATAAATTACATTATTATTAAACTATCGAAAAAAACTCTTAAAAACAAACTTTTATGCATTAAGTTTTATTGATATACATTACTTAAAATTCAAGATTACAAGATTTGAATTCATAACTAACTAATCACAATCAAACAAGATAAACATCTCAATTTAAATATAAATAATTTAAAGTATATAAGATAATCATTGAATTCTAACAAAATACTTAATTTTTTCTATATAAAAAGCATTATATTATTAAGCCTAAATTAAACAAATTTATAAAAAAAAACATTATAACTCTATCAAAACCATCCAAAATCGTACTGTAAATCGATAAAAAAACAAAAAATAAATGGAAACATTAAAATTGTGATGTATCTCGCTGCATTGTGCGGGTACGCTTCTAGTAACATATAGTGGGTGGATTCTTCTTTTTAAAACCTCAATTAAGGCTTTTTCTCCTTAATCTGTAAGGAAATTGACTCAAATAGTAGACCTCGTAAACGTGTCGTGTCGGGTTCAAAGTTAAACGGGTTGAAAGTGTCTAACCCTAACCCGACCCGTTTAATAAACGGTTCAGAAAATCTCAACCCTAACCCGACCCTCCTAACCCGCCACGACCCACCTAACCCGTTTAACATTTATAAAATTAAAAATAAAAAATTCACAAAAAAAATACAAATACAAAATTCAAATGAAAGCATTAGAATCCAAAATTTATAGTTCAAAATTATAATCAAATCTAAAACACTAAAAATTTAAAGCATTAAAAGTAAAACTTATATATATATATACATATATATATATATAAACCGGTTATTTGGGTCATTTTCGAGTTGAAATTTTTGACCCTGACCTTACCCGTTTAATTTTCGTGTCGTGTCGTATCAACCCGTTTACTTAAACGGATTGAAATGTATTACCCAAATCCGTTTATTTCGTGTCGAGTTCGTGTCGGGTTAGCGTGTCGTGTCAGTTTTTGCCAGGTCTATCAAATAACTATTCCACACTAGAAAATTATTCTCCTAGTCATCACCCCTCTCCCAGATTTACTGAAATGTCACTACCTCTGAAATTTTCAAGTCTGTAAATTGCGGAGGTAGGTAAACGACAAAAAAGAGTAGATCTGACAAACGTGTCGTGTCGGGTTCGAAGTTAAACCGGTTGAGAGTGTCTAACCCTAACCCGACCCGTTTAATAAACTGGACAGAAAATCTCAACCCTAACACTTAAGAATGCACTATCTATATTTCAAAGATTTATGGACAATATCTTTCTTAAATATGATTTTTGCTTAGTATATATTGATAGAAGATCTTCGAAGAGATTAAAAAGAACGATTGACAAAAAAGATAAAGGAAAGCGAAAAGTTATACAGCGAAAACAGTCAAAGAAAAGTTCATCCTCGATGAGTATTTCTTCTCAAGAAGAAAAGAGAATAGATTCTACAGGAAAGTTAATGCAATTTGCCATTAACGCACATCATTCACAAATTGCACACAATGAAAAGATTCACAATTATCTACAACCACCTGAGTTCCTTTAGGGTCTTGATGATATTTCACCTAAACAATTTATATAGTCTTACCGCCATGAGGATGGACCACAAGTCAACGCACAAACTGGCATTCGTCCTTCACAAAATCTACAGTTTCCACAAATAAGGACATATTCTATTATAACATTTGGTAATTATCAGTTACAAAAATGTTATGATAAGAATAGAAAATTCCGACCTGTTGGCGGAATAAATCTAACAGAAAAACAATAATGTCTGTTAGATAACCTATGGCATATTCAAACCATGCCATAGGCATCCAGTTTTTAAATACAGGTTTTAAATGCATTAAGTATGTATTTTCAAGAACAAGGTCAAAAACTCCCTGAAAAACAAAATAAAAGGTTTTCTCATTATGTGATTTTCAGGGGTACAAGAATTGGAATTTTTCATAAATGGGAAACAATTGCAAAATACATACAATATCATAAACCCATTTTTAAAGGTTGTTACAGTTTTTTAGAAGCTCTACAAGCAGCTCGAGAAAATTTTGGAACAAACAATTTTCATATAGAACCTGAAGAAGTAAAAAAATTTCAGAAATAGCAAAAACTAACCTTGAGCAAATGATTAAAGCTCAAGAGGAAGTGATTTCTAAATTACAAGCACAACTTATGAAATCTGTAAAAAAAAAATACACAATATATACAAATCCATATTGAAAATTCGATTATTAAGCAAAAGAATTCAACTCTCGAAGCAAAAAACACACAGTTTCAACAAATACTCGAGAATAAAGAATCATTATACATAGAGATTTTAACAGTTTCAAAGCAAGGATTCTAGATCTTCCTTGGAGGCAAACTATGCAACCAGTTCTTGACAAAATGGAAGCCATGATCTCAAAGAAAGTTTGTACAAAATTTCCTCTAATTCTATATAAACTACAAAATCAAATTATAAACATTGCCTTTCAAGTAAACTCTTACAAAGGAGTGACAACTGTACAAAGAATAAATCAAGATGATTGCCCAATCGGCATTTTCCTATTGCAAATAAATTTGAAGATTACAGATATGTCAGATGAACAAATACTCAATTACTATCATAACGGTATGATTGATTATCTTGAGTTCATCCTCACTCCAAAGACATAATCGCTTCTCAATTAGTTTGGAGAAAAGTTTCTTATGACAGTAGACAACATTTCATTCTACTCAAATTCTTCAATAATAGGATGCAAGATCTTCACATCATTTCCAGAAGCATATAGTTTTACTTACAGACCATCAAGAAAAAGAATAATTATTAGTCATAGAGAAGAAGAACAAATATATCTTAAGAATCTAGCATACAACATTGATTACATGTGGTAGCTAGATAATAATTCTTCTACAATAAAACAAATTGAGACTTCAATCGCTTATGGCAAAAAAACACCATTGGTGCCATCATCATTCAGATGGACTAATTACAAATTATTGGCCGAAGGACATTATATACAAATCTGGGCAAAACATAATTGGCATATGCTTCTCCCATTCATAGGAGAAAGTGATCATATAAGTGCTCTAGACATCATCAATACAGAAGACCCAGACACAAACACAGATCCAGGATCACCACAATCGATCGACAGTACACATCGAGACTTCTAGAAGACCGACGTAAGCAATGACGTTTCTACATCAATAATTTTCGACAAGTTACTATTGATCTTTTTGAAATTTGTGGTTTAAGTGTCTTTATTTTGTCTTTTCATTTTTACATGTACTGCATCAAGAGTTTATTAGGGTGGTATTTAGATAGGGATCTAGACTTTGCTTTTTCATATTTTGATTGCACGGATAAATTGTCGTTTGTAATTATTAGTAGTATCAAAGGCCTAGAAATCACCGTTGCAAATACACTCTGGTGCTTCTATCTCTGTAAGTATGTGCTCTTCCTCTCTGTCTTTCTTTCTTAATGTATTTATCTTTATGTTTTAATGTTCTCGTGGTTTAACGGAAACCCAAAAAATCCGTCATACCCCCTTATTATCAGAGCATAGGTTAATCCTAAGATTTAAAAGACTGAGACAGACTCGATTCCTTTGTGGCTGCATGTTATGTATAAGTTCCACTTTTTCTTTTGTCGAGAACTCGCTCAGGTGAAATTCAAGGGATTAGTCAATACTTTGATATTATTAAGAAGGTATGTTGAATTTTTAAATTTACGTTAAAACATTAGTTTTTACTATTAAAATATGTTTTTAGTTAGTGTTTTATTATTCTTTGAATAGCATCTTAGTTAATATTCGAAAGGGATATAAGAATATATTAATAAAAAGGAGTTAGGATTAGGTGAAAATATTAAGAAGACAAGATTTTTAATTATTGAGAAAAAACTTGTAACCATTTCCACTTGCTTTGAAAAAATTGGAATTTTTAAATCTTGAGTTTACTGAAAAACATAATAATATTGTATTAGCATATTATTGTAATTTAACTTATAAATTTAAAAATAATTATAAACACAATTTACATAGAGATCATATACAACTTAACGGCTTAATAGATTTAATAATAAATCTAGGAATAAAATTAGAAAAAAGAATTTAAATATAATCATCAAATATTAGAAAGGTTATCTAGTTATATTGATAAGAAAACAGAGTTAATAAATAAATTAACAGAAAACATAGATTATATCAAAAAACAAAATAATCAAATTATAAAGGAACTAAAAGAGGTTAAAAAGAAAATACAAAAGTTAAGTGAAACTCCACAAGCTAATAAAATAAATATAGAAGAAGATTTAGACAAAATAATTAGTGGAATTAATAAATTAAGTGTAGGAGAAGAAGTTAAGTTAAAAAGAAAAATAACACCTTATAAAAGAAAATGAGTAATCAAAATAGAAGTTTTTTAGGAAGAAGTAGAACACTACATGAAGCTACGAATTCTACTAGTAATATACAGGATGTTATTAGTTCAGATAGTTTTCTTAACAGAATTATGAGAAGATGATCAAGATCAAATAGTTCACAACTAGTAGTTCAATTAGAGGAAGAAATAGATTTAGACAGAAATTTTGATTTATATAATCAACATTAATTAGATATTTTAAATCCAAGAATATTATATCAATAAGGAGTTTTAAACATAAACACAATATTAATTCGAAGTAGTAGAGAAGAAAGTCTTAGAATAGTTGACAGAACAGTAACAATAGATTTATTTTCACCGGAAACAATACAAAAAATCAAACAGTCAAGAAAACATTTTGCACATATAAGGTTAGTAGTGATAGGAATTAAAGCCTTAGGAAGAAAAAAATTTAGGAACAAAATTATTAGCCTTATTATTAGACAAAAGTTGGAAAACAGAATTAAAAAAGGCAATAATTTCTGGAATGGAGATTGATCTTAGTCAAAATACAACTTTATTTTATTGTATATCAGGAATATTAAAAGATATAAACGATTTACAAAAAATAAAAATAGCATTACAAACTAAAGGATATGAAAATTATGAAGGTAACAATATAGTAATGAGTATATGAGTACTGGGAAAAGTTGGGCAACATATCAGGAATGAAATACAAAGTAAATATTGAAGGAATAGTTAACACCATAGCATCAAAATCAATACAAATGATAGACCCAATAAAGATAGATCATGAAGAATTAGCAGGATTAGAATGGAAATTGGATAATTTAAAATAACAAGATAATGAAGTATTAGTACCTAATAAAAACCATATATATGAAGATATAGATGGAGTACAAAATATAAGATTCATTGGTTTTGAAAAAGGAACACCTAAGGATACAGAAGAAAATAACGAAATATAATATAATTTTACGAATATTGAATATGATACAGAACCATTATATGATACAGAAAATGATGAAGATGATGAAACACTAGATTTTGGATTTAATAGATTTGAAGAAGAAGAATGTGACTACAGTTTAATAGATTATTTAGAAGAAGAAACAATTATGGGTTTTATGTAACACCCCGAATTTCGTTTGGCCGTTTTGCGAGGTTGTTTAGAGGAAAAGGAAATCTCCTTCAGGAATTTCGCACGGGTCGTGCGCAAGGGTCAGAGGCTCGGCAGTGGCTTTACGCACGGGTCGTGCGCCCTCCCTTCTTTGAAAGCGCACGGGTCGTGCGCTGCGTTGGGACTGATGAGATATTTTGTTAAATATCTCATTTTGGTTGGTTTACTGATTAAGATCTCAAATCTCAGTCTCTCTCTCTTTCTTTTTCATTTTCTTCTTTCGATCTTCAAGCCTCGTTTGGCTGCTAGTTTGCGGTGTTTCTAGCAAGGGGTTGGTGTTTTAAGTTTCACCTCTACGTCGTGATCGTTATCTGGTTTTCCAGGTTTTATTCTAAAAACCTACTGGTGAGTTCCTACTACCATTTTACAAACTTTATACATGTAAAAACTCTTATTTGCGAAATCCGAAGTATTTCTACGGTATGATTTTATGTTCTCTACATTTTGATATAAATGAAGTTTTTGGTGATTTTCGGGGTTCCCGATCAGTATTGACTAAAATGACGGGTTCTGCCTTATCAGAAGTAAAATGATGTTTTACTTGCCCATGTTTGTGGCTTATTGAAAGAATGTATATAAACTGGTTTTATGATTATCTTTCTTACCAGTAGTTGGTCTGGAAAATAGCATTTTGAAATATAAATGTGTTGATAGCTATTTATCTAGCTTTCTTGGTCACATGAAATATTGGGACAAGTCATGACTATACTAGTGAATCCCTAGGTATCGAGTCGGCTTATGGCTGGGAAGGATATGCCCCTTTTGTTGAGTTAGATACATTTGATCCTCGGGGGCAACTTGGTACGGTTATGTGAGACCGGTTACTAGCCATGGGTCAAATGTAGTCTAACGAACAAGTATGACTGGTTCCTTGGGGGCCTCCCTCACATCGTAGTACGGACCGAAGCTTTCGTGGCCATGGTTCCATGTATTTAGCTCATAACTCGGATTTGTGGCTTACTTTGTGTTCCACTGTAATCCTTGGTAAATCGGGTAATCCCCGTCATCGGAAGATGTGTTTTGGACCGGTTGTCCATTTATTATCAAAGAACTGTATTTTGCATAACTAAACCTTTGAAAAGATTTACTTTGATGCATTTGATTATATCTCTTGAGATTTATGAACTGTATGTTCTCACTAGGCTTTAAGCCTAACACTTTTTTCTCAAATGATGTGTATAACAGGTTTCCTTAGCGGTGGGTTGCCGGGGTTTTGGAGAGACGGGTTTAGTCTCGAGGCATTTTGAGATGACTAGTATTGTATCTGGGCAATTGTTAAGTCCCATTCTTTTGGTGAATTATGGATTGTCAACTGATGTAATCCTGATATAGGTGTCTAGATTAGTTTGTTTATAGACCCTATATCTGTACAGGTTTTGTAAAGTCTCAAGGACTGATCCCCTTTATGGGAGGTTGTTAGACCAAAGTCTCATTGGATTCCAGATCATCCAAACTGAAGATCGCAATCTGAAGCTAAAGTCGGAATGTCGACTCTCGATATAAAAGTCTATGTCTATTTGTAATAAATGTCAATGTATTTGTTTAGTTTACTTAGATTAATTATCTAAGTTATAAATATTGTAAAAGGTAACTTAGTTTGTTTCTAAGTTAGTTTCTAGTTTGTTAGAAATAATATCTAGATTTAATATCTAGATATTATCTAGTTAGTGTGTTCAACACACTTGATAGTTGTTGTCTCTCAATCTCTCTAACACATCAGATCACAATTCACACACAAACACACACAAGAAGGTGTAAAAGAGAGAAAACATTGAGAACACATTCAAGATTAATCATTCAACCTTGTAATCGTTTCTATATTCAATACAGGTTGGTAATCGTTATTGTGTCGTTGTTTCTATAAACTTGATAAGTATTGTTGGACCGACAATTGGTATCAGAGCCTGATTAAGATCAAATCAAGTTTTAAAAGAAAACGTCTCTGTGTTCTGTGTGAAAATCATTTTCGAGATTTAAACTGTTTTAGGTGTTAGAATCGATCAGATTGTGATCGATTTACATGCTAGATCGAGTTGTATGTGTTTAATTTCACTTTAAATCTTATATCGAGTTCCAATTTGTGGTTTTTGTGAGAAAAGAGTCGAGAAGAGTAAGTCACTGTGCGATCAGATTAATTTCTAAAAAGAGTGTTTTAGTGAGATCGAGTGCTCATAATCTGTTCTAAAAGTGTTTCTAGACACATTGGTAGGGTTTGGTATTGCTAAATCGTTTCAATACAGATTTTAGACGAATTTTTGAAGTACAGGTCGAATAACCCGCAAATCAGAGGAAGAATAACACGCAAAGTCCCACTTTGTGCGTCCTTCATCAAACGCAAAGTCCAACTTTGCGCGTCTCAAGTGACCCGCAAACCTCTACTTTGCGCCTCTCAAGCCAAACGCAAAGCACACTTCTCGTTTTAAAGAGCACCCGCAAACCTCAACTTTGCGCTTCCATATAGACCCGCAAACCTCAGTTTGCGCTTCCCACTAGACCCGCAAACCTCCATTTGCGTGTCCCATTAGAAACGCAAACCTTCTCAATCGCAAAGCTCCAATCCAGACTTAGAATATTTTTTTCTGAGAATTTTTCGAAACTGTAATAGGGTCTTTATTAGTCGTAAATTTTTTCTCTAGGGGCGTTGCCCCCATACCCCCGCAAGGGCGTTGCCCCTTGACCCCACCCGCTAACCGGGTAGCGGAACCCCCATGCTAAGTCTGCCTAGGGGGACAAAATTTCTTGTGTGATCAAATTTTATCTGGACTAACGGTCAAATCCAAGTTCTTTTTGCACATCAAATTAAACAGGATGACATCAAGCGATGCTTCTTCAATATGTATGGATGAGAAACCACCTGTACTCTTCAGAGGAGAGTATGAGCAGTGGAAAGATCAGTTCATAAATTTCATTGAAAGACATGAAATGAAGGATTTAATTAGAAAATCTCTGAGGGAAGGAATAATGACAATTCCAACGAAACCTTATACTCATGTGAAGGAGAATGGAGAAAAAGTACCAGCTCAGCTTCAATTAAGACTTGATGCATACTCTGATGAGCAGAAAAAGAGACATGCAGCTGACCAATTAGCCCGATCTTTCCTATTGAATGGAATGACTGAAGAGATTTCAAAAGAGATTTTTCTCACATTAGATCGCGAAAGGGCTACAGGAAAGCTGATATGGGAACAAATTGAGAAGTGTATGACAGGATCGATAATGTCATCAAAAGTTAAGGTTTTGGAAGCTGAGAATAATGCGCTAAAAAGAAAGATTTCTCATCTGGAAGCTCAAATTCAGAAGCAAGAGTCTGTTGAGAGCAATGAGAAGAAGTCCAAAGATTTGGAGAGTGCAAATGCTGAGCTTGAAAAGAAACTATCAGAGTTTAAAAAGAAAATTGCAGATCTTTCCAAGAAGAGTATTGAAGAGAAGAAGATACTCGAGCTTCAAAGTTTAATGCTTTCTCAAAAAGTTGAAGACTTTGAGAAAGTAATCATATTGGAAAGAGATCAGTTTGCCAAGGAGAGGAAGGCAAATGATCAGAAGGGTGCTAAGATGGGATTCGAAGAAGAAAGAAGCATCCTTGAAGCTGCTATTAAGAAGCTTACCGAGAAGCTATCTGAATTATCAAAGAGTGTACTGACAGAGAAGAAAAAGAAGTCTGCATTTGAGAAGAAGATTGATCTCCTTATCAAAGAACGAGACAGTTATTCTTTAAAGGTAAAAGAGCTTCAAGATATTATTTCAAAGACGGTGGTGGTGACTGAGTGAACGACTCCAGAGTCAAAAATCCACTCACCTATAAATAATTCAGTTGGTTCTAACAAACCAGCCGCAAGCTCACATCAGAAAACTGCTCTTTTCAAAAGGTCAGTTAAATCTTCTAATCAAATTCATTCTACTAATCTTTTCTATGACAGGAATATAGATTGTTCATGTACACATAGAAGAAGAAACAGCTTCCAGGATGAAGCTGAACTGGTCTGGAACAGGAAACCAGTTAAAGAAAAGCTGAAAGGTAAACCTGATTTTTTCTACACCAGAGATAAATTAATCAGTTTGTCAGGTAAGAAATTTTATTGTTCTTATTGTCGTACACATGATCCTGTTCACAAGACAAGTGACCATTACTGGTACGGTTCTTACTCAATAACCCCCATACGAACTGCAACTAACACTTATGGACCCAAATACCAGTGGGTACCAAAGAAAACTAAACCTGTGTTGCAGGCACCTACTGTCAAGGGGGAGTAGGAAGAAGAATGGTTCTTGAATACAACAGTTCAAGACCCGCACTTCAAAGATCAAAAGACCTTACTCCGTGCTGAAAATGAAATTGTACTCCAATACTCGAATGAGGAAATCAACCATCAAGGGGGAGTACATATTTATCTGAAATTTTATGCATATCTTTTTCATATGATAATTTTCAAATGCATAATTTCAGGGGGAGTATAAAAGGTGATGACTTCTGATTACTTCTGATCAGAACTCGTACTTTAAAAGTTTTACTGCTTTTTGTCTTTTCAATATAAGTGAATAATTATTACTTTGACTTGAAATTAGACTTTTGCAGAACTTTTGAGAGAAGCTTACAAGTTCATATTTCTATGACTTAAAGCTTAGCTTCATGAGATGAAAGATCACTCGTTAAGGTATAATTCTATATCTTCATCTCATATATGGTTGAAAGAAGGACAACTTTCAATCATAGAAAACATTGTTTTTAATGTTCAAACCACTTCCCGATTGTTCATCAAATTTTATATTTTGGGAGTGTATTTTAAATGTTTTCATGATCTAAATTGTGCTTTAACTGAAATAGTTAAATCAATCTGAGCATCACGAGCATCTAGGAAAACAAAGAATCATTGTGCTAGGAATTAACACAACTTCAATGGAATCACATTAACCAGTGATTTCTACCCATGAAGTTAAATCCTTAGTGTTTGAGTGTGCAAGCGAAAAGAAATGAGTGTGATTAGAGAAAGCAAAAGGTTTAAAAGAAAGAGCGTGTGAGAACAGAGTTAAAAGAATATCACAACTCTGCACCAACTTTTTCTGAGCCGGGTAGCCACAATTCTAGTGATTCACAATTCTTTGGTGATCATTATTGAAACAGGCAACTAACCCATGCCAACTCTTGATCAAACCTCAACATCTACTCATTTTCTTCTCAAAAAAAAAATGTTTCATTTTCAAAGGGGATGCATCACATATGCTATCTGATTTTCATTCGAAAAATCTAGATATTGAAAAGAAGGAAGTCTGCCCTACCTTCGCACTTCAATCATGCACATTGAGTCTGTGTTTAACTTACTGTTGTCTCAGTGGTTTACACAATTTTGAGCCAATAAGCAATCATCCGTGCTTAATTCTTTCAAACACAAGCACGAACACACAAGGAATTGGTTTCTTTGTCATAACGTTTATAGAAATTACCTTTGTGGTGTTTCGATGATTAAATGGAAGCCCTGGGGGAGTCAACATCAAAACAGCTCCTTTCCAATGTGTATTCGTTACACTCAGTGACTTAGTGTTACTGACAGGCATGATAACTGATTCATTAGTTGATTTCAGGTGTTACATATCTAATTTGTCTGGATTTGCAAAGATCTGGATGAATCTCTTATGAATTGACGAATCAGGGGCTCTAACCGCAAGACTGACATTTCTTACAACAAATTTTGATGAAGTCGTTGCACTTAACATCAAAAAGGGGGAGAATGACTACACAAGAAATGGAAAAGATCACATGTTTCAAGAATCACGTCAAAGACTGAATTCTGTTGAAGACATGTTGATTTCAGAGAAAGAGATTGCATCTTCTAAGCTGAACAAGAAGACTGAATTGGATAAATCTTTTTATTAAATGATCTTGATCCAAAGGGGGAGATTGTTAGACCAAAGTCTCATTGGATTCCAGATCATCCAAACTGAAGATCGCAATCTGAAGCTAAAGCCGGAATGTCGACTCTCGATATAAAAGTCTATGTCTATTTGTAATAAATGTCAATGTATTTGTTTAGTTTACTTAGATTAATTATCTAAGTTATAAATATTGTAAAAGGTAACTTAGTTTGTTTCTAAGTTAGTTTCTAGTTTGTTAGAAATAATATCTAGATTTAATATCTAGATATTATCTAGTTAGTGTGTTCAACACACTTGATAGTTGTTGTCTCTTAATCTCTCTAACACATCAGATCACAATTCACACACAAACACACACAAGAAGGTGTAAAAGAGAGAAAACATTGAGAACACATTCAAGCTTAATCATTCAACCTTGTAATCGTTTCTATATTCAATACAGGTTGGTAATCGTTATTGTGTCGTTGTTTCTATAAACTTGATAAGTATTGTTGGACCGACAGAGGTTTATATCAATATGAATGTCATGTTGCCAGTTTTTCCAGGTTTTAGTTTACTCTGATTTTCAGGGCGTTACAAGTTGGTATCAGAGGCATGAATGTAAGATGTCTAGACTTAGACTGAGTTTGATAGGCACTGATTGTGAGATTGGGTAAAACTTCTAAGATGGGTTAGTCTTAGAATCGACGGAGGTTATGTTAATCAAGCGTTGTGATGATGGCAACAAGAACCCTTATGTGTTATATGTTCATAATCTCACTTAGCTAATGTGATTATGAGGATATTTTACGTGAGTGTAATTGGTTTGCTAATGTTATGACAATTGGTAGACGTAACGGTACGTTTCTTTCGTGCGTGTTTAAGTTAAACTCTTCCTTACCCTTTCTCGTGCTTGTGTTTACCTTATCTACCTTGGTATGTTGACCGTTAGAGTAGTGCGAAAGTTTCTAAGCGAGTAAGCTAAGGAATGATTGTTGTTTATATCAATGTCTCTTTGGGATGATAGTAAGTCGTAGAACGCATTAAGTTAATCATCTTGAGCCAGATTCGTTGGTGGAATAAGAACTATATCTTGTTAGATCGATTCTATTTCGAGGAGATTTGTAAGTTATTTAGTGGGATGGTTGCCCTATGATGCCTGAGGCATCCGGTTGATTATAGTACGTTGGGATGTTAGGAAGCATAGTATTAAGATGCGAGTGCCGACCGAATTCATGCATTAAATTTATTTCTAAAATAAGGTCGCATAAATTGCTTTTCATGATCGCCAACCATAAAGTAAATTACCTTATAACGTTTTGGCAAAAACATTTAGCACTCAACATATTTTAAACTGTGAGCATAAGCATGCTTAAAATTGTTTTGTTGCACCTGATTACAATTTGTTATCAAAACTCTCTTTATTCACGTCTTGTGTTTAAATTCTATTTTTGGATGTCGTAATATCTGTGTTTTAACGCTTTTTGAGTTAATAGGAAAGTAGCTGTGGAATTTTGACCTTGACATTGGATCTCTTCCACGTATGTCAATGGTTTTAAAGGAAAAGTTATTTCCATGCCTTGAGTCGGAGTTTCTTGGAGATTTTAGTTTGTACGAGTTTTGTTGAATTTCATGGAGTTTTGTTTTACGGATTCTTTTGTCGCATGCATATATTTAGAGATGCGTGAGTTTAATTTCATTGCGTGCAAGTTATGAGTTCTTTGGGTGTCGTGTCTCATCAAAATGGTCAAAATTAAACTCACCACTTGTCAAAATGGTCACCTTACCTTGTGTTGAAAAATGGAAATTTGGACACCACTTGATTTTAGCGTTAATGAGTTTTATGAAAATCCAGTTGGATTATGGTGTCTCATCTTACGACTTTTGTGTCGCGTAAATAATTTCAGGAACATGTGCATATCCATCATTATGTGCGTTAATTTATGGGTTTTGTTAACCAATGTCAACTGTCGTGTACTATGTGCATTGGATTTAAGTATAACGTTGGTGTGAATGATTGCATAAACGATTTATGTATTTTTTAAAAACAGGATTGTCGTTCTGATCGTATTTCCATCATTAACTCTTACTGTTAAAATTTCCGCAAAGCATTTAACGAGTTAGCGGTATTTTTGTCATTGTAGTTTCTATTTTGGTCAGATGTGTTTATCTTTACAACGTGAAGCTTTAAACTCGATTTGAAATTTTATTTGCATCCCCGTTATTTTACCGCCCTTTGGGGAATGAATTGTTGCATATGGGGTGAGTTGAAAATTCTTTTGCTGCAACGCCTCTTGGTTATAGAGGAAGAATTTTAAAGATAAAGTCGTGATTTTCCCTTTGGAGTTGTACAAACAATTGTTGCACGTGTTGAAGTGCAAGAACCTATTTTCACGTTTATAGTGTAAATTGTTGCGTGTGTTTTACTTGGTATTTCTCAAGGTGTGAGTATTTTGATAAGTTTTCGTATTCGGTAATTTGGATTGTTTTAACATCATAAATTGCTCATGTCGAGCTTGAATATTTCAACAAGTAAATAGCGTGATTTACGTATTCTGGGTGATTTTGTACACGTAAAATCTATATTATAATTTATGCATCTTTGATGATTTTGTGCATCTTAGTATATTTGCATTCATAAACTTTTGGAAAATCTTTGGTCTCAATACGTGTTGAGTTTTGAGAAATCATGTCCTGGTGGTGTGTGTTTTCATAAACATTGTTTAAAGACATTTCATTATTTGGGGAAACATTAAATGTCGGTTAAATGTGTTTTAAGGTTTACGAGACTTTCGTTGGAAATTTACGTAAAGTGTCGGGCCTTTGGCTCGGGTTTTGACTGAATGAGTCGTGTGGACATTTGTCCGGATTTATAACCGCAATGAAAGATTTTAGTATGATGGAGTTTATTTGTGTTTTTGGTGGGTTAAAGTTGATTTGTGAAAACGGTGTACATGCCAAAATGTTTATTTTAAAGTGTTTGTGTTTTACATTAAATTGTTAACTGCTGATAAGTTTTGGTTATTTTGAAATGTTTAGTTTTATGAACATGTTGAGACACCCATTTTGGGATCTTTGGTTATTTTGGTAAATCATGTTGAAGTGTTTCTTTGATGATTTTACATATATAATTGGAGTTCAATTGACGTAAGTGTCATTTGGTGTATTTGATCTTATAAACCTTTTCAGAAAATACATATTATTGTGTTATGAGGCATTTTGAAAACATAAGGGTATGAGTTCATTTGGAAAACGGTTTGTTTCAACCAACGATGAGATGTGAATTAATTATACTTTTGGTCGTGTTGGCATAATAGTTGGTCAAACGTGTTTCAATATTTATATCGGCTTTCATTTGGGTATTTACGTAAACTGTTGGGTCATTGGCTCAGTTTTGACTAAATGGAAACTTGAGGACAT
This sequence comes from Arctium lappa, assembly GCA_023525745.1. Lineage (NCBI taxonomy): Eukaryota > Viridiplantae > Streptophyta > Magnoliopsida > Asterales > Asteraceae > Arctium > Arctium lappa. Next base: position 15,319,293 of record CM042049.1, read on the forward strand.
TTGTACGGTTTAAAAACAGTTGTGGAATTTTTGGAGTATGATGGTGATTATTTCATGCCATTGGGAATTACATGTTTTGGGAGCTTTGGTTATTTTTCAGTTGGAGTCATATAATGTTAGACAGTGCTGTAGATCCATAGACAGTCTGTCTGTTTTGTAAAGTTTGAGGTTTTGGGTTACACTTAGTGACCGCTCGGGTTGGCTAGCGAGTAGACAATAGGTGGCACGAGCTGCTGAGTTGGAACTCGTCTGGATTGGATAGGCACCTGTGTCCGTAAGCCCTTAAGGTTGAACTCGACGGAGTATGGCTAGAGGCAATAAACGGTTTGAAGTTGTGATGTCTGGTATGGCATGGGAGCTAAGATCGGGATACGTGGTGAAATCCAATAACATCACGGGTGGCCCCATTCATTTGTTCTCGCTACCCAAGATGGAAACGTTTAGAGGTCATGCGAGGAAGTTGTATGGGCGGCCTACTTGCGTGTCCTTCTATTCTCTTTATGTACGGGTCTCTCCGTCGTAGACCCGGGGTATTTTAAACACTAATGTTATATTTTTACCAACTTTGGTTATGTGGAGTCGACGGTAAATGATGGCTTTAATATTAGGTTCTCCCCACGTATATTAAGGTTTGAATGAAGTGTGTTTTCCTGTGTATGGGTATTTAGTTTTCTTTCGTTTTGGTCGCGTGAGTATTGGACCTAATGTCCATGATTTCGGACGTACGGTATGCATGGTGTTACTAATGTTTCATACTTCGAATTAGTACAAGTTGTGTCAATTTATAAAGCATCGTTGAAATAAAGGATCCATCTTTGAAATTGCATAACTTTGAAAAGGAGTTGTTCCATGTTTTAAAATTCATTATTTGAAAGGTTCTATTTTAAAGAGAAGTTCATCAATTTAATTGCTTTTACTTATGTAAAACTCTTGAGCTCTCTAGGCGTTAAGCCTAATCCTTCCATTTATTTACATGTGCATCATTTTCCTGTTGGGGTTCGGTTCTAGCAACGCTTTGAGAAGTCGGGCCTTAGCCTTGAGCTAGAGTAAGTTGTTGGTGAAGTCTTCCACAGGTTGGAGATAGTGACTACGCATGGGTTTTAGTAGCGCCCGTCCTTTATTGTCTGAATGTATAGATTGGTGGTATGTTTAGAGGTTAATCTTTATAATGTGGTTGTAGACGAAGTATTTATGGAAGTATTAAGAAATTTGAATAAGGGCTACTTCCAGATTTGGAGTCGGATCGGAGTTGAGTGATAACAGCATCTGTGTTAACCGATCGCCGGAAAGACGCATTAGTGCGCCTTGTAAGAAAATCTTTATCGATATTAGGAATGGATCAGTGAAATCTGAGAGTTTTGGGAAGATTAGCGTCGACCGTTGGCTTTGAGTTCGGAACCGTGCAGTTCGAAAGAAATTGGTAGATGGAAAGTTGAGGTCGCTAATTTCCTGGAGGTAGTAATTGTCACCTAAGGTTGGGAGGCAAACGTAACCTTGGGAGTAAAGGTTACTTTGAAGTGTTGAGTGTTCGCTCGGTTAGGAGCGAATTGCGCCCAAGAAGGGTAGCTAATGTGGATGTCGGTATTAGAATCTCGTTATTGATTCTGGCTTTTGAGTTTGAGACGATTTTCTCTGCGAACAGTGTTTCGTTGAGAAGAGTAGATTTCGAGGACGAAATCGTTCTAAGGTTGGGAGATTTGTAACACCCCGAATTTTGTTTGGCCGTTTTGTGAGGTTGTTTAGAGGAAAAGGAAGTCTCTGCGTCTGTCTACAGGGCGCACAGGTCGTGCGCCCTCCTTCAGGAATTTCGCATGGGTCGTGCGCAAGGGTCAGGGGCTCGGCAGTGGCTTTACGCATGGGTCGTGCGCCCTCCCTTCTTTGAAAGCGCATGGGTCGTGCGCTGCGTTGGGACTGATGAGATATTTTGTTAAATATCTCATTTTGGTTGGTTTACTGATTAAGATCTCAAATCTCAGTCTCTCTCTCTTTCTTTTTCATTTTCTTCTTTCGATCTTCAAGCCTCGTTTGGCTGCTAGTTTGCGGTGTTTCTAGCAAGGGGTCGGTGTTTTAAGCTTCACCTCTACGTCGTGATCGTTATCTGGTTTTCCGGGTTTTATTCTAAAAACCTACTGGTGAGTTCCTACTACCATTTTACAAACTTTATACATGTCAAAACTCTTATTTGCGAAATCCGAAGTATTTCTACGGTATGATTTTATGTTCTCTACATTTTGATATAAATGAAGTTTTTGGTGATTTTCGGGGTTCCCGATCAGTATTGACTAAAATGACAGGTTCCGCCTTATCAGAAGTAAAATGATGTTTTACTTGCCCATGTTTGTGGCTTATTGAAAGAATGTATATAAACTGGTTTTATGATTATCTTTCTTACCAGTAGTTGGTCTGGAAAATGGCATTTTGAAATATAAATGTGTTGATAGCTATTTATCTAGCTTTCTTGGTCACATGAAATATTGGGACAAGTCATGACTATACTAGTGGATCCCTAGGTATCGAGTCGGCTTATGGCTGGGAAGGATATGCCCCTTCTGTTGTAGTTAGATACATTTGATCCTCGGGGGCAACTTGGTACGGTTATGTGAGACCGGTTACTAGCCATGGGTCAAATGTAGTCTAACGAACGAGTATGACTGGTTCCTTGGGGGCCTCCTTCACATCGTAGTACGGACCGAAGCTTTCGTGGCCATGGTTCCATGTATTTAGCTCATAACTCGGATTTGTGGCTTACTTTGTGTTCCACTGTAATCCTTGGTAAATCGGGTAATCCCCGTCATCGGAAGATGTGTTTTGGACCGGTTGTCCATTTATTATCAAAGAACTGTATTTTGCATAACTAAACCTTTGAAAAGATTTACTTTGATGCATTTGATTATATCTCTTGAGATTTATGAACTGTATGTTCTCACTAGGCTTTAAGCCTAACACTTTTTTCTCAAATGATGTGTATAACAGGTTTCCCTTAGCGGTGGGTTGCCGGGGTTTTGGAGAGACGGGTTTAGTTTCGAGGCATTTTGAGATGACTAGTATTGTATCTGGGCAATTGTTAAGTCCCATTCTTTTGGTGAATTATGGATTGTCAACTGATGATGTAATCCTGATATAGGTGTCTAGATTAGTTTGTTGATGAACCCTATATTTGTACATGTTTTGTAAAGTCTCAAGGACTGATCCCTTTTATGGGAGGTTTATATCAATACAAATGTCATGTTGCCAGTTTTTCCAGGTTTTAATTTACTCTGATTTTTAGGGCGTTACATTTTAATATAGAAGAAACTAATAAAACACTCGAACAAATAGTTAATAGAAAATTTACAGAATTAAATATACAAAAAAAAGTTGATAATATGATAATATAATGTATGACAGAATCTGTGCAGGTGTTTGAGGAAATGTATAATATATATATATATATATATATAGTATATATATATATGTATATACTTCATTAGCGATTCACACTTTTGTTCAATTTAATTTTGATTTCATCTATTATATATATGTATATATATATAAAGTGTAACACCCCAATTTTCTTTTGGTATCATTTCAAGTTAATACAGAAACCGATATATTAAGGAAAAATAAGATATTTGATTTTGGGCTTGAATCCTTGATTTTATAGTCTTTATAGATGAAGGATTCAATTACGAGTCCAACGGTTCTTTTCGGAGCGAAAACGGAGCTATAACGAATAAGTTATGACCAAAACAGTGTTCAGGCATATATTCATGGTCTGCAGGGCGCACGGGTCGTGCCAAGACACAGAAACATTGGCACGGGTCATGCCAATGTCTTCAGAAAAGTGGCACGGGTCGTGCTTGGCATCAGAAGGAACAACACGGGTTAAAACCTGATTTTAGCCTCACTTTCACCCAAAACTTCATTTCTTCATATCTTCTTCATACCAACTCCGATTTCAGTGATTCAAGTTGTCACGGTTTCGTTTTTGAGAGATCTTTAAGTATCTATCAAGATATTTGAAGTATATTGGAGTATACAAGAGTATTTTGTGGTGGTAAGCTCCTCGTCTCTCCCTCTTCATCTTCTTCACCAAAGTTTTCTAGGGTTTCATCCACCCTTTGTTCTCCCTTTCGTAGATTGGAGGTTTGTAACCATTTTGGTGAACTAGAGGTGTTTTGGTTGGTGGATTCAATCTTGGGTTAAGGTAATCTTCTATTCTCTTCATTTATGGAAGTTAGGATTTCGGTATCAGTTTAGGTATTCATGTATAAGGTTTGGGAAACAATTTTTTTGTGGTTGATTATGTATATTTATAGTTGGAACCTTGTGGATCTAGGTTTTGGAAGATTTGGTTTGAAGAATCAAGTTTTTTCAAGGAAAGCTCTAAGTGGGTAAAATCTAGATTTAGCCTAAATCTAGCAAGGTGAGTTCAAGTTGATTTGTGAAAACGGTGTACATGCCAAAATATCCATTTTGAAGTGTTTATGTGTTTTACATGAAATTATCAAATGTTGGTTTATTTGTTGATCTTTGATTATTTGAAGTATTTAACTTTATAAACCTTGTATAACACCACATTTGGGATTTTTGGGCATTTTGTTAAAGGGTCACAAATGAATGTGTTTTGATGGTTTATTGCATAAATAGATCTTTGGTCAAAGAGATACACTTTTAAATGTTTGTCTGGTTTTATGCATGAAATGGGATGTTTTATAAAGTTCTACTTGTACATTTATGAGAGGTACTTGAAAGAATGTATATAGACTCATTTTATTATTTTCATTCTTATCAGCAGTTAAACATGGAAATGCATATTTGAAAATAAATGAGTCTTTAGGACTTCGGTCCGGTTTAATAGCCCGTTGTGAAATACCAAGTATGATGGCGGTTAATGCGCATCATTTGAGAATTACATGTTTTAAGTGCGTTGGTCATTCAATTGGAGTCATGTACTGTTTAGACCGTAATGCAGTGGATCCATGGGCATATGAGTCGATATTTATTATTTAAAAAGAAAATGGGCTATTATTTATATGTTGGCTAGAATTAGTCTTGGGATCTCGACGATAATACGATGAGGGCTCGTAGAGTCCAATTCCCAGACCTGCATCCGCGAGTTAATTTCTGAGCCTGTTTTTATGGGATAGTCACTTCCCATTTGTAGCTAGTTGAGACATTGGATCCTCGGGAGCCTTTAGTACGGTTATGTGGGACCGGTTACTAGCCATGGATCGTAAATGTAATCTTAGCGAATGAGCATGACTAGGATTCATCTGTTTGCCCTCCACGCATATTTGTACGAACCGACGTGTTATTGGCCTTGGTACTGGTATGGTGAGCTCAGTAACTTAAAATGTGGCCTACTTTTGTGTTCCGCCACTAGCCTTGGAATTCGGGATTCCCCCGTCACCGAGAGGTGTTGTTTTGAGGTATTTGGTTTTATCCTCGTTTTCAGTGACACTTGAGATTTGGGTTATCTCCCTTATGCTAAAATTTTGGAGACTTGTGTTTACTCGTATTTTGGTCATTTGTTTTATAAAGTTTACCCAAGTTTCATTATTCGAGCATTACCATTATTCTCGTTTTGAGTAAGTGTTGGATTGCATTATTTCATGAAAGAATGTTTTGACGTTGAGGCGTCCATCTATAAAATGCATATTGTTGGTAAATGATTTGTTCCATTATCTTAAAGTAAATCATTTTAAAGGATCATGATTATAAGTTACAATATTTCTTTTTTTACGTTTTCCTTTATAATCATGATATAAACTCTTGAACTCACTAGGCGTTAGCCTAACCTTTTTATTTGTCGGCATGTGCATTAGGTTTCATTCCAGGATTAGTTTTAACGACACTGAGAAGCGATGAGTGCTAGTTGTGTGCTCGAAGAGGTGACTAGCTTGATAAAGTCTTCTGCATTTATATTTGGAGATGGCGATTGTTGTTGGGTTATAGTAGCACTCGATTTTAGTTAGTCTTTATGTAAGACTTTAATTTTGTTGATGGTTCAATCTAGAAATTGTATTTCAATTATGGACTATTAGTAAGGGATTTTATTCCCCTTTAAGGTATTGTTGAAAGTTTTTAATTAGTCGCTCTTTCCAAATTTGAGGGTGTTACAAGTTGGTATCAGAGCTTAAGTTTCAGAGATTTAGGTGTTGATTTGAATACCTAGACTCAAACTAGCATGATTTTAGGTGATTAAATGTGAGATTGCACAATTAGGCACTTTAAGATTTGATGATTCGAGGTGAGTGGAGTCACTAGGAACGGGAATCGCACCGAAAATGGCAAGGATGATCATGTACAATACGTTTATAATATCACCTGGCCAATGTTATGGTGAACCTACGAGTTACGTGTATATGCTTGAACTGCCTTGGTATGATAACCGTTAGGGTAGTGAAACAGTTTCTATAAGGGTAGCCATTAGAAGAAGTTGATGATTTTAGTATTCTCGTCACTTGAAGTGACGGTAAGCATGGTGATTGCATTACGTGGACCGTGTCGGGTCAGATTGATTGGTTGGATTAGAACCATAGACATTTGAAACCAATGTATTGCGAGGATAAATTATGAAGTGAACCTATGAAATATTTGATCTTTGCCTTAAGATGTTTGAGCATCCGGTTGACGAGAGTGTGACTAAGAAATCGAGGAACGTGGTTTCGAGGTTTTGAGTGCCGACCAAATTCATGCACGAAATATGTTTCTGAAATAAATTGCAATGATTATTTCTCATGTTTCCAAAATCACCATGTGGATCATTCCACGAAATCTTGAAATGTTTAGCACACACAAGTTTTAGACCATGATCTTAAACAGACATAGAACTATTTTATTGCATGTGGTTGCAGGCTTTGCCGAGACTGAGTTTATTCTCATTCCTACCTAACACTATTTTCAAAGATGGTAATGTCTGTATTTTGACGTTGCTTAGAGTCTTGGGCAAGTAACTACGGCTTATGACCTTAATATTGGATCTCCTCCACGTATGTTAAGGTTTTGGACGAAGAGTTACCTTTCATTATTTTGATGTCTGAGTTTTATTGAGAATTTTCGTCACCGTGTTTTAGTCAATGTTTTAGAACAATGAGAACATATTTTATTTGGCTTTGAACTTGAAACCAATATAAATTATTTCATGTTTTAACCAAGTGCATACACATATCACCCTACTAGTTTTGTGAAATAAAAGGTCGCATGCAAGTTTTGTTGTGAAATCTTATTCCATACCGCATTGTGGGTAAAAGAGAGAAAACTTTGAGAGTTTGATATCATGAAAATGTTGTTTCGGGTTTTGCAAACATTTTAATTGTACAGCCTAAAGTTTAGAATCAAAATAAATTACTCTTATGTTTGATCAAATCACATGCATATGTCTTTTACTAAGTGTTGAGGAATGAACTGATGTATGCGAGTCACACTGGGAAATTTTATTACATGACATTATGTGGTTAATGCAAAAGTTTCTGGAATTTGATTTCATGAATTTCCCTTCTGTAGTTTTGTATGAACGTCTTGTTATACACTGTTTTTGTACGTAAAACTATTTCTCATTCATTACATAAATTTATACATGTTGAGAACATAGCGGTTCCTTTGAAAAAGGTTGTTGAAATATCTTTCGTTGGTATCAGTAGTACCTTGATTACTGATCAAAAATTTTCTCTATTCTCCTTATTTCTCCAATATCACTAACAGTAACTGCAGCCACAGTTGTATTAGTAAGCTCTGGAGCACTGGTATCCATATCCATACCATAGAAATCATCATCATCATCATTTGCATCATTTCTATCACTGCCCAAATCAACATTTTATGTTATTCTATCAGGTGTACTTTCAACAGAATGTACTTCTTCAGCAGTTTGTTCTTCTCTCTCATGCTCCTCTACAGAATGTTGTTCTAGTTGATCTAAGGCATTTTCAGAGTCTAGACCTTCACTGACCGCAGGTGTCACAAGAGGTGGGGTAAGAACTCGTGACCCTGAAGTCTCCAGTCATAGTCTCTGACCCCTACCGGATCCCCTCTTAGGATTTTTCCTCTTCATTCCTCGTACCCGGACTCCCTGAGTCACAGGCACCCTCACAGACTCCTCTCTCCTAGGGGATGAACCTTGGGTAGGTACAACTGGTTCTGGCTGTGCCATAGATTCTCTATATTCTACAAGACACTCATCCTCTGGATCAACATAACTGAGTAGAGCTTCTGGGATAGGCATGGAATAGTCTAACTGTTTCTTTTGTCTAACTATGAACTTCATCTCATTCACTACAGCCACATCATGAGAACTTCGTCTTGGGATCTGCCTGTTCCCCTTAATACACTTCTGACTAAGAGTGTCATGAACCTCTGATAGGGTAGGTAGTTGAGGACTTTGACAGTATTTTTCTTAGCAGAGATCTTCTCGAGCAGCTCAGTCCAGAAGACTATGGCATAGTCTATGTGAAAGTCATGCACAACAGAATAGAATAGCTTTAGAATGTTGCTACTTGCATTGTCAGTCCCATAAGTTTTAGCTGTTAGGCATCTATTGATGACTGAAAATAATGTGTAGTAAAAAGGTGGCAAGTTGTTCTTCTTGAACAGGCTGACTTTGGTGAGATCACCAACATATCCCATATCTCTTATTCCAGCAAGAGTAGTTTCTTCAGTGGGTAGATCATCAAATCTAGTTATGTCTTCCCTTAAGTCAACTTCAGGCAGTTGGAGTGATCTTCTGAACAGTTCAAGATCTATGTTAGCTGAGAAGAAGTCAACTTTGACTTTGAGGATTAGACATTTTATTTGCCCGACAGTGATGTGAGATAGATGCATTGTCTTCCAGGCTTGTTGGACATAAAATTTAGGCACATCAGCACTATCATATAGTGCTTTGTTAAGTGGGTGATCCTGAAGAATTAGGTTCACCAAGGGATCAATGTTCAGCTTAAACTCAAACTTGTGGTTGTTGGGAGTCTGAGGTACAAATTCTGATGGCAGTATGAGCAACATGTCAGGGTTGAGATGGAATTGAGTGCTCCTGCTCAGCCTCTTGGGTAGAGTTTTCATCCATCTGAACATTTGGTGAGTTGCTTGATGCCATTTGACCTGAAATATGAAATAGAAAGGTTTGGACAAAGTCCAAAAAGTCAGAAACACAAGTTGAAAAATTTGACAGTTGAAAAACACTTTTCTGAAAAACACCAAGTATAGGATTCACAGGACACTAGGTTGCGAATCATATCCTTAGTGATGAAATGACAAGGGAAGTGTTCAGGATTCGCAAGGAACTATTCTGCGAATCCCACACTTGAGAGAATTGAGACATGACACATAATTCGCAAGACATTGATATGTGAATTCTCCACTTAAAAGAATTTGACATTTTGAGAGCATTCGAGATTCGCAAGAATTAGGGCTAGCGAATCCTGTTATTAGGGTTTTCTAAGATGAAATCCAAACAAGGATTCGTAGACAACAAGATTCGTAAAACACTGAAAATTCAAAAACCTTAAGAAACCTATCGATTTTTCTTAAATAATCAAAGTGTTCTCAAGAACACCAAGAACACTGTTATATACCCAGATTTCAAAAAAATCACCAAAATCGATGTTTTGGCCAAGAAATTTGTATCAAAGGAATCGATTTAGTGTTTTGAACGTGATTATAACCTTTAATTTGGTTCTTAATCTCAGATTGAACACTCATTTTTTGAAAAATGACCAAGAACAGTCGATGAGTCGTTCGAAGCATATCAATCGACAAAATCGATTTAGTGAGATTAAAGGTTAAGTTTTAGATCGATTAAGTCATTAAATGGGTTTTAAATCAGTGTATCGAGTGTCTTGATACCACATTAACATCAAGATTTAAACATTTGGTTCCAAGATTTCAAGAAATCTTCAAGTGTCGTTCGAAGTTCAAGAGTCCAACACAGAAATTTGTCCAGAAAAATGAACCCTAAATCTAATCCAAGTCGAGGTACCCTGCAATCGATAAGCAATAACAATAACAAACATAAAACTTAAATGATTTTGACAAGTATCAACCTTCTGAGAAATAGAAATGAAATCAGAGGGTTCGGAGATGAAGAACTCGTAAACAAGGGTTTTAGAGGGTTTAAGACTTTCACGAGATTGAAGACTGATAAATGCAAATGAAATATACTAAGTGTCAAATTTATACTCAGAAAGACTTATGACACGTGGCAAGTGAGGATTGGTCCTCAACTTTCGCAAGATGAAGAGCAATGGTATAGCTTACTGAAGAATTCGTAAGCATGTGTGTGAGGATTCGTAAGGAACAAATTCACGAATCCTGTGCAAAGAAACAACTTTCGCAGGCAAGCTATCTGCGAAGTCTCAAGCTTTCGCAAGCAAGAAGGTTGCGAATCCTTGAGGATTCGTAGATAATGCATCTGCGAATGTCCAACATTCGTATACCTTTAGTCCGCGAATTCTACAAGTTTCGCAAGTGCTTACTTAGTGAAACCTGAAGCTTTCTTAGACTAGAAGTCTGCGAATTCTGGACTTAGCATAATTTCCATACTTTCAAAAACATTCCAAAATTGGAAGTTTGCTATTTTGGGAAACCTTTCAAAAACTTGCCAAAAATAGAAGCTTTCTAATTAAAGAAACTTTCCAAAAATGGCATTTTTACCAATTTTAATTTGAAAAAGGTTTTACACACACACCACTTACAACACATCCTTACTCCCCCTTGATGTAGTAGTGTAGTACTCCCTTGAGTTCATCAGATACTCCCCCTTGATCTAATATCTGGTTGATCTTGCTTATATTCAGAGTTGTTTGTGATTGTTTCTTGCAACTCACCCTTGACTTAATGTGGATCTTTGTTAAGCTTATGCAGTCATGCTCCCCCTTCATATCAGACAATATGAGATAAAGATTGAGAGTAAGAAAAACTTTCTGTTTTCTAGATGATCACCAACTTTTGACAGTTGTGTATGAGTTCTAAGTTGTTGTACTTAGAAGTCATTGTTTTGTCATTGAGGCAAGAGTCCTGATCTGTAGTAATCATAAGTCATTGTTCTTTCAGTCTTTCTTGACTGGGACATCATCAATTTTTTCCTTTCCTTTTTCTACCTGCAACACAGGTTTTGGTTTTGGTATCCAGATGAACTTGGGTCCAGTTTGGTCGGTTTTTGAGAATTTCTTTGAGTGATTCTCATACCTGTGATTTGCACTGTAATGATAAGATCTGTGATAAGCTTGTGCTTTGTGAGTGAACTTATCAGAGTAACAATAAGAGCAACATAATTTTCTTCTTGCCATCCTGATCAAATGATTTGCTGATTTGATAAAGTCAGGTGCAAAAGATTTACCTCTAGAAGCTCTGTTCTTCTTCTTGTTAGATCTGTGAAGCTTTGCTGCTTCAGTAGAACCTTTTACAACCCAAACCATTTGATCTTTCCTTGGAGACTGAGTTGGAGACTAAGATTTTTGAAACTAATTAGCACTCTTATCAACTGATTTCACATAAAAGGTCTTAGGAGTTTTAATCTGCTCTGGTTCAGGATTTAGATTTCACAGCTTGTTTTCTAAAAACCATTTTTTGAAACATGCTTGATATTGACTGAAAAGAGCACACTTATTCAGCAGAATCATCATCATAAGAAGATGAAGTAGAAGCATCAGTGATTTTCTGACCAAATATCACTTCAAGCACATATTTCTTACACACAGGAAAGATGCCTTACACAGATGATATGGGAAGTACTGTACTCACTCCAAGAGATTGTGCTCTATCCTATATGCCAGAAATACCCAAAATAGAAGCTGAACTTAAAATTCTCAGATGTCAAAACAAGAAATTGAAAGATGACATGGATGCTTTAAATGTCAAATTGACAAAAGCTGAAGTTCAAGTGAAGCTATATCAAGACAAAGGTCATGACTGGCTTGAGAGAGTGGATGAAAGAAAGAACAAGGAAATAGCTGAACTGGAAAAGACTTTCAACCAAAGATTGTCTGACATTTCCAAGAAGTATGAGTCTGAAAAGAAACAACTAGAAATTAAAGTCTCAAATCTTTTAAAACAAGTTTCTGACTTTGAACAACTCATCATATCTGAAAGGAAATCCTTTGATGATGAGAGAAAATATTTTAAAAGCAAAAAATGTTAATATGTTCAAAGAAATTTCAGATAAAAACCTGACTTTAGAAAAGGATTTTGAAGAAGAGAGATTTTTTTTGAAAAAGAGGTCTCAAAGCTGAACAGTAAATTGGCAAGCTTATCTATTGAGATCATGAAAGAGAAAAGGAGTAAATCTGGGATTCAGAGCAAGTTTGATAAACTTTGCAATGAGAAATCCAAGTTGTGTGATAAAATTCAACAACTTGAGATTAATAATACAGATATTTAAGTACAGAATGTCAACAAGTATGCAAAAATATGAATACTAAGGCAAGAATTCGCAAGCAATGAGCAAATGATACTCAAAAGGATATAACTTTCGTAGATCACAGGATTTGAACCAAAATTCGCAAGCAAGAAGGTTGACAAGGTTGTGAAATTCGCAAGGTAGAGATCTGCGAATCCTGTAACTTTCGTAGGTTATACTCTGCGAATTATTGAGAATTCGTAAGCAAGCAGTCTGCGAGTTCTTTAACTTTCGCAGGGAACACTTCTGCGAATCTTGTACTTAGGATATTTTCAACTTCAACTTTGAGAATCCTTGATCATGCGAGTCCTAAGAGTCTTGCGAGTTCTTCACTATATTTAGCGAAACTTTTGCACTTCGAGCCTTTTCTTCAGTTTTTCAACAGATCCATAACAAAACTTGTTCAAACAATGAAAAATTTGACAATATGCTCAAATACTGATCGTGAGCAAACCCTAATCACTTAAATTCTAAAAACTTCAACAAATTTGATTATGTGATTTATGACAGATCGCAAATGAGTAGTTCTAAAAATTCAAGGATTGATCAAATAGACTAATCAAACTTGATTAAATCTGTTTCTAATCAATATGAAACATGTTCATCTTCATCATACACATCTAATGAGCCTGAAAGCACATCAAAATGCCCACTAAATCACAAAATCACCAATGAAACAGTGAAGTTTCCGAAAATTGAAAAATAGATCTGATTTCTGCACAAATTGATTGAATCTGAGTTTCTGAGGTGACTCTGATACCAATTGTTGTTCCAGATTCAAGCACACATACACATAGTCAGAGTATTATCAAATATCAATCAAAGGAAAGAAAAATATTGATTGGGAAAATACTGATGTCATATATCTCACAAGAAGGCTGCTACAATGATTGAATAGGATTACAAAGAAAGCTTCTACAAGGTTAACCTAAAAAGGAAAAGCAAGGGACTATATATAGGGTCAAATAACTTGACACCTACACAAGTCAAACATAACAAAATACTTAACAAAAGATAACAAGGGACTAAATATTACAATTTGATTAAACTTTGATCTAACAATGACCTTCCATATATAATGCAGGTTTTTGATTATGTGTTTTGCATATTACCCTTAACGTCCAACAATCATCAACCGACAAATATTTCCTTTCCAACCTGAATGGACAATCAGTCTTTTTGGTGCCTATATTCCTTGTAGATATTTTCTTATATTTGTATGTGCAACCATGATCACACTGAAATATAACTCTAGGGATCTTTCCACTCTAGCTATTCACTAATCTTTTAGTGACAGTAACATAGCCACGAGAATGACCCACATTTCACACCCAATCTATTAAATTTTGACGAAATTTAAATGTCTTGAAACAATCTTTTTGTTAGAAACTATTAAACTATGATAAAAGTTAGAAATAAAATGTATGTTAAAATATTATACTGTGTAAGTGGAAAATTTCGATTTGTCTCGGATAGAGGAATTGCTTTTATTCTTGTTTATATTTTGATCATCGTGAAATGCTTTGTGAGGGTCGTCACTTGAATTATCAAACAATTCTAAATCTTCTCCCTAACTCGTTATTATTCGAAAAAATATTCTCTCTTTTATGTATGATCAATAAACTCATCAACTATATAGAAGAAACATTATCAATTACAACATGTTATTACTTTTTATTATTGATATTATCAAATTTATATTAAAAAAAAGAAAAAGATAAAAAATAATAAATTTAAAAAGATGGGAAATAATAAATTTGCCAAAAGAAAATTTTAAATTTTAAAATTCAAAACGGAAAACCAAATTGTGGATCTAAGTACTAATATTTAGTATTTTAAATTTAAATTAAATAGTATAAAAAAGATAGCTTATATAAAACGTATACCATATTTTTAGCACTTTAAAAGTTAAATTTAAGGGGGTGTTTGGTTGGAGGTATTGAAGAGTCAGGAATGAGAATGATAATAAAATATGTTGTTTGGTTTGACATAATATAAGAGCATCATCTCCAACAACATTGCTAAATTTTTTCTAAAATAGAGAATGGAAAGTCAAAATCTCTAAAAACATTTTCTTCTAACTCCAACAACTTTTCTATTTTAGAGAATCAATCATTATTTATATTATTATAATATCCCATAATTTATCATCCCAATACACTTTTAAAAAAAATTTAAAATAAAATGTTAAAAATTTAATCTTATTGGCTGGATTGAATAAAATAATATTCTCTCTCCAATTTAGAGATATAGAATTCTCTATATTTAGAGATTTTTTGATTTTTTTCTATTTTAGCAAACCATATAGCAATGCTAAAAAAAAAATCAATTTTTCCTATTTTAGCAATGCTGTTGGAGATGCTCTAATGGGCCCATTACTCCAAACCCATTAATTTTCAATCCTGACTAAATTGGGGGGAATGAAAATCATATTCCCGCTCAGTCATCTTTTTCCATACGTCTTTCATTTCTCGACGTTGAATGCAATATATTTTTTTATTTTCATGTTGGACGACACATATTTATATTAAAAATATGTTGGTTTTTTTATTGATTATATTGGTTTAACCAAACAACATCAATGCAATGCTCATTCCTATTCCCATTATATTCTATTCTATTCCATTCCCATTTTCATTTTCATTTGATAATAGTGTATTTAGATTTCTAGGGAGTGTTAACCGTCTATCTATAAAAATAAAATAAAAACAAGATGTAAATATATATTTGGTATAACCCTAAAGAACTCAGCCGACACACATTCATCTTCGTTTTACCCTCTCTCCTTCGTCTTCTTTTAACCCTTCGATTTGACCAAAATTCTTTAATTTCTTTCCTCAGCTTGTTACGCCGTCGCCGATGAGGCTGTTTCTTTTTCCGATCTTCATATCCGGTTACTTTTGAGGTGCTTGGATCAATACCTAACAACATTCGAATTTATGCAATGGAAGATGAAGGAGCAGAGTTGTTTTCTTTTCACAAACCTAGAAAACATAAGATCCCATGGTGCTGATCTTACCTTGATTGTTGGAATCGGTGGTCTCGGAATTATTATTTCAAATTATAGTCAGGTAAATCTAATTCTTTCCATCTAATTTTCAATTTTAGTTCACATTCACAGTTGCAACTCCATATTTTTGCTTTGTTTTACCCAAATTAAACTGATATTTTTAATATTTATAAAATATCATCGCTAAAATACAACAGAAAATTTGTTGGGGGGTTGGCTTCATATGGTTGCATATTGATATGTGGAATCACACTTCGATCTATGTCGTATATTGTTATTGTACACTGGGGTTCTTTTTATTTGGGTATATACTTATAGATTAGCAATAATCATTAAAATGACCATATTGAAGTTGTATATACATAATTAAGCTGTACGGATATGATCCCGACTATGTAAGCCTTTTTCAAACAATGGCCTCACCCCCTCTTTCTCTACAACTCGACTTTTTTCTCGATAATAGGCTTATATGGTCTCCGACTTAATCTAAATGGCAACAACCAGGTAAGTTATTGATTCACACTAGTTTTGTACTGATTTAGCATAGATTATACATGTTCTGAGAAAAAAGATGGTTTTTTTTTTCTTCTTAATTTGCGAGTTTGTTAAGATCTGTTTAAATGCAATGTATTGCAATATTTCGTGTAGTTTGTAGTATATATGTGTATCAAATATTACATATTGGGACATGTATTGTAGCTTGCACAACCCTAATTTCTTACTTTGTTAGCTACATCTTTTACTTTTAAGTACAATATTTTTATGCCTTTGTTTGATGCATAATATGTGCTAGCTGCTTTGTTTAGAAGCTATAATAGTTTGGTCTTAGTAATGTCGCTCGCAAAATATTGAGATTCACATTCCTACTTTCAGAGTTGCACGAATCCTTTTAAACCCAAATCTATCTACACATGCATGTTAGCTATTTGTTGTGTTGGACATGTTTTGGAGAAAAATAAACTGCATTTCCATTAACAATTGCAGCTCAAAAATTCAGAAATTCACTCTTATTTTGTGATAATTAAATGATAATATAATTTTACACTTTTGTACATGGATCTTGCACACCAGCAATCCAAGCCCAACAAATTTGAAACCCTAATCACAAATCCTTTCTTCCACGCTCTGTAATTCTTTCTCCAACTTCCTGAAATCCAAGCCCAACAAAAGCTTTGATCGACAAATCCTAATTGCCCACCGATTGTTTCAACACTGATCCGAACAAGTTTGTAGCGTTTTATTTTCTTTAAACCATTTGCATCGACAAATAAACCTTGTTCGGATCGTCTATAGCGACAGAGGATCTAAATCGTCTATCACTGATTGTTTGCAGAGGCTCTAAATCGTAATCGTCCACGGAGTTTAGAGTAATACATTCATCTTCTCGTCGTTGTGCGATTTTGTGCAATTTTGTTCATTGATTTTTTGTGATTTTGCTGCAAGTTTTCATTGATTAATTTGGAATTTGGAACTTGAAACAGTCAAGCATTGTTCCTTCATCCTTGTTTTATGTGATTTTTTATTTTCTGAAAAGTTTCAGGATGAGATTGCTGTAGGTATAATTTCCTTTTATTGTGCAAAACACCGATCAACCAATATGTAAAATTAATTTTGGAGTTGTAGATTAGGAGCATTAAAGGAGTTGTAGCTATCCACTGAAGTTGGAACTTCTTATCAGAGTGTGATATTTAGACAATTTCACTCAACTCATTTTTCAGAGTGTGATATCCACTGAAGTTATAGATTTGTATCCAAGTGTACCAAATATAAATAATTATTAAGTGAACCCAACTCCCAAATACGTATAACTAACAAGAGATCAAAATTATGAGTTGAATGACAAAGTATATACAAAGGTCATGTGGTCAACTGGATGGTGAGCACATCCACAGAAATAACTTCCTTTGGCCTATAATAAGAAAGGTCCATCAAGACTCAGAAATTACCCTCGATCTTTTCAATCCCTCTAGTAGAGAATTCTTAGCCTTCGTCAGGCAATCACACAAGTATTTTAAAGAGAAATGGTGAAAGTAAAACTAATAGGAATCATGATTTTAGCTTTGCTTGTTCATTTCTGTTTTGTGTATTTGGAGTTGATTAAACTTCATTTCACATTGCTTTTTGTGTAAGTTTGTTAATTGGGTTTTCGGTTGAATAGAATGGCAAGTTCCTTTGTGGTAACGGACACAAATGATATTGTTACTAGTAAGAGTATCGAATTCATTATCCCAACTTTGCACGATCATTTGAAAGCACTGTTTTCAAGATATTCAAGAAATTCTTAGGGACCTTTCTTCCATGGTTTTGAAGTTTTCCACTAACTTGGAAATTATCGCCCTACATCAAACAAACTCAAAGTAGCAACACTCGGATGTTATTAGCATACTTCTCTGCCCAGATTTTTTAAAAAGGAATGGTAGCAATTCATATTATAAAGGTTCCACGAATACAGAAGTCGGAAGAAAGCTCATTATAACCGAGAAGAACCGGTCAATCATTATATGTATCATATACAAGAATGTGCAACATTACGACGAATCTTCTCATCCCATTAACAAAAACAACAAAATCAAGCCACCCACTTGAGCACAAGCAAGAAGCAGATCAAAAACCAATATTCTGCTCCTAAAAAATAATCTCATTCTACCTCCTGTGCTTACAACAAACTGTGTACATCCTTTTTTCTGTAAAATCACACTATCCCTCTATTTGTTGAATTAAGTTTTGACAAATTATAAGGGATTTTAGATGAGACCGTAATATTGATTATAGGGTTGAACTAGCACACTTGAGTTGTAGATGTGAGGAGCATCCCATATGGGTTGCCAAAGGGGTTTGGACCTTCTTGTAGGTTCATCATCATCATCATCATCATCATTTGTTGTTGCTGCTGAGCCATGGTTGCCGTTGTGCGGTGCAGCCATCATGTTTGAAGCATAGATTGAAAAGCAACACCTAGAACGATTAAGAAAAGAAAGCACAAAAACAACAAACCAAACAGCAGAAAATAGTTTAATGATTAGATGCATCTGTCTAAATAACATGTACATATGTTACATTGTAAACCAAAGCAGAAAACCATGGAATCCATGATTCCAGGCTTTAGTTAAAAAACAGTAAGTTCCTCATACCACAACAATTTATCTGCTGATTCTAAAACCCAATTTTTGCATCTTTCTTTCTTCATTGCTTATAATTTATTTGTTACTGAGAACCCAAGCAGATTGATGATGATGCATACACAAATTAGTTATGTGCATTGGATGGTGGTTTATTTGATCTGTACATGAGATGTTTGTAGTTAAGATTGATCTTGACAACTAAATTTTATTTCTATATATTGTTTATTGTTTGGATATATGCTCCATGATTCCTCAATAGCTTGGTCACTGAACCTGCTCTGTCTAGGATTAAAACTACATTGTTATACTCAACTTGCCTAAACAATCATCCTTCAATTTCTGTTGTGATATATTTATAACAAGTATCAAATATTTAATTTATAAAGTTAATAAAACGCCACTTCACACCAAGTTCGAAATAAGAACCAAGATTCTTGTACAAGAACTTCGAGGAAGTGAGGTAGTATCTTAAGATGCTATACTTTTTACTTATAAGAATCTCCCATTAATTGGAGATGCTCTAAGAAAAAAGTTTAATTATATTTTGGGTTTTTATACAAGAACTTTGATTTTTTTACTTTGAACTTGGTGTAAAATGATATTTTGTTAGTTTTTTAAATTAAAGACCATTCAAAGAAAAATCCACAAAATAGGAGTCATGTCAATTACCCAAGTCTTCATACGTTGCTACACGATATAAGAAGGTAAATAAGATAAACTTGTATACTATTTTAGAATGTATTAATGGTGCCATAATTTTTTTATTAATATTTTGTCACAGAAAAACCCGGAAACACAAGAATTGCAAGGTTCAATAGATAATTGACATGATATGCATTATAGACCAAGTGGATGGGTAAACGACCTTGCAAGAAAAGATTATGTAAGTAATTGTTTAAATTTGAACTAACATGTGTGCATATATATATACATACTTAAAATTAGTTTTTCTATTACTAATTATATTTCTTAAGAAAACAGAAGGAGGTGGTTGCAGAACGAGCTTCACAAACACAATAAGATGGCTCGACCTCCTCGTCTTCCGTAAACGAGAAGGAATCATCACCAAAGTACTTGGGGAACGTCGCGGTCACAACCGAGGGATTGGACGAAAGTTGAAAGGTTCCGCTTTTTCGTCGTAACGTGAGACGCCACCAACACTACGAGCATCGTCGTCGGTTATGGTTCCCGGCGTATTTAGTTCTTTCTCCATTTCGTTTTCGGCTAAATTTAATTCCACATCGTCTATATCCGCCTCGAGGTTTGTTTGATGTTGAATTATTTGCATGCATGCTATCCAAGTAATCATTCAAACATATGCAACACTCTATCGACTCTGAGTCTTCATGTGTCACATCATACGTTGCTACACGATATAAGAAGGTAAATAAGTTAAACATGTATACTATTTTAGAATGTATCAATGGTGTCATAATTTTTTTTATTAATATTTTGTCACAGAAAAACCCGGAAACACAAGAATTGCAAGGTTCAATAGATAATTGGCATGATATGCATTATAGACCAAGTGGATGGGTAAACGACCTTGCTAGAAAAGATTATGTAAGTAATTGTTTAAATTTGAACTAACGTGTGTGTATATGTATATATATATATACACATATATATATATACATACTTAAAATTAGTTTTTCTATTACTAATTATATTTCTTAAGAAATACAGGAGGAGGTGCTTGCAGAACGAGCTTC
The DNA here is from genome assembly GCA_023525745.1 of Arctium lappa. NCBI lineage: Eukaryota > Viridiplantae > Streptophyta > Magnoliopsida > Asterales > Asteraceae > Arctium > Arctium lappa. The sequence goes on from CM042049.1 coordinate 15,339,507, forward strand.
ACAAACACAACAAGATGGCTCGACCTACTTGTCTTCCGTAAACGAGAAGGAAATCATCACCAACGTACTTGGGGAACGTCGTGGTCACAACCGAGGGATTGGACGAAAGTTGAAGGGTTCCGCTTTTTCGTCGTAACGTGAGACGCCACCAACACTACGAGCATCGTCGTCGGTTATGGTTCCCGCCGTATTTAGTTCTTTCTTCACTTCGTTTTCGGCTAAATTTAATTCCACATCGTCTATCCGCCTCGAGGTTTGTTTGATGTTGAATTATTTGCATGCTATCCAAGTAATCCTTCAAACATATGCAACACTCTATCAACTATGGGGTTAATCTTGTCCGACGCTTCTAAATGATCCTGCCACAAAGAGAAAAAGCGGACTTTGAAGCTACGATACTAGCTTGGATTATTAGTATATCACGGGCAATAGCCATCAAAACCGGGAATTGAGGTTGTTTATTTTTCTAAAAGTGGAATAAATCTATTGATTCATAATTTTGGACGGGTGTGGAGGATATAGCAATGAATGTTATAAAATGTCGTAAGATATTGTCTTTGTCTTACTAAATTATCCATCATTTTGTAAGTCGAATTCCATCGAATCGCCATATCAAACGCCGGTCCCAAAGCACGAAAACTGATATCTTCGCAATATTGTCTATATAGGTTTTGCATTCTTTTACCTTTTGTAAAAATCCGGCGTAACATAAGTCTAAACATAGTTAAAATACGTCTACATTTTCTTAAGTCGTCTTGAACGGCTAGATTTATTATTTGTGCACAACAACGTTTATGAAATAATGTTCCATTTAAAATAGGGGTTAAATACAACCTTAATTTGTCCACACATAACGTATTATTACTAGCGTTATCAAACAAAATGCTAATAACTTTACTAGATAAATTATAAAAATTAAGATTTCTTTTAATTATATAAAATTGACCATCACTCGAATGTGGCTAACCAAAGTGTTCAAACGTGATTACACATTTGCATAATTGCCACGATTGCGACTCAATTCAATGTGTCGTTATGCATATACAAGATTTTGGCAGGGCCGTTCCTGGGGGAGGGTGGCACGGGCGCTTGCCCAGGGCCCAAAAATATTAGGGGCCCAAATTTTTTCGTCGGCATATAATAGTAGTCTTAAAAAATTAATATATTAAAGAGACCCAAAAAAATTATAACATATAATAACAGGCAAAAAGAATTTTGTAGATAATAAGGGCCTAAAAACATATTACCTAATTACATTGAAGAACTTAAAAAAATGGTCATTCGTAATATCCTATTGCTTTTGTCTCTTTAATTTTTCAAAGTCCAATGTTATTGCTATCTCTATCTCTATCTCCTTGATTGTTTTCGTGCTTCAACAATTCAATGGATAACAACTTTAGGTTCATGTGGTTGTTGTTGCTATATGTTTTTTCTTGGATGTTTTTATCTATTTTTGTTTATAATGTCTATTGCTATTTGCTTATGTAGTTTGCTAATTGCTTTTGTTGGTTATTGTTATATATTTTTGCTTCTCTAGACGATCTTGTACTATTATTTGACGACCTATCTATTGTTCTTATGAGTTATGACGTGTTACATGGTTTTGTGATTAACAAATAAATTTTCGCTACTAAATGTATTTAGTAATTTCTCTTATATATGCCATGTTCTATAAACTTTTAATCATAACATCTTATATTCATCAATTGTTTCACTTCCATTGGGATTCCACTACACACCACAATATATATTTAAGTGTTCAAGCAACAATTCATTGAGCTTGCAAATTATAGTTTTCATTCATTATTTATTCTTATTGGATCTTAATGAATCAACTTTTCTTCCATATTCTTAATGATCCTCATTTGTCTATATGTCTAGAAAACCTTTATAATCTTCATTATCATTGATATCTCATTGACTCTCTCGATTACTTCCTCTACATAAGTTATCTTTTAAAATAACATTATTTCTTGTTATGAACTAAGAAAATTATCTATATATTAAGATATCTATTAAGAAAAATATATCAAAATAAAACTTACCAACCATTGTAAATGGTCAAACCCATGTCTATATATTAAGACTTCAAAAACTATCATTTTTTAGTACATTATACCCTTGGTTGTTAATTACCTAATAAGGAGTGCTTAAATCTTAAGTACTCTCTTATCTATATTAAAGAATAACTAGCATCATGCCCGTGCAATGCACCGGGTGAGTAAGGTGTAAAATTTTATCGTAAATGAAAAATTAAAAGCCCTCGAGCGTGTAGCTCCGTTGGTAAATGGGTTGACTGTTGAGAAACTTTGTTAACCATCCAATCAAAGAAATAGATATGTAGAAATGAAGGAAAGACAAACATATGAAGAAACCAGATATGTAGAAATGAAAATTTGTTGTTCAGAGTAAAGAAATCAAATATGCGAGAAACCGGAAAAATAAGACAAACATGATACCCCATTTGAGATAAGACCACTCGATTGATTCTCTTAAGTTCCACCGATTGACGGGTCTCTTTAGATACAAACACAAACACCTCAAAGAAATCAAGAATAAATCAAGAAGGACGGTAATAACAAATACACACTCAAGCAAGTCAAGCAAAAACGAAAAAGAAGACAAAACCTGATACAGTTGTTTGAAAAAGGCGCTACTCGATCGATCTTTTCGATTTCATCCTCATCTTCTCCATTCAAAATTCATGTTTAAATAAGGATATAAATAGGGGGGAGAGGGCGTGTTTAGAGATAGAGATACATGAAAATGATGATAACAATGACTTTGAATTTTGATTTGAACGAGTTGGAGGGATTTAGGGATAGGAAGGAAGTTGAATTGGTTTAGGGATAAGGTTGAACGTGTTTAAGGATATGCATTGATAGTGTGTTTTAGTAAGTGGTACCATAGGCAATAGCAATATTTAAGTAAATTAGCATTAATTGGTAGTACCAAATGCTTAAAAGATTGTTTTTAAATAGTTTTGAATCAATGCTTTATAATATAGTATAGATATTGGATGGTTTTTAGAGAGTGATAATGATTTTTTTTTATAAATTTGTTTAATTTAGGTTTAATAATATAATATTTTTTATATAAAAAAATTAAGTATTTTGTTAAAATTCATTAATTATCTTATATATTTTAAGTTTTTTATATTTAAATTGAGATGTTTATCCTGTTTTGATTATGTTTATCAGAATTGAAATTCAATAATTTTAGGGTTTGGGGATTAGAGATAAGGATTTTGGGGGATAAGGATGTAATTTATTAATTAGGATTAAAAGCATTTAAAAGTAGTACATATTGCTTCATTAGTTATTTTTTAAGAGATTTTAAGTAGATTAAGGGGTTGTTTGGCAGTTACTGAATGGTTTAGTGCAGAATGATTAATGGGTCAAAATGATTAAGAGACTCTTATGATATAGTGCAATATGAAATATGGTTATTTGGTAATTGTTCAGAATGAAATCAGGGCGCTTAATGGTTAAGGGAGACCCAGGATACAAAATGATTCAGAGGGTTTTGGAACCATTAAGAGGTAACCATTTTTTCTGCCAAACAGGATTCACCTCTTAACAATTCAGAAGTTGTCTCTTAATGAAACCATTAAGAGGTAAACAAACAACCCCTAACATTAAACAATAGTAAATAATGCTTAATGGGTTGTTTCAACAGTTTTTTATGTCTCTTTTATAATATAGTATAGATAAGATTTGTTTCCTCCATTAATAATTAGCATTTCTTGTATTCAGTTTTTTACTAATAGAAATATCTATTGAATTTTTTTGGAGGACCCTAATTTTATATACGCTCAGGCCCATAAAATGTCAAGAACGGGCTTGGATTTTGGCAATTCGAATGGTGCGCACCATATATCACACATTAAAGAAACGTTGTTAGGTAATGATAAAAACATTTGTCGCGTGTCATTTTTAGCAATTTTTCGAACTTTTAAAGCATCACGTCTAAGAGTTTGACGACTTACCTTATCGTAGCGTGGTTGGAGCGTGACTTTGATCATGTTCGTAATGTGAGGATTGTCGAAATCTCCGAACGGCAACCCGGATTGAATGACACATTTCATTGTCATTTCTCAGTTCAACTCGGCATCATACGACCATATTTGACCGGAATTGTCAAGTATGGGTTGATTTGGATCGTCACCCTCTTTCAACGACTTGCACGAAAACTCGTTGTGGCGCTTTAACGTGGAATTTCCAGACGCCGTAAGGAGATATCTACACCGTTTGCATTGTGTTTTTTTTTTACCGTCGGTGAGGATCACCAAGTTGTAACGGGCCCAAATCAGTGCTTTTCGTCCATGCTCGACAAGAACTTGGGAAATTTGTTCGTTGTGTTGTTCACCGACCATTTTGAGAGTAGAGATTAAAGATATTGGACGACTTTAGAACTTGAGAGTTGAGAGTAGAGAACTAGAGATATTAGAACTTGCGAGAAACGAATATAGCGAGAAATGAGAATTGTATGAGCTTTTTACGTTTTGTAAGTTGGTGTCTAACTCCATAATCCGCACAAGTATTTATAGGGGTTTGGGGGGTATTTGGACAAAAAAAACGGCTAGAAATGTGAAAAAACGGCTAGAAAATCGTTCCTAACGGTAATAAAAACGACTATAATTTTGAAAAATCGGATTTCGGGCCGGGATATAACCTGTCCTGAGCCGGGCCGGGCCACCGAAACATCCAAAATGCTTAACCGGTTATAGATTTCGGGCCATCAACCGGTCCTTCACCGGGTTAGGCCGAGCCGGGCCTCGGTTAACTGCCCAGATCGGGTCGGGCCGGGCCCATTTGGCCATCACTAGGGGCAGGTTCAAACGAGAAGCTAAACATTTTAACTTCTCGCCTTCTCGCAAAATGTTTAACTTCTCGCATAATCCTCCCTCCCTCCCTCCCTCCCTCTCTCTCTCTCTCTCTCTCTCTATATATATATATATATAGGGGAGCAATCAAATGCAAACCGCTCTAATTTTGAAAATCGTGGAAACCCTCGCCTCGATTTCATAGGTCAAGTTAATGAAATTGTTTCATGAAATTGTTTAATTTGATGAAATTATTTCATATAATTCTTTTATTGATGAAATCGTTGCATATATTTGTGTTTTTTATGTAAAAATGAAAATTTTTCATCAGATTGCGAAAACACATGAAACAATTTCATCAGAATGAGAAAAATAGATGAAACTACATAAAAAACATAAATATATGAAACAATTTCATTAACAAAAAAATTATATTAAATAACTTGATCATATTAAACAACTTTATGAACCAATTTCATTAATTTAACAAATGAAATTGACGGTTTCCAAAATTTTCAATCTAATATGGTTTCTAATTGAAACCATCTCTCTCTCTCTCTCTCTCTCTCTATATATATATATATATATATATATATATTCTCTTTCTAAATGCTTTACATACGAAAATCACACTATTAAGATTTTATTGTTTGTTATTATTTTATCCACTTTTTTAAGTTCTCAATTTTTCACTCAATTCAACTTATATTTCTCTCAACGTTTTATTGACTTAAGACAACCGATATTAGTTGAATATCTTGTATAAATATCTAGTCAGAATACTAGATATTGAATACATACGAGTATATAACTACCATACGTTTCAATAATATAACATTTTTTTAAACTTTTTATTAGATTAATTTATAAACATGAATCATATAAAAGAGTAAATTACTTATATGTCATTTTATAAAAGTTGTGTATTGGACCTTTATATTTTTCTATGGATCGGGTATTGTGGTTTCATTATCGTTACAAATTGCATCCATAACACTAACTCTATTAAATTAGTGGTTATATAAAAGTTTGAACACACACACATACACTTATCCCTTCTCCATTTCTTGAGCGCTGACCCTTGCCCCGGTCCAGTTTTCAACATACAATGGTTCCAAAGGCCAACCTAATCGAAACATTTCCCCGCCTTTTTCGACAGATAAGGCAACACCATCGTCCTTACGCCTCTCTCTTCACGGTGCAACCCAACGACCACCAAATCTCGAAGCAAATCCCAACATCACCACCAAATATCAAACAAGATCTATGAACGAAAACTAGAGGACGAAAATCATATCTGGAACTCGTCGATTCTTTAGTACAAACTCATCTTTAGAACTCAAATTTGTGTTCGATTTCTTCATTTGGATTGGTTCTACAAACACCAGATCTGCAATTTCTAAGGATTAATCAATACCCATTTGTTTTTGTTTTTCAAAAACCCGTTTGTCCTAAGGTTTGATTGTTGCTTCTGTTATTCATTACGGATATAGATCTTGATAGCCAATGGATTTAGAACTGATGCATAACTCAATTTAGAATTCATTCATAACTCAATTTAGAACTGATTATGTGTGTTTGTGTTTGTGGATTTACCCGATTCAAAGTGTGTATTGAAATATTTTGGTGTGGTGATTTAGGATTTTGATTTTCAAAGATTTTGATGTGTTTATGGATTTAATCAATTCTATGTGTTTGTGGATTTAACCGATCCTATGATCATGTTTCTCCTTTCTCTAATCCATTGTATATCGATGCTAAACCAGAACCAAAGACCGATGTTAACGAGGATTGTTATTCCCTGAATCTAGTTTCTAATCACAATTAAACAAACAAAACACAAACAAGAATCAATTACCTGTTTGATTTCACTTTCAAATTCAAGATTACAAACTTTCTCTCTCTAGAACTCTCTTTCTCTCTCTAACGTATTCTCTCTCAACTAGACAACTTCTTCCAATCTTACAACTGAATACTATCTTTACAAAACAGAAAAACAAAGCTATTTAAACCTACAACTAAAACAAGGAAAGTAAAATACAAATACAATACTTTGACTTTTATTACAAAAGACTTTGACTTTGATGAGATTTGACTTTCTCAGCTTTGACTTCTTGAACTTTGACTTCTGTCTTCTTGATCTTGTATCCAACATATTTATGCTCTAACAATCTCCCCATTTGGATTCAAGATCACTGTTGAAAGATCTATCAATTCAGTCTTCACTTTTAAGCTCTGTCAGTAAAATCTCCCCTTTTTCTTTGACTGTATTCTTTCCAAAAATATCTTCAAACAATGAACAATCTCCCCAAAACTTTCACAAGATACTTTCAGTCTTTGGAAAGAAATTATCTTCAGAATCAGCTCGAATTGCTTTAGTAAATAAACTTCAAAGAAAATTTCAGAAATTCTTCAGAAATTCTTTGATCTTTTCCAAATCTTCAAATTGAATTTTTCTGACTTGGACATTTCTGAAAATCATCTAACAGATAAAATGTCTTTGACCATGTCTTGATACCATCTCCCCCAAACTTCAAAACTTTAACATTTCTTGATATCATCTCCCCCTTTTTGATGATTTGAGCATCTATATCATCAAAACTTTTCTTCCAAGAAATATCTTTGACCATTCTGATTTGTCAAACTGAGCCTCTGATTATGTGATCCGTAATCATGTATTTATCTAGATCTTTGCAAATTCAGACAAAATAAAAACATGTAACCCCTGAATCAACAAATGAATCAGTTAAAATGCCTGTCAGTAACACGAAGTCACTGTGTGTAACGAATACACAATATAAAGGAGCTTTTGATGTTCACTCCCCCAGGGCTTCCATCCAATCATCGAAACACCACAAAGGCAATTTCTATGAATTTTATGACAAAGAAACAAATTCTTTGTGTGTTCGTGCATGTGTAGAAAGAATTAAGCACGAATGATTGCTTTTATAAAGGCTCAACATAGTGTAAACCACTGAGACAACAGTAGATAAACACAGACTCAATGTGCATGATTGAAGTGCGAAGGTGGGACAGACTTCCTTCTTTTTCAATATCCAGATTTTTCAAATGAAAATCAGATAGATTATGTGTTGCGTCCCCAAAAAAATATGAAACATTTTCTTTTTGAGAAGAAAATGAATGGTTGGTGGGGCTAAGATAAGAGTTGGCATGGGCTATTTGCCTGTTTCAATAACGTTCACCAAAGAGTTGTGAAACACTAGTAATGTGGCTGTCCGACTCAGAAAGTAGTTGGTGCAGAGTTTGATATTCTTTTACTATGATCTCACACCCTCTTTTTTTTAATCATTAAACGCACATCTAACCAAACTCTCTTTTACATTTTACCTCATCACACATCCCACACTCATTTCTTTTAGACTCTTCACACTCAATCACTAAAGGATTAACTTCTTGGGTAGGAAACACTGGTTAACGTGAATCCATAGAAGTTCAGTTAAGTTTTAGCACAAAGAACCCATATTTCCTATAAAGCACGATGTTGTTCAGATGATTTAACTTTATCAGTTAAAGCTCATATACAAATGTCAGATGAATGTATGCTCAGAATATAATCATGAAGATATGAGCATTTTAAAACATTGAAGATATTTCAAACATGTTAATTGAATGAATGAACATGAATGCAAAAGACTTGTTTGAAAATCTGACATTGTATGCAAATGATCAAAAATGAATGATATAAAAATCAAGGCTTATGGTCAAGAATAACGGATATTGTCTATACGAACCAAGATATAGACATTCTTGAAATGAACGTTTAGAAATGAAATAACGCTCAAAATTCTTTGAAGTACAAGCGGGGTGTCTTACCATCGAAAAAATTGGTTACAATATGAGACATGGTAAGATCATTTTGAACAAATTCAAACCGATGTGTGTGAATACTTGAAAGTATATAGAAAAGACAATACACAAGTATTAATCTTTGGATAACACACGATTTGTTTATCAATAAAGCACAAAAATAAAATGAAAACATTTAAAATCACACTTCCAAATTATAAAATCTGTTTAAAATTCGAGAAGTGATTTGAACATTTAAAAATATGTTTTCTATATCTGAAAGTTGTCCTTCTTTCAGATACATTTGAGATTAAGATAAGAAATTTACCTTTTCGCTCAATCTTAATACTCATAAAGTCAGCTGAAGTCAAAAATGATATGATCGTGTCAGCTTCTCTCATCTTGCATAAGTCTCAAAGTCTAGTCAAAATTTATTCATAAAATTTATTTGAAAATAAAAATAAAAATAAAAGACGTAAAGCAGTAAAACAATTAAAGTATGAGTTCTGATAAAAAATAATCAGAAATCATAGTCTTACTCCTTTTGACTTGACTTATATGCTACCCCTAAAATCATGCATCACAAAAAATTTGTTAGTTAAGTAAAATGCAGAAATTAGTTATACTCCCCCTCAAATGTATGTAAATCATCTAAAATCTTCTCTTACTCCCCCTGAGATCATGAGCAAACAATTAAAGTGCAGATATCCTTTAAACATAATGATAAAGAAAAATGATGAAAAATAACAATACTTAACTATATTAGGTAATAACTGATTATGTCTTCAGATTTAACATACCAAGCTTAGAGATAAGAAAATTAAATCTCTTTTCATCTAATGGTTTGGTAAATAAATCTGCAAGTTGATAATCTGTTTTTACAAAATAGAGTTCAATTGTTCCTTTTTCTACATTATCTTTTATAAAATGATACCTGACATCAATGTGTTTGGTTTTCGTATGCTGGACAGGATTAGCAGATATCGCGATTGCACTCTTCGAGTCACAATATATTGGAATTTTATCAAACTTGAATCCAAAGTCTCGTAGTTGTGTTCACATCCACAGGACTTGAGAGCAGCAACTGGCAGCAGCTACGTACTCTGCTTCAACAGTCGATGTGGAAACACATAATTGTTTCTTTGATGCCCAGCTAACGAGCTTGTCTCCATGAAATTGAACATGACCTGAAGTACTCTTTCTGTTCAACATGCAACCTGCATGATCTGCATCTGAATAAGCAGTCAGTTGAAACCCAGTATCCTTAGGATACCACAGACCAAGGTCTGCAGTCCTCTTCAGATACCTAAAAATCCTTTTGACAACAACCAAATGGGATTCTTTAGGAGCAGCCTGATATCTAGAACATAAACATGTTGAAAACATAATATCTGGTCTACTAGATGTAAGATACATTAACGATCCTATCATACCTCTATAAGTTCTAACATCAACACTTTTACCCGAATGATCAGTGCTAATTTTAGTACCTGGTGCCATCGGGGTTCCAATTGGTTTACAATTTTCCATTTTGTACTTCCGAAGAATGTCCAAAATGTACTTAGATTGGTTAATGAAAATCCCCGTAGAAAACTGTTTAACTTGTAATCCGAGAAAGAAATTCATCTCTCCCATCATACTTATTTGAAAACGTGACACCATGAGGTTAGAAAAGTTTTTGCAAAATTTAGGATTAGTAGAACCAAATATTATATCATCAACATAAATCTGAATAAGAATAATATCAACTTTTTCCTTTTTGATGAATAAAGTGGTAACCTTACCTTTAGAAAAACCGGACTTGACCAAGAATTTAGATAAAACGTCATACCATGCTCGAGGGGCTTGTTTTAAACCATATAGGGCTTTGTCCAAGATATAAACATGATCTGGCTTATCTGGATTGACGAACCCTTCTGGTTGAGACACGTACACTTCCTCTTTAAGAATGCCATTTAGAAAGGTTGTTTTCACATCCATCTGAAAGACTGTGAAATTCTTATGAGCTGCGTAGGCTAGAAACATGCGGATTGCTTCTATACGCGCTACTGGAGCATACGTCTCATCGTAGTCTATGCCTTCCTCTTGCCGGTAACCTTTGGCAACAAGTCTATCTTTGTTCCTTATGACGATACCATCTTCATCCTTTTTATTCTTGAATACCCATTTAGTTCCTATCACGGTTTTACCTTCTGGTTTTGGAACTAATCTCCAAACCTTTAGGGCTTCAAACTGATTGATTTCTTCTTGCATAGCAGATACCCAGTCCGAATCATCAAGAGCCTCTGATACTCGAGTTGGCTCAATCTTACTGAGAAATGAGTCATGCATACATTGATTAAGAGTCGCTGACCTCGTTTGTACAGGCTTGTCAAAATCTCCAATTACTTGATGTAATGGATGATCTTTGGTCCAGCGTTGCTCATGAGGGAGTGGAGTAGATACTGATTGAACATGATCATCATCTAGAAATCCACTATCATAATCTTCAGTTTGAATAACAGGAGGGGGGTTTGCAGTTGAAGTTTCAGGTGCAGAAGCATCAGTTGGAACAACAGACTCTAGCTGTTGAGTAGACATTGTATTACACCCAACTGAAACATTTACTTCTGGCTCAGCATTTACTTGTACATCTTCAACTGTAGAAGTAATTGTAGGAATGTGAGTTTCTGACTGAACAGGGGATGCTTGTTCAGTTATGACATCTGAAGTGACTGGATGATTGCAACTTGTATCTTCAGACCTGTCAATCACAACAGATTTAGGTATATTAGAACCTAGAAACTCATCATAAAAGAATTCAAATAACAAATCTAAATCAGTTAAATGTGAAATAGATGTAGAAGCATTATTCGAATTATTGGTTGTAGAAGCAGGTTCTGGATTGATCTGCCCAGAAGCTAATACTCCAGTGATCACGGGTTCTGAACTAAGTTATTCAGAAGCCATATCTTCATCGAATGTTACATTAACGCTCTCGACAACTGTCTTTGACTTCTTCAGATAAACACGATATGTTGCAGATGTTGAAGAATAACCAATGAAGATACCCTCATCCGCCTTAGCACTGAATTTATTCAGACTCTCTCTGTCGTTAAGCAAAAAACATTTACACCCAAATATGTGAAAATACTTGATTGTTGGTGTTCTGTTGTTGATCAACTCATATGGAGTCTTTTGAAAACGGCAGTGTATCATGGATCGATTTTGAGTATGGCATGCAGTCGACACAACTTCTGCCCACAAGAATAGAGGTAAGTCCGATTGGCTAAGCATAGTACGAGCGGCCTCGACTAGCGTCCGATTTCTCCTTTCGACTACTCCATTTTGTTCAAGCGTTCGAGCAGCAGAGTACTGATGTGATATCCCGACCAATTCGAGTTATTCTTCAACTATCTTGTTTTTGAACTCTGTGTCGTTGTCCGTTCGAAGAAACTTGACTTGTCGCTGCATTTTCACCTGGGTCGTCGTTAAGAAAGTAATGAGAACTTCGGGCGTCTCATCTTTTGATCGAAGAAATTTGACCCATGTGTATCTTGAGTAATCGTCCACAATAACCAACACGTATTTCTTTCCACCCAAACTCTGAGTTCTCATTGGACCACACAAATCCATATGTAACAATTCTAACGGAGAACTAGTGCTTGGTTCAGGCTTCGGTTTATGCGGAGCTCTCTTCATCTTACCCTTCTCACATGCAGCACATAAGTGTTCTTTCTCGTATTTCAGATCAGGAAGTCCTTTTACCAATTTCCCACTAACCAGCTTGTTGATATGACGAAAATTCAGGTGTGATAAACGTCTATGCCAGAGCCAACTTTGTTGCATTGAAGCTTTTGTCATCAAGCAAACTTGATTGTCAATCTGAACTTTGGACAGGTTGATGGTATAGAGATTTGTCTTTCGATGTCCACCTAAGAGTTCTGTGCCGTCTTCAATACGAACCGAGCAACTCTTAGATTTAAAATTGACCTCTAACCCTTTATCGCAGAATTGACCAATGCTAAATAAGTTGTGCCCCAAGCCTTCGACATAACTCACTTTACTGATCGTTATGTTGTCTTGAATAATGTCACCATATCCTAAGATAGGTGAAAGTTGATCGTTTCCAAATCTGACATTTCCACTGAATTTCTCTGTATAGTTAAACAATAAAGCTTTTTGCCCAGTCATATGCTTGGAACATCCACTGTCCAAGTACCACATATGCCGGGTCTGCAAGAGAAATTAGGAAACAATAACTTTAGGTACCCATTTAAAAACGGGTCTTAACAGATTAGCACAAGATTTTGGTATCCATTTGAAAATGGATCCTCTGTTCTTTTGAAAACCTTTAAAAATATTTGATCTTGAAGAATACACATGATAAGATTCGAACCAATCAGAAGAATTATGAGAGTAAGCAAGATCATTTCTCCGATAATGATAAGATGTAGTAGAAATAGGAGATAATTGAATCAATTGCTTTATTGAATACCGCTTGTAAGAAGTTACAAGGTTTTGTTTATTTGAAGCAAATTGATCAACTACATCAATATCACTACTAACTGATCTATTACAAGAATTATCAGAAACTGATTCAGCTTTCTCATCACCCTTCCTTTTTGGTCGCCATTCAGTTCGAACTTTCGACCTTTTCTTGTTTATATCTGAAACAAAAGATTTAGATTTATTAGGAAAATCAGATTTCTGAGACTGAGTTTTATTTTGTGTACTAGTGTGTTTCTGTTTCTGTAATCGTTGTTTCTTATGTTTCTTACCTTGAGAATAATAATCAGCAGTTACAGAAACTGATTCATCAACCTTAGTTGATGATTTAACAGTTTTAAGAACACTTGGTAACACCTTTTCATTTAAAAGACAAGTAGAATGATCAGGAAGAATAGCATTAAAATCAAACATATCAATTTCGTCTATGCACCCATCATCAGAATTAAGAAAATCATTTGCAGACTCAAATAGGTCATCAAAATTATCAGACGAAGTTTGAGGTGCCTTAGAAACTTTAGAACACTTTGTAGATGTAGATTGAAAAATCGTGTTCTTTAATACAGTAGAAAATACACTTTGTTGAATATCAACCAAAAGTTTTTCATCAGATAAAACATTTTCCAACTCAACTATTTTGCTTTCAAGAATGAGTGGAGGAACATAAACCTTTGCAATTGCAGGTTTTGTCTTCATCTCAGAAACAGAATAACTAGCAAAATAATCGTTTGAAAGAACTTTTGGTGTTTCTGAAAGATAACTATCATTTAACTTTGCATAGTTAAATGGTAGTTGCATTTTCTTTACATTCTTTCTATTTTCAGTTTCTTTGGCCTCATCTTCTTCTGACAATTTGGTAACAAATTTGGGTTTTAAATGAGTATGTTTACCAGCACAAGCAAGAAAATCAAAATTATAAAGTGCTGGTTGTTTTCTGATGGCCTTCTTTAAGTAATGGGGGTTTTGAAAACCAAGTCCCCATTTTCCTTAACATCAACCTCTTCGTTAGGTGCATTGTGAAAAATGGTTTGTTCTGTTTGGCCTCTTGCATAGAGTTTGGCTTCCAGACCATTTACCTTCTTATTTAAAAGCTTGTTCTCAACCTGCAATTTATAAACAGTTAGTGAAGATTCTTTCTTTTCAAACTCATACTTAGAAATTTTAACTTCAAAATCAGAAATCTTCTTTTCAAAACAATCTACTTGAGATTTAGAATCAGAAGCAGACTTGCGTAAAAAATCAATCAGATCTTTGTTCCCAATAACCGACTTATTGAGTTCAAATATCTTATTGTTTCTTTTAGCAACTCTTTCTTTTTCCTTTTTCAATTTATTTTGTAAGTCTTGAAGCTCAACTATCATAGCTTCCATTTTGGTAATGAAATCCTTTTGAGTTAAGTTTAATACCTCATCAGCTGTCTCGTCATCTGATTCATCATACTTGACCTCTTTTCCCATAAGACAGAGATGAGCAGTTTCTTCCTTCTCTTCCTCTTCACCTTCTGAATGATCCAGCCAAAATTCGTCCTCAACCATTAAAGTTATGCCCGCTTCTTGCTGTTTGGATAGTAGCAGTTTGTTCTGATAATACTGAGAATTACGAATTTTTGGCTTTCGACAATCTTTTGCAAAATGACCAATCTTGCCACAGTTGTAGCATTTGACTGGATCACTTGTTGGCTTTTCTGCAACAGTGTAGTCATTCATGAACTTCTTCCTTTCATCAGGTTTCTTCTCAACATATCTGTTCTCTTCATATCTCCTTCCTTCCACCCTTTCTCGGTGTTCATGATTCTTTGAACTTGATGAAGAATACCTTTGAGAATTTGATCCCGGCTTCTTGTAGAATTTCTTTTGAAATGCACGGGTCAGTAAAAGCATGGCTTGTTTCAGACTTTCTCCATCATCACCATCTGATTCAGATTCAGACTCAGAACTTGTAAGCACTTTCTTTTTTTTCTTCTTCTCTTTCTTTTCTTTCTTTTTCTCTCCGGCTACCAATGCAATAGGATCGGGAACCTTTTCTGCCTTCTTTTTCTCAGCTCTTTTCTCTTCCACTTCTTCTTCATTCTGCCTCAAAGTCTCATAAACCTCATGTAACGGTATGCCATTCAGATCCTTCATTTGTTTCATCCTACGCGTATGTTGTAGGATACTTAGGAATTTGACATTATTCTCCCGCTGCTTCTTTTTCACTTTGTTCTTTGTCAGTTAATTCAGAAGCAAGACAAACCGTTCATAAGTATCTTCCAGGCTTTCATTCTCTTTGGCTTTAAATTCTTCATAACTGTTGATGCAGTTAGCCACTTTCATCTGATTCCCGACCTTGGATCCCATCATCATCTTTTGCAATTGATCCCACATCTTCTTAGCATTTGCTTTGTAACTATCAATCTTGATGTAGATCTCATTCGGAATGTTATGAAGAAGTAAGGATCTTGCTTGTTTATCTGCTTTGTATCGGCTTTTCTATTCTTCAGAATACTGAGAGATATCCACTGCCACTGTTTTCATCTTTTGATCTCTTTCCTCAGTACCATCTTCACTATCAGACGAGTCATCATCATGTATTTGAACCGTGATTGGTACCATAGGACCTTCTGTGATTGACAACATAATATTCTCTCCATTTGCATGTCTGTCTATAAAATCAAGGAATCTGTCTTTCCACTGTTCGTACTCTCCTTTGAACAGAACAGGAGGCTTGACATCAGTGCCAATGGAAAGTGCATCTTTAGAAGTCATCTTGATAAAACCTGTTTGAAAAATATATGCAATAAGAAACTAGAAACTGATCGTTAGTCCAAATGAAACAATCAAGAAAATACAGAAAACTTGAAATATAAAATCAGAAATTTTGATCACAACAAGAAATATGTCCCCCTTCGCAGACTTAGCACGGGGGTCCCGCTATACGGTTAGCGGGTGGGGTCAAGGGGCAGCGCCCCTAGAGAAAAAAATTTCACTATTAAAGGCCATATTACTATTTTGAAAAATTTGTCTAAGTCCTCCACACTTTGCGCTTCAGGAGTGATGTGCAAACCACACTTTGCGTCTCTAGTGTGGTGCGCAAACCATAACTTTGCGGTTCCGGTTAGAAGCGCAAACCTTTACTTTGCGTTTCCAGAGACAAACGCAAACCTTACTTTGCGGTTCAAGAGGGAGTCGCAAACCTTCACTTTGCGATTCAAGTGGGAAGCGCAAACCCTTACTTTGCGGTTCAAGTGGCAAACGAAAACCACAACTTATCTCTGAACTCAACTTTGCGTTTCTTGATACACATCTACTTTGCGTTTACCAACTTTGCGTGTCGTGAAAAAGACAAACGATGAACTTTGCGTTTCACGATACAAACGCAAACCCAACTTTGCGTTTGTAGTTACAGACGCAAAGCTCGCTTCTCGGTTCTTGTTGAAAACGCAAATATCACTTTGCGTTTCTCATTGATGAATCTTGATGAATGAAACGCAACCCTCGATGAATGAAATGCAAACCTTGATGAACACCTGCAAACCTCTAAAATCGATCAAAATCACACCAAAAACTCATTTAAAGCTAGAATTTCAACACAAAATTTCGACAATTTGATCGTTTAACCAACTAGATCACAATCTTAACAACTAATTTCGATCAAATACACAAAAATATATAAATCGACTTAATTACAGTGCACAGGACTCGTGAACTTCAAACTCAACTAAAATCAAAATTAACGATCAAATACAGTGGATTTCTTGAAATCACCTATACAAACTCGATCGATTATGCTATCTGAACAAAATCTAATCGATTACAACTCCAAAAACGCACTAAAACTCGAATTTGATTTTGCACTGACGAACACAGTCGAACTTTCTGAAATTTCTTGATTTTTCTATTTGGATCTGCTCTGATACCAATTGTTATTCCCTGAATCTAGTTTCTAATCACAATTAAACAAACAAAACACAAACAAGAATCAATTACCTGTTTGATTTCACTTTCAAATTCAAGATTACAAACTTTCTCTCTCTAGAACTCTCTTTCTCTCTCTAACGTATTCTCTCTCAACTAGACAACTTCTTCCAATCTTACAACTGAATACTATCTCTACAAAATAGAAAAACAAAGCTATTTAAACCTACAACTAAAACAAGGAAAGTAAAATACAAATACAATACTTTGACTTTTATTACAAAAGACTTTGACTTTGATGAGATTTGATATTCTCAGCTTTGACTTCTTGAACTTTGACTTCTGTCTTCTTGATCTTGTATCCAACATATTTATGCTCTAACAAGGATGGTTACTTAAGATATCAATTGGAGAAGACGTAAGAAAACGATGATGGTTACCTGATATATCAATCAGAGAAGAGGACTCTAGAGGAATGTGCAGAGGGTTAATTTAGTTCTTTTTTCCCCTTCAATGATGTAAACACGTATACTAATGGGAGTTGAACTTGGACGATAAAAAAACATATCTAAAGAAATAATAAAAACTTCGTTCTGTGCCCCGACAATCAATATTCTCAATAATCGTACCTTGCTGAATAGTAAAATGATGAAATGCTATCACATGAGGTAGGGGTGCTCAAAAACCCGATCAACCCAACCCGACTAACCCGTAAAAAAATAAGTCGAGGTAACCCGACATACAATCGATACAAAATTAGGACAAACCGAACCTATTGGGTTGATATTGGGTTAGGCTCAAAGTAACCCGATCAACCCGATAACGATAAACATTTTAGCGACTTCTCTAAAATTATTTATATTTCCCTTTAATATGTATAAGTTACCAAAAACAATTCGACAATAACGAGCAATGAAACTCATAAGAGGACATTATTGGAAGGTTATATGTAATAACTAAATATTTGATGAATTTGTATATTTTTTGAATGACGGATCGTATTTCAAATAAAAACTTTCTTATTTTTATGTTTTCAATAGTGTTTGTACTTTGTTTAAACATAATCTGACCAACCCGATCAAACCGACCAACCCGAACGGGTTGGGTTGGGTTGGGTTGAAAATTTCTCAAATCGTCAACATTGGTTTGGGTTGTTAAAATGTCTTCAATCCGATCAACCCAACCCGTGAGCACCCCTAACATGAGGAGCACATGGGGATTTAACGGACACACATCTTAAGGGGCTACATTAAGAGCATCTCCAATAGCTATTGTAAACTAATCATTTTTTGAAGATTTAGGAATCATTTTGCTCCAACAACTATGCTAAATGGTATGTTAAAAAAGAAAAAAAGAGAGAGAAATACTGTGAAAATCTCCAAATTTGGAGAAATATCTAAAACTTTACAGATGAGGGAGAAATAATATTTTAATTTTTTCACAACAATAAGATGTATTGAAATTAAATGTGTACGAGAAAAAAAAAAAGATATTATTATATGTACAGAATATTTTATTAATATACTTAATGTTAGAATTGCTAAAATAGATTATGTATTGGAGTTGAATATAATTTCTTCAGAGATTTTAACATCTCATCAGGGCGGACTTACTACTAGAGTAGGGGTGCACGGGTCCCCCGCTCAATCGTCCCGTCGTATTGGAATTTTTTTACCAGTTGCAATGGTGCACCCGCTTAACTTTGAAGTGTGCTCTTATATGTTTTTAAAACTGAATATAAAATAGAAATGTGAAGTTTGTGCAATGGTTGTGTGGTTAGGGATTGGGGTGCTACTTGTATTTCCAAAGGTCAAGGGTTCTATTCTTGTTGCCAAGAAATTTCAAGTTTTTTATGTTTTAAATTTCAGTTACTAAAAAATTGGCAATCAAATATACAACTAAAAGTATTACTCAAGACCTCAACCATAAAATAACAAACACTTACCAATTAACAACTACTACTTTTGATTTGTAATTGTCCCAATCTTACTTTTATTTTTTTTTAAACCTTCATCCTTCCAATCTACCCATTAATCTTAATTTTTGTTTTTTGCTCGTTCTAACGGTATCACATGTTTTTTTTAAATAAACTGAAAATAAAATATAATAAATCACATTTAACAACTAATAGTTTGTATGATTTTTTCGATAATATCAGTTATTATTTTTCTATATATCGTCAAACAAGTTTATGGAAGAAATTTATAAAATTATATTTTCTTGTTGCATTTACTGTCCATTACGAAATCAACCAAAAATAGTCTCCCATAAAGGTGGAATTCGGCAAAGAACATGCCGAGCATGAGACATAGTTTTGCGTCTTGCTCAAAAAGTCACGGTCGATTCCATTCGTAAAAAATGTATTGTATAAGATCAACACAATTGAATTTTCCTTAGGTCAAACCGTGTTAACTTTTCCCCGAGTTAAATTGTGAATTTGCCGGCCTTTGATTGACACCCGCTCAGAAAAATTCTTGGTTCCACTACTGCATTTCATACTTTATTATAGAGAATTTATAGCATAGTTAGTGATTCTCTAAAATACTATAACGATAATAAACCAAATGTAACCAATATATAAGAAAAAAAATGAGTGACCTAATCGTAGTGTTCATACAACCACAATAAAGTAAATGGTATTTTCCTAAACCGTGTGTTGGTAAACTTGAACAACTAATATCGTTGTTGAAATCAATTTCTAACTCCAAGCAATGAATTGAGCATTCACATACCTCCAAGCAAACACTTTAGATTATTTGAAACATAAATTATAATTCTCATCTATGAACATACATACATATATATATATATATATATATATATATATATATATATACATATATATATATATACACACATATATATATATATATACACATATACATATATGATACCGAGATAATTCTCATCTATGAACATACTTATGTAAAGGAGTTCATTGAGATGTTGAGTAGGATAGCAAAAAGTTTAAAGTGCAATATATGACTTTTGCTAGTCCGACGAAAGTTTATTAGACGTTCAAAAATGACATGGGAGGTGAAGAGTGGATGATGACTAAAGGTTTGCAACTTTACTTTCAGATAATTCCGAGGATGGAATTCCTTAAAGGAGGGGAGATTTGTGACACCCCCAAAATAGGGTAAATATTTATTTATAATAAAAGGAGGGGGGAAGAAAAATAAAAATGAGTTTTATTTTATTGGAGCAAAAATTTATAGAAATGAGTTGAGAGGGGTTAATAATGTCATTTAATAAAAATGAAAAGTGAACAAAAAGGAGGTTATTTCGTTCTAAGATTGAAAATGTAAAACATTTTGATAGGTTGGGGGTGGAATGTAATAAACTCATAGCTAAAGGGGCCGAATTCAATTATCCTCTTAGTAGAGGACCTGTTACGTCAAAAAGAACATATCTGAATTGTTGCAGACTTTGAAGGCGACGTATGAGTTTCAAGCTTCCTATTGGCTCACTCGTCAACTAATACGCCAAAACATTTAAATAGAAATGCAGAGGATCGACAGAGGAACATTTGGGTTCATAAAGTTCGAGAACTAAGCTATAAACGAGAGAGAAATCTGAGTTTGAAGTTTGGGTCAACCTTTTCGGTTTTTCGCCAATTCAAGGTGAGATTCTTAACCAAATCTTTTGACTTTTACTTCTATGGCTTCGTTTTAAGAATGTCTATCGAACCCTAATAGTCGTTTGTTTCGGATTTGTGTTTTGAGGTCCAAATCAATGTTGAAAGTTTTTGGGTTTTTATTTTAAAAACATAAACTTCAAATGAAGAAATGGAGCTCGTTACTTGTCCAAAAATAGTGTTCTTTATGTTAAAATATTAGGTAAAAATGTTACCAAGGACATGGTACAAAAAGCATGGCGAAAAAAGAACAGAAGCGACTCATTTTTGAGGTAAAAAACGTCTAAAATGTGTAGCAATGACTGCCTGTTTTGTTGGGTTTTCGACCAGGTCAAGATGGTGACCCATGGGAGTTTTGGCGGGCTACAACCGGGTCAACATTGACCCATGTGTTTAAAAATAATTTTGCATGAGGGGGATCTCAAACCCACAACCTCAAGGCTGAAGAGCCATGCATCAAGCTAATACACTTTCTTGTTTTGAAATTATTCAAACATTTATTTATGTTCAACTTCTGGTTTTTAATTTCAAACAAAAAAAATCCAAGTTTGTATCAGGTTCAAATTAGGAATGATTTTATTTCCTTGTTTCATGAAAACCACCTAAATTTATTATTAATATTTATTTTAAATTTTATAAAATTGTATTATAGTCCTTAAAGTGTCGAGAAATATGATTTCTGCTACAATAACATTCTAGTAATTTCGACAAGTTTATTTGGATTTATAAATGCATGTTTGACCCAATTCCCATTATTTATTTTATGAAATTACCAAGATCTCCCTACAATTGCTAATCGGTATTTCAAGTAATATCTATGTATTTGACTTTATGAAATATGTGGAATAATTCTAGAGTTGGGAATTGGTGATTTAATTACTCTATGAAATATTTTTAAAGATGTTGTTAGATTAAATCATTTATTTATTTAACTATTTAAGTGGTTTAAGAATGGATTAAAATGTCAATTTTGGTTTAAGAACTAGTAGGATGATTTAATGTGGAATGGATATTTTATATAATTATAAAAGGATCAATTTGACGTTTTTGGGACGTCATTGAGTTATAGACTTGGGAGTTTGTTTAAGTTGGTCGGGTGTTGACCGAATGGACAAAGGGTTGACTTTTGACTAGTTTGACTCACGTGGATTTTAATGATGGGGTCAAATTGAGTTGTTTGAAGCATATTAGGATACTTGGATATGGAGTTTGACTTTAGGTCGGGTCAGGTTGACCATATTTGACTTTTGGAGAAATTAAGTCATTAATTGGACATGGTGGTATGAAATGTGTAGGTTTTCAAATAAGAGCTATCAGTAGCCGATCTACGTGTAATCATGTGAGTCTTCATGAGACTTACACTGGGATGGATGCATACCTACGTACAAAATTTATTTTGAGCATTATATGATTTCTATGGTGAATGTTATGCATGATAATGATTTAAATAATGTCATTGGTATATGTTTACATGTATGTGGAGTTTTGTGGAGCATGCATGCTAATTGTTTTCGGTTTTTAAACATATTTAGCATGCTTGGATTTTCAGTTGGTTTATATTGTACAAATGGTGCATGGTTTGGAGTATGAGATGTCGGTTTGGTTTGTCACACTTAAAGGGATGCACAACCCCGAAATGGGTTACTTGCTCTGTGTGAGCTGTACACACCAGGGAATGCGTGTGACATAGAAGCACGACCCCGTAATGGGTTATTGGCTATAGGTGAGCCGTACACACCTAGAGAATGCTTGCAACTTATCAGTCCTTACTCGAGGAGACAATTATGAGGTCTCGTTTCTTTTGGTGTTGCATATTTCAGAAAATGAATATTATTTTATACGAAGTTTGCATGTATTATATGTGTGACAAGATGTGATTTCACTCATGCAAACCATGAACTCACTAAGCTTTATAAGTTGACTATAGTATGAATCTCAGGGATTGAAGGTTTCAGGTTGGACAAGGGAAAAATGACACACATAGAGACTTGCCTGGCCTATTTAAGTTCAATATTTATGTTGCGGCATCTATGGTCGATAAATTTGTAATGCAATCCAGTATGGGATGGATTAGCAGTTAAGTTACATATTTATTATTTAAAGTATTCCACTCAACTTTTGACCTTGAACTAATCCCCACTCAACTCCCATTTTATTGCTTTTGAGTACGGTTATTACAATATCTCCCACTTAAAAGGATTCCATCCCCGGAATCCCATCGTTGGACAAGTTGGGGTATTGGGACCTCATGTCCGCTTCCACCTCCCACGTCGCCTCTTGGCCTTTATGAAACTTCCATTGCACCTTCACAAGACGGATCTCATTTGCCCTTAGTTTCTTCACTTTGTGGTCCAAGATGGCCACTGGCTCCTCAATGTAACTTAATTTCTCATCTACGCAAACGTCGTTCAACTATATCGCCACATCATATTCAACCAACACATCTTCAAATTCGACACATGAAGCGTAGGATGGACACCCTGCAACTCCTCGGGTAAATCCAGTCTATAGGTCGCCTTTCCCCCTCACGCTAAGGTAGCGAAAGGACCGACCCACCTAGGCCTCAATGATCCACATCCTTCTAAGGTGAGACTTTTAACCTTACCTTGTCTCTTGCTTGGAATTCAAGGCTCATACTCTTCAATCTAAACAACTTAACGCCACTCAGTCACCCAGGCCATTCTGATCAATTTCATAGTCGAACACATCAATCGGATTCACCTCCCGATTAACCACAACTTTCTTATGTCGGATTAAAAGATTCGTCTAACATACTTGTAACTTCTTCAAAACTACTAAACCAGATATTCTCTGCTTCGCCCACATACCTAGACTACCGGTCATAAAACACACCACTTTAAGGTTTTCACATACAAATTCACTTCCTAAAAGGAAGAATTTTACCAGAGTCAACTCTTCCGACAACATGCATTCTTGACTAAAATTATAATCACTCAAATTGCCAACACAATATATAGTCAACCTTAGCTATCACCATGAGCTCACAATTATGAGTTTCTTCGTCCGGTAGCCTGCCATTGCAAAGAAACTTCTCTTAGAACAGCATATGCCTAACGCACACACACTTTCTTCCCCGAATCACACTAATCACATCCCAACGGTGTTACCCAACTCATACGCAATATATATACATCGCCTCAAAGATCATCACCTCGTACCCACATAAGTAAAAAAAGGAAATTCCACATTTCATCACTGTCATGATCCACTACCTCCAACTGAACGAATCATAATGATACTTACTTCAACTTCTCATCGCCCCCAACAATCGTCTGATCATCTTTGTAATAATTTCAACCTTTACTCGCACAACAAGGGTAACCATGCTCACCTGACACTACTCCAACTAACTTAACTCCAGGCGACAAGTTCACACGGAACCCTTTCCGCCCGATATCAAGTCTGACACAAAAGTCTTTCACTCAGAGCACCGCATTCGACTACCTTTTCCCACTTCCTTCTTGAAAACATTAAACATACCACCAAAGACCGGCCCACTGACTAACCGGTGCAAGTTTAGGCCGACCGTACAACATAATCTCCTTCGCACACCCTTACTAGAGGTTCATAAATTCGCCATCGGCAGAACTGAAAACATAACTCCCCATTTCAGTGCCACTTGTCCAACCTCTTACTCTTAGTTTACTCACTTCTTTCGAAAATCCCAAATGTGTCGAAAACACATTTACACTATTATGCTTAGTCAAACGGTCACCCACAATTCTCGCTCTCTAAACATGATTGCCCTATATGCTGGAGTTCCTTCACACTCAGAGAATACTCCGACCTTCCCACGGATTTTCCTGTCTGCTACAAATCATCGAGAGCTAAACAGTTCAAAATGTCCATCGATGGTATAAATTAAACCCGTCCATAACTCACTGCAACCCAGAACCCAAAGTTCCTTTCTTAAATAGCCACCAACTATCACTCGAACATTATTATCAACTTAATAATACCACTATACCAACCAACACCCATGAATCTTTACCACACACTTCTTAGTTTTGAATAGCTCACCATAAATCTTCGAGCAAGGATTCCCACATACGCTCATCCCATAACAACAACACCAATTCGCTACTTAACCTTAAAAAAACTCCTTACCACACCAGTGACTTGCACGATCATTTTGACATAAAACTAACACTAACTCATCCAAACAATTATCAACCCACCACAATCGAGATCTTCATGATCACTCGGTACACATACCGGATACCGTCCTCTCCATTCCGATCGTAACACTAATACTTGAAATAAAGTCATTCCACGACTTTGTCTTCCTCAAATTTGAACAACCATAAAATCGTGCTCAACAAAACCACTCAACAAAATCTCGCTACTTGTCGGCTCACCGCGATCTGCTAGAAACAAATTCAAGCAGTCTGTAAGATTAATCGTACTACTTCACAGACCAAGGTGCTCGAAGCTCAACCACTTCAGTTGTACTAAGTATTTCATTCCTAAACAAAATATCCGAACACAAAGTAAATCACCTAATCTATCGGCAATTTTCCGCTTTCATAACGCCCACACAAGATGGTAAGGCGTCATACGAGGTACACCTTTCCCCGAACGGTCTCAACCACCTTTGAACAACTTCAAAGACAACCACACTATAGATACTCCTTCCTACGTACCATAACCACTTGGAGTTCCACAATCCTCAATGATAAGGGCACCAGACCTACTTGATACCAAATCTAACCACAAGACCGCCCCAGACCTTGGCTCCCACCGATGCCATTTCATCATAATACCATATATTTTACTAATTAACAAGTTACATTTAGAAGTGTCTAAACAACTTCGAACTTCCACCCACCGACAACTACCTTTCAGGTTACCGAACCAAAGGTAAGATACCATAAGGCTGCTCTTTCTGACGTCGAAGATTGAGATTTCCGTCATTCACTTTCGTTATTCACCGCCCTTCCCTAGGGAAATACCAAGGTCATGAATTGACCATCGTCGATTCTAACGCCACACTTCCACTCTCAAAACCCTCCCTCATCCTTAATTGCAACATCTCCCATAACCTAGAGAGTTCATAGCCTTCATTCATGACGACACAATAAATTAAACTGTTGACATTTGAAAATTTAAAAAGTATCACATTATAAAACAAGCTTGAGTATACACGATACCGCACTGACATAATGGATTAGCCATACACAACGATCTCGAGGATCGTTCTGCCGCAACTACAAGATAAAGTAGGTCCCACCCAACCAAAATTGATGTTGGCACAATTGAAAATATTTTTAAGGAACTTTACCCATGAGATTTATATAAAAAAAATACAACAAAATTGCTTACACTGAGTGGATCAGACGACTTTCACTCTCCTTGGTGTGATGACACATGTCCGTCCCAATTTCACTTATAAAATTATGCGATCAAACGTTGTATTGATTTCCACAACTAAGGTTACCTCGTTTATAAAAGTGAAATAGTTTTCCAACCACTATGTTCAAAATTTTCACACAACACAAATAAACTTGTCTTTTCAATCCAAGCACATGTTTGTGCATATCAACTCATTTTCAAAACAAGAACTCCCAAGGTGCACACCCACATATGTAATTTACGGCATGAAGGACTCATGTAACCTGTTCGAAAGCACAATGCATGATACTTATTTTACAATGAAGGCTATTCACTTTAGAAAGGTCAACTGCTTGCACTCACCACAATTATCACAGACTACCTATCTCCGACCAACCGGTCAGGATTTTTGCATTAGCCACAACCTTAGGCACCAACGCTTCCCAACATCCTTATATGTCTAACTATCAGTTACCATCACGACTGATGATTCACAGTTCATGCGTTCTCATATTGACCCAAATAAACTTACCAACATTAGCTTATTTCTATCTTATCCTCACTCCGTTTTATTAGTCACATTGATATCATCTCTCAACCACCCTTGTCACCCTTCAATTAATCACATATTCAAAAGGCTCATTTCTATCATTCGATTCTTGGGTTAAAACTCTCCTGATTCCCATTGATCGACATAACAAACTACCAAACCGGAGACTCCCTTGAAGCGAAGAGCTCACCTCCCATTGTAATTCTTCCCTATATGGATCCAAGAAGTTCTTCCTCAAGAAGAAATATCTACATTCCGCACAAAGCTCATCCCAAACGATATTAACCTTAAAACCGTAAATGAGCTCACACAACACGCCAAACCAACGCTATCATTTCAATGATAGAACTCACTACCCAAAGATACCCCCGTCGATTATATCGTTCGGGGCTGTTTGAAGGGAAGTCCGGGCTTGACAATGACAACTTTGTGGGTGACGATGCGGCTGACTCGTTTGGAATCTCCAGGTTAATTGGGGTGTTGTTAGTTTGCTGCTGGCAAACTACTTTTTCCCCTTGGGTTGCTCTGTTTCCCATCGTGTCGTCATTCACGTGTTGTGTTCATTAGTGTTGTGTTGTTGGGTTTGTGTCTCGGGTTTAATTCTTACATGTTGTATCCGTTTTGTCTTGTGAACAATTGTGGTGTTTGGGGTGGTAATAAAA
This sequence comes from Arctium lappa, assembly GCA_023525745.1. Taxonomy (NCBI): domain Eukaryota; kingdom Viridiplantae; phylum Streptophyta; class Magnoliopsida; order Asterales; family Asteraceae; genus Arctium; species Arctium lappa. The sequence goes on from CM042049.1 coordinate 15,366,721, forward strand.
TTTACTTCTGCCGTTCAAAAAAAATATCATATTATTAAAGTATTTTATAATTTTATCATCCTAATATACTTTTAAAAAAAATTATAAAATAACAATATTGGTGGAATGAATTAATCCTATAAACTTGGAGTTTTCAATACAATTATTTATCACTCCAATCAAATATTAAAGAATTCTATAAACTTAAAGAGATATTTCTTTTGTTTCCCTATTTTAGTGAATAATATAGAGAATTTGTTAGAGCAAATTAAATATTAAATTTTTTAATTTTATCTATTTTTAAGAATCTGTTTGGAAATGCCCTTAGAGGTGTTATTTGCTCGGTTTATTGAGAAAAAAATATATAATATAGGTAGCTATCAACTAAAAGGTCTGATTAAGGAAAAGTTACAAATCGTTCATTTTTTAAATCAAAACAAGACCCCTCATGTGTCACACCTTCCATGACTGCAAAAATAACAACAAATAATTTCTTTTTCTTATACTTGTAAAACAAAAACCTATAAAATATTTTCTATGTGTTCTTTATACATTATTAGATATTAATATACCTAACACACCACCACAGTTAAGATACATAATATGCACACTAGCTTGGTTTTTATGCTCTGAACCTAAACGTTGCTATTTTTATTTGTAGTGTAATATCAAGCTTAAAATAGTCTTAAGCGAATAAATTAAAACAAATAGTTGTGAATTTGGCATTGTCGCCCCGATGGGTTAACTGGTTTTGTTAATTAGAGGGGGGGGGGGGGGACCAAATAGTTGCGAAAATGTGAACCAGAAGTCTCATTCTAATATTTATTTTGATTTTAGGATCATTGTGGTTAGAAAGTGTAAACCACAGGACCAAATCTGCAATTTACTCTTAGGGAAATTAACGTAAATATGACTTGACCAATTAAATTCTAACCCCTAGTCAATTCTTTTCATTTTCACCATTTTATCAATACCTCTGTAAATGTCAGTGTGTAACTTGTGGAATGTCATTTAAAAAAAAAACAAGTTACGAATATAAATTCACACATATAAAAACAATAAAAATGCAAGGTATACTTTGGTTTGTGGAGGGGTATTGGCAGAAGAAGCATATTCACATCCTCATATTTCTAAGGGATGTTTTACAATCATATGTAATGGTTAGGGTGTAAATGAGACGAGATAATTCACGAGCTAGGTGAGATCAACTCGGTTAAAACTCGGTTTAAAAGGTAAAAAGTTACACATCACTATGATAGGTAGAATTTTTAAATTACAATACAGTAATAAAAAATAATTTAAAAATACATTAATATAATAAAGAAATTTATAAAAAAATAAATTAAATTTATTTAAATCAAATTTATGAACGGTTCAAATTTCTTTGATATGAAAAAGGTTGTAATGTAATTAAACTTGTGAGGTTAAAGAGGATTTAATGGACCACTTGTTATTTAAGGAAATTTTTATTAATCATCTCATCTTATTTTGTTGGCACATTTTTGGGTTTTATTTTAAATAATACGATTATCAATTTAACTTTAAATAATATTTGACACAACACGTAATTTATGAAAGTTTAATGATTATCAACATTTCAAAATTATTATTAATTGATAAGTATGTAAGTCTAAATATTTTGTTTAAATATGTTACATGTTTGAGGATGCATGACCGGTCCTCTTATCGTTATGCTAAAAAGTATAAACGATCTAGACTCAATAGTCCTAATCGTTTTTTGACTTAGCCCAATTAATTTATTTTTATTATTGGTCCTTCATTAGAAAAAAAAACACTTTTGTTTTCGCATAAGTAACATTTGGGCATTCATATTAGTAATGGCCAAAAATCGGGCTCGGGCCGGGCCAAAACGGGCTTCGGGCCCAAACAGTGAAAGCAAAAACCGGGCCAATCGGGCTTCGGGCCGGGCCGGGTTTCACCCGAAAATGTGTGGGCCGGTTAAGCTTAGGTTAAACCGGTTTACAAAAAACAGGGCTGGGTCGGGCCCAAAACCGGGCCAGATCGGGCCTCGTATATATATATATTTTTTAATAATTTCTTTATATAATAATTACTAAACTTTAAAGAATAAAAATTGGATTGGATCACTAAAATACACTTTAAAAATACATTTTATTTATAATTTTAAGTTACAAACTTACAATACATAAATTGAAGTATTTATAGGGGTTTGGAGGGGTAAAAAATACAAAAAAAAGGGTCAAAAAATGGTCACAAACGCTAACAAACGGTAACATAACGGCTAGTTTTTTGAACTAGTGAGAATCGGGCCGGGCCAAAAACCGGGCCGTGAACCGGGTTCGGGTCGGGCCGGGCCGACAAATCCTCCAAATACCCAGCCCAGTTCATGTTTTCGGGCTTCAAACCGGTTTGGCACCGGGCCGGGCCGAGTCGGGTCCCGGTTAACCGATCGGGCAGGGCCGAGATGGCCATCACTAATTCATATTATAATCTTCACAGAATGTTTATGTTGTTTCAGTGAAAGCAATTCGGACATCTGAATTTAACTTTTTGGACCTTTAACAAGGCTTTGATCGGTCTTTAACTATTTGATCCTACATCAAAAGAAATAGTAACTAATTCGGAACCGAAAGACAAGATCACTCACTACTAAAATTAATCGTATTACCGACGGTTGAAACAGTCGGTAAACCGTCGGAAAAAGGGTTTAGCGACGGTTTTTCGACGGGAATGACCGTTGGTAAAAAGCTGGTCGGTAATATTTAGCGACGGTTTCCGACGACAACTACCGACAACTTACCGACGGTTCAGTTACCGACGGTTTTCGACGATATTCACCTATTAAAAATAAATATAAAATAAAATGAAAAAACCCACCGTCGGTAAGCCGTCGGTATATCACCAATTTTTCCGACGGTTTTCCGACGACTTATTAAAAATAAATTAAAAATAAAATTAAAAAAGATACCGTTTATGGGCCGTCGGTAAATACCGACTGTTTTTTGCCGTCGGTATTTCACAATTTTCTAGTAGTGACTTTTTTGAACAGAACACTAAAAACATGCATTATTCTTTTAACTAACAAAACTTTGTTTATAATTTATACGGTCAAATACAAAATATGGTAATTAACTTGGGTTTAAATTTTTCTTTCGTTATTGAAGTTCAAAATTTTGATTCATTTAATTGTATAGACTCGCATTTCTCAACGAACAAATACAGGAAAAGAATCATATTGAAAACGCTCCTAACCCAAGAGAAAGTTCGTGGAAATTTCACCTTTTGTTTTTTGTTCATATTTGATGGAATATTGGGTGGAAGGGCAACCAACCATTTGATGCATAGCCGTAAATGGAAAGAAAAGTCTTTATTATAACGAAGAGACATACATATGTCATGTGTGGTTACTCTAAAGAACTCGGCTGACACACATTCATATTCTTTTTCTCCTGATTCGTCTTCAGTTTGATCAAATTCCTTGAATATCTTTCTGCAAACTTCCAGCCGGCAGCAAATACCGGCAAGGCTATTCTTTTTCCGATCTTCAAATCCACGTAATCAGCTTTACAACATACGAATTTATGCCATGGAAGAAGATGGGAGAGCTCTCTCTGTTTCTACAGAGTTGCTTTCTTTTCACAATCCTAGAAAAGATAAGGTTCCATGGAGCTGATCTGATTGTTGGAATCGGTGGTCTCGGAATTATTTTATTTCAAGGTAAATCTAATTCCTTCAATTTAGTTCACATTCACAGTTAGGGTTTATGTTGCAACTCCATATTATTGCTTTGTTTAACCCAAATTAGACCGGCATTTGTAAGATTTAAACAAATCGTTGCTAAATAACACATGTTATTCTCGTGTATAAACTTTTATTTGTTAAATATTGTAGGGTTTTTAAAATTGTGTTTTTAAATTCATATAATTGTGCATATGGAGGGGGTGTTTCATATAGATATAGTTATATATGAATTCTAACATATAATTTTAGAAATTTATACTCATGCATCATGACTTGTAATCTTGAATTTTAAGTAATTTGTATTAATAAACAGTACTTAATGCATAAAAGCTTGTTTTTAAAAGTTTATTCGTTAGTTTAATAATAATGTAATTTATTTTGGGTTTAATAATATAATTTTTTATTAAAAAAATTAAATATTCTGTTAGATTTACATAATTATATTTTAGATTTTTTATATTTACATCAGTGCTTAAAGATTATCTAGAGCTTCAATTGACTCAAGGACGAAAAGTTCTAGAGATTCGACCACTATAAAGTAGAATAAGGGCAAAGCCCTCGAGTTCTTGCTGGAATCTTTACGTATTCAAAAGTTTTTTCTAATATGTCATACTGTGTAAAAAAAGTAAATAAAATAGTGTGCTAACTGTTTTTAATTTTGCAATATAGGTTATGCAAACTCGAATACGTACTACCTATCTATATCGGATATGATCGTACAGATGAAGATGCATTTAAGGTATTCAAATTTCTTTTAGTACATATAGTTTTTCTAGAAAGTCAAGGTTTTGAATAATTCTAACCAAAAACAAATTTGACTATGACTTTTGACCAGGTGTTACGTAAACGAGGACTAGGATTTGGTATTTTGGTTTCTAAAGTACCTAAAGAAACTGAAGCCACTTATTCTTTACAAGAACTGCCGGGGGCAAGTTTACACAATTACCCCTTCTTGAGAAAATCAAATAATTAATTGTTAATCATTTTACTTATATATTTTGTTTTATTTTATAGGTTATGCAATTTTTGCAACGTTTAGTGGCATGGAAAAGATCAGTTCAGCGCAATCATTAGCGAGTATAGAGATTGAACATGGAAAAAAAATCCCAAGTCTTTAGTTATTGGCATTTAAAAAAATTCAACACAATGAGAAAATTCCTTTAGGAGAATAATACTCTAACGTTGTGCAACATCATCATTTGTAGGTTTTCCTTTTATATGATCTTTAACTTATTTAACATTTTATAAAGTATTTAACATATCTTTATAAAGAATCATTTTGTAACAATGTCTCTATAAACAATCATTATTTATTATAGTTTTTCCTTTAGTTAGCAGATAGAAAAGATGAAAAACGTATAATGAATGTTCTAGGAAGTTATATAGTTTGAAAGATAAAGCTAATTAAATTTGAAGTGAAATTATCAAAGAAGCTTTCTTATAATGAAATACATATTTTTCATTTTAGGGGTAGAATAGTCGTTACATTATTTAACTCAAAACAATGAGAATATTTGTTTAGACAACTCCTACTCTAACAATGTGCCATATTATCACTACAAAAAAAAACAGCATTTTCGACGGCCAAAATCCGCCGGAAATCCGCCGAAAAATGACTGTTTCGGCGGATTTAGCCGGACGAAAACCGGGGCGCCGCAAAAAATGTTTTTCGGCAGAATTTTTTTTTCGGCGGATTTTTCGGCGGATATTTCCGCCGGAAACTTTTCCGAAATGTTTTTAATTTTAAAATAAGTCAATTAATTAAATAAAAAAATTATAACATTTTCGACGGATTTTCGGCAGAATATTCCGCCGAAAATGTTTAATATTTATTTTTTTATTTATTCTTAATTAATTAAAAAAAAACATATTTCGGTGAAAAAGTTTTGGCGGATTTTCGGCGGAATATTCCGCTGAAAATTATTTACACTACAAAAAAAACAGAAATTTCCAACGGCCCGATCCGTCGGTAAACGGTAAGATCCATCGGTAATCCGTCGGTAATCGCAGTCGGCATTTATCTCGTAGGAACTTGAATTAAATTATTTTAAATATTAAATTATATTATTTAACCATACTGACGGATTATCCGTCGGTAATTGATATTTTAATTTTAAAAAAAATAATTAAAAATACAGAAAATCTGTATAAAAACATGTTCAAAAACATTGGTAATTCCTATACAAAAACCATTACAAAACACTATTGTCTTTAATACAATATCATCTAAAATCTGTAAACTAAATTCAATGTAGTCTGGCAGTACAGAGTAAGCAACCAATTCAATAGAATGGTGAATTCGTTAGCTTTCTCTATGATCCCAAGTTTACGTTCTTGGTAAGTGGTGTTTCGGGTCTTCTCTTTCGTTATGAGCTCCATTCTTAGCTTTCCACGCCCCATCGATCTGCAACCACAAAAATAGGATATCTATGTTAATCAAATAACATTTTGAATTATTCCAATTAACAATCAATAATTAATTCGAGATTCTGTTACCATAATTAAAATGTGAGACATTGCTTGTAAACAACACAATTTAAGTATATGCATATATGCATGTAAATCAGTAGTTCCAAACCTTTGATGCTGTTCCAGATCTGCCCATATGATTCAGCAACCCTCTGATGTTCTCCAAGCTCAAGAAAAAGTGAGGCACAATGATATCTAAGACCAGTATCTTCATGATCTACTTTTATTGCTCGGTCAATACAATGTATGGCTTGTCCACGGTAACCTTTGTTCCCTGCATAATTGAGACTTATGTAATCAGATCTATCATTCTTTGCATCTAAAATAAAAACCCAGGGGAAGTTTCGTTAGAGACGCAATACAGAGAAGAAAAATCTCTAACTTATAAAATTAGCTAGTAAGACCGAATCTAGTAATTGTTTACAATTTTAGCAGGTCTATGTAGTTGGCTTCTGAATTGAAGGATGACTCACGTTCCAAGAACGAATAAAAAAACCATCAACATACAATATTAGGAATGTAAACTAGTCTAGCTTGAAACAAACTACTCAAGCTCGAGCTTAATAATTCTCGAGATCAAGTCGATCTCGAACACAAAATAAAGCTCGCTTAACTTAACTAGTCGAGCTCCATAAGACCCGTGTTAAACTCGATTCATTCGAAAGCTCGTTTAAACTTTACGAGTTGAGCCAAGTCGAGATATTCGAGCATACCTTTTTTGACCCAACATATTTTATATGTTTACAAATTATAAAATCAAAATATAAACTCATCGAGCTTGAGAAAATAAACGAGTTGATCAATCTCGAGTTCAAGCTTATAAACGAGCATCGATATCGAACTCAAACATTGAAAAAAAAAATCAAGCTCGAGCTCGACTTTGAAAAAGTAAATTGAGATGGAGTCGAGCAGACCTGCTGAAATCTCCAGTCAACTTTGCATATGATAAAGGTTCATTCCTCTAATTATGCATACCTGCTGAAATCTTCAATCACGAGTAAAACCAGTTAGTATCCCATTGGTAATCTGTCGTGATTCTTTACAACACAATCAAGAAAAGACCAAAAGGTAATCTGCCCAAATACGAAACCTGTTAACTACTAATTGCAAGAGAAAAGAGTACTAATTAAGCATAACCCAAATGTTAGAATAAATTAACAAAGAAAGCCCATCAATGATCAAAATTAAATCATGAACAAATGTTATCAGTAGCATATTAACAGAGGGATTTACCCAGGGATCATCGGGTACTTATGATCCAAAATTAAATCCTTATGCATTTGGATCATCTAAACCAACAAAATAAAAGAAACGTCTTCTCTGCATCTTACCAACTCCATAAGTTATGCATGTATGATCTAGATTATCTGTTCTTTTAATCCTCTGACATATAAACATTCATATAATTTTCTAAAAACTCTGCATCCATTTTGAAATTGAAAAGTGCGTAAATGTTAGTATTATGAACTCAGGGAGTATACCACAATGAGCGTACAAAGAGCGATGGGACACAAAGGCATCCATTAATTTTCATGCATAATTAACGATATGCTTTCGACAATTAACCGAAGATAAAAAAATAGCTATCAAGAATCACAAAGGTCCAAATAACAAACTACTTACAGAATGAATTTAGGTTCTGTTGCAGAGGCAAATACAGAATGATAGATTGCACCCTGTTCATGAAAACTGCATATTATATGCTAAGTTAGTAGGAGATTCTGAACCTGAAGCAGAAGAATATCTGAAGAGTGGATGTGAATACAATTATTCTGTTTCACATCGTTTCCATTTCCAGGCGGACTTTTCACATGATATTTAACGAGTAGTACATGTTATCTAACTATTGCTCTATACATCACTGTTAGGTTCTCAAAATTGCAGAGCCCAATAAATCTACACCAAAAAATCAGAACCTTAATCGAATTAAGAACCAGAAAAGTCATAAAAACCCCATGTGCTTGTAATTCAGAAAACTAAAACAATCACTGACAAGTAATTTTTCATTCACGGTCCACTAATCAAACGCCCTAGCTTTTCCAATTCCATTGCTTCAGTTTCATATTTTTTTAGGAACATCCCCATTGGTATGAAAGCAGAAGATATAAAAATAGCTATCAAGAATCACAAAGGTCCAAATAACAAACTATTTACAAATAGGGCAAGCATCACAAGAAAATTCAATTTTTTTTGGACATGGATTATTAGATAGGCTAAATAAGAAGAAATCAAAGATTCAACAAGAAGATGGGTATGGAAAAATCAAATTATAGAGGAGTCGATTTATGTAGACAACAAGAAGAAATCACAGAGAAGAATCGATCTGATGAGAGAAATCATAGAGCGACTGTAACACATTAACAATAGTTATCTTCTTCTTACCTATTTGCATCAGTAAATTAGGGTTTGTTCTTCGATATGAAGGTTTGGTTTAGGAGAAAGCGTATCATTATCAAAGTTTTTTGGATCAAAATCATGTCAACTTTTGTTAGTCTAAAAGGATTTTAGTACAAACCTGCAATTTTCGCGATTGCATCCTTGAATCCATACTGCATTAACTTGGGTCCTTCAATCTGATAAAAAGAATCAAGAAATCTTGAAAATCCAAATCAAGTAAAGAAGAAGATTAAAAGTGATGAAAGGGGACGGCGGTGGTGGCGATGGTGGTGGTGGTCGATCTGCGATGAAGGGGACGGTGATGGTGGTGGTGGTCGTCGTCTTCCGCTGCGTGCGATTTGGGGAGAAAGAGTTTAGGAACGATGTTAATCAAATTGATTTGGTGGTGGTAGCTAGTTCGATCTGGTGAAATTATTTTGGGGGGAAGTTTGGGAGGGAAATAAAAATATCAAGAAAAATTTGGGGGGAAGTTTGGTAGTATCATGTTTTTATATTTATGTATCATTAAAAAAAATTTGAAAATATTTTTGTTGTTATATATTTAGGTATATGTAATCTTAGATGAGATTTTAAAACCTAACTGGGCATGTTAAAGTCCAACTGGATCCATTAAAGCCTAACTGGCGTTAAATCACAACTGGATCCATCAAACCCCAATTGGGTGCGTTAAAGCCCTACTGGATCCATTAAAGTCCAACCGGGTACGTTAAAGCCCAACCGTATCCATTAAAGCTCAACTTACCCATTAAAGCCCCACTGGGTACGTTAAAGCCCAACCGAATCCATTATAACCCAACTGGATTCGTTAAAGACCAACTGAGTACGTTAAAGCCCAACGGGGTACGTTAAAACCCAACCGAATCCATTAAAGTCCAACTAGATCCGTTAAAGCCCAACTATGTACGTTAAAGTCCAACCGGGTACGTTAAAGCCCAACTGTATCCATTAAAGCCCAACTGTATCCGTTAAAGCTCAACTGGATCAATTGAAGCCCAACTGGGAACGTTAAAGCCCAACCGGAACCGTTAGAGCCTAACCGAATCGATTAAAGCTCAACTATACCCATTAAAGCCCCACTGGGTACGCTAAAGCTCAACTGGATCCATTGAAGCCCAACTAGGTACGTTAAAGCCCATGCGGGTATGTTAAAGACCAACTAGATCCATTAAAACTCAACTGGATCAGTTAAAGCCCTAATAGGTATGTTAAAGCCCAACTGTGTACGTTAAAGTCCAACTGGGTACGTTAAAACCCAACTGGATCTGTTAAAGCCTGACTAAATCCATTAAAGACTAAATAGATCCTTTAAATACTAACAGGATACGTTATAGCCCAATTGGGTACGTCAAATCCTAAATGGGTACATTAAAGACCAACTAGATCCGTTAAAGCCCAACTAGATCTGTTAAAGAACAATCGGATCCATTAAAGGCCAACGGGATCCATTAAAGATCAATTGGATCCGTTAAAACCCACTGGGTACATCAAATCCCAAGTAAATCCATTAAAGGCCAACTAGGTACGTTAATGATCAACTATATCCATTAAAGCTCAAATGGGAACGTTAAAGCCCAACCGGAACCGTTAGAGCCCAACCGGATCGATTAAAGCTCAACTATACCCATTAAAGCCCCACTAGGTACGTTAAAGCCCAAAAGAGAAAAGATTAATCAAGGAATAAGAAGTGCAGTGAGGACAGTTCTAGGGTTCATAATAAGTGAAAAAATTCTCATAAAAATAAGGGGGTCAAGAAATTTCTCAACAAAATGGCATCCCAACAAAATCTTCAGTTGTAAAATGTTTCTTCTCTACAAGGGGGTCAAGAAATTTCTTCAAGGAAAGGTTAAGTTCAGTAAACAGGGGTTGGGGGTTTTTGGTTTTACCTCTTTCAATGTACTTTTCGACGGTGGTGGTGGCGATGTTGGTGGCGGTGGTGTGCGACGTCGACTGCTGTTGGTGGCGATGTGTTGGCGATGTCGGTTGATTTGGTGGCCGGTGGTGGCGAGGTTTCTTCTCGACAAGGATTCCAAATGAATTTGGGGAAACACTTATTTTTTTTGGGTATTAGAAACAAACTGTTAACCTAGTCAAAAATAAGTGGGAAACAAATTTTGGGTTGGGAGGGAAATGAATTAGGGGAAGCGGGATTTGGTTTTGCATTTACAATCTGGGAGGGAAATTTCTTGACCCAGTCAAAATTTGGGAGGGAAACAAATTTTGGTTTTGCATTTACAATCTATTTAACTTAAATTTAACGACATTATGTGAACTTGTATCATTAACATCATTAATTTATAATTTTATACCTTTGTTAATTTATAACTTAATTTAACGTTTTTTAATTTATAATTTTTTAATTTACAATAGATTCATTAAAACCCAATGAAACCCTTTAAAGTCCGATAGATCCATTAATGCCCAATGAAACCTTTATAACCCAATATAACCATTTAAAGTCTGATAGATCCATTAAGGCCCAATGAAACCCTTTAAAGCCCGAAAGACCAGTTAAGGCCCAGTGAAAACATTTAAAACCCAATAGAACCCCTTAAAGCCAGATAGATCCGTTAAGGCCCAATGAAAACCTTTAAAGGCCAATAGAACCGATTAAAGTTCAATAAAATTAATTAAACCTCAATAGATTCATTAAGACCCAATGAAACCCTTTAAAGTTCGATAGATCCATTAAGGCTCAACGGGGTACGGTAAAGCCCAACTAAGTACGTTAAAGCTCATCTAGATCCGTTAAAGCCAACTGGATATGTTAAAGCCCAACCGGATCCATTAAAGCCTAACTAAATCCCTTAAAGCTCATTTGTATCCATTAAAGCCCAACTAGGTAGGTTAAATCCCAAATGGGTATGTTAAAGCCCAACTGGATACGTTAAAGCCATACTAGATCTGTTGAAGCCATATTGGATCCATTAAACCCAACTAGATCAATTAAAGGCCAACCGGATCCATTAAAGCCCAACTGGATCCGTTAAAGCCCAACTGCATCCATTAAAGCCCAATTGGATACATTAAAGCCCAACCGGATCCATTAAATCCCAGTTGGATCCATTAAAGACCAACGGGGTACGGTAAAGCCTAACTAAGTACGTTAAAGCTCATCTAGATCCGTTAAAGCCAACTGGATATGTTGAAGACCAACCGGATCCATTAAAGCCCATATAGACCTGTTAAATCCCAAATGGATACGTTAAAGCCTAACCGGATCCATTAAAGCCCAACTATGTAGTTAAAGCCCAACTAAATCCCTTAAAGCTCATTTGTATCCATTAAAGCCCAACTAGGCGGGTTAAAGCCCAAATGGGTATGTTAAAGCCCAACTGGATACGTTAAAGCCATACTGGATCTGTTGAAGCCATATTGGATCCATTAAAGCCCAACTAAATCCCTTAAAGATCATTTGTATCCATTAAAGCCCAAATGGGTATGTTAAAGCCCAACTGGATACGTTAAAGCCATACTGGATCTGTTGAAGCCATATTGGATCCATTAAAGCCCAACTAAATCCCTTAAAGGCCAACCGGATCCATTAAAGCCAACTGGATATGTCGAAGCCCAACCGGATCCATTAAAGCCCATCTAGACCTGTTAATCCCAAATGGATACGTTAAAGCTTAACCGGATCCATTAAAGCCCAACTAGGTACGTTAAAGACCAACAATATCCCTTAAAGCTCAACTGGGAACGTTAAAGCTCAACCGGAACCGTTATAACCCAACCGGATCGATTAAAGCTCAACTATACCCATTAAAGCCCTACTGGGTACGTTAAAGCCCAGACGGATCAGTTAAAGACCAACTGGTCAAATTTTCTAAGAAATAAATAAATATTTTAAATTTCTAGCGTTTTCGGCGGAATCAAAATTTTTTATTATTTTTTTAAAAATTTCTAAGGAATAAATAAATATTTAAAATTTCTAGCGTTTTCGGCGGAATCAAAACTTTTTATTATTTTTTTAAAAATTTCTAAGAAATAAATAAATATTTAAAATTTCTAGCGTTTTCGGCGGAATCAATTTTTTTTTATTTTTTAAAATTTTTCTAAGAAATAAATAAATATTTAAAATTTCTAGCGTTTTCGGCGGAATCAAAATTTTTTTTAAAAATTTTCTAAGAAATAAATAAATATTTAAAAATTTTAGCGTTTTCGGCGGAATCAAAATTTTTTTTATTATTTTTTTACAAATTTTCTAAAAAAATAAATAAATATTTAAAAATTTTAGCGTTTTCAGCGGAATCAATTTTTTTTTTATTATTTTTTTAAAATTTTTCTAAGAAATAAATAAATATTTAAAAATTTTAGCGTTTTCGGCGGAATCAATTTTTTTTATATTATTTTTAAAAAAAAATTCTAAGAAATAAATAAATATATAATTTTTTTACTGGTTCGGCCGACATTAATTAATTAAATTAATTAAATAAAATCCGCCGGAAATTTTATTATTTTTTTAAAAATAATTTTCGACGGATTTCCGGCAAAAGTCAACGAAGTTTGACCATGGTGACTTCCATCGGAAAACCGTCGGAAATCCGCCGAAAATATTCCGGCAAAATATTCCGCCGAAAACGGCCACCGGAAAAGGCTGTTTGTTTAGTAGTGTATTTTTTATAGGTTTTCGTTTTATATATATATATATATATATATATATATAAATATATATATATATATAGATATAGATATAGATTGATTTCATAAGTATTATATTAACAAATGTTATTATTTAATATTTAAAGATATTCAAAAAAACATAAATAAAATATTTTATTAATGAATAAGAGTATTATTATTTAATATTTAGAAATATTAAAAAAATTAAAGAGAAAATGAAAGGTTGCTCATTTATTAACACTTTTTTATTAAAAAATAATTCAAAAACATGAGAAAAAAGATAATAGTGAATCAAGGTCACTTGAGTCGGGACTTAAACTCAACGCAGATAAACCGATCACTTTGAAATGTTAATATTAAATTTTGACCTCGAGAGGGGCGGATTCGAAATACGACTTAAGTGATGCACAAAGATTTGAGAGAGTCTTTGATAACTATGTAGAGATACGGGTTTCGTATGATTTACTAATGTTCAAACGTCGGAGGAGATTTATATTACAAAGAGATTTTGGTATAAATCTTCATACTGATAGAACTTGATTTTTATCAACTTAGTTAAATCGGCAAGTTTAAGAGTCAGTAACGATGGACACTTTACGAGCATTTTGTAGGACTGGTTTTTAAAAATCCACTTTCGAGAGATCGGACTTTTTATAGACTTTCCGTACTACAAAGTGCCCGACCATTGTGTTACTACGTTTTTCTCAAGGAAAACTTACACTCATACTCATTCTTTAATTATAAAGTTCATTTCGTATTTTTAGAATTAATCTACCAACAAAACATATATTTTTTCCCACACTCGAAACTTGTGCAAGAAGTTCATGAAAGTCTGTATTTCTCAGTAGTTCAGTCCATGTGAGAACGATACTCGGTACTTGTACCATTATATTATTTGTAGCGATACCAGTGTTAGTATATACTTGTGCCCACGTTGGGAAACTCCGTGTCCACGCTGAGAGTACACGATAAATAACTACTAGTCCCCATTAAGCCAAAATAGTGACAATAATACCCCTGTTAAAATGAACACACCTCCTTTAGAAAGAAAAAAAAATACACGCCTTCTCCTTCCGCTCTCCGATGCTTCCATTCAAAGTTCAAACCCTAGCCACAGAGAAAACGTTCTCCTTCCTCGTCGTTCCATGTCGCCTCCGATGACCTATTGTACCGTCGATACACTTCCTCTGACTACTAGTGGTACCATAGTTGCACCCCTCGTCGTTTCTCGTCTCCGGCGATTAATAGTTTCCTTTTCCTCTACACCCTCCTCAAAACACCCTAGTGGCTTTCCCTTTTCGTGTTCACCCTCTATTCACAACAGCGTTATTTTGAGTTCTACTTTGCATATTTAATGATTAGGTCCCTGTACTTTATATATTAACAGATTAGGTCCATGTAGTTTGCATATTTACAGATTAGGTCCTTATAATTTATATATTAAAACATTAGGTCCCTATAGTATGCATAATGACAACTTAGGTCCTGTACTTTGCATATTTAAAGATTAGGTCCTCATACTTTGCATATTTACATATTAAGTCCTTGCACTTTATATATTTACAAATTAGGTCCCTATAGTTTGCATAATGACAACCTAGGTTCCTTTACCTTGCATATTTACATATTAGGTCCTTATAGTTTGCATAATGATAGCTTAGGTCCCCTATACTTGCATATTTAAAGATAAGATCCCCGTACTTTGCATATTTACAGATTAGGTCCCTGTACTTTATATATTAACAGTTTAGCCATTGTTTTAGCCATTTTTTGAAAATGGCTTAACCTCCTAGCCATCTTCTTCCAAAAATTGACAATATAGCCCATAACTTTGTAAAACCCATTCGCGTTTACGAACTTCTTCATAGAGGCACAAAATGTGTTACACATTTTGCCTTGTTCGTGAAATTGGTTCGTAATCACGAACTCATGCCTAGACCCAATAAAAAATTCATAGACTTGGCCCATGTTCGTGAAATACCATCGCAATTGCAAGTGTTATTGCGATTGTATTCAAAGACCGCCTAAAAATTTTCATTTTTAGGCCTGTTCGTGCACCATCGCAATCACGACCCCAAAAATAATTTACAATTTTTAGTTTTGTTCGTGTGATAACATGGAAACACATAAAAACAATTTACACTTTTGGCACAACTTCGCAATTGCAAACCTACAAGTGTCGGTGTGTGGTAATACTCTAGACGAATATGTGCATTGGGAAGGAGAAATTTTGACCACCCCTCCTCCTATTCACATTTATCTCACCCACAACCGTCCCTCACCCATTTGTTTTGTATAAATAGAGGAGTTGTGGGGACCTTTTTTTTCACCCAACTATTCCCAACTCTATCTCTTTCTCGTGCTCTCCACGCGATAAAAAAACACACGTGAAACAACCCTAATTTCTTACTTTGAAAATCCAACTTTTTGCTATTAAATACATATATCTGCCTTTGTTTGATGCATA
Source organism: Arctium lappa (assembly GCA_023525745.1). Taxonomy (NCBI): domain Eukaryota; kingdom Viridiplantae; phylum Streptophyta; class Magnoliopsida; order Asterales; family Asteraceae; genus Arctium; species Arctium lappa. The sequence continues at coordinate 15,382,376 of CM042049.1, forward strand.
ATCGTAGAAGGTTCGAGTCTTATTTAAGATTTTGTCATCTTCTGTCCCTTTAATGTCTTTGTAAGCAGAATTACCCTCTAAAGAGATTAAGAGAGCATCAAGTAGGATTTAAGTTCATATAAGTGTTTAAGTGTTAATTTGGATCATATGCTACCCCTTCATATTGGTATAAGAGCAATATTTAAGATCACATTTTATTTCTCGCTTTTAATCTATTTATGTATTAAATTCGTATCCATTTCTTCTGAAAAATAAGTGAAAAATAAAAAGCATTATTGTGAATATATTTTAGGGAAATTAATTAAAATAACCATTTTTCATGGTTGGTTTTACCTTTTAGCCATTTCTCTCCAAGTTTTACCAAAAGAGCTTCAGGTCTGCAAAAACCTACCTCTAAAATTACGGACTTGGCCTGCACTTTCAACATTTACACTTTATTGCGGATCTGCCTTTCTTGCGGACGTATACGTGTCGCACAGGGTGAATGGAATATTGTCTCGGGAAGGTGCGTATTTTTTAAGAAAGTTGACCCCCCCCATTCCGCAATTACGAACCCCCAACCACCTTTCTTCCCTTCTTTCTATATAAATAACACTTGTGGGGACCAAAATTTCTACCCCAAACAAAACGCACGTGACTCTCTCCCCACAAACTGATTTTCCATGTCAGTAACTTCGCAACCCCTTGTCACTGGTCGTGAAGTAAGTTTTTCGTAACTCTTTGTCATCATAAAATTGTTTAGTTATATAGTGTAGATAATTTTGTAGGTTTTGTTGAAATTTTTTCATTTACCAAACAAGATGTAACTAGGGGTGCTCATGGGTTGGGTTGAAGGCATTTCAACAACCCAACCCAATGTTGGCGGTTTGAGAATTTTCATCCCAACCCAAACAAAAGTGCAACCCAACCAACCTGTTGTTTTAAACAAAGTAAAACCAATATTGAAAACATAAAAAAACAAGAAAATTTTCCTTTGAAATACGATCCATCATTCAAAAGAATATACGAGTTCATAAAATATTTAGGTATTACATTTAACATTCCAATAATGTCCTCTTATGAGTTCCATTGCTCGTTATTACCGAGTTGTTTTTGGTAACTTATACATATTAAAGGAAAATATAAATAATTTTATAAAAGTTGCTAAAACATTTATCGGGTTAATCGGGTTTCTTTGAGCCTAAAGCAATAGATTTGGGTTGTCCTAATTTTGTATCGATTATATATCGTGTTATCTCGGGTTATTTTTTTTCGGGTTGGTCAGGTTGGGTTGATCGGGTTGGTCGGTTTTTTAAGCACCCCTACATGTAACCAAAAAAATATTGGGAAATTTTTTCCACCTGAACTTTTTTACCAGTTTGTTTTTAAATTTTTTAAAAAATTAACGTGTTAGGTCCCTATACTTTGTATATTTATTTTACATATTTACTTACTTAATTACAATTAATTACAGATTAGGTCTCTATACTTTGTATATTTATAAACTAGATCCTTGTACTTTGCAAATTTACAAATTAGGTCCATGTACTTAAATTAATTGCAGATTAAGTCATGTACTTAGATTATTACAAATTAGGTCCATGTACTTAGAGAAGTTAAAGATTAGGTCCCTACACTAAAGTATTTACATAATAGGTTCATGTACTTTGCATATTTATAGATTAAGTCCCTGTACTTAAATTAATTACAGAGTAGGTCCCTATATATAAACTAATTACAGATTAGGTCCCTGTACTTAGAGAAGTTAAAGATTAGTTCCTGTACCTAAAGTATTTACATATTAGGTTATTGTACTTTGTATATTTACATCTTAGGTCATTGTACTTAAATTAATTACAGATTAGGTCTCTGTACTTAGAGAAGTTAAAGATTAGGTCCATGTACTTTGCATATTTACAGAGTAGGTCCTTATCTTAAAGTAATTACAGATTAGGTCAGTATACTTAAATTAATTACAGATTAGGTCCTTGTACTTAGAGAAGTTGAAGATTAGGTCCAACATTTAAAGTATATAGAGATTTGGTCCTTATATTTTGCATATTTACAGATTAGATTCTCGTACTTCAATTAATTACAGATTTGGTCTCTATACTTCAATTAATTACATATTAGGTCCTTGTACTTAGAGAAGTTAAAGATTAGGTCCCTACACTTAAAATATTTACACATTAGGTCTATATACTTTGCATATTTACAGATTAAGTCCTTATACTTACATTAATTAAAGATTAGGTCCTTGTACTTTCTATAATTATAGATTAGGTCCCTTAACTAGCCATTTTTAGGGAGATCACTTTCGTGTAACACCCCAAATCCACCCTTAGGTAATGCCACATCATTCATCCAAAATATGACCTTACGTCGATGAATATGACAATAAGGTCATATTTTGGAATGAATGGTGTGGCATTACCCAAGGGTGGATTTGGGGGTGTTACAGGTTGGTATCAAAGTTGTAGTTAAAGAGAATTAGGTTAAGTCGTTAGCCTAAGCTTAAACAGGACATTGTTGGAGACGAGGGAATAGAGATCTCATTTGTCAAGCAATATGAGTACATGATTATTTATGTCCTCGTATTATCTTGCTTATATATTAAGTTTGATCCCACTATGATACTTGACCCAATGTACATCTATGGTTTGTAGGACATGGCACCCTCGGAGAGTAACTCAGAGGGATATACCATAGAGAGGCAAGTAGAGACTGGCATCGAGTACGAGGCGGTTGAGCATGCTCGTTGAGAGGATTGAGGTTCCTATCGCCATGATTTAGCACTATGACGAGTACAAAGCACCAGTTGAGGGTGCTCGTTGAGAGGTGTAACGCCCGAATTTTCGGTAAGAATAACCCATTTGTGATTTATGTGTGTTTTTGTGTGAATTTGACCCCTAAGTGGTAAAAAGGTTAGAGGTGAGACTTTGTCCCATATAGAAGCCAAAATAAAAATTAGAGCACTTAATAAACTCCAATCAATGAGCATTAAATGAATCATTTAATTGTTTGGGCCTTGGAGTGTAGTGTTCTTAGTGGGCTCTATTTGACATGAAAAACACATATTAAATGTCAAAGATAGGGCCTTGGGCCTTGGGGATCTTAGGGTCTTGATGGGGTCGAGATCACTGAAACTTTCAGATTCGATACCTCCAGGGCGAGAGTGCCCGGCGACTATGCCCTGGGCATAGTCGCGGTGTCACAATCGTGACCCAAGAAGGGGTTGCGGTACATGTTGGGCGACAGTGCCCGACGATTATGCCCGGGTCACTGTCGCATGTCAATCTCGCGAGGGTGGTACCGTAGGTCCCCTTATACGGGAAACTATGACCGGCGAGAATGACCATGTCATAGTCGTGGGGCAAGGTCGTCGATGGACCAGACCCCCATTAAATGTTTTCCTTGTCTTTTTCTCATAAAAACACTTTCACCTACCCAAAACTCTCCCATTCTCTCTCGTTTTCTCTCATTATTCTTCAAACCCTAGCTTCATCTAAGACAATAAATACTTAGATTTCAAGAGGTTACTACATCACCTTCACCATAATTGATCACCTAGAGTTCAAGGTCAACGTTCTACCATATTGAAGATTTCTTGGTTTATAGGGTTTACCCAAACCAAGTATTGTGAGTTCATACTTCCTTTTCTTAAACTTTATACATGTCAAAACGTTATATTTTAAACTCCTACTTATCTCCTTTGATTTTTGTTCATGATTATAAAATTTTGACCTAACTTGTATTTTGGGAGATTTTTGGGTTTTTACCACTTTCAACTAAATAAAGGGTTCCATCATATATGATGTAAGACATGGTTTTACTTGCATATTTATGTGGGTTACTTGAAAGAATATACATATTTTCCTTTTTATGATTCTCGTTCTTATGATTGGGTTGTATTTGATAAAATGGATATTTGGGAGAAAATACATGGATTGTTGTTGTTATGGTCTATAACCACATTAAAATTGTTTTGACACTTGAACGGTGTACTTGGTAAAGGAAATCTATTTGGAAATAAGAAAATGGTTACTTTATGGCTCATGTTTTAGTTTAACTTTCTTATCAGCAGTTGAACAAAGATGTTCATTTTGGGAAACGATTAATACAAATAACTATATGTTTAATTATAGTTAATCACAAATGTAATTGTGACGAGTCTAGACTATTACTAATGGATCCATAGGTGTTGAGTCGACTTTCGTTTCGGGTATCTCTACCCATATGTAGCTAGTTGAGACATTGGGTCTTCGGAGGCAATTTGGTACGGTTATGTGGGACCGATTACTAGCCATGGGCCGTAAATGTAATCATAGTGAATGAGTATGACTTGGATCCTCGGGTATCCCTCCCCCACATCTGAGTACGAACCGACATTGTTCGTGGCCATGGTTCCAAGTATTGAGCTTACAACTCGGAGAGTGTGCTACTTTTGTGTTCTGCCATAATCCTTGGAAAATCGAGTCTCCCCCGTCATCGCAAGATGTATTTTGGACCTCAAGGTCACTATGTGAATATCAAATCATTTACAAATGCTCTTGGTGAAAAAGATTTCTTACGGTTGCATTTAAATTACTTTCTTAAATTGTCACATAAATTGTATGTTCTCACTAGGCTTTAAGCCTAACACTTTTTCTCTAATGACATGTATAACAGGTTCAATAGTGGTGGGTTACCGAAGATTTGAGTCACGAGCGTGGACTCGACATTTTTGAGATGATAGATATTGGAGCCTTGGCGTTGAAAACAATTTACTTATTTTGGAATTTTTGGGTTGACAACCTATGTAATGTAGTTAGAAATGGTTTAGATTAGTTTGTTTTCGATTTCCATATTTCATACGCATGTTTTGTAAACGCATACACTTTTACCCTTTTGGGTGGTTTGCTCCAAATACAGATGTCATATTGCCGAATTTTCAATTTTTAAAATTACTCTACATTTTAGGGTGTTACAAGTTGGTATCAGAGCTCTAGTTTAAGTGACCTAGGCATGAATGTAAGATGTCTAGACTTAGACTGGGATTATTAAGTAATGATTTGTGAGATTGGGTAGAACCTTTAAGATGGGTTAGTCTTAGAGTGTACGGAAATTATGTTAATCGAGAGTTGTAGTGACGGTAACGGAAACTCTTACGTACATATGTTCATAATTTTACTTAGCTAACGTTATTATGAGGATGTTTTACGTGAGTATGCTTGTTTTACGGTTGTTATGACTATTGGTAAATGTAGTAGTACGTTTCCTTCGTGCTTTATCCAGTTAATCTCTCTCTTACTCTTACTCGTGCTTGTGTAGCAGCCATTACTCTTTTATGGTGAACACTCGTAGTCGGCCGTTGGTCGACAGAGACCCACGTTATGATAGCTCGGCCGAATGAAATCCAGTGGTTAGGGCGCTGACTGCCGTTTCTCCTGGTATGCCGCCGATATTCATTGGGGAGGTGGAGCAGATGCCTAGAGTGGAATTGGAATCCACAAATCCAGTTGTACAAATGGCGAACCCTTAAGCTGACATGATGGCCAACGTCATGCAAATGGTGACGTCGGCAATGGAGAAGCAGCAAGAGGCATTTCTGAAGATGCTGGAAGATTGCGATGCAAGCCTTAAGAGGCACGAGGCAGTTGAAGAAAATGTGTTAATTGGTTTTGGTGGCACCGGGAATAGAATCAGAACTGAAAAGCATAGGATTGTTGGTGCTTAGAAAAGCAGAAAAAGCTGCTCCTATAAGTCTTTTCTAGGTTGTGGACCACCGGAGTTCTCTGGTTCTGAAGACCCAGTTGCGTGCGTAAAATGTATCCAAGCGGTCGAACAGGCCTTCGACTCATCTGAGTGTGGGGATGATCAGAGGGTGAGGTTCGGTTCCCAACTGCTCAGAGATACGACACTCACATGGTGAAATGTCACCCAGTCCACCCTCTCCCCTACTGTTTTGGCTTAATTGACTTGGGTCGAGTTCAAGAAAAAAATCTTGGAAGAGTACTGCAGTGAGAGATCCATGGATTGCATTGAAGCTGAATTTCGATTGCTTGAGAAAGGAAACTTGACGGTGAAGGAGTACACCCGTCAATTTATGGAAAAGCTGAGATTGGTGGGGCACGTAGCCCCAACGAAGAAAGAGAATATTAAGGCCTACCTCAAAGGCCTACCGGCGGACATGATGTCTATGGTCCATAACTCTAAGGCTTCTAACCTTCGTGAGACGATAGAGGAAGCTCAATTCATGGAAGAGGTCTATGTTAGAGTCAAGCCGGAGAAATCTGTGGTGGTAGAAGACAAAAGAAAATGGGAAAGCAATTATGGGCCTCCCAAGAGATCTCGACCGTTTGTCGGAAACCGAAATTTTGGCAACCAACAGGAAGTTAGGTGGTGCCAGAAGTGCCAGAGCAAGCACCACAACAACTGTAACACCTCTCCCCGCTCGTGTGCCAAGTGTGGGAAGTCAGATCACGCCATCTGGGACTGACCGATAAAAGGGATTATTTGCTTCGAGTGCAAGACACCAGGGCACGTGAAGAGAGATTGCCTGAAACTCAAATTGGGTAATGTACCAGAGAAGAAGGGAAACCCTCCAAGGGTTCCGGGAAGAGCCTTCCAGATGACGGCCGAAGAGGCCAAGGCATCCACCGATGTGGTATCGGATACGTTTCTCCTAAACTCCGTACCTGCTCGTGTACTTTTCGATTCGGGTGCCAGTTTCTCATTCATATCTGATTCGTTTCGTGAAAAGCTTGCCATGCCCACTAATAGGCTAGAGAATGCTTTAGTGGTTGAGTTAGCAAATGGTAGTCAAGTGCTAATCCGTGGTGTCTTGAAATATTGTACCCTTGGAATTGAAGGGAAGGAATTCTCAATCAATTTGATGCCGATGGTCATTGGAGGATTCGACGTGGTAGTCGGTATGGATTGGTTGGCAGAAAATCATGCCGAAATTGTATGCTCCAAGAAACTAATCCGACTTCCTATGTCGGATAGTGAAATGGTGTTAGTTTATGGAGAATGGAGAAAGGGCGATGTGGCAATCATCACCATGGCTAAGGCACACAAGTGCTTAGTGAAGGGATGCTCATCTTTCCTGGCATACGTGATTGACGCCAAGCTCGAGAAAAAGAAGCTTGAAGATGTGAGGGTGCTGCACGAGTTTCCCGATGTCTTTCCAGATGACTTGCCAGGTTTACCACCCGATTGTCAAGTGAAATTCCGGATTGATCTTATACCGGGGGCGACTCCAATTGCTAGGGCCCCTTACCGGTTGGCGCCATCGGAGATTCAAGAAATGATGGCTCAACTCCAAGAGCTTCTAGAGAAGGGTTTTATAAGACCAAGCTCGTCGCCTTGGGGAGCTCCGGTCTTGTTTGTCAAGAAAAAGGACGGCATAATGAGAATGTGCATCGATTATCGCGAACTGAATAAAGCAACAATGAAGAACAAATATCCGCTTCCGAGGATCGACGACTTGTTCGATCAACTCTAGGTAGCGGGTTGTTTCTTGAAAATTGATTTGCGTTCGGGATATCATCAAGTGAAGGTGAGAGGAGAGGATATCTCGAAGACGTCCTTTTGAACGCGCTACGACCATTACGAATTTCTCGTGATGCCGTTCGGTCTAACTAACGCACCGACGGTGTTTATGGATTTGATGAATAGAGTGTGCCAACCATTCCTTGATAAGTCGGTCATTGTATTTATTGATGACATACTCGTATATTCCAAGAGTGAGTCAGAACATGAGCATCACCTCCGTGAAGTCCTAGAGGTGTCGAGGAAGGAGAATTTGTACGCCAAATTTTCCAAGTGCGACTTTTGGCTTGAAGAGGTTCAATTCTTGGGTCACGTTGTCACTCGAGACGGAGTGAAGGTGGACCCCTCCAAAATTGAAGCCATGATGAATTGGGAACCTCCCAAGAGTCCGTCCGAGATCCGAAGCTTCTTGGGTTTGGCGGGTTATTACCGGAGGTTTATTCAAGACTTCTCAAAAATCGCTTCTTCCTTGACGGCCTTGACTCAGAAGAACGTCATGTTTGTTTGGACCGAAGCGCAAGAGAAGGCGTTCCGAACGTTACAAAAGAAATTGTGTGAAGCTCCGATTTTGTCGCTACCCGAAGGATCGGAGGACTTCGTGGTCTATAGTGACGCTTCAAAGATGGGTTTGGGTTGTGTGTTGATGCAAAAAGGCAAAGTGATCGCCTACGCCTCAAGACAACTCAAAATTCACGAGAAGAACTATCCTACCCATGATTTGGAGTTGGCGGCGACGGTGTTCTCCTTGAAGCTATGGCGACACTACCTCTATGGCACGAAATGTACGCTCTACACAGATAATAAGAGTTTGAAATACGTCTTTGATCAAAAAGAGTTGAACATGAGGCAAAGAAGGTGGCTCAAATTACTTAAAGATTATGATTGCGAATTGCTTTACCACCCCAGTAAGGCAAATGTGGTGGCCGATGCGTTGATTCGGAAGGACTATAGCGGAAGTATTCAGGCAACCCTTTCAAGAATCGAACTAGTGTCGAGCCTTATTGAGAGAATTAAGGCATCTCAAGTAGAAACCTTATTGGAGGAGAATCTCAAAGAAGAAGTTATGACAAAGCAACGTTTACTCTTAACGGAGGATAACCGTTGAGTGAAATTGTTCAACGACCGTGTGTGGGTACCCAAGGTTGGAGGCAATCGAGAACTTCTTCTCGAGGATGCCCATAAGTCAAAATATTTCATTCATCTGGGAAGTACAAATATGTACAGAGACTTGAAGCTACATTATTGGTGTCCGGTAATGAAGCTTGATGTGGCACATTACGTGGAGCGTTGTGTAACGTGCTTACAAGTGAAAGTCGAGCATCAATGACCGTATGGGAGTCTTCAATCCTTGGAGATCCCCGAGTGGAAGTGGGAGCATATTACCATGGATTTTGTGACCAAGTTGCCCAAAACTCTTCGAGGTCACGACACCATTTGGGTAATATTTGATCGGTTGACTAAGAGCGCTCACTCCTTGGCGGCAAAACTTTACATCGATGAAATGGTTTCAAGGCATGGGGTGCCTCTATCTATTGTGTCGAATCGCGATAGTCGGTTCACTTTGAATTTTTGGGATGACTTGCAAAAGGAGTTGGGTAATCGAGTGAAGTTGAGTACGACTTACCATCCTCAAATAGACGATCAGAGCGAGAGAACAATCCAAACGCTAGAAGACATGCTAAGGTCTTGTGTCCTCGACTTCGGGGGTAGTTGGGACTCTCACCTACCTTTGGTGGAGTTTTCTTACAATAATAGCTACCACTCGAGTATTGGAATGGCACCGTTTGAGGCGTTGTACGGGATAAAGTGCAGAACTCTTGTGTGTTGGCTTGAAGCGGGAGAAAAGTAATTCGCCGGACCCGAAATTGTGCAAGAAACGGTCGATAAGGTAAAGGGCATTCGGGAGCGGCTGAAAGTGGCTCAAGATCGGCAAAAGAGCTATGCCGATAAGAATAGGCGACCGATGGAGTTCCAAGTGGGTGAACGTGTGATGCTTAAAGTGTCACCTTGGAAGGGCATTATCCGGTTCGGAAAGCGCGGGAAGTTGAGTCCCCGTTTCCTTGGACCATTCACGGTACTTAAGTGTGTGGGTTTGCAAGCCTACCAATTGGAACTTCCACCAGAAATGAGCGGGATCCAAAACACATTTCATATCTGCAATCTCCGAAAATGTTTGACCAAAGAGGAGAGTGTCATTCCTCTTTCGGAGATAAGAGTGGATGAAGGGAATCGTTGTGTGGAGGAACCCGAAGCTATCCTAGAGAGGAAATCCAAGAAACTTCACCACAAGGAAGTCATCATGGTCAATGTGTAATGGAAACATCATCGTGGAGCCAATGTGACGTGGGAAGCCGAGGAGGATATGAAGCGGAGATATCCTCACCTGTTCGGGTAGCACAGATTTCGAGGACGAAATCGTTTCGAAGTTGGGGAGGATTGTAACGCCCGAATTTTCGGTAAGAATAACCCACTTGTGATTTATGTGTGTTTTTGTGTGAATGTGACCCCTAAGTGGTAAAAAGGTTAGAGGTGAAACTTTGTCCCACATATAAGCCAAAATAAAAATTAGAGCACTTAATAAACTCCAATCAATGAGCATTAAATGAATCATTTAATTGTTTGGGCCTTGGAGTGTAGTGTTCTTAGTGGGCTCTCTTTGACATGAAATACACATATTAAATGTCAAAGATAGGGCCTTGGGCCTTGGGGTCTCGATGGGGTCGAGATCACTGAAACTTTCGGATTTGATACCTCCAGGGCGAGAGTGCCCGACAGGGCATAGTCGCGTTGTCACAATCGTGACCCAAGAAGGGTAGCGGTACATGTTGGGCGACAGTGCTCGACGATTATGCCCGGGTCACTGTCTCGTATCAATCTCGCGAGGGTGGTACCGTAGGTCCCCTTATGCGGGCAACTATGACCGACGAGATTGCCTGTGTCATAGTCGCGGGGCAAGGTCGCCGATAGACCAGACCCCCATTAAATGCTTTCCTTGTCTTTTTCTCAAAAAAAAAACACTTTCACCTACCCAAAACTGTCCCATTATCTCTCGTTTTCTCTCATTATTCTTCAAACCCTAGCTTCATCTAAGACATTAAATACTTAGATTTCAAGAGGTTACTTCATCACCTTCACCATAGTTGATCACCTAGAGTTCAAGGTCAAGGTTCTACCATATTAAAGATTTCTTGGTTTATAGGGTTTACCCAAACCAAGCATTGTGAGTTCATACTTTCTTTTCTTAAACTTTATACATGTCAAAACGTTATATTTTAAACTACTACTTATCTCCTTTGATTTTTTTTCATGATTATAAAATTTTGACCTAACTTGCATTTTGGGAGATTTTAGGGTTTTTACCATTTTCAACTAAATAAAGGGTTCCATCATATATGATGTAAGACATGGTTTTACTTGCATATTTATGTGGGTTAATTGAAAGAATATACATATTTTCCTTTTTATGATTCTCATTCTTATGATTGGGTGTATTTGATAAAATGGATATTTGGGAGAAAATACATGGATTGTTGTTGTTATGGTCTAACCACATTAAGATGGTTTAACACTTGAACGGTGTACTTGGTGAAGGAAATCTATTTGGAAATAAGAAAATGGCCACTTTATGGCTCATGTTTGAGTTTAACTTTCTTATCAGCAGTTGAACAAAGATGTGCATTTTGGGAAACAATTAATACTAATAACTATATGCTTAATTATAGTTAATCACAAATGTAATTATGACGAGTCTAGACTATTACTAATGGATCCATAGGTGTTGAGTCGACTTTCGTTTGGGGTATCTCAACCCATATGTAGCTAGTTGAGACATTGGGTCCTCGGAGGCAATTTGGTACGGTTATGTGGGACTGGTTACTATCCATGGGCTGTAAATGTAATCATAGTGAATGAGTATGACTTGGATCCTCGGGTTTCCCTCCCCCACATCTGAGTACGAACCGACGTTGTTCGTGGCCTTGGTTCCAAGTATTGAGCTCACAACTTGGAGAGTGGCCTACTTTTGTGTTCCGCCACGATCCTTGGAACATCGGGTCTCCCCCGTCATCGCAAGATGTAATTTGAACCGTAAGGTCACTATGTGAATATCAAATCATTTACAAATGCTCTTGGTGAAAAAGATTTCTTACGGTTGCATTTAAATTACTTTCTTAAATTGTCACATAAATTGTATGTTCTCACTAGGCTTTAAGCCTAACACGTTTTCTCTAATGACATGTATAACAGGTTCAATAGTGGTGGGTTACCGAAGGTTTGAGTGACGAGAGTGGACTCGAGGCATTTTTGAGATGATAGATATTGAAGTCTTGGCATTGAAAACAATTTACTTATTTTAGAATTTTTGGGTTGACAACCTATGTAATCTAGTTAGAAATGGTTTAGATTAGTTTGTTGTTGATTTCCATATTTCATACGCTGGTTTTGTAAACGCATACACTTTTACCCTTTTGGGTGGTTTGCTCCAAATACAGATGTTATATTGCCGAATTTTCAATTTTTAAAATTACTCTACATTTTAGGGTGTTACAAGAGGATTGAGGTTCCCCTCGTCATGATCCAGCATTATGATGAGTACAAAACAGAGTTGCAGTATCTCAACTTCATGATAGTGGTAGCTTATCGGATGGACAGATTTGAGGCACGTTTAGCAACTAGGTTGGATTGGTTCCGGTACATGTGGGAGATTATATGAGATATATATACGTGTGTGACAGCGAAAGTCATTGCACTAGTTGGTTCAGCACGAACCCACGTGGAGTTTGTCTACTACTTTAACCCAATCCAGCCCTAACATCAGTGGCTTGGTTTCCGTTATTATCGAATTGAGGATCCGATGTTTCAGGGCATTTGGAGGACGATGATGATGATGATGAGTGGGAGATGATGGAAGATTATGTCTATAATTCTTTCTTTATCAGAATACTAGTTTTTTATATGTGTTTTGTTGTTGATATCTAAACGCTATGAGTTTGTATTTTGTCGTGCATTTGTGCCCGACTTTAGACTCAGTTATCTTGTTTGGTTGTCGTTTATATATGTTCAGTGTCGTTTATTAATATACAAACCTATTAGCTTTGTGAATGAAACTGTCTTTTCCTTTAACATGTGATCTTGTTTTATGATGTTTATTTAGATTATGGAGTAGGTGTAAATATGGAAACCCATTTCTCCTCGATTTGATTGTTGCTTATGTTATTCACTATGAATATAGATCTCGAGAACTAATGGATTTAGAATTGATTCAGAACTCAATTTAGAACTGATTATATTTGTGGATTTACCCGATTCAAAGTGTGTTTTGAAACATTTTGGTGCGATGATTTAGGATTCTGATTTATAAAGATTTTGGTGTGTTTCTAGATTTAATTGATTATGTGTTTGTGAATTTAACGATTTTTATGATCTTGTTTCTCCTTTCTCTAATCCATTGTACATTGATGCCAAAACAAGAACTAAAGATGGATGTCAATATAAACCAAAGAGTATGAAAAGGATAATGGTTACGTGATATATTAACCGGAGAAGATGAAAAGGACGATAGTTACGTGATATATCAAGCGTAGAAGATGACGGAAGAGGATGGTGGCGGGTGATTAATTTTGTTTTTTGTTTTTTTCTTCCATGTTGTAATCAGGTTTATGTAATGAACCATCAACAAGCTTGATCTTATATACCCTTCTTTGGAGTGGGATTTACCGGGTCAATTTTGTTTGTTTTAATTTGTTTATCCTTTCTTTATAAAACCTCATTTTCATCCACATCTAGGGTTAACACTTAACCATGCAGTGATTTCTTTGGGGCAGATGCCAAAATGTAAAGAAGTAGTCTTTGATCAATTTACCAACAAGAAGCAGGACAATTTTTCTTGTGGTGTGTTTCTGCGGATGCATTTTCTTGGCCTCTTTGGGATTGAATTTTTATGGGTGTTTAGATGTAGCTTAAAGTAGAAGATGGTTTATGTTAAATGTAGTCAAAACTTGGTATTTTAATGGTTTATGTTAAATTGATAATTCATATATGGAACTATTAATAGTATTTCAGTGTTTTCTTTAAAGTCTATTTCGAGTCCAATTGAACAGAAGTTTCAAATTAAAAATAAAAAACAATTTCCCAATTGAATCAACTTTTGTTTGATAATTAAATGCCATTGTTTATCCGTAACCGATATGTTTGTTTACATTCATTCAAATTTCATATCCCGCCGCATTGCACGGGCACACAACTAGTATATTATAGTATATCCCTTTCAGTTATCTTGAAATTTTTAAGAGGTATAACTTTTTATGCTAAATGTACAAATTTTAAATCGACTTAACCTCTCCCACCTCCATTCTCCATCGAATCACTCAACCATAAGCAACCGTATTGTCAAAGAGGGAAAAGAAGAGTAATGGATTTCTTCGTGTCAGGTACAGTTTCATTCCTTTTTTTATCTAATTTCATGTTTCTACTTTGTTCTTTGATTTTCTCTTCCAATTTGTTTATGTTGTTCTTGATCAACGACTGAAGGTGTATGTAACCACATACATGTAAACTTGATCCCTTCTGAATTTTCAAGAACTAAAATTGATGTATATTAGGATTTTGCCCTGGGACCCCAATGCAAGGCATACAATGAGCAATCAAATACCAACAGAAGTATCAAGTATCGCAGTGCATTGCAAACATTGATGGTGTCAGAGAATGAAAATCGAAAGCTACATTTAGCTTCTACATATATGTTCATTAAGGTACTATTTGTGAAAATAAAACTACTTAAAACCGTCACAATGATATCCCCCCCACCCTCAAACTTTTTTTCATGGAAGGGTGTGCTAGGCTATGCCTAGACTAATCCCTTGGCAAATTATGATTGTAAGACATCAACCGCCCTTTAGTGGCCACAATTGTTGTGTATGCGTGGATTCGGACCCTCGACAGATTCCATTAACCAGTATGCCACAACCCTTGTGGTCCCACACCCCCAAACTTTAGGTGCTTGTAGATCCCAGTACAGTGCAATCACGAACAATAATCAACAATGAAGAACAATAATATAGCCACAACCTCTAGTCATATGATTAATATCCAAGAAAGGGTTTAGGTTTACACACTACTAAAATAAATCGTATTACCGACGGCTGAAACAGTCGGTAAACCGTCGGAAAAAGGCTTTAGCGACGGTTTTGTGACGGGAATGATCGTTGGTAAAAAGCTGGTCGGTAATATTCAGCGACGGTTTTTCGACGACAACTACCGACAGCTTACCGACGGTTCCAGTTACCGACGGTTCCAGTTACCGACGGTTTTCCGACGGTATTTACTTATTAAAAATAAATATAAAATAAAATGAAAAAAACAACCGTCGGTAAGCCGTCGGTATTTCACTAATTTTTCCGACGGTTTTCCGACGACTTATTAAAAATAAATAAAAAATAAAATTAAAAAGATACCGTTGGTAGGCCGTCGGTTTGCCGTCGGTAAATACCGACTGTTTTTTGCCGTCGGTAATTGCCGTCGGTATTTCACATTTTTCTAGTAGTGACAGAGAGAATATCTGATCAGTAAATGTAAACCTATTGACTAGAAATTATGAATAATGAGACTAAACTAATAAATGAACTAGAAAAGCCTTTATATATTTAGGCTTACAAAGCTTAATGGGCTTATGGGCTTTAGGCCCAACTAACTAATAAAACTTTAGAATAATTACATTTTGCACCCTGAACTTCTATTTAACATATAAAACACCCTAACAGTGCTAATACTTGAGTTTGCTGGTTTGAATTGTTTCGAATACAAAGGTGACTAATTTCTCACTTATTCATGCTTTCGTGAGATCACTACTCGTAAATTGTAGGTGGCTTTTGATCATGTCATGAAGTTGTGGTGGTCTTGGTTGTGTGTTATCACTCTCTTTGATTATCACCAAATGATGAAATTGTTAATAGCAAGACTAATGTGAAGAATGGGGTCAATTTTGGTTGTTTGGATTTGAGATTATCTTTTTTATGGCCACTTTAGTTCTTGCAACATTTAATTGGCAACATTTTGATTTTTTTATGTTCTAATGACATTTTAGTGGATTTGTTAGATACATGAGTTATTTGAATGTTTTGTTGGGAAGATTCAACTTGTTATAATAGTTTTAGGTTCCTTTTGCTTTTGATGATATGGGTATATAAAACTTAAGGTTCTTTTTGCTTTCGATGATTTGGGTATGTGAAAGTATAGGTTTTATTGTATGTGGTCGTTGAACTTAAAGAAGGACAACATGGGTACTATTTTGATGTTGCAAGAATCACTCCAACTCCTCTTGGAGAAGGCAAGTCTACTGCTACCGTTGGTCTTTATCAACCTTTGGGAGCTTTTATTGATAAAAAAGTAACATTTGTTAGTTAACTTTCAACGTTCTTTTTGTGTGTGCTAAGGATCACTACTAAAATAAATTGTATTACCGACGGCTAAAACCGTCGGTAAACCGTCGGAAAAGGGTTTTAGCGACGGTTTTCCGACGGGAAATGGCTGTTGGAAAAAACTTGGTCGGTAATATTTACCGACGGTTTTCCGACGAAAACTATCGACGGTTTACCGACGGTTAACCTTACCGACGGTTTTCCGACGGTTGGCATTAGCGACGGCTTTCCGACTGTCATGGTTACCGACGGTTTTCCGACGGTGGACATTAGCGACGGCATTCCGACGGTTCAATTTCCGACGGCTAATATTACCGACTGCTTACCGACTGTTTTGAAAAAACTGAAAAAATATTACCAACGGTTTTCCCGTCAGTAAGCCGTCGGTATTTTGAATTTTTATTACATTTAGTAAATATATATTTGCTGCATTTTAATATTGCATTTTAATATATATTATAATATATATAATATTATAATATTGCATACAAATTGTCAAAATCCATAGATATTCCAAAAATTCACATAAAAATCCATACAATATATCCATAAAAATCCTACATATGTCAAATCTAGTCATCGTCTATACTATCGGGAAAAGAGGGAATCACAAGTGATACATATATCAAATCCATATCATCCTCAAATCCTACCGGAAAAGGGGGGATCACGAGAAGTGGGTACATCGGAAGGCGGTGGTGGATATTGTCGAGCTAACATTGCCTCGATAACTTTTAGTCTGTTTGCCATTCGTATATTCTCCTCCTCACGTCGAGCATTCTCCTCTCTCTCAACTATTCGCTCCTCTTCTATTTTCTGAAGTTTCTCTTTCAGTTCTTGCACCTACGGAAATAAAAAGCACAATGAGTAAATTGACATGTTTGAATTAAACAAAAAAAAATGAACAAAAACTTAACCTCGCTTGAACTGGAACCAGCATATGATCTACCGGTACTCAACCCACTTGACAAACCAGTTACCACGTAGCTTGGGTCCATACTCGTGCCAACGCCAAACATCCGACCTCTTTTCCTTCCTCCGGCACAACGCTCCCAAATTTCAATATCTCCAAGTGGATGGGTGCTCGTGTCAGGTCCGTACTTCTTAATCATTTCATGTTGATAGTCATCCTACGATACATAATTACAAATTAAAAATCGTTTAGCATTTTTTTTTAAATTTCGGCAGCATAACAACTGTAAATTAAACATTTCCATCCATGCACAACCTGTTTTAAACATTTAACATATAATAAATGAACTTGATAACTCCATCCCATAAACTAATTTGAATCTCATATAAGACGTGCTAACCTAAAACTATACAAGTATTCAAAATGACTTATTCATCTTGCAAACTAATGAAAGAGCAATTACTAACCACAAATTTTTCATCCCTTGAGATAACAGATTGTCCGGTGCTCGACTCTGACGACTCCCTCCTTTTGGTCTTATGGGTCATTTGAAACATCTCCAAAGCTGTTGGTTCACGGCCCTCCTTTTGCACCTACAAAGTTCGATAGATTTATTAATTTAGTCACTAATAAAACAAAATAAGTTATAAAACATGATCAAAATTATGTTGACTTACAAAACGCCATCTACGTCATGACATAGAAATGGAACCCCCGGTAGACTTGGACATCACTGAATCATGTTGTGACTTCCTATTCTTTTTTGCAACATGTGACGACTTCTTCCATTTGTCTGTGTTCCATTTCTATATAAAACAAATTAATTATAAAAACCCAATAGAAGTGTGTATACATAATGCAACTCATAAATATTACATACCTGTGTGATCATGACACGCCAATAGTCCTGGTTAATCCATGACGGGCCAAATGGGATCAAAGCCTCATAATTAGACCCGTTAAATACTACATGTGCATCATGGGCCTTCTTAATGGCCTCTTCCCTGACATCATGCAACATATCACTCCAACGCCTATCCAACACGTGAGCCCATGCTGTGCGAACGAGTCCATCAATATCGTCATCCCATATGTAGTTGCTCTATACATACATCACATGATCAATTAATTTAAGATATCGGTGAATAGTTTATGAATTTAAATATCATAAGTACAAACCTTAAAACGTTGGAACAAAAGAGCGCGTGACTCGCTGTCAACATCTCTCCAGGATGTCCAAGGCCCCATAAACATTTCCTTCAATATTTTGATGATTTTACGGCCAACTTGATCTTCAGCAAAACTATTACATTTAACATTAGTATTAGTCAAAAAAGTTTGATATGTGATATTGACAAACTTAACTAATATACGTACTCAAGTCCCGACATCACAATCCTCGGCTTCTGTGAAGGTCTATCGGGTACTCGTGTGTCGGCATTGGGTCCCTGATGGATGTGAGATGACTCTGCAACAACATCCTCGTGGGTCTCTAGGGTGTCAACGTACTCGGTAGAACTGTTGGTACCCGCACCGCCAACAGATGAAGAAACGTAAGTACCTCTAGCCCTGCATCGACTAGAAGCAGTATCTCGGCCTCCACTACAACCACTACCTCGACCACCGGTAGACATTAAACTACGACCCATATAAAATTGTCTGTTACAAAATAATGATGAATTAACTACAAACATACTTTTAAAATAACACATATATAAACATACATCAAATAAACATACACCAATTTGAACAAACTAATCGTCAGAAGAGTGGTCAGATAAAATAAGTTCTTCATCATCTTCATCTGAATCATCTGTATCTTCAAACTCTTGTTCCTCGTCATATGCATCATCATCCTCATCATGATTTTCATCATCATGAATAGTCATATCGGCATCAAGTTCGATTACTGATCCTGGTGTGACAAGACTAACGGGTTCCACATATACATCTATACTTGTAGATGCAGTACAGTTAAACCTTTCGTTCTCTTGAAAGAAATGTTCCCCGTCTAGATTTTCATCATTACCTACTTTTGTAACACGTTCTCCCACATCATATATCCCCCTTGCCTTCGTCTTCACAACAGCCCACCAATCTTTCAAGTCTTTGGTGTTCGAAGGATACGGTGAATAATAAACTTGTATTGCTTGTGATGCTAAAACAAATGGGTCGTCTGTTCTTAATCTAGACTTGTATTTGATATCTACCAGGTTATGTTTAGCGGAAACTCTAACACCATTGACAGTATCAAACCAAGTACAATTGAATAACACAACAACGCATCGCCCTTCTCCAGGATATTCGACCTCTAGAATGTCATCCAATAACCCATAATAGTCGGACTCATACTCGTTATAACACGACCCTTTCACACATACTCCACTGTTATGTGTAACCCGCCCATCACCGTGTTTTGTTGTATGAAACTTGTAACCGTTAACAAAATATCCCTTATGAGACCAAACATAACGTATTGGTCCTCGTGCTAAAACCTTCAAGTGTGCATTACTATCGCCTGACCCTAGCATATGTGTTTCAAACCACTTAGCAAAGAACAACTCCCTACGCCTATCAAGTTCTCCATCTTCAATATGGGGTTCTTCATGTCTGATCCACTCATCAAACAACTTTACAAAAGGGCAAACTTCCACACAATTAAGCAAAATATAGGTATGGGCCTTGTGCATTTCCTCATCGGTAAAGGCTCTTCGTTTTCCACCCTTTTCAAATAATCTTCGAGATGGAACTTTGAAGATGCTTAATCGAGAGTCAACCTTCGAAGAACTTGGAATATCTGGGGCAAAATTACGAGGCTCACGATTTAGGCGTGTTTCTATTGTTGGCTCAAAATATAGGGAGCAATAAGTAGAAAGTTCATTTACAAGATGGGCCTCGACAATAGACCCTTCAACCCTTGCTTTGTTTCTAACCGTTCTTTTTAATGAGCCAAGTTTTCTCTCGTATAGATACATCCATCTGTACTGAACCGGACCACCAAGAATGGCTTCATGTGTCAAATGAATTAAAAGGTGTTCCATTGAATCAAAGAAGCCCGGTGGGAACACCTTTTCCAACCTGCAAATGGTTTCAACAATACGTGTTTGCAGTGGGATCAAGTCATCGATGTGAAGCACCGTTGAACATATGGCACGAAAGAATGTGCACAACTCTGTAATCGCATCCCATATTGGATTTGGTATCATCCCTCTTAAGGCAATAGGGAGCAATCGTTGCATAAACACATGACAATCATGACTTTTGAAGCTATAAAAGCTACTGTCTTTTGGTATATGATGCTTTTGGTTTCATAACCTTGTTTCCTACCTTGTTAATATGCAACTCTCGTTGATCGCAATAAAGTGCCACATCCAATCTCGCCTTGATATTGTCTTTCGTCTTTGTCGTGTCCATGACAGTGTTAAAGAGATTCTCGAAAACATTTTTCTCAATATGCATGACATCTAGGTTGTGTCGGATTAACAGAGTGCGCCAATATGGTAGCTCCCAAAAGATGCTTCTCTTTACCCAATTATGGGTTACCCCAAAACCATTAATCTTTTTGTTCTTCGATCTGTACGGAGCGCCATCATAAATAGTCGGAAAGTGACGAACTTGATCCCATATTTCATCGCCATCTAAATTCGTTGGTGGTCCCGAGAAAACAGCAGTTCTAATTCGAAAGCCCTTTTTATCACGGCGGAAGGGATGTGAACTAGGTAAATGCCTTCGATGACAGTCAAACCAACATGATTTCCCTCCATTTTGCAACTGAAATGAACCTGCCTTATCCCTGCAATATGGGCAAGCTAACTTGCCATGTGTGCTCCAACCTGACAACATTGCATACGCAGGAAAGTCACTGACTGTCCATAGTAGTATGGCTCTCATGGTGAAATTATTCCTACGATAAGCATCATAGGTAACAACTCCCTCCTCATACAACATCTTAAGCTCGTCTATTAATGGCCTAAGAAATACATCTAGATTCTGACCAGGGCTCTTTCTTCCCGGAATGACCAAGGCAAATTTAACGTATGACTCTTTCAAACACATCCAAGGAGGTAAATTATAGATGGTAAGAAAAACAGGCCACAAAGAATACGGACTAGAGTTGGAGTTTTTTGGACTGAAACCATCGGTACAAAGCCCAAGACGAACATTACGGATCTCTTCTGCAAATCTAGGGTCTTTCAAGTCGAAATGCTTCCAAGCCTCGCCATCACTTGGATGTACCATCAACCCTGATTCTTTTTTATGATCATAGTGCCATGTCATCTCCTTGGCCGTCTTTCTTGACATAAACAACCTTTGAAGTCTAGGAGCAATCGGCATGTATGTCAAGACCAAATTAGGGACTTTGTTTCCTCCACAGTTTTTGTAGCGATATTCTCCGCATACTCGACAGTTGGTCAAGTCAGAATCACCCTTGTAGAATAATATGCAATGATTTTTGCATGCATCAATCTTTTCTTGTGGGAAACCAAGTTTCTTCAACATCTTCTTCGTCTCATAGAAGTTTGGAACTAGCTGATGTCCGTCAGGTAGCATATCTTTAATGATGGGAAGTAGTCGATTGAAGGTTGACTCGGGTACGTTACAATCTGACTTCCAAGTCAACAACTTTGTCGCAGCTTGTAATTTGGAATATTTCTGACACCCATCCCACAAGGGCTCGTCAGCAGCTTGTAACATATCATAAAATCCTTGTGCAGATGGATTTGGGTCTTGTTCTTCCCAATTTAAACGCATAGGCATTGTTGGATTGGCAAAACGCGTTGGAGAGAAGTTATCCATTACCATCTGAGTGCAACCATCAACAATATCATCTTCCATAGCATTAGAACATTGTCCCACGTGTTGAGATGGGACGTTTGTTTCACCATGTGCCCACCAAGTTGTATAATCCCGCATGAACCCGTGTCTCATCAAGTGCAACTTAACATCATCTCTTGCTGTGTAGTGAATATTTTTGCATTTGACACAAGGACATTTGATACGAAGTACTATTTCACGACCCACAATCTTCCTTTCAACACATCCACCCACTACGCTAGAAAAGGCGAAGTCCAAAAAACTATCGAGGTTGTGGCAATATTCTTCACTAAGATAACCCTGACTATCATTCCTTTTATACATCCATCCTCTATCCGGACGACTCGACATGCTTCAATAAAACCAAAAATAAACAAAGGCTCAATTTACTTGTCTAAGACTCAATTTCAAATACAATAATGAATTATTTCTCAAAACATAAAAACAAGATACAACAATACACAAATTCAAATGTAAATTGAGAAGAAATTCGTGTTACAGTAAGTCTGGTTTTTAACTAGCAGCAATTAAGACAAACAAATTAAACCAATCCAGTAATATCTTCAATTCCTTCTCTCTCATTAATTCTTTTAAAGCTAGCTAGCTAGCTTAACTTTTTTAATTAATTAGTAAGTTAATTTATTTTATATAATTAATTAGTAAGTTAATTTATTTTATATAATTAACGTAGACATGAGAGTTTGTGTGTATGTGTGTGTTCCCTATTTCAGTAGAGTGTAATTATGTCTTCTCCTTTATTGTGTATCCTATCAACTTTATCAATCTATGGCCTGATTTACCAAATTTATATAATTAACAGAGCTGATAATAATATTGCTTGTAGATATGAGCCATCTTCAAAGAAATATATATTTTACTTGATTAACAACAGAATACATATAGAATATTACTAGTAGATGACATATTTTGTAATTGGACAAAGATTTCATATATTACTAAAAAAGTCTTAATATAATTGCCGGGTTGACTTAAAATAAAGTTGAAAGGAAACAAGCTGCTTAACCATTGTTGGGCATGTAACTCAGAGCACATAAAGTAAGTATAACAATTACATGACCCATAATTCTTCCAGAAAAATCAGAATCTAAAACACTAAACTTTAATGGCTTCATTGGTGGGGACAGTTCAAGCGATCAGTTTCACATGGAAAAGTGCTCATGGCTCAAAATACTCGAGAATAACTAATTTCATAGCTATGGGACATTCCTACTCATCATGCAAATGAATTACAAGATTATGGTGAGTCAATGACGCCTTTCTGCAAGGCTCAAACATGGAGTCCAAAGTTCTCCAAGTAGTGCTACATAGTATTTAAATATTAACTTACATTGGAGGCTCAAAAGGAGAGTCGAGGCAAGCCGAGTCATCTGAAGCCAAGGAGATTGTTGTAGATTGAAAAAAAAAAGCTGAAAAGCTAAAAAAAAAAAAAAAACAGAGCCGTAGTCCGGGAAGTGTAGGTTGGGTTGAAGATGCAACCAAACCAAATCAAACCAAGCACAGCCGAACCACAACCTCGTAAGAGCAATTTGTTTCTCCGATGCGACTGACTTCAATTCAACTTTTGGTTTTCAACACTTAACAACTTCAGATGAACAAAAATCCATTGGTTTTCAACACAACTTCAGATGAACAAAAACACACCGGGAATCACGGCATTTACGAAAGAAATGTCATCTAAATCAAGAGAATACCTGATCGACGGCGAGGAAGAGAAGACCGTCGGCGAGGAGGAGGTCGGCGAGGAGGAGGTCGGCGGCGAGAGGAGGTTAGGGTTAGGCGCTCACAGGGATAGGGATTTGGGTTTAGGCGGTGGATTCTAAAAATTTGGGTTTAGGCGAGGAGGGAGTTGTTTTTTTTATATTTTTTTAAAATTATACTCAAATGAAAAGGGAATACTAGTTAAAAAAGATCAATGGTTTTCTAAATTGTATTTAGATGATAATAACTTATATAAATCTTTTATTTAAAAAAATATATTACTATTTTAATAATATATATTTTTTCTGATCGTTTTTACATATTAATCTATCTATACTATATTATAAAAGAGATATAAAAAACTCTTAATTACAACATTTTAAACACAAATATATTTTCTAAAATATCTAAATTTTTTAATTATTGATATAACTAACCGATAAATATAAGAAAATTCGAGATAAAACACCTTATTTTTATTTTTTATTAAAGTATGTTATCTTTTTAATTTTAAATATAAAATATCTTAAATATAGTTATCATTTAAATTAAACATTTTTTGACCCGTAACAAAATACTTTATTATTATTTTTTATAAAAAACCATAATTAAATTAAACTAAAATATATTTTTG
This sequence comes from Arctium lappa, assembly GCA_023525745.1. Lineage (NCBI taxonomy): Eukaryota > Viridiplantae > Streptophyta > Magnoliopsida > Asterales > Asteraceae > Arctium > Arctium lappa. Next base: position 15,406,383 of record CM042049.1, read on the forward strand.
TTTTAAATCTAGGTTTCTAAAAATCGTAAAATAAAATCAAAAAAGTATGAATAATGATCGAGTGTTCGAGTTCTAGATTTAAGAAACCCTCTGCATCGTTAAGAGATAAATTTCTAGTTATCTATAATATTTAAAAGAATTCAACAAAATGACTCATTTTAAGGGGTGTTTGGGATTGCTTATTAAAATTTTCCAACGGTTTTCCGACAACCTATTCAAATCAAATTAAAAAATAAAATAAAATAAAAAATGTACCGTTGCTTATTAAAATTTTCCAACGGTTTTCCGACGACCCATTTAAATTAAATAAAAAATAAAATAAAAAACCTACCGTCGGTAAGCCGTCGGTAAATCACTAATTTTTCCGACGGGTTCCCAACGACGCATTTAAATTAAATAAAAAATAAAATAAAAGGAACCTACAGTCGGTAAACCGTCGGTATATTAATAAATTTTCCGACGGTTTTCCGACGACCCATTTAAATTAAATAAAAAATGAAATGAAAAAACCCACCGTCGGTAAGCCGTCGGTATATCACTAATTTTTCCGACGGTTTTCCGACGACCCATTTAAATTAAATAAAAAATGAAATGAAAAAACCCACCGTCGGTAAGCCGTCGGTATATCACTAATTTTTCCGATGGTTTTCCGACGACTTATTAAAAATAAATATAAAATTAAATTAAAAAAACCCACCGTCGGTAAGTCGTCGGCAAATCACAAATTTTTCCGACGGTTTTCCGACGACTTATTAAAAATAATTAAAAAATAAAATGAAAAAGCATACCGTCGGTAAATCGTCGGTATATTACTAATTTTTCCGACGGTTTTCCGACTACTTATTAAAAATAAATAAAAATTAAAATTAAAATTATGACGTCGGTGGACCGTCGGTTTGCCGTCGGTAAATACTGACTGTTCTTACCGTCGGTAATTGCTATCGGTATTTCACAGTTTTCTAGTAGTGGATATAATATGGGTTTCAATCATTATATGATTATATCTTGATTTTTAATTATAATATTGGTGTTATGCTTATGGATGCTTTTATCAATGCAATTTCAGATCCTAACATCCAACCCAAATAGGGTTTGCATTCCTTTTAAGAGATTATGTTGATTGTACCAACACACGTTGAAACTTGGCTTCATTGAGCACCACATGTTGGTACAATTGACCATTTGTAAAATGATCAAAATCTTGATCTGTAATATAAGATCAATCAATTGTTAAGAATTTTTGTGAAGCTCATATAATAAGTTGTTGGGTTATTGCTAATTTTCTATTTGATTCTATCTTAGGTAAGCGTTTAGTAAACAAGCCTTATATGTCCTTTAATAGTCATAGAATGGTCTTCTAGTCATCTCTGAACTGTAATGTTTTCATGAACCGTGAGCAAATTCATCGTGCATTTTAATTGTTTAATCATAAGTTAACTAATAATTTAATGATCTACAACCTATTTCTTGGTTGAGCTTTTTCTTGTTGGTTCCCACCGGAGCATGGGTTATCTATTGCAAATAGGAAAAGAAGTGCCATATTGAACGTAGATAACAATGTTAAGTAGGATATTTGTATATATAGCTTCAGGGTTGATTTGATCTTTTATACTTTTTTAAACATCTTTTTTTTTTCCTTCGTTTATGTTATGAATCAATGGTTAAGAAATCTATTTTGTATTACTTGAAATCTTGCTAAAGAAGTTTCATTTGTAATTGTTGCTTCTCTTGAAGCATTTGACCTTGTTTTTTTTAAATCTGAGATTTTATTCTTGAAGAAGGTGCTCACCCTTACCATTTTGATGAATTAATGAACAAAATAACACCTATAGGTGTAAGTTTGAATGTTTAAGTTCTTGCATATAAAGATAAGTTGTTTTGTCTGAATTTATTTTCCACTTCACTCTCTAATGTTACATGGTTTCTTTCATTCTGTTTCGGTTACTGACACAGTGACACTAGACCCAAGTTAATTTCTCTTTATTGTGATAATTTTTAAATCTAAGTTTATGCATTGTTCATATTTTTTTGTCATGATTCTTTTTGGTATTTGTGTATTGTCTTGCGATAGTCTAATGAAATGGGTTTCATGTTGGGAAATTGGCGATTATCTCTTAATTTTGGCCCCGTTGGATGTTGTTGAGCAGTATACGTGCTTAGTAGTTATCCTCTTCACAAAAAAAAAAAAAAAACTTGCATTTTATCAATTGATATCCATCAATTCAAGGAGTTTTTTTTTAATTTGAACCGATTTTGCATATGCTCTTATCTTCTTTTTTCAAAGTACTCACATGGCTTTAGGCATCACTCAATTTTCATAAAATCAAGTATTCCTTACATGTAGAATATTTTACATCTCGTGCATTTGCACGAGTACGCACACTAATATATAAGAAAAGAAAATTAGAGACCTAATTGTAATGTTGATACAACCAATATAAAAAATGGCAAATTGCATTAAAAGATAACGTACTTTGTATTGATTCCTATTTTTGGTAACGTACTTTCAAAACATTCATTTTGGTACCTAAAATTTAAAATCTCAAACATGTAAGTACCCTGATGTGCGGGTTCAGTTGTGTCGTATCGCTTATGACATGCTTACAACACAATATATATATATATATATATATATTATATATTGTTGATTTTGGATTTTTAAGGTAAATTGAGTGTAAATATTTTAAGGTAATATCACACTTCTCGCCTTCTCGCAAAATGTTTAGCTTCTCGTTTGAACCTGCCCTTATCTATTACTACCTTATAGCCCTTATCTATTACTACCTTCTAATGCATATGGTACAATCATTTTATGCATTAAATTCAAAAAACTATGAATTACAACTAACAAAACATAATTAATGTACAACTTCCTAATACACCTCTATCAATATCACTCAAACTGAAAATTTCACCCTTGGCTTTGTATTGCTCAAGCATCAATTTTGTACTCACTTGAGTACAATGTTAAATGTTTCATGTACAAATTATGATGCATATTCTCTTTATCAAGATTGCATGTTCTTTTTTACTTTTCAGGTTTTGAAAGATGTTGACCCTTCAAAAATTCAAATTTTCAAAATTTCAGTTGCCTCCCCCCTCCCCGTCTTCTCGATTCACTCTCTTCTTTTATATTCTCCTTTTATTTTCCCAATCTTGCTCTCCACTACTGTAGGGTTATGTTGTAGGTGATAATAAGCCATAGAGGTAAAAATAGAGGTAAAGGGTATGCTGCTTCAATAGAGGTAAAGATTATGCTCTGTATTTTCTTTCCATGATTTTCTATTCTCCTTTTATTTTGGTTTTGATGCAAGAATACATGTTCTTTTTTATGTATTTATAGGAAAATTGTTAGGCTCTTAGTAATCAATCAACAATCTGCGTGAAAGCAGAGTGAAATAGAGGAAACCCTTTGGAATCTAGTATTTGGAGGTCTCAACTGCAAGCAGATTCGTGGGATAGGATCATAAACAAGAGGTATGCATTAATGATGTTCTTATTTTTGTTTGTTTTAATCATAGTATCAATAAATCTTGATCATAGCTAAAAATCCAAGAAATGTATAGCATCAAGAAATCTTGGTCTTTGCCAAAAGGCCAAGAAAGGTATATAGTATCAAGAAATCTTAATGATCCTAAAGTTAGAAATACCTATTTGCAGGTGCTAGACACCTTCAACATCAATGTGGTTTCTCCTATATACTAAGCCTCACCATGACACCATCGTGGCTAGCGTGATCATGATCAAGGTGATTCACTACGTTTTTTTGCAACTTTTTGATCAAATTTCTTGTTTTTGGCATAACAACAGGATTGGGATGATAAAAGTGCAACACAGATTGCAACAGAACTCTATGGTTTTATTACGATTCTCTGTGGGACTTTTCTTTTTCATAAAACTTCCAACCACGGGTTCACTCGGGTCTTTAAATTCAGTAGATGCAAGAGCAAGAGCAAGTGCGAACCAAACTTCCGACAACCGGAACTCCGACTGTAAGATTATGAGATTTAGTTCTTAAGAGTACATAGAATGTGTAATCAAGAAAGGGAAAAAGAATAGATGATGCTGATATAGGATTGTATATTGGTTTATACAAGAATTCCTACTAAAAAGGCAGGAAATTCTTTCATTTATATGTTCTTTTTTACTTTCCAGTTTGTTGCAAATATCACCACAACACACTCGAACGAATCCCACAAAACGAGATCGAATCGAGTAGAAACTTAATCGAAATTAACCCAAGATCCAAAAATAAACTCAAACGAGTTTGTATGCGGAAACGATAAACTCGAAATCTCAACGGAGATAATAATAATCAACCACAAAACATAAACGTAAACTTGAAGGAATTAAATAAGAGAGAAAACGACATGGATACAAGTTTTTGTATGGATTAATCTATGTTTAGGACTATATATAGGACTAATGGAAACCAAAACAACCCCTATGTTACTTTTTTTTTCATTTCTTAGGGGTTGTTTTGGTTTCCATTAGTCCTATATAGATACAAGTTTTTGTATGGATTAATCTATGTTTAGATGGGAAGGTTTTTGTTTGTATTTAGGACAGATTTTCATAGATGGAAAGAGCATGTTTTCTTATTGGTGATTTGCCATTGAAAAAGTCAAAACTAAAAATCACTGGTGAGAATCTTACGAGGGAAGAACGAGTTGCGTTTCTTCACGATTCTTATCAGAATTTGGGCGATGAAGTTGATTTCTAATTCTTTTTTTGTGTGAATAAATATACAGACCTTACATATATTCATAAAGATATGGGTGATTTTATTTAAACATATGCTCATAGATTTTGAATCTTATTTGATCTACTTGCATGATTTTCCAAGGATGCACCCATATTTGTAAATCGTGTTATGGAGTGTAGGTGAAACTTCTTTTGGTACATCATATTTGCTTAGTTTTAAGGAGGTTTCAACCTCCTTAAAATGGGACGAAATCAAATACCGAAACGTGGAGATGACGTATTTCATTCAAACCTTAATATACGTGGGGGAAACCCAATATTAAGGCCATCATTTACCATCGACCACACAACCAATGATAATAAAGTATGACGTTAATATTTAAAATGCTAACGGACGACGACGGGGGAGACCTATTTCCATCTTGGGTGACGAGAACACGTAAATGGGGTAACTCATGATGTTACTAGATTTCACCACATATCCCGAACCTAGTTCCCATGCCATGTCAGATATCACAATCATCAGCCCGTTTATGCCTCTGGCCAAAGAATCCATAGGGACATCACTAGGTAATACAAAGGTATTAGTGTAGACTACAAAAAATTAAATCATGTTGTAGTCTACACATGAAACATCGTCTATAAAAAAGTTTTACGTCCTAAATATGATACAATCAACTAATTAGTATTGCCGATTTGGATGTTATATTCAACATCGAGAGGGACAAAGAATGAATTGAAACAAGAAACATGATTGAAGACTGACTTATTGACATCAAAATTACGATTCACCCGCGTTGCATCGCGCGGGTACACAACTAGTATATATATATATATATATATATATATATATATATATATATATAGTCGGATTCAAACGAGAATGATACTCATTTAAAAGAATAAGAGAATAATTCTAGGCCAATAATTTCATTAAATAATACCATAATTAAAATTTTCTTAAAAATCGCCCAAAAGGTCATATGTGTCATTTATTGTATATACATTATATATGGAAACTCATTTATTTCTATATAGATTATGTAATAAACTTAATTAAAGTCTTTATTCATGATTTTTTTTATTTATTCACTTATTATTTTTACTAACATTAAAATAAGTGTGATTTAAATTTTCATTTTAAATATTTATCTTTAAGGAGTTAATTTATTTAAGAATTTTTTACAATTTTTGTCAAAAATCAGATGTGATATCCACTATTAAGGAAAACATTTTGGAAAAAAGTTAATTCATTGTGAATCACATATGATTTTTTTGAAAAATTATAAATTAAGTTTTGAAATACATATGATCTTATACATTTTAAATGTCTTTTGCTAAAAATCACATATGATTTTGTTTCATTAATCTTCTTTTCTAGTTTTAATTTGAATTATTATTTTTCAAATTTTAAATCACATATGATTAGGAAAATATTTTGAAAAAAATCAATTCATTATGAATCACATGTGATTTTGATAAATACTTTATGAATTACGTTTTAAAATACATATGATCTTATATATTTTAAATGTGTTTTGCTAAAAATCACATATGATTTTCTTTCATTATTTTCCTTTTTCAATTTTAATTTGAATTATTATTTTCAAATTTTAAATCACATATGATTATAAAACATTTAAAAAAAATAATTCAATGTAAATCACGTTTGATTTTGATGAAAATTGTAATTTTTTTTAAATAATGCTTTAAATAAACAAATGAATTTAAAAAAATTTTAAATACACTTATTTTAAATGAATTAAATAAAAAAAAATTATTAAATAAAAAATTAAATAATATTAAATTTCACAAATATAGTAAAAGTAGAATTTTAAATAAATACCTAAAATAACTTTTATCTAACTAAATTACTTATATGCTCTTATTTATTTATTTTTAGAATTAATTACTTAAGGTATTATTTAATGAAATGATTGGTCTAAAGTTATTCACTTATTCATTTAAATAAATAACATTCTCGTATATAAATATTGTTTTCTTAAATCCAAAATAAATTTTTTTAATTCTAACTTATTCCAACAAGAACCCTAGGCATACTAAGGCATAAATCATCTTGTTCTTCGTCCTCTTCAGACAAGAAGCCATCTTTAGTAGCAAGTAGCAACTCATATTCAAATTAAAACCTAGATTCAAAGATGTTGACAATCGAAACCTTCATCTTGTTCCACATCAAGATCTGTTTTTTTTCTCGAAATCTTCGTGTTCTTTCACATCAAGATCTAGGTTTTTTCAAAATCTATGTCTTCTCCAACATCAAGATTAGGGTTTTTTTTTCTTTCAAAATCTCTGTCTTCTACAAAATCAAGATAAAGGTTATTTTTTTTTTTTATAAATGGGCGTCATCTGCGAGGGGAAGCCATACAAATCCAGATCTGATGAAAGGGAGAAAGGACGACAACATCACCATCTTTTTAGCTTGATCTTCATCTTCAACTCATCCACTACAAAAAAAACAGAAATTTCCGACGGCCCAAACCGTCGGTAATCCGTCGGTAAACGGTAAAATCCGTCGGTAATCAACGTCGGAAATTATCTCGTAGGAACTTGATTTAGCGACGGATTACCGACGGATTTTAGCGACGGATTACCGACGGTCAATATTACCGATGGATTAATGACGGATAAGTGACGGTGACATTTACCGACGAAACGTTATTTACCGACGGATTACCGACGGCTAGATTTTACCGACGGATTACCGACGGCCTTACTTTACCGACGGATTACCGACGGCCTCACTTTACCGACGGATTACCGACAGACTTATGTACTGACGGATTACCGACGGACTTATGTACCGACAGATTACCGACGGATTAGCCGTCGGTAAATTTATTTAAATTAAATTAAAATTAAATTATTTTAAATATTAAATTATATTATATAAACATACCGACGGATTATCCGTCGGTAATTGATATTTTAATTTAAAAAAAACAATTAAAAATACAGAAAATCTATATAAACCCCTGTTAAAAAACATTGGAAATTCCTATGCAAAAAACATTACAAAACACTATAGGAACACAACAAACAGAGTAGAAAGTAAGTACAAAGAAGCAGGTGCTTTTCTATAAATCATATGCATGCATACAACAGATACATACATTGTCCATAGCCTCTTTTGCTTTGATTCCAAGAGGGGTTTTAGCAACAACAACAGCTCTTAGCATATCACCAGTGGTCAAGTGGCACAGACAGTACTCATCCTTGATAATTGGTGACTTGGTGCCTTTTCCAGATCCAGGACCTGCAGAATAGAGCATATTTAGTTATGTCATCCTTGATAATTGGTGACATGGTGCCTTTTCCACCACCAAAGTAAGGCATGCATGCTAATCAATGGTGAAGTTTAGAGGCCATGACAATTGCATCAAATGCAATATATTTAACGAATGTACCTAAAAATCAATCTTGTATTTTTTTTTCTAAATCGGAAAAACAGTTATGTCTAACCGGTAAAATTGAGAAAGCATGTATCCAAATTGTTACAGAAGAACATGGCTTAACAAAGGGACGGACAACAGACATTGAGATCAACATATAACGTACTAGAATAAAACGGAAAGTAATATGACAAGGCTATTGAGCAGATGCAATGTTAAATCTTGATAGAACCCTAAACTATTTAACGTTATAGCTTACTCCCTAGCAAACCATGAGCAACATAAATCAAATTCCATCTACCATCTATATCTGTATCAATAACTCTTTAACTAGTTGAATGAATTTTTTTTAAATGGAAACTCTTTAGCCATTCTTAGATTTACATACCACGAGCTATCCAGAAATGGAACTCCATTCGTCCACAAACCGAATGAAGAATGCAAGTTGCCTACATCCATGTATTGACCTCCAGCATAATTACTTTCAAGCTCCACTTTCAACTATCAAATCCTTGGACAAAGCTCGGCTTAGTCATGGGGTGATCACTTCACCTTAAAGTCGAGCATCTCTCCTCCTGTACAACACAAGGGCACAGGGGACAAATGATTATGCCATTGTCAAAGTTCAACTACCACTAGAACTAATCAACTGTTGCAACACCAACCAAATGCTCAAGCCATTTGAAAGTTATTTTTATTTTATTTTTTTAACAAAATAACTCATATAAATCCTTTAACCTAATAAAGCACGTGTCGATGAAAAGTACCTGTGCTACTATTGAGTTGCCGTTATAAATAGTACACGATCTATAGAAGGGGGAACCTCTCATCTTGAAATCAGACTCGTTGTTAGGATTACCATAACCATTGGTAAGGAACACTTGAAACTCTAATCTCGTAAGTGTGTTGGTCGTCCTCTCTACTTTGAACATAAGATCCTTCTCTTCACTACTGTTCTTCCTAAAACCCTGCCAAGTTCCTTTCTGCACAACAATAATCAACCAGATTAAAAACAGGTTTATACCAACCATTGTGAATATCATCAGAATCAGATTTTTGCCTACACTTGTGGAGACAAAGGCAAGATGTGAAAAAATAGATTTTTGCCTACACTTGTGGAAATTTTTGCCTACTCGAAGAAACAGATTTCGAGAAAAAATACAGTAAATATTGCATAACTTGTATGGAATAAAGAAGATGTGAAAAGAAAGAACTTGAGTAAGTAACACCATCTTTTTATTTGGAGTAATTGTCATATCATATGTTTCTTGATTTTTTTAAAGAAATTAAAGATTTGGTGTCGAATTTGGATAGCCTAAAAGGTCAAATCGTGCCAGTTTTCTTTGGAACTGCGGAGAATGGATTTATATATTCAAGCATGCTTGATAGAATTACCTGTTCGCAGAGAGGGGTGTTGAAAACCATATGTTTACCGAATTGCTCAGCCAATCCGGTCGTGCAACGGAACACGCCACCAAAACCAACATCTTCCCCAAATATATAAGAAATGTGAAGTGATTGTAGAAAGATTAGCAATAACAAAAATTCACTTTTCTCTAACAATTCGACTCTAGAATCCAAATGTGCTCCCAAGACCAGCTGAATTTACATATAATTTTATAAAAACTTGGTTAACTTTCAGACTTCATGATTTGAACTTCTACTGTCTAAATCTTACCCATCAAAGATCATAGGTTGCCTAGAAGCAGCAAGAACAATGAGAGGATCTCCAAAGTCCAAAATAAGCACAGATTAAAACGAAGCTATAAGTTTACTACCTAAAATTTTAATCTTTTCATGTTAGACCTCATGTTTCCAAATGAAACCCTTTAAAGCTCAATAGAATCCTTTAAAGCCCGATAGAACCCTTTAAACCCTGATAGATCCATTAAGGCCTAATGAAACTCTTTAAAGCCCAATAGAACCCCTTAAAGGCCGATAGATTCATTAAGGCCCAATGAAACCCTTTAAAGCCCAATAAATCCGTTAAGGCCCAATGAAAAGCCTTTAAACCTCAATAGATCCATTAATACGTACACATGCATACAACACATATATACATCATATAGCTAGACATGTATGACATATAGAAACATATGTATGTAGAGTATGTACTTTATACATATAAGCAACTACATATGTATACACACATACATACATGTATATACGTACAAACTTTCATACATATATACACATATACAAACATACATAAACATATACACATGACATACATTAAAGCCCAATTGTTCCATTAAAGCCAAATTGGATCCATTAAAGCCTGAGTGGATTCATTAATATTCAATCCATCCATTAAAACTCGGTTGGTTTCATTAAAGACAAAATGGATAAATGAAAGCCCAATGTATCCGTTAAAACCAAAGTGGATCAATTAAAACTCAATTGATCCATTAAAGTCCAGTTGGTTCAATTAAAGTCGAATTGGTTCAATTAAAACCCGATTGGATCCATTAATACCCAATCTATCCATTAAAACCCGATTGATTTCATTAAAGCCCAAATGGATCCATTAAAATCCAATCCATTAAAGCCCAAGTTGATTTCATTAATACCCAATCCATCCGACGGATTTTTAATTAAAAAATAATAAAATTTTAATTATTTACCGACGGATTACCGACGGAATATATAATAAAAATAAATAAAAATTAAAATATTAAAGGGTCCGTCGGTAATTACCGACGGATACCGACGGATTTTCAATTTAAAAAAAACAATAAAATTTTAATTATTTACCGACGGAATATATAATAAAAATAAATAAAAATTAAAATATTAAAGGTTCTGTCGTTAATTACCGACGGATTACCGACGAATTTTCAATTTAAAAAAAACAATAAAATTTTAATTATTTACCGACGGATTACCAACGGAATATATAATAAAAATAAATAAATATTAAAATATTAAAGGGTCCGTCGGTAATCCGTCGGTAATTACCGACGGATTACCAACGGATTTTTAATCTAAAAAAATAATAACAATTTAATTATTTACCGACGGATTACCGACGGAATATATAATAAAAATAAATAAATATTAAAATATTAAAGGGTCCGTCGGTAATCCGTCGGTAATTACTGACGGATTTTTAATCTAAAAAAAATAATAACAATTTAATTATTTACCGACGGAATATATAATAAAAATAAATAAAAATATAAAATATTAAAGGGTCCGTCGGTAATCCGTCGGTAATCCGTCGAAAACCATTATTTTACCGACGGATGGGGATTTTTTCCGAAGGATTACCGACGGCAAAAAAAATCGTCGCTAAAATTCAAAATTCGTCGGTAATCCGTCGGTATTTCGTCGCTATTTACCGACGGTTTTTTTCGTCGGTAATTTTCGTCGGAAATTTCGATTTTTCTAGTAGTGATCCCATTTTCTCATCATCTCAAAATTTTCTAGCATCACAACAAAATCCAATTGCCTAGAACCATGAAATTAATATGTGTTGTCATTAGATGATGCACAACCGTCAACTATTTGAAGAAGATGAAGAGGATAGGGGATGGGGCAAGGGACACTGTGGAAGATGAATTAAGGGAAAGTTGGACAATCAGGGTTCTTCAAGAGAAGAAAATTAGGTTTTTTATTTTAAATTTTATTATAGATATTCTAATAAAAAAACAAAAAATATATAAAAAAAATTTAAAGTGATTTTATATAAAAAATATCTACATCACGAGACATGTCAGCAAAAAAATACTAAAAGTTATATGTCATGTCATATTTCACATTAGCAGTGAGCAAAGAGATGACAGTGTCACTAGTTTTTCATTTCCTTCCCTATCCCTAGCAGTACAAAAAAAGAGGTCGTGATGATATCATTTATCGTCCGTACCGCTCCTCGTGGAGCAAATTCCGCATCCAACTAAATCTTTAACAATCCGGCGAGAGGGAGTTGCTCTATGCACCTTAGCAGCCGGTTAATGTTTGAAGTGGTCACCTGGGTACTTAAATGTTTGAGATTTTATATTCTTATGTACCAAAAAGAATATTTTAAAAATACGTTATCTAAAATATAAATCAATTAATTTATAATGCAATTTGCCCCAAACAAAATTGGTATCTTCCTAACCAATGTCCTGGTGAAATAATCAAAATAAAAATGAGATGTAAATATATATCTAGTAAAACCCTAACTGTGTTCTCGAAACTCATTTAACGAAGGAAAGGAAAGGAAAGGAAAGGAAAGAAAAGAGAAGGGAGGGAAAAGAAGAAAATTAAAAAAACTCGTGTTTTCGAAACTTTTTTAGGGGAGAAAGGAAAGAAAATGGAAGAAAATAATTGATAACTTTCCTCCCAAATGTGGGACGAAAGGGAAGGAAATGAAAGAAAAGAAAATTAAAACCATTTAAAAAATTACTGAAATTATTAAAATTACCAAACTACCCAATTTTCATTATAAAAAAATATATTTTTATAAGGGTATATTTGTAAATATGACATCTTTTCTTTCTTTTCTCTTATGTTCAAGAACATGAAAAACTATTTTATTTCCTTTCCTTTCCTTCCTTTTTCTTCCATTTCGAAAGCACAAATGAAAATTTTATTTTCCTTTCTTTTCTTTTCTCTCCTTTTCTTTTCTATCCATTTCTTTTCTTTTCTTTTTTCTCCAGATTAGATAACTCAACCGACACACAGTTTTACCCTCTCTCTCCTTCCTTTTTTTAACCTTTCGATTTGACCAAATTTGTTTCCCCAACCTATTACGCCATCACCGACGAGGTTGTTTCTTTTCTTCCACTATATTATTTCTTTATTATAAACATTTAATTTCAAGAATATTTATTGATAAAAATAATACATTTTTTTTAATAATCAATCATTTTTACTGAATTTCACCGGATTTAAAGAATTTTTGTTTTTCCTTATACTTTATAATTCAAAAAAAATCATTTCTTTTTAAGGATTTCAATATTAATCATATTATTAAAGTATTTTATAATTTTATCATCCTAATATACTTTTTTAAAAAATATATAAAATAATAATAATTTAGTCTATTGGTGGAATAAATCCTATAAACTTGGAGTTTTCAATAAAATTATTTATCACTCCAATCAAATATTAAAGAATTCTATAAACTGAAAGAGAGATTTCTTTTATTTCTCTATTTTAGTGAATAATATAGATAATTTGTTAGAGCAAATTAAAGATTAAAATTTTTTAATATTATCTATTTTTAAGAATTTGTTTGGAAATGCTCTTAGAGGTGTTATTTGCTCGGTTTATTCAGCAAAAAATATAGAATAGGTAGCTACCAACTAAAAGGTCTAATTGAGGAAAAGTTACAAATCGTTCATTTTTTTAAATCAAAATGAGACCCCTCATGTGTCACACCTTCCATGAGTGCAAAAATAACAGCAAAATAATTTATTTTTCTTGTACTTGTAAAACAATAACCTATAAAATATTTTCTACGTGTTCTTTATACATTATTAGATATTGATATACCTAACACACACCATAGTTAGATACATAATACGCGCACCATTTTGGTTTTTATGCTCTGAACTTAAACGTTGCTATTTTTATTGGTAGTGTAATCTCAAGGTTAAAATAGTCTTAAGCGAATAAATTAAAACAAATAGTTGTGAATTTGTCACTGTCACCCCGATGGGTTAACTGGTTTTGTTAGAGGGGGGGACCAAATAGTTGCGAAAATGTGAACCAGGAGTCTCATTCTAGTATTTATTTTGATTTTGGGATCATTGTGGTTAGAAAGTGTAAACCATAGGGACCAAATCCGTAACTTGACCTATTAAATTCTAACTCCTAGTCAATTCTCTTTCATTTTCACCATTTTATCAATACCTCTGTAAATGTCAGTGTGTAACTTGCGGAAGGTCATTTTAAAAAAACAAGTTACGAATATAAATTCACACATATAAAAACAATAAAAATGCAAGGTATACTTTGATTTGTGGAGGGGTACTGGCGGAAGAAGCATATTCACATCCTGATTTCTAAGGGATGTTTTACAATGAGATGTCATGATTAAGGTGTAAATGAGACGAGATAATTCACGAGTTAGTTGAGATTAACTCGGTTAAAACTCAGTTTAAAAGGTAAAAAGTTACACATCACTATAATAGGTAGATTTTTTAAATTACAATACTATAATGAAAAATAATTTAAAATACATTAATATAATAAAGGAATTAATTTATAAAAAAATAATCCATATAATTTATTTTAGTCATAAAAAAATCAAACTGAAGCCCTCAAACACTATGAAACTTTAAAACAATATAATTAATTTTACAACATCCAAATATATATGGTCGAAATTAGTAATGGCCAAATGGGCCCGACCCGATCCGATCTGGGAAGTTAACCTCGACCCGGCCCGGTAAAGGCTCAATCCGGCCCGGCCCGATGAAGGCCCGATTCATAGCCCGAAAATCAGGATCAGATCAACATTTGGGAGGATTCGGCGGCCCGACCCGGCCCGAGCCCAGTTCATGGACCGGTTATGGCCCGGCCTGGCCCAAAATCCGATTTTTTCAAAAAAAATTTACCCTTAATATAGCCGTTGAGAAGCATTTTCTAACCGTTTTTTCAGTTTTATTACCGTTTTTTCACTTTTATTACCCTTTTTTTGTCCAAATACCCCCCCCAATCCCCTATAAATACTTGTGTGAATTATGGAGTTAGACACCAACTTACAAAACGCAAAAAACGCAAAAAAACACATACAATTCTCATTTCTCGCTATATTCGTTTCTCGCAAGTTCTAATATCTCTAGTTCTCTACTCTCTACTCTCAAATCTATTTTCAAAATGACCGAACAAATTTCCCAAGTTTTTTTTTGGAAAGGGTGTCCTAAACTATGTCTAGACTAATCCCTTGGCAAATTATGACTGTAAGACATCAGCCCTAATTAAACATTAGTGGCCACAATTGTTGTGTACGCCTGGATTCGAACCCTTGGCAGATGGAATATTCCACTACATCCCCCAGGGCCTTAACCAGTACGCCACAACCCTTGTGGTTAAAAATTCCCAAGTTGTCCATGCTCGGCAGATTTCCCAAGTTGTTGTCGAGCATGGACGAAAAGCACCGATTTGGGGCCATTACAACTTGGTTCTACTCAAAGACGGTACAAAAAAGCGCAATGCAAATGGTGTGGAGATCTCCTTGGTGCGTCCGGAAATTCCACGCTAAAGCACCACCATGAGACTTCGTGCAAGAAGTTGAAATCGGGTGACGATCCAAATCATCCCATACTTGACAATTCCGGTCAAATATGGTCGTATGATGCCGAGTTGAACCGAGAAATAACAATGAAATGTGTCATTCAAAGCGGGTTGCCGTTTGGACATTTCGACAATCCTCACATTACGAACATGATCAAAGTCTCGCTCCAACCACGCTACGTAGGTTCGGTAAGTCGTCAAACTCTTAGATGTGATGCTATAAAACTTTGGAAAATGGCTAAAAATGATATGCAACAAACGTTTTTATCATTACCCAACAATATTTCTTTAACGTGTGATATATGGAGCGCACCATTCGGATTTCCACAATCTCATATATGCATAACGACACATTAGATTGTGTCACAATTGTGGCAATTATGCAAACATGTAATCACGTTTGTTCACTTTGGTTCGCCACATTCGGGTGAGCGTCAATTTTCTATAATTATGAGAAATATTGAATATTATAATTTATTGAATAAAGTTATTAGCATTTCATTTGATAATAGTAGTAATAATAAGTTATGCGTGGACAAATTAAGGTTGGCTTTATCGGTTTATCCCTTATTTTAAATGGAAATTATTTCATACTCGTTGTTGCGCACACATAATAAATCTAGCAGTTCAAGACGGCCTAGTAAAATGTAAATGTTCTTTAACTAAGTTAAGGCTTATGTTACGAGGTAAAAGCATGCAAAACACATATATAAAATATTGCAAAGATGTCGGTTTTCATGCTTTGGGACCGGCGTTTGATATGTCGGTTCGATGGAATTCGACTTACAAAGTGATGGATAATTTATTAAGACAAAGACAATATATTCAAGCATTTTATAACATTCATTACGGGGATAACACGATATTTGAATATGATTGACAAATTCTTGAAGGCTTACACGATATTTTGGGCAATTTCAAAACTGCAACAAGTGTGTTATCTGATATTTATTATCCAACAAGCCCTTTACTTTTAAATCAAATTTATAGTTTGGCAAATAAAATTTCACAATACGAAGACCATGAGCATTTTGCAAACGTGGTAGCACCAATGAAGGTAAAATTGTTAAAATATTTTCAAGAGATCCCCTTCACTTTTCTTTATGTCGCGGCATTAAACCCATATTTAAATGTTACGGGTGTCGAAGTTTTAAAAACATCAATATGTATATCGTTTGGTTTGGTTTGGATACGATGTCAAATTCTTATTTTTCAAGGGAGCGCATACAACAATTTAATAATGATTTTCATGAGTTATTTAATACTTATAGAATTAACTTATTGAAGTTTTTTAAAGTTTATTAATTGATATAATTAAACCTATTTTTTAAAGTTTTTAATATAATTAATTATACTGTAAAGAAATTAATTTAAAAAAATATGAAGGACCGGCCGAAACACCGGTTCATGGCCCGGCCCGACCCGGTTTATGAAGAACCGGTTCACCTAAACCCTTAACTGGTCCACCGATATTTGCGTGAAATCCGGCCCGAAATCTGATTGGCCCGGTTCATGAGGTTACTGTTTGGGCCCGAAGCCCGTTTTGGCCCGGTCCGACCCGACTTTTGGCCATCACTAGTCTAAACTCATAAAAAATCATTTCATTAAACCAATGTTTCAAATTTCAATTAAGTATATAAAAAACATATGTTTTGATGATTATTATGATATTGTTAAATTCATATAAAAAATTATAAACCATACTGATCCTTAAAACAAAAACAAACTATATTTATTTAAATTGTTGAAAGATTATGTGTCATCATCAAAAGGAAGTGATTGACAGAATATGTAACATCCCCTACCTACTAGACATAAAAATGGGGCATGTCACAACCGATAGCGGATCAAAGGTTTACAAGTCATAATAAAGAGCTCTAACATAACTCCCAAAAGAAAGCAATACATCCACCAGTAATTATACGATTAACATATTTACATATTTACATATCAAAAGCCTTGAATAAGTAACTAGTCTTTAAGCATCCTAAACCATCTCGTCCGTTCATCCTGCCTCTGGGTTAGATCCTGAACCTGCCGAGGTAACACAAAACAAGCCTCGGTTGAGCAAAATTGCCCAGTGAACGAATAATAACACAAGAAATACCAATTAAGAAGTAGGTAACTGAACGAAAACCTTACGCTACAAAGTTAGAAGCGATTTAAGTGTAAATCTCAAGAACTGAAACCAATATAATTAAAGTTCAAAGCAAAATAAACATCCATATCATTAAGATATTTTGTACCCGATGGATGATCAGTCCAAACAGGCGTCATAATGGAATGGAAGTGTTGGGCACTACACCGTCTCATTCCCCGGTAACCAAAGATATATGGTATTCGGCTCTATCCGGTAACCAAAATAATTGGTATTCGGTTCTATCCGGTAACCAAAATAATTGGTATTCAGTTCTATCCGGTAACCAACACATAATTGGTATTCGGTTTTAAGGATGCATCCAACGTTCTCTATATGGCTCGGCCATAGCCTTCACGAGAACGCCATGACTATTTTAGCCATCATGGAGGCGTCTCAACATTCGTGCCCCGAATGATGAGCCTAGTCAAAACGAAATTAAATAACCAAATTTGATGAATAAAGTTTGGATAACAAGTTCAACAAACTCATTGATATTTATAAATCAAGTAATCGGAAGGAATTTAAAAACATACCGGTCTCGAGTTAAAATTCCCAAGGACTCAAAATGATTAAACGAAACATCATATAAAACACAAAAATATTCCGGATAACCACTTAATAACATCCACTTTTGTGGGTGTATTTCATGAACAAGATCTATGGAATGGGTAATCACCACAATTGATAACCCATGTATTGAAACGAATTAGATATTCGTACCTTGGAGGTGTTTTAGAGACGATCACACGAAACTTGATGCCTAAGAATGGTTTTCTCCTTCCGGTTTACCTACACTTATTAATAAATGCTTTTAGATGATTTCCGATAACAATTCTTATCAACTTCAAGTTCCTACAAGCCCTTTCATTTTAGAAAGATTCTACGGACCTTCAAACATGCTTACAATACCCTTAGGACACTTAAACCACATTTGCAAAAATCCAAATTTACACATTCCAACAGTAGCTAACAACTTCTATACGCTTAAAGTTCAACCAAATTTTCTTATAAACATTAAAGTTGTGTATAATCCTCTTAGGATTTCACAGAACCTAGATTCACATCAATTGAAGCTCTTCTCTATTTTCTACAGAATTAATACCAACAGTGCGCATTTTCGAGTGGGTGCATAACAGTTCTGGAAAAATCAGTGATTTCGAGTCACTTAAATTCCGAACTAGACTTTGGTGTAAACTACAAAGTTGAACTACACACAGATACCTTTCTGTAGATATAAAGAACACCTCATTTGGACAAATGGTTGATTTTATACGAATTTTTAAACTTACCACAATGAATCTGTCACTTCAAACAGCACCAAACTTGAAGAATTTCCACCTCAATTCCTCAATCTTCAACCTATTATTCATAGATAAACTTAGGGTTTAACCCATTTTGCCCAAAATTGAAGTAATCAACAAAATTAACCATGAACATACCTTAACTTGAGCCCCTAGTTCCATTTCTAACACTATATCTTCAAGAACATCAAAGATTTAAGGAGATTTTTAGAGATTTTGAGATGAATTGAGGGTTTTCTAGAGAGAAGGAGGAGAAATTGATGGGTAGAGAGTGAGTGATAAATCTGATTATGAATTTTTAATAAAAAAATCAATTAATTTCATATATATACTAGCAGTGTACCCGTGCAATGCATCGGGGTGAGCAATTGTAAATGGAAATAAAAAATTAATGTAATAGCTTATCAGAAAAATATATATATATATATATAGAGTAAATCATATATTTATAATTTATGTAGCATTAGTAGTGATAAACGCATAACTTGAGTTTTTTGAATCATGAAGCATTAAGAAATTATATTAAAGTAATCGTTAAATGTATATTTGAATTTTAAAAACATGTATTAATCAGCGATATCTAACGAATGATAATATTTTTTCAAAATACTGAAATATAGAATAGGTAAAAATAACAAATATAATGTTGGATAGTATTATTTTGTATCTAAACGTATATATAGGTTCATTATTAGTTAGTTTTATAAAATTCAAAAAGCTTTAAAAACTTGTATACATGAAGAAAATACATGTACTATCATAATTAAAGAAATATGTTAATTTGAGCAAGTAAATAACTTTTCTTCTTTTGGAGAAACCCTAAATGGAAGGGAAAAAACTTGAATATGGAAGGTAGTGAAAAAGTAAAGTTTGAATTTTTTTCAAATGAGTTGTACCTTATGCATACTAAGTTGTGATTAAGAGATTTTTGAAATGTATGCATAAAATGGTAGTACCTTATGTTTTATAAGTAGTAATTAAGAGTTTTTTATTCCGTCTTTATAATATAGTATAGATTTTCAACATTTACAATCCAACCCCTTTATCTTTAGCTTATAACAATTTAACCCTTTCTTGACAATTCCTTTACAATGTTGGTCCTAACCAAGATTGTTTCATCCAACATTAGTCCATAAATGAAATCTATAAATATAGACTTGGACTAATGTACAACTCTTAACAACTAAGGTACAAGTCATTAAAGCACAATCTCCTATTTTAAGCACAATTTCGTTTTCGGTCACGAAATTAGGTACTAAACATAGGATATTATAGAATATTTTCTTAGTATTAGATTACCATAATGAATGTTTCATTTTCTTTGTAAACTCCTCCCTATTTAGAGGGCTTATGATTAATGAGAATTACAGATTTATTCTCTTTATCTTATTGTTTCTCTCTATATTGATTGGTCTATAACACATTATCAGCACGTATGCTCAGTCAATTCACGTATAGATTTTTGGCTTCCAACTTCATCGATCAGTCTCGAACTTCTATAATCCAAGTAAGAATTTTTCAACTTCTAACTCGAATACTGTTAGTATACTTGTTTAAATCCACATAAATCTTCAAAATTAATACCATAAGAAATAAATATGGTCTTTACTTTCATCAGAATGGTTATGACATAAGGCAAAAAATCCTATGTTTTGATGATATAATATAGATAATCTAGTATATTGATGATGTTGCTTTGTCATCTCATGATATCGTAATTGATGTATTGTTTTTGTATACTTATCTGTAGGATGCCCCGAAAGGGAGAATCGAGAGTAGTCATGAATATGTACTTCCGGAACTAATCATATTTAAGAATGAAACCCACTTACTCGATTAAAAAAAAGGTAATTGATCTCAACAAAGAAATGTTATATCCAAAATGCGTCTCAATCTCGGTGGCAAGGAACTCACAGAAGATGACATGATTTATAACATTATTTCCACCTTTCATATATCAATAAATATTAATGAACCAATATAAGTTGGAACGCAATCTTTAGACAAACTCATCAACCTACTACAAGTGGTTGAGAGACACAACAAGGTTCTTTCAAATAACAACACCAGATATGTCGGGACAAAGAAAATTCCCGATATCAATAATGAAAGTGTTAGAGGTGGAACAACTCCAAAGAATAGTGAGTGAAAGACAATTTCTCACACGTGACATCTATGTACAACGTGGACAAAACCATGGAAAGGGTCAGGGTCATGACAATAGTTGGAAGGATTTTCCAATCCTTGGAGCAGAGATGCAACTATTGCCAATTGATATTGGATAGTCAAAGAAGAAATACATTAATCATTAGTTCTTTTGAGAAAGGAACAAATTGAAAATAAACTATATCATATTAATTTAAGATTGATTAAGCATATGCTTCCTTGAAATTTGTGTTAAGCATAAAATTAATATACACACTCAAATTGATAATCATTATAGATGTAAAGAAATACATCAAAGACAAATACAAAACTCTCAATATTCTCCATTTCGTGTAGGAATGTATCAAGGAGAACTTGAGTTTTTGTAGGACATTTCACACAATCTAAAGAGATTGACAAACATTTTCTTAATTTATCCAATCAAAATACTTAGATGATGTACTGTCATTTTCTTGTTGATATAAGATTAATAGTCATTAAAGCACTATATTAATGAAAACATTATTAAGATATTCATATCAACTACAAATCATATTATAAGAATGTAATTGAGTATATGTACATCAACTCTAATGATATGAAAGGAACACATATTAGAGAAATTAATGTGTCAAATTAGTGGATTATCTAGGTCACTAAATCATATTTTCTCACCAATAAAGAATTTTTGGACAATGACACATATATGTTTTACATGGGACACCATTACCATAATATGCCCTCTCGAATACATAAAACTTTTATATATCCTGATCTTTAGCCAAGATAGGAATGAGACCATCCTAAAGCCAATGACATAATACCAAAATATTCCATTCTTACAACGAATACAAAATGATATTTATGGACATAAACAACCAGAATGCGGGCCGCCATTAAAGTACTTTATTGTTTTGGTTTCGACACGATGAATGCATGTCGTATTATTGTCCACATTAAATGTTACAGTCCTAGCACTAGCTATACGTTTAAGGGCTCACCACCCTGATTATCTCATCAAGTCTACATGACTTGGAATGCTAGAGAATTTACATCATAAGGATTTGATGATTATTGCATATGTATTGGGATCAATGTAGAGTTTCCTATACCCCATATGTATATCTAAAATGGTCTCGTAGAAGTTGTCATCAAAAGAATATATATGGTAGCCAAGATATTAGCTATGCGTACCAATTTACTTACATGTGTTTGGGGTTATGCAATAATATACGCAGCTTTACTTCTTCATTTTGAGACCTATTACTAGCTAACCAGTCTCATGTGTACCAGTTGGTAACTAGATATAAGCATGATATTTTACATTTACGCATGTTTGGTTGTGCAGTATATGTGCCAATTGCGCCCCCACAGCGCACCAAAATGGGTCTTTAAAATGATTAAGTATATTTGTTGAATATGAATCTCCAAATATTATCCGCTAATTAGAATCCTTGATGGGTAATCTTTTTACCGCTAGATTTGTGGATTGTCACTTTGATGAGACAGTCTTCCCGTCGTTAGGGGGAGATAGGAAAAAGGATTTTCCGTAGGAACGATAGGAAGTGTCATTGAATATTCCCACTCTGTCTCATGTTGATCCCCAACTTCATAATGTAAAGTTGAAGTCAAACGAATCAGACTCGATACTTGATACATTTAATATTATTCCAGAAGTGACAAGATCACATATACGAGCTGCAAATATACTGGCAAGGTTAAAGTCCCCAAACAAGGGCGCAACGTCGCTGGAAAGTGCGTTGCAATCACACATGGTGAAGGTGTGGTTGAGGTCGTAGCTCCCAAACGGAAATGGGGGAAGCTACTTGGTTCGATAGATACTCATTTAAACGAAGAGAAGAATAAGACACAACAATTTGTCAACAATACATAAACCTCTCATGAGATTGTCTTTGATTAAACTATGTCTATGAATCATTATTGGAGGACGCTCCAAAGTTAATATTAATTCAAGAGATCAAATAAATCTCAAATGAATTATGAGAGTGCATATGAGTCGATGGACAGATCATACATAGTCATTGATGATATATTTCGCATATATTGTTGCTGATGAGGTGATAGAGCACATTGACATCGAACCATCAGTTGAAAAATATCAACAAAGAGCAAATTGGCCTAAATAAGCAATCCAGGAGAATCATATTATTTGACAAATGAACAGGTATTTGGTTTAGTAATGCTAACTCACCAAGTGTAAAGCCTGTAAGACGTAGATAAATCATTTGTCGTAAAGCGTAATGAGAATAATTAAGTCATAATGTATGAGACTCTCCTTTGGCGCAAGGTTTCTCACAATGCCCTGGATTGACCACGAGAAGACTTACTCTCCCGTGATGGACGTTATAACGTTCTGCTAATCAATTAGCCTTGTAGTTTCCAAAGGGCTGGAATGCAGCTCATGAATGTGGTTACCACATATCTCTACGGGGATCTATATAAAAATGTTTGATGATATTACATTACCAAAATCAAGTAACTCTAGACCATGGAATGTGTTTGCAAAAAAATTAAAACGCTTACTTTATAAATTAAAGCAATCTATGCGGTGTGGTATACCCGCCTAAGTGAATACTTGATTGGGAAATGGTATATAAGAACGATGAACCGTGTCTTTGCGTATTTCTTTAGGAAAACAAGTTCCAGATCTTCAAAGTAGCTTTATATGTCGATGTTATGAACATAATAGACACTCTTGATGAAATAAGAGAAACCACAAGCTACTTGAAATCTAAATTTGAGATGAAAAATCTTGGGAAAACTTGGTTTTGTCTAACTATTTGAGCTAGGACACCGAGTTTGTGAAATATTAATTCACCGATCGCATATGTCTAGAAAATAATTAGGCAATTTAATATGGACAAAGCACATCCGGCTAGCACTCCCATGATCAGTCAAAGTGTTGGATATAAGGAAAGATCCATTTCGTCTAAAGGATGATGACGAAAAAGTGTTGGGGAGCTGGAATTCCCTATCTAAGTACAATATGCTCATTATCGTACTTAGCACAATACACTTGACCGTATATTGTATTTCTCAGTGAACTTGTTAGCTAGATTTAACTCAGCACCAATGCAACATCATTGGAATGGTATCGAATAAATCTTTTGAAACGATTGACATAGGCTTATACTTTGCCCATAGAAAGAAAAATGAGATTGATAATGAAACTTCAATACCTACTTAGAATGTAAGCAACAAAAGTACTAGCTCTTGTAGAAAAACACCAAACAATATCTTGGTATGTCTTTGCTGATATTAGGTATGTGTCTGATTCATACAAAGGTTGTTCCCAAACTTGATAGGGAATTACCACGGTGAACACTCCAATTACTTGGAAGTAAGCTAAGTTAACCCTTGTAACTACCTCCTTGAACGATTCCAAGAATATTACTCTCCATGAGACTGTTCAAGAAATGTATATGATTAAGGACTGTCATTACACATATTAGAGGAGCTAGTAATATTGAGTTCAACCACTATCCTACATGTATATATGAAAATAATGCATCATGTATTGAATAATTGAAAGTAAGATACATCAAGGGTGATAACATAAAGCATATTATGCTTAAGTTTCTATACAATCAGTAGTAACGAACTATCCTCTAGATTCAAGAGAATCAAGTAAGATGTCAGGAGAATGTGACATATTTTACCAAATCATTACCTAAAACCATATTTTGGAAACATGTAGAAAGTATTGAAATGCAAATGCTTTCAAACTCCCATGATTAAAGTACGAATCAGGGGGAGTAGTAGACAAAAGGGGGAGTCTACTATACATGTGACATTGGTATGTTGTGCTATTTCCTTCACCCAATGTTTTATTTCTCCCACTGGGTTTTGTTCTTTGGTGCAAGGTTTTAGTGAGACAACAATTTATAAATCATCTTGTTTTATAAACCCCTTGATTGATGTACAAATCAAGAAATATAATAAACTAAAGAAATTGTTTATTGGTGCCTTGTACTATTTCCTTTGTCCAAAGTTTTTATTTTTCCTATTGGGTTTTGTTTCTTTGGCATAAGATTTTAATGATGCAAGAACTATGCACCATCACTCATATGACTCGGCACAAGGGGAAGTGTTGAAAGATTATGTGTCATCATCAAAAGAAAGGAAGTGATTGACAGAATATTTTCTTAGTATTAGATTGCCATAATTAATGTTTCCTTTTCTTTGTAAACTTCTTTCTATTTAAAGAACTTATGTTTAATGATAATTACATACTTATTCTCTTTGTCTTATTGTTATTATCTCTATATTGATTGTTCTGTAACATAATTATATTTTTATGAACGGTTCAATTTTTTTTATATGAAAAAGGTTGTAATGTAATTAAACTTGTGATGTTAAAGAGGATTTAATGGACCACTTGTTATTTAAGGAAATTTTTATTAATCATCTCCTCTTATTTTGTTGGCACATTTTTGGGTTTTATTTTAAATAATACGATTATCAATTTAACTTTAAATAATATTTGACACAACACGTAATTTATGAAAGCTTGATTTAATGAATGTCAATATTATCAATATTTCAAAATTATTATTAATTGATAAGTATGTAAGTCTAAATATTTTGTTTAAATATGTTACATGTTTGAGGATGTATAACGTTGTCCTTTTATCGTCATGCTAAAAAGTATAAACGATCTAGACTCAATAGTCATAATCGTTTTTTAACCTAGCCCAATTTATTTATTTTTATTATTGGTCTTTCATTAGAAAAAAACACTTCTGTTTTCGCATAAGTAACATTTGGACATTCATAATAATCTTCACAGAATGTTTATGTTGTTTCAGTGAAAGCAATTCGGACATCTGAATTTAACATTTTGGACCTTTAACAAGGCTTTGATCGGTCTTTAACTATTTGATCCTACATCAAAAGAAATAGTAACTAATTCGGAACCGAAGCACAAGATCATGCATATTTCTTTTCAGTTCGATCTCCGATCTAAATTCAACTAATAGACCTTTTGTGTGCATCTCTATACACTTTTTTGAACAAAACACTAAAACCATGTATTATTCTTTTAACTATAAAAACTTTGTTTATAATTTATACGGTCAAATACAAAATATGATAATTAACTTCGGTTTAAATTTGTATTTGGTTATCGAAGTTCAAAATTTTGATTCATTTAATTGTAATGGAGAAAGTTCGTGGAAATTTCACTTTTTTTTTGTTCATATTTGATGGAATATTGGGTGGAAGGGCAACCGTTGAAAAGTGTATAGAAATGCACACATATTCTCTTACCATAAATACATATATAGCAAAGAATCTAGATTCAATTAATAGACTTTTTAAGATACTTGAAAACTTTATTGAGAACCACTCGGGATTATATATAGGTTTGGATTTCGGTGAGAAGTTGAGTTAATCGTGAGAAGCGCCAGAAGTGGTTATCGACCATTGGATTAGAAATGAACGCACATTATGATGAAATGCACCGAAATAATATACACCTGGATGCACCAGATCGATTACCTTCTAAGTCACAATTTATGGAAGGGTATATATATATGATTTTTATGAAATGTATTTGTTATGTTGTTATGAAATGTATTTGTTGTGTTGCTATGCGAAGCTTCCTTGTGACCAACCCATGATCCTGATGTTTTGTACCATCCTTCGACTCTAAATTTAAGTGTACTAGTGTTTGTATCAAGCGTTGCACGGTGACGGTAATTAATAATTTTTATATATCAATATTTCTTTATATCAAACTTTGTAATTGACTTAAAATAATAAAAGAAATATGAGACTCTTGATTATAATAATGAAGATTGTTTAGTCATAAATATATCAATTTATCCCCTTACATATATTTCCATATAATATTTATATTCACACAATTTCATCAAATTAAACAATTTCATTAATCAATTTTATTAACTTAACCAATGAAATCGACGGTTTCCACTGTTTACAAAGTTAAAGTGTTTTCCTTTTGATCTCTCCCCTATATATATATAT
Source organism: Arctium lappa (assembly GCA_023525745.1). Taxonomy (NCBI): domain Eukaryota; kingdom Viridiplantae; phylum Streptophyta; class Magnoliopsida; order Asterales; family Asteraceae; genus Arctium; species Arctium lappa. Next base: position 15,433,319 of record CM042049.1, read on the forward strand.
ATATATATATATATATATATATATATATATATATAGGGCCTAATCATATGAGATTCTAGTATTTTGTGGTAACTATGAGATCTAATCTCATTCATCCATCTTAATTTATTAATTTTTTTATTAATTAATAAGATAGGTTATTTTAGTCATTTGATAAATTAAATAAAATTAAAAAAAAATTGCAACTGAAAATATCAATCCTTTATCAATTAAATATTGAGTTTCTTTGATTATCTCAACAACTTGATTTTGAGATATTCTCCATGTTTGTGTTTGAAATTCAATCGTATGAAATCTTCATTCTTGATGTCGAAGCCTGCATCCTTGCTCCATCATTTTCTTTTGTACCGAAGCCTGCATCCTTTCACCATCCTTGCTTCATCTTGTTGATATCTCGTTGTGATCTGTGTTGCAAATAGGTGTCACATAGTGTCACACAATGTGATACATTGTGTTATCTTACAGCTAAAACAATACTGGTGCATGCTATCTTACGTGATACACAGTGTCACACGATGTGATACATTGTGTTATCTTACGTGATACAATGTGTAACCGAAAGACTTACCTCTTTCGTGATACATTGTGTCATACAGTGTCACACAATGTGATACATTGTGTTATCTTATTTGATACAATGTGTAACTAGGGTTAAAATCGTTGTAGATTGTTGTGATATATAGTATAGTCGAAATAGCGTAATCGAATTTGATTGATATGTTTCAATATTGTGAGGTTATCACATTTGATTCATTGCCTAAATTATCGGTACGTGCCTAAATTAGATAATGTCAATGTGTTTTGACATTTTTACCCTTTTTACCTATTTTAGTGGCCTAAAATTCTGTTTTTAATTAATATTTTTTTTAATTATTTTAAACCCTTGATTTTTTAGATGGATGAATGATATTGGATCTCATAGTTACCACAAAATACTAGGATCTCCCTTGAAAGGCCATATATATATATATATATATATATATATATATATTGAGGATCTTTTGTTAACAATCAAAAGGTTATTAACTTTGTGAACTTAATCTAGTCAATAGGAATTCATCGTAGGGTGTTGTTGACAATATTTGATATATTTGTTGTGGAGTTACAAAAAATTAATGTGCCATGATTTTGGGTTGTTTTCAAAAATTTGTCCATATTCGTTTACATTCTAAAATCACATGAACATCACAATAATCCAAGTAGCTCTAGTTTGTTTTCAAAATTTTGTCCATATTAATTTTCATTCTAAAATCGCATGAACATCACAATAATGAACACAACAACGTCAACCGACATTATGAATTCCAGGCTTCTCAACGACGTCGATGGAGATGCAATTGTTGAAAAATTTTCATCTCTTCAACTCAATAACAATGAGCACTAGAATGAAAGCAGCGGTATATGCATTGTGGATATAGTTGAATCAAATAGCAAATTTTATATTGGTAAGTTTTTTTTGAATGTTTTCGAGTTGTTTTGATTATTTAGTTTTATGATGTTTTCATTAAAACAAATTTATGGGTTAGAAGTACATTTGCCTAGCGCTAGTAGCAACATTTTATTTGATTCATATACTTGGATTGTATGTACATCTTTAATTTGTGTTATGGAGCTTGACTCGTTAAGTTAAACATTTTTTTTGTTTTAATGTTCGAGACCGAATTGAGTTTGAGAATTACCAAGTCCGAGCTCGAATAGCTCGTAAATTGCTCTAATCGTTAACACCCCTAGAGTGCACCACTTGTGACTTGTGACTTGTGACATTCCACAAAGTCGATATAAAAACCGAGAAAAGTTGGTTGCGAATTTAAAAAAAAAAATGAAACAAACTTAAGATTTTGTGGTTGTGTGAAAGAGGAAAATTGTTAAGATTGTTGAGCTCAGAATAATCCTAGTTTTTAGACCTAACAATTGGTCCTTGCGAGGACATTTTTTTTAACCATTGCAATGGCATGTGAATACCGAATAATGACCTGTTCTTGTGCATATATATGTCTTTGCAACTTAAATTGATAACGATTTAACCTAATAACTAGTTTACAAGATTCATTAGATTTTTTTTTTATGTGACTGAGTGCTCCCATGGTGACTTTTTAAGGGTTATAATTAATATACCACTCTCTATTTAAACTAATGTGTGATAATCTACTAATCTTCTCATCATAGTTTTAAGACCACACTCATTTATTTATATTTTCAATACATGATTTAACATTTTAACCTAATTTTAAATTAAAGAAATGATGCATATAAAAACCCTTTCTAAATTTACAATTTTTGGTTGCTCCCTTTAAATTTATTAACATCTTAGAACCTTTTCAACATCTATTATGGGGGTGTTTGGGATTGCTTATTAAAAGTGTTTATTAACTTATTACGTTTTCAAACAATAAATATAAGCGGTTTTGAGTGTTTGGATTGGAAACACCTTATGACTTTTCCACCCCGCTAATAAGCAATTTTTGATAAGTCATTTCCAACTGACTTATTTGAAACTCCTTATTAACTTGTTTAACCAAATTACATATTTGTCCCTTCTTTTTATAAGTTACTAAACACTTTTACAAATAAACATAAGTTGTTTTAAATAAGCAATCCCAAACACCCCCTATATTTTAGAAATTTCACCATTACATATATTATTTAAATATCTATTATATTTAATAAAATGTTATTTCTCTTATTTAAACATTTAATTCCTACATTTCTTATTGTTGAAAAAAATTTAAATATTATTTCTCCTTCTTAAATGTTGAGTTTTAGATATTTCCAGCTTCTTTTTATATTTTATAGAAAATTGTAAATAATTTTCAGAATTTCCAAAATGTTTATTCCCATTTAAAAAGAGTTGAGGTCACACACATTCGATTAAATCTTTATTATTATCACGTAAATATACAAATCTATATAACTTATATATACCATGTGTATAGAAAAATGTGTTTACAAATCTATTGCTATGGAGGTTTGGGGATTTTTAGAAAAATGGTGGTCCATTACCTTTCTAGGATAGAGGTCGTTCGAGTCGATGATTAACGGTATCAAAGCAACATCCTTCAACATTCTCGAGAAGAAAGTGCTGGAAGCCGTGTTTTTTATTTCTTGTCATACTTTGTGGAGCTTTCGAAATAGGTGTGTTTTTGACACAGTCCCTCCCAGAAAGAACTCTATTCTTGATTTTATTGTGGAGAAGTCGTTATGTTCGGTGTTGGCTAGGTGTAAAGGGAGTGATAAAAACCCGATTATGTGGAGATGTAACCCTTCTGTGTGCATTAGAACCATGTAATTTTTCTGTTGCTCTGCTAGCGGCTTGCTAGCTTTTTTTAATATAGTTGGTTGTTGTTTCAAAAAATATATATATACCATGTGTTTAGTTGGTATGCTCTATGATTGAAGTATGAGTTTGAGTTGCCTCAACTCATAATAATAAATAGTGTGTGTTAGAAATTATAACAAGTTATCTTTGTAACAAAAAGAGGGAGATCGATGACAGAGCCTAACGATAATGACGAACGGTGATAGAGAGTGAATGACGATGGGGAGCGAATAAGTTGGGTGCAAGGGGTTTCAATGATTTAGGGTTTGTGAATGGTAAAATTGATTTAAGTTTTTTTTAACTTTAAAACATTTCTAGCCGATTATAGATAGTTTTTTTAAGGTTAAAATGATGCCAGTAACCAAATTATAAAAGCTTGATGGTTTATTTGTTTCAAAAAGTGTTTAGGGACCGATCATTCAGAAATAGAAATTTCAATGGTTTATTCATTAAAAAAATTCAATGGCTTCTTTATTAAAAAAAGTTCAAATACTTGGGGGTTGTTTTTTTTTTAAAACCTTTTAATGACTCTTAAGTATGAATCGTTCAGACCTTTTTACACACCACCTCTTATTGTCATAACTAAAATAAGATTTCAGACTTTAGACATATTAAAAAACAAATGACACCTTAGTCATTAAAAATAGTAAAGTTCGTTGCGTTTTTGGCTTTTCCCCTTAATAATTTAAGATTTTCTCTCCAAAACAAAAATTACAATATTCATAATTTTTTTTGTTATTCCATTGATTTTCTCACATTCTCAATCCTTCACTCACCTCAACTCAACTTTTATCTCAATATATGATGATACTTACGAAACAAGCACTAGTAGAATGTCTCGTTTGAATACGATTCATCAACAAGGTAATATCATATCATCTAACTCCTTCATATATGTCCACTAAAAAAACACATATTTAGAAATGTGCAACTATTACAGTTTAGCATTAATAAGAGTGACGAAACCCTGTAGGGGCTATTGAGGACATTGCCTCCTCCCCTCTTTACTCAAATAGCATATATAGGCGAAGCAAAAAAAAAAAAAAAACACACCCTTCCACTCTCATCGTTACATTTTTGGTCCCTAAACTTTTTTGATTGATTTCCTTTATACTTTATACTTTTTAGTTTTACATTTTATATTTTCATTATATTAACACATATAAGCGTATATTGACTAAAATACGTTAAAAAAAATAATTTTTAATTTTAACAAGTTACACCATTATAACCGTCTCGTTGATACCTTCGAAATGAGCCCAATATTGAATATTTTTTGATTTAATTATATTATTATATGTCATATATTGTACCTTGGTTAATCGATTTTTTTTTGAAAAAAGAGAAAATGCATCAAATCGAAAGAAAGTTTTTAACATAAAGATAATAAAGATAATAAATATATTGCGTATTTTTTTATTCCAACTTTGATTATTTATTTAAATCAACATATTCACGAGTACGAGTACGCTCTATATATTCTTCATACACATCTAATCTACGTTTGTATGGGATAATCCACGACATTGCATCTGGAAGTACATGACGTGTCCAATGGTGTATGAGTGTGGGAATTGGGTAATCTCCGTTTAATATCACCTTTATGTAATGATTACCATTAACATGCAGTATTGCAATTGACTCGTTTTGGGATGATGACGACGGTTGTGTCCTGAATGGTAAGTATGTCGAGAATTGAACACATGAAACTATTATATTTTGTTATAACTTTCACTTGTACCCGTAAGTTAAATTAACATAAATGTTAGTTATCAGAATATTGTACCTGGTTGGTGACAAATTCTGATGTTGGTGTTAAATCTTCTCCCATGTTTGTCATCTGCAACTTTGATATATATATATATATATATATATAGAGAGAGAGAGAGAGAGAGAGAGAGAGAGAGAGGGAGAGGGAGAGAGTTATATATATCGAATGAAAACGAATGAATCGTTCGTTCGATATATATATCGAATTGTGTTTACTTTATTCAAATCAATAACTTTACTTTATTTCAAATCATATATATATATATATATATATATATATCGAATCATTCTGTTTTCATTAATTGACATTTGTGATATCCACAATTAATCACATGTGATATCCACAATTAATCGACATTTGTGATATCCACAACTAATCACATGTGATATCCACAAAATACGACGTAATTATGTATGTTAATGTGATATGTTAAAACGTATTTTTAAACGTAGTTTTTGATATATTTTAATATATAATAAAATAATTAAATTAAAAAATATTTAATATTGGGCTCATTTCGAAGTTATCGAAGATACGATTATAATGGTGTAACTTGTTAAAATTAAAAGTATTTTTTTAAACGTATTTTAATTAATATACGATTATATATGTTAATATGATAATGACGTAAAATAAAAATTAAAAAAGTAAAAGGTATAAAGTAAACTAACTAAATAATTATAAAGGTATAAAATGTAACTATATTATTAAAATCTTATAAAATCAAATGTGTGAGAGTGATAGAACTACCTAGGGTGGGGGTATGCAATTAATAGGGGTAGGCTTATCAATACACACCCCATATATAAAGTATATAAAGCACATATGGTAACTTATTAGTTATATGCTTATGGTCACAATATCAAATCCCATGTCATGCAATTTTTTATTTTTGTCATTTGTATATATTATGTTATTAATAATAGTTGTATTAAGTTATTAGTGTCAATTATATAAAAAATAGTTTTTAAATAATATAAAAATAATAATGTTTAAGTTGGTATAACTTTGTTTTACTATTTTTCGGTTAATAGTCTAAAGGTTTTACGTTTTAGGGACCATTTACCCAGTAAGATTTATCACTATTACTTACCTTGTCGAATGAGATTTTTACTCCATCAAAATGACATCATATGTAACAAGTTAGCCGGTAAACGCTAACTGGGTAAGAGTCGTCACCTTACAAGGTAAGACTCTTGATCCTCATCATTGCCCTTACCGGGTAATATTCTCGGTCCTTACCATGTTCATCTGGTAAGGTAATGTAACTTGGTAAGCGCTTACCTAGTAAGCGTTTGATAAACGACCCTTTAATCTCCCATTAACAAAATTTCTATAAAATTTTCTATTAGATCATAGAAAAAAAAAGAATAAAAAAAATACATGGGTATCATTTGGACCTCTATATAAGGGGCTGTTTGGCAACTTCAGAATCATTTAGTACAAAATGATTAAGTGGCCAGAATGATTAAGAGGTTGTATGATTTAGTATCAATTAGAAAACGATTGTTTGGAAATTGTTCTGAATCAAAAGTCTGAATGATATAAAATGACCATTTTACCCCTGTTTTGTATTGAATGAATAATAATGTTTAACAAAAGTTTTGAATGAAAAATAGAAAATAAATAATGATTATAGACAATACATGATATCATCCAAAAAAATGTAATAATAATTGTTCAAGTTTTGACACATATAACAAATCAAATCCTAACAAAGATTTGAACATAAACACTTTGAACATCAAGTTTACGTTAGCAAATCATTGTACAAAATTTAACCCACTAAACCCATCTCAAACTTTTATGCATTTGTATTTTTATTTTCCTTTATCATTCTTAGAGAATAATACCAAAGAAACTTTTATGTTGGGCATATGTTCTGTGTCATTTTCGCATTTTGTGTTTCAAAGTAATATCAAAAAAGCAGTTTGGCATTTTGTGTTTCAAATGAATATCAAAGAAGGAAAAGTGGTATGAATAAATGAATTACACTAACTTCCTTTTGCATCACGATTACACAAGTACAGAGGCCAAAGGACAAATCAATTACCCAATAAAATTTTCAAATTGGTTATAAAATATAGAAAATCCTTCCAAATTCATAAAAGAGTTCATAAAATAAAAGTTGGGTCTAGTACAAGTGTCGGTAATACCCATATGTCAGTAAAATAAAATTAAAAATAAAAAGTAAAACTATAACGAAGAGACATACATATGTCATATGTGTGGTTACCACACATTCATATTCTTTTTTACCGTCTCTCCTTCGTCTTCAGTTTGATCAAATTCCTTGAATTTCTTTATGCAAACTTCCGGCCGGCGACAAATACCGGCAAGGCTATTCTTTTTCTGATCTTCAAATCCACGTACTTTTGAGGTGTTTTTTTTGGATCAACTTTACAACATACGAATTAATGCCATGGAAGAAGATGGGAGAGCTCTCTCTGTTTCTACAGAGTTGTTTTCTTTTCACAAACCTAAAAAGGATAAGGTTCCATGGAGCTGATCTAGCGCTGATTGTTGGAATTGGTGGTCTCGGAATTATTTTATTTCAAGGTAAATCTAATTCCTTCAATTTAGTTCATATTCACAGTTAGGGTTTATATTGCAACTCCATATTATTGCTTTGTTTTACCCAAATTAGACCGTCATTTGTAAGATTTAAACAAATCGTTGCTAAAATAAGACATGTTATTCTCGTGTCTAAACTTTTATTTGTTAAATATTACAGGGTTTTTAAAATTGCGTTTTTAAATTCATATAATTGTGCATATGGAGGGGGTGTTTCATATAGATATAGTTACATATGGATATGTAGAATCACAATCGGTTATATGTATATTGTTAGTGAAAAGTGGGGTTCTTTTTATATGGATGTATACTTAGGGTTTTTTTTTTTTTTTTAAATCTCTTAATGGCTCTTAAGTCTGAATCGTTCAGACCTTTTTACACATCACCTCTTATTAATCATAACTAAAATAAGATTTCAGAATTTAGACCTCTTAAAAAACAAACGACACCATATAGATTATAGATAATCATTAAAATGACCACATTGAAGTGGTATATATATATACGATTTTACACTTGAAACTTCACGGCAAAACAAGGTGAAGGTAAAAAAAGTCTGAACCTTCACGGTAACTGTGAAGGTTTTTTCCTTCACAACGTTTTGCTGTAAAGTTTCAAGTTTAAAAATATGGTCTTATGGGTCTCACGAAAACAGACTGGTCTCATGTGAACCCAAACCTATACTTCCATCTCTTTCAAAGAAAAAATACACTTTTTTCTAAATTATTATTTTGAGTTATTTAAAATATCAAATAAATTTCTTTATGAAAAAAATACACAAGAAATTAATGATGGTTTTTTAAAAGCGTCACTTTTAATTTGTTACAATTATCTTCTATTTTTTTGTTATTTTTTGAAGTTTAAGATTAATGAAATGGTTTAATTTCAGGTTTATAACTTTATAAGACTATCAAAGTTATACTATGCAGGTAGTCATGGTATGGATATCAAGGGACCATCTGCTCGCAAGCATCAAAAAGTACGAACAAAACTATGTTTATATAAATGTGATTTATTTTGTATTCTAAATTCGATCAACTGCATGCTGAATTCAAAATTACGATGTATATGTCATGGTATAGCGATGGCAAGCCGTCGCTAAAGGATTTTAATATTTTATAAAATATGAGAAGAATATTTAATTTACTTTTAAATGATTTTATATAAAATATAGTGGTCATAAATTTGATTTCATTGTGATTATACTTATTTGTTCTTATTGTGATTTTAGGGCAATCAAAATGTACTTTGCGAATCAGCCAAGGATTTTTTTACCAACCATGATTGAGGTAATTATTATCATTATTTTTTAATCTAATGTGTTTGCGGAAGCCAAAAAAATTATAAAAAATGATTATTAATATATATATTTTTATTTTTTAGGTTTATGGAATCTTGTTAGAAAAAACGACGAAAGGTATCGCTGGTGCCAATGTTGAAAACAACAAGTTCTGCTTGTCTGTACATTTTAGACGCGTTAAAGAACAGGTAAAGTTAGACCCGAAAAAAGTTCTAGTTTTTAGTAAATGGCTTAATCTCCTAGCCATCTTCTCCCTGAATTTATTGAAATAGCCCATACGATCCTGAAAAAACTTGCAATTATGAACACATCCAAAGAATCCTTAAAAGTTTACATGTTTGGCCCCTATTCGTGAAAACCCAGGTTCACATTGACCCACCATCACATTTACGAACATGGATTTACATTTTTGGCCCAACCTCGCAATTGCGAGGTTGCTGCTTTTGCGAACATACAGATGTTGGGCAGGGGTAAAACCCTAGACATCTTTGTTTCTTGGGAACCTCTATTTGACCATAATCCCCCCCCCCCTCCGGACCCTCAAACGTCCCCCTCCTCTTTCTTTTGTATAAATAGAGGAGTTATGGGACCAAATTTTCACCCCAAACTCTTCCTAACTCTCTCCTTTTCTCGTGCTCTCCACGCGATCAAAACGCACATGCTCTCCACGCGATCAAAACACACGTACTCTCCTAACCTCACAATCTCGTAAGTCTCTTTCAACGTCAGTAACCTTTCTCAATGGCTCGTAAAGTTTATGTTTTTATGTTTTCTTGTTATACTAGTCATCTACCCGCACGTGATGCGGCGCGAGTGTTAAACTTTCTGTAAATTGTGATTGAAAAATTAATACGATTATTTATAGAATGTTCTATACCATCTAAATTGTGGGTTATTTGCAAGTAAATATTATCATGAAAGTCAAATAAAAAATACTAAGGTTAAAGCTTATAAAAATCAATCATTTCATATAGTTTATTTGAAGAAATATTTCGTGTATTAGATCTCAAAGAATTTGAGGACTTTGTTTTGACTTCATATTAATTGAATACAAATAATAAAATGTTCTATAAAAAGTCAACAATAATATACAAACATCAAAATTTTCATAATATCAAACTCTTCAAACAATTATTTGAAATGTAAAAAAAATGATGTGTTGAATATTGAAATTACTCTGAGTTATAAACAAATTTCAACATCCCTTAATATCTAAGATATCAAACATCCCTCCATGCCACTTTACCCTTTTCATCTCTCATCCATACTATAAAAAACCTCTCATCAGTTTCTCTATTTTCTTAAATATAAGTGTGGTATTCCCCACAACCGATGTGAAAGAAAACCATTGATAAGAAAGTACATAATCCCATTGCAACATTGAACCTTTACATGTTGAGCATCCATTATTATGATTATATTGTAAACACATTAATACCCTTGTACTTTTAGTTAAAAAAAATTAACCTTCTCCTTCATGGCATACAATATGTGGTTGAATATGACAACAATATCGGTGAAGTTTGCAATTCGATCTCCCAACTGCATGGGATCTTTTATGTCCATCTAGATCGGCAATATGCTACATGTATATAATATCTTGATAAGGTCTGCATCTATATCACAAAAAATGGATAATAATCAGACTCGTTTCAGTTTTAATTTGTTCTAGAAAATGAGAATGAAATATGAAGGTCCGAAATCATCATAATCACAATCCTACCCTCATTTCTAACATCATCAGTAAACCACACCATTGGAGGCAGGTGGATTGAAGAAGCTATTCTTCATGACTAGACCACCATATGAGTGGATTGAAGAAGCTATTGTTCATGACTAAACCACCATATGAGGGGATTGGTGGCAAATTTGTGGGTTAGTTAAAGATGTTTCTTTCCATGAGTAGACCATGGCATGGGCAAAAAAGGGAAGAGGAAAAGGGCATGGCAGATCCTGCACTTCCCAGGTTGTTCAAAATTACCCACAATTCCATGATATCCACCATCTACTACTAAACACATTTTAAATTTCATTTAATATTTCTATGCTTCATTGTGCAAGAAGAAGCTATTTTTTTTCAATTATGAATCAAAGAGAACTTTCAAAGCAACATAGTTATTTGACATTAAACAATGCATTACCCTATAATAAATTTAACATGGATCATACGTTTCTTAGCAGAACATTTAGTCGTTAGGCTCCTTCGAGATTTAATTACCTAGGAGATGGTGAAGATCTTGTAAAAAAGAAGTTCAATTTGTCAAAGAAATATCGACCCATTTCTACATATATAGAACTTATCATAACACATAATACATAGTCTCTGCTTGGAGCCTTGGCAGAACTACAAGTTAAGAAACATCCTACACATAGAATCCTGCCATTGGACCAGCAGTACCCGGGTTCAAGGGTTCAAATCTCACCAACGGTGAGGAGTGTGCGTGAGTATTTGCAATATATAAATATTATATGCTCAAAGAAAGAAATCTTGCCTGATTAGGAAGAGTCATTATCCTTTGTAGATATTCATCCCGTTTTGATGCCTCAGATTGAATCATATGACCAACCTACCAAAAAAGCATCATGTCAAAATGTTTGTAATCACTAATGTTCAGTAAATATAACTCTTGTAATATAAAGAGTTGATAACTTCATATTGGGACACTTCGACTTCCAGATTCATAAAACGTATACATCTATTGGGGCTCAAGGTTTGCAATGGTTGTTGGAAGTGTTGTAAGAAGTTATGAGCCAAATGGCTCATTCTCTCCAACTTGTAAAAAAGAGGAAATAACATCATTTATAACCACCATGTATTTCTACACGGATATAAATAGTACCATGTTATGAAAAAACAATAGGTCATAATGGGACTTATAACTTAATCGGTCTATTATACATGACTATTTCGTACTAGCTTAATGATATAGAAAGTGACTTATGCAATAATCTTCTAGGAAAGAGTTGTATGCCGAAAGCCATTATTTATAGGATTTGGAATGAATTTGAATTCCTTTATATATTAAAAAAATCATTAAAAAATTATAAAAATAATTATCTTTTATTTAACTAATTATTAGAAAACAAATGTTTTTTAACATATTTTTAAACATTATTATACACAAAACCTACGAAATCCCGTAAAATCCTAGTCACGCCCTTGGGATCTGAAAATCTTATGTTTAAGGGATTTCAAGAAATCCTACTACTGCTACTGTGAATGGATGGATAAATTAATCTTACGAGAGGAAAAAAAACAATCTTTAGTTGGTTATCACCTCCACTCCACCGGCATTGAAAACGATTCAATCCAATGAATCTTACTCTGCAAAATGGCATCAACAACTGCAATATTGTTTTCCATAATCCTTAGGGGGCGTTTAGTTCGCTGGATTCCGCTGGAATCTGATGGAATTGAAATGGTCAATTCCATTGACCAAATTCCATTGACCAAATTCCATCCTGCTGTTTGGTTACCAATGGAATGAAATTGAATTCCATGAATTCCTTTAATCATGGATTTGGTCATTCCTTCTTAAAATGGATGGGATTGAATTCCATTCCTTCAGATTTTCTCAAAATGACACAAATACCCTCCTTACCTTTTCTAAAAACCTTAGCCGCGTCTAAAAACCTCTCTCTCTCCTCTCTCTCACTCTCTTCTCTCTTTCCTCTTTCTCTCTCCTCTCTCTCCTTTCTCTCTCTCCTCTCTATCCTTTCTCTCTCTCCTCTCTCTGTCTTCTCTCTCTCTCTTTCCTCTCTCTCCTCTCCTTCCTCTCTCTCTCCTCTCTCTACACGCTCCCTCTCTCACAATCTCTCTCTCCTCTCTCTCTCCTATCCTTTCTCTCTCTCCTATCTCTCCTCTCTCTCTTTCCTCTCCTTCCTCTCTCTCTCCTCTCTCTCCCCTCTCTCACAATCTCTCTCTCCTCTCTCCCCTCTCTCTACCCGTTCCCTCTTTCACAATCTATCTCTCTTCTCTCTCCCCCCCCTCTCTCGGCATTTAAAAAATAAAAATAAAAGAAAGGGTATTTTTGTCATTTTTCAGAATTCCATTCCAATTCCTTTGCAGACCAAACAGACAGATTCCAATTCATTTAACTGATTACATTCCATTCCTGTCAACCAAACACTTGGTCAAACCTGATAACATTCCATTCCAATTCTTTCCAGATTCCAATTTCTTAGACAGATTCCATTCATTCAGAAATCGTTCTACGAACCAAACGCCCCTTAGTTTTTAATCCACATTTGCTAACAAAGTTGCAATTGGCTTCTGCTTATTATAAGCAACATACACAATTTGAACGTATAAACCACAAACAGATCTTAAAGGACAATGTAAAATGATCTTAAAGGACATGTTAAAAAAATAATTGAAAAATGGGCATAAACCGGTAAACATAAAGGGCATAAACGGAACTATCAATCAAATATGTCTGTGAAGTATGGTTCAAACTTCTAAAGGTATTTGTTGTAATAAGAAAAGAAAAAAAAGCATTTAGGAACTATCGTTAGCAACTTCAATACCAGTTTTCCACACCTCAATTAACCATCTATTTGAAGTAAAAAAATCATTAATTTGCTCATCTTCAGAGGGAGATTAAGATTGTCGAGACGGATTCGTCCTTCGGTATCAATATACAAACACTTTATCTAAGTAACAAAAAAAAAACTAATCAGTTATCGATCATTACCTAAATCACCATTTCAAGATAAAGACTGATTTAGTTACCTTGTAAATCATCGGCAATAGCCAAATCAATGCGGAAAGAAATCGTGAAATGAAAAAACCCAAATCGATGCAGAACCGAAACTGAAGAAGAAGAAATTGTGAAATGAAAAACCCAAATCTATGCGTACCAGATACGAAATGAAACCATGAAAGGAATAAAAAACTGAAGAAGAAGAAATCCATTCTTCCATTGCAGTTCAATATATTTAAGATCAAGGGAACCCAAATCCATGAAGCTCTACAAAAGAAGAAGTCGTGAAATGAAAAACCCAAATCGATGATTACTTGATAGAGGAATCGTATGAGAAGAGTATGAATCTGAGTATAAGAACGAATCAAAACCTAGGGAAGATTGAAGAACCCTAGTTGAGGAGAGAAATGAAGGGAGACGAAAGTTAGAAGAGGGTGGGGAGGAAACCTGGAGCGCAAATTTTGGCTTTCAACACTTTCCAAAAACTGAATAACGTTATTATAATTTTAATAATATAGTGGAGATATGTGTTTATGATGTATTATTGGCAAGTATTATTTGTATCCAATTAATTTAACTTAAAACAATTAATGTCTAATAAGAACAGTTGGTAACTAAGCCAAAAAAGGTGAGTACATATTCGAGAGGTACAAATTAATACAAGATAAGACTTGTATAAAGTTCTAAGAAAACAAAAGCTAAAGAAACCAAAAGGTTTATTTTTATTGTATATGTAAACCTTGGGGGCGTACAACTACGAACATATGCAGAGTCTTTGCTTCTCTATTCTAGTGCAACAAGCAACAAGCAACAATCAATTGATCATAAAAAGGAGACATTGGTTTGAGACCTTGCATACAATATCTAAATCCAAATAGAAGACATTTTCTTCTCCATAGTTGTACCCTTGTGTCTTGCACCTCATCTTAATGGCATGTGATCTATGTGAAAACTTATGGATGGCCGCCAATGTGGACAAACCCAAATGTCAACACATTTAAAACGTTAAATCACATTAGAAAATCCCATAAGAGAACAATGGGTTATGCAACAAAAAGCCTAGTGTGATGTTAAGAACTATGGTTTATGCAGCAAAAAGCCTAGTGTGATGTTAAGAACTATGGTTTGATGCTCACCCTTACTTTATACCCCGCGCCCTTTTTATAATTAAACTTTTTGGTAACTGTTACTCAAAACCCCTAATCAAAATATTGTTTTCGAATTCGCCATCTGAGACTTGCTTTTACAGACCCGACTTTCAAGAGAAACTTTTTCATGTTTCCTGTGGGATCGATATTCGGTACTTTGTACCATTATTACTTGTTAAAAACGGTAGCAGATTGAGATGTATACTTGCGTCGAGATCTACTTATTTGCAATTTAAAAAGGTGTAAACACGAAAAACCGCAACATTAATCATGTTGATAAGTACCAAGGGATTTTGTAATAATATTAGCCGTATTTTCTAAAGAATCAATTTTAACGGTTTTTATAACACCCGCATAAATCTTGTCCCGAACTTGATGAATATCTATCTCGATATGTTTTGTCTTTTCATGAAAAACTGGATTATTTGCAATTTGTATTGCAGCCTTATTATCACAAAAAATACTAACAGGAAGTAAATCAATAAGATTTAAGCATTGTAAAATACATAAAACCCAGATAATTTTACAAAGTACAACAGCCATGGCTCGATATTCTGATTCAGCAGAATACCGAGATACAACAGTTTGTTTTTTACTTTACCATGAAATTAAACAATCTCCTAAGAACAAAAAAATATCCAGTTATTGACCTTTGAGACGATAAGCACTTTCCCTAATCTGCATCCACATAAGTACTCAACTTAAAAGACTCAGGAACGAGAAAATGAAATACCTTTACCTGGAGATTTCTTCAAACAATGTACAATATCGGGTCGAGTAGTGTAACACCCTAAAATTCGGGTAAAATAAAACTTAATTTTTTTTTTTGGCAATATAACGTCTAAAATATGGGGATTTATAAACCTGTAACATATTGGCTAAAACCAATAAAGTTGGGGTAGTTCATCAAATAAAGTAGCGGAACAAATAAGACATATACACGACAACCTATTTAATCTAGAACATTAAACAACTAGATTAAGACGAGTGTCGCTATGACTTCAAAACGCTCTTCTTTCAAAACCCAAAATACCCGGTCCATGAAGGATCCTAAATGCACGTCCGGCGAATCAAAATGCCCTATGCGCACCACTAGCGGAACCTGTGAGCTAATAAACACCAAACAAGTGTTAGACCAAGGTCTAGAGATATAACAAAGACTTTACCGTTTATAAAGTAAGCATCATAAATGTAATTAAGTGTTACTGGGATATCCATAGGTCGTACTAATGCCAACATTCCATTTAGAATAAATATTAAATTTTATGTACAAATACACAAGAGATAACTCTTGAAAGACGGGGGAGACCCGTTACCATCTGGGGTGACGATAACACGTGAATGGGGTCACCCGTGATGTTATTAGATTTCACCACATATCCCGGTTCTAGTTCCCATGCCATATCAGACATAACAACCCTCAAACCGTTTATGCCTCTAGTGCTTACTCCGTCAAGTTACACCTCAAGGGCTTACAGACATGGGTGCATATCCAATCTAGACGAGTTCCAACTCAAGGACTTATGCCCCCTATTGTCTACTCGCCAGTGCCCAAACGGCTAGCAATTAACACCATATATAAATATGCCATCTAAATCCTCATGCACAAGGAAATAGACATTTACTCCATGATCGTGTCGACCAAATAAAAATAATACACCATATGCATAATATATTTCATCTTATAACATGGTAATACACATTTGGACATTTATTCGCATATACCCTATTCATTTCTCATATAAGACGTCATAGAACAAATATGACAAGTTTAACCACTAAGATAATCATATACTCAAAAACCCATCGATAAAAGAGATGGTTCCTTACTCATGTATAACTCCTTTTATGGTTTAACATGCATTTAGTACTTCTAATAACATTAAGTATCTTCCATTAACATGAATAATTATATGCTAGTAAGATTCATAAAACCCTAGTTTTAGTTTAATTTCACATTACCCAAAAATCATCTTATCAGCAGTTAAGAACACATAGATATGACATAATAGAAGATAGGAGACTCACCTAGAGGTTTAATAGACAAAACCATGTTGGAGTTATGAAAGTAGGTGATGGGAAACCTTAGACTTTAATGAAGTTTGAGCTAAAGCACCAAAACAAGGGGAACCCTAGGTTAGCATTTAATGTACCCAACAAAGATCAAGAGAGGATTAAATGCAAGAGGGATGGAGTTTGGATGAATAAATCTTACCTAGAGGGAGAGGAAAATCGGCTGCCAAAAATACCCAAAGTGAAGTAAATGAGTTCTCCAAATTAAATCAGGCATTTATAGCCTTTCTGCCCGACGGCGATTGTGACACGCTAGAGTGACATGACACTCTCGCTGAGAGTGTATCGCGGGCTTCGGCCCAAATTATTTTTGCCCTTCGCGATTGTGACACCGCGAGAGTGACAGGGAACTCTTGCCGGTTACTCTCGCTGAGAGTGTACCGCGAGTCGATTTGCCCACGGTGATTATGACACGCGATAGTGCCCAATGGCACTATCACTGAGTGCTTCCCCTGTCAAAATCTGACATAATTCGATCCGAGTTCACGACCGATCTAAGGTAATTTCATATGAACGAAATATTAAATTAATGTGAACACGGAACACGTATTAATCCAAAATTCGGAGTGTTACAAGTAGCAAGCAAGTATATTAATCTACTAATTAAGCGTTGAAACCCAGATACATCTTCCAATGGTGAATCAGAAGAAGACCCAATAGAATGAGTCATAATAAGATTCATATCCATAAGAGTGTTTATAGGTTTACACCCCAATTAACCAAAATCATTTAACAGTTCTAAGCAATACTTACGCGAACTCATACATAGACCATTCTTAGATTTCAAAATTTCAATGCCCAGGAAAAACTGAAGAGTACCAAGATCTTTAATCATAAAATTTGTTTTCAAATGTTGTTCGACCCTATGTATTTCACTTTTGTTATTTCCTGGCAACACTACATCATCAACATAAACCAGTAAGACAAGAAATATGCTACCAGAAGTTAATGTGAGTAAGACAAGAAATATGCTACCAGAAGTTAATGTGAACAACGAATAATCATTACTACACTGAATAAAACAAAAATCAAATAAACACTTTGACAATTTCTCATACCATTGTCTTGGAGCCTGTTTTAACCCGTATAAAGATTTAACAAGCTTACAGACACGATTATCATTACTAGAAAAATATCCTTCAAGTAAATACATATAGAATTCTTCATAAAGATCCCCATCTAAAAAGGCATTGTTAACATCAAGTTGATACAGAGGCCAATCATTTTGAACAAACAAGGCAACAACACATCTCACAGTAACTATTTTTACAACTGGAGAAAAAGTTTCCTCATAGTCTAAACCCTCTCTCTGACTATATCCCTTAGCCACTAAACGAGCCTTGTACCTCTCTATTTCACCTTTGACTTTTCATTAAAGACATAATTGGTCTCGGTATTAAGTTGGGCCGGGTCGGGTCACACATATTTTGATCATCTCATTCTTTGGTCATAGACCAATATTTGGCCATATGTGGTCATTGACGCAACCCAACCGAACCTAGCTAGAATTACTTGCTACTTTTAATTACTTAGAGGCCATTTATCCAAATGCTTACCCGGTAAGTACTTACAGTAGAATTCGACACTCTAACTTACTTCACCAAGTAAGATTATAGTTCATGAAAATGGTATTGTATGCAACAATTCACCAGGTAAGCGCTTGTCGGGTAAGAGCGGTCACCCTCACTTAGTTGGTAAGACACTCTATCCTTATCATCGCTCTTACCAGGTAAGACTCTATATCTTTATCATTCGATAAGGTAAATGACCTGGTAAGTGCTTACCTGGTTAGCGTTTAGTAAACGACCCTTTAGATTTAATTCCATTTCCTGGCTTCTATAATGTTGAATGATTCTACTTTTGTTTAAATCTTGCAATTTTTCTTACTAGTATGTATTACATTTGTGTCAAAATCTAAATTTATTAGCGTTAATTACTTTTGCCATTTTTTTTCCTGATTACTATTTTTCAAAATGGCTTGTTTTTTCTTTTTTTAGGATTTCTTGAAGTAACGAGTCTATTTTAGTTAAAATTGATTTTAAGTTTGAAAAACTGAAATGATCATTTCCAATAAGGATCATGGAACATATTCAGTGGTTCAATTTCACTATTTAAAGTCTGGGGTGTTTGAATTTAGTTGACAACAAACAAGTACATGAAATAAATTATTTTGGTGGCAAATTTGGATTTAAATTTGCAAAAAATACCAGGTTAGAGATCAAGAATCAAAATATGGCTCTCCTTAGGTGAAATATGTATGGCTCTTACCAAGAAATTAGTGAATATGATCATTAGTTGGTTATTATACCTTCACACAACTTTTACATTTTTTTCATTCTTTTTGGGGAAATTTGGAAACATGAAAACCAGGTTTTTTTTTTTATGTTCAAGATTGCCTCTATGGGGTTTTCTAGATTATCATATGCCTCCCTGTTAATTAGTCCTTAGAATTGGAAGTGACATCTCAAATACTAAAAGGGATATTGTAATTGTAAATATGTGTTTCTCTAAATTGTTTGTATTAGAAGTTGGGAATGCAAACACCAAGGTCCCATTTGGAATTAATTGCTTCTGAATGCAAATAAATATAGTATTTTAATAACAAAATGATAAAGAAAGTGGAAGAGAGAATGACAAGTTGAAGATGTATAAAGCAACAAAGGAAATAACGCACAACTCTAAGACCATTGCTTCATCATACTTCAAATCTGCTTTGCAACTGCATAGAACAAAACCACAAGGGTTGTGGTGTACTGGTTACAAAATGAACGAACATTAAAGCATTTTTTAGTTCATTTAGTTAAATGAACGAAAATGATTAATGGTCTTGTCCGTTCATTTAAGTTTGTGAGGGTTCGTTTATATATTTATACAAATATATTTATATATTGATACAAATATATTTATATATTATAACATTAATATATAAAATCATTAACTAAATTAAATTTTTAGAATTCCTTTTTTACTCCTAAATTACTTCGTTTTTCATTTTGATATGTTATTTTTAAGAACGATATGATGATTAATGGTGCTTGTTTTTTGTTCATTCCTGTCCGTTCGTTAATGTTTGTTTATGATCATTTATGTTCGTTCGTATATGTTCGTTTAGCATCTTAATGAACGACGAACACAAACACATTTTCTTAACTAACAAATCGGACCCACTTTCTAGCGATTAAAATTAGAGTTGCATCTTCCAAATTAAGCCTGGTGTGGTGGTTGTCCGTGATTAAATTTCTTTGGAAGGTGCCCCTACACGTACTTATTACTTTTACCAAAAATGCATCCCTTCCACCACCTACACGTCTTTGTCAAAATTTCACACACACACACGTGTATATATATAGAGAGAGGGAGGAGGGTTCAAAATGTAACACTATAAATTGATTCAACCCATGTAATCCTTCTATCCACCACTTATTTTATTTTTATTTTTATAATTAAAAAAAAAGAGAAAAAAAGCTAAAAACAAAATGAGTTGTGGGTAAAGGAGTTGCATGGGTTACACCATGTAAAAGGATTGCATAATAACCTACGTCTACATATATATATATATATATATATATATATATATATATAATTTCAGGGTTGGATTCCGATGAGAAATTGAGTTAACGGTGAGAAGCATTAGAAGTCGTTAGCAACCGTTGGATGAGAAATAGATGAACATTAGGATGGGATTGGATCAATTCCCTTCTAAGTCGCAATTCATGGGAGGACTTGAGATTAAAAGAGATCAACGATTTAGATCCACTTCTCACATTTCTCACCATTAGCTCAACTTCTCACACGATCATTCGCTTATAATTTCATATATATATATATATATATAGCCTTAGGTTCATTTGAGAAATGATAAAAATTTGAGAAATAGGGAAGTAATCCTAGCTAGGGGTGTACAAGAAATCGTCAACCCGTAAAACCCGCCAAACCCAACCCGCTAACAACTCAATCAAACCCAACCCGCTTACCCGCTAAACCGCCAACCCGCCAAACCACCAACCCGCTAATTAGGAGGGTTGAAATTGGGTTAGCATAACTCAACCCAACCCAACCCGCCAACCCGCCGCTAATATATATTATTTCGATATATATATATATATATATATATAATATTTACAATCGTTATAATTTTCAACCCAAAAAATTTATACATATATTAGTCTAATTAACAACCCAAAATATATGTACAAATATTAGTTCAATTTACAACCCAAAGCCCAAAACTAATCCAACTACGTCAAGGCTCGAATTAATTCAATTAGGTTGATCGATATGTCTCAATAAGCATGAATGCACAAGTACTGAAACAACTAGATCTACGTTTTTGTTTTCATTGCATAAGTAAACATATGAAGTATGTTTTCAAACAATAGATTTTAAATTAGAATTATAAACATAAATGAGATAAGGAGTATGTTTTCAAATAGAAGTTGGAACCATGAATTTTTGTTTTCATTGCATTGATGTTGTTAAGTTTGATTTTTATTGTGTAGAGAAATATCATATGTTTTTTTTTTGTAGGTTGTAACTTTGTATTTTTATATCATATTTACTATGTATATGAGTAATGAAAAATACTCCTAAGTCTCCCAAAATCGAAGACAATGATAAATCAACACGTTTAAGAAAAGGGATGTAGAACCTTGAACATTTGTAATCACTAATAACTTTGTTGGCTACATTTTTAGTATTATTTATCGTATTTCAATCGTCAACTTTATGTATACTTATAACCCGCCAACCTAACCCAACCCGCCCTAACCCGCAAGGGTTGGGTTGGGTTATACTTTTGAATGGGTTGGGTTGGGTTGAGAATTTTCAAACCGCCGTAATTGGGTTGGTTGTAAAAATGTCAAAAACTGCCCAACCCAACCCGCGTACACCCCTAATCCTAGTCATTCATACCGTCAAGATTGGATTTGACTGGTCAAATATTGCGGCTTTGACTGGTCAAGAATTGTGGGTTTGATTGTTAAAAGTTGCGGCTATTTCAAAAATAGAAGGAGAGTTTCGTAATTTTTACAAAATACACAGGACAAGTTTATATATGAACATGTATGATTCACATCCGAACTATATGTTCATATGTGAACCAGTGTAATTCACATATGAACTCTTTTAAGTGATTCATATATGAACTAATTAAGTGATTTACATATGAACTAATTAATTGTAGGTTCATATGTGAATCAGTTGAACTAGTTAACAGATTCATATATGAATTTTTGTGATTCTTATATGAACTAGTTAACTGATTTGCATATGAACGTATAGTTCATATGTGAATCATATAGGTTCATATATGAAATCGTCCCGCATATTTTACGAAACTACCCCTTTATCTTCTACGGACCACACAAGGAATTATCCGGTGCTCACGGTCAAAGCCGCAAATATTGACCAGATGAATGGCTAGGATTACTTCTTTATTTCTCATACGTTTATCATTTCTCAAATGAACATCTCCTTCTCTCTCTCTCTCTCTCTTTATATATATATATATATATATATATATATATATATATATAATTTCATATATAACGTTAGGTTCATTTGAGAAATGGTAAATATATGAGAAATAGAGAAATAATCCTAGTCATTCATACGGTCAAGATCGAATTTGATTGGTCAAATATTTCGGCTTTGACTAGTCAAAAGTTGCGACTTTAACCGGTCAAAAGTTGTGGCTATTTTAAAAATAGAAGGACACTTTCGTAATTTTTACAAAATACATGGGTTGTGTTCATAAATGAAGCTGTATAATTCACATATGAACTATATGTTCATACGTGAATCAATGTAATTCATATCTGAACTATTTTAACTGATTCATATATGAACCTTTGTGGTTCATTTATGAATTAATTAACTGATTCACATATGAACTAATAACTGTAAGTTCATATATGAATCAGTTGAACTAATTAACAGATTCATATATGAACTAATTAATTGATTCTCATATGAACTTATTAATTGATTCACATATGAACGTGTGGTCCATATGTGAATCAGTTAATTAGTTCATATGAGAACTAATCGCGCGTATTTTATGAAACTACCCCTCTACCTTCTATAGATCATGCAAGGAATTATCCGGTGTTTCGCGGTCAAAGCCGCAAATGTTGACCAAATGAATGATAACATTAGTTCTCTATTTCTCATACATTTACCATTTCTCAAATGAACATCTCCCTTATTTATATATATATATATATATATATATATATATATATATATATATATATATATATATATATATATAAGGTAGTTTCATTTGGAAACCACCTTAATTTTGAAAATTATGGCAACTATCGATTTCATAGTTAAGTTAATGAAACTGTTTCATGAATTTGTAAAATTTGATAAAGTGTTTTATATAATACTTTTTTTGATGAAATTGTTTCATATATTTGTGTTTTTATTTAAAAATAAAAAGTTTCATCATAATGAGAAAATGCATAAAACAATTTTCATCAGAATGAGAAAATACATTTAACAATTTATTTTTACATAAAAAATACAAATATATGAAATAATTTCATCAACAAAAGAATTATATGACCCAAGTCCTCCAAGTTTCTATCGGTTCCAAGCTTTAGCTAAACTCCACTTTCAACTCTCATACAAAGAAAAACAATAAGACAACATCTTAAGTTAATAACTAATGACAAGATTGGTACACAACTAATACTTTCAACATTAAGTGAATATGAAAGATCGAAAAAGGAAAAAACTTTGCCGGTACTTTTCGCCGGCCCCGGTTGCAACTTATGATCGAGATTTTGCAGAAAGAAATAGAATGAATTTGGGTAAGCTGAATGTTCAAAATGGTAGGTTTGTGAAACGGGAAATTGAAATACGATTGAGATAGAGGAGATGAGAGTTTGATAGGTGAATTTAGGGGTGCTTAAAAAACCGATCAATCTGACCAACCCGATCAACCCAACTCGAGCAACCCGTAAAAAAATCAACCCGAGGTAATCCGACATAGAATCGATACAAAATTAGGACAACCTGAATCTATTGGGTTGATATTGTGTTAGGCTCAAAGTAACCCGATAGCCCGATAAATGTTTTAACAACTTCTCTAAAATTATTTATATTTCACTTTAATATGTATAAGTTACCAAAAACAACTCGACATTAACGAACAGTGGAACTCATAACAGGACATTATTGGAAGGTTATATGTAATACCTAAATATTTGATGAAACTTCTATATTCTTTTGAATGATGGATCGTATTTCAAAGAAAAATTTCCTTATATTTATGTTTTCAATATTTTTTTACTTTGTTTAAACATAACTCGACCAACCCGAACGGGTTGTGTTGGGTTGGTTTGGACTTTTGTTTGGGTTGGGTTGGATTGAAAATTCTCAAACGGTCAACATTAGGTTGAATTATTGAAATGCATTCAACTCGATCAATCCAACTCATGAGCACCCCTAGGTAAATTATTTAGGGTTAAACCTAAAATTTAGAGTAAATTAAATTTTTGGTCCTTGTGGTTGACACCCATTATCAACTTTGGTCCCTCTTTCAAACTAATTACAATTTTGGTCACTATGGTTGCTATTTCATCACTTTTGGTCCCTCTGACCAACTTTAGTTAAAAAACTTAGTTAAGTTAAGGGTATTTTAGACATTTTACCTTTTCTTTATCTTTTTCATTTTTTTTGTTTTACTAGATAATATAGTAAATTACAATTATAGTCCCTATGGTTTGTCTTTTTTTTCATTTTTAATTTTTCATTTTATACCCTTATTATATTAATTAACAATAATTTTAACTAAATATACATTAAAAATACGTATTTGATTTTGTAAATTATACCATTAAAAAAATTTAGTCGATACTTTTAAAATAAGTTAAATATTAAATATTTTTATACTTTTATGAAATTTATCTGATATATATATATATATATATATATATATATATATATATATTTGCAAATCTGTCTACACTAATCCAAAAAAAACTTTCTATTTTAAGTTGTGTTTAAAAAAGTATCCTTTTTTTCTTATTTATGTAATATAAAAACCGAAATTTATCTATGTCTATTAATAAAAAAAATGTATCATTTTTAGATAGTTCATTAATTACATATTTTTAAAATGTGTATCAATTAATAGAATTTATAATATTCTTATTAAAAAAAATCAAAATATAAACTTAAATTTATATAGAGAATGATATTCGGTTTTATTCCAAACTACAAAGTACAAACCATATACCCGAAAAATTCCAATCATTTCCAATTTCAAATCCTTAGATAAAATCCAAATATCTTGAAAACATTACGTCAAACCAAAGGAGCCCTTATTGCTTTGTTTGATCTAAAATGCAAACTTATGAACCATGCATATTTCACCTTGTGAATCATTTTTTTATAATCTACTGATTAATGAAATAAAGAAAATGTGTAGTTGTTAGTTGATTATTTATTTTTCGTTATAATAAATTTAAGTTTATATTTTGAAATATATATATATATATATATATAATAGAGGGTTTTTTATTTCATCCACATTTTATAAAAACATTTAATTAATTAAAATATCTAAAACCGATACATTTTTTTAATTAATAGACATAGATAAATTTTGATTTTTTCTTACATAAATAACAAAAACGATAAATTTCTTAAACACAACTTAAAAAAGAAAAGTTTTTTTTCCAGATTAGCGTAGACGGATTTGCAGATATATATCAAATAAATTGCATAAAAATTTGAAAATATTCAATACGTATCTGTAATAACCAGAGAAAAAAAAATTATAATAATAGAAAATTATGGTTATCAATTTAAGAGGATCTTTGGTTTAATGGCAAAGGAACTAAAGAGTTTAAGAGTTATTAAGTTGTAATGAAATTCAAGACCATGAAATTCAACCGGTGGAAACCTTCTTCTCATTAAACCCACAACCCTCAATCTTCCTTTGTCAAGTAACCGTCGACCATCATGTGTGTGTATATATATATATATATATATATATATATATATGTTGGGAGTTAGGATTGTAGCATAAGATAACAAAAAGAAATATAATCGAGAGGAGCTCGTATGTAAGAGAAGAGGAAGATGGTGTCGGTGACGGTTCGGTAAATCGCAACAGTTTCGGTACTTACCGGTAAGTGTTCTCTTTACCCAATTTGTCATATTTAATTACCTATAGGTGTCTCAGACCCTCGACGAGATGATTGGTATCTCGGTAAGGTGGTCTCGACCACCGGTCGTGGGTGACGTTCCAAACCGGAACTGCCGATGTTATCGTTGTGTGTCCTCGGTACAAGTTTTTGTTTGAGCCTTGAGGTATTCAACGGATATTTCGGTTCGTCAAGTTAGCGTTAAAAGTGTTTTCTAGTTGGACTGAAGGAAGTGACTCTAATGACAGTAGAAAAAAAATCCGGAAAAAAAGAAGTTTTCGGTACACGGGTTGTAAGGTTAGCCCAGAAATGAAATGCATGCATATATATACGTATGTACAGGATTTGGATGGGTTAAATATAAGAGCTTTGAAACCCAGAAGATAATATGTATAGCTTAGAAACTTTCATGAACCAGTGTGTATGTATGTATCTATATAGAAAGGCATGGAGATGGTATTTGAGATTTCATTCGGCTACTTAAACCCATATTGGTTTCCATGAATATAAAGGTGCATATATATATATATATATATATATATATATATATATATAGTATGGGAGGAATCGTGGGTTGCATAAACCCAGAGTTTTCATGAAATGTGTACACACACATACATATATTTAAATATATAATGTGTATATATGTGTGTACATATAAATATACATTTAATTATTACAAGCCGGAAATTTATGTGAGGATTTCTAGAAGCGTTAGGTAAATATTAGCCTAGAAATGAAATCGGTTAACTCGAAGTTTTGGGTGTTATACTTTAGAATTAAATGTGATCGTAAAAATTGTAGGGAAGACGTGAGGAACTTCGAGATTGATTTGGGCTACGGCTAGTAAGGTGAGTTATACGTGTATTTTATTAAAATGGTTGCATGTTTTATTGAAAATTATTTACAAGCTTATTGATATTTTAAATGTCGTTTATTGCATCAAACGTGAAATATTTCCATGTTATGTATTTGAGATTTGTGTGGCAATGGGGGAATATTATGGTGTAAGTCCGTAAGGCGAGCATGCTGTGTGAGCTCGTGTAAGCCGTAAGTGCGAACATGCTGTGTGAGTTCGCCAGGTAAAGCTGTGTGAATAAATACCTCCCAATATGCCTTTAACTTTGTGAGTTAAATTATTTTACCGTACGCATGATAAACTATGATGATTTGTGAAATTCGTTGTTTATATTCTTCATGCATAAAAACCGTGTAATCACTGGCCTTCGGCTCACCCAAACTCTTTTAAAATTGTTGCAACCCAGACGACTACTTAATTGGAAAGAGAATTCGAATGAAACGACATCGGTTAAGTGTGGCATCAGAAGAAGGATATGTTCAGTTCAAGGGACAAATATATAATTATGTTCGTCAAAAATGTAAAGTTAGAGATTTTATTTTCACTGCAATGTAAGTGTTGATCTTGGGATACTATTTTTAATATATTGAGGTATTTGAAATTTTGGGATGTTACAAGTGGTATCGAAGCCGTAGTTTAAGTGAATTAGGTTACTGTAAGCCTAGTCTTAAGCTATGAAAATATAGGAAAAAAATGTGTTATTCATGTTTGGTTTTGCGATGTGAGTAATGGTTTAAGTTAGTTTGGTTATGTGAACCTTGTCTTAAACCAAATCGAAGTAGAGAAGTCATGAGATGATTTAAGGTCATGTCATTGGGTACCATAACGTTGATAAATATGTGACCATGGTGGAGGAAAAGCATATGATAAAATGAGATGGAAATGAAAAGCTATAATTAAAGAGGTGTTGAGGGATAATGTTTTGGTGATAAATTCCCACTAATGTGTTTGATTAAGAAGAAAATATGTTAATCTTTGGGAATAAACAAAACTCAAGGTATATTTGATATCATGAGTCGATCCAACCTATGTTTGAGTAAGATGTGAGGCATTCCCTAGT
The DNA here is from genome assembly GCA_023525745.1 of Arctium lappa. Lineage (NCBI taxonomy): Eukaryota > Viridiplantae > Streptophyta > Magnoliopsida > Asterales > Asteraceae > Arctium > Arctium lappa. Next base: position 15,461,284 of record CM042049.1, read on the forward strand.
CAGTTGATAGAGAGAATGATTAAATATGAGTCAAGGGATAAGGTTGATGATGTCGTCAAGTACTAGAATGAATTCATGGTGAGAGTCGATGATATTGGTCGCATGCATGACCAATTGATGATTGTATAGTCAGAAGTAGAGTGTCAAGATCATATGTAATAGATATGAGAAAGATCTATGGATTGTCAAAAGATTGGTTTTGTAAAACGAATGACACTTAAGTTGTTTGAGATGGTATTAGAATGTTGGAGAAAATGGCCTCTAGACAACTGGGATTCCATTAACCTCCATGTATGTATGAAAAATGGTTAGAAGGGCATATATTTGATGGAAGTAAGCATAGGTTCCTACGAGCAAGTTATGAAAACAAACATTGGTATATAAAAAGTGTTGTTTTCTAGTTAAATATTGACGATTATCCAATGTGTATGGGTACTAAGCAATGAAATGCATGTGTGATGAGATGAAAAAAGTAGTGAGATGAGGCCAATGATCATAGTTAGAAAGACGCTACAATAATGCAACATGAGATTTTTGGGAAATAAGTAAGCTTTGATACAAAGTAGAAGAGAATGAAAAAGTAATGATTTGCGGTTTGAACCACCAAAAAGAAAAAAAATCAAAGGTGATGAAAGAAATTGGAGGTTAGAAGGCAACAATAGAACTTGATAAATGATGTTTGAGGTAAACCCAAAAGTAGAACTACTTGAATGGATGAAAGTTATGAAAGGATTTAAGATGGAAAAATAAGGAAGTACATCATAGACTCCATACTCATCTTAGTATTTATGATTACTAATGCGGGTGTGATTTGAAAGCATTAAATTGGAACAAGCTGATCACATGATCAATCGTCGAATAAAATGCTTGAGTTATTAAATATGGTGGACTTTTGGCGAAAGTAATTACGAAATCAAGCAAGTTAAAAACATGATGTTGTCGATTCGAAAGCAATCTCAAAAAAAGACATGTGACAAAATTACAGGTATAAAATGCAACTGTATGAGCATTAGAAAGATGAAGGGTCGATAATTTTCTTAGAATGGTTGAACGAAAGTAAAATGGAACTACTTTGGCATGCGTGAGTTCCCTCCAACCTAGAAGGTAATCTTTGAAGTGAAAACCTTGATATATCGTGTTCTTGTTACTATGGAATACTAGAAAAGTGACAAGAGGTAAAAAAAAGAAGTAATAGTGATCTATAGGATTAGCTTAAACAGTCGGTGACAAATATATATTGATGCATGGCAATACACTTATAGTCGGCCAAAGGCATATTCAACTTGAAAAAAAAATGCAAGGATTGCATGATTAATCTAGTCATAAAAGAAATATTGGTTAAGTTGATTCCTATGTGTTTAGGCATATTTGACCTATGTTGAAACATATATCAAGTATATGGAAATCATACCCATACTACTTATGTCAAAAAAAAAAAAGGTTGATGCAAGTTCAGGCTACGAATGGAGAAATAATTTATGCCTACAAGACTATACTGAATAATGATATATGAATTAAGCCAATGGTTAAGAGAATCAAGCTTTTGAAAAATGGATACATAAGTAGTATACGTAATGAACCTAAAGCAAGAAAAGGAAATGTTCAAGTACATATAGTGAGAGCTTGAAACCATAAGATGAGTGTATGTCAAAATAACATGAACGAAGTCCCTATGCTGGGTTGTGATTGATAAGTATCATACCAAGATGAATATTGTCTTCATGCTTGATATGACTAAATATGCATCAATTATTTTGAAGAATGCAATGTCGCACTGAAAACATTGTATATTTGAACAAAGGAAAAAAAGAACTAGATGAAGTGCGATAGATATTAAAAGAAACATAAATTAGTGCACTGAGGCTGTCTTTGCCGAAAGAGATAAAAATATATTTTTGGATGCAATGATGCCTCTAAGTTGACATAAGGAAGTAAATCATTGCAAAATGAGAAAATAATGTTGTATAAGTATCACGCTAGTTGAAAAGGTAAGAATAAAAATGTCCAACATATAAGTTGGAATGGGAAAATGGCAACAATGCTAGTTACACCAATATATGGAGAATGCTACGTAGAGAATGAAATATGTTATCTATACAGATAGTAAGAATGAGAAATATTTATCCAAATCACAAGGAAAAACTTGGATACAAGGCAAATTAGTTGTTGGCAATGGTGATATGTATTACCATAATGGAAAGAATAACACAAACGCTTATGTTTTAGCATAAATGGAAGAGCATAGTCAAATAGAGTTCGTATGAGGAAAATGGATATAGATCTATTATATTGGATTCAAGAATCGAAATAGCAAATGCTCTGGGAAGAAAATATGGGGAAATAAAAAAAAACTGTCAATTAGACCAAGTTAATAGAAAGTTTATGTGGAGTTATAAGACTTGAAACAAGTATGGATTCAAAAGATCGGGGAAGAAAGACGAGCAATATTGGATAAACATGTATGTATAAGCATGCATGTCATCATACATGTATGTGATATAATGAATGAAGCCCGAGAAGGAAATGAGATTGAAGCACCCTCATTTATTTGCATAGGGCAAATTTCGAGGACGAAATTTTGTTAAGGGGGGAAGTTTGTAATAACCAGAGAAAAAAAAGTTATAATAATAGAAAATTATGGTTATCAATTTAAGAGGATCTTTGGTTTAATGGCAAAGGAACTAAAGAGTTTAAGAGTTATTAAGTTGTAATGAAATTCAAGACCATGAAATTCAACCGGTGGAAACCTTCTTCTCATTAAACCCACAACCCTCAATCTTCCTTTGTCAAGTAACCGTCGACCATCATGTGTGTATATATATATATATGTTGGGAGTTAGGATTGTAGCATAAGATAACAAAAAGAAATATAATCGAGAGGAGCTCGTATGTAAGAGAAGAGGAAGATGGTGTCGGTGACGGTTCGGTAAATCGCAACAGTTTCGGTACTTACCGGTAAGTGTTCTATTTACCCAATTTGTCATATTTAATTACCTATAGGTGTCTCAGACCCTCGACGGGATGATTGGTATCTCGGTAAGGTGGTCTCGACCACCGGTCGTGGGTGACGTTCCAAACCGGAACTGCCGATGTTATCGTTGTGTGTCCTCGGTACAAGTTTTTGTTTGAGCCTTGAGGTATTCAACGGATATTTCGGTTCGTCAAGTTAGCGTTAAAAGTGTTTTCTGTTTGGACTGAAGGAAGTGACTCTAATGACAGTAGGAAAAAAAATCCGGAAAAAAAAGAAGTTTTCGGTACACGGGTTGTAAGGTTAGCCCAGAAATGAAATGCATGCATATATATACGTATGTACAGGATTTGGATGGGTTAAATATAAGAGCTTTGAAACCCAGAAGATAATATGTATAGCTTAGAAACTTTCATGAACCAGTGTGTATGTATGTATCTATATAGAAAGGCATGGAGATGGTATTTGAGATTTCATTCGGCTACTTAAACCCATATTGGTTTCCATGAATATAAAGGTGCATATATATATATATATATATATATATATATATAGTATGGGAGGAATCGTGGGTTGCATATACCCATATGAGTTTTCATGAAATGTGTCCACACACATACATATATTTAAATATATAATGTGTATATATGTGTGTACATATAAATATACATTTAATTATTACAAGCCGGAAATTTATGTGAGGATTTCTAGAAGCGTTAGGTAAATATTAGCCTAGAAATGAAATCGGTTAACTCGAAGTTTTGGGTGTTATACTTTAGAATTAAATGTGATCGTAAAAATTGTAGGGAAGACGTGAGGAACTTCGAGATTGATTTGGACTACAACGAGTACGGTGAGTTATACGTGATCTTTTATAAATGGTTGCATGTTTTATTAAAAAGTTTGTTGATCTTTTTAAATGTCGTTTATGCGTTAAACGTGAAATGTTTTCATGATATGTGTTTTTGATTTGTGTGGCAATGGGGGGAATATTACGGTGTAAGTCCGTAAGGCGAGCATGCTGTGTGAGCTCGTGTAAGCCGTAAGTGCGAACATGCTGTGTGAGTTCGCCAGGTAAAGCTGTGTGAATAAATACCTCCCAATATGCCTTTAACTTTGTGAGTTAAATTATTTTACCGTACGCATGATAAACTATGATGCTTTGTGAAATTCGTTGTTTATATTCTTCATGCATAAAAACCGTGTAATCACTGGCCCTTCGGCTCACCCAAACTCTTTTAAAATTGTTGCAACCCAGACATTTATTAGACTGACAAGAAAAGTGGAATGAAGAGAAGATCGAAGGACAGATATTTGAAGAAGATATGTGCATATCAAGACACTTATACATAGGGCAAAATTATGTTCGTCAAAAATGTAAAGTTCGAGATTTTATTTCCGCTGCAATGTAAGTGATGATCTTGGGATACTATTTTCAATATATTGAGGTATTCGAAAAAATTGGGATGTTTCAGTATCTTATTTTAAAGTTATCTACACGATTTTTTCTAATGGTGTAATTTACAAAATGAAATATGTATTCTTAACGTATTGTAATGGTAAAGACCAAATATTACAACAATTAATTAATATGAAAATACCAAAAGGATACGGTGGAAATTAAAGATGATGAAACCCGATTCAGATATAGAAAGTGAAATACAATTAGATATTGAGAATTTAGTAACTCAAATAGGAGATATGAATATTAATGATAATTTTATAAACATAAAACCAGAAATAAAACAAGAAATTGGATACCTAGTGTTAATGATATCCCTAGCACTAGTAGACAAAACCCTATAAGAAGAGAATTTAATAGACCTACCCAAGGATATGCAACTACAATGAATACGACTAGAAAAGAAGAAAATTATAAACCATATGAAACCATGAAAAATGAACCGATTAATCCATTTGGAATATATCTAGATTTAGACTGTATTAGTAATATAGAAGAAGCAATTGATAAATGGGAAACAACTTTTAGAATAGTAGTTTCAGTAAATAAAATGGATATTAAAACTATGAAAGGTTTTTTAGAACGAACTTTATTAAATAGTACTTTAAGATATTGGCAAAGTTTACATCCAGATATTAAAATAACTATATTTGAAACTGATAATATAGCAGCAAATATAATAACAAGATCTGCAGAAGCTTTTAGACTAGAGTTTTGTGGAGAAGGAATCATCTTACAAGAGTTCTTCTACTGTTAAAAAGTATACTACAGCTTTGTTAAGACTACAATTATGTGATATGTGTGAAATAGACAGATATATCTATGTTTTTCAAGATTATTATTATCATATATATAATCAAGTGCGAGATACAGGTAGTTATCTACCATTATTTTTTGCAAAAATCCCTCACCCATGGGGACAAAAATTGATAGATACATATGACCCAGGAGTTGCAGATACTTTAGGAAAAAGAATAACCCATGTCAGAGATAAGCTAAGTGAATGGTGTGGAAATGTAATCTTAGCTAAAATGACAAAAGGATTAAAGAAAAGAATATCTTTATGTTGTGATAAACCCAAAATGCCCTTAATGATAGGATGTGATAGTTCTTACTATTATGGAAAGATAAAAAGTAAATATAAAAAGAGAAGCCAATATAAAAGGAGATATTTCAAAAGAAGAAAAACAAAGTATTATAAGAAAAAAGGATATAGTAGGAGTAATAAACCTACTTTTAAAAGAAAGCAAAAACTAAAAGATTGTCGATGTTATTACTATAAAGAGATTGGACATTATGCTAATAGATGTCCCAAAAAATTTGGTAAAAATATCAAGAAATTTGAAATAGATGGAAGATATTGAAAAAATGATAAATGATGGAGATTTTAATCAAATAAATGATTTTCAGGAAGTAGATTATGATGAAAGCATATTCATATTAACTGATACAAAATATACATCTTCTGAAGATGAATAGATTCGAGATAGGATCAACTAGTAATCCTAAAAAAGATAACCTTATAATTGATTATCAAGATGAACAAAAAGGAGAATATAAGCAAGAAATTTTAATAGACAAGAAAAAACTAAAACAGATACAACGTGAACACTTTTCGTTATCTAACTATTCTGGATTTAAAATAAATACTTTACAAAAGTTAGGAATAAAACCCAGAAATCATCATTTATTTTATAGACTAAATATCCAAGAAAGAACACTAGATATAGATATGACTTGTAATAAAGTAATGATACCATTATTGTCTAAAAAAGATATACAAAATAAATTAGTAAAAATTAAACCTGAAGTTAGAAATACTTTAGGATGGATACATATAGGAGCAATACAAATAATAATAAAATCAACCTTTAAAGAAGGAATTGATTCTCCTATAGAATTAGCAATAATGGATAACATAATACTAAACAGAGAAGAAGCTTGTTTAGGTATTCTTAAAGGAAATTTACAATATGGAAAATTAAAATTTAACATTTATCCTAGAATTTCCTATCATTTACAAGATAAAGATTTTGATAAAACTTTAAGCTTATTACAAGATTTTAAAAGAAGAGATTTCTTTAAACAACAAAATAGACCATATTCGATAACATATGCTATTTCTTATGCAATATCAAATACCCATCATTCAGATTGTTTTAGTATAAAAAATACTATAGATTTTCCTTTATTATTTAATGAAGTTTGTCAAATACAGGTCCTAATCTACCAAAAATAGAGGAAATAGATTCTCAACGAATAAGTTTAGATTTACAAGATAAACCTTTATTAACATCCAATACTATAATCCCTAGATTGTCTTTCTCAAGGACAGGAGTAATTAGTCAACCTTTAAAAAGGTTATCAAATTCAGATAGATTTAATCCTATAATAATAGCCAGAGAATATAATTTAAAAAATTATAAAATCATTGGTGAATACTTTGATGGAACAAAGTTTTCCCCTATAAATATAGTAATAGATACAGGTGCAAATGGTAATTATATAAACCATAAAATATGTAATCAGTTACAAAAATATAGATTAGATGAGCCTCACCAATATACCAATTTTAATGGAGAACTTCATGAAATAAGTGAAGCAGTTGAAACTATACTCACAGATTTGGAGAAGAAATAATCCCTTTAAGATTATTAATAGAAAATGAAGGAGAGAATGATATATTAGAAATTATGTTAGGATTAACATTTTTAGAAAATCTTACCCTATCATATAACCTCTTATGGATTAAAAATAACATATAATGGAAAGATAATATATATACCAAAATGACGAGTCCTTATAGTATATATATACCTATAGGAATAACTTATAAAGATTATAAAGCAGAATATTTTGCTGCTTATATAGACAGTGGTGCTGGGATATGTATATGCAAACCATATTGTTATCCTAAAGAATATCATCAAGATTTAAGACTTCATAGAGGAAGAGGAATATCTAAAGATATACTTATATTAGATAAAGGAATCCAAGAACCAATAATATTAATAGGATCATTTATGATTAAATGTCCTCCTTTTTACTTCTATGATACAGGTTCTGATATTCTTTTAGGTAACAACTTCCTACAAAGATTTAATAAGATAATCTTCGATGTAATTTCTTTTAAAATTATATTCAAGACACCTTGTCATCATGTAATAGTAATAAATAGATTAAAAAGAGCATACGCCAAAACTTTGCCCATTATCTTTAAAAACGCACATCCCAACGTGGTGATATAGGATATACTACAAAACCGATTTTTCCCAAAGGAACCCATTATTAAAATACCAACCAAAAGACACAATTTTAGATTACCAAGTAAATCTAAGAAAACTTGACCTTGATATTGAAAATATAAAACAAATACTAAAACAATGCTATACAGAAAACCCGTTACAATTTTGGAATAAAAATCAAATTACTGCCAAATTAGAAATGAAAGATAAAGAAAAGGAAATTAGAGTCAAACCCATGAGATATAACCCTAAAGATCAAAATGAATTTAAAATACAGATTAAAGAATTACTTGATCTTAAATTAATTAGAGCAAGCCATAGCCCTCACAGCTCACTAGCATTTATGGTAAGAAAACATGCAGAAATGGCTAGAGGAAAAACTAGGATGGTGATAAATTATAAAAAGCTAAATGATAACACTATATTTGATGAATATTTTTTACCCCATAAAGAAAGCCTGATAAATTTAGCAGCATTAAGAATACCTTTTCAAAATTTACTTAAGAAAAATAGAATTTTTAGCTTTGATAAAAGCCTTGAAAATCAAGTAAGAAAAATAAAAGATTACTGTAAATTATTACCTAAGTTACAATTACCAAAGGAAAATGATAAATTAATCCTTGAAACAGATGCTTTTGAAAATTACTGGAGTGGAGTCCTTAAGAAAATAGATTATAATACAAAACAAGAAAATATTGGAGAAAGTATTTGTAGGTATTGTTCTGTTACATTTACAGATACACAAACTAGATATCACATAAACGAAAAAGAATTATTGGCCGTAGTAAAAAGCTGTCAAAAGTTTTATTACTTTTTACTGCCGAAAACCTTTTTTCTACTAAGGACTGATAATACCCAGGTAAAATCATTTATAAAAAATAATTTACCTTCTAAAACTGAGTATAAAAGATTAATCAGATGGCAAACTCTTTTCTCCGAATATAATTTTGATATTGAAATTATTAAATCTGATACCAGAGATGGCAAAGATGACTGAGGAGATCAACAAGATCCTCTCCATTATGGATAAAGAAATAGAGACACTCAATGATACCGTCTCAAATATTATTGATACTGCCAATCTTCCAGGCAATACATTAGAAGTCAGAGATTTGCTGGTAAGACAACCCTGATAATAAAAAATGGAATAAAAAATTGTAAAAATGATAATTTTAAAATTAAAAGTTTGATAAAAGAAGAATCTGACAAAATGGATATCCCTTCTTCATCAGAAGAACAAATGACAGATAAACTTCTTGAAGATGAAGGTCAAAGGACAACAGAGGAATCTTTGTCTTTTAGACCCCATTCAGAAAAAACGATTTTTAAAGAAAAGTGATTTTTAAAGAAAAAGTAATTTTTAAAGAAAAGAAGATGATGATAGATATTCCTATTCAACAAACTTATGTTGAAAATCAAACTTTGATGATGAAAGATTTGTATAATCTTTCAAGAACAGATTTAAGATATGTAGATTTTTCTGGAATATACCCCAGAATTAATTATTTACAAGGATCGTCCTCTCAAGAGATAAGACATTGGTACGATTTTGGTGCCATAAACTCGATATATCTCACTTCTCCTGATTTTCAGAAATTTTAGATTTACAACACTGGATAGTGATGGGAGTTAAAGATTGTTATTTAAATAATCCTACTATTACTCCAAAGATACTCTGGTCCTAAAAATTTTATCTGCAGGACCCGATTTTTATGAAGACAATAGATATCCAGCTTTTCATTTTATACAACTTGCAAAATCTGAAGCTTTTTCGATCTCGATAACTAATAAGAAAGCAAATTTTCAAAAATTTTGCGAAAACGATATTCACTATAGAAGGGCTCTTGGCATAAGGATAATCCTACAAGGGATGGAAGTATCTTTTAAACGAGGATTTCGCACATATGGAGGAAACAAGATTTACTCTTCAGCAATGATATCTCTTCCAAAGACAACACCAAGATCAGCAGAGAGTTATTTAAAAACGAAGATTGATTTGTTAGATAAAGGGATTATTAAATCCAGTCCACAGGCCAGAATCGGATATGTCAATTCAGAGGACATATGAGAGGAAGATGTTCTTCATGTTCACCGAACAAGGAGAAAGAGACAGAAGAATATACAGGTGTCCATTTGGCTTCTGACACTGAATAAGATAAATACCGGCATATAAAAGAAAATTTTTAAAGATTGTGGGACCTACAAATCAAGGGAAAAACGTGGCCCTTAGCCACCCTTCTCATAAATGAGTGTTCATGCAAAGGGAACAAGGGCCGATGATGATCAAGTCCCTATGAGGAAGGTCTCCCACAAGACCCAATGAGAAGAGGCGGTGGTTCCAATAAAAAGAGAGAAACGAGGAGGATAGATAAAGGAAGAAAAAGAGATAAGAGGAGATGTTAGTATAAATAAAGAAGAAAAGGATGGATCAGATCATCGATCCTACCTCCACCAACTTTTGTACCCACTCTTGTAATCAGTTTTGTAATATATTCCTGATGAAATAAAATCTTCACTTTTCCTTATATCTTCTAAGTTCTTTATATACAGTTATACTTAATTCTTGATTACATAAATAAACCCTCCAACCAAATCCTTATCTTTCTTCTATACACCTAACGTAGGAAACGAAACTAGGTTGTGCTGAGTGTTGCTGAAAGAACTATAGAGAAGTTACGTTGGGGCTAGAATGCCTACTAAAAGTCTCGTAGTATGACCCGGTGATACTTCGGTCAAAGAAGAAGACAGGTACGGAAGCATTTTGGACCCTTTATTTGTGTAACTTTGAAATAAGATTAACTATATAATGTTTTCTTAGAAGTTGTAAGGAAACTTTTTAAAAAACAAATCTCATTTTAAAAACAGATTTTAAATTTTCATAAATCTTTGATAAATGGTTTTAACAATTATTATGACAATAAATATACCAGATGATATTTTAAATGTTGTTAGTCAAAATTTTACAGATATTATAATGTTTTATTTAGAAAGAGTCATGGCTAATTCTCTACTAGATATCGTTTTGTTTTATTTGCTTGATATTTTCGAAAACTCTGTGATTCTGTGTTTTTCAAGATTATTATTATCATATATATAATCAAAAAATCCCCGACCCATGGGGACAAAAATTAATAGATACATATGACGCAGGAGTTGCAGATACTTTAGATCTTCCAGGCAATACATTAGAAGTCAAGACAACCCTGATAATAAAAAATGGAATAAAAAATTGTAAAAATGATAATTTTAAAATTAAAAGTTTGATAAAAGAAGAATCTGACAAAATGGATATCCCTTCTTCATCAGAAGAACAAATGACAGATAAACTTCTTGAAGATGAAGGTCAAAGGACAACAGAGGAATCTTTGTCTTTTAGACCCCATTCAGAAAAAACGATTTTTAAAGAAAAAGTGATTTTTAAAGAAAAGAAGATGATGATAAATATTCCTATTCAACAAACTTATGTTGAAAATCAAACTTTGATGATGAAAGATTTGTATAATCTTTCAAGAACAGATTTATGATATGTAGATTTTTCTGGAATTTACCCCAAAATTATTTATTTACAAGGATCATCCTCTCAAGAGATAAGACATTGGTACGATTTTGGTGTCATAAACTCGATATATCTCACTTCTCCTCATTTTCCAGAAATTTTAGATTTACCACACTGGATAGTGATGGGAGTTAAAGATTGTTATTTAAATAATCCTACTATTACTCCAAAAGATACTCTAGTCCTAAAAATTTTATCTGCAGGACCTGATTTTTATGAAGACAATAGATATCCAGTTTTTCATTTTATACAACCTGCAAAATCTGAAGCTTTTTCGATCTCGATAACTAATAAGAAAGCAAATTTTCAAAAATTTTGCGAAAACGATATTCACTATAGAAGAGCTCTTGGCATAAGGATAATCCTACAAGGGATGGAAGCATCTTTTAAACGAGGATTTCGCACATATGGCGGAAACAAGATTTACTCTTCAACAATGATATCTCTTGCAAAGACAACACCAAGATCGGCAGAGAGTTATTTGAAAACGAAGATTGATTTGTTAGATAAAGGGATTATTAAATCCAGTCCACAGGCCCAGAATCGGATATGTCAATTCAGAGGACATATGAGAGGAAGATGTTCTTCATGTTCACCGAACAAGGAGAAAGAGACAGAAGAAGATACAGGTGTCCATTTGGCTTCTAACACTGAATAAGATAAATACCGGCATACAAAAGAAAATTTTTAAAGATTGTGGGACCCACAAATCAAGGAAAAAACGTGGCCCTTAGCCACCCTTCTCATAAATGAGTGTTCATGCAAAGGGAACAAGGGTCGGTGATGATCAAGTCCCTAGGAGGAAGGCCTCCCACAAGACCCAATGAGAAGAGGCGGTGGTTCCAATAAAAATAGAGAAACGAGGAGGATAGATAAAGGAAGAAAAAGAGATAAGAGGAGATGTTAGTATAAATAATGAAGAAAAGGAGGGATCGGATCATCGATCCTACCTCCACCAACTTAACTTTTGTACCCACTCTTGTAATCAGTTTTGTAATATATTCCTAATGAAATAAAATCTTCTTACTTTTCCTTATATCTTCTAAGTTCTTTATATACAGTTATACTTAATTCTTGATTACATAAATAAACCCTCCAACCAAATCCTTATCTTTCTTCTATACACCAAACGTACGAAACGAAACTAGGTTGTGTTGAGTATTGCTGAAGGAACTACAGAGAAGTTACATGTTTCCACACAGGTTGGGGCTGGAATGCCTACTAAAAGTCTCGTAGTATGACCCGGTGATACTTCGGTCAAAGAAGAACACAGGTACGGAAGCATGTTGGACCCTTTATTTGTGTAATTTTGAAATAAGATTAACTATATAATGTTTTCTTAGAAGTTGTAAGGAAACTTTTTAAAAAACAAATCTCACTTTAAAAACAGATTTTAAATTTTCATAAATCTTTGATAAATGGTTTTAACAATTGTTATGACTATAAATATACTAGATATCAAAGAGGTATATTTTGATAAATGGTTTTAACAATTATTATGACTATAAATATACCAGATATCAAAGAGGTATATTTATAGTCATAATAATTGTTAAAACCATTTATCAAAGATTTATGAAAATTTAAAATCTGTTTTTAAAGTGAGATTTGTTTTTTAAAAAGTTTCCTTACAACTTTTAAGAAAACATTATATAGTTAATCTTATTTCAAAATTACACAAATAAAGGGTCCAACATGCTTCCGTACCTGTCTTCTTCTTTGACCGAAGTATCACCGGGTCATACTATGAGACTTTTAGTAGGCCCAACCTGTGTGGAAACAGGTAGAAACAGGTAACTTCTCTGTAGTTCCTTCAGCAACACTCAGCACAACCTAGTTTCGTTTCCTACGTTAGGTGTATAGAAGAAATATAAGGATTTGGTTGGAGGGTTTATTTATGTAATCAAGAATTAAGTATAACTGTATATAAAGAACTTAGAAGATATAAGGAAAAGTAAGAAGATTTTATTTCATCAGGAATATATTACAAAACTGATTACAAGAGTGGGTACAAAAGTTGGTGGAGGTAGGATCAATGATCTGATCCCTCCTTTTCTTCTTTATTTATACTAACCTCTCCTCTTATCTCTTATCTCTTTATCTATCCTCCTCGTTTCTCTCTTTTTATTGGAACCACCGCCTCTTCTCATTGGGTCTTGTGGGAGGCCTTCCTCCTAGGGACTTGATCATCACCCGCCCTTGTTCCCTTTGCATGAACTCTCATTTATGAGAAGGGTGGCTCTGAAGTTCTTTTCCTTTGCCATCAATTTTCAATCCTAAAAACTCTATTTGTTCTTCTATTAACTTGGTTTTCTTTTCAGATAAGGCTAATCCATTTTTTATACATAAATCAATAAATATATGTAGATGTTTTAAATGGGATTCTATGTCATTGGATAATATTAAAACATCATCAACATATACAAAGATAAATTCATAATATTTAAAAATACTGTCCATTTTTCTTTGGAATATCTGAGGGGCGTTTTTTTAAAGCAAAAGGCATTACAAGCCATTCATATTGACCTTGAGGAGTAGAAAATGTTGTATATGATATACTGTCAGGATGCATTTTTAGTTGCCCGTTGGAATGAATCCTATAAACTTGGAGTTTTCAATAAAATTATTTATCACTCCCATCAAATATTAAAGAATTCTATAAACTTAAAAGAGAGATTTCTTTTGTTTCTCAATTTTAGTGAATAATATAGAGATTTGTTAGAGCAAATTTAAGATTAAATTTTTAATTTTATTTATTTTTAAGAATCTGTTGGGAAATGCTCTTAGAGGTGTTATTTGCTCGGTTTATTAAGCAAAAAATATATAATAAGTAGCAAACCAACTAAAAGGTCTAATTGACGAAAAGTTACAAATCGTTCATTTTTTAAATCAAAATGAGACCCCTCATTTGTCACACCTTCCATGACGGTAAAAATAAGCAAAATAATTTCTTTTTATTGTGCTTGTAAAACAATAACCTATAAAATATTTTCTGCGTGTTCTTTATACATTATTAGATATTGATATACCTAACACACACCACAGTTAAGATATATAATACGCGCACCAGTTTTTATGCTCAGAACCTGAACGTTGCTATTTTTATTGGTTAAATTACTCTCAAGCGAATAAATTAAAACAAATAGTTGTGAATTTGGCACTGTCGCCCCGATGGGTTAACGGGTTTTGTTAGAGGGGGGAACCAAATAGTTGCGAAAATGTGAACCAGGAGTCTCATTCTAGTATTTATTTTGATTTTGGGATCATTGTGGTTAGAAAGTGTAAACCACATGGACCAAATCCGTAATTTACTCTTAGGGAAATTAACGTAAATATGACTTGACCAATTAAATTCTAACTCCTAGTCAATTCTCTTTAATTTTCACCATTTTATCAATACCTCTGTAAATGTCAGTGTGTAACTTGCGGAAGGTCATTTAAAAAAAACAAGTTACGAATATAAATTCACCCATATATATAAAAACAATAAAAATGCAAGGTATACTTTGGTTTGTGGAGGGGTATTGGCAGAAGAAGCATATTCACATCCTCATATTTCTAAGGGGTGTTTTACAATCAGATGTAATGGTTAAGGTGTAAATGAGACGAGATAATTTACGAATTAGCTGAGATCAACTCGGTTAAAACTCGGTTTAAAAGATAAAGAGTTAATTACACATCACTATAATAGGTAGATTTTTTAAATTACAATACTGTAATAAAAAATAATTTAAAAATACATTAATATAATAATGAAATTTATAAAAAAACAAATTAATATTTCGTGTAATTAGCCATATAATTTATTTTAGTCATAAAAAAATCTAACTGAAGCCCTAAAAAAACAATATAATTAATTTTACAACATATTCAAATATGATCTAAACTCAAAAAGAAATCATTTCATTAAACCAATGTTTCAAATTTCAACTTAATTTTCGTATATAAAAAACATATGTTTTGATGATTATTACGATATTGTTAAATTCATAAAAAAAATTATAAACCATACCCAACCTTAAAACAAAAACAAACTAAATTTATTTAAATCAGATTTATGAACGGTTCAAATTTCTTGGATATGAAAAAGGTTGTAATGTAATTAAACTTGTGATGTTAAAGAGGATTTAATGGACCACTTGTTATTTAAGGAAATTTTTATTAATCATCTCATCTTATTTTGTTGGCACATTTTTGGGTTTTATTTTAAATAATACGATTATCAATTTAACTTTAAATAATATTTGACATAATTTATGAAAGCTTGATTTATATTATCAATATTTCATAATTATTATTAATTGATAAGTATGTAAGTCTAAATATTTTGTTTAAATATGTTACATGTTTGAGGATGCATAACTGGTCCTCTTATCGTTATGTTAAAAAGTGTAAACGATCTAGACTCAATAGTCCTAATCGTTTTTTGACCTAGCCCAATTTATTTATTTTTATTATTGGTCCTTCATTAGAAAAAAAAACACTTTTGTTTTCGCATAAGTAACATTTGGGCATTCATATTATAATCTTCACAAAATGTTTATATTGTTTCAGTGAAAGCAATTCGGACATCTGAATTTAACTTTTTGGACCTTTAACAAGGCTTCGATCGGTCTTTAACTATTTGATCCTACATCAAAAGAAATAGTAACTAATTCGGAACCGAAGGACAAGATCATGCATATTTCTTTTCAGTTCAGTCTCCGATCTAGATTCAATTAATAGACCTTTTGTGTGCATCTCTATACACTTTTTTGATCAAAACACTAAAAACATGTATTATTCTTTTAACTATAAAAACTTTCTTTATAATTTATACGGTCAAATACAAAATATGGTAATTAACTTCAGTTCAAAATTTTGATTCATATTTAATTGTAATGGAGAAAGTTCGTGGAAATTTCACCTTTTGTTTTTTGTTCATATTTGATGGAATATTGGGTGGAAGGGCAACCAACCATTTGATGCATAGCCGTAAATGGAAAGAAAAGTCTTTATATTATCATGTACGTAGTTTGGAAGATTTGTATAAAGGAACCACAAGGAAGATGAAGATTTCAAGGGATCGATGTTACTGATCCAACTGGGTGAGCTCTCATTTCATTTCATTTGCTCTCAAAATTCTTTCTTTATATGTCAGTCAAGTAATTGCATCAAGTTTTCAGTAGGCTTAATTATCTATAAATAGTTTATTTGAAATTTCTACAGCCTTCCTTTTGTTGTGTGTGCACATTCAAGATTTCTTTATTTATGTTTGCAAGAAGTAACTTCAAAACCAGTATAATTTACCACAGTCACAGGGGCGATCGTTGTAAAATTACCAGGGAAAGACTATTATCTTGAATTCCCATATCCGGTGCTTTGAGGGTATGAAACAAACGGGGCCATCGACAAATCCCACGAGAACTGCAAGGAAAATCCCAAGTGGCCTCCTAAGCCTTATAGTTGAGCTAACCCCACAAGTTTTATGCATCATTGACTGTATTCTTGAAGGGAAACTTGTTAACGAGATATGAATATTAAAACATTACAAAGTAGAAATGGGTGCACTAAACACAAGTAAAAGAAGGATCATATAAACCTAAACCTTAACTGTGTTTACTTTCTATAGTTAATGTATGGATTATGAGATAGTTGCTTCCGTTTCTCTGTTTGGTTTTCGATTTGTATACAATTAGGTGTAGTTTTTGGTAGCAATTATAACCATTCACGTGATCATAGCTTATTCTTTACGTCTTTCTTTCGATGAAATGGATTTTCTTTCCTGAGTTGATTTGCTAACATTCTTATTATCAGTTTATATCTTATCATCTACTGGCTTAAACACTAGTTTTATTAGGACTTACGATGGTTGTTTTCAACCCTTAAAGCTGCATCTGTATTACACCGTCGCCGGCGACAAATACCGGCAAGGCTATTCTTTTTCCGATCTTCAAATCCACCTACTTTTGAGGTGTTTTTCTGGATCAGCTTTACAACATACGAAAATATGCCATGGAAGAAGATGGGAGAGCTCTCTCTGTTTCTACAGAGTTGTTTTCTTTTCACAAACCTAGAAAAGATAGGGTTCCATGGAGCTGATCTGGCGCTGATTGTTGGAATCGGTGGTCTCAGAATTATTTTATTTCAAGGTAAATCTAATTCCTTCAATTTAGTTCACATTCACAGTTAGGATTTATGTTGCAACTCCATATTATTGCTTTGTTTAACCCAAATTAGACAGGCATTTGTAAGATTTAAACAAATCGTTGCTAAATAACACATGTTATTCTCGTGTATAAACTTTTATTTGTTAAATATTGTAGGGTTTTTTAAAATTGTGTTTTTAAATTCATATAATTATCGAAGAGTGGGGTTCTTTTAGTACATATAGTTTTTTTAGTACATTTAGTTTTTCTATAAAGTCAGAATAATTCTAACCAAAAACAAATTTGACAATCACTTTTGACCAGGTGTTGAGGATAAGGATTCGGTGGTATTTTGGTGCCTAAAGTACCTAAAGAAACCGAAGCCACTTATTATTTACAAGAACCGTCCGAGGCAAGTTTATACAATTACCCCTTCTTAAGAAAATCAAATAATTAATTGTTAATCATTTTACTTATATATTTTGTTTTATTTTATAGGTTATGCAATTTTTGCAACGTTTAGTGGCATGGAAAAGATCAGTTCAATGCAATCATTAGCAAGTATAGAGATTGAACATGGAAAAAAAATCCCACAAGCTGTGACTTTTCCCAAAGTCTTTAATTATTGACATTTAAAAAAATTCAAAACAATGAGAAAATTCTTTTAGGAGAATACTACTCTAACGTTGTTCCACATCGTTTTCCTTTTATATGATCTTTAACTTATTTAACATTGTATAAAGTATTTAACATATCTTTATAAAGAATCATTTTGTAACAATGTCTCTATAAACAATCATTATTTATTATAGTTTTTCCTTTAGTTAGTAGATAGAAAAAATGAAAAACTTATAATGAATGTTTCTAGGAAGTTATGTAGTTTGAAAGTTAAAGCTAATTAAATTTGAAGTGAAATTACCAAAGAAGCTTTCTTATAATGAAATACATAATTTTCATTTTAGGGGTAGAATAGTCATTACATTATTTAACATTTTAAAAAACTCAAAACAATGAGAATATTCATTTAGACAACTCCTACTGTAACAATGTGCCATATTATTTTTGATAGGTTTTCCTTTTATATATATAGATATAGATAGATTTCATAAGTATTATATTAACAAATGTTATTATTTAATATTTAAAGATATTCAAAAAACATAGATAAAATATTTTATTAATGAATAAGAGTATTATTATTTAATATTTAGAAATATTAAAAAAAATTAAAGAGAAAATGAAATGTTGCTCGTTTATTAACACTTTTTATTAAAAAATAATTCAAAAACATGAGAAAAAAGATAATTGTGAATCAAGGTCACTTGAGTCAGGACTTAAACTCAACGCAGATAAACCGATCATTTTGAAATGTTAATATAAAATTTTGATCTCGAGAGGGGCGGATTCAAAATACGACTTAAGTGATGCACAAAGTTTGAGAGAGTCTTTGATAACTATGTAGATATACGGGTTTTGTATAAGGTTCAAACGCCGGAGAAGATTTATATCACAAAGAGATTTTGGTATAAATCTTCATACAGAACTTGATTTTTATCAACTTAGTTAAATCGGCAAGTTTAAGAGTCGGTAACGATGGACACTTAACGAACATTTTGTAGGATTGGTTTTTAAAAATCCAATTTCGAGATATCGTACTTTTTATAGACTTTTCGTACTACAAAGTGTCCGACCATTGTGTTACTACGTTTTTCTCAAAGAAAACTTACACCCATACCCATTCTTTAATTATAAAGTTCATTTCGTATTTTTATAATTAATCCACCAACAAAACAAATATTTTTTCCCACACTCGAAACTTGTGGAAGAAGTTTATGAAAGTCTGTATTTCCCAGTAGTTCAGTCCATGTGAAAACGATACTCGGTACTTGTACCATTGTATTATTTGTAGCGATACCAGTGTTAGTATATACTTGTGCCCACGCTAAGAAACTCCGTGTCCACGCTGAAAGTACACGATAAATAGCTACGAGTCCCCATTAAGCCAAAATAATGACAATAATACCCCAGTTAAAATGAACACACCTCCTTTAGAAAAAAAAAATGCACGCCTTCTCCTTCCACTCTCCAGCGCTTCCATTCAAAGTTCAAACCCTAGCCACTAAGAACACGTTCTTCCCCATCGTTCCATGTCGTCTCTGGTGACCTGTTGTACCGTCGATGCACTTCCTCTGACTACTAGTGGTACCATAGTTGCACCCCTCGTCGTTGTTGCTCGTCTCCGGCGATCAGTAGTTCCCTTTTCCTCTACACCCTCCTCAAAACACCCTAGTGGCTTCCCGTTTTCGTGTTCACCATCTATTCACAACAGCGTTATTTTGAGTTCTACTTTGCATATTTAAAGATTAGGTCCCTGTACTTTATATATTAACAGATTAGATCCATGTAGTTTGCATATTTAAATATTAGGTCCCTATAGTTTATATATTAAAACATTAGGTCCATGTAGTTTACATAATGACAACTTAGGTCATGTACTTTGCATATTTAAAGATTAGGTCCTCATACTTTGCTTATTTACATATTAAGTCCCTATACTTTATATATTTACAAATTAAGTCCCTATAGTTTGCATAATGACAACTTAGGTTCCTTTACCTCGCATATTTACATATTAGGTCCCTATAGTTTGCATAATGATAACTTAGGTCCCCTATACTTGAATATTTAAAGATTAGATCCCCGTACTTTGCATATTTATAAATTAGGTCCCTGTACTTTATATATTAACAGTTTAGCCATTGTTTTAGCCATTTTCTGAAAATGGCTTAACCTCCTAGCCATCTTCTTCCCAAAATTGACAATATAGCACATAACTTTGTAAAATCCATTGTATGCTTAGCTAGGAGAAAAGATCTGAAATATAAGTCGTTGACTGCTAAAGAATGTAATTTGTCGGATTAAATGATTTAAATTATTAAAATAATACATATCCAAATCTAAAATAAAGGCCCAAGCAAGTCTAATGTAAGTTGGTTACACAAAAACAACCCAACCGCAAATACTCGTATTAAGGACTGTTATTTTGTGTTCACAAGTCGTGATTTGCAACTCTTGGCTCCGCTATTTTACCACTATTGCATCTATTTTAACAGCATAGCCTGGGGAATATATTTTCACGTAATTTATCTTAATTTGTATAAAGTTGCACAAATATGATCCCGACATATATATCATATATGAGAATTAGTTTAAATCTTAAAATCTTTTACATGATATTTGTGATGATATTTTCAAATACATATATAGAATGCGCACAAGATGAATGAAGAGACTATAACAAAAATGTACTTGAAAAGTTTACACAAGCAATCAATAAGTAATAAGAAAAAATTGACAATATAGCCCAAGACACTTCCTCCTACATAATATGTATGCTTAGCAAGGAGAAAAGATCATCCCATATCCCATTTTCACTAGTTACTTTCCCAATTAGGAGTAAAGTTCACCATTGTAGTGAGCTCGAAGTAACAGTTGGGAGCCAAGCTTGGAACCTCTTTTGGTTCAACCCACTTTTGGTTTAATTAATATATCGTTCTCTTCTCGTTTCAAGGCCACTTGCAATATTTTCTTGTTACATTCTCGCAATAATTTTTCATCTCTTACGGCTCGATTTACCTACGGTTTTTATTCACATTTGGTTTCATTTATGATTTAGTTTCTATTACAAACCGGAAGTCCGATTAATCATTTCGGGTTTCCAATCCTCTTTGGTTCACGGTTTGTTGTAGCTTATTAAAATCGTTTTCCGTTTCCAAGTTTATAAAAACCCATCTACTCGTTATGTAGTTTCGTTTTATAATTCATCTCGATCGTCTTTAAGTCATTAAAAGTGCCACGATTTCTTCATGTAATTCATGTTTTGATTTTACATTTGAAATAAGATTTTCCATCCAAGTTTCTAATTACGTCGTTAATTTCTAGTTTTATAATTCTTGCTTTACTTTACTTTTCTTTATTTAACGCAATTTAATTTCTGCATTTTATTTACTGTCGTTTAATTATAGTCTTTTACGTTCTGCAATTTAATTTATGTATTTTATTTTATGTCATTTATTTATTGTCTTTTACTTTCTGCAATTTAATTTCTGCATTTTATTTTATATCCTTTAATTATAGTCATTTATTTCGAGTAATTTAACTTTTTATGTTTGTTTAACGATTTGGTTACTTGCGCAACAAGTTATGGTATTTCAAGTTAAATTAATCGTGGTTTGTTTGAGGCATTTTACATCTCTTTTAATTGCTTTTAAGATCTTTAACTCTTTTTAGAAACCAAACGATGATGGGATAACCGTCTCAATTCGGGGTATAAAGTAAAGTTGGGACCGAGACCGATAAAAGGATAAACGGTGTATCATATTGCATGATTGTTCAAAGTTATATTTTATGTCGGATTACAATTAATCAACTGATAACTGGTTCATTGTATGAAGGATTTTTTAAGTTACATAAAATATCGACTTTGAGATAACAATGGAATGTGATCTCATCTTTTATTCAATAATTAAATTTGCCTTGACAGATCTTTATAGTAGGGGTGAGCAGTGGAACTGGGTACCCGCTTTTGGAACCGGAACTGCCAGTTCCGGAGCCGGAACCGGAACCGATGCGAATGGAATGGTTCTGGTTCTAGTTCCTAAAACACGGAACCTATTAAGACTAGTTTTGGTTCTCATTTTTTTTGGAACCGATACCCGCTGGGATCAGTTCTGGGACCGGGTACCTGGGTACCCAGAACCAGAACCGGCGAGTACCTGCTGTTTTTTAATAAGTGTTTTATATATTAAATTATTAATAAATCTATTACCACTACTCATTTAGGGTTTGCTTTTGATGACATTCAAATTCATTAAACACTTTCCCTAAAGCCGCCTCCCACCTCCATCAATTATAGATTAAACACGATATAGATTTCTCCATCGATTTCTTTACCAAATCTGCAAATCGATTATGCAAATTTAAGATTTCTCCATCGATTCTATATGTTAATCATCTCCATCTTTTTCTTCAAATCAATTTCTGCAAAGATTTTGTTTTGCAGGTTAATCATCTACATCATTTCTGCAGGTTCGAATCATCTCCATCGATTTAAAGGCAAAGGGATTTCAGCAAACCGTTTGGGACAACGATTCAAGGTTAATCATCTCCATCGTTTTCTTCAAATCATTTTCTTCAAAGCTTTTCTACAAAGGGATTACTATGTGGTACTTGGGACAATGATTCGAGGTAGTTGCTATTTGCTAATCATCTCCATCGTTTTCTATAAAGTTGATTTCTACAATGGTAGTTGCTATTTGCTAATAAGTTACTGTTTATGTTTATGTTTACCATGTGGTGCTTGAATTTTTCTTTCTTTCTTTCTGTTAATGTTTATGTTTTTCTTATCAGATTGAGTTACTGTTTTCTTATCAGTAATGTTTATGTTTATGTTCATATTGTAACCGGTTCAACTCGGTTCTGGGACCGGTTCCAAAAAATAAAGAACCGATGCATCCGGTTCCGGTTCCTTCATCCCAGGAACCGCCGGTTCCGGTTCTAGGAAAAACTGGCGGGTACCCGGTTGTGCTCACCCCTACTTTATACCCTGATACGAATGTTTGCACACCTCTAAGACATGTGATAATTGAATCTCAAAGCAAGTATACAACGGGATCCAATATTGTCTTTTCAAGTAATAAAATGGTAAAATACCGAATATCGTCCCACAGAGATTGGTGTAAAAGCATAATAAAAGTGTAGTAAAAGAAGAGATTTCAGATGACGAATTTGAAAACTTTGTTTGAGTTGGTTAACAGTGATATGATTAACAGGAGATATATAGATAGAATGGGTGCAAGACTTAAAGTGAGGAGTAAACACATATTCTGGAGGCCAATGCTATAGGAATGCTATAGCATTAGTTCATCAACAACAAATTCCACCATGTACTTTAAAGAAGATCCTTCCGGATATCTACCGTTGCACTTTTGTTTAGCCTTCAATCAACATATGCCTATGCAAATGTCCGGGCCAGTGTGAGTGTCAAATGGTTTCTTTAAAGTATATGGAAAAACAAATGCCTTTGTTTAAAAATCACTCTTCCGAGTCGATTCCCATTTCATTCAAGTTGACGTGTTCTTAGTGGCTCATTCCTGAGTCCACTTTTAACACTTTGACTAGTGATCAACCCGTCAAGAATCAATCGGTTTGAAAAACAAAGATAGCAAGTTCCCTTGCTAGTAACTCTTCCAAGTATACTTCCCGTATCATTCAAACTGACGTGTTTTTTCATTGCTTATTCCTAAGTCCATGGCACTTTCACACTTTAAGAAGTGATCAATTCGTCAAGAAGTGCTTTTGGATTTATAAAACTTAAAATGACATAGTGGAACAATGTTATTGAAGAACAAAGTCCGCTAGTTTTTGGTTTACAACCTCCCTTTTTCGTCTCACACCCAAACTATAAAATTAGCTACTCATTACGTAATATAAATTGCAATAAAAGTAAATGACATAAATTAAAGACATAATGTAAATGACAGAAATTGAATGACGGAAATGTAAATGACGGAAATATAAAACGCATAAAGTAAATACAATAAGTAATGAAATATAGAGACAAGCAATGTTGCAGTGATGTTGCAGCAACTAATAATGAAGAACACAATTTATAAAACTATGAAGACTTAATATTAAACTTTGTAGAGAGAATTTCAAGTTGTCAATTTCTCCCTACTGTTGGATTACAAAAGATATATCTAAAACAAGAGAACACAACTCCATTTTATACCCAACCATGATGGCAAAATGGTAAAATTAGGAGACTTAAAAATTATATAAAAGGACTACCAACTAAAGTTATACCCACACTTTTGTCCAACCACTTGCTTCTAACTCCAGCCAAAAACGATTTCTAAAAATAATACAAAGATTTTGGAAAGAATAAAAGTCAAAGATTTCCTTTGCTTCCAAAAAGTGCTCTTTAATCTTCATATTCCAAACAGTCCAATGCTCCAGCATTCAACCTGACTTTACAATAAACAAAGGATTTTAGGCCGTTTTACGCAAAATAGCAACAATTAGTTAAATACTATACTTAGTTCCATGCATGAGAGAAAATATAAAATAAGATAAGAAAATGACTCAATTGTTTGGGATAAAGAAAACTTAAATCCTAAAAGAAAAGAAAACTTCGCAATATGTATTGAAAACTCAATACATATCATAGCCTACGCTCTTTTTATAATTAAACTTTTCGGTAACTGCTACTCAAAACCCCCAATCAAAATATTGTTTTCGAATTCGCCATCTGAGACTTGCTTTTACTGACCCGACTTTCAAGAGAAACTTTTCCACGCTTCCCTGTGGGATCGATATTCGGTACTTTGTACCATTATTATCTGTTAAAAACGGTAGCAGATTGAGATGTATACTTGCGTCGAGATCTATTTATTTGCATTTTAAAAAGGTGTAAACATGAAGGACCACAACATTAATCATGTTGATAAGTACCAAGGGATTTTGTAAAAATATTAGTGGTATTTTCTAAATAATCAATTTAAACAGTTTTTATAACACCCGCAGAAATCTTGTCCCGAACTTGATGAATATCTATCTCGATATGTTTTGTCTTTCCATGAAAAATTGGATTATTTGCAATTTGTATTGCAACCTTATTATCACAAAAAATACTAACAGGAAGTAAATCAATAAGATTTAAGCATTGTAAAATACTTAAAACCCAGATAATTTCACAAAGTACAACAACCATGGCTCGATATTCTGATTCAGCAGAAGACCGAGATACAATAGTTTGTTTTTTACTTTTCCATGAAATTAAACAATCTCCTAAGAACAAAAAATATCCAGTTACTAACCTTCGAGACGATAAGCACTTTCCCTAATCCGCATCCACATAAGTACTCAACTTAAAAGACTCGGAACGAGAAAATGAAATACCTTTCCCAGGAGATTTCTTCAAATATCGTAGAATCCGAAGAGCAAGATTAAGGTGGGAGCGCTTAGGCACGTGCATAAATTGACTCAAACAATGTACTGCTAAGGCAATATCAGGTCGAGTAGTGTATGTAACACCCCGACTTTTGAATTTTGCCCGTTTTGAAGAAGGCTTGAAGTCGATGGTCGGCTCGAGTCACGGAGCGAGTTAGCCAGCGCCATAACCGCGTTGTGGCCTGTCCGTTTGAAGATCCAGTGGTTGGTGTGAGTCACGGCGCAAGTTTGCCCGCTCCGCAACCCTCGCGGAATCCCTGAACGGGTTAAATTAGATTTCAGCCCCCAAATTCATTATTCTCCTTATTTCCTCCATAGCTATCTCTCTCTCAATTTCTCCCTCTTCATTTACTCCAAACTTAGGGTTCCTTCAATACTCCATCTTCTTCATTTATTGCTAAGAACTAAGAGCATCATCTAAGGATTCGTGTTTGGAAGCTTTCAACCACCATCACCATCTTCATCTTCTCCAAAGGATCAAAATCTAGGGGTTTTGGGTTTTCTTCGAAAACCCACTCGGTGAGTTCCTACTATCATTTTCCAAACCTTATACATGTCAAAACTTACAATTTAAGCTCCTATATATCCTCTATTTTGGATTAATGTTGATTACATTTTTGACCTAACATGATTTTTGGGAGATTTTTGGGTTTCCACTTATTTTCAAGTAAAATGAAGGGTTCCATTTTATAAGTAGTAAAACAAAGTACTACTTGAACATTTTGGTGAGGTACTTGAAAGAATGCATATAAATCTCATTTTGTGATTTTCATTCTTATCAGCAGTTAAACATGGAAATGCATTTTGGAAATAAATGTTATTGGGAACTATATGTTTTACTATAGTTGGTCACAAATGAATTTGTGACAAGTCTAGACTATTACTAGTGGATCCCTAGGTATTGAGTCGGCTTATATTTTGGGATGTTTTTCCCCTTTGTAGCTATGGATGCATTTGATCCTCGGAGGCCTTTTGGTACGGTTATGTGGGACCGGTTACTAGCCATGGGCCATAATGTAGTACTAGTGAACGAGTATGACTTGGTTTCCTCGGGTGCTCTCCCCCACATCTTAGTATAGACCTGCGTTGTTCGTAGCCATGGATTCCAAGTATTTAGCTCATAACTCGGATTATGGCTTACTCGGTGTTCCGCTACAATCCTTGGTAAATCGAGTATCCCCTGTCATCACAAGATGAATTTTTAGACCGAAAGGTCCTTATGTGGCAAATGGTTCAATTTGTATACTCAACTTTCTTGAAAAGATTTCCTTTCGTTACATTATTCTAAACTTCTTTAAATTTTAAATTGTATGTTCTCACTAGGCTTTAAGCCTAACACTTTTTCCCAAATGATGTGTATAACAGGTTCCTTTAGCGGTGGGTTGCCAAAGGTTTGAGCGACGAGCGTGGCTTGAGGCATTTTTGAGATGATTAGTATTTGGCATTGGGCATTTAATTAAGTCCCTTCTTTTGGTGATTTTGGGTTGACAACCGATGTAATCTAGATAGTACATGTTTAGATTAGTTTGTTGTTGATTTCTATATCCGTTTACAGGCTTTTGAAAACGCTTTAAACATTTACCCTTTTTGGGTGGTATATTTCAAATACAAACGCCATATTGCCAAATTTTCGAATTTTATATTACTCTGAATTTTAGGGTGTTACAGTGTAACACCCTAAAATTCGGGTAAAATAAAACTTCAAAAAAATTCCGGCAATATAACGTCTAAAATATGAGGATTTATAAACCTGTAACATATTGACTACAACCCAATAAAGTAGCGGAACAAATAAGACATAATGACATATACACGACAACCTATTTAATCTAGAACATTTAACAACTAGATTAAGATGGGTGTCGCTATGACTTCAAAACGCTCTTCTCTCAAAACCCAAAATGCCCGGTCCATGAGGGATCCTAAGTGCATGTCGGGCGAATCAAAATGCGCTATGCGCACCACTAGCGGAACCTATGAGTCAATAAACACCAAACAAGTGTTAGACCAAGGTCTAGAGAGATATAACAAAGACTTTACCGTTTATAAAGTAAGCATCATAAATGTAATTAAGTGTTACCGGGATATCCATAGGTCGTACTAATGCCAACATTCCATTTAGAATAGATATTCAATTTTCTGTACAAATACACAAGAGATAACTCTTGAAAGACGGGGGAGACCCGTTACCATCTTGGGTGACGAGAACACGTGAATGGGGTCACCCGTGATGTTATTAGATTTCACCACATATCCCGGTTTTAGTTCCCATGTCATACCAGACATCACAATCCTCAAACCGTTTATGCCTCTAGTGCTTACTCCGTCAAATTACACCTCAAGGGCTTACAGAAAATCAAGTTTTTTTTTTGTGTGTTCAAGATTACCTCTATGAGGGTTCCTAGATTATCACATGCCTCCCTGCTTAATTAGTCCTTAGAATTGGATGTGACATCTCAAATACTGAAAGGGATATTGTAATTGTAAATATGTGTTTCTCTAAATTGTTTGTATTAGAAGTTGGGAATGCAAAACCAAGGTCCCATTTGGAATTAATTGCTTCTGAATGCAAATAAATATAGTATTTTAATAACAAAATGATAAAGAAAGTGGAAGAGAGAATAACAAGTTGAAGATGTATAATAAAGCAACAAAGGAAATAACGCACAACTCTAAGACCATGGCTCCATCATACTTCAAATCTGCTTTGCAACTGCATAGATCAAAACCACAAGGGTTGTGGTGTACTGGTTACAAAATGAACGAACATTAATGCATTTTTTAGTTCATTTAGTTAAATGAACGAAAATGATCAATGGTCTTGTCCGTTCATTTAAGTTTGTGAGCGTTCGTTTATTTTTGTTTGTTTATATATATACAAATATATTTATATATTATGACATAAATATATAAAATCATTAACTAAATTAAATTTTTAGAATTCCTTTTTTACTCCTTCTAAATTACTTCATTTTTTATTTTGATATGTTATTTTTAGGAACGATATGATGATTAACGGTGCTTGTTTTTTGTTCATTCGTGTTCGTTCGTTTATGTTTGTTTATGATCATTTATGTTCGTTCATATATGTTCATTTAGCATCTTAATGAACGAACATAAACGAACACAAACATATTTTCTTAACTAACAAATCGGACCCACTTTCTAGCGATTAAAATTAGAGTTGCATCTTCCAAATTAAGCCTGGTGTGGTGGTTGTCCGTGATTAAATTTCTTTGGAAGGTGCCCCTACACGTACTTATTACTTTTACCAAAAATGCATCCCTTCCACCACCTACACGTCTTTGTCAAAATTTCACATATCTATCTATACTATATTATAAATATAATATAAAAAACTCTTAAAAACAAGTCTTAAAGCTTAATGTACCGCTATTTAATACAAATTACTTAAAAAACAGCCATAAAAGTTGTATGTACTACATTTAATGTTATTCATTAATTTTCAATCATTATCTCTAACTATTTTAACTCCCCTAAAATCATTTACCACTTTAACTCTCCTAAAATAACTCTCAGCATATTTTAGATATAAAAAATCTAAAATATAATTAAAAAATCTTAAAGAATATTTTATAAAAAAAATTATATTATTAAAGCAAAATAAATTACATTATATTATTAAGTCTAAATTAAACAAATTTATATAAAAAAATCATTATCACTCTCTCACAACCATCCAAAATCGTAATGTAAATCGACAAAAAACAGAAAATAAAATGAAACATTAAAATCGAGATGTATCTAGCTGCATTGCGCGAGTATACTTCTAGTATATTATAAAACACGGAAAAAAACTCTTAAATACAAATTATAAGGCACAAGGTATCATCATTTTATGTAAGATTTTAAAAATCTCTTAATTTACAAGTATCAAAGCACAAGATACATATTACTACTACAGGCTTCTAACACCCACCAATTTGGTATGTGCAGGTCCTTCCTTTTATACAGACATTTCCATGTATTAATATTAATTAATATATTATATTACTATAATTTTGTTTTAATTATATTATTAAAAAATACGTAATTGGTTATTTTTTCTAGATGTCATTAAAATATATAAGATAATCATTGAATTCTAACAAAATACTTAATTTTTTTATATAAAAAAATTATATTATTAAACCTAAATTAAACAAATTTATAAAAAAACATTATCACTTTCTCAAAACCATCCAAAATCGTACAGTAAATCGACAAAAAATAAAATGAAACATTAAAATTGTGATGTATCTCGATGCATTGGGCGAGTACGCTTCTAATATATATATATATATATATATATATATATATATATATATATATATATATATATAATTTCATGGTTGGGTTCCAGTGAGAAACTTAGTTAACGATGAGAAGCGTGAGAAGTGGTTAGCAATCGTTGGATGAGAAATTGATGCACATTAAGATGAGATCAGATCAATTCTCTTCTAAGCCGCGATTCATGGGAGGACTTGAGATTAAAAGAGATCAACGGTTCAGATCCACTTCTCACATTTCTCACCATTAGCTCAACTTCTCACACGATCATTCGCTTATAATTTCATATATATGTAAGGTAGTTTCATTTGGAAGCCACCTTAATTTTGAAAACTATGACAACTATCGATTTCATTGGTTAAGTTAATGAAATTGTTTCATAAATTTGTAAAATTTGATAAAGTGTTTTATATAATTCTTTTCTTGATGAAATTGTTTAATATATTTGTGTTTTTATGTAAAAATAAAAAAGTTTCATCATAATGAGAAAATGCATGAAACAATTTTCATTAGAATGAGAAAATATATTAAACAATTTCATTTTTACATAAAAACACAAATATATGAAGTAATTTCATCAACAAAAAAATTATATGACATAAGTCCTCCAAGTTTCTATCAGCTCCAAGCTTTAGCTAAATTCCACTTTCAACTCTCATACAAAGAAAAACAACAAGACAACATCTTAAGTGAATATGAAAGATCGAAAAAAAAAACAACTTTGATCGAGATTTTGCAGAAAGAAATAGAATGAATTTGGGTAAATTGAATTGTTCAAAATGGTGGGGGAAATTGAAATACGATTGAGATGGAGGAGATGAGAGTTTGATAGGTGAATTTAGGGATGCTTAAAAAATCGATCAACCCAACCCGACTAACCCGTAAAAAAAATCAATCCGAGGTAACCCGACATACAATCGATACAAAATTAGGACAACCTGAATCTATTGGGTTAGGCTCAAAGTAACCCGATAAATGTAGTTTTAACAACTTCTCTAAAATTATTTATATTTCAATTTAGTATGTATAAGTTACCAAAAACAACTCGACAATAACGAACAATGGAACTCATAAGAGGGCATTATTGGAAATTTATTTGTAATACCTAAATATTTGATGAACTTGTATATTCTTTTGAATGATTGATCGTATTCCAAAGAAAATTTTTCTTATTTTAATGTTTTCAATATTGTTTTTACTTTGTTTAAACATAACCCGATCAAACCGACCAACCCAAAACAGGTTGGCTTGGGTTGGACTTTTGTTTGGGTTGGGTTGGGTTGGGTTGAGTTGAAAATTCTCAAACCGCCAATATTAAGTTGGGTTATTGAAATGTCTTCAAGCCAATCAACCCAACTCATAAACACCCATAGCTGAATTATTTAGGGTTAAACCAAAAATTTAATTTTGTTTATTTTTCAATATTCTGGGCTTGGGTTGGACTAGTGATGGCCAAAAAGCGGGCTCGGGCCGGGCCAAAACGGGCTTCGGGCCTCTACAGTGAAAGCAAAAACCGGGCCCAAACGGGCTTCGGGCCGGGCCGGGCCGGGTTTCACCTGAAAAGGCGTGGCCCGGTTAGGCTTGGGGTAAACCGGTTTAACCAAAACCGGGCCGGGCCCAAACTGGGCCGATGATTTTTTCGTATTTTTTTTTAAAATAATTTATTTATATAATGGATCACTAAAATATGCTTTAAAAATACGTTTTATTTATAATAAATCACTAAAATACACTTTAAAAATACATTTTATATATAATTTTAAGTTACAAACTTACAATACAAGTATTTATAGGGGTTTAGGGGGTAAAAAATACAAAAAAGCGTATATAAACGGTAACATACAAGTATTTATAACGTATTTTTTTTAAAATGTACGAATCGGGCCGGGCCGTGAACCGGGCTCGGGCCGAGCCGCCAAAAACGCCAAAAACCCAAACCGGTCCATGATTTCGGGCTTCAAACCGGTTTGGCATCGGGCCGGGCTTTCAGTCGGGTCGGGCTCGGTTAACCGATCGGGCCGGGCCGGGCCAAGATGGCCCTCACTAGGTTGGACATCATGCTGGACAGCTGGATTATTAATTGTTTTTCTTGGTTAATATATTTTTTGTTAGAGCATTTTAAGTTAATTAAAAAAATGAAACAATAACAAATTAAAGTTTTAAAATAAATTGCATTCAACATAAATACCATTTTTTAAGATTATAATATTAATTATATTCTTAAAATATATAACATGTTTAATAAAATATTATTTCTTTATTATAAACATTTAATTTTAAGAATTGTTATTGATTGAAATAATACAATTTTTTTTATAATCAATCATTTTTACTGAATTCACTAGATTTAAAGAATTTTTTGTTTTTCCTTATACTTTATATAATACAAAAAAATCATTTTCTTTTTAAGGATTTCAATATTAATCATATTATTAAAGTATTTTATAATTTTATCATTCTAATATACTTTTAAAAAAATTATATAAAATAATAAAAATTTAATCTTATTGGTGGAATGAATCCTATAAACTTGGAGTTTTCAATACAATTATTTATCACTCCAATCAAATATTAAAGAATTCTATAAACTTAAAGAGATATTTCTTTTGTTTCTCTATTTTAGTGAATAATATAGAGAATTTGTTATAACAATTAAAGATTAAAATTTTTAATTTTATCTATTTTTAAGAATTTGTTTGGAAATGCTCTTAGAGGTGTTATGTGCTCGATTTATTCAGCAAAAAATATATAATAGGCAGTTGCCAACTAAAAAGTCTGATTAAGGAAAGTTACAAGTCGTTCTTTTTTTAAATCAAAACGAGTCCCCTCATGTGTCACACCTTCCATGACTGCAAAAATAACAGCAAATAATTTATTTTTCTTGTACTTGTACTTGTAAAACAAAAACCTATAAAATATTTTCTACGTGTTCTTTATACATTATTAGATATTGATATACCTAACACACACCACCGTTAAGATAAATAACACGCGCACTAGTTTGGTTTTTATGCTCTGAACATGAACGCTGCTATTTTTATTGGTAGTGTAATCTCAAGGTTAAATTACTCTCAAGCGAATAAATTAAAACAAATAGTTGTGAATTTGGCACTGTCGCCCCGATGGGTTAACGGGTTTTGTTAGAGGGGGGAACCAAATAGTTGCGAAAATGTGAACCAGGAGTCTCATTCTAGTATTTATTTTGATTTTGGGATCATTGTGGTTAGAAAGTGTAAACCACATGGACCAAATCCGTAATTTACTCTTAGGGAAATTAACGTAAATATGACTTGACCAATTAAATTCTAACTCCTAGTCAATTCTCTTTAATTTTCACCATTTTATCAATACCTCTGTAAATGTCAGTGTGTAACTTGCGGAAGGTCATTTAAAAAAAACAAGTTACGAATATAAATTCACCCATATATATAAAAACAATAAAAATGCAAGGTATACTTTGGTTTGTGGAGGGGTATTGGCAGAAGAAGCATATTCACATCCTCATATTTCTAAGGGGTGTTTTACAATCAGATGTAATGGTTAAGGTGTAAATGAGACGAGATAATTTACGAATTAGCTGAGATCAACTCGGTTAAAACTCGGTTTAAAAGATAAAGAGTTAATTACACATCACTATAATAGGTAGATTTTTTAAATTACAATACTGTAATAAAAAATAATTTAAAAATACATTAATATAATAATGAAATTTATAAAAAAACAAATTAATATTTCGTGTAATTAGCCATATAATTTATTTTAGTCATAAAAAAATCTAACTGAAGCCCTAAAAAAACAATATAATTAATTTTACAACATATTCAAATATGATCTAAACTCAAAAAGAAATCATTTCATTAAACCAATGTTTCAAATTTCAACTTAATTTTCGTATATAAAAAACATATGTTTTGATGATTATTACGATATTGTTAAATTCATAAAAAAAATTATAAACCATACCCAACCTTAAAACAAAAACAAACTAAATTTATTTAAATCAGATTTATGAACGGTTCAAATTTCTTGGATATGAAAAAGGTTGTAATGTAATTAAACTTGTGATGTTAAAGAGGATTTAATGGACCACTTGTTATTTAAGGAAATTTTTATTAATCATCTCATTTTATTTTGTTGGCATAATTTTTTATTCTTGGTCCTTCATTAGAAAAAAAAGCACTTCTATTTTCGCATAAGTAACATTTAGACATTCATAATAATCTTCACAGAATGTTTATGTCGTTTCAGTGAAAGCAATTCGAACATCTGAATTTAACTTTTTGGGGCTTTGATCCACTACAAGAAAACTGGGTATTAGCAATGAAAATTAGCGAGGGAAAAAATCTTTCACTAATTAGCGAGGAATTAGCGACAGATTGAGTTTGTAGTTAATCTGTCGCTAATCCCTCGCTAATTAGTGATGGATTAGCGAGGGATTGTGTTTGTGGTCAATCCCTTGCTAATCCCTCGCTAAATTAGTGAGGGATTGACCACAAACACAATCCCTCACTAATCCCTTGCTAATTAGTAAGGGATTAGCGAGGGATTGGTTTTTTTTTCTTGTTTTATCATTTGTATGGGTTATATGTTATTTGTATAGTTGAGTAGTTGTGTATGGGTTATATGTTATTTGTATAGTTGTGGATGCGTTTTATGCATCATTCGGTCCGTGTTATATATTTGTATACATGATGTGTGTGTTGATTGATAATGCCAATTGAATCTGCGTATATATTATTGTGTATATGTGTTGTATATGGGTTTATATGCATTTGTACATGTGTCGTATATAGCTTTATATGCATGTGTATATGTGGATATGCATTGTATATATGTTAACTTATTACCACTCAAAGTTAGCTAACAACACATATATACATCATGTATATATAAATATAACAAGGAGCGACATATATATATATATATAACACATACACATGTATACATATAACATATACACATACACATGTCTACACATTACACGTAAAATGAGAAAACAAGGGAAAAAGTGCAATCCCTCGCTAATCCCAGGCTAATTAGCGAGGGATTAGCGACGGATACCACATATCCCTCGCTAATCCCTCACTAATTAGCGAGGGATTAATGAGAGATTGACCACAAAACCAATCCCTCACTAATCCCTCGCTAATTAGTGAGGGATTAGCGACGGAATGAGTTTGTGGTCAATCCATCGCTAATCCCTCACTAATTAGCGAGGGATTAGCGAGGGACTCTTGGCATCCCTCGCTAATTAGCGAGGGATTGTTTTTTTTTTCTTGTTTTCTCATTTGTATAGGTTATATGTAGACATGTATATGTGTATATGTTATATGTATAGTTGTGTATGTGTTTTATATATCCTTTGGTACGTGTTATATATTTGTATACATGATGTGTGTGTTGGTTGATAATAGCAATTGAATATACGTGTATATTAT
The DNA here is from genome assembly GCA_023525745.1 of Arctium lappa. Taxonomy (NCBI): domain Eukaryota; kingdom Viridiplantae; phylum Streptophyta; class Magnoliopsida; order Asterales; family Asteraceae; genus Arctium; species Arctium lappa. The sequence continues at coordinate 15,496,381 of CM042049.1, forward strand.
TGTGTCTATTTGTATATGGGTTTATATGCATGTGTATATGTGTTGTAAATGGGTTTATATGCATGTGTATATGTGAATGTATAGACAATGTGCATGTGTTGTTTGGTAATCACATATGATGTGTATATGTGTTATATATGTGGATGTATATGTAGTACATACGTGCATACAAACATGTAATAAGTTACCATTGGTGTTATTGGGCCTTAATAATTCATAAAATGTCTTATTGAGTTTTAGTGGATCTTAGGGGGTTTTAATGACGGAAAATTAGTGACAGAATATTCCGTCGCTAACTATTGGGCTTTAAAGGGTTTCATTAGGCCTTAATGAATCTGTCCGGCTATAAAGGGTTTCATTTGGCCTTAATGGATCTATCGGGATTTAAATGGCTCCATTGGGCCTTAATGGATCTATCGGGCTTTAAATGGTTATGTTGGGCTTTAAAGGGTTTCATTAGGCCTTAAGTAGGTCTATTGTGTTTTAAAGGGTTTCATTGGGTCTTAATGGATCTATTGGGCTTTAATGGGTTTCATTGGGCCTTAACGGATCTATCGAGCTTTAAAGGGTTATATTGTGCTTTAAATGGTTTCATTGGGTCTTAACGGATATATTGGGCTTTAATTAATTATATTGGACTTTAATCGGTTCGATTGGGCTTTAAAAGTTTTCATTGGGCCTTAATGGATCTATCGAGCTTTAAAGGGTTATATCGTGCTTTAAATGGTTTCATTGAGCCTTAATGGAACTATCGGGCTTTAAGGGTTCTATTGGGCTTTAAAGGGGTTTCATTGGGCCTTAATGGATCTATCGGGCTTTAAAGGGTTCTATTAGGCTTTAAAGGTTTTCGTTGGTCCTTAACGGATCTATCGAACTTTAAAGGGTTATATTGTGCTGTAAAGGATTTCATTGGGCCTTAATGGAACTATCGGGCTTTAAGGGTTCTATTGGGCTTTAAAGGGTTTCATTGGGCCTTAATGGAACTATCAGGCTTTAAGGGTTCTATTGGGCTTTAAATGGTTTCATTGGACCTATATTAAATGGTTCAATTGGGCTTTAAAGGGATCTAACGGACTTTAAAGGGTTTAATTGGGCCTTAATGGATCTATCGGGCTTTAAAGGGTTTCATTTTAAAGGGTTCTATTGGGTTGTAAAGGATTTCATTGGGCCTTAATGGAACTATCGGGCTTTAAGGGTTCTATTGGGCTTTAAAGGGTTTCATTGGGCCTTAATGGAACTATTGGGCTTTAAGGGTTCTATTTGGCTTCATTAGGCCTTAATGAATCCATCGGGCTTTAAAGGGTTTCATTGACCTTAATTGTCAGAGTTTAAATGGTTCTATACTCTATAGCCCATTAAGGCCCATTGAAGTTCATTAAGCGTCACAGTCAAATATGACCTACAAAAACTAAATTCCCTCCCTTCACTCTCAAAAACTAAATTCATTTGTCGTCGCCCAATACTGCCATCCGACCTTTTTTCTTAAAAACCATAATAAATGAATCTTTATTTCCCTTCAATCCTCAATCTAGAATATGAAGAAGAAAAGTGTGCCTCGCCTCTGCCAAGTCTCGCCGCTCCGCCATCAGGGAAGAGATGGAGCCATTCGGGCTCGCCTATGCCAAGTCTTGTCGCTCCGCCATTGGGGAAGAGATGGAACGATTCGGGCTGAGATTGTTGATATTGTAAGTCAAGTCGTAATTCTCTTTTAGATTCCTTTATGCAATTGCACTCTATCAAGGTTTTAGGGTTTTTGGGTAACAACGAAAGATCGAAAATTGGGGATTTTGTTTCTTTTGTTCGAAGAAAACTTTTATACCTGTATAACTTTTTTCCTAATGGCTTCTTCCAAATGTTCAGCTTTTCAGTTTCTGCATTCTTTAAAGCAAATCACTCAGCCATCTCTCTCAATCACAGAACATTCAAAGCTCTGAGCCAATGAAACCCTAAACTGTAAGTTACTCTACTAGATTATTGATTTTTTTCTTGTTTTTGTTTTTGATCTTGATGACGACTTTGTAGTTGAAACATCACTTTTTGCATCATAGTTCGAACCAGGTTTGATAACTCCGTTTTTCCTTTCAGTTGGCCATGGATTTGCAAGTGAACATATTTTTTTGCATCTGGTTCCTTTTTTCTTGTGATTCTGCTCTATCCAACCTTGGGACTATTTTGAATGTGATAGTATAATGAATATGAGAGGGACTATTTTGGTCTGCTTGTTTGCATACTATTTTGGTCTGCTTGTTTGCATACTATTTTGGTCTGCTTGTTTGCATACTATTTTGGTCTGCTTGATGTTGTCGTCGCCACCGTTGATGTTGTCGTCGTCGCCGTTGTTGGTAACTCAATAATCAGATCTAATCTAATTACTATATTACACAAATGTTCCTACAATTACTCAGTTCATTTCAGTTATTTGTTCCTTTTTTTTTCTTAATCATACCTGCATTTGTGATATTCTATTACTGTCTATTCTCACTATATATAAATCTGTAAGGTATTTTGTCATTTGCAGCTCCAAATTTGTGTTACGATCTGTTATTGTGTATTTCTGTTTGATTTTTTTGACCGGCTGGTTGTTGATTTGTAATGATTTTATGATTTATGGGACTAAGATCTACACAAATGTAGTCATTCTTTCGAATATAAGAGATTTGATTTGATATTTATCGTGAGTATAATGGGTGTTTCAATTAATCTACAAAGCATTATGTGAATTATAAGCTTTCTTTATCCTTCTCTGCTTCAGACCAACAGTGATTTTGATGCCAAGCCCATGGTGATGCTTTTGGGTCAATACTCAACAGGGAAAACAACTTCCATCAAGCATTTGCTTAAAAGTGATTATCCAGGCAAGTTCTCCATTCCTATAACATTGCAACTCTATCTCTTACACATTCTTTTTTCTTCTTATATTGTATTTGTTAAGTATATGATATCCACATAGAGAAAATACTTACACACACTCCTCACCGCTGTATTTCTTTCCATCAGGATCTCATATTGGACAAATTTGTTCCGGTGTGAATATCATCTTTGTAACTCTCTCTATATATATATATATATATGTGTGTGTGTGTGTGTATGTGTGTGTGTATGTTATATATATATATATATATATATATATATATATATGTAACACTAAGAGCAGGGTGTTTCATGTTACATGTCCTTCCTTTGATTCTAAGCTCACACTTCACTGCCTGCAACCTAAAACCCTCTGCTGTAATTCTGACTTGTGTTTGAGATTTAGATTGTAGATCGTCTTCTAAAAAACAAAACTCGGCCTCGTATCACGTCGTCTTCCAAAACAGAACCAGGAATCAGTGTTCAATATCGGTGCGTCATCTTTCAAAACAGCTTGTAACACCCAGAATTTTGTAAGTATAGTTTATCCCTAATAATCGCATTTATAGTATTTCGGTATGCGGTCATTTTATAGATAAACGTGTCTCCAATCGAGATTATTTGAATTGCTAAAACGAAAATCAAAATCAAGATTTGGGCCTTTAGGGCGAGTTCCAAGTGAGTTGCGCAAACCTCAAACTCACATTAAACTAGCTTTGGGGGTTGTTTTGATTTTAATCTAAAATACCTTCCAAGCGACTTTCGAGTGAGTTGCATGATCCCAAACTAACTTCAAACCCACTTCGACCACTGTTTTGATTTTAAACTCAAATACCTTTCAGGCAAGTTTGAAGTGAGTTTCTTGATCCCGAACTAACTTCAAACTCACCCGAACCAAAAAAATTGGGTTTAAAACCCTTTTGATGATTATTTTTTTCATTTCCTTTCATCCAAACTTTCTCCATTCTCCCCCAATTCGTTTTCCTTCTTCCCCCTTCAAACCCTAACTCATTTTTGGCTCAAATCCTTGGATTTTATGGAGGTAAAACATCATCAAGTGGTAAGATTAGAAGCTTTGGTCAAGGATTCACCATCTCCATCTTCATCTTCAACCTCAAGCTAAATTATAGGGTTTTCTAGGTTTTCACCAAAAACCTAAGTGGTAAGTTTATCCCCTCCTTTTCTAAACCTTAATAGGTGTTGTAAATGTTTCATTGATGATTTTCTAGTGTTTGATTCCTTCAGTTTCGGTTTGTAAGATTTTGGAAGGTTTGGAGTCAAAATTAGGGTTTTGACCAAAATGGGGATTTTGATGTCATGTGTTTGGGGATCGATTCTAAATGGTTGAATGTGATTATTTTTGGGTGAAATTTGTGTATCTAGGTTTATGGAGGTTTCGACCTTGAAGATTCAAGTTTCTTCAAGGAAGCTCAAGTTGGGGGTAAAATCTAGATTTAGCCTAAATCTAGCAAGGTGAGTTCAAGTTAATTTGTGAAAACAGTGTACATGCCAAAATATTCATTTTAAAGTGTTTGTGTTTTACATTAAATTGTTAACTGCTGATAAGTTTAGTTATTTTGAAAGTGTTTAACTTTATAAATTTATATAGCACCCATCTTTGGGATTTTAGACATTTTGATAAATAAATCATTTAATATGTTTCTTCGGTGAATTAATACTTAATTTGGATGTCATTTTAAGTAATTGTCCTTTTGGTGCAACTGACTTCATAAACCGTTTGGAAAATGCATATCATTGTGTTATGAGTCATTTTGGAAAAATAAGGGAATGAGTCCTTTGGGAAAACGCTTTGTTTCAACCAATGAGGAGGTTTGGGTTAATCGCACTTTTAGTCATTTGGTTTGCATATCCGTTGGTCAAACGTGTTTCAATGTCTACACTGGCTTTCATTGGATATTTAAGTAAATTGTTGAGCCTTTGACTCGATTTTGACTAAAATGAGTCTTGAGGACACTTGTCCGGTTTAATAGCCCGTTGTGGAGTTTTAGTATGATGACGTTTATTACGTGTCATTTGAGAGTTACATGTTTTGAGTGTGTTGGTCATTCAATTGGAGTCATGTAATGTTTTATACTGTAATGCAGTGGATCCATAGGCATATGAGTCGGTCTTCATTATTTGAAGAAAATGGGCTATTATTTATATGTTGACTAGAATTAGTCATGGGATTTTGAGGCTAATACGGTGAGGGCTCATGGAGTCCAATACCCGGACCTGCATCCGTGATGTAATTTCTGAGTCTATTTTTATGGGATAGTTATTTCCCATTTGTAGCTAGTTGAGACTTGGACCCTAGAGTGGCAACTTGGTACGGTTATGTAAGATCGGATACTAGCCGTGGGTCGTAAATGTAAATCCTAGCGAATGATCATGACTAGGAATCATTGGGTGCCCTCCTCTGCATCTTAGTACGAGCCAGCGTGTTCGTGGCCTTGATCCTAGTATGGTGAACTCAATAACTTGGAATGTGGCCTACTTTTGTGTTCCGACACTAGCCATGGAATTCGGGTCTCCCCCGTCACCGAAAGGTGTTGTTTTGGTTATTTAGTTTTATCCTTGTTTTCGGTGACGTTTTTGAGTTTGGAGTATTCTCCATATGTTATAATTTTGGATACTTGAGTTTATTCATATTTTGGTCGTTTGGTTTATAAAGTTTATTCAAATTTCAATATTTAAGCATTTACCAGTATTCTCGTTTTGAGTAAGTGTTGGGTTGCATTACTTTATGAAAGAATGTTTAGCGTTGATACGTTCATTTATAAATTGCATATTATTGGAAAATTGGTCATCCTCATATTTTAAGTACTCCGTTTTGAAGGATCGTGATTTAATTTGTATTATTTCCGTTTAATGATTTTTTTATAATCATGATAAAAACTCTTGAACTCACTAGGCGTTAGCCTACCTTTTTATTTGTCGACATGTGCATCAGGTTCCATTTCGGGATTAGATCTAGCGACACTGTGAAGAGGGTGAATACTAGTTGTGTGCTCAAGAAGGTGATTAGCTTATTGAAGACTTCCGCATTTATATTGGAGAATAGCGACAGTTGGTGGTTTTGTTAGTGACACCCGACTTTAATTAGTCTTTGTGTAAGACTTTAATTATTCGGATTAACCTAGAAATGTATTTCAATTATGGTCTTGTAGTAAGAGAATTTATTATCCTTTAAGGTATTTTTTGGAAATTTTAAATTAGTCGCTCTATCCAAATTTGAGGGTGTTACAAGTTGGTATCAGAGCTTAAGTTTGAGAGAATTAGGTATTGAGTTTTGGATGCCTAGACTTAAACTAGCGTTATTTAAGCGATCAAAAGAGAAATTACACGAATAGGCACCTTAAGGTTGGATGTTTTGAGGTCGATGGAGCTTCTAGGAACGGAAATCACATCGAGAATAGAAAGAATGACCATGTACAGTACGTTCATAATTGCACCTGGCTAGTGTTATGGTGAACCTACATGTTACATGTGTATGCTTGAATTGCCTTGGTACGATGACCGTTGCGGTGGTGAAGAAGTGTCCCAAAGAGTAACCGTTAGAAGGAGTTGATGATTTTAGCATTCGTCACTAGGAGTGACAGTAAGCATGGTGATTGCAATAAGTGGACCGTTTCGGGTCGGAATGGTTTATTTGAATTAGAACCGTAGACTTTTGGGATCAACATTATTCGAGGAGAAATTATAAGGCGGACTGATGAAACATTCGAAGATTGCCTTAAGATGTTGGATCATCCGGATGACAATAGTATGTCGGGAAGTTGAGAAGCGTAGTACTAAGATGTAGAGTGCCGACCAAATTCATGCACTAAATTAATTTCTAAAATAAGTTTGCACCATTTGTTTCTCATGCTTTCGAAGCATAAAATGAGTTATATGAGGAAGTTTTGGTAAAGTACTTATCACTCATCAGATTTTAAACCGTGAGTTTATGCATGCATGAAATTGTTTTGTTGCACGCGGTTGCAAATATTTTTTTTATTGAAAATCTCTTCATCCCCGTTTCGTGTCTAACGCTATTTTTGGACATTATAAGATCCGTGTTTTAATGTCATTTGGGGTATTGGGCAAGTAACTGTGGAATTTCTAACATTGACATTGGATCTCCTTAAAGGAAGAGTTGTTCTCATGTTCTTGAGTAGGAATTTTCTTGGGAATTTTAGTCTGTACGAGTCGTGTTGAATTTTATGGGCATTGTTTTGTGACGTCTTTAGGCACGTGAGTGTACTTTGAGTTGCGTGAGTTTTAATTTTATTGCATGTAAATTTACGAGCTTATTGGGCATCGTGTCTCATGAAAGTTTTGTTGAAAAGGGTCACTCTATCGTACATGGTGGTTTTCGAATTTTAACATTTTTAGACTTATTGTCGTCTTATGCTTTTTATGCTGAGAAACGAAAATTTTGACACCGCTTGAATTTAGCGTTAATGGGCTTTATGAAAATTCAGTTGGGTTTTATGGTGTCTTACCTTACGACATTTTGCGTCGCGTAGATGAATTTTGGGAACGCACATACTTGCATTATTGTGTGCATTAATTTATGAGTTTTGTTAAATATTTTCGTCTCATTCGGGTCTTGCACATGTCTTTTCGCAACCGTGAGAGACGTCTTGAGATTTGTTAGTAAATGTTATCCCGTATGTCATTTTTGGAAGATTCATTATTGTGTGATTTCTCTTAGATTATATAAGTACATCTCGTTGCACGTTACTTAAAATTTAAATTAATTCATATTGTTGGTGTGAGTAAACGTACGTAAGATTTATATTGTCTTGTGTTGAACTTTTGTCTTGAACATTCTCCAGTCGTTGATTTTACTATTATAGGTTTCGCAATACATTAAATGAGTTTTCGGTATGCATATCGTGGTACTTCTGGGGACAAAGAACATTTTATTATGCGGTTTAAGAGTTCAAATCGATTTAAATTGCTTTAAGTTTAACCAAATCGCATGCACGTTTTGCCTTGTCATATTTTCATAAATAAACTCAGGCATGCGGGACTTATTGGCAAATTTTCTTCCATACCATATTGTGGTTAAAAGAAATTTTTGGAACTGGATTACGTAAATTTCTCCGTTTGGAGTTTATACAAACATTTGTTGCACACCGCTTTAGTACGGGAAATTATTTTACGTAAATGGCATAAAGTAATGAATATTCGGACCATAATGGTTCATTTCAAAAGGTTGTTGCACATATTTTATTATTGTTGTTATTAACATGAGTAATGATCAAATAATTTTCGAAATGTTTTTATGTGTGTGGCGTTTGTGACCACTTTGCACAACTGCCGAGTAAGTGGTAGTGAATTTTTACACGTATGATTGATTGTTATAAAGATTGTTCATTTGAAAGTCTTATAAAATTTCAATTGACATATTTGTTGAGTCTTTCACTTGAAACTTTGAACTCATTAGTACCTCGGGAAGGTTAAGCAACCCGGTTAAGAATAAGGACGTGTAGAACCTCGACAGTGGAAGGTTGGGTTTTTCAATACGTGGTACTACCGTTGGCTGAGTGGTTGTTTGCAGAGTCGATGTATTTTTTGTTAACTGAAGAGTGAGGCTCGTGGTATCTCCTATTAATGCTTGTGGTAAATTGTTCGTTTCGACAACCTGTGTTATGGGACAAGTCAGTTATTGCATAAGGGATGTGTAGAACCCTATAGACACCGTGCTGACAACCTTGGTTTTGTGGGTAGGCTCAATGAATGAAATTCGTGTGTGGGGTTCTGCAGTATCTCGAATTATGGTGAAATTGTTTGGTATTTGGGCGTATTTTGGGAGTTGTATAATCCTTGGGTCATAGACGACCGTCCATTTTGGAGTCTAATGGTACTCGTTAAAATTAAATGGCAGTTCAGTAGTAGGAAAAGTTGAATTTGGAATTTTATTGGTTTCGATAGTGATCAAACCTTGGATTGATTGGAGAAATAGTTTAAAAGCGTGTAGATTTGGATTGACTGGAAGTCGAAATCTATCGTTGGGGAAGTATGGATCACCTAAGGTTGGGAGAATACTGAAGTCCTGTGGTTAGAAGCTACCTTAGTAAGTTAAGCGTTCACTCGGATATAAGGGTAATGTGCCTAAGGGGGGCATTTGCTTGGGTATCAGCATAAAGTTATCGTGATTGCTCTGTCAAGTGGATCAGAGACGACTTCTCGTAAACAAAGACAGTCAATTATGGGAGCAACGTTAATTGGGAATCTAGATTTCGAGAACGAAATTTCTTTTAAGGTTGGGAGGATTGTAACACCCAGAATTTTAGAAGTATAGTTTATCCCTAATAATCGCATTTATAGTATTTCGGTATGCGGTCATTTTATAGATAAACGAGTCTCCAATCGAGATTAGTGGAATTGTTAAAAAGAAAATCAAAATCAAGATTTGGGCCTTTAGGGCGAGTTCCAAGTGAGTTGCGCAAACCTCAAACTCACATTAAACTAGCTTTGGGGGTTGTTTTGATTTTAAACTAAAATACCTTCCAAGCGACTTTCGAGTGAGTTGCATGATCCCAAACTAACTTCAAACCCACTTCGACCATTGTTTTGATTTTAAACCCAAATACCTTTCAGGCGAGTTTGAAGTGAGTTTCTTGACCCCGAACTAACTTCAAACTCACCCAAACCAAAAAAATTGGGTTTAAAACCCTTTTGATGATTCTTTTTCTCATTTCCTCTCATCCAAACTTTCTCCATTCTCTCCCAATTTGTTTTTCCTTCTTCCCTCTTCAAACCCTAACTCATTTTTGGCTCAAATCCTTGGATTTTATGGAGGTAAAACACCATCAAGTGGTAAGATTAGAAGCTTTGGTCAAGGATTCACCATCTCCATCTTCATCTTCAACCTCAAGCTAATTTCTAGGGTTTTCTAGGTTTTCACCGAAAACCTAAGTGGTAAGTTTATCCCCTCCTTTTCTAAACCTTAATAGGTGTTGTAAATGTTTCATTGATGATTTTCTAGTGTTTGATTCCTTCAGTTTTGGTTTGTAAGATTTTGGAAGGTGTTAGAACATATTTTATGTTCTATTTAGAAGTTTTATAAAGTAATCTACATTTATTGTATTGGGCCTCGTATTGGGTTTGGTCTTAATTGTTCACAAGGGTTATGGGGATATAAATAGGAATCATGTAATAGATTTTAGGTTAACTTTCATTTGAGTAAACTTTTGTATCCTTCACAATGTAGCCGCATAGTGCCTTGTGTTCTTAGTAGTGTAGATTTACTTTTATGCATTGCATAATCTACTGATTTCTACCCTATGATTCCTTGTTCTTCTTAATCAATACCAATCATGATCTAAATTGGACCTAACAAATGGTATCAGAGCTAAACAGAAAACATCTTTCTGCACGACCTGAGATCTGATTGTGTTTTGATAGAACAGTCCTGTTGAAAATCGATTTCTGTGATTTATTGTGAAATTGTCTGTTCTTTGATGATTAATTGATTCAGTAATTATAGTTTATCATTATAGAATCAATTGCTTGTAACAATTTCGATCCAAAAAGTCGAATCGATTGATTTTGAGTTCATTATGTTCAAAAACTTGTTATTAATGTGGTTGAATCAAATGGTGGTTTAGAGTCAGATTTAGATAAAGTATTCAACTACAAATGTGCTCAACAGTAGTTTTCGAACCTGTGGATAAAATTTTAGCTCAAAAATCGATGTATTGAAGGATTGTTTGAAGAAAGTCAGAAAATAAGTTTGAGATCCATATTTTTCGCAAGATTCGTGAAGAACTCGCAGAAAGTGAAGGATTCGCAGAAAGGAGGATTCGCAGAACATTTGGACACAACGATTTTCGTTTAAGTGAAGATTTCGCAAGTGGTCAGAATGCGAAAGTTAAGAATTCACAGACTACTGTGCACATGTTGTGTGCGAATTCTAAAGGAATTCGCAGGCCACTTTGTACGAAATGTCAAAGGTTTCGCTAGTATGTATGTTGCGAAAAGTGGCTTCCAAAATTTAAAATGTTCTAAGTTGAAGAATTCGCAGGATAGTGAATTGCGAATTCTAAAGGTTTTGTGAAGATGAGGACTGCGAAAGTTGAGAATTCACAGGATAGAACTCTGTGAATTGTGGTTTAAGCTTAATGCATCTTGCGAATTGTGCTTCATTGTCAATAGGGATCTGCGAATTTCAGTTGTTTGCGAAAGTTGGTGATGTTTTTGAGAATTCTGACTGTTCTGAACCCTATTTCATACAAGTTTTCCCTGTTCCTGAGCTTTATACGCGTAATGCATATTTCTAGCAACTGATCTACATTTCACGAGTGCTCATGCCTGTCAAGATTTTCAGATTCTGGATTTGATGATTTGGTCTCTGCTTGGATTAAGTTAGCTGCCTGAGCATCTGCAATCATCAATCTGGAAAGCTTCTTTTGTGGTTAGACCGTTGAGAGCACTTTCTCATTCTTCTGACTTGATCACTCAGTAGTGTGAGCGACTGCAATCATTGTTCTGCTATTTGAGTTGTAATTCAGAATCCTGAGCGCTTATAATCATCCAGCTGATTCGTGAAGAAAATAGTTCTGGGTTTGATTATTCAGTTTTCTGGAAAGAAGTCAGTATAAGTATCTTCTATCATTTGTTGAATATTGTTTGCCTTCTAACCCTTGCCTTGTAGTGTTGCTACCGGATGCTACCGCCCGTATGCTTATCAGATGAAGTTCTTAAGCTGAATTCTTACTTCAACTCATGGTTAATAGACAGATCAGATGTTATATACTGAAGATGCAATTGGGTGTCACTCCATAATCCACACATATCATTCTTGTGGGCGTTAAGGAATGTGTTGGATTTACTAGAGGAAAAAGTTGTCTTTATGTGCACTTAGTCGAGGTTATTGTCTACATCAGATCTGATATTTCAGTTGATACTTTGAGGATAAGAGCTACATTCTAGGGGGAGCTAAAGGATGCTTTGAAGTTTATGCAACACTAAGTTTTATAAAGAAATCAAGGGGGAGATGAGCTGAAGTTGGAGTTGATCAGAGAATGATTACTTTACAAAACTTAGGGGGAGAATGTTAGAACATATTTTATGTTCTATTTAGAAGTTTTATAAAGTAATCTACATTTATTGTATTGGGCCTTGTATTGGGTTTGGGCTTAATTGTTCACAAGGGTTATGGGGATATAAATAGGAATCATGTAATAGATTTTAGGTTAACTTTCATTTGAGTAAACTTTTGCATCCTTCACAATGTAGCCGCATAGTGCCTTGTGTTCTTAGTAGTGTAGATTTACTTTTATGCATTGAATAACCTACTGATTTATACCCTATGATTCTTTGTTCTTCTTAATCAATACCAATCATGATCTCAATTGGACCTAACAGAAGGTTTGGAGTCAAAATTAGGGTTTTGACCAAAATGGGGATTTTGATGTCATGTGTTTGGGGATCGATTCTAAATGGTTGAATGTGTTTATTTTTGGGTGAAATTTGTGTATCTAGGTTTATGGAGGTTTCGACCTTGAAGATTCAAGTTTCTTCAAGGAAGCTCAAGTTGGGGGTAAAATCTAGATTTAGCCTAAATCTAGCAAGGTGAGTTCAAGTTGATTTGTGAAAACGGTGTACATGCCAAAATATTCATTTTAAAGTGTTTGTGTTTTACATTAAATTGTTAACTGCTGATAAGTTTAGTTATTTTGAAAGTGTTTAACTTTATAAATTTATATAGCACCCATCTTTGGGATTTTGGACATTTTGATACATAAATCATTTTAATATGTTTCTTCGGTGAATTAATACTTAATTTGGATGTCATTTTAAGTAATTGTCCTTTTGGTGCAACTGACTTCATAAACCGTTTGGAAAATACATATTATTGTGTTATGAGTCATTTTGGAAAAATAAGGGAATGAGTCCTTTGGGAAAACGCTTTGTTTCAACCAATGAGGAGGTTTGGGTTAATCGCACTTTTAGTCATTTTGTTTGCATATCCGTTGGTCAAACGCGTTTCAATGTCTACACTGGTTTTCGTTGGATATTTAAGTAAATTGTTGAGCCTTTGGCTCGATTTTGACTAAAATGAGTCTTGAGGACACTTGTCCGGTTTAATAGCCTGTTGTGGAGTTTTAGTATGATGACGTTTATTACGTGTCATTTGAGAGTTACATGTTTTGAGTGCCTTGGTCATTCAATTGGAGTCATGTAATGTTTTAGACTGTAATGCAGTGGATTCATAGGCATATGAGTCGGTCTTCATTATTTAAAGAAAATGGGTTATTAATTATATGTTGACCAGAATTAGTCATGGGATTTCGAGGATAATACGGTGAGGGCTTGTGGAGTCCAATACCCGGACATGCATCTGTGATGTAATTTCTGAGTCTATTTTTATGGGATAGTTATTTCCCATTTGTATCTAGTTGAGACTTTGACCTTATGGTGATAACTTGGTACGGTTATGTGGGACCGGATACTAGCCGTGGGTCGTAAATGTAAATCCTAGCGAATGAGCATGACTAGGAATCATTGGGTTCCCTCCCCCACATCTTAGGGGGTGTTTGGGATTGCTTATTAAAAGTGCTTATTAACTTATTGCGTTTTCAAACAGTAAATAAGTTGTTTTGAGTGTTTGGATTGGAAACTGCTTATGACTTCTCCACTATGCTAATAAGCAGTTTTTGATAAGTCATTCTCAACTGACTTATTTGACACTCCTTATTAACTTATTTAACCAAATTACATAGTTGCCCCTTCTTTCTATAAGTTAATAAGCACTTTACAAATAACCATAAGTTAATAAGCACTTTTACAAATAAGCATAAGTTGTTTTAAATAAGCAATCCCAAACACTCCCTTAGTACGAGCCATCGTGTTCGTGACCTTGATCCTAGTATGGTGAGTTCAATAACTTGGAATGTGGCCTACTTTTGTGTTCCGACACTAGCCATGGAATTCGGGTCTCCCCCGTCACCGAAATGTGTTGTTTTGGGTATTTAGTTTTATCCTTATTTTCGGTGACGTTTTTGATTTTGGGGTATTCTCCATATGTTATAATTTTGGATACTTGAGTTATTCATATTTTGGTCGTTTGGTTTATAAAGTTTATTCAAATTTCAATATTTGAGCATTTACTAGTATTCTCGTTTTGAGTAAGTGTTGGGTTGCATTATTTCATGAAAGAATGTTTAGCGTTGAGGCGTTCATTTATAAATTGCATATTATTGGGAAATTGGTCATCCTCATATTTAAATTAATCCGTTTTGAAGGATCATGATTTAATTTGTATTATTTCCGTTTAATGATTTTTTTATAATCATGATAAAAAATCTTGAACTCACTAGGCGTTAGCCTAACCTTTTTATTTGTCGGCATGTGCATCAGGTTCCATTTCGGGATTAGATCTAGCGATACTGTGAAGAGGTGAGTACTAGTTGTGTGCTCAAGAAGGTGATTAGCTTATTGAAGACTTCTGCATTTATATTGGAGAATAGCGACAGTTGGTGGTTTTGTTAGTGACACCCGACTTTAATTAGTCTTTGTGTAAGACTTTAATTATTCGATGATGGATTAACCTAGAAATGTATTTCAATTATGGTCTTGTAGTAAGAGAATTTATTATCCTTTAACGTATTTTTTGGAAATTTTAAAGTAGTCGCTCTATCCAAATTTGAGGGTGTTACACAGGTCTTGATTTTCTTTTTAGTTTACCTACCTCTCTTCTTTCTTAATTGCCTCTAGGTCAGTGTTAGCTAGCTCCGTCACTTGACTTCCCTCACATTGCCACATTGGTAATAGTTTATTGACTTATTTTGTTCTTGCTACTTGCTAGTTGGTAATCGTATTAGTTGATATTGATAAAGCACCTGCTGCAAAATGAAAAACAAGATACAGAAAACCATAAGTTAACTTCAACTTAATTTGTTTGAACAGATTATTGCATTGTTTGAAGAAAATAGAACATGGCATTACCTAATCACCTTTTAGTATTTTTAAAACCTAATTGATAATTGTTGTTGTGTTTCATTTGTTTACATTTAACCCCAATGATAAATTGTTAAGTGTTGATATGTTATATTTGTTTTAGTAGTGAATGTTGATTTGTTTGATTTGAAATTTTAGTAGTTAATGCTAGGTAGGAAATAGTAGTTAATGTTAAGTGTATTTGCAAATTGCAAAAAAATACTAAAACATCTTGTCCTAGCTAAACACTATAGGTTATTTGTGCATTAGTTCTTTGAGAGTAGATGCATAACACGAGCAATTAAAAGGTTTAAGGTGATAATAAGATGCTCATGTTTCGTCGGGAAAAGGACCACCCTGATCACAAATCCTGGCTCCGCCCTTGTGTGTGTGTGTGTGTGTGTATATATATATATATATATATATATATATATATATAACACTTAGAGCAGGTTGTTTCATGTGTGTGTATATAGGAGTGGGGGGGGTGGAGACAAATATGGTGACGAGCCAAGCGACTATAAAAGGAGTGGTGGAACCAGAAGAAGCAGCTTGTGACAAGATAACGAAGAAAATAAAGAGAAGTGCGAAGGTGTTGTCGCATCTTCCTGCTGCGACGAGCAGTTTGTTACAAGATAACAAAGCAGTTTATCCCTGTGCCCTTCTAGCTAGTTATTGTTATGTACCGACATTATTTTTTTGATCGAATACTAATGTTAGAAAAACTTGTTATCTAATATGTATTTTATATATGTGATACAATCAATGTAAATGAAAATAAATATAAAATAAATATTTTTTTTATAAAAAAATCAAATATTAGCGACGGATTAGTGGCGGAAATTTGTCGCTAAAAATAATGAGTTCTCTCGCTAATCTGTCGCTACTAAGGGCCCTCGCTAATCTGTCGGTAAAAAGGGTCCTCGCTAATCCGTCGCTAATAAGGGTCCTCATTAATCCGTCGCTAATAAGGGTCCTCCCTAATCCCTCGCTAATAAGGGTCCTCGCTAATCCCTCGCTAATAAGGGCCCTCGCTAATCCCTCGCTGATACTAATCCCTCGCTGATACAAGTCCCTCGGTAATCCCTCGCTGATATTTGTCCGTCGCTGATAGCATCAGCTACGCCTATTTGGGCGACGGACTATCAGCGACGGATTCGAGCTTTAGCTAGGGATTAGCGACGGATTTTTCCCTCGCTAATAAGGATCATTTTTGTAGTGATCGGTCTTTAACTATTTGATCCTACATGAAAAGAAATAGTAACTAATTCGGAACCGAAAGACAAGATCATGCATATTTCTTTTCAGTTCGGTCTCCGATCTATATTCAATTAAAACACTAAAACCATGTATTATTTCTTTTAACTATAAAGAGTTTGTTTATAATTTATACGGTCAAATACAAAATATGGTAATTAACTTGGGTTTAAATTTATATTTGGTTATTGAAGTTCAAAATTTTGATTCATTTAATCGTAATGGAGAAAGTTGGTGAAAATTTCACTTATTGTTTTTTGTTGATATTTGATGGGAATATTGGGTGGAAGGGCAACCGTTGATGCATAGCCGTAAATGGAAAGAAAAGACTTTATTGATATTGGTAATAAATTAGATACTCAAAAACTTTATTGAGAACTACTCCGGATTATATATAGGGTTGGATTTTGTTGAGAAGTTGAGTTAATCGTGAGAAGCGCCAAAACTGGTTATCGACCGTTGGATTAGAAATGAACGCACATTAGGATGAGATGCACCGAGATAAGATACACCTAGATGCACCGGATCGATTCCCTTCTAAGAATTTATGGGAAGGTATACATATATAGGCAAAGGTTAATTTACAACCCATGTAACCCAGATTTTAACCGTTGGATTCATGATAAGCAAGCGGTTATTTTGTTTTTCTTTTTTTTGATTTTTTTTAATTGAAAATATTGGACCCACATGTATTGTTACCGTCGATCATTAATCCAACAGTTAAGATATATGATTTTTATGAAATGTATTTGTTGTGTTGCTATGCGAAGCATCCTTGTGACCAACCCATGATCCTGATGTTTTGTACCATCCACCGACTCTAAATTTAAGTGTACTAGTGTTTGTATCAAGCGTTGTGCGGTGACGATAAATTCTTTAAAAAAGATTAAAGTTAAATGGGTCGATAATTTAATATAAGATATTTATAAACTAATAAGAATTGATACTACACTCAATTGTTATTTTAATATGTCTTTGCAAGAATGTTAATTAATGGATATGGTCAAATTTAATACACAGTAATGGAGTGGTATATTCGATTAACTGGTTTACAAGATTCATATAGATTTTTTTTAAATATTTATTTTCACATGGTTAGAAATTCTTTTAATAATCTTTTTGAAAATTCCCATTTAAAAAGAGTTGAGGTGACACACATTCGATTAAATCTTTATTATTATCACCTAATTAAATATACAAATCTATACTATCTTATAAAACAGATTTGAAAAAGTCTTAAAAACAATCTATAATGCATAATCTCTTGATTACAAGTTACAACGCAAGATGTACAAGTTTAATTTGCATTTCTTTTTTGGGATTTATTCCCCGATTGTACAACCTGAAGCATTATTGTTTTCCGTCTCTCCCTGACCATCGGCCTTCTTCTCTTTTATACTTCAAACGTTCATCTCCAGAAGACAAACCTTGAAGGCATAATTCATCTCAGGTAATGTAATGTAACCTTTTGTGGTTTCCATCATCTAGGTTATGTGGTTTTCTTTTTCAAAGACAACCAAATCCCCTTTTTTAACCTGCTGCTAATATTTTACCACGTCCCTTTTTTTACTTGCTGCTAACCTCAGACATAACCTCCAAAAGTCTTATGAAAAAATGGTGTCCTTTTAAACCCAAGCGTTAGTAAAATAAAATTAAATAACTCAGCTAACACACATTATTCATCTTCTTTTGTACCGTCTCTCCTCCGTCTACAGTTTCCTTAAATTTCTTTCAGCAAACGTCCGGCTGGCACCTGCATCACCGTCGCCGGCGACAAATACGGGCAAGGCTATTCTTTTTCCGATCTTCAAATCCACCTACTTTTGAGGTGTTTTTTTGGATCAGCTTTACAACATACGAATTTATGCCATGGAAGAAGATGGGAGAGCTCTCTCTGTTCACAAACCTAGAAAAGATAAGGTTCCATGGCGCTGATCTGGCGCTGATTGTTGGAATCGGTGGTCTCGGAATTATTTCAGGGTAAATCTAATTCCTTCAGTTTAATTCACATTCGCAGTTAGGGTTTATGTTGCAACTCCATATTATTGCTTTGTTTTATCCAAATTAGACCGGCATTTGTAAGATTTAAGCAAATCGTTGCTAAAATACGACATGTCCTCGAAGAAAAGTTTAGAAATGAACATAAACTGGAATCAGAAAGAAAGGATCGGCTTACCTCTGAACTCAGGCTTGACCCGCGCCAAGTTGTTGTTTGGTTTCAGAACAGGTGGGCTCGCTGGAAGAGTAAGAGAAGAGGAATACTCCAAGCTCAAGAGTGAACATGACTCCACTGTTCTTGAAAAATGCCAGCTTGAAACTGAGGTACCCTTCTTTCTATGATGCAAAGAACTTGCACACCGGAAAACAATGAAGGATTTTTTTTTTCTAGTGATGGTGATATAAAACAATGATAACTTAAAAATACCCAAGTTTTTTTTTACATTCGAAGTGCTCATGGAATGTTGATATTTTAAGAAACTTTTTTCAAGTTACAACTGATATTTTTAAGTTTACATAGGTTTGTATTTCATTTATTTTCAACAGATTTTCCTTTGCCTTGCAGAAAAGAACCGTGTATGATGTCTCTTCTGGACAACAATAAACATAACAGGTGGTATATAGTTCTCCTCCAACGACACGCACGCCTGAAACATCAACAACCCCTCGTGTATTAAGAACCAAACAGAATTAAATCTTTTGATTCAACAAAATATGTATTCATTACCCTATGAATTTTGTCCATTTCGTTCAGCAAAACCTCATTGAACTGGCCTTCACTGACATCATCTCTGAAATCCAATAATCTTATTAGAATAAATATTATGATGAAAGAGTAAGTTGTCACAGAAAGAGCGGAGTTTGGTGTTGTAAAAACCTATAAAATATAATCCTATGAGGTTTATGTCTATTTGATTTGTTGAAAGATATCAAGAGCTCCCTGCAAAATCAAGTAAGAGGAAAAGATAAGAATCCTTTACCCTAAACTGTATTAGAGACCAACCCAAGACTTATATAATTTTTACCTAACCAAGCCTGCATGAACTACACCCCTTATTGAATTTGTATGAGTTATATATAGACCCTGAATGATTTCTTGTCTGTGTGATTGTGCTAGACCAACGCCTTGTACTTTGTAACTTGAGGCCAATCCATTGAAGTAACCACCTGTAAGAACACACTTTGAAACCAAATGAACTAACTAAAACACACATTATGTAAACACGATCGAAAAGGATAATACGAGAAACAACCATTTGGAAGCAACATTGACGATAAGCCGGACTTTCCCTTAAGGCATCGGATCCACTCAAGATCCACGCACAGTTCGTGCTTGGAGGATTGGGAATTATTGTTATGGATCTCTCGATCTCTCCGAATCGTGCCAAGAGTCTCAAGATCTCGTTTGCAGTTGCGGGAATTAGAGTTTTTATTTTTTTTCACCATTTGAATATCGTGGACAGAGCTGGAGAGGGGGAGAAAAAATAGGCGGTTTTCAGGAAGGTGGAGGGGCGAGGAATCAACTCTGTGAGGGGTGGAATGTAACACCCTCAATTTTGGTAAGACCAACTAATTAAAAATCTCAATTTAAAATCAAATAAAGGACAAAACATCCACTTACATATCAAAACTCAACATACCTCAATGATAACATTCTATAGTTAACCTCAACAATCATAAATTTCAGTATTAAACAAGAACCTAACTGAAGTCGGGTGCTACTTAACCCCAATACAAGTTGCTCTTCATAAGCTAACGCGAAAGACTTCACCAAGCTACTCACCTCACAAGCACACAACTAGCACTTCTCTCTTCATAGAGTCACTAGAGTTATTCCCCAACTAAGTCTGTTGCACATGCCGACAAATAAAAAAGTTAGGCTAACGCCTATTGAGTTCAAGAGTTTTACATGAACAAATATATCTTTAAAGGAATAGACCCCAACTAAAAATCATAATCTTTCAAATGGTTTACTTTAAACTCGAAGATGACTCTTTTCCAATTTCATGCATAATTCAAAGGTGGACAACCCACTACAAAACATTATTTATAAAACGATGCATACCAAAACACCCAAAAACGGGTGGGGTAAAATACTCAACCCACACAACATAGTTAAACCCCTCATGTACTATATGTTACCAAAAAACACGGACGCTAGGCCCAATACTCACGCGACCATAAATTGAAAGTAAACCAATTATCAAAACATAAGGAGGATGTACTTCATTCAAACCTTAATATACGTGGAGGGAGATCCAATATTAAGGTCCTCATTTACGGCCAACCACATAAGCCCAATGACAATAAAGTAAAGCGTCATTATATTTAAAATGTTGCTAGCCGACAACGGCGGAGACCCGTATCCGTTGAGAGTGGAGGAACACAAAAGTATGTCACCCATGCAACGTTAATCGCATGACACCTCACGACATACAAGCCCAAGTTCCCCTATGATTTCTTTAACAAGTTTCACCACAAGTCAGTTGACCTTGATGAACATTCCGAAAAACTCTATCCCGAAGGCTCGACACACTTAAAGACTACCTCCAGGCATTACTTCAAGCGGCGGAGGTCCTAATGCCTACCTCCTCGGTAACACCACCAGACTCAACCCTCTTAGTGCCTACTTGTAAAGTTTTTGGTCGTAAAACAAGGATAACGGAGCTCAACCCCGCAATACCCAATTGACCATCCCAAACAGACTGACTTACGTGCATATGGATCCAATGCAACACATTCTAACCTTACCGGACTACACATGAATGACGAAAGCACTCGAGCCCATAACCAACCTCAATACGCAACACATGGCATTAGTACGTATGTCATAATTGGACTCTACATTGAGCCATATAAAACCGGACAAGTGTCCTCAAGACTCCTTTAAAACGACATCGAGCCAAAATACTCAAAACCTCTTCTTGACCAATGATTAATGTTTTTCAAATAATGAACGTACTCGACCCATACCATGCAATCACATGCTCCAAATACTTGAATGGACTCCAACACAGTTTAAGTCGGGACAAAATGTTTTCCAAATAGATTTATACTATTTATCCTTTCAAAACGTCCCATAACACAAAATTAAACCTTTTACCCAACCAAACACTAAAAATGCATTTTAACCAAATAATCTTTTTTATGCAATAAATCACTAAAATACGTCCATATACGTCTCAATTATCAAGATGTCCAAAAATCCCGAATGTGGGTGTTTTATAAGTTTATAAAGTTAAACGCTTCCAAATAACCAAAACTTATCAAGTGACCAGCAGTTAACAATTTCTTGTAAAACACAAAACACTTTAAAATGAACATTTTGGCATGTACAACGTTTTCGCAAATCAACTTGAACTCACCTTGCTAGATTTATGCTAAATCTAGATTTTCCCCCCAACTTGAGCTCCTTTGAAGAACACTTGGATCCTCAAGCCAAAAACTTCCAAAAACCTAGATCCATACATTTCCAACCATAAATAATCATATTCAACCACAAAGAATCGTTCCCCAAACTTTATACATGAATATCTCAACTTATGTCAAAATCCTAAGTTCCATAGATGAAGAAAAGAGAAAGTTATCTTACCCACAATTTGAATCCATCAACAATGTACTTCTAGGTCACCTAAATGAGTCATAACTTCCCATCTTCCAAAAAGGGGAAACAAGGGTGGATGAAACCCTAGAAAACTCAATGGAGAAAATGAAAATGGTGGACATGGTTTTAACCTCGAAACTTGCTAGATGATGAAGGAACCATGTAATGTAAGGAGGAAACCCCTCAAAATAGGTTAGGGTTCGTTCTTGAGGTTGGGGATCGGTTTGGGAGAGAAAAGGGGAAGAGATTTAGGGTTTTTGTGAGAAATGAAGTATGGAGGCCGGTTTTCTCTTTTATTAGCTCACTGTGCGCCCGCGCGGATGGCGGCGCGACCTGACCAGCGCGGAGAGTCGCATGGACCTCTGGAGTGATTTCTTTCGCTATCTCTCCGGCCAACGATTTCGGGGTGTTACAATCCTCCCAACATTAAAAGAGATTTCGTCCTGGAAATCTAACCCCGACCAACACCCAACGTCGCATTTAACGAGATCAATTTTCTCTCTATCTAAAAAGGGATACTTTCACGACGCCTTGCCTCCTATACGAAACCGATAACGTTCCGATTAAGATTAACACTGCATTTCTCATAACAGGCCGCCATATACCCGATCTCGACGTTTGATATACCCTTTAGATGACGGATTGTACTTTGAGTCCGTAACAAACTAATTTCCTATCCTTTAGATCTCGGTTGCTTCCCAACCTTAGGTTGCCTTTATCACCTCAAGAGCAGCTTCCGATTAATTAATCACTTCCATCAAGGTCACCCTAAGGCAAACATTACTCTCCAATGCCTCTAATTCCAACACATCACGGTCTCCCCAAAATCGATTTTTTATTACTTAAGGTCTACTTCGACGGTCTCACTACTTCCTCCAATAATCAATACCATAAAGATTTATCATCCTTCCCTTTACGAAATTCCTAGCATTAGATTGGTCCGATCCAATCTTCCATAAATTTGTTCCTCAAACTGACACAAACACAACATGTGTAGATATCGGCTTACCCCAAACTCCATGGTTACACAACTCCCGTAATTCATTCAAACATCGACCGGCTAATCAGCGGAAACCTTGCTGATTATAGAATTACCAATGATCGACCCCTAATTGTCAGCTCCTAGTATCCTTAAGGTTACTACTTAACTTGCAGTCCCACCAAATTCAATGAAAGTGCACAGAAGCACCCCAACGATCACTGTCCTCCAAATTCGGATGTCGACACCTATCCTCAAAATGTCTGCACCACAACCGTGGATATACCACCATAGATTCCCTTATTCCTGAAGACTCGTCCGGATGGTACACATCCGACCCAGGCATGATGTCGAGATTCCACCCATCAGTTTGTACCCCACCAACATAAAGCAACCACACAATGCTTAACCCGCAGTTTTACCGGAATCGAAAGATCAGCACTTAATTAATTGGGAGAATTCATTGACCTATCACCTCAACTATTCATGCGTGCACCGATTCACAAAACTGGAGTCCCAAGATTCAAGACTAACCACCGTTTAGTCATCCGAAGCTTCAGTTCCCAAGGACTCCTCTAGCCCTTAATTACAACTCGCTCTACAGAAGGGTTTCAACCTATAGCTTCGATTGAGTTCAAGGTTTTTCAAACTAATATGCCATTTTGAGATTCATAAAACTCTCAAATGCAAAAGTTTTATAACAATTAATCGTACGAATAAAATTCACTACCTTTTATTCGGTAGGTGTACAAAGTGGCAATAAACAGGGATACCGTAAAAACTGTTCAAATGGATTATGGACCACTATGGTCCTAACATGCATCAATTTATCCCATAGATGAGAAATAATTTTATGTACTAAATAGTGTATAACAAGGCGTTTGTACTAAACTCCAGAATTTAAATTCGTAAGACCACGTTCCGAAAATCTCCTATTTAACCATATAATGACATAAAATGAAATTTCCAACAAAGTCCACATGCATCAGTTTATTTTTAAAATTTTGTGAAATGGTAGATGTATGCGATTTATCAAATGTGGATAAATTTTAAATCGATTTCAACTCTAGGCCGTGCGAATAAAATGTCCTTGACTAAAGATTGTGGTTACAAAGCCATGCATATTAACAAATCAACATAATGCATTGCCTGAAACAATAATGATAAAACCGAGAATCAAAGAATACCCAATGCATCAGTAAAACACGACCATCCTAGGTTTTTCATAGGTTTACTCACACCAAAAGTTTAAATCAGTTCACCCACTTAGTTGTATACCACGAAATAAGCTTGCACAAACTCAAAAATGAACCCACACGACATTGAAACTCCCAAAATAGCACATGGGGTGACATCTACCAACAAAACTCTCATGAAATAAATTTCTCAACAACCCATAAAACAACGCACGCAAAGAACTTAGACTATGCATTCAAGGTTCACCCATGCGTTGTGAACGTCGTAAAACTATATTCCTTAGAACTTAAAAAATTCACACGGAATATAATTCCCAAGAAAACTCAAACACTAAAATAGTGGAAGACAACTCTTCGTCTAAGGCCTTAACATATGTGGAGGAGATCCAATGTTAAGGTCATAAGCCGTAGTTACTTGTCCAGGACTCTACGCAACGTCAAAATACGAACGTCACAATATTCGAAAATAACATTAGGCAACAATGAGAATAAGCAAAGCCTCAACAAAGCTTGCAACCACATGCAATAAAATAATTTTATGCATGCTTACGATCATAGTCTAAAAACTTGTGTGTGTTAAACATTTCAAGATTTCGTAATATAATCCACATGGTGATTTGGAAACATGAGAAATAATCAATACAATTTATTTAAGAAATACATTTCGTGCATGAATTTGATCAGCACTCAACACCTTGAAACCACGCTCCAGACGCTCCACACCTTAGGGCAAAAATCAAGGATTTCATAGGTTCACCTCAAAATTTCTCCTCAAAATAACATTAGTTCCGAAGGTCTATGGTTCTAATCCAACCAATCAATCCAACCCGAAACGGTCCACTTAATGCAACCACCATGCTTACCATCACTCCAAGTGACAAATACTAAAATCATCAGCTCCTTCGAAGGCTACCCATTTAGGAACTTATTCACTACCCCAACGATCATCATACCCAAGCAGTTCAAGCATACACATGTAACTCGTAGATTCACCATAACACTGGTCAGGTGCTATTATGAACGTACTGTACATGATCATCCTTGCCACCTTCGACGTGTTTTCCGTTCCTAGTAACTCCAACCACCTCGAATCATTCAATCTTAAAGTGCCTATTGGTGCAACTCTCTCTTTCGAATGCTTAAAATTACGCTAGTTTGAGTCTAGGCATCCAAAAATCAACACCTAATTCTCTCAAACTTAAGCTCTGATACCAACTTGTAACACCCCCAAATTTGGTAAGACTAACTAATTTAAAATCTCAATTTAAAATCAAATAAAGGACAAAACTTCTAGTTACATATCAAAACTCAACATACCTCAAAGATAACATTCTATAGTTAACCTCAACAATCATAAACTTCAGTATTAAATAAGAACCTAATTGAAGTCGAGTGCTACTTAACCCCAATACAAGTTGCTCTTCATAAGCTAACGCGGAAGACTTCACCAAGCTACTCACCTCACGAACACAAAACTAGCACTTCTCTCTTCATAGAGTCACTAGAGTTATTCCCCAACTAAGCCTGTTGCACATGCCGACAAATAAAAAGGTTAGGCTAACGCCTATTGAGTTCAAGAGTTTTACATGAACAAATATATCTTTAAAGGAATAGACCCCAAATAAAAATCATAATCTTTCAAATGGTTTACTTTAAACTCGAAGACGACTCTTTTCCAATTTCATGCATAATTCAAAGGTGGACAACCTACTACAAAACATTATTTATAAAACGATGCATCCCAAAACACCGAAACATAGGTGGGGTAAAATATTCAACCCACACAACATGGTTAAAACCCGCATGTACTATATGTTACCAAAAACACGGACGCTAGGCCCAATACTCAAGTGACCATAAATTGAAAGGAAACCAATTATCAAAACATGAGGAGGACGTACTTCATTCAAACCTTGATATATGTGGAAGGAGATCCAATATTAAGGTCATCATTTACGGTCAACCACATAAGCCCAATAACAATAAAGTAAAGCGTCATTATATTTAAAATGTTGCTAGCCAACAATGGGGGAGACCCGTATCCGTTGAGAGTGGAGGAATACAAAAGTATGCCACCTATGCAACGTTAATCGCATGACACCTCACGACTTACAAGCCCAAGTGTCCCTACGATTTCTTTAACAAGTTTCACCACAAGTCAGTTGACCTTGATGAACATTCCGAAGAACTCTATCCCGAAGGCCCGACACACTTAAAGACTACTTTCCCTGCATTACTTCAAACGGCGGAGGTCCTAATGCCTACCTCCTCGGTAGCACCACCAGACTCAACCCTCCTAGTGCCTACTTGTAAAGTTTCCGGTCGTAAAACATGGATAACGGAGCTCAACCCCGCAATACCCAATTGACCATCCCAAACAGATTGACTTACGTGTCTATGGCTCCAATGCAACACATTCTAACCTTACTGGACTGCACATGAATGACGAAAGCACTCAAGCCCGTAACCAACCTCAATACACAACACATCGCATTAGTACGTACGTCATAACTGGACTCTACATTGAGTCATATAAAACCGGACAAGTGTCCTTAAGACTCCTTTAAAACGACATCGAGCCAAAATACTCAAAACCTCTTCTTGACCAATGATTAATGCTTTTCAAATAATGAACGTACTCGACCCATACCATGCAATCACATGCTCCAAATACTTGAATGGACTCCAACACAGTTTAAGTCGGGACAAAAGGTTTTCCAAATAGATTTATACTCTTTATCCTTTCAAAACGTCACATAACACAAAACTAAACCTTTTACCCAACCAAACACTAAAAATGTCTTTTAACCAAATAATCTATTTTATGCAATAAATCACTAAAATACGTCCATATACGTCTCATTTATCAAGATGCCCAAAAATCCCGAATGTGGGTGTTTTATAAGTTTATAAAGTTAAACGCTTCCAAGTAACCAAAACTTATCAAGTGATCAGCAGTTAACAATTTCATGTAAAACACAAAACACTTTAAAATGAACATTTTGGCATGTACAACGTTTTCACAAATTAACTTGAACTCACATTGCTAGATTTAGGCTAAATCTAGATTTTCCTCCCAATTGGAGCTCCTTTGAAGAACACTTGGATCCTCAACCAAAAACTTTCAAAAATCCATACATTTCCAACCATAAATAATCATATTCAACCACAAAGAATCGTTCCCCAAACTTTGTACATGAATATCTAAACTTATGTCAAAATCCTAAGTTCCATAGATGAAAAAAAGAGAAGGTTACCTTACCCACAACTCAAATCCATCAACAATGTACTTCTAGGTCACCAAAATGAGACACAACTTCCCATCTTCCAAAAAGGGGCAACAAGGGAGGATGAAACCCTAGAAAACTCGATGGAGAAGATGAAGATGGTGGACATGGTTTGAACCTCGAAACTTGCTAGATGATGAAGGAACCATGTAATGTAGGAGGAAAACCCTCAAAATAGGTTAGGGTTCGTTCTTGAGGTTGGGGATCGGTTTGGGAGAGAAAAGGGGAAGAGATTTAGGGTTTTTGTGAGAAATGAAGTATGGAGGCCGGTTTTCTCTTTTATTAGCTCACTGTGCGCCCGCGCGGATGGCGGCGCGACCTAACCAGCGCGGAGAGTCGCATGGACCTCTGGAGTCGCGAGGAAACAGAGCCTCGCGCGGTTCGTGGCACAGCTCAACTCGCGCGGAGAGCCACGCAGGGCACTGTTGGTGATTTCTTTCGCCTTCTCTTCGGCCAACGATTTCCATGGCAGTAACTTCGCAACCCCTTGCCACTGGCTCGTGAAGTAAGTTTTTCGTAACCCTTGTCAGCATAAAATTGTTTAGTTAAATAGTGTAGATGATTTTGTAGGTTTTGTTGAAATTTTTTCATTATCAAACAAGATGTAGCAAAAAAATTGGGAAAATTTTTCTGGACCGGACCAAGACACAGCCCGAAAATTTGTTACAACTTTTTTTTAAATTTTGAAAAATATAGATGTGTTTATTTTTAAATCATTGTAATGTGTTTATAGTATTTTACATATTTACTTACTTAATTATAGATTAGGTCTGTATACTTTGTATATTTATAAATTAGGTCATTGTACTTTGCATATTTACATATTAGGTCTATGTACTTAAATTAATTACAAATTAGATCATGTACTTAAATTATTACAAATTAGGTTCCTGTACCTAGAGAAGTTAAATATTAGGTCTCTACACTAAAGTATTTATAGATTATGCCCATGTACTTTGCATATGTATAGATTAGGTCCCTACATAAAGTATTTTGGTGTGGTGATTTAGGATTTTGATTATGTTTCTTCTCCCACTAGAAACTCCTCGGCGGCGGCGTCATCTGAAGATACTGGAGATAAGAAGGCTTGGATTGTAAGTAGTTTAGTGTAGTTTTTTAGATTAATTATAGAATGCTTTTTTTTTTTTTTTTTGAGTTTTTGTGGAGAATTTGTAATTTGATTTGGTGGTTTTATTTGAAACAACAAATGAAGCATCCTTCATCATTGGGTGTGTTTGAAGAGATTACGAGTGCTGCAAAAATGAAACAAATTGTGATTTTTCTTGATTATGATGGAACTCTTTCTCCCATTGTTGAACCCTGATCAAGCTTACATGGCTCCTCAGGTTTCTATCTATCTATCTATCTCTCTCTCTCTCTCTCTCTCTCTCTCTCTCTATATATATATATATATATATATATATATATATATATATATATATATATATATAGTCAGGTCAGGGAAAACCACAAAAAATGAAAAATTAAGGAACATCCTAATAACCATTCATATGTATGATATGTACATGTACATAACAAGTAATTTATCTACTATACACGTGCAGATGAATGGTTATTAGGGTCTTTCTTTGTTTTTTATTTGTTTTGCATTTCTCCTGAACCTCACTCACACACACACATATATATAGGGTTGGTTCATGTGAGACCAGCCTGTTTTCGTGAGACCCATGAGACTACAATTTTACACTTGAAACTTCACGGCAAAAAAGGTGAAGGTAAAAAAAATCTGAACCTTCACGATAATTGTGAAGGTTTAGTTTCAAGTTTAAAAACATGGTTTTACGAGTCTCGCGAAAACAGACTAGTCTCATGTGAACCCAAACCTATACTTCCATCTCTTTCAAAAAAAATACAAATTTTTCTTAATTATTATTTTGAGTTATTTAAAACATCAAATAAATTTCTTTATGAAAAAAATACACAAGAAATTAATGATGGTTTTTGAAAATCGTCACTTTTAATTTGTTACAATTATTTTATATTTTTTTGTTATTTTTTGAAGTTTAAGATTAATGAAATGGTTTAATTTCATGTTTATAACTTTGTAAGACTATCGGAGTTATCAGGCCCGTTCCTGACATTTTTTAGGCCCTGGGCGAGATGTAAAAATAGGCCCTCAATAACTACGAAATTATTTTCAATATATTGTTTATATCATCAATAATAACATTGAATTCAAAAAATAATAGTTCATATAAAACCGTTTTTCCTGGTAATCCTAGCGCAAGATCAATCAATAATCACTTCTAAATTAATATTATCTACCATATCATTTTTACATAACATCGTTAATCTGTTCCACCATCAAAGGCATCTTATGATATACCTTTAATATATAGATTGAAATCATTTGACGTCACTATGTTGACCATTCCACATGTTACCTGATGTTAATCTTTTTCATCATCGTTTTAAACTTTTAGGGATGAAACAAACTTTTTAAGAACCATCAATCTTAGAATCAAAAATCCATGTTGGTTATAGTTTGAAATTTTATTCTTGTTTTAGAGATAAGAGAGTACTTAAGATTCATGCGTCCAATATTAGATAATAAAGAGTCAATAATGTATGGAAAAAAATATCTTTGAAATCCTAAATATAGATATATGTTGGGTTGTCTCATATAGTTTGGTAATTAGTTTTCTTAGTTAATAACAAGAAATCTATATTTTAACACAATAATAAAATTCATGCGGATGAAATAATGAAAAAAGTATGTAGAAGATGAGTAATGGAGTATATATATATATATATCAAGGATTATAGGCAAAAATAGTTTTTAGATATTAGCACTAAATAAAAAAAATACTTAGAGAAAAAATAAGCAATACTATAAAATGAAAAAACTAAATAACTTTTTACAAAATTTCTTGTCCAATGTTATTAATTAATACATGTGTGGGCCCTTAATATAATGTTAAATTCTTTTTGGATCCTATTATATACTAATTTTTTTGTCTTTTTTATTTACAACTTTTTAAACTACTAATATATAGTATATACTAAAAAAATTAGGCCCCTATTTTCTTTGGGCCCTGGGCGTGCGCCCGGCCCGCCCTCCCCCAGGAACGGCCCTGGGAGTTATACTATGTTGGTAGTCATGGTATGGATATCAAGGGACCATCTGCTCGCAGGCATCAAAAAGTACGAACAAAACTATGTTTATATAAATGTGATTTATTTCGTATTCTAAATCCGATCAATACTGCATGCGGAATTCAAAATTACGGTAGTCAAGTATATGTCATGGTATAGCGATGGCAAGTTGTCGCTAAAGGATTTTAATATTTTATAAAATATTACAAGAATATTTAATTTACTTTTAAATGATTTTATATAAAATACAGTGGTCATAAATTTGATTTCATTGTGATTATTCTTATTTGTTCTTATTGTGATTTTAGGGCAATCAAAATGTACCTTACCAACCAGCCAAGGATTTTTTTACCAACCATGACTGAGGTGATTATTATAATTATTTTTTAATTTAATGTGTTTGTAGAAGCCAAAAAAGTTATAAAAAACTATTATTAATGTATATATTTTTATTTTTTTAGGTTTATGGAATTTTGTTAGAAAAAAAACAAAAGGTATTGCTGGTGCCAATGTGGAAAACAACAAGTTCTGCTTGTCTGTACATTTTAGACGTGTTGAAGAACAGGTAAAGTTAGATCGAAAAAAGTTCTAGTTTTTAGTAAATGGCTTAACCTCCTAGCCATCTTCTCCCTGAATTTATTGAAATAGCCCCTACATTTTTGAAAAAACTCGCAATTATGAACACATCCAAAGAATCCTTAAAATTTTAAATGTTTGCCCCTATTCGTGAAAACCCAGGTTCACATTGACCCACCATTGCATTTACAAACAAGATTTTACATTTTTGGCCCAACCTCGCAATTGCGAGGTTGCCGCTTTTGCAAACATACAGATGTCGAGCAGGGGTAAAACCCTAGACATCTTATATGCGTTCATTTTATTACTTAAATGCTCTATTTTTAAACGCATATCTCAACTTTTTGCAAACGAATATTTAATTAATCAAGACCCTTTGAGCAAAACTCATATCTTTATTGCTTGGGCATTGAATCATTGATTTTATATTGTTTTTGTCGCTTGCAGATTGACTTCTAGACGTTTTTATGGGGAGATTTCGTGTGCCGAAAAACAGAAGGACAACAGCTTGCTGTAGCTTGATGCCATCTCGGGATTTTTGGAATATTCCTAGAATATTCCTCCAACCTTGCATTAGCTAGATGAAATCTTGGAAGATATTTGCCATTAGATCTTTTGTTTTATCCTTTGGGTAATAGTTTTGTCCAATCTTTTGGTTGGCTATAAAAGGCCATGATCACTTGTTGTAAAAAACACACCAATTTCTCCCATCACGCCTCAAAATACTTTCTAAATGTTCTCTTATTCTCCAATCATTGGGAGAAAATTTGGAAGACTAATCTAATTTTAATTAAAGCATTTAACTTTCAGTATTTATTATCTGCTTTATTACTTCTCCTTTAATTACTGCATTTTAATTTTATGTCTTTATTTTACTGCATTTTAATTTTACGTCTTTATTTTACTGCATTTTAATTTTACGTCTTTATTTTATCGCATTTTAATTGTTCACCTTATTACGTCATCGTTATTTATAATTTTTGTTACCTTTAATCTACCATTGTTCTTTTCATTTAATCTTCGTAATCTACAGTAGTTTTTATTTTTAGTCGTATTCTCTTCTTTTTAAAAATGCAAGGACCCCAAGCGATGATAGGCTAACAACCTTAGCTTGGGTGTGGGGTAAAGTTAAGATTAAAACCAATTTTTGATGGTGGAAATTAGTAGTTAATAATTATTTCCAATCATTCATTCAAGGTTATTTTTATAAAATTCATTTCCTAACAAATTGATCGTTGTGAAAATGATTAAAGTGTGATGGACTTAGAGATAAGCCGTCGTGACATATCAACTTGAATGATATGGAGATATACTCGAGAGGGTTATTTAGATACGAGGAGACTCGTTTTCATTCCATATAGCTTATACAAGGAATAGATTGTGCCATTGCCTAGATTTTTTTCTATTTTGGAAACATTAGAATCAAGTCTATGGATGCGAGCCTTTCTCAATCTCGAAAGAGTGCCTTAGAAAAGTTAATGGTTGGATATTTATTAATTACGACGTTTCACTTGATTTAATTGTCAAAAATCTTAACGGATCCCTACACCCTTGCTCCTTTTTAAAGTAATTAATTTATGTCAAATTAGTTGTTAAAAATCACCCAACAATATTTCTTCAAATTCGCCATCTGAAATCATTTCTTTTATTAAACTTTTATTAAGCTTTTGCACCTTTCCCTGTGGATCGATACTCGGTATTTTACCGTTTTATTACTTGTAAAAGACGACAACGAATTGATAAGTGTATACTTGCACTATTCACCGTTAGATAACAATCCAAGAGATTAAGTTCATATAAATCTCGTAACAACATCTTTGTTTATTAGGAACCTCTATTTGACCATAATCCTCCCCTCCGGACCCACAAACGTCCCCCTCCTCTTTCTTTTGTATAAATAGAGGAGTTGTGGGACCAAATTTTCACCCCAAACTCTTCCTAACTCTCTCCTTTTCTCGTGCTCTCAACGCGATCAAAATGCACGTGCTCTCCTAACCTCACAAGCTCATGAGTCTCTTTCAACGCCAGTAACCTTTTTCAATGGCTCGTAAAGTTTATGTTTTTATGTTTTCTTGTTATATATCTTTATTTTACCTATTTGTTAAGTCAAAAATTTTAGTTAACAAGAATTGTTGTGGTTAAATAATGTAGATGACGTTTTATGTTTTGTTGTTATATATTTGCATAATTATAGATTAGGCCTTGTAGTTTGCAAATTTACAAATTAGGTCCTTGTACTTTAGATATTTACATATTAGGTCCTTATAGTTTGTATAATGACATCTTAGGTCCTTGTACTTTGCATATTTAAAGATTAGGTCCCTGTACTTTATATATGAATAGATTAGGTCCATATAGTTTGTATATTTATAGATTAGGTCCTTGTAGTTTATATATTAAAACATTAGGTCTTGTAGTTTGCATAATGACAACTTAGGTCCTTGTACTTTGCATATTTAAAGATTAGGTCCTCATACTTTGCATATTTACATATTTACATATTAAGTCCCTATAATTTGCATAATGACAACTTAGGTCCCTTTACCTTGAATATTTTAGGTCCCTATAGTTTGCATAATGGCAGCTTAGGTCCCTATACTTGCATATTTAAAGATTAGATCCCCATACTTTGCATATTTACAAATTAGGTCCCTATACTTTATATATTAACAATTTAGCCATTGTTTTAGCCATTTTTTGAAAATGGGTTAACCTCCTAGCCATCTTCTTCCAAAAATTGACAAAATAGCCCATAACTTTGTAAAACCCATTCACGTTTACGGACTTCTTTATAGAGGCACAAAATATGTTACACATTTGGCCCTATTCGTGAAATTGGTTCGTAATCACGAACTCATGCCTAGACCTAATTAAAAATTTATAGATTTGGCCCATTATGTATCAAGTTTCATATTATCTATGTTTGATATGTTTGATTTTTAATACGTTTGATTTTTTATTATCTATTAATAGGATGGATAAAGATGACTCTGGAGAAACTATTCATCGACATTTCCATGTTTTGAAAATTGTGCTTAAGTTGAGTGTGGACATCATAAAGTCAAATGCAACTTACAATGAAGATGTATACGTACATATTAATAGTTTAATAAATATGTTTCTCCAAATGTTTAGGATTGTATTGGCGCTATTGATGGGACACACGTAAGGGCATAGTTCGAGAACATGAGCAAGCAAAATACATAGGTAGAAAAGGATATACGACTCAAAATATCATGGTAGTTTGTGACTTTAATATGTATTTTACGTTTGCATTGGCTGGATGGGAGGGAACTGCACATGATACAAGAATCTTCTATGAAGCCTTACGTAGACCTAAATTTAAATATCCACATCCAATCGGTGGTTAGTATTTTTTGTAGTAATAACAACTTTTATGTTTTCATACCATTAGAAAGTAGAAACGAATAACAACGGTTTGTTTATTTCTCATGACAGATAAGTATTATGTTGTTAATGTAGGATATCCAAATACTAAACGATATCTTGCTCCATACAAAGGAACAAATATTCGTTATCACATACCTGATTTTTGTCTGGACAAACCGATGCAATACGAGCTCCCAAAGGAGCAAAAGAGACATTTAACTATCATCACTCGTCACTTAGAAATGTTATTGAACGAACTTTTAGAGTATGACAAGCTACATGGGCAATATTAAAAGATATGCATGTTAATTACGCCTACAAGACACAAATAAATATTATGCTAGCGTCGATGGCAATTCATAATTATATCAGAATAAACAATAGTTTTGACGAAGCATTTGACAAGGCGCAACAAGAATCATACAACCCTCGTATTGACGTTAATAATGAAAGATGTGGTAGTATTAATGTAGCACATGATGACACAAGTTCACGTCGTATGAGTGACGCTTTTTATATGAGTACAGTAAAAGATATGATTGCAGAAGATATAATAAGTTGACACAGATGAAGATTTAGTATAAATGACGATCTAAATTTTTTTTATTGATATTTTGGTTATAAAAATAGTATATTATGGATGATGATCTTTTATTTTTTTTTTGTTCTAAAGATCTATTATTTTTATTATAAAGTGTTAATGTTTTTGGTATAAATATTTCTTATTAAGTTATTATTATTTTTTAAAAATTATTAATGTTGTTGATGTAATTTTTTGTCAAAGATATAAATATAAATGATGAAAAATAAACGGTTATAAGTTAAAAAAACAAATAAGCCAATAATATGGAAGAATGTCCTTTTTGGTTTTACATATATAAGCAAAAATTGTTAAATACAAAAAAATACTTATTAGCTTATTACATTTTGGTACAACCACAAGCTAATCCAAACATTTTTTATAAAACTTTTTTTTGTCACCACATAAGTTGATAAACACTTTTAATAAAAAAAACATAAGTTGTTTTAAATAAGCAATCCCAAACACCCCCCTTAGACTAAGTTATGTAGATTTTATGCAATTGAAAATCTATTATATTTAGATATATATAATTAGGTTCATTTGAGAAATGATAAATATATGAGAAATAGAGAAATGATCCTAGCTCTTTATCTGGTCAACATTTGCGGCTTTGACCGTGAAGCACTAGATAATTCCTTGTGCGGTATGTAGAAGATAGAGGGGTAGTTTCGTAAAACACGCGTGATGAGTTCATATATGAACTTGTATGATTCATATATGAATTATATGTTCACATATGAACTCTTTTAACTGGTTCATATATGAACTATACGTTCATATATGAATCGGTTAATTAGTTCAGATATGAATCTCAAAAGGTTCATATATGAATATGTTAATTAGTTAAACTGATTCACATATGAATCAGTTAAAGTAGTTAATATGTGAATTACACTGGTTCATATATGAACATATAATTCATACGTGAATCATACAAGTTCATATATGTTCATATATGAACATATAATTCATACGTGAATCATACAAGTTCATATATGAACTTGTCACGTGTGTTTGTAAAAATTACGAAATCGTCCTTCTATTTTTGGAATAGCAGCAACTTTTGACCAGTCAAAACCGTAATTGTTGACCAGTCAAAGATGCAATATTTGACCAGGCAAAGCCGATCTTGACCGAATGAAAGGCTAGGATTACTTCTCTATTTCTCATATATTTAACATTGATCAAATGAACCTCTCCCTGGATATATATACATAATTGGTGTCTATATCTAGATTATTTGTAGATTTGGTTCCTATATTTTTAAAGTTTACATAATTGGTCCCTATATTTAAAGTAATTATAGATTTAGTCCCTCTGTTTAAAGAATTTATATATTTGGTCCATGTATTTAAAAAAATACATATTTGGATCCTATATTTAGAAAATTTACAAATTTGGTCCATGTATGTGGATTAAGTTTACATTTTATCATTTGAAATTACATTTAGTTTTACTTATAGAATTGGTCTCTATATTCAGAGTATTTACAAATTGGTCCCTATATTTACAAAAAAAAAATGTGAGAAAGGTAACCTATCATCGGTGCTTTCATTGGCTTGGCGCATATGCCTGTTGTGTGTTTGGTCCATTGATAAACTCGAAACCATAAAAGAGGCCAACACCCTCGCCATCTTATCAACGACAAGCTTACTAATCTCCTTCCCCAAATTATAGATTCCACTTCCCGATAGACTGAACCTTTCACTTAATACATCCCCCACGATGTGATTTATCATTCTTTGATGGCTCTAACCCGCTTGATTGGATATTTCAAGCAGAACGATTCTTCTCCTACTATTACACATCAGATGAACAACATATTAATATCACAAAGTTTACGGTCTTAATGGATGCAAAGAAATCATGGTATGCTCTTACTCAAGCCCCCCCAACGTCGATTTAGGGCGGGGGATGGTGAGATGATTGGTGGGGGATCATGGAAGAGGAAGACGTCGAGAGAAATGAAAAGGGGTGGGAAGTTTCATTTTTCTTTTTACATTTTATAATCTATAATATATAACTTATGATTCTAAACAAAAATTTAAGAAAATGAATAAAATGACTGAAATATCATTCATTTAACTGGAGTTAACAAAATAAGATAATGACTGTTAGGACCGGTTTCATTACAAGTGACAAACATCGTGAACCAAATCCAAAATATACTCTCATCTTTAAAAACAATACCCCACTATAAAAAACAAGTACATCTTTATTTTTAAATATAAAGTATTTAAATTATAATAAAGTTTTGAACTAAACAAATTATAATAAGAAAGAGAAGTTTATGATATTTAATTTGACACCCAAATTAATATATTTTCTTGTGTTTTTTTTTGCTAACTAGAAGCATACTCGGGCAATGCGAGATACATCACAATTTTAGTGTTTCATTTTATTTTTTGTCGATTTTACGGTACGATTTTGGATGACTTTGAGAGAATGATAATGGGTTTCTTTATAAATTTGTTTAATTTAGCGAGATACATTAAGTATTTTGTTAGAGTTCAATGATTATCTTATATATTTTAAATTCTCTTTATTTAAATTGAGATGTTTATCCTGTTTTGATTATGTTTATTAGTTAGTTATGAATTCAAACATATAGCTTTAGAAATTTGTATTCATGCATCATTACTTGTAATCTTGAATTTTAAGTAATGTGTATCAATAAACAGTACTTAATGCATAAAAACTTGTTTTTAAGAGTTTTTTTCGATAGTTTAATAATAATGTGATTTATTTAGATTTAATAATATAATTTTTTTTAAATAAATATTAAATAATATGTTAGATTTTCTTAATTATATTTTAGATATTTTATATTTAAAATTTGATTTTTATCCTGTATTTAATTATGCAGGGGAGTGATTTGAGGGGATAAGGGAGTGATTTTAGAGAAGTTAAATTAGTTAGAGATAATGATTGAAAGTTAATAAATAACATTAAATGTAGTACATAAAACTTTAATGGTTGTTTTTAAGAGATTTTAAGTAATTAACATTAAATAACGATACATTAAGCTTTAACAATTGTATTTAAGAGTTTTTTATCCGTGATTTATAATATAGTATAGATTAGCAAAACATATTCAACCACCGATTGTAATATTTTATTTTGTTCATATATGAATTTCAAATTTTCTTTTTTATTCTCGAATTACAATAAAATCTTACATTTCATTACATCACATATATACACAACTGATTAAGATAAACGCAAGATTGCGCAAGTAATTGGTAATTTTAAAGAACTAATCATTTAGGGGCCATTTACTTAAATGTTTGTCCGATAAATGCTTATTGGCTCAATTTACCTTATCCGATTAACATGACAAAGATTCAAAATCTTACCGGTACGAGCAATGACAAGGACTGAGAGAGAGTTTGACCTGGTAAGTGAGAGTGATGACTCTTACACAATAAGAGTTTAATTACCGGATAAAAATGTTGCATACGATGCCGTTTTAATAGACTAAAATTTTACCCGATAAGTTAAGTGAAAATGTTGACTGTTATTACCTGTAAGTGAACTCCTTAATTTTCATTATGAATCTTCCAAGCCACAATAATCACTTCAAAAATGCACATGAAAATGAACCCCATGCCATGGAGGACTGAATTGCTCATTTTTGAAAGTATAGGGGGTGTTTTGGAAAATATATATTCTCATCATATTCCTCAGCTAATTGCCAAAATTGAAATTGTTTTTCATCTCTTCTCTGTAAATTGCAAAACCTCAGCGCTGCAGACAATTTCTGGTTGGATTCTAATCTGTTCTTGGTTCGAAGCCGTCGAACTTCTGCTATTCATTTCAATCATATTTGCAATCGGTATGCTCTGTTTTATGATTTGTTTTTGCTCAAGTTATCTTACGATGTTTTTCCTACTCAATGTTTGAACTGCATTTCCGCCATAGTTCTTTGTTTCTGTCGGAAAATCGTATAGAAGCACTTTCTTGTGTGTGATTACAGATGTCTGTTTGTGTGTGTGTCGTGTTTGCTAATGTGAGTTTATGTTTTATTTTGAATAGAGATGAATGGAGGGCCTGGAAACAGCGATTTAGGTCAGCTTCAAGCCACTATGCAAGCAATTGAAATTGCTTGCAGCTCTATTCAGGTTTCTCTCTTTTACCATTCGTTGAAACTTGAATTTGTTATCTCCTCGGTTGCTAATTCTCAGAGCATTTGGTAAGAGGTGAATATCAAGTGTGACTTCATGGTCATGATTGATAAACTAGTATCTATAAATGCTACAGTTTACCATCAAAATTACTGCAATCCTTACAAGCTGGGAAAAAAAGTAAGGTGTAATTCACATTCTCCCTCCTAGTAATTACTATCTGCCAAAAGGAAAATATGTACTTTGGTGGTACCATGGTAGCACTGGTAGATGCGAGTTTATATAGGTGGTCAAAGTGGGTTTACATCAAGTTCCTTTTTTACACATTTCTGGGAACATATGAAGATCAGTAGTAAATCTAATATTAGCTGTCATGATATGCTTAGTGAGCCTGTGGTTTGTTTTTGCTTTTGTACCTTTAAGTTCTTCCAGTGTATGCTACATGTGGATTTTCATGAAATATGCTTTATTTATTAAGATCAAACTTTATCCAACTTCGGTTCATAACATACATAAGTCCTTAAAGTTCAAGAATGAACTAGATTTTCACTTTATAAGGTGAGATGGTTTATTATAACAATATAACCTTAAAACCCAGGTGCCAGCTGTATATCCTATTACCTAGCTGTGCTTCTTGTTCGAAGTTCAATTCATTGTTGGAGTAAGATTATATATGCTTTATTATTAATTTGGAGTTTAACACTCTCTCAGTTCCCCTCCTTTGCAAGGCGTAAACATGCTTGTACCGAGGATATTCATGCCTTTTCATTTGTTTAAAATATGCAGATTAATGTAAATCCATCAGCTGCTGAGGCAACTCTATTATCCTTACGCCAGTCCCCTCGGCCGTACCAGGCATGTCAGTTTATTATTGGTAAGTGAAAACAGTCACCTCTTACCATGATTAAATGTAAGGTTTATAATGTGGTCATTTTTAAGGATCACCTCTTACCATGCTTAAATGTAAGGTCTATAAGGTGATATTTTCTTAAGGATCAACATACGTTACGATCCACGTTGGCCACTTTAGTTGAGACAGCAGTAAGTGGGCACATGACACAAAACCTAGAAAGTTGTATGTTGTAGGATTAGGACAGTTCAAGTTAGGTTTCACTACTAGTTT
The DNA here is from genome assembly GCA_023525745.1 of Arctium lappa. Lineage (NCBI taxonomy): Eukaryota > Viridiplantae > Streptophyta > Magnoliopsida > Asterales > Asteraceae > Arctium > Arctium lappa. The sequence goes on from CM042049.1 coordinate 15,536,402, forward strand.
GGTTAGAAAAAAAGTACCACTACTTGAAGGTTACTCCTCCAAAGAAGTTAATGACAATGTTGAAGTATCTTGATTGCCATTGTGGATTTTAGTTATAATGGTGATTCTTATTATTTCCTCAATGTTTTTTTTGGAAGCTTGAATTTAGAGTGATGTGTAGATCTCCTCAAATGAATTGATATTGTTCTTAGTTGCCTAGTCCAACACAAACAGGCAAGGGATTCATATCAAACTGCAAACAAGCAAGAAATTGATATCAAATAAGCAAGGGATTAATGTCAAACCGGCGGTCAGTAGAGATGGGAATTTGGACTGGCTCGACTGACCAGACTGAACCGGATAAAGACCAGACCATACATCATCAGTCTGGACCTGGCCGGACCGCTGGTTCTTTCTTGGACCCATTTTTTAGAGTTGGGACATATAAAGACGTCTAATTTTGGACCAGATGAAGCCCAGATCGGACAGAAAATGGACCCGGTCAGACTTGGATTGATCTGGATAAAGACCGGTCCATTTTCTTTTGTTAAAATTTTTCCTCCTTTTTTCAAATGTCTCAGACCAAGATCAGACTGGACTTCTTTCGGACTGAACTGGTCCGGACCAGGCAAGATCACCAGTCCTGGTTTGTTCTTTTCCTTACCAGATCCAGACCGGTCTGGGATTTTTTGGACCGCCTTGACCAGCCTTTGAGCAGACCATTTTATCTCCGAGCCGTACCGAGACCTAGTGGTCCGTGTGCAACTCTAGTGCTCAGAGATGGTCATTGCAGCGGCAAGGCTACTGTCGATGACTCTTTAGTCGATATATGATTTTGGCAACCATGTAAATAATAGGGCTACTGGTTATGCTATGTTATGAGCGGAAACCTGTTTATGGGAAGTACATTGTATGCTAGGCGATAAATAATAATTTAGACGAAATAGTAACCCTACTTAACGGAACATGATTGATGGGTGGCTAATCATCACTAAGGCATGAATAGCAACAGCCACACATTTGAGGGCCTACATGCAGTCTGGTTGTTCATCTATGTGAACAAGATCTCTTCTTATGGTGAGAGCCAAGGCTGTTTGAAACACGATTAGTGGGGTAGAGAGATGGGCCGAAGGGAGCCTGGTGAAAATTGCCTATGCTGTCACTGTTGTCTGGTCAAGAACAACATGCTCAAACCAACTGAGCTACCCTATTTCTTGTGTAAACTAGTGCGCTAATAGCTATTCAATGTAAGTGACGGGCTTGTGGGATGTGGACAAAAAAAATGAAACCGTATATGATGGAAGCTACTGGAAATCTAAAGGAACACAACTGAAGTGCTATCCACCAACACTTCATCATATCATGCTTACAAATCTAGTACTTGAATGTGGAGCTCTGAATTTATAATTTTATCCATATGAAAGATAATGTTAGGATGGATCCATACAGCAGAATTTGAGCTCATTGCCTCATTCAGATGATAATTGATGACTGTACTCAAACACACTTAGATATAAGTATCTCATTTTTTTGGTTAATATCTTTTGTAGTAGCTGTCCGTGTGTGTACCACATTACAGTCCAGGAAAAAGCTTGAAAAACGGAAAGTTTTTGTAAGAGATTAAATCTAGTAGATAAAAAATAGAACGTCTATGTGACTTTTCAACTTAATGATGTATTCCTGTCTAAGAACAAGATAAAGCTAATTGCTAAATATGCTCTAGTCAATCTACAATAGACTTTCCTAGATGGAATGATGGAATGGATTTATTTTTCCCATAACCTATTATTTGGCATTTTGTAAAATCTTTTCCTTCATGCATTTCATTTCGTTTTATTCGGAATAGTAATTACTATTGGATAATTGTTACCCAAAAAAGATATCTTCGCTCAACAATGTAAGTGAACATGATCAATCTTTTGTTAACTAAAGAAAAATTGTAGCTATTTTACTTTAAATTGAAGCAATCTCCTTTATGGTCCACCAACATTCAGAATTTAATACGAGTAACATGAACTTTTTTATTATAGAAAAGAATTTGCCTGGTGCAACTTGTTAAACAGAAGTGTCTGTATATCTTTCAAATTCAGACAGATGTTAGATCGTACTGGTTGGCAGGAAACATTGAATTTAATGGGATATCAACATTTGAAATGTTAGTGATCTTTAATCAATTAAAAAAGGTTGCAATCACTTTTTGGTTGAATTAGCAAGGAAGAGTGATGTTCGGAGAGTGTTCGTTTCTCCATGTCAACAGTCTCTTTACTGTGTCCAGAAAATTCTCAACTGGCAAATGCAAGGTTTCAGGCAGCCGGAGCAATTCGAGATGCAGCTATACGAGAATGGTCATTTCTTTCGCCTGATGAGAAAAAAAGCTTGATTAGGTATTTTTACAATTTTTTTAATCATCATCAGTAATCAATATCAGTGTGACTTACTTTTAGAGCATCACCATTAGTGTTAATAGCTAAGGGTTGGTTTTTTGCAATGTGATTTTGTTGGACGTATACCCCTTTTCCCTTTTTCCTTCCTAACAAAGTTGCGGTTTGTCAAAGTTGTGTTGTGTTATTGCTTCAAATGTATAATTACTGTAATCATGTGAACTTGATGGCCGAGACCAAAAGATAATCAAATTAGCAGAAGATATATTTTAAACATAATCAAATAAGCAGAAGATATTATTTTTTTTCAAAACTTGAACATCCTTGTTATCTTCTTCTATTTGGATAATGATGGAATCATGAACCAGAGGGAGAAATAACCAGTTAAACAAATTGGTATGGGGGTCCAAATTGGGAACTGTATGAAGCACAAAGTAACAAACTCAAGATGTTAAACAAAGTATCAATGAAGAGTTGGCCAAACAAACAAAATCCACTTATTTTTCAAACAACAGAAGCACATCTGAATGAAGTCAAGACAGTCCATGCAGAACCATATGGGCCAACAGTCGGCAGGCTAGGCAGGGGGAGGTAGTCTGTCGGATCAAAGTATCAAACCAAGCTAACATAATGAGTTGACCCACTCCTCAAGAGCACAACTGGTGTAGTGTGAGTGGACCCATTAGACTGATTAAAATAGGTGGAATTCATAAGCAAATTCCTTTCCTTCAACACCAATTATGAGTCGTCTCCTCAAGAGCAGTATGAAACAAACGTAGTGGGTTTGCCAATGAGGCTTGGTCAAACTTCATGGACTTCAAAAAGAACTTCCTCTGCCAAGTAAGGTAAACATTCCAAAACAACCAAGTGGACCACTTGTTTGAACATGCTCCTCAAGAATGTCTGTTAATGACATTCATCCTCCTCAAGAATGTTTGTCACTGACATTACCGAGATTCAAGCTTTAGAGTGGCCAACAATGGATAGCCATCCGCAACAAGAAGAAAAACGAAATTTCTCAAGAAGGCCTAAACCTTCAATGACTTCCAAATCAGCCCCCCTATTCTGTTCACTAACAAAAGAATCCTGTATGAAATTGCCAAAGCATTCCAGCACTTTCAGGGCATCTCCGATATTAGTACTAAAACACTAAATTTAGTGCAAAGTGCAGAATACCATCTCCAACCAAGACACTAAATTTGGTGCAAAATTTAGTGTAGTGTAATGAATAGTAACTTGCCAAATTACACTAAATTTGGTGTAACACTATTCATTTCACTAAAGCTTTAAATGTTTAATTTTAACCCTTTTGATTAATAAACTTATATTTTACGCCTTATCATATTTTGATTAATTCACACAATTTGCTAAATATTTAACATAACAAAGTAAAACTTATATGAACAAAATATACCATTACAAAAATCTCATTTACAACGAGCCCGCTATTGGATATAATAATATTTAGTTTGATTTTAATATTCGTTTATAACTGTTACCAAGAGGTCCTAGAATTAGTTATTTTTTGTAACTAATTAAAAAGTAAATATATAATAAATTGTGTATGTTAATTACATTAATCATAATAAAATAATTTTTACAATTAGTTAATTTTCTTAAATAACATTATTTATATGTTTATATATTATTAATTTTATAGCTATAGTATTAAATTTCTTAACTATAAATAATTTAAGTTCATAAGAAAAATAAAATAATTTTATTAAAATAAAAAAATTGTTTTAATTTTGTTAATAAAATAATTTTATTGAAATAAATCATTACGTAAATATAAAATTAACTAGTAGAATATTTTTGGTGCACATATATGAGTTCATCGAAATTTAGTGTAAGCTTATTCTTGGAATATGCCTTTTTTACGGTAAATTTGGTGCATTGGTTGGTGCATACATTATAGGTGCCCTTATTTCTTAAGTTTGCTCATGCTTTTGCAAATGCCGAGGGTCTTCATGGAAACAACCACTCTGTTATTTGAGGTAGAGGTCAGGACTGTGTACATCTCACCGTCTCTGGACCCTACTTTCGAATGGGATTTACTGAGTTTGTTTGGTTTGGTATTGGAGATGCCCTTAAGAAATGACAAAGCACTTTGGTTGAAAAATGGAAAACCCATTAGACATTCTAGGAATACAAAAACATTCTTATTTTCTTGAAATATGATAGCAATCCTTGAATGCTACTAGTATTATTCAACATGCAACTTTGAAAAACTTCAAAATTATCCAAATTAAACTTCAATTAGACAATGCGACTCTTATGTAAATTGCACAATGACAAGATGTCCATGATCTTTATATGCATGGCTCTCTCATGGAAGATTTGATTCTTGACTTTATAACTTGCACAATAATGCTCACCGTATAACCTCATCAGTTTAATTGGTACAATATTGTGAAATGACCACCCCTTCTCAATTTGGGTGAGGTTTGAATGTAGTAGCTCATGCATTGCTCGATAGAAGAGCAAGGGCTACATATGCATCAAAACAACTATATTACGCATCATTGGTATGGAATAATCGTTGTCGCTTCTAGACATACCAAACTATTGTAAGACATGGGAAATTGCCCCAACGAAGCTCCACAAAATTGTTATAGATCATATAGGATAGTCAATGGTGGCAAACTTTGGTGGAATCCTCTTCGCTACTAATCTTGGTGAATTGCCCACATAGAGCTCAAAGAGAGTACATTCTTGACATCCAAGTAACTGAGAGTCATTCTTAGAATAGCTTAAGGGCAACACAAATATGGAAACAAAAGGCATATTTTTCTTAGAAAATAACTCTTCATGTTGATGCCATCAGCCTAAGGATAACCCTTTTCAATGAGCCTTTAGGCACTGAGAAGAGCTCTTATGATCATAATGAGAACTCATTTGCAACGAACAATCTTTTCCAAAGATAATATGCGCTAACAATCAGTTGTATGATTCATGATGTTGAAGTCCTCATTTCACGTTTCTGTATTGGTTGTTGGATGCAAGTGTTTAGTTTCCTTAAGCATACCAGGGTAACATGGAAAAGGGTGCGAAGTGGATGAGACTGAATATCGGATCACTGTTCTTCTTTTTCTTTTTCTTATAAGAAGAAATATGCCCACCCCCTACCGATTTAATAACCTCTGCTATAAAGAAACTCATAAGACCAACTCCATTTGAAATTCCATCAATTATTCGTCTATAAAAAATGACCGAATTTGGCCAATTTTCTCATCCCCACAGTTAAGAATGTTCCATAAAAGGCATCTATGTAACCCCGATTATATGACCAATCATATATACCATTTTTTATTTTGTAAGAAAAATTTAAAAAGTTACTAACCATCATGAGCCTAAGCCGAAGGCTTGGGAATAATAGTGGATTTATGTTAGCGTTGAAGTATATAACTGAGTGACTAAAGGCGTACTTTTAATTTAAAAGATGATGACTTCTCTTAAGAGATTGATAAATAACAAGATAGGGTTAGAAAGGACTACTACTACGAGAGCAGTTGTATCCACATAGGCTTGCATGATGAGAAGTGAGTCTCCAAGGATACGATCTAACACCTATAGCTTTACTAGATACAAGAGTAAGCCCCATGACAAGTATGATTTACGATGTATGCAAAATGGTGATGTAGTAGGATCAAGGTTTAAAAAAACGGAAACGAGCCTCGAGGCGTTTTTTGAATTGGTACTCGAGGCGTAAGCCTCGAGGCGGTCGAGGTGTAAGCCTCAAAAGAATAAAACAAAAAAAATCATAAATTCACAACACTTAAGAAAAAGACATAATTTTTTATATCTATACCAAAATATCCAAACCATAGAATCCATAATTCAATAATACTACTAATTATAAGAAAAAAAAACTTTAAATGATAAAACTTTAAAGAAAAACAGTAAAGAAAAACTTTAAACATATTCAATGTACAACAGTAACATACAAACAGTATGTAATAAAAAAAACTCGGTATATTCACTTAACGTTCAGTGTACAGTACATTGTGTACTTATTAAAAAAACTCCAAAAAAAATAAAAAAAATAAAGACAGAGCGGTTCCTGTGAGTGTGACCAGTGGGAAAGAGCTTTGAATGCAAAGAGGAGAAGTTGTTGCTTGTTGGAAACGTAGAGAAAATATGTAGAAGACAACTTTTGGTCTTCTTATTAATAAGTTAAGTGTTAGGCTGTAAAAGTGGCCTGTGGTAACTTTCCAGGCTGTAAAAGTAAGCTGTAAATAGGCTTTGTCAGGTTGTGGTTTACAGCTGTAAACTTAATTCAGGAAAATTTAGTAATCTTAGAGGCGTACGCCTCATTTACGCCTCACTACCGCCTCATGGTAACAAGGCGTAAGCCTCGCATCTGGGCAGAGAGGCGGCGCCTCGGGGGCGTTTTTACACCGCCTCGCCTCGAACGCTTTTTTAAACCATGAGTAGGATATAATAGAGTCAGGGGTATGTTCAAGATGAAGGCATCTGATTTATTAAAATTTAGGAGCAAGTATAACACCCTCCTGCTGTTGCGAGATTTATATGGAATAAATCTCTCAGACTATTAGCAAATGGACACTCGTGCAAGTATACACCTATCAATCCATTGACGTCTTAAACAAGTAATAATAAATTGGTAAAATACCAAGTATCGATCCACAAGGACAGAAAATCCGGACTTTCTATAGTCAAACCAAAAAACAATTTTCAGATGACGAAATCAAAGAAATATTTGTGAGTGAGTTTAACAAGTAAAAATGATCAACGTAATATAAAAAGAGCAAGGATGTAGGGATCCTTTAAGACTTTCAAATAAACAAATCCGACAACATTGCAACAACTAACTCATCTTATCCGACCGTTAACTTTTCAAAGGCTCTCTCTAGAGGTTGAGATTGGCACACATCCATAGTCTAACTCTCATATCCTATGTAGAATTAAAGTCTAGGCAATGTCACAGTCAATCCCTTGTATAAGCTATATGGACCAAAAAACAAGTTTCCTCGGTTCTTGAGTAGCTCTCTCGAGCTACCTCCATATTATTCAAGTTGATGTGTATGGCTTATCTCTTAAGTCCATCACACTTTAACACTTTTAACAATGATATATTTGTCAGGAGATGTGATCTTTATCGATATAACCTTGAATGAATGGTTGGAAAGGTTTGTTATGAGTTAACAATTTCCACCATTAAAACCAGAAAGGTTGGAAAGGTTTTAGTCTCAATTTCATCCCACATCCAACTAAGGTTTTTAGCCTATCACTTGGGATTCTTGCATATTTAACTTAAAGAAATAAGACATGAAAACTCTAAAAATAAATACTTACGATGATTAATAAAATTACGAGCAATTAAAGATTGAATGGAATAATTACAAGAACGTAATGAAGACTTTTGAGAAACCAAAATACTAGAAGGTTATAGATGACAAAATTAAAATGCAAGAATGTAAAAATCATAAATTAAAGTGCTAGAGAATTAATATAAAAAGCATTAAAGAAAAATGACAAAGTAAAATAATTAAATGCTTAAAGCTTCATTAAAGGAAAAGACATACAAATATAAACTGAAGTACCCACAAGTTGGAAGTTTCCAGGAGAATATTCTCTCTCACAACCTTACTTTACTTCCTCGTTAACTTGCTTAAAAATTTCTTCTTACAAACAAAAAGCTTCCTTTTATATAGGGATTTTAAGGAAGGGAGGGTACAAGTCATGATCACTATAATCTTAAAATATATTCTAGTACACCCTTCTGCCATATGCCATTCAAAATATAGATGGAGAAATCAAAAGAGCATCTTTCAGATCATCAAAAAAATCACAGTTGAGGCCCATGCTGCACCTCTTTATACCAACATATTCGTTTAACAAGGAAATAGCCACCAATCAGTACAATATGTCATATAAACAGGTTCATGTTTGCTCAAAAATTAGCTCCCAAGATAACAAGGTTAAGAAATTAGAACAAAAAGACTCGATGACAAAGAGACGGGGCAACAAAATGGAGAGGTATGGATAAGAAAATGTGCTATAGCATCATACAAATGAATGCATATCACCTACGCATGTGGTTCATGATGAATGCATTAAAAGGTGAATGGTGAACCACCTTGAAGATGGCAATAGCCTTTTTGCTACTCTATTATGCTAAGGTGTATGGTACTGCCAGTGAATTACATGATTTAGAAAACAAGTAACTGAAAAAGCTAGAAAGCCGTATTGATCCAAGTCCAACCAAGCCAAATGAGCGCATTATATCCTACTCGGGGGTGGGGTTTGGGGTGGGAAATACGCAGACGTGCTATATCCCAAGTTGTAGGATGACTGTTTTTGTGAAGACTCTCGACTTGTGAAAAGTGCGGGAGACAAATAAAACTTGCCCAAAAAGTTTGAAAAAGGCGAAGAAGTCAAAAGTGATAAACTTGAGACAAGGAAGATAAGTCGAATTTTGAAATGAACTTATACGAGTTAAAAGCTAAGTAACACCATAAAAACATAAGCAGGTACAAGGTAACATAGCAAATGTTAGAAAATACTACACAACCCTGCTGATTCTCTAACCTTACCCCTCTGCCCCTCCCTCTACCTCTCTAGCTCCCTTGCTCTCGTCTATGCTAGCTACGCGTCCCCAAGTCTGCAATGCTAGTCCTTCGCCTCTAAGAACTCTGTCAGAGATCAGGTCCTCGGGATCGCCTAAGGTCGTCATGTCCATCCTCAGTTGCTCTTCCTACGTCCTCCTGGACTTGCTCCTCCCCCCTCGTCCCCTCGGGTGTCACGCTTTCTACCCTCCTCACTGGAGCTGCCATGTGTCCCAACCACCGCGGTCTTCCCTCTCTCAACTTATCCGTGATTGGCGCAACTCCTAATTCTGCCCGAAAGAACTTGTTCTTTATCCTGTCAAACATGGTCTGACCACATGTCATCTAATCATCCTCATTTCTACAACTTTCAACTTCCTTTGATGGGCTTTCCTTGTTGGCCAACACTCCGACCCATGCAACGTAGCTGGTTTGATAGCTACCTTGAAGAATTTGCTCTTCGGTTTTAGTGTGACACTCCCTTGGCAGCCTTCCACTTTATCCTCCCCGTCTTTATGCGATGTGTTATGTTGTCCTCGACCTCTCCCTCCTTCTGAATCATGGAGCCTAGATACTTGAAACTGTCCTTCTGGGGTACCATTTGCCTCCTAGTATTGGCTTCCACTCCCTCGTCGATACCCTCCCTACTGAATTGCACAAAATATTAAGTCTTAGAGCGGCTAGTTCACCGACCTTGTGTTTCTAATGCCGCTCTCCACTGCTCCAATCTAATCATAAATAATTATTTTTAATAAGTTAGGATATCGTAAATTGTTACCTGAGCAAACATCGTAATTACGTCAATTCTTACCAAATAGGATAATCAGGCATTAAATAGAAGAATATAATATGCTTGAAACTTATCTTTGATCTGAACTTGTGATCCATATAATATGGTCTTACTGCTAGTCTAGTGGACCCGATCATAGCAACATCAGTATGAGGTTCATGGTTGCGTATTTGTTAAGGCAATTATTCAAGTGAGCTGGGTAGTTGTATTGGCTGTCACATGGAAGTTTTGGTTCCTGTGATATAGGTGCTGGTGGAAGGTGACTGCATGATATGACTCTGGATATAAGGCGCCTGGAGATCTGTAGGCAGGTTCAAATTATAAGAAACAAGAATAATATAATGCTATCTCCAGAGCCTCATGTCCAAAATTATGATCTCCTTGAATCCACTAAAGGCTTCGTAAGAAATTAAATAAATTGTACATTCTGGTTGAGAAGGCTTGTTAAAGTTATATTTGAATCAATAAGATTTGAAATGTTCCTGTATTATATGTATGCCGGGATGATTAAGTAAATTTATGAACTCTGTAAGCCATGTGTTACTTCAGTAATTAATGCTCTACTTTCTGCAGTTTTTGCTTGTCCTATGTAATGAAACATGCAAGTTCACCGGACGGCTATGTTCAAGCAAAAATTTCCTCCGTTGCAGCTCAATTGCTGAAAAGGGGTTGGTAAGTTCCTCATAAAAATTTACCCATCCGGTTTAATCTCTTACTTATGAGCATCCTGAAGTATGTGCCATCCTTTGACACTCTCCTGTAATAGTAGCAAAAAGTAGACAAATCAAGTCTACTTTTATGTTGGTTCCGCAGAAATAGATTGTAGAAATTTGTACTACAAGTTATATCACTAGAAAAGCCGAAATAAATGTGTTGAATCAGATTTCACGATGACTTGGATAAAACTGAAGGGGGTATATTTTTTGGAAGTGGGTGAGAGTTTCTTATTGAGAGCATAACTGAGAATTGTTACATTCCAGATTGTATTATTATCAGAGTATGCAGTTATAGGTTCTTTTAATCGGATGGTAACTTGGTAACAATGCTGCTTTACTTGCATAGTTGCATTGTGCATCATCTTGAGTGCTGAATTCCCAAACTAGCAGCAGGGGATTTTATGTAGTATGCCATAAGATTCTACTTGATTTTTTTTTTCTTTTCAAATGCATGTCATCTCCTGTATATTAAGCATATGAAGACGGAAGATACTATGCTGATAGAAGAAGGCTATTTCCAGAAAGCCCCTGCTCGTCCTGAAATCATATCATCTGAAGAAAAGATAACCTGATTATTAAGAGAAATTTTATACTAGAAGTTCTTAACTAATATAGGTGTCACCAGATCCTCTATTCATTCTAAATAGCTGCTCTTCATCCTGCTGCAGGACTCATTGTCATTTCATTGAAATATAAAGTAGGTTACCAATAATTTGAATCTTATCTTCTTTGAATTCGAACTGTCCGCATCATCTTCACTTTGCAGTGAAGAACAATGATTTTCAGCTTCTAGTCTACAGTTTTGGATGTTGGACATTGATGTCAAATTTCATAAAGCATCCTACACAAACAGACACGGACACACATGCACATGTATATGAAAAAATAGAAAGAAAGATACTTTGTGGTATATTACCATGGCACTTCCTGAAAAGTTTAAAGATAGGCAACACGAAACCTAGCGTCCCTCCTTGTTGATATGTTGGTACAAATTGGTTTGGAATTGAAATGTCCATATCTTTTAATTTAAACCTTATTCTGCATGAAACAAATTACCAGGAATTCTTCTATGTATTGTGAAAATCTTGAATGTATTCAGGTATAGAGAAAAAGAAAGCAGGACTAAATCCCTTTCATACACGTGCCTCCCCTCCCAAACCTATACTGACACAGGAATATGCCTTTTTGTGGGAAATAAAAGTATGCACTCATTTTAGTTGATAAATCGTGTGTGGTATCCTAGTTTCAGAAACAACTATCTGTAGCCAATTAATTACAATTTTGGTCACTTATTTTGGTCCCTATGCCTATTGTATCTATGATCTCGAGATTAGTTGTGGAACGAAAGATCAACTCCCAAGCTTGTATGGTGATAATAGATGGCATCGCTAAAATGAAATGAATATGAAGTAATCTTGGGCATCTCTATCCTTGAGATAGAATGATGCGCCCAAGCTTTACTAGTTTGCCATTGAAGGGATTTCCTTGAACACATATATGATAAATATATATATATATATATATATATATCAACTAATACAGGAGTTGTAGTTCAAACTGTTGGCTCTTTATTTCTTTTTTGTTTCACACATTTTTATATTATGAATTATTGCTGAAACGTGACTTTTAAGCCACTCAAAGGAAATAGAGTTTTGCTTCAGCTTGTTTGGTCTGAGTGCAGGCTAGAATTTATTGCAGCAGAGAGAGATGGATTTTTCTCTGAGGTAATTCTTTGAAGTACATCATCCTTGTTCAATACCCTTTACAATCAATTCTTCCTTTGCTTTTAGTTGATACCAGTATTTCGGGGACCTTTGCTGGATACTTCAGTTTTGGGATTTGGTTATTCTACTAATTTCATTGATGACTTATTTTGTGCTACTTGAGCTTATTTACTACAAACTAGACGGTGTTCTTATGTGATTGTTATACTTATGTTTAAAAACTTATCTATCAAAACCTTGCTTGGTGATGATATCAAGGAATATCTTGCCTACTAATTTTACCACTTTTCTGTGGTAAAAAGGAATTTGCATCCAGTATTGTGTGCATACACTTCTCAATAGAATGGAGATATCAAATGCAAGAGCTGTCATCTGCTTGATGCTGCTGATTACTCTTGATTTGTCATCAAATTTTGAATCATTTTTGGGGAAATGTGGTTTTGACAGCTATATTATGATAAATTGCATGCTTGCTTGTGTTTTAAATGGATAAATGCATATTTAATAATCCTCTTCTAGAACCTTTTTTTTTTGCATCCCTTGAAATCTTTGGGTGCGTCTGCTTTGTTCATGGTCATGGACATACTCGTGGTAAACTAATCCACTTCCTAGGTTGCTCTAGAGTTCAAAAAGGAAGTCGGTGTTTTAGTCCTCCCAAACAGGTATTTCGCCACAACAGATGTTACTTTTAATGAACGGTTCTCTTTTCACCCTACCAAGTTTCCCACCTCCACTTCTCACTAGTACATTTTGAGTGCTCTACAATTCCGATTCTAGTTTCTTTTGAGTAGTCATCTGGCTGATGGGACTCTGCCTTCATCCAACACATGCATCCAATGCAGGCACCTGCATCTCCTTCTGTGTATAGCCTGATTGGGGGGGGGGGGGGGGGGGATCTTGAGCTCTACAGGCTTCTTCATTGCCTGATAAAGATACTGGTAGCACCATATTCCACAAGTTACTCCCTCATCTAATTTTCTTGGAGCTCATCTCCCTACACACCCATTGCCATGGACAAGGGTACTTGTGGTTGCATCACACTTGCTATCTATTAAGCTTACATTGCCCTCTCCCATGATTCATGTACTTTCACTATTACTTTAGTCAATTGATGGCTATCTTATTCCGGTGACTATTAAGGCCCCTCACACACAGACCTTGGGCGGTTCAAAACTATGGTCGAAATAGATGGCTTGTATAGATATGCTACCTGGATCTTGACATCTTTTCCTCCTGGAAAGTGCAACATCATCTGTAACAAGTATTCTCCATAAAGCTTCATTCATGGATCCCTGCATCATCTAGAGGCCTGACTTGTTATTGAAGGTTATTTGCAGGCATATCAACGTATATAGTATTGACTATGAAGAGGTGTTCTCTTGTATATAATTAAAATGACATGTTAAAACATGTCAAAGACGACCTGTTAGAATATTTGTTGCTGTAGCTGCTATCAATCTTTGGTCTCTCCATTAAGCGGGTGTCAAGAATGCCTTTCTTATTTTCTTTCTTGAGGTCTATATGGATAAACAACCGGTTTTATTATTTAGTAGGACAAAGTCTTTCCCTTTTGATGGTCTCTAGATGGTCTCCTAGAGTTTGATTGGCCAATTCTGCCAAGTTACCACCACGTTGGTTTTTCTTGGAGTGGCAATGAGTAGCTTCTACAGGCATCAAGAACAGATGAATTGTTCTTATAGTGTATGTTTATGACATTGAAGGAGATGGTCATCCAGGGTATTGAGGAGTGCAAGAAGTTCATTTGGCAACAATTCCAGGTTATAGATCTTGGGTGACTCGGCACTTCCTTCATGTCACCGCAGTTATGATCTTGATATTCTATGGTAGTATGCTTCTATGCTTCAAAGACGAAGACAATGACTTGGGCAAGTCTCCCTGGAAGCCATAGAAATATGGATGACTGGTTGTCAGAGTTAACTATCACCATGTTGCATATGTGGATAGTGTGGTCAGTTAATTCATGTTAGATTGATGTATAGAGGACATTGCAATGTTCTTTTCCAAGTGAAATCCCCTAGTATATGAAAGAGTGAAAAAGTGCTTTCGTTATGGTTCAGTGGTATGATAAATGATCAGTCCTAGGGGCATTTTGTATTCAACTTAGGGACTTTGTCGAATTGTCGTGCTTGCTGGAGCATTCACTAAGAAGATCCTGGAAAGTTTCCATGTCGGTTTTTCAGATGCTTATTAGGCATGTTGTCCTATTACCCAAATATCTATCACCGGTTACTATGTACTTGCCAGTGGAGGGGTGTGGGTGCTTCTTATTTCTTATACCATCTCCTTTTTATTGTATTTTAATAGCATTTGTATTGCCAGTCCTGCAGATTATTGTCTCTACATCTCTTGATATTACTTTTTTTTAATATGCTGAAAGCAAATAAAGAGCACTAATGTGTCTAAATAGTGCTTTTAGTAAAGACATGCATAATTTGACCTATTTGAAATTTTATATGATTATCTCAGTAGAATGAATATGGTTGTGTTACTCTTTTTAACTAATGACATCAATATGGTTTGTCGCAGCTAGGGGTTAACTCTATTCTACCTCTTTTCTAGTGATATTTTTACGTCTGTATGAACAACTTCATTTTTCAGTGGCAGAATTTAATCAAATTTTTTTTGTCTTCAGATACAACTGGCTATAGTCGGTAACCATGGACGAGATGTGCAGTTCACTGGGATCAATTTCCTTGAGTCATTGGTATGTGTCACAGGATGTGGAATACCACCGCTCCATTCTAATTTGCTGCTACGAATTTCTCATGCTACAAAAATAAAAATTTCAGGTGTCTGAATTTTCTCCATCTACGTCTACTGCTTTGGGCCTTCCTAGGGAGTTCCATGAACAATGCCGAACATCTTTGGAGCATGACTATCTAAAGGTTTTTATGTTTGTCCTCGTTAAACCATTCCCCTCCAGAGCTCATATAACGAGTCATTCTTACATATTTTTGAAAGCTTAACTATAAAGTGGGGAGTACTTGGGTTCTGACGTCTTCCAGTTTGAGTAACTTATGAATTTTTGTAAAAAACAGGTGGACCACATGGTCTTACCATAAAATGTTTTTATGGCATACCTACTTATAGAGGTGTAAAACAAGAGAACTCAGATTGAAAAGAAAACGGAGAGACGTACAAGATTGGACCGTAGAAGATTATCTTTGTGCTTCTCACTTTTCTCTCTTAATGTCACAGAAATTCTATTGTTGGGCACTGGAGGCTGCCCAAAGTGTTACAACTGCAATTATAAATTCTGATACTGCTGTCTCAGAAGCAAGAGTTTGTTCAACAGCACTTCGTTTCATGCTCCAAGTTCTTAACTGGGACTTTAGTAACAGTGGCAGAGTTGTGAAGAACAGTATAGACGTTTATTCCTTTGTAGCTAAAGAAGATAGTAACTCAGCTTATACGCTGGTCCAGGTAATGGTTTTATTACTTCCAACAGTTGATAAAGAGTTAATTGCATAAAAATGCATACTGCTTCTATTCAGTCTCTAATTTGTCACCGGAATTTTATGATCTGCATAAAAAGTGTTGAACTTTCAGAAACTAACATTCAGTTATTTTACAGAAAGAACAAGTAAACGCTTGCATTGATGAGGTTGAAATTGTTTTTTTATGAACTGAAAGTAACATGCGCATTTTAGATAAGAGTTAATTGCATAAAAATGCACCGTTTCTTCATTCTATTACTAGTTTAGTCATTGAACTTCCAAAAGACGATGTTTGTGATTATGTGTGCAGGTATATATATTGTTTCTAAGCAATCCTTTAGTAAAGGTATACATATATAATTGTTTAATTCATTGAAATAAATATTGAAAATGTTTTCAAAAAGGGTTCAAAGCTTGTGTTTGTGTACTTATTTTTAAACATTTTCTTAATAAAGTTTTATATGCACAGTTGTTTGATGAAACAATTGTCAGAAAGGGTTCCATATATATTTAATTGCTGTGCGAAAATGTAAAATCATATATATTCACACACACATTTATGCACACACATTTGATTGTACATATCGGACCCTTTTCGTAAACTGATACATGTGTATACGCAAATATTACTCGTGTATGTTTGAAAGTTTGATGCTTTTTTTGTGTATCTTGAAAATCCGGTGATTAAAATAGAAATTGAGCAGAAGTAAAACTGCTTTACGATTCAATTAACTGATTGACAAACACTACCATTACACTTGTCAGAATATGTGAAAGGAAGTTCTGTCTGTGCTTATTTTCTCGTCTTTTACTACCATTTCTCTTTTATCACCAAATTTGTTGACTAATCGATTTAGGAGCTGATTAATCTTTTGTGGTCATGATGTTGCCTATTTAACTAATTTGTTGAATCAATCAACTGGTGTATTACGCAGCACTGATTTTAGGACATAAGTATAACTAAGCTTTTACATTTTTTGAAGCCTGGTCCTTCATGGCGGGATGTTTTGATCACAAGTGGTCATATAGGGTGGCTTTTGGGCTTGTATGGTGTCCTGAGAGAGAAATTCTCATGTAAAGGTTACTGGATTGACTGTCCTCTTGCGGTTTCTGCTCGAAAAGTCATAGTACAGCTTTGCTCTCTGACAGGAACTATTTTTCCATCTGGTAAGCATTTCTTCTTCTAAAGCATGTTAAATGTTTGTTCCTGTTGGCTTTTATTATTAATTTTTATTGGGGTTAAGATTGTTTTGATGTTCCAATAGTTGCTTCAGGTTAATGATATATTATCAATTAAACAAAGATGAGCGAACTTATGATGGATAATGTAATAATTTTCTTGTCTTATCAACACATAAAAGTGTTGTGGCATTTGAGTTTTCCATTGCTGGGTTAGTTGTCATTGGTCCTTTTCTCACACCAATTGTTTTCTTGGTGAAGCCCATGAACTTTGTTATTTCTGGACAACTGAACCGCCTTATTCTTCTTCCAGCTTTTGTGCCAACTCCATTGCTTTACTGAGACCACTCAGAGTTAGTAACCGAACTTCTGCCCTGAGTTCTGGACTAAGCCCATTCATTATTGGCTGATGTATACTTCAGGTATGATTTATAATGGGGATGCTAACGTTACAAATTTTCTTTTATAATCGACCACTGTTCTTTTTTGTCTTGGTGCACGAAATTGTTTGCATAACCACCCTTCTCCATCCAAGCTAAACTGATTCAACAGCATCCTCTCACTTCTTCCTAATGCAAGGGGGGTCGACGTAGATCCTCAATGAAACCGCAACAAAGCTTCTTCTTCAAATGCAAGCACCAAAACTTCCAATTTCTCTTAATTGGTAAGCCAATTTAGCTCAAAATAACTCTCGGCCCACAAATTCCACCCATCTGGGTTGATTCCATCATGTATTGTCAATCCTACCTTATGACATTTTACTCTTACGTTATTACCTGAATTTTTTGGATTTCCCTCGTTGTCCCCACGCCTCTACGGTGGTCCAGAATCCATTTCTTCCGTAATTTTCCTCCTGTTGCTGATTTTTGTTGGGATTCTTCTTGTAATTTAATCATTTATTCCATTTGTTTCATCAGGTTCCTAACATCCTCTTTCAGCGATTACATTTCTACTTGTACTGTTGTAATACTTCCATTTCACACTGTCGACACTACACTTTTTTTTTTCTGTCATGGCCTCCATGATCAACCACTTTGATACCAATTGATGCACCCTACTGGAAATTTGGACTTCCTTTTATCAAAATTGAAAGATTTCGACTTCCAGCAATTCGAGAGGCTGGTTCTCTCCAAAGACTTTCATCAGTTTCATGATAATAAATCTGATCCTTTCCTTCCCTCTTTCTTATGATATTTATCACACTCTCCCCTTTTTTCCCAACTGAATATACTAAATTTCATTTTACTACCGTCAACTGTACTCTTATTACAACTTCAAACCCCCTACACTTTATTTTCTCCTTTTCCTCAAGTAGCAGACACTCATTTTGGCGACTAGCTCAGATGGCATCAATAGAATATGTCAATGGGATTTATGACCTATGATGGTGGCTAGGCTGGAGTAGGTGGGCTAGGCCAGTGGACAGCGGGAGATAGGGGAAGTCGACAGATGGTGGCAATAGGTAGCAGAAATGTGGCAGTGATGGTTACAGGTAGCCAAAGGTGGTGGTGGCCAGTAGTAGCTCTTTAGAGGGTCTAGGGTTTTGGTATTTCAAAGCTGAAGCTCTTATACCAGGAAGTGATTAAAGCTATAATCCAATACTTATTATGTGAGGTGAAGCCTTGATATATAGAGTACCTAACAGGCAAAGAAACAAACAGGCCAAAGAAAAAGCATATTAAATGGCTGGTTAATTAACCTATTTAATGTTACGAACAGACTACTAGCAGGTAGCAAATGATTTGAACGGTAATCAGTATCCTGTCTAAATCCCCATCGATGTTGCCAAATCAAATCCCATTATATGATCCCATATAATGTACGCTAGATTGTGTGAGTTAGTTTTGTGTTGAATCTATTAATTCTATACTTGTTTGTATTTGTAGTCACATCAACATAGAGGTTTTATTGACAGCATTTACTCGAGTCATTTTGGTATTCTTTTCACTATTCATGAAATTTTTGCAATGATCTTTGATTCAGTTTATGAATTAATAACTCTGTTTACTACGGCCTTGGTCTTCTGTATGCATCGTCGCTTCATTTAACAAGAACACCTTATCCATTTCACGACCTTGAATAGGTCTCATGGACAAGGTTTTAAAGTACTATACAAAATACGATAGACACAAAATACATAAATACATTATATATACAATATATATACATACACGGCCACTAGACACAATTTATATATATATATATTGCCACTGGACACAATATATATATATATATACACATACACACAAACACATTGCTCATAAAGAATATATACAAAGTGGGATGGTGAGAGAAGAATGGAAGTCGTGTGTGGATTCACAGTTGAGAAAGAAGGCTCGGTGCATTTGTATGTGTGTGTATTCGCACAAATCAGAACAGTCGATAGAGGGAACCACCTCACTACTGTCTCATCGCCTCACTGCGTCAGTCCCGCCTCGGTCAACCAAGGTGTACGACCCAGCCAATCCTGGAGAAGCAACGCCTCACATACGGTTTTGGGCCGCTTGCCCTGAGGCGTGCCTCGAGGCATACGCCTCTCACGCTTTTTTAAAACCATCCTCATGGATGTGGCCCATGTTACGACATTTCTACACCTTGTTGCTTGGACTATACACTACACTTTAATCAGGATTCATTTATAATCATCTTTCTATGTTTTTATTTATGCTTCTACTAAATTCCTGCACAATTCTTATTTCACCTGAAATGGTATAAATTATGCTTCATAATTTCATTTTGAAAATACAGTGCCTAAAGCACAACTAGTTTTGTTTCCTTCTCAGTTGTGTGTCCAATAAGATGCACCAGAACCACCCCTTTGCACCATTTGGGCCGATAAATTTTAAATCATCACTTTAGTACAGTATGAACTCATACCGACAAAATCAGCCCCTAGGTCAATGATATGGATGAGATAGAACTTTTACGCAATACGTTCCCGACATAGGGGAATAATCCCTTGTACTCTTCTACTTGGGGATGGTCAAAAGAACACCAATACATCATCTAAACTAAAAAAGTCCTGAATTAACCACCCTACCTAAACTCCCCTGACCCGATCAGCTCAATACCCAAAAATATCACTGTTCAGCCCTTCCCTACCCTCCCCGAAATCCGATCCGATGTCTTCTCCATCCACCCAACCCCGTCCGACCCGCCGGATGCTCAGCCCTACCTGTATTTATGTAACTTCATTTCACAACCCATCAAGTTCTCTAGCAACCAAAATCATTAAAATCAAGTTACATGCTTGCTTACTCTTCTATAAAGTTAACATATTTCTTTAGAAATTCCTACTTAGAAAAATCCGAAACAGTTAAAAAAATCCGAAACAGTTTTTCACTCTATTTGTAAGCTAAACCCTTTATTTTTAAAAGATTTTTTATGGAATATGGGGATGCCTCAGCTAAGTTTTCATGCAGATGAACTGGTGAATTTTTCCAGATATGATTTTTATGGTATATATGGACAGAAATATTACTAGGCCTCCCACTAGCCACATGGTCACACTTGGACGATAACATGTCACCCTTTGCTTGCACTGAACGGGGTTCTTTTATTCTGCTTCTGCCCTGGCATTGCTGAAAACTCCAGTTTGCCTTCCTAACTCATAAAAATCTTAGGACACAGAGTATGTCTTATAACCTCTTAAATACATCATATCATCATCATATAAATATTACTAAAAGGATTCCTCTATTATGATTAGTGGCCAATACCTGGTTTTCCTTGTTTGAACATTTACTAAGCTGTACATACCAGTTTTTGATTCTTGTATGGGCTCAAGTCTTGTACCTATCAGAGCAACATATATGTCACCCATAGCCACATATATCTATCTCATCTCACAAAGCACACCATATCACAACAATAGGGAAAATCATAGAGGATATGTCAAGCCCAAAAAATCTGGGCTGTGACATGGAATTTGGGTGTTATCCATAGGCATTTGTCTCCTATAAGAGGATAGCTGAGGCTAGTGTGTGGATTTTTTAATATTCACTACCTTTTGTTTCTCAAGACAGCTTGGTGCCATACCCTACAACTTTGTATTTCTTCTTGTTTCTTTCAATTGGTTCATTTTATCCATAAGGAAGTCACTAGTTTGTGTGCTGAAGGTTGACTATTCCTTTGTGGTCAGTGATGACGCTATAAACTGTCTTTTAGGTGTGTTCATTTATTTAATGGAACATTCCTTTTTGGGGTTCCTTCAAATGCTTCCATTTAAACTACTGCTTTCTTTAATCATAGATGCTGGTCATTCGCAAGGAAAGCATCTTCTGCAACTGATATCTGGAATCATACAATGGATTGATCCTCCTAATGTTATTGCAAAAGCGATTGAATGTGGAAGAAGTGAAAGGTATTGTATTTCGTGCAAGTGTAATGAACCCTCATTAATTTGTGTTTTATCTTTTCCCTACCTAATTGTTCAGTGAGCTGCTTGATGGCTGTCGTGGACTTTTATCCATAGCTGCCGTTACCAACCCGGTTAGTTTCGATGAGCTCTTGAAGCAAATAAGGTTAGTCATGTGGCTTCTAACAGAAAAAAAAATCATAGTTCTACACTTTTAGCACTTGTATGAATCAATCACTTTTTGTTCAACTCTACGTATATTCATTTGTTTTCTTTTTACCTCTTCGATGTTCAGGCCTTTTGGCACACTCAGTCTGTTGTCTGCCTTAATGTGTGAAGTTGTAAAAGATCTTATGATCAAGGATTTGGATGAAGAGCCGTGGAGTTGGGTTGCACGTGATATCTTACTAGATACCTGGACAACGCTTCTTACGGTAATTGGTTCTAGTCTCCTGTGTTGATTCCCCAAGCTGTATGCGTTAAGTTAGGGCTTGGGAACAGTGTTCCCTATTCCTTGAATCCTTTATTGCTTCTCTCTATGTGTGTATCGAATGAATCTCAGATGAACCCTAAAAGACAGCTGCACCATTATATATATATATATATATATAGAGAGAGAGAGAGAGAGAGAGAGAGAGAGAGGGAGGTTATGGGAAAACTCCAAAAAAATGAAAAACTGAGGAACACCCTAGTAACCGTTCATCTAGACGGTATGCACATGTGCATACAAGTAATTAAAGCTATTTTTTGGTTTTTATGCACGGGTGCATGTTACAAATTACTTGTATGCACATGTGCATACCGTCAAGATGAACGATTACCAGGGTGTTCCTCAGTTTTTAATTTTTTTTTGCAGTTTTCCCCTGAACCTATATATATATATATATATTAGTTCCATGGGTGAAACCTCTGGGAATGAAATTACTATGCTGTCCTGTGTGTGACATAGCCGTGCTGTTTTTGGCTTGCATTTGGCAATGGCCGTGTCATGCATGTTGTGATGTTTCTGTTGGGTCTGCCTGGCCGTGCTGTTTTTGGCTTGCATTTGGCAATGGCCGTGCCGTGCATGTTGTGATGTTCTGTTGGGTCTGCCTGGCCGTGCTGTTTTTGGCTTGCATTTGGCAATGGCTGTGCCGTGCATGTTGCAATGTTTCTGTTTGGTCTTCATTTTGGCACAGTGAGGCAAGCTTGCTGAGCTGCTGATTTTTGCGATGATGCTCATGTGTTTGCTTTTCATTTATCACTTGCACACATTCATATGCATCCATTCTTTCTTCCAACATCTACAAGTACAAAAAAGCTCATCATAAATTATCAGATAATCCAATATAGAAAATGCTAAGAACGAAAACAATCTACATGTCTGAACTCATCAACATCATTCTTATGACATATTTATCAATATAGACAAAGAATTCAACTCCAAAGCTCATTTGTAGGGATCAAATGTAAGAAATAAACCCAATTATAGGTCATACAATGGACTATGAACATATTCACCTAAATTTTATAACTTGCTGTGTTATATCATTTTTTTTTCTTAGCAGCTCATCAATCGAGTATGCTGATGATAACTATTGGTGAACGACTTCTGTTTCAATTTGTCTTTGACTAGTTATAGCATGCTTTTTCCAAATTGATTTTACAGTGTCATGAAGTTCCAACTGCTTTACTGGCAACAGTTAGTCTAATAAGTCATATTCGTCATTAGGCTATCAAGGCCTTGGGAAAGGACGACTCTCATTTGTTTGATGACTAAATTATAGTATGTGTTGTTCCATATGGAAGTTAAAAACCTTGATCCGTGTAATTGAGGAAGGTCTAATTATGTCAATTGGTTGATTAGTTCAATTACACGATATTAATGTATATTACTCATTACAACAACTTCTGCGTAACTTACATGGTTGCTTTGCTATGATGTATGACTTGTTTTACTTGAATCTTTTGACAATGTTTTACAGGAGACGAATAGTCCTGGTGTGAAATTATTGCTTCCACCAGAAGGGATAAATGCTGCTGCCAATCTTTTTGTCCTAATTGTAGAATCAGAGCTAAAGGGTATGCTTGGATTCTGCACAATGTTTGCTTTATGTTTGTTATAAAGATCATCTAAATTGATTATTGTGAATGATACAGCTGCATCAGCCAGTGAAGATAAAGAAGACTACTTTCAAGCTTCTGTAGCTGGTAATCCATCTCTACTTGTCATATATCTTGACTTATCTTTTTCAGTGTTCTTCATGGTCTTCATTTACTTCTTCTCTGAGGCACTATCTGACTCCTCTGTTTTCCGTTTGTAGCTATGGATGAGAGATTGAGCTCTTATGCCCTTATTGCACGAGCTGCTATTGACGTGACAATCCCTTTTCTTACTGGACTTCTCTCTGAGCGTTTTGCAAGGCTTCATCAGGTACGAGTACAAAAGTTTAGTATAAGTTTAGCATAAGAAAATTATTTATACATCGATTACTGTCACTATGCTTTTTGCGTTCTTGTCTCCTATGGAGGATCACATTTTGTTTCACTGATGTCAATATGGAATCTAAGATAAAGTGTTAGCTATGTTCACTTGTTACAAAGAAGAATAGATGGTGTTGGGCAGCTAATCTGTTTCTATAGAAAATCATTGTCTAATGTTACAAGATGGCTATATTAACCTCTCTGTTGTGTTTTGAAAAGAATGCTTGTTATATAGCATGTTAGATTTTAGTAAAGGAATTCGTAAACAAAGGCCAAATATACCAAAATGGAGAAACCTAATGTAGGTGTTTAGGGTTTCAATAATGTGTATTGCTGTTGGGCAGAAAACCTATACTATAATATAAACTGATGGGCTCATGGAAATAAACATCTAAACATAATAAAACCCTAACCATTCTGAACTTGACTAGCATCACATGTATAGAATTTTTTGAAATATCTGGGAGACCACACTCAAAGGGATGAAACTTTTGCTGCCCACTAATTGGCACGCCCCGGGTGTTGGGTTTGAATCAGACCCTCCTGGTTACCCCAAAGAAAAAATAAATAAAGAAATTTCGAACTGGAAATCTGGAATATAATGGTGGCTTTTCTTGAAAATTGAGTACAACTTTCCCATTACAGACTCTGCATGACAGTTGTCTGCCGGAAACCAACCTTCAGCAACTGGGTAGTTAATTCAGTCATTTGTCTGACAACTTTCTGAAAAAAAACTGACGATTGTCAGAAGTCGATTACAATAAGAAGATAGGTGTTTCTGGTCTGTTCAATTAACAGGCAGGTACGTGGCTGGTGACTGGTAGCCACGGTAGTTTCTTTCAGGGACTAGGTATTCTACCTTGTGCCATAGCTCATTCCATGAAAAGAATGGTTTCGCTATATGACTATATCATAAAACAAGTTGGAATAAGTGGACGACAAGGTAGCCAATGGATCAACATAGAAACACCAAAAGTCTCCTATATCTCTAGCACTATTAATCCCTTTTCCCTTCGTGACAAAAGTATGTCACTATGGTTTTGCGTCTTCTTGGAACAGCTTGATGTTGTGGTTTTCCCCTGCAGAGCTTCTGTACATCACAATTGTTTGTTCACATGTGAAGATAAAATGAAATGAGAAGGGCCTCGGTATGAGGATGGTCTTCTGACTGGTCCATTCCAGCCAACAGCAACTAGTTTGTTCTAAGGAGTAGCTGAACTGAATTAGGTGGAGAAAGGAAGAAGCGAGATTTTTGGGGATTAGGTCATTTAATGCTATCATGCTTTAAGAAATATGTCAATATTAAGGATCAATCCCCCCTTCCATGGGTGGTATCATTGTATTTGGTCCTAGTATAAGTTTTTGGGTGGACTAGCTGGTACTGTGTACACACTTGCCAAACATATGTTAGGTTTTCCATGTTACATTATACTGTTAATCACCTTGTTTTCAAAAAGTATGTCTCATTTCACTGTTCATCTGTTTTATTTCGTTTTAATAATTGCAACGCTATTTTGGTTGTGTTGTCTTTCCATGATGATCTTTGCACTGTTACAGGGAAGTGTGATAAATGATCCAACTACAACAATGGAAGAGCTTTATTCACTTCTGTTGATAACTGGTCATGTATTGGCAGATGAAGGAGAAGGAGAAACACCCTTGGTAGTTTTACATCTCTTTTCCTTCTCTTATCAGCATGAAATTGAGACATCAGATGAATAGTTCTTTTCCCTGGTAGAAACCCAAGAAAGTATTCCTTTAGATGCTAGTGAGTAATAATTAAATATTACTTATTGTCCTGCTTATTTTGTTATTTTACTTCTGTATTCTGCTGTTCTGACATTCCGGCATATATATTACTATAATGCTATAACCAATACCATCGTTGTAGTTTTAGCAAATGGCAGGAATGTATGATGGGCTCTTTGCATTTGGGGGCAAACTACATTTTCATTTTGAGGTTCTCTTGACAGAATTTTGTAGTGCTTTGTACGTCGATTGTTATCAAATTATTTTCTGAAACTGCAGACCAACTCAACCGTTGTCTCAAAAGAGACTTGAACTCACAACCTAAAGGTTGTAGAGCCTTGATAGGTGCCATGGGACCAAGGGCCTCTCGGTAGTTTAATTTTTGCAAATCAACTTTTTTGTATTTGACTTTTAGTTCCAACATCAACTCCATCATGTTTTTGAAATGGATATATGTTCAGTTCTTGGCAATAAAAAACTACAGTTGTCAAGCAATGTCCTGTACTGTTTTAGTTGATTCCAGCAAATACCTGTTAGCTACACTATATGATTGTTTGCAATCTTGATACGTCTCTTGGCACTTAATTTTTATCTGCATAGGATTTTTCTAGAAGAAATTTCTTTAATTTTGTAATTAACTGCTTTCAGGTACCAATGGCTATAGAAACACGTTTTCCAG
Organism: Arctium lappa; assembly: GCA_023525745.1. Classification (NCBI taxonomy): domain Eukaryota; kingdom Viridiplantae; phylum Streptophyta; class Magnoliopsida; order Asterales; family Asteraceae; genus Arctium; species Arctium lappa. The sequence goes on from CM042049.1 coordinate 15,562,449, forward strand.
AGTATGTGGAAACAGACAAGCATCCAGTAGTTGTACTTTCTTGGTAACTTTCCCACTTTCCTTTTGTGAAGAGTTCTCATTTTTGTATCACATAGCATATGTGATTGTAATATATTTAGTTCTTTCTTGTTCGGAGAGAAAGTTATAGCTGTATATTTTATAAATCAGTTTGTCTTTGCCCACTGGGATATCAAATGCTTTGTATGACCAGTATTATCCCCTACTAATAGAACATATTCTCTCAACCCAAAACACTTGCATCAAATTAGGGCCTTTAGGTTAGAACATGGGACAACCACTTGAGAGGTTTGCTTGTGCAGGTAGTCACATAGCCAGCTGAAACGAAGTGTTTAGTTTATTAATTTTGCTTGGCTTCATTCTACAGCCTCTCCATGGTACCGTTGCTGCATCCTTTGTCACCATCCACATTGGCTATGAAAGAGATCATTGCCAAATTCCACCTACAAGACTCACAGCCTCTTAAAGAATTTGAAGCTTGCTGGTGGCTCCTTGCTTTTCAAAGCTACCACTGTACTCTCAGTGCACCTCATTGGAGGTCCTGTGACCCTCTTGATGCCTCAATGCCTTTGACCACTTCTACATAAAGATCATTTCATCCAAAACCTACACCTCATCTTGTACCCTTGCAACCAAAGTTACCCAATTAGTCTTATTGTGCCTCTTGAGGGCCATTATTGCTTTGTCTTGACGCTTTTCGAGATGCTTTGGTCTGAAATCTTTCCCTCACATTGTTTCATATGTCCGTTCCATCCCTTTAAGACTATTACCAACACTAGCCAGAGGTTTACCCACCTGTTCTGTGGCATCTCCATCTCTGAGGTGCATCGTCTTTTCTGTCAGTCTACGTCACGTGATATGAGTCTCTGCTACTGCGGTAGACCTGATGTCTTTGATTTGTTGAATTATGTGGTTGATATTAACATATATCAAGTCACAAGACGTGTTGGTCACAAGATATTAATGAACTGTTGTAATCTTTAACCATCTTGTTATATATGAGCTCCTGGTAGAAGTACTGAATGATGGTTAGGCATTAAGAGGTCACCGCACCTCCAATGAGGTGCATTGATAATACAAGGGTAGCTCATCCATGACCTACATCTCATCTTGTACAAGGTAGAACCTCAAAGTTACACAATTAGGCTCATTGTGCCATGCAAGGGCCATGACTATCGATCAGCCTCTTTTTGATGCTCCTCCAGATGCTTTGATTTATGTCTTCTCCTTACCTTGGTTCATTTGTCTGTTTCATTCCTTTAAGATGCTTACCAACTCTTATTAGAGGTTTATCAGACATTTATGAAGCATCTCCATCTCCAATTGCTGTATCATCTTTGCTGTCAGCCTTTTCCAATCGCACCTGCTGTTTGACTTTCGTCTACGTTACCTGACATGAGTATCTGTTACTGCAATAAATGTCTTATCTCTTTGATTTGTCGAATAGTGTGGTTGTGATCCCATGGATCTAGTCGCAAGTGATGTGTTTGTCTCCTAATTAGAATTTGATCTCTAATCATGAAATTCTGAAAACTTTCAATCCTGAACTTTCACGATCTTCATTCATCTTTTGATATATATATGTTTGTGTTTGAACTTCCAGTGATGGTACAGAAATTTCATTGATTTTTTGTACATTTCAGAAAGTTCACTTTTTGTGCAAATTCAGGAAGTCCACGAGTACTTTTTGCAATTTTCAAGAAGTCTAAGTTCTTATTTGCAATTTTCTTCAAGTCCATGGAGTTCATGCTAAGTTTGAAACTCTAATGATTGTTTTACAATCGACAAAGAACACCGTTGTCTTGCTATTCTAGAATGTTTTGGATTGTTTGAACAAAAATTTTAATGATTGTTTTGCAACTTCAGTTTAACATCCTAGTTCCACCATCCGGTTCGGTTCCATTCATCTGTTGTTTACCTTTTACTCACGATCTATTTCTGCAGGAGAGTGAAAAAGTAAAGGGAGTCACTAGACTAGAACTTTCTGTACGACGCCTTCCAAATCTGTACTGCTTGTTGACTGTAGCGTCTATGTATGTCCAATTCAGATTACCTGTTCAGACCTAATCTGCACCAGCCATACGTATTTTGCTTCCCTGGCACTTGTTTGTATGCCACCTGAATAATCTACAACCGTGTTTTGTTGCATGTTCAAATTCAAATCCAGAAGTCCTGATTTCAAGTACCCTTGATGAGGATTTTATATTGAACTCTAAATCTGTCAAAATTACACATGGAGATTCTCCGTAGGAGGAGAATAGTGGAGCCATTACGGGGAGCTTGTTGCAATGTGTTTTAGCATGTTATTTGTCTACTAGTTTGTGCATGACGTATGAGCATGGTATGAAAATATCAATTGCTGCTTGTTACATATGGTGGACCGTGTTTTTAGAAATGAATACAATACCCTTTTAGGTCTGAAAAGGGATATTATTGGAGTTAAAACAACAGTTCTGAGAGTTTTCATGAATTTATTGTTCAGTGAAATACAGTTCTAGACGTTGTTGTATGTTCTTGAGCAATAAGGGATCTAAAGATGTTTTCTGGTCATGGTACTGGTCTTTCATGGTGTTCTCTTTTGTGAAGGGATTATGGACTTCTGGTGTTGTTTAAGAAATTATGCTTAATTGAAGATGTTTTTACTTTGCTATTTGGGACGAAAAATGTCATTTCTCTGGTGCAATTTGTTTTATTATTGAAGGTCTATCATAAAGTTTGCCGAACAGAGTTTAGATCCAAATATGAGAGCAGCTTGCTTCAGCCCTCGGCTTATGGAGGTAATGCTTGAAAGACTAATAATCTTTTTTTTTTTTTTACATAAACTTAGCTTCTTAAGAGCTTTCATGTTGTCTTCCATTACCGAATGGTGGTTAAAGTCTTAGGCTGAATTGCATGCATAGCCGTGACGAAGAGGAGACAAGTTATATAATCCCATCCTGATTAAAAAACTTCTCATTCTACTAGCATATATACTGCTTGTCCTGCCAAATAAAAGCTGTAAGTTAAGGTTGCTCTAGATCTGTGTTTTGATAATTGTAGAAGCAAGCTTTGATGATGCCAGTGAACTCCAAATTTTTGTTCTCGGTCTAACTTGTTGCCACGTGCCAATGCCGACATCTATCTAAACTAGTGACTAGTAAACAATTTGCTTTACACTTCCCTTTCTACGATCTTCATGAGTTTTTTGACTTGGTGCTACAGGCAATTATATGGTTCCTTGCCCGATGGTCCAGTACATATTTAATGATAACTGGGGAAATGCAAAATTATAGAAACTCCGTAGATGAGGTTACCCTGCTTCAGATGCAGCATTCCAGAAAAGCGTTGCTTGGTTTTTCTGCAGAGTATACTCAGGGAAAGATGTTGCTTGACATTATTGTCCGAATATCCTTGACAACACTGATTTCATATGCTGGGGAAAAGGATTTGCAGGTATTCAATCCCCAAGGCATATCTTTCTGTATTCCATTAGTCTTTAATGCATGTCTATATCTATGCAACCAGTTAGTGTTCAGTACACAATATTGATTTTTATTTGATACATATAGACACATACCTATCTATATGCATATATGTATGTAAGTTAATTAAGCCTAAATTAATTAACGAACATAATAAGCCTATGTCTGCACATAGGTATTAGGTAACAATATATTTCCCCAGTTATTACGCCGTAATTCTAGGGATTAGCTATTCTATTGTACATGCATGAGAATAACAATCCCATTCCAAGTCATATACTCCAATAATGTATATGCATACATTTCTATATAGGCATTGCTATTCCTACCCCCTCCTCACTCACAAACCCCCCATACCCCCCCCATGTCACTCACATACCCCCTACAGGAGGGGGTATGGATAGAGTTCACCTTCTATATACATATATATGTGTACATACATATCTATATGTATGTGGATTTGATGAGGCATGCATGTTGTCATGTGCCTCGTGCCTCACACCTAGGCTTGAGGGGACTGTTGCGCCTTGCATCTGAAGTAACTTTGATTTGGGTTGGATATTGTGGTTAGTCATGGAGATGGTAGCACATGTTTTAGGAAAACACTGAATGAATTTTCATTAGCTGGTAATATGCTGCATAAGTCAACAATTAATCAGCAGCATTGTGTTTTTATCAGCAGGTAAAATGACACATAAGTTATCATAGGTATCTGATCAGTGCACTCCTAGATGGAGAAAATAAGTTCTTCGTCATAGAAATGTAGTGACAGCTGACAATCAAAAAGTGGACTGGTGCTCGTTTTTTTCCATTCCCATTATCAGCATAGAGATAATTTGGTACTGCCAATGAATATTACTTAATTTTGTACCTAGGCTAGGTATATTCTAATTTTATTTGGTTCTTAAAGAGTAGTTGTACTTGATCTTCAGATGCTTGTTAATACTTTCAAGTTTTGCATCCCAAAATAATCGTTAACATCAATGATTTTAATTTAAGGTTGATAGAAAAGTTAAATTGGTAATATATTCATTTCATTTGTGTCTGACAGGCCCTCACATGTTACCAATTGCTTGGTGGAGTTGTCCGGCGGAAAAATATTTGTGCACACCTTGTCACCTTGGTTAGTATCTTCTTTTTGTTACTTTTCTTTTCTGCCTTTTGGTTATTAAACATCTATATTAACTTTTACTTATTTTTTAATTTTGCCCGGGGTAATTTACAGACCCCCATATGATTTAATGATAGCTTGTTTAAATATCTTTCTCTACCAGACTTCATAAATATCCTCCATAAAAAAAATCCGGAATTCTTTCAGTTATTGTCGAGACTAATAATCCAGACATGATCAAATATATTATATCCTAGTCTGTCAATTGGTTTACCAACAAAAGTGCGTTTTGCTTCTGGTTGAGGTATAGGATTATTTTGTGGCCCTGCAAATCAAATGGTTTTCCCTACTGCCGATATGTCTTATTCAGTTCTCTGCATATGTCACCAAACAGAGTATCAGGAGATTCTAAAGATTCTTGATCAGGTACATTTGGAGTAGAAACCCGTTTCATTGTTTCTAATGATTCTAGAATATATACATATGGAATAGAGTCAGGGCTAGGTGTTATCTTGTCATGGTATGTCTCCCTTGATAGACATGTAGAGGTGGGCTTGGATGCAATATTGCGAATGTTTATGTCCATACAAATATTATTGGGTATGAATACTTAAACGTGCTATTATCTTGTGCTAAGTTATCCTTGGAATCAAGATTATAGTCAATTAATTTATTGATTTCAAACCGAGTTACTGATAATTTGATTACTCATGGTCTAGTAAGTAAGCATAAGTGTGAGGAAACTGAGAATCAGGTAAACATATGGGTATTCACATGATTATGCATGCATAGGGAAGACACAGTGAATCAACCATGTCATAAGATGCAATTTGAGGAAATAGAATTTGGATGCCCAAGGATCGCAATAGCAAGAAAGCATGAACACACCTGTTAAGATAGCTGATTTAGTTAGTCATGGTGCGAGAGTTGTTGATCAGTGGATCGAAGCTGAATTCTTGACGACCAAAAAGGCTTTTAATTCAAGCCAAAATATCACCAAACAGGAGGGGGTGCAAGGGTGTTTAATTCTAGAATTAACACCTCAACTTGAACCGTGCACGGAGTATGCACGCCTCAGAGAGGTGGTTGCAAGCTCCTCTCCCACCTGTTTTTTATGAAATAGCCTTGGAATATTCTAAGATTAAACCCTCAATGTCGTAGAGTCACTATGGAAACTCAGAATTTGAGCATATTCAGAGAGTGAGTTTGATGCTGTTGCAAGCAATCTTAGGAAATGAATGCTGTTAATATAGGTATTCTCGTTCGCTTCCTCATGCCAAGTCCTTAAACTAGTCATAGAATGCGTTTTCATGAATTTTCCAACTATCGACCAAACAAGGAGTCTTCAAAGACTATTGATATAGCAATAGCCCTTAGAAAAGGAGTTAGAAAATGCACCATCAAATACCTTATATCTAACTTTGTCTCTCTTCGAAATTTATCTCCATCTTTCTCTTGTTATACAGTTATACCACATATCTTAATCATGTGGAATCCGAACTCTATGCATGCACCGTTACAGTCCTTGAATTGAAGGTAACAGTTTTGTAGGAACCTGGAGCTGACATTGAAATCGGAAATCAACGTCGGGCCCCGGCTATCCGAAGAAGGCAGACTGAAGCGGAGGAGCAGAAAATGCAACCCCCATTCACCTAGCCATCAGATTCCTCCGCTGCCATCTTCGCTTTTGGCTCCTTGTCATTTGATGAAATCCCCTTTGCTCCTGCTTTCATCTACCCCTATGCTTCTGCTTTCTTCGTCTATGCCTATGCCTCCAGGGATGGATCCAATTTCCTGTCCTTTGTTATTAAGAAGAATCAGACATGGGTAAAGTAGCTTGTCCTCTTGGAAAGAAGTCGGTAGGATGTAAACGCGTATTCACAGTCAAGTAGAATTCTGATGAACGCTCGAAAAATACAAGGCAAGAATTGTAGCTAAATATTTCACTTAGACTTATGGCTAGAAGTACATCGAAACATTTGCTATGGTGGCGAAACTCAATACTGTAAGGGTCCTATTGTATCATGCGGTAAACCCTGTTTGGTTCTACAGCAACTAGATGTGAAGAATGATTTCTTGAATGGATAACGTGACGATGAAGTGTTCATGGAACCTCCTGGAAGCTTTAAGACTGAATTTGGATCCCAAATGTGCCTATTGAGAAATGCACTATTATGGGTTGAAGCAATACCTCGAGCATAAATACAGTGAAACAACAAGGATATTTTCAAGGCTGACTAATCAGACCTCATTCTTTAAAAGGAAGAAAATGGGAAGATGATTGTGTTACTCGTATATGTCAATGACAACATCCCGTCACTTGGGATGATCATAAAGAAATAGACAACTTGAAGGCTAGTCTAACCGGAACATTTGAGATAAAAAAACGGGACCATTTAAGTATTTCTTGAGAATGGAAGTTGCAAGATCAAAGAAGAGGATCATGGTGATTCGGTTGATGTAAGGTAAGGAAGATCTCAAAGATTGGTTGAGAAGTTAATCTACTTGTCTCATACAACGCTGTATATTGTTACTGCCAGTTTAATCGGCCAAGTTATGCACTCTCCTAAGAATGTTCATATAAATGCAGCTTACCACATCCTAAAATATCCCAAGAGATTTTATGGAAAAGGACTATTCTTTGAGATTTCTTCCCAAAGCACTATTAAGGCATTCATCGATGCAGAGTGGGAGGTCCTGGTAGAAGATCTATTAAGTGGACACCGCTAATTTGTATGGAGAAAACTAGTGACTTGGCCTAGTAAAAAGCAAAATGTAGTGTCTCACAGCAGTGCTGAAGTAGAGTTATGTGTTATTGCCAATGGAATATGTAAGGCAATTCAGCTCAAATGAGTATTAGAGGAGCTACAACTACCATTGGACGATCTTATGAAATTATATTGCAACAAGGCTATTATAAGCATTGCTAATAATCCCATAAAACATGACAAGCCTAAAAGAGTAGAAATTAATCGTCCTTCATCTAAGAAAAGCTAGAGAATGGAGTGATATGCATGTTGCATGTTCCAATCATGCTACAAGTAGCTAATATCCTTACAAAACGATTATACAAGCCAATCTTCGATGAAATCATCAACATCTTGGGTCTTATATATATATATATATATATATATATATATGTATATATATAGAGAGAGAGAGAGTGAGAGAGGAGGATCAAATGAGAATGCTAACTATTTAAGAGAATACGAAAACGGCCAAATCACATGCAAATTCACATGTGATTTTACATTAACGGTCAAAAAAGGTGTGCGGGCGACTTTGGCCGTGTCTTCAGGTCGCGGGGCAAAGTCGCATGAATCACATGTAATTTTGTCGTGATGTTAGTGCAAAATCACATGTCATTTGACCGTTTGCTTATTCTCTTAAATAGGTACCGTTCTCGTTTGAACCCGGCTCTCTCTCTCTCTCTCTCTATATATATATATATATATATATATATATATACATATTAATGCCCAACTTGAGGGGGTATGATTTTTATTATTTATAGAATTAGTTAGAAATAAAGTTTAATGTTTGATGTTATTTTCTTCTATCACTGCATATTTTATTTTATTTATTAATAACTTGTACTAGATCATGTTATTTGTAATTTTATCAAGTTTGTATATCTACTTTTCATAATGTGTATTGAAGTTTTGAAGTTATATATGCTTCAACACTTCTTTAAACATTTTTTTTGTATTTTTAAACATATAAAGTATTAGTTTTGACAATTTATAATTTAAAAAATAATATTATAAAAATATATTTTATTTGTTAACAAATATATTGTTGTTAAATAATCAAAGTATAATTTCTATCTTTAGTGGAACCTGGATCCATTTTAATAAATGATTTGCACAATTTTTATACGTATCCATCACGTCACGAAAGAACCGATGATGTGAAATAGGCAATTATCAGATCCAATTTCTTATTAGTAAATTATTCCCACAATGTCTTATTAAGAAACTTTCTCCACAGTTTCTTATTGAGATTTGTGCCACATGAGCAAAAAGTGTTTATGTGACATAGACAATTACTATTAGTAATCCCACTGTGGGACTTCAAAGAATTACCTTTACCATAATTTCTTATACATATTTGTGCCACATATGCAAAAAAGTGTTGATGTGGCAATAAGCAATTGCATAAGCAATCCCCAACGTGGATGCTCTTAGAAGAAGAGAAACAATCTTTGACATTTTGTATCCGCAATCCCTGAGAAATCTTATTCTGTATGGACATCTGGTATGGTAGTTACTTGAAACCTGGAGATAAGTCTTTGGTACTAGACTATTAAGTAACTTGTGGCCATCATTCATGGATACAAGTGGTCATTGGCACTTGTTATTCTGGATTTTGGCTGTTACCTGAGAAGGTTATTGGAGAGAAACTCCCACTGGATGACATTTAGTATCTGTAGCTACATACTTCTCATTCTTGCATTCTATAAATATTTAAGATAGTCCATGAACTCATATTTACCTGATGTCTATATTGTTTTATTGCACCAAAGGTGACTATTGCTTAAATTCCAAATTGGTTATACATTCATTTAGATATCAAAATTTGAGTAGATACTATCGGGGATGCTATTGATATTTAAAAAAAAAGAACATCAGGAACTTGGTGAATTTTCTATGCTATTTGTTTCCGTGTTCTTTCTTAAACAATAATCACAAGTGTCAAATTAATTTCTGAAAATGGTTAACAGAGACAGGTAATTTTCTTCTACTGCAGGACTCATGGCGTGAGCTAGCACATTGTTTTACCAACGAAAGAGTGTTATTCTCATTAAATGCTAGTCACCAGGTATGGTTGAAGAAACTCTCTCCACCTCTGTGTTTCATTTCAGCCAAAGACAGCAACCTTTTGTCTCGGGAAAAATTAAAGAGGGATTATGAAGTCTACCTTTAATGTGATCATCTTAATTAAGCTGGAGGGAAATGATGACCAGACAAAGGGTTTATATACTTTCTTTGAGCCTAAATAATGGTACCAATGATGCTTACTCAACTCCTTATATCTCTTACCTGTATAATTGCAGCGTTCCCTGGCTCAGACCCTTGTTCTTTCAGCTTCTGGCATAAGAGACTCGGTGGAAGCAAATAAGTAAGCATGCTCTTATTTTGTTTTTAACATTATCTTTTGCAGTTCTCACCCAACAATCCCAAGAGTCTGGTTCTCAGACTAGAATTTAACCATGTTTTCTGATATTTGATATTAACTTTTGAAAGGTACATAAGGGATCTCACAAGTCATATGACTACTTATCTTAATGATATATGTGGCAAGAAAGATATCAAGAGCATTTCTCAGAAACCAGATGTTATTCTCGTGGTAAGAGAAACATTAATAAATGTAGTCTGCTAAAAAGCTCTAAAGCATCCATAAAGAACTTCTTTTGCAAATTCATGGATGTTTCTGTAGGTCACTTGCTTATTGGAGCGACTTCGAGGGGCTTCCAGTGCTTCTGAACCACGGACACAGAAGGCAATATACGAGACGGGATTTTCAGTAATGCAGTCAATTCTTAAATTTATTGAGGTTTACAAGGACGAGGTATTAGTTGTATTAGTATGTTTATTTTGCTTTTTTTTTAACTTCTTTTCTCTTGCTTGACTTTGGAAGGACTGGTTCTCCATCAACGTAATGGACACAGGGGATATTTATTGCGACTTCCATTTAATATTTTATATCTTTATCATGCACAAGTCTTCATCATAGTGAACCTCTCCTTGCGATCGGGATGAGGTAGATGCCTCCCAGCTAGGGGGCGGATCGTGCTTCTCCGTAGAGGAGCACGAGCTATCGTCTTTTGTGCTCCCCGTTAGGGAGGGGGAGCGCCAAGACTGACCCTGGCTCCATACCCTGGATTACAATGCCCTTTTGGCTCAGGAACTCTGTATCCTTAGATACTATTACAGGAAAAAAACTATTCTGAATCTCCTCTTCTCTATCCCCCCCCCCTTTTTGCCTTGGTAAATAGAACTTATAACCATCGTAGTCCATAGCCAATTTGAGAACCAAATTCTCATTTGACCCGGACGTTTTCGGGATGCCGCTAATAACCAACGAATGGCTGATGATTCCTTTTTTTCAAGTGTGTCCGATTGGTATCACTTGCATAAGACAGGGTCTTGGACCTGGGGGGTTGCTCCAAGAAATCCTTTCTTTCTCATCCACTCAGGGGAGTGCGGACACACCTGCGCGGAGGGAACCGCCCTGTAAAGAGCCTCACCTAAAGGACAGACCGGGAGCTGAGAACAAGATCAAAAGCTCAACTTCTCACCCATTCCTGTGTTTGATGATGATCCAACCTGCTATCTCAATGCATGGGATTTGCTTTCGGATGATAAATTGCGTTCAAACATATGGTGACATGTTGCGGTTGTCTCAAGTTTTACCTGAATATATATTTGTTTATGATTGAAACGAGTCAAGGATGCAAGGTATCATTTGTTGGGAGGATTAGTTTCATCAATATATTGCAAGGTTAGTGTTTTGAGGAAAGCAACCAACTTTGGGAGAGGGGTCCGTATCTTGGGACTTAAGGATTTGGGGATCCCTCTGTTGGAGGTTCGAGAATCTATGAAACACGTGAGGGGTTTGGATGTAAGATAACTTGATGCTGATAATTAGGAACTGACGTCTTCTTAGTAGGATTAGTCTTCTGTTACTATTTGTTAGAAATGGAGTACAAAAACAGGGGACAAGGCCCTATGCGACCTGGGCTATGCTAGCCAGGATAGCATAGGTGACGCAGCGTAGGTTTGCGGAAGGATCGACAAGCGTCTAAACCCTTTAACAATTGAGAATTACGATGCGTAAAACTCAAAATTAAGAGAAAACTCTCTAAAAAGCTAAGCTTTATTAATTGAAACTTGATTGAATTGATTAACAATAAAAACTAGCTATCCTATTTATAGCTAAACTAACTAAGAAATAACTATGGAAATTAGAACTATCCTAATTATAAACTAACTAGGAAGTTATTTAAATAACTAATAAAAGAAAACTAAATAATCCTAAATTATTATCTAAGATATTAAAACTAATCCTAAATTAAATCTAATCCTAATTTATTAAAGATAACTAAAAAGAAATTAAATAAAAAAGGATTAAGGCACGTGGTGCATGGATTGAAAATCTAATAATTGACTTAGGATGGCTTAGAACTCTTGGAAGCCAACCAACAGTGTTGTACGCGAGTTTCATGCGAGTTGGGTCGCATGGAACTCGCTTTTGGTTCTGTTTGCGATTCTTGATTTGTTCTTCGATCTCTATCGTAACTCTCTTTATATTTGGTGTTTTCTCTTTGCCTCTTTTTCCGATGCCAAATTCTGAGCATCTTTCGAGCTCGTTTTTCTCTATGAGCCCGTTTCTCTTTTTTCCAATTATTCCCGAAAACCGTTATTAACTCTCGAATTCTCCCTGTATCAGTCACCCTCACTTGAAAAGAACTCGTCCTCGAGTTCACTTGAAAAACGTCTTCCTCCGACTCGTAGAACATTATTTTCTTCGAAATAATTGGATCCACATCCCGGTTTTCAAAATTCAAAAAATTTGGTTGGTCTTCAAATCCACACTGAGGTTGTCGTGATCGTCTCCATACGAGCGATATTTTATCAAATTCGAAAGCGTAAGAGATTAAATTAACTTTACCGGGATTTGTTTCGTTTTGAACCGGAGCTTTGGGTACGGTAATAATTGAAGTGTCACCTTCGGAATCACCGTTCTTGACTTCTTGTGACAACTCTTTCGTTGGCTCGAGAATGTCTTCCACTATCTTGCTTTCGGTGTCTTCGGTGACTGGTCCGAGATCTAGTTCCAACACTTTGGCCTCGATAACAATTTCTTGTTGTGACTCGGTTACGACTTCATCTTCAACTTTGTCCGACAAGACTTCGTTGTCTTGTTTCGATGGCTCCTCCGGAATGGGTGATTGTCTGACCAGAGAAGTAACCGAACCGATAGTACGGTTGTTGATGTTGCTCTTCTTGTTGGTGCCTGCATCGAAACTATCAACCGGAGTCACGGCGATCTTTTGGTCACGACAATGGAATAGTACGAGGTCGTATCGACACTTGTAAGTGGCATGATTGTCGAATTGCCACGGTCGGCCCAATAGAATGTGGCAAGCATCCATATCAAGGACATCACATAGTACCTCTTCTCGATAGTATTTGCCAATTGAGATGGGTACTCAACAAGTTTTTGTAACTTTAACTTGAAAACCGTTCTTGATCCACCCAAGAGAATAAGGACATTCATGGGGTTGAGTGGGTAGATTAAAGTAATCGACCAATTTTTGGGATACTAGATTTTCGCAACTCCCGTTATCAATGATGATGTTACATACCTTTTTATGAACGGAGCAATACGATCGAAAAAGATCTTCGTGTTGGCTTTCTTCTTTTGACGAAAGAAGTATTCGTTGAAGTACGATATGGATTTTTTCTTCTTCCTCCTCCTTTTCGGATTCGGAACTCGAGAGATCGACCCGGTTACGGTTGCCATTGCATGGCGCCATATCCGGTCCTTCAAACCTGTCTCTTCTCTGACGGTTGTCGTTGACGATGTTTGGTTGAAGCCTGTTAACAGCCGCTGTCAGATTAGTAAGTGATGTGGATAAGGCCACATTCATCTCTACTAAACCCGCTTTGGTAGCCGGCTGTCGATCTGCAATTGTTAGTGAAAAGACAGGCGAATCCTGCTCTGATACCAACTGACGCAGCGTAGGGTTGCGGAAGGATCGACAAGCGTCTAAACTCTTTAACAATTGAGAATTATGATGCGTAAAACTCAAAATTAAGAGAAAACTCTCTAAAAAGCTAAGCTTTATTAATTGAAACTTGATTGAATTGATTAACAATAAAAACTAGCTATCCTATTTATAGCTAAACTAACTAAGAAATAACTATGGAAATTAGAACTATCCTAATTATAAACTAACTAGGAAGTTATTTAAATAACTAATAAAAGAAAACTAAATAATCCTAAATTATTATCTAAGATATTAAAACTAATCCTAAATTAAATCTAATCCTAATTTATTAAAGATAACTAAAAAGAAATTAAATAAAAAAGGATTAAGGCACGTGGTGCATGGATTGAAAATCTAATAATTGACTTAGGATGGCTTAGAACTCTTGGAAGCCAACCAACAGTGTTGTACGCGAGTTTCATGCGAGTTGGGTCGCATGGAACTCGCTTTTGGTTCTGTTTGCGATTCTTGATTTGTTCTTCGATCTCTATCGTAACTCTCTTTATATTTGGTGTTTTCTCTTTGCCTCTTTTTCCGATGCCAAATTCCGAGCATCTTTCGAGCTCGTTTTTCTCTATGAGCCCGTTTCTCTTTTTTCCAATTATTCCCGAAAACCGTTATTAACTCTCGAATTCTCCCTGTATCAATAGGGCTATTCACATTGGATAGTTGCCTTTTGGTATGCTTTTCAAGACTGGGGAAAGGGTGTGCACGACCTAACCATCACGTTGGACATATCGCATAGAGCATCAGGGCATTCAGTACAATTTTGGCAGGGTGGATATGCAACTTGGAGGTCGCATCAGGCCTCCAGGAGCCTCCTCTTGGCCGATATCTTTGGCAGTCTTTGGGCTTTTTACTCCCTTTTGACCCCTGGCCCCCTTCCTCTTATTTGCCATATATAAGCCATTTTAGTTACAATTTGTCTAGTTCTTTTAGAAGAAAAACTCGTCATGTTCTTCCAAGCTAGAGAGAAGGATAGGAGAGCTTACTCCATTTCTACTAGTTTTGGTGATCAATCTCCATTGTAAGTTGCTTGGTACTCCCTTTGGTATTGTTAATACAAGTGATCTTTTTTTCTGGTGGATTTACACTACCTCACGGTAGTGGAACCATGTTAAATCTTGTGTACGATTACTTGCTTTACTACTTTAGCTTGCATATGGTTATATTGCCCTGGATGTACACTTGTTAGTTTGTTTGGAAAAATTTGAACCCTTACAGATTAACTACCCTTTAGAAAACGTATGATGCAAGGATACGGGAATTGAGATACAAGCCACAGGATATATTGATACTGGATCTAGAGATTCCAAAAAGTTAGGGGATACCGGAGTGCATATACAAATTCTAAACAAAACCAATAAAAGTAAAAAGTTATTTTAATATTCATACGTTTTATATGTAAGATAAATACTAAAATCCAAGTCTTTTTGTGCTTTTATGACTTCTTGTGTCGTCTCTTTTTTTTCTCTTGAAGTTATATTCTTAAGTTTGATTGTATTAACCTTTGTTTCTATATATGCAAATAGTGAATTTCATTTTTTTCTTTGGTAAAAGAGGAAAAATGCCCCTTGCATATGCCAATTCACGTATTCTCATGAATTTGAGTTTTTTTTTGGATAAAGTGAATTTGGGTTGATAAATTGGGGACGTGGTTGCCACCACATAGGATGACCACCCTAAACTACACCCTACAATTGACAAGGCCATTGAAGCACAAAAAGACAACCCTAAGACAGCTCACAAGCAACATGACCATGATGTGATACTTGGACTCAACACTCGATATGGGAAACTGCATCTTGCTCCTTTCTTACCATGGTCTATGACTCCCTTCCAAGAAAGCACAACATCTTCTAGTTGACATCCTACATGACTAGCATCAGAACATAGTGATTTTAGTAGGACCCTTGTAACTGTTTAGCCTTGTAATTGTGAGGCAGTTGAATTTTCCACTGTTCTACTATTTCTCCATGGATCCTTGAGAAGCTTCCTATCATCTAATACAACTTGACGTCATGGATAATTAGAGAGTTGGATGCCCAACTGTCACGCATCCTTGTCTCAGTAAGAATGTCAAGAACAAGGCATTGATATTTATAAACATCCTTACTACCTTGGATTAAATAATATCCTAGCTAGATTATCCTAGCTACAAACGATTTACCTCATACCGAATAAGACTTACATTCATTCTAGCAAATGTTTAGTAGCATTGCAACAGTCGAGAAACAAAAGAGAAAAGAGTAAGTGAACAACAATGATGCGTGGACACCTTGTTCCTGTTTATGTCTTCTTCCTCCTGTGCAATTCCCTTCTTTTCTGCTCCCAGTTGTTCTTCTCTGTTTCCCCCCAAAAGAAGTTCCAGGAGTGCTCTCCCTCCTAGAGTTGCTCTCTCCCTTTTTTTCTTTGCCTTCTATATGGACACCCAAATAAGAAAACATCAGGCGGCTAGGGCACAGTTGCTGAAATGTTCTTTGCTAACTCTCTACCCTTACTAAAGTTTGTCTTTTCCTCCGGTATGTTCACTCAAAAAGATTTACAAGGTCAGTGCTGAATGCTGTAGCAGTCAGCCAATATACTTTACTTTTCCGCCTGCATACGCTTACGAATTCAGCACCATTTTTACTTCAAAACAACTTAACTCTAACTCAAATCCCTCGACTACCACCACCTATCCACCCAGACACTGATGTCTGCAACTTAAATAGGACTCGTTGAAAATACTGAGATAGAAGCTGATATACTCTAATGACAAGAAATTTTTATTGATATGGTGACTAGTGAAAAACTCTAATAAATTAGAGCTGTCAATGAACAAGTAAAACATTAGTGTATCTTCTTTCATTGATCTGAGGTACTTTTCCAGTTTGGTTTATGTTTCTTCTGCTAAAATTTGCTTCCTTTATCTAGTAGGGATCATAGAATTTATGAATAAGGTGTTACTTCGAATATAATGATCGTTTAATATTGAGCCTATATTTCATAGCTGCAAACTGTTACGTATGCTGATTCTAGGATATTTCTAGTCTGCAGTTATCTATCTGTTACTTAAGCTTGTTGTTGACTGGGTGGAGGGGCAAATCATATACCTAGAGCCTCATGAGACGGCATTGGTTATTGACTTCTGTATGCATCTGCTTCAGCTTTACTCTTCCCACAACATTGGCAAGGTATCAACTTTATCATCAGTGCCTCATATTATAGTCTTTTGTTGACAAGAGCAATGTAGCATCACATAAACCTGAAATGCTTTTAATGAAAGAATGTCATTGCCAGTGTTGATAGTAATTATTAGATGGGAACCAAAATATTCCTTAGACACATAATACTTCATTTGTCTTTTTGTCTTTAACTTTGTATCACTGCCTATACTTTTCCAGATATCTGTAAGCGTTTCAAGCAGTTTACTAAGTGAAGCAAATGATGAAAAATACAAGGATTTACGTGCTCTACTGCAGCTGCTTCAAAAACTATGCACAAAAGATATGGTACATTATTCTACATTGCCTGGTCACGCTAATTTCTGATGAATATGATTTTACATGAACATTCAAAGAACATTGAAATATTCAGGTGGATGTTTCATCAGCTACAAGTGAGGAACAACAAACAAGCATTTCTCAGGTATATGACTATATTCCCATCCTATATATTGCATGTATGAAGTTTCCCAATTTAGGAGGACATTTTACCTGTTATGCTGTATTTTAAAACATTATATGTGATGCTTATATTCATGCTTACAGTAGTGCTTCCCAATTTAGGATTCTCAATAAGCTTGAAATACCATAATGTCCTTGTTTTTACATGTAAATACCCTCTTATCATGGTATTAATACAATTATTTACATAACTGTCACATTGTGAACCACCAAGAAATACAGACGTGCTTCAGGTTGATTTCAGGTTAGCATATGACTTACAATTAGAGACAGGTCATGATTCTTTTTAGTTCTCTTTATCAAGACTTTGTGATATAAAGCTGGAAGCACGACGTGCTTAATAGCAGCGATAGATTGTGACTAATTGGGCAGCAGTAGGAGGTTACAACTGGTTGCAGCTAAGGTCCTTTTTTGGTGGCAGTAGGTTGTGGTTTGGTGTGGAAGGATGGGGAATGGAGTTTTTCTTACTGGTGGAGTGGCAGCTGTAGTGAAGATGAGAGCTGGTACCAAGACCCATGTGGCTCAGCATGTCAACAAGTATTTTTGTGAAGTGTGTTTAGTCCATTAACAAAGCCGTGAAACAAAGTACATTATGTAGGTGTTGGCTGGTAAGATAGCATACACCGATAATAGAACGCCAAGAGATGACATGATTTCCCAATTCTAATTTCTAATGCATACAATAGCTCTTATATTTAGTTTAAGATTCTAGGGTTAACCCTAGCAAAAGAATGGCAAGAAACTGTGAGAGCTTCCATCAAAGTTGCAATCATCGACATAAACCGTCATACCTAATGTGTGCCAAAGGAGTGCACTATAGCATTGATGCCATTGCATGATCTGTTTATGTGCATGCTTGGACCAACATGCACCTATAAACTGGTGTGTATATAGCATACCAATATGTTGGATCAATCCTTGCGGTTATCCATATATACCTATGCTGTCCTGTTCTTCCCTTCCATACTCCTGCGCACATCAACAATGGCTCAACCTGTTGTATAGGAATTGCAGGTCTTCTGGTGTGGTTTTTATGCCCTCCTTCAAGTGGTATATAAGAATATAAACCACCTAGGTTCTGAAATGCATGAAAAGTCTGAAATGGGCTCGAAGAATCGTTGATACATATTACAGTTATAACATCAGATGGTATAGTGGCTTGATCAGTCCACCCAAGAGAATTGGTATATTAAAAAAATGAGAAATTGTATATTATGTGATCAAAGTCGAAAAGATATGTATATAATCAAGAATAAAATCATTTGCGTAAAAAGCTAGTACATGTACCAGCTCTAGGATGTCATAGAACAGATATAATCAAGTAAAAGACCCACTTGATTGAAAATCTGAATCGTTGACATTGTTTTTGCCTCAACCGATATAATATGACCTTAGTAGTTGATTACCTTTCTGAGTGCAAAGTCAGCTTGATTTGCTTCTTGTGGATGATATAACTTACAGGAATACCAAGAGATTATGTACATGAAATTTCTTGATTAGATTTATTAGATTATTTACTAAAATGGTTAGAGATGAGGGAGACCTTTTGTTCATATAGGTTATATAGGAGTGTGTATCTCCTGAAGCGCATTGGAATACATGCACCCTCTTAAGCTACGAACATTCTAGTCACAAGGAGCTTCGAAGTTATACTACAACATATCGAAGAACCCATCTAAATAAATATCAAGAGAGTTATAAAGAACCCTAGAGTATCTTGGATCTCAAGACTTCTCCAAAGTCTATGAAGTAAAAAACATCTTCCTTGGAGAACTTGTTAGCAATCTAACCAAGTA
This sequence comes from Arctium lappa, assembly GCA_023525745.1. Classification (NCBI taxonomy): domain Eukaryota; kingdom Viridiplantae; phylum Streptophyta; class Magnoliopsida; order Asterales; family Asteraceae; genus Arctium; species Arctium lappa. The sequence continues at coordinate 15,581,279 of CM042049.1, forward strand.
GGCATCTACTGTAATCAAGTTGGGTGATCGGTGACATCCTTCCCATCCAAATGCATGATATCCTCATTATGACCTCTTATTCCGTTCTCTTACCTATGCAGCTATGCTATATAAATTGTGATCTAAATACACCATAGGGGTCCTTTATATTGCTTCAGCTTCCACAGACATCTTTGTGTTACATTGGGAAGCTCAAATGGATGCAACTCGAACTTGAGGTCTTGAAGTGCCTTGAGATCATTGGCAAGACCTCAGGTTGCTAAAAATAGCCTACCATCTCTCGATAGAATCTTCCATTTTATGTTAATTTGCAGACAGACATAGGCCTGTGCTAGTGGGTGTAAGTGCATGTTCTCATCACTATGAAGCTTCTTGTGTTGGCAGAGTTGATGTTTTGTTCATCCATTCTTTACCTTTTTTGATTGCTCACATGTTCATACAAGAGTTGAAACAAAGAAAAGAATTAAATTTTAATATATAAAATCGGGATATACGAGATTTCCCTTTATATAGTTACATAAACCATCTAGTTGTACAATATTGTAGTTACAGTTAGTTTATTGGTTATACTACAAATATGAAGACTAATGTCTAAATATTAAGAGATATCTAGTGTATCCTTCACAACACAATAGGATCATAAAGTATTTTGGAAAGCAAAAGACTTTTCAATAGCTCTAGAACGTGAGAGTGCCTTCCTCGTAGAATACTTTCTCGGTGGTGCGGCATGTGCCAACTGGGAGTTTATTGGACACATAGTTGGCCCAACCTCAGTCAATATGGATGAGCCGAGACCATAGACACCCTGATTATAGGCAATCTAATTATGTAAAAAATAAAAAATAAAAAACTATTGATTCAAAGCTAGTCTCATTTATATTTCCTACAAGTTAGGGGACTCGCCACGAAACCTCATGAGAAATGCTCATTTGTCTGCTCACCTTGATCTAAATTAGGCAACTGCAAAATAATATCTTCATCCAACTCAACTTGGTTTTTGGGCTGTTCAGATGAACTGTTAGCATGCATGTCCGCTTCATTAAATAACATCCCAGTGTCATTATCCACTTCGCTTTATCCTTGACGTCTTTTAGTGGACACCTGTGATTTTCATCCCAAATAGAAAACAAAACCACTAACTTTTGCTCTCGTATGCAGGTTATATATGTTGGGGTTCACATTGTTAGCCCTCTAATTACGATAGATTTGCTGAAGTATCCTAAGCTTTGTTATGATGTAAGCTTTCTACTTTGTAATTGGATAAGTAGCTTGATTCTTATTTAAAGGTCTAACACCTTTCTTATATCCTTTTTGGGAATAGTACTTTGCTTTGCTGTCGCATATGCTGGAGGTGTATCCCGAAATGATTCCCAAACTAAACCATGAAGCCTTTGGTCATATTTCAGGAACTCTTGATTTCGGTCTCCACCACCAGGTAAATAATTGTCCATTTCAATTGATGTAAACTATAAGTGCTAGCTCAACTGGCAAATAAAGGCTACGCTTGGGGCTCCTCCCTATAGGTCACCAGTTTGAGTCTCCCCAAGGCCACTGGAGATTTTCATGGCCGTTATCTGCGAGGCCCCCATGGGATTAGTCAAGGTGCGCGCAAGCTGGCCCGGACACCCATGGTTACCAAAAAAAATGTGAATAGTTATTCATTTGCATATGGTATTTGTGCTGCGAGTGAACGAAGGGAAGGTCTGATAGATAGGCTTAGACTTATTTTGTGGTGCCTTTTTGGTTGATTTCTCGTAGGATGAAGAAATTGTTGGCATGTGCCTGAGTTCTCTGAGAGCTCTTGCATTCTACCATTACAAGGAAAGAGCTGGTGGTAAAGATGGGTTGGGTCCACATGCTACAAGCTATAAGGATGCTAATGGAAATTTTCAGGATGGCATTCTTAGTAGATTTTTGCGATCATTGCTGCAACTAATTCTCTTTGAGGATTACAGGTGAGAAGCAACAGCCTGGTGTCAATTTATCGTATTAAATATTTACAATATAGCGTTTTCTGAAGAGGTGAGGTAAAGCTTGCAGCATTTTTGGCGACTTCCGTAGAAACAAGGCCTTTCATTGAGGGCTTTTCCTCTCATATTAGTGGTAAAAATACTAAAATCTTAATTTTCCATTGTTGCAGCATGGATCTTGTAGGAGCTGCAGCTGATGCTCTTTTTCCATTAATCCTCTCTGACCATGGTCTTTACCAGGTATCTCTCTAACATTTGTAACTTGAGGCAAACTTACCTTCTTTTTTTGGTAACCGTAGGTGTCCGGGCCAGCTTGCATGCACCTCCACTAATCCCATGGGGCCTTGAAGATAACAGCCAGGAAAATCTCAGTTGCCCTTAGGAGACTCAAACTGGCGACCTACAGGGAGGATCCCCAAGGCCTAGCATTTATTCACCAGTTAAGCTAGACCTCAAGGTTTCTTTTTAGGAGCACGTCCATTGGCTGGACAGCCTAAAGTTTTTCTGGTCCATGTAGGTGTGCCACTTTGTATGGACTTGTTGGGACTAGTTGAATTAAAGGTATCGAATACCATAATTATCTAAACGAATGGGAAAAAGAACACTTAACAATCATGTCATCATTTTGGGTTCGTCTTAAAAGTGAAGAAACTAGGAACAACATGAATTGGTTCTAACTTTGCAGTGATAATTTATGCAGAGATTAGGTAATGAATTGGTCGAAAGGCAACCAAATTCAATATTCAAAGCAAGGATGGCGAGCGCATTGCACTCACTGACAACCTCAGACGATCTCTCTCCATCGGCTGATCGCTCAAACATGAGAAAATTCAGAAAGAATCTAAACCGATTCCTGCTTGATGTTCGTGGCTTTCTGCGGATAATTTGATGATAGCTCATATAGCCAATGAACAACTTTAAACTTCCTATAATTCTCTCCTCATCAATGGCAGCCAACAAGTCCTTTCGGAACCATGAGCTCTCTCGGGAAATGATGAGAAAAACGCGTAGCAGATGGATCTCGTGCTCAAATATCACATTATTAGTTGGCTTTTCTTCTGTACAGCCTCTATAATACTATCAATCGAGTTATTACAACTTTAAGGTTGTGAGCTTAAGTTTCTTTTGAGACATTAGTGTGTCAGTTTGTTGATCGTTTAAAAAAGACGAAACAAAGTCACCAATGTGGGATTGAAATGGTTTTGAAGATAAGTTAGTAAGTGGTATTAGACATTTTCATTTTAGGGTATTGACAGCTTCATAATGAGTAAGTTGCAAGCAAAAAGACTTTGGTTACCACATATTTGGGTGTATTTTTGGTTTGGTGATTGAAATTATTGAAAACTAGAAATGGAACTCAAATGGTGATTGATATCAACTCTTTAGCTTTAAATAAAATGAGTTGGTGTATGTCAGAATAATCAAGGGAATGTGTTGTTTTTGGTGCTTAAAGATCTCGTAACAAGTTCGGAATCATTTTGTTGTTAAAGAACCACAAAACAAACTTTGCTTGCAGCCCCAATGGTTGTGGTGTAGTAATTGAGGCTTGAGGCTCATGGGAATGTGGTGGAGGAGTCCACAACAATTGTAGCCATTGAATTTATCTCGGATACAGTATGGTTTAGAATTGTGTACCCGTAAAATATGGTATTGTTGTTACTGAAATATGATGTGTGCAAAGTGACATTACAGGATTTCATAGTCTCCATATTCCACTAAATATGAAATTTCATAATTCATATTTCATACAATACAAAATAGAAAGTGGCATCACAACAATGAGAAGGTGATAACCTTGAGAATTGAGATTAAATGAAAAGAATAGGAATAAAAAGGAACCCCCTAATTGACTCATTTATATGTTTTGTTACAACTCATTTTTGTTTTTTGAATGACTTGCATATATACTTAGGTTTTGTACGAATAAAAAAGATAAAATATTTTCAAAATTAATTTCATATAAAAAATTCACTATCATTTACCATATCTAACAAATAATACATACTAAGAGCATCTCCGACAGCTTCTCCAAAATGGAGAAAATTGAGATTTTTGAAGATTTTGAACAACTTTTTGCTCTAACTTCTTTAAAACTTTCTCCAAAATAGAGAAAATAGGAGAGAGAGAATGTAATTTTCTTCAAATTTGGAAATATCCCCAAAAATGATTACTAAGAAAGAGAAACTATTTTTTATTATATCCGACTAATGAGAAACTTTGAAATGAAATGTTTAGGTGAAAGATAATATTTTATTAAATATGTAAAATATTTTAATAATATAATCAATGATTTATCTCCAAAATGGAGAAACTGATGGAGATGGATATAAATTTTTTTGGAGATTTTAACTTTTGATTCTCCATTTTGGAGAAATTTTAGAAAAACTGTTGGAGATGCTCTAAGGTGTATGCCCACATCATTCACCTTCTTAACATGTCAACCAGTTACCCAAAAATTAGAGATGTCATGGTTAGCATAACAAAGATTTTGAAATTATATATCTAAAATAGAAATTAAAGCAAATAGATTACATTTTTATGCGATTTGCTCATTTCGAAACCCATCAACCCCACCCACCCCACCCCCCTCCTTTTTTTCTCTCTTCAAATCAAAACCCTCCATCCGTCTTTGTGGCGATGGAGAAGTTTTTAGTTCGATAACTTTGAAAAGTCCAAAGAACGGAAAACGATACAGTTTCACAATCGGAGATGAGACGTGTCTTATAAAAACGTAGTTTTTAGCCGACAATGATCCATATAGTTCAAACTCCATTTACAGCTTATAAAACACATCTTTATTGAGTTCAAGTTCGAAAGGTACGAGTTTATAATAAACTCAGACTCAAAACTCTTATCAAGATTTGGAATCAAATCTATCTAGTTCTAATACATATTTTCATGTTGTGTTACAAGGCCTTCTTCATTCGGCTTCCAGGATCCAAATTCAATTATGGCAACCAGTTTTTCATGAATATTTTCAAACCTTTAGAGCTCTCAGATCGAGCTCGAGCCTACATTAAGTAGACTGGCCAAACTACGTAACTGAGTTCAAGCTTAGAGTCTTAGACCGACCCCATTGAGTATTTGCAACCCTAACTTGGAATGAAAAGAGTAACCAGAAAAGGAAGTTGATTGAACTTGTACAATCATAATCAATTAGATGGTAATTAACACCAACCAACGCCCGATCTTTCTTGCTTACTTACTTATGAAGGACGCTTTTCTTGGGAATCCTCGATTTCTTCAGCCCACGTTGCTGCGATAATAAGATTACAACTCCAATAAGCAACGTAAGAAGATGATGCGAGAAATCAATAAATAAAATTACCTTTTGCTTTTCTAAGGCCTCGAAATCTGTTCTCTCTTTCCACTTGCCCTTACGCAGTTTTATTGGACGATTTCCAACATATTTTCCTAACCAACATCGACATGTCAAAAAAGTCAAGAAGCCGAAGCAGAATGCACAACATCAAAGCAAATATTTCGGGATTAAGTAGAAAAGGGATGAAAGAAGTTACCGTTCATTTCTTTAAGAGCAGCAGCCAGATCAGTGGGGTTTGCAAAACTCACAAATCCGTATCCCCTCGTCTTGCCGGTCCGTTTGTCTCTGACCACCTGATACCATCACATCAAACACATTATAAACTTAGAGGATAAACCAAATGAATCCAGTAAATCCCAACGAATAGAGAGATTGTTTTCATGAAAACCTCCAGTTTGTAAAACAAAATACAAGAAACAAGTGAGTGTGTGTGTGTGCAAACAAGCAACAGATACAGTAAAAAGAATATTCAACGGATACGATGCGAGGGAAATAGGTTAAACAAACAAGGAAACACAGAACGAAATATTGGCAATTAGCAAACAGGTCACACAAGTAGATACAATTGTAAGAAATGTTCACACTCAACCCACTAATGCCAAGGATACAAGAATGGGGTGATTATACACCTATTCCGCTATTCGTGTAATCATGCTTTATTTTTTTAACTATCATTACCTGCGCTCCTCGGTAACTAACAAGTTGCTACTTCCAAAATTCTACTACAACTTAAGCACGATCCTTACTTTCCAAGAAAGATTTCGTTTGCAAATAAATAGTCTACAAATACCAATCTCCGTGGTAAATCTGAATAACATATTACGGCTGCAAATGATCAAAAGACCAAGATTCTACTTGTTCAAGAAAGGGGCGAATATTTGCAATCTAGAAGTTCTTTGTCGCATCAAGCAAAGATAAACACTAAATCAACCAAGTTATGTTCACACAACGAGTAAAACAGTGTTATGTTGTTTTTGTAATGACAAGGTATGTTGTACTTGTAAGGTTTTGATTTTCCTGCTTCCCAAATGCATCATGCTAGATGTATCATGTATGTATGTGTCTATATGTACACATACAAATAAATAAAGAAATAAAGCACACACTTCATGATCTACTCAGCATGAAAATTGGATTATGCTTCCCATCAAGATATGAAATTTTATTAATTCATTAAGCAGTGTCAAGAATAAAAAGTCCTAACATGATAGTAGGCTACTCTGACTCATCAAGTGCCATTATCAAGCAATATCATCAACAGGAGACAATATTGAGATCCAATCAAAATGCAAATAAAGAGCATACTGGGAGAGGCATCCCTCCTGCATTTCATCCTTGCAAGTTTTGCCAGATTAAGATACAATACCACTTTGAAAATGTAGGAAAACAAGACAAAAAGTAGATTCAAGAATTTAGCAAATACTTGAACTCTCACCGACACTTCCTGATCATTTATTCATTTATTGTTTCTCAACATCAATTTCATATTCAATAACCAACTGACTTGCAATGCTTCCAGGAGTTAGTAGAGAACCTTTTCACATTCTATTTCATGTATGTATCACAAAGAAAAAAGTTGACTTCCGAATGACAAATGATCTACACTGACCGTTTCCCACAATAACTAGTTCACTACCTTTAGTGGACTCACACTTGTATTGAGATGTTCCTTTCTCGTAATGTTTTTCTTAAAATGGAAAACACACAAAACAAAACAAAATTATTAGATTTATAAACACTCTAACAATGACCAACCTTAAGACCTCACTCTAATAATGACCAGCTGGAAATCCAATACTTTATGGAAACATTACATAACCATTTCCCTTTCCAATATCAGTTGTGCACAAGCTACCTAACAGCATCATCAAGAAAATGGAGATAAATAAGTTCAGCTACAGAAAAAGAGAGTGCAAATCCTGTTCTCCATAAATAATAAGGTTGTTTAGCAACTAAAAATTTCCTGGGCCTGCCTCAACTTGAAGACATAATTATGTAACCTTTCTGTTATCAGCTTATGACTCCAATCAATTTAGCAAAATATTTTCCAACCTAAAGTTTAACGTAATCGAAAATCAGCAGTACTGACCACTTTAGTAATTTGTTAATCCTTTAGTGAGTTATCAGATTTCTGCAAGCATAATTGATTATTGTAAGAAGCAAGGATGCATGTTAACCTACTTTTACAGAAATATGAAAAATATCTTAATATTTCGACTACAAAAAAATAGAACCTTTTGATTACATTAACACCTTTTACTAACCACTCCAGCGGTATTGCTCGGGACCACCTAATATGCATATCTCAAAGAAGAAGATAATTTAATCCAGTCACTTCAATAGTTTGACCTACAACGGTTTTTGCAGATTTCATATTATCCCCTTGAGCAGTAAGAAGAAAACAAAAAGATCAGAGTTTTAGCGCTTTGTGTTATAAGCTAGATACGTCAAATATGATAATCAAGGTGAAGGAGATTGAGACAGCATCTTTTGAACTAATAATACATAGTCAAATGTGATAGCCGGCTGACAACCATGTAAGAGAACCCTACCTTACATAATGGAAATATGGCAGTGCTCCATGACTTCAAACAAACATCTGAAGAGGACATGCAAATGGCTCATGTATACCAAATAACAACTTGAGTATCATAGTGTTGAGTGTTGAGCAAAGAGACTTACTCTGGCCATGTTAAAGGAAGGAAATCGTGAAAATGCTTTTGAAAGAACATCATCATTCACCTCGTTCCCGAGATCGCCACAGAATAGACGAAAATCATCTGCAAACACATATGATTGTCAAAAAGCAGACTTACTAGAGCAACAAAGGATGACAACAATGCTTCCAAATATACAAAAGACCATAAGTTTGATAATAATTGTTTTTATTGATTGACTAGTACTGACCATATGCCACTTACTGTGGCTTCCATGATACCTTTTGTGTAACTTGACTCTTAAATATCTTGAAGCTATAATACCATGGGGAATACCAGTGTTTTAAAAAACGGTCGACTTGTGCGCCTTGAGGCGCGCCTCAAAACGAGGCGGCTGAAAATAGTTCCTGATGTGCCGCCTCTCAACTCTTGTTTGGGACGTACGCTCTCCAGGATAGAGGCGGTGGGTTTGGGCTGTGAGACGGTAATTTGTGAGAGGCGTACACCTGCTTATAGACGAGTTGAATCTTTTTTGCATATAATGTGCAAGTTTGTTAGTGGCAGTGTCAGACAGCTGGCTAATTCTCACAAAGTCAATTCTGTATTATGTGTTAGTGGCAGTGTCAGACAGATCATATGGCTTATTCTCACAAACTCAAGGCTTGTTGTCGTTGTCGAGTGTGCTGGCAGGTTCTTTGATGACTAGCTTGAAAAAGCATTCTGTATTAATTGTTAATGGTAGTGTCAGACATAGTTTGTGTTCATAACTTCATATCCCACTTTGAAAATATATATTATATTATATTTACTACTTAATACAACTCTCTCATAGTCCATTTGTGGTAGTGGAAACTCAATAATACATATTTGTGTGTATATAGTTCGGTGGTCCAATGGTGGAAGTACTAGTAGAAACTCAATATATATTTATGTGTATATAGTTCGGTGGTAATGGCAACTCACTATAATATGTGTATATATTCTGGTCTTAGTGGCAGCCTAGCATAGTGTATGGTAGTGCCTATCAGCCTATGTATATATTCGTTACTTATTCAACCCCCACTTTCTCTCTCACAGCTCTACCGGTGGTAGTGGCAAACATGGTATATAAATATGGTGTCTAGTGGTAGTTGCAGCCTCTAGCAGTGTAGTGTCAATTTGTGTATATATAGTGTATATGTACTATAATTTGTATATGTAGAGTATTTTTTAATTTTATTCATTTTTCGCCTCGAGCTTACGCCTCGGACCGCCTTGAGGCTTACGCCTCACGTACCTAAGGGGAAAACGCCTCGAGGCTCGTTTCCGTTCTTTAAAACCTTGGGGAATACCATAAGCATCAGAAGAAAATAAATTAAGTTCTATATGATAAATAGATGTCCCTCTACCATATTTTTGTAAATATGTAGTGTATTTATGGAGAAAGGATAAATCACACAGTCATTCCAATATCTCCTCCCCCAACCACCTCCCACGCCAACTCCCAAAACCCTACTGTACAGCCAGCACCAGAACTACAGAATTAAACATATGGCCTAAGAAAATACCTTAGTGGCCTCCTATTCTTGCTAAGCTCATAACATCATTATAGTCCTCTATTGTCAAGTTTATGAAGTTTATGGACTCTTACGTTCTTCATTCGGCAGCAAGTCCACGATGTTAAGAACCAACACCTATCATTTGGTACGCCCCCAAACATCCTTCTTTTTTAGACCATTTCACATTGGATGTCAAGTTTCAATAGATGTGAACACTTCGGTCTCAAATTTCTAGAAAAATACTAAAATGGTGATATACATTTGAAAAGAAAGTACAACTACAATAAAAAGGTGAAATGGAAATAGATGTCATAAGTCACTTTTAGATAAGCTCAATTATAATGGAACCCCTGAAATACAACACAAAAAGAGCATCTAAGGTGGAACAGTCAGAGTACCATCGTTGCAATAGCAGATTGCTCTGCACACGAAACTGATACAGAATCAGAGCATCCAAGATGGATCTACCATTCACCCAGATTTTGAAATTACTGAATGGTTGCAAGACAATGTACCTTGTTCTGTTTCTTTTTAAGTACTTAAAAAAACTAATTTGAACTACTTATGCAATTGGAATTAGAAAAAGAAATGATACTAGCATGTAAATATTTTTATTCTAATTCTCGCAACAAAAGATTAATTCATGACAAATGTTAAAATTTTATGCATTATTAGAGTGAAAAGGTCTTTTTGGTAATTTAGCTATTTAGACTGTGGTAGGTGGTTTATATAATGTAATATGTCCTTTTTCTTCCTTAATGAAAACACCCAGCACTTTCTCTCTCTTGTTTGTAATATGGTATCAGAGCGTAAGAGCGTCTTCTTCTGTGCATTTTTCCTTCAAATCCTATTTTTGATTCTTGATTGATTACAATCTTTTTCATTCTTCCACTCAGATTCAATTGTTGTTCACGATTGGATCTAATTTCGTTTTCTTGTTATTCGATTTGTTCTTTTCAAAGACCTTTTCACTCTAATATGCATCCCTCATAAATATGTTGTGGAACCAAGTACAACACAACTCCAGAAAAAGAAAAAGAGACTTCCTCAAGAATGAAGAAGTTCCTAATTCTGTAAGCTCTTTGAATCTATCTGGTGACTCAATTTCCTTTTTCAATTTGGTAAATATAAAACAACAGAAGGAAATGAAATTAGTTCTGAAACAGGAGAACTAATATCATGATAATCAAAAGATCTGGTGGAACATCACATCATCAGAATCAGAATCAGAAGGGAGAAGAAGGGCCCAAGAAAAGTGTAGGAGGTAGATGATACTCCCAAAAAACAAACAGTCATTCGAAGAACATAACATTAGCACTCGACAAGTTTATTGCTACCACATACTTGAACCTCACTATTCTTTTTGTGTCCCTCCAAAAATTAGCATTTGGAGCGACTTATGTGTGTGCTTTTGTTTGTTCAGCATGTGTAACACATGTTGGCAAAAATCATCTCAGCTTTGGATCAACCAATAGAAGATGTTTTATAGTTGTCAATTTAGCCTTTCAAAAAAAAAATAGTTGTCAATTTAAAGTAGAAGGGACAAGGTAAGTGATCATACTTTCCGGCCACTCAGCCAAAGTAGGATCCTCCCAAGCTTGACCTGCTGCTTTGCGAGGTACTGCTTTCTTTTTTGTTTCTGCTTTGTGCTCTGTTTCACTGCTTGCGAGTGCAGCCTTTACACTTTTCAGAGCTTCAGGTGTAATTGTCTGGGCATCCCTTTGAAATAGTTGTTGTGCCTGCTACCAAACAACACATCCTCACTCATCACAATGTGCCAATAAGTTGCTGTCAGACTACCATACAAAGGGGCTGTTTACCAAATTTTCTATTAAGTCCTGTATGGATAAATGTGTCTGTCTGGATAAATTGATGTTGTTGTTTACTTTTTTATCTGAGTTAACCGTCTGAATAACATAAATGACCAATTTACCCCTTAATATGAATTTTAAGCTGTTTTATAAATTGTTGTTTATTTTTTAAGCCATATATTCATAAATTCATTGATATAATCAAAAAATCAAACAAAAATTCATTAAGTACTTAAACTTCCAAGTTCAAACACAATGTAGCCAAGTTCAAAAAAAAAGTAGCAAGTATGAAATCGACATTGTAGAAATCATGGTTACAAAAATCTACATTGCAGAAATGTCGAGCAGCTATGAAGAAGAAACAAGTATGGAACAAAAATCGACTGAAAAAACAAGTAGGTAGCGTTTGGTATGCAGACATGATTGGACGGGACTGAACTGGACAGGACAAGAGGCTAGGACTGGACAGAACTGGACTAGACAAGACAAATATCTGGTACGACTATGATTGGATAGGACAGGATTGGACAAATTTCCCAAAAAGTTGTTTGATGATTTTATGTCATATAATAGTTATAAATAAAACAAATAAAGTATATTTTTAAATAATTTAATTAAAAAACATTTTTATTGTTTTACACGATTTTCATGCATATAAATACATACAAAAACAATGGTAGAAAATTTGAATGAAGAATTTTAAATAATTGATGGTAGTTCGGAAAAATCCGATTCATATAAAGAATATATAATATTTGATTCAATTTGGAAGATCTTAATGAATTGGCAGATGCATAGTTGCAGCGACAGATAAAGATAAAGGCGATGGGTAGCCGGTGAAGAACGGTAGTTGTGAAGAACGTGAACGATAGTAGATAGTAGTGGTGCAGGAGGTTGTTGTGGTTGATGTGGTGGAGGTATAGGTGGTCGGCGATGGTAGTGGTGGTGGCGGTGGAAAGTGGTAAAAGAGGTTATTGTAGTGGAGGAAGAGGCGGAGGTCACCAACGGTGGTTGACGGCGAGTGAAGGTGGTTGGTAGTAAGCGTCGGTGGTGGCGACGGCAATGGGTGGTGGTGATCGGTGGAGATAGGCGGTGGTTGTGGAGGTGATGGAGGAAATTGTTGTAGTAGTGGAGGAAGATGTGCAAGTGGTCGACGATGGTTGGTGGTGGCTACCGGCGGCCGTTGATGGTGGTGGCGGTATAGGTGGTGGTGATCGGTGTTAGTGGAGATGGTCGACGATGGTAGTGGTGGTGGCAATGGCCAATGGTTGTGGAGGTGGTGGAGGAGGTTGTTATGGTGGAAAAATAGGTAGAGATGGCCGACGGTGGTTGGCAGTGGCTACTGGTGGCCGCCGATGGTGGTAGTGGCGGCGATGGGTAGTGGTGACCCTCAAGACTAATACCATATTAGGATTATATATCAAATGGTGGTAGATTAGTGATTTTTAGTTTCTGTCTCACTTTTGTCTCATGTTGTTCCACCTATTTTGGTGGAACAAGAAAATACCATTTTTTGTCCCATCTTGTCCCACCCTGTCCCATGTCGAGCCAAACATGGGACAGTGAATTTTTGTCTTGTCCCATGTCACGCCAAACGTGAGACACGTGACATTGAGTTTTTGTCCCGTCTCGTCCCACCCCGTCTGCAAACCAAATGCACCCGTAAGGAACAACAATCGATTGAAGAAAACAACTATGGAACAACAATCGACTCAAGAAATAAGTATGGAACATCAATCGACTGAAGAAACAAGTATGAAACAACAATCAAGTATGGAGAAGAAACAAGTATCGAACAATCAGTAAAATCATTACCTTTGGAGAAATCGACCAAAGGAAATTATTGTCTAGGATTGAAATCGAACCAACAGTGAATTGAAATAGTGTAATCGAATCAGCAATGAACTCGAAGTAGTAAAATCGAACGAGCGGTGAAGGTGAAATCGAAATCGAACAAGCAGTGAAGGTGAAATCGAGCAACAAGGTTTTTATTGTGTGATTATTGAGTAGGAGGGTAGGCATGTCTTCATTTTTAAAGGGTAGAAATGTCAAAGATGTGTCTTAATGGGGACAACACATCTTTCCCCTACTTAGTGAATAAGCCGGAAATGTCTGTGCGAATAAGCCGGTTTTGTCATTAAGCCCCAAGTAAACACTCCAAACGTATGCGCGACTAAGCCGGTTTTGTCATTAAGCTCATTAAGCCCCAAGTAAACACCCCCAAAGTCAGCCAGGTGCATAGCGCATGCTGTCACTTAAGACGACGATCAAGAAACCTGGTGCATGCATAAGTGCTAGATACGAATCCAGAGTGTTTGACATAGCTCAAAAGGCACATATGACTAATAGAATGCACCAACAAGATGATTATATAACAAAAACCAATAAGATTAGCTTCTTTTCACTTCTATCAACAATGCGTTACACATTCAATGTTCTCTTCTACTATATTCTCTTGGTGCCTCTTACAGTTAGTACCCACACAGTCACCCCTCCGCTGAGTTCAGCTATGAGAAAGTAGGGCACTTCATTGCTTCTATTTAATGTTAACTGTGAACATACTGTAGTAAGCTGATGTTCCCTCCAATTATTAGGTTTTCATTTTAGACAGATTAATAAAGTCTAAGAAGTTGACATATATGGGTCTGTTGAGCTTAACATTACCGGTTCTTTCCAATTTTTGACTGTTTTTCCTCTTTATGAAGATGATGAAGGTGAACTGTGCAAAAAGAAATAGATTGTGACAGAACAATGAAGTTTTCAAATGCTAACAAAATTCAACAGAAAAGAAACAGCAGATAAAATCTTCTAGTTCAATCTGTCACTCTGAAAAGCTAATATTTTGTTTTGGAAAATGTTCCATGATGGGCAGGGCGACCTTCGTCATAGCTCACTTATACGTTAGCACAAGACTACCATGTTGGCATATTGTCCTGGGTCCCGAAACGAGATCCACACCTTTGACTTTAGACATATTTAAATAAACACATCTGACTATTGACATAATGTCTAAAATACCCTTGACAAGAAAATAATACATGAAGTTGTTGGCCAATATCAACATTTCTAATGTCAAGTAATGATTATTTAAAGCAACAAAAGTAAATTAGGAACTACAACTTACTAAAAAAGAAAGCGTACATTCTTTAGACAAGCCGCAATGAAAAGTGTTCCAATTTTATTTGTATTTTTGCAACGAAGTGCGTACATGAAAACCATACTTGCATATTGTCCATGTCCCAAAAAAGAGTTCCACACCTTTGACCTTACACATAGTTAAATAGACACATCTGACTATTGACAAATGTCTAAAATACCTTTCACAAGAACATAATACATGAACTTGTCGGTCAATATCAATATTTCTAACGTCAAGTAATGATTGTTTAAAGCCACAAAAGTAAATCAGGATCGACAATTTACTAAAAAGGAAAATGTTAGCATTCTTTTAGACAAGCCACAATGAAAAGCATTCAATTTCTTTTTGTTTTTGCAACGAAGTGTGTACATGAAAAAGCATAGCTTCATAATTATTTATATCAACATTCCATAACCCAGATTTGTTTAATCCCCCACCTTGTGGTCATCTAGTTTAACAATTGTTGGCTGAATATGATTGCCTCTTTTCTGCTTCGGCTGTAACTTTGAGTCGATTGGTCTAAGAAACTGCCTTTAACCCAACTCAACAAATTTTTTTCCGCAAATAAAGAAAAGATTGAACTGTAAACAAGTTTTTGATAGTTCCAATTCGCATCACCACTATAATAAGAGCAGATATTCTATTATAACCAAATGTATTAACAGCATCAAAACATATCATTCCGACACGAGCATTTACGATCTTCCATTCTCCAATGAGAGATTATAGAAATGTTAAAATTCGTCACTGAAACACAATATACTCATAAAGTAAACTTGATACATATACAATTAGAGATAACAAAAAACTTTCTAAATTGAATCTGAAAGCAAATAAAAAAGAGAGAATGAATAATGTGATTACCTGGTGGTATTGAGGCAGGTAGACACCTGGAACGGAAGCGGGAGTAGGATAAACGGAAGGAACAACAACCGGAACATTGACCGGAGGAGCAGGGAATGGGACCGGCGCCTCCGCAATCGGTGGTGGTAGAGCAGAGGGGATTGGTTGTTGAAGGTGGAAGGGCATGGGAAAGTAGGAAGGAGGAGGATTGGAGTAGGTGAATTGAGATGAAGATTGATTTGTATTCGTCGCCGACATCTCTCGCCTGACCGGAATTCCGTTGACCGGCGGCAGATGTAGAATTTGTAGGAGCTTCTGTTTGTTTCTCAACCAATTCGAAGAAGCATCCAGAAGATGATCAAGCGGCTGCCACGTCATATCCTTTTAAGAGCATCTCTAAAAGCTTTAATTTTTCTAAAATAAAAATATAAAAGTGAAAATCTCTTAAAAATAGTATTACATTTATTTTAAAGATTTTAAAACAAATTATATTATTATAATATTCTTTAATTTATAATCCCAATACATTTTGTTAAAAAAATTAATATAAAATGATAAAAATTGAATCTCATTGGTGTGATATGATTGAATAAAATAATTATTTCTCTCTCCTACCATCAACTTTTAGAGAATTCTCTAAACTTGGAAAATTTTCAATTTTTTTTCTATTATAACAAACAAGATAGCAAAGTTGTTGGAGATGTTTAAAGAAAAAAAACCAATTTTTTTCTATTTTAGCAAAGCTGTTGGAGATGCTCTAAAGATTCCTTTCTTACGAATATGAGAATACCTTTGTTAGATTATCTACCTTTGTTGGGGGTGTTTGGGATTGCTTATTTAACTTATGTTTAAGTGTTTATCAATTTATGCAGTGTTAAATCAGAGTTTTTGAAAAAATGTTTGGATTAATTTATTATGGTACCAAAATGTAATAAGTTAATAAGTTGTTATTTAAGGGTGTTTGTGATTGCTTATACATATAAAATAACCAAAAAAAATTATAAACACTTTTCAAATAAGTTGATAAGTTATAACCAAATGACTTATTAAAAACTCATTTTTCAACACCGTTATAAGCCCTTTTAATTTTTCTTCATCAAACACTAAAAACTATTTATCTCCGGTGTCACACTGCAATAAGCTAAAAAAACATTTCAAATAAGCAATCCCAAACACCCCCTTAGATTATCTTAATCATCTTCTCCAAAATGAGGATTTTTTCTTCAAACAGATTTCCTAAAACCTTCTTCAAAATGAAGAAAGTAAAAGATACGATGAAAACTCTAAATTTAGAAATATTATGAGAGAGAAAATAGTTTTTTTTTTCATTCTACAAATGAAATTGTTTTAAATTAAATGATTAGGACAGAGAAATAATATTTTATAAATTGTATCGAATATTTTAATAATATAATTAATAGTGCAATCTCTAAAATAAAGAATCTGTTGGAAATGAAAGTAATTTTTTTTGAGATTCTGACTTTTTACTTCTCCATTTTAGAGAAGTTGTTGGAGATGCTCTTAGAGCATCTACTTAAAAAAAATAGGTTTTTGTTCTCTATTTTGTTCCAACAGATTCTGTATACTCTTTTCGTCCCAAAATAAGTGTTTACATTACTATTTTTGTTTGTCCCAAAATAAGTGTCCACTTTCAAAAATAAATTTCCACTTTCCCATTTTATCTTAATTATGTGATGGAGAAAATTTCCCATTATAATTAAGGGTAAAATTGTACTTTAGTTATTAAATATTGTAATAATTACACACTCCTAAAACTGTATGTCTTTTTATTGTGGACATTTATTTTGGGACGGAGGGAATATTATTCTTTAAAATAAATAAAGGAGAAAAAAAATTAAATCTAATTATATAATCAATGTTGAAATCTCTAAAATAGAAAATCTGTTAATGTTGAATGTATTAAATAACTCCAATAAATTATAAGAAACTAACAAAAAGTCATACCACCCCAAATTCAAGTTATACAATAACTCAAATGATGTGAGGTTCTTATAAGAACTTTCAATTGGAGATGTTCTTTATATGAAGTAATAATACTTCAATCTCAAAAATTTAATTTTTCTCTCATCACAATCAAGTTTAGAGAATTATCTAAACTTGGAGTTTTTCTCTAGTTTCTTTATTTTAAAGAATAATTTAAAGAATTTGTTCGAGCAAAATAGAGAACAAAAGGCTCTCTTTTTTTTTTGTTAGAGAATATGTTGATCATCAAAGACTAGAGATGGAAATTTTACTTGTGGTAACTGTAATATCCCGAAACTTTGAAAGAAAATATTGTTCAAATAAATGTATTGGTTCGAATTTGAAAACCATGTGGAACTAGATGGACTAAAGTTGTCAATAGAAAAAAAAAAAACTTTAGATATTATGGATAACCATCTCGTAATTGTGCTTAACCCATTAGGGTTCTACAAAATTAATGGTTTATTAGTGCAGCAAAAGAGAAAAGGGAGAAGAAGAAAAAAACGAGAGTCAGGTTGAAATATTTGGGGTTTGAAGCATCGATCTTTAGGGTTTAAGATTGGGTTCGTGTTTGAAGTTTTGATCGTGATATTAAAGATTTGTTGAAGAAAATCGATGGAGTTCTCATTGGATATTTTCTTGGATGTTAGCTAAGGTACTGATTCCTTATTTTCCTCTCATTAATTTGCGTTATTTGAGTCGTTATATACGTGTACGGATTCTTCATGTTCCCCATTTTTTTTTGTTCATTCGATCCGTTGTTTTTATGTTAATTCCGTTTATGCTTATTTGATTCGTTACATATATGTATGATTTCTTTGCGTTTTGTTTCGACTCTTTTCGTTCGATTTGGTCACTGTGTTATTTCTTCCATCAAGTCGGTTTCCTTTCCGTCCTATTAGTTGATCGTTTAGTTTCCTATTGGTTTTGCATAAGATAAATCGTGGTTTGAATATGTTCAAAACGTCAAACTCAATTTATAAATCTGCTGAATTCCCTTTTTGAAATTTCGTGTTATTTGTAAAAATCATAATAAATCGCTCGTTTATCGGATTAAGGCATACGATCTATTTTTTAAAAGCTGGAGATGTCGTCTACGATTTACTGTCATACGAGCAAATTGTAATTTTTACTCTAAGGTGTCTAAAATCTGTGTTTTTTCAAAACTGGTCTCGTTTTAGGCCAGAACAGCGCGATGGTTTTCAAAAATTCGTGTAAAATCCATTTTAAATCCGATTCAGTCCATTCTTGATTCGTTGGAATCCTAAGACATTTATTTAAAACTTCTGTTTAGATATTGTTTTCTAAAACATATTGTAATTATGATAAAATATCGGATTTGTAAACGTGTAAAGTTTTAAAAATAGTACGACATGATTTCGAAAAGTTGTGTGTGTGAAATTCCTAGTCTATGTTCGGATTCGATTCGCCGTAAGTTTTTTTTTTGTTTCAACTCTTTTGTAATGGTTCATAATGAAGTTACGTCTTTGTTTACTAAACTCGTTCCTTTTAAATTCCGTTTCTATTTGTAAGTATTTTAGTTTTAAAGTGTTTGAAAAAAATAAAGCTTTTAAGTGGAGCGATCAATATTTTTTGTACGTTTAAATACCCTTTTTATTCGTTTTGTAATTCGTATGATTTGATATTCATTTAGTATGACCACATGTGTTGTGACATACTTTTGAAGTTTATACGTTAAGGTTTACCGAGCTACTAACCACCTATGGGGGTACCATAGACACGTCATTGTGGCACCGATGGCGTGACACTACCCGTGGCGGTGTGATCAGTCCACGGCGTCTCCTTTTGATTTTGTGTGCTCTGATGAGAGCTGGCGTTGTGTGATGGGAGGCGTATGGGTCGGCCCTAGTTTGTAGGGTGAATGACGGTGTAGTGCCCAACACCGCATCTCACATTAGTTAGTACAGTTGGATGAGAATGTCCAACGTGCGTGCCTATGTGGCTTATGACTGACACTTGTTGTATCTGTTTATGTGTGACATGAAACTCAAGTGTATGCGATTATTTGTTCGAGCTCGTTATGCAATCTTATGATATGATTTTGATTTGAGTTTCTTTGATTCGTTTGGTACTAGTGACCAATTTTTGTTCTAATGTGACGATTTTGATTTTGATTGTGATATAATGAATTTGGATATAATTTTGTTATGACCTTTGATTAAGTAATTAAATTGAGTTATTTGGTCTAACTTCTTTTGATTTCTTTTTCTTTGTTCCGGGTTATTTTGATATGTTGTTGAGGCTAAATGTGGAATAAATTTTACTCAATCTAACTTTCATGAACACTCAAAAATTCGAGTCTCGTGTGCAAAATCTAGATTTTTTTTTATTCTGTATTGGGTTCGATCATTCTTTTGTTATCTATTGTATCTGTGCACTGAGCGTTTGGCTCAGCCGCATTTCTTTGTTCGCGTCAGGTATTCAAAGGGAATCTAAAGAGTTTAAGGGATTCAGAGCTTCTTCCTATATAAGAGGTTTGTTGGTAAGAAGTTTTAGGTTTTATTAATGCTTTGAGGTAAGTATTGGAAGAAAGAAAGTGTATCGTTTGAATCAATTGTTGTTTTGATGGTGTTTATTTTACATATGGTTTAATAGTGCTCTGTATTCTTTTATTGACGGTTTATTTTAGGTTCTGACGTAACCTCCTTTTCCAACTCGGGAAGGGGGTGTTACAGTAACGATCCAGAATTTCTGCCGAGTGAGGGAACCTTTAAGGTAGATCAAAGGCCCTAGACCGATGTGTTTTTAGCCTAATTCCATCTTTCAGGAGATTTTTAAAGTTTTTTGGTTGATTTCGAGAGATTTTTAAGTTTTTTTTGTTGATTTCGAGGGACTTTTTCTGTTTTTTTGTTTGATTTCAGAGACTTTTTTGGTTGATTTCCATATACGTCTTTCGGATGGTGGAGATACATGTAAGAAATTACCGAGGGCACTTATAGTAAAAAGTTAAAAAAATGTTTTTAAACTAAGAAAATGATAAAAACGAAAAAAATTATCCCCCACCCTTTAAACAATGGATAATGGGGAGGTGATCGCAAGTTTATTTTCATATCTGAAGAGGGTCGTGGATGACATTATCCGTCCTAATCCGACCTCGATTAAACTTTGATTTTTTAAACTAATGTATACATATTTGCATAAGGCCCTGGGGGATAGTGCATGGTATGCCTATCTACCAGGGTTCGAATCCTAGGGGATGCACTTCGGCGATACCCAGACCTTGGGTCGGCCTTCGGGTCAGGTCGGGTCCAGGTTTACGGGCATACCAGTCTATGGGTATGCGGGTTCGGTCTTGACTGGACTTAGTCGTACTTGGGCGGGTCCAGTCGATTTGGCTGGGTCGGGTCGCCGCAGATTAGTCGGTGTTGCCTAATTGGATGCCCGGATACCACGGGTGCGTGCGTGTGTGGGCATAGCCCAAGTTGCCGTACAAAAAAAAATGTATACATATTTGCATAGAGGGGTCGGGGGTCTAAAATACAAAACATGTAATTGTTACAAACCAATCTCAACCGTTTGTGTATATGATCAACAATGAATATTAAATTGGTTGCTAAATTTACTCTCAATCTCATCTTTAACTGATTTAATAATCACGTTTAGATATCTAAATAAACAAAATCAAGGGCCCAAATTTGGTTTGTAAGCCCCTAAATTGTGTGCACAACTCGGGTCGTTTGATTGGTCACGCACGTCTTTGTTACTTGTTTTAGATGCGGGATTTTAAGGTTAAATCAGGCTTCTTTTAACCTCTTGCCTTCTCTCGTTGATTTATGAAAAAGTTCGTCTAACTCTCTCTTCAACTTGGACTATACCATGGTAGACTCGACGACCTACTAACGATAACATAGCTCCAATAATTATGACATAACATAATAGAGGGAAGTTTCGTTATGAACCCAAAATTGGTTAGAAACACCGGAACTTGCACAACACATCATGTGTCCTTCAAGATTAATATTTATCATGAATGTATAGAAGTATTATTCATCATTAATCACACATTCATGATTAATATGTTTTAATATTCATGATGAATAACATGTTCATATTTCTGACGAATATATCATGTGTGGCATTATAAATGATTCTTAGTTTTTAATCAAATTTAGGTTCCTAACTGAAACTATATATATAGGGTCAAGTTCAGGGGAAAACCGCAAAAAATGAAAAATTAAATAACACCTTGATAACCGTTCATCTGGACAGTATGCACATGTACATACAATCAATTTGTAAAGCCACCGAGAGAGGAGAGATAATCTTTCATCAGAGAGGACGAGCGAGTGAGAGATTAACATGCATAACATGCGCGTGTGCATAAAAACCAAAAAACAACATTAATTTATTTTTATACATATGTACATACCATCCAGATGAACGATTATCAGGATTAGAGGTGGCCAAAAGTCAGCTATGGGTCGGGTCGGGCTAGGCCCAATCGGTCATCGGGCCCAAACAGTAACCCACGTAACCGATTAAGGCCCAACCGGTCACAGTTTGGGGCGAAATCTCGGGTAACGGGTTAAGGATAACCGATCCTGGTTCGGTTACGGACCGGGTCCAAAACCGGATAAAGGTTTTTTAAATAAATTTTTTAAAATATAATTAATTACATCAATTGCTAAACTTTAGGAAATAAATTTGGATCACTCAAATACACTTTAAAAATATGTTTTATTTATACTTGCGAGTTTGCGAGAAATGAATACGAGTCGAAATCACAAAATATAGCGAGAATTGTTTGCGTTTTTTACGATTTGTAACTTGGTATCTAACCCCATTCACCACACAACTTATTTATAGTGTTTTTTTTTGGGGAGGGAAGGGGGGGGGGGGGGAGGGAAGAAGGAAAAAAAAACGGTAACATTATAAAAAAACGGTTAAAGGCTAAAAAGGTAACATTTTTTGAAAAACCCGGATCGGGTCGGCCCCCTAACCGGTCATGGGCCAGATCGAGCCGGGCCGCCGAATCGCTCCGAAAGTGTAACCGGTTATGAATTTCGGACCGTTAACCGGTTAAGGTCGGTCCCGGGCCGGATCGGTCCCCGATTAAGCAATCGGGTCGAATAGGGCTGAGCCCATTTGACCACCACTAATCAGGATGTTCCTCAACTTTTCATTTTCCGAAACCTTCCCCCTCTATATAAGCACGTTTAAAAAAGAGGCAGAAATTTGCATGGGTTAATGTCTTCCATAGATTAATTCCAATGGTCCATAGTAACACACCAACCAATTTCCCAACCACCATCTATCTCCCTCAATCTCCCATACCCAACAAACCACCCATGCATCATCCTCTACCACCATCCCACGGCGGCGCAACATGGAAGGCACCATACACCCACCACCGGCTTCCTCCATCCACACCGCCACCTCCGCCACCACCCTCCAACCATCCCCTTCCCACCTCCTCCAAATCAACCTCATCTCCGCCCAAGACCTCCCCCGTATCTCCAAATCCATGAAGCCCTACGCCGTCGCCTGGCTGAACCCTAAACGGAAACTCACCACCCAAGTCGATCCGAAAGGAAACGTTAATCCTTATTGGAACGAAAAACTATCCTTCCGAGTCGACGAGGAGGACCTCTATTCGGAAAACTCGTTTCTCACCGTCGAGATCTACACGGTCTCGTGGTTCCGGGACGTATTCGCCGGGATCGTGAAGATCCCGTTGATCGATCTGATCTCGCCCAGTATGGAGCTAAACCGCTTTGTATCCCTTCAGGTTCGCCGCCCAACCGGCGAACCTCAGGGGATACTTAACATGGGGTTTTGTCTGGGCGAATCCGTCGATCAAACGCGAGAAAACGGCGGAGGGAACGAAGAGGAGGAGGATGACGAAGAGGCGAAAGAAAGAAGGATTCGAATCCAAGAGAAGATACACTTATGGCGGTCTCGTACGGTCGAGGACATCGACGACGACGACAATGATTCGATGGTGAATCCCGCGGGTTCGGTCGTGTACGGTTCGGAGGTTTGTTCGGACGTCGGACCGTCGGCATCGGTCGTGGCGGCGGAACTTGCGAAGGAACATCGACGGCCCGTGATGCAACGACCGGTGCCGTCGAAGTCGGTGGCGTTGCCGCCACGGGCGGAGAATCGCTCGAACGTGGACGGTGACGACCTAGGGAGTTCGATATTAGAGGAGTTGACGATGGAAGAAGCGGTGGCGAGAGGGTGGATGGACGGCTTTCCGGCGAAAAGAAGGGAGGTAGCTCGCCGGAACCACAACCGGCGGCATTCCGACGGCGACGGGTTGTTTACATGTTTTGGGACAGTGTACGGTATTGAGGTCCAAATTGTATGTGGAAATAAGCAAAGTAATAATAGCCATAAAAAGGGTCATAACAAGAATCGCCGGACGTCCGCCAACCCCAAGCCCCATGCAAAACCTTGACCATTTTGTTGTTGACTTACTTTGTATTTTGACTTTTTGACTCTTTTTTTTTCATGATGACTTTTTATATAATTTTTTTAATTTCTTGTTCTTGACTTTAATTTGAGCTAATTTCTAAGAATTAGTAAGATCAGTGGTTTGTTTTGTCATTTTTAAAACCTAAAGGGTGTAAAATGTAAATATTGAATTAGACATATTTTCACACTTTCACTAACATATTACAAAAGTATGAAAGAAGAGTGAGCATCCAAGCAACAAGATTTAACTAACTTTCAATATAAATATCACAAGGGTTGAAAGACCAATTGTTCTTTGTTTATATGATGTGCATACTCCAAAAACTATGTTAACTAGCTCACAAGACCAACTCTTTCGAAGTCTAACAATCGTTGGTTGCAAAAGGTTATTGCAACACCCGAAAAACGTGGCTAATCCAATCACAACATATAACATTAATCATTTACACTATATCAAAAAGATCATCCCAATTAACTCTGTCTAACCAAGTTATTATGACCAAAAAATGCCATCTCTTTTCACTTATTGAGACCATTCCAGCTAATTTCCTGCCCACATTCACCACAAATGGTGGTGCAACCTGATTTCACACCTTGACTCCTTAGGGTTAGCATATGGGCCAAGTTTGTGCATTTTCGGATCACAAAACGGTTCCTGGAACACACTCTGGTGACCGCAGGTGGTTTCTTGGTTGTAAGTTGGGGTTGAACTGTTGGTTTGACCTCTGAGGCTCCATTCATGGGTGGTTTTAGGATGGGTGCAGATCCGTCAACTGGGTTCCTCTGAACTTCTTCCCATTCTAGAGTTCTACGGTAAACTTCCCAAGCCATGTCTTGTTCTTCTTTTGATAGCTTTTCATCTTCGTTCTCTTGTAGAAGACTCTCGTGTTCATGATAATTTGCAATCCATCTGAATGCATAAAGAAACTCGGTGTATTAGATCCATTATGGGTTTCTTTCCGTTTCTATAAGATGAAAAGGCACGGCATTTATTCTGAAGATAAACAGCAATATGAATAAAAATTTCCCGTTCCCAACATGTCCCCTCCTTGTCCACCAATCACGTGAAGACACGTCATTGTTTTATTTAATATAAAGTTATTCGATTCATCTTTTTAGTCTCTCTTTTTAATAAAGTGATGATGTGTCTTCACATGATTGGTGGGACAAGGAGGGGGCATGGGATTTGGGGTACTACTCCCTTATTCTGACGAAATTAAACTATCAGCCAAATGTCAAAAATACCCTTGAATAATGACACTTGGCAAAATTCCATCCACCTATAAAAGTCGATGTCATTTACTTTTTTGCATGCGTCTATTAGAAGGATTTTTATTCGCTGTGTTCTCTAATCTGGGGGAGAAAAGAAATGGATGGAAAAAAAAGGGAGGGAAAAAAGGGAAGAAAAATAATTTTTTTTATTTGTGTTCTCGAAAGGGAAGCAAAAAGGAAGGAAAGGAAAGGAAAGGAAAGAAAATAGTTTTTCATGTTCTTGAACAGGAGAGAAAAAAAAAAGATGTCAATTTTACAAATATACCCTTTAAAAATATATTCTTTATAATGAATTGTTGGGTAGTCTTGTAATTTTAATAATTTTAGTAATTTTTTTAAATGGTTTTAATTTCTTTCCTTTCCTTCGGTTCCCTTTCCTCAAACATTTGGGAGAAAAGTTTTGAGAAGAAACTTATCATTATTTTCCTTCCGTTTCCGTTTCCTTTCTCTCCTAAAAAAGTTTCGAGAACACGAGCCTTTTTTTTTTTACTTTCCTCCCCTTTCCCTCCCTTTCCTTTCCTTCGTAAAAGGAGTCTCGAGAACACAGCGTTTATGATGAAGACAATGAGCAAAGAGAAAATGGGGACATGAACCCACAACCTCCATCATATGACAACCTATAAGTCGGGCGGGATAACATTCAAAATGATTTGCTAGAATCTCGACAGTTATGAACAGTCACTCTGACCATATATCTGAAATTTCAGCTAAGTATAATTTCAAAATATTCTTGACTTTCAAAGAAACACAAGGCAAAAAAAAAAATAGGTCATAGGTGATAATGTACTCTGATAGCAAAATACTCTTTCTTCTCATGGTGATTGCAAAGACAAGATTTGTGTTGGTTTCGTGCAGCAAATCAAATAATATATGATATGAACGTCCAAGGTCAATTCTTGTGAGCATGGATGGACAAGTAATCACATATTCAATACCATAAAACCAAACTAAACCAAAGAGGTAGGGTCTGGGCGTAGGGTAGGACGTAGGCAGACCTTACCTTTACCCCAAGGGGAGGAGAGGCTGCTTCCCTGAAGACCCTGACTTGCAAAACAAAAATTACTCCCTCCGTCCCAAAACAAGTGCCCACTCCCAAAATAAGTATCGACTTTCAAAAGCAAGTGCATACTTTACAATCCTACCCTTAACTATAAGATAGAGAAATTTATTACTCCCTTTATTATTAAGAGGTAAATTTGTGAATTTGTCATTACTTAATTACACATTTCTAAAATTGTATGCCTTTTTCATAGTGGACATTTATTTTGGGACGGAGGGAGTAAAGTGCAATAAGTAGCAGAGAAGTATGTGCAACCAACTGTTGAGTTGTGGAGTCTGATCTGCCCGGACCAGAGGCAGAGACTAGAAGCGACCAGAGCTTCTAGCCAGATGGTGAAGTCTTGGTCTTGTGGCCCTGGCCCATAAGCAATCATAGGTCAACTCTGTCAGTATAAATAGATCTCCTTTGTACCTTTGTAACTAAGAGCTGAAGCAGAAAACTGAGTGACGGCTGTGTATTCTACGAAGCAAATAAAACTCTCTCTAGTTCTCTTGTGGATGTAGCACTATTGCTTTGATCGTGTGAACCACGTAAATCCTTGTGTTCTTTATTTTCTTCGCATCTTTATTGTGTGTTTATTGAGATCTTACCCCAACAACTGGTATAGAGCCATGGCTGAAGATGGGAAGGTTAAGATCGATAAATTTGATGGTCACAATTTTGCCTTTTGGAAGATGCAGATCAAAGATTACCTCTATCAGAAGAAGTTACACGAACCCTTGTCTGAGAGAAAACCTGAAGCGATGAAGCAGAGGCTCTTGGTGTGGTCAGGTTGTCGTTGGCCAAGAATGTTGTGTATAACATTGTCAACGAGAAGACAACATTTGGGCTGATCAAGGCGTTATTTAACATGTACGAGAAACCCTAGCTGCGAATAAGGTATTCTTAATTAGACAGTTGGTGAATACGAAGATGAAGGAACGAAACCACAAGGGTTGTGGCGTAGTAGTTAAGGCTCTGGGGGATGTGGTGGAATATCCCATCTGCCCAGGATTCGAATCAAGATGAAGGAACGAAACCACAACGGTTGTGGCGTAGTAGATAAGGCTCTGGGGGATGTGGTGGAATATCCCATCTGCCCAGTGTTCAAATACTGGCGTACACAACAATTGTGGCCACTAAGTTTATCAGGGCTAATTTCTTGCAGTCATAAATTGTCGGGATTAGTCTAGGCATAGCCTAGGACACCCTTATAAAAAGATGAAGGAAGAAATGTTCGGTGACAGATCATTTAAACGAATTTAATTCAATACTATCTAGGTTAGTATCAGTAGATAATAAATTTGAGAGTGAAGTCGAGGCGTTGCTGTTATTATCTTCACCGCCCAAGTGTTGGTCTGGAACAGTTACAACAATTAGTAGTTCATCTGGGACTACTAAGCTTACCTTTGAAGACATTTGTGATATAATCCTAGGCAAGGATATCCAAAGAAGGAATGCAAAAGAATGCTCTAGCAATCTGTCAAGTATCCAATAAAGGGGGTAACGGTAGAGGAAGATCAAAGTCAAGGAAGAGAAGTCAGTCCAAAAACAAGAAAGAAATCGCATGTTGGAATTGCAAAGAGAATGGTCACTTTAGAAATCAGTGCCCAAAACCTTCAGCACATAAAGGCAAGGGGATGAATGTGGCAGCAGATTTTAATGATAATGATTTGTTGTGTAGAATGTCCGATTGAATCTTGGATTATGGATTCAGGTGCCTCGTTTCATACGAGCCATTACAGAGAAGTGATGCTGAATTTTAGGCATTACAGTGGGAAGGTGAGGTTGGCTAATGACAAGAACCTTGATATCATAGGTGTTGGGGATGTTGTCCTCAAGACATCTTTGGGTACGAACTGGACATTGAAGAATGTCAGATATATTCCAGACTTGAAGAGGATGCTGATATCAGTGGGGCAGCTTGATGATGAGGGGTACCATGTTGATTTCGGTGATCACCTGTGGAAGGTAACAAAGGGAAACCTAGTAATTGCTCGCAGACAGAAACGGGGAACTTTATATATGGTTGAAGTGTCCACAAATGGGGTAAATGCAGCTATTGAAATTACAGGGGTTTCTACTATATGGCACCAAAGACTTGGGCATATGAGTGAGAAAAGGATGAAGATGCTAGCTTCTAAAGGTAGAATTCCAGATTTGAAAAGTGTGACAGTTGACTTTTGTGAGCCATGTATTCTTGGCAAACAAAAGGTTACTTTTGTGAAGATGGGACAGCCACCCAAGACTGGGAAGTTGATGTGTATGGACCCACGACAGTTTCTCCAATAGGAGGCTCACGGTATTATGTTACCTTCATCTGAAGTTTTCAGTACCTTTAAGAAGTGGAAAGTTGTTGTGGACAATGAAACAAATCTGAAGATCAAGTGTTTGAAGTCAGATAATGAGGGTGAGTACAGCAGCAAAGAGTCGTTAATTACTGTATTGAAAATGGGATCAGGATGCTGAAGACGATTACTGTATTGAAAATGGGATCAGGATGCTGAAGACGGTTCTAGAGACACCTCAACAGAATGGAGTTGCTGAAAAGATGAACAGAACACTGAATGAGAGGGCAAAGAGCATGAGATTAAATGCAGGTCTGCCAAAGATGTTCTTGGCAGATTCAGTCAGTACAATAACATACTTAATCAACCGTGGACCCTCGGTCCCTATAGGGTTCAAGATTCCAAAGGAGGAATGGCAAGGTCGAGAGGTATCTTTCACACACTTGAAGGTATTGGTTGTTTTTCTTACATCAAGATCAAGGATGCAGACAGAGACAAGCTTGAGGCAAAGGCAAAGAAGTGTACTTTTATTGGCTATGGGTTGAATGACAAAGGCTATCGCTTATGGGATAACCACAGCAAAAGGGTTATCAGAAGCAGAGATGTGACATTCAATGAGAATGCTCTCTATAAAGATGAACTTGCGGCAGCCTCTAACAGAAATAAGAAACCAGATGTGAGAGATCAAGTTGTGCTTGATGAGATTACAGAAAAAGACATTGCAAGACCTATCATCACTTCAGAGACAGGTGAGAGCTCAGGAAGCAATGGGAGCTTGGATAAATCAGGAGGATCTGAAGATAGTGGGAGCACAGAGGATAGTGGGAGTTCAGAAAATAAAGCTATAGATGAGGTAGAGACAGAAACCCTAACTACAAGAAGATCCACTAGAGAAAGAAGACCTCCAACAAGATATTCTCCATCAGCAAATTAGTTACTGTTGGCTGAGAATGGAGAGCCAGAATCTTATTTTGCAGCTTTAAGGATAAAAGATTCCATACAGTGGAAGAAGACCTTGAAGAATGAGTTAAGCTCCCTTCACAAGAACTAGACTTGGTCCTAAGTAAAATTACCAGCAGAGAAGAAAACATTGCAGAATAAGTGGGTATTCAGGATCAAGGATGAGATGGATGGAAGGAAAAGGTACAAGGCCAGATTAGTGGTCAAGAGGTTCCAACAGAAGATGGGAGTTGATTACAATGAAATATTCTCACCAGTTGTGAAGATGACCACAATCAGATTGGTACTTGGTATTGTAGTTGCGAAAGACTTACATCTGGAGCAACTAGATGTGAAGACAACTTTCTTGCATGGAGACCTTGATGAAGATATCTACATGGCACCACCAGAAGGTTTTCTATTGACCGGTAAAAAAATCTGATGTGCAAGTTGAAGAAAACTCTATATGGGTTGAAGCAAGCTCCAAGACAATGGTACTTGAATTTTGATAGCTTCATGCAGAAGAGTGGGTACACAAATGTGATATGGATAACTGCTGCCACCTAAAAAGGTTTAACTCCTCTTTACATCATCCTTTTGCTATATGTTGATGATATGCTGGTAGTTGGATCAAACATGCAGAAGATCATCGGATTGAAGAAGCAGTTATCCAGAGAGTTCGAGATGAAAGACTTTGGAGCTGCCAGACAGTATAAGCATAGTCAGAGAGACAGAGACAGAGCTGTTGGTACTCTAAAGCTTTCTCAAGAAAAGTACATTTTAGAGAAATTTAGCATGACAAATGCTAAGGCTAGAAGCACACCTCTCTGGGGAGTCGGTTGAAGCTCTCAAAGAAGCAATCACCAGAGACGGATGAAAACAAGGAAGAAATGGCCAGAGTTCCTTATGCCTCAGCAATTGGTAGCCTGATGTATGCTATGGTATATACAAGACCAGATATTGCTCACGCTGTGAGAGTGATCAGCACATTCATGTCAAATCCGAGAAAGGAGCATTGGGAAATGGGAAGGAGTCACGCTACTTGAAAGGCATTTCTGAGGTTGCCTTGTGTTTCAGAAGAAAGAAGATTGAGCAATGGTATCTCCAATTATAGCCCCCCCCCTAGGGAATATAAATTATATCTCATCTCACCATTTTTTTGGACAAACAATATTTCTTTTTTTCTTTGACCTTTGTATTGTAAAAAACAGATAAAAAATGATATGACGCTTCAATCAGGTTATTCTATTCCACCTCTTAGAAAGAAAAGAACTTAAATCAAAATTCTTAATAGCATGGCGATACATTGATACAAAACTTCTATCTCAGGCACACGCAATGAAACAGTAAACAGTCAAGTGCATCTTCTTCTGGAAATCCTAGCTATTCTTAGCATGATATTGAGGAATCTCATTGCTATTACTCAAACAAGCATGAAACATATGCTAATAATATCAAGTCTTATTCCTATTTTGATATTTTTCATTTCGGGAGTTTTAGCTCCGCCCAAATAGGATTTTTTGAGGAACGCATCTATGCCGATTTGGGAGGTTGTGCAGATTCTGAGAAAAGCACTATAGATTATGTATTCACAATTGGAGGTACAACTATTAGTTGGATGTCCAGATTATAGAAAGAGTGTTGCTCTTTCAAACTCAGAAGCTGAATATATGGCCATTGCAGAAGCTGGCAAAGAGCTTATCTGGTAAAAAAACTTCCTATCCGAGTTGGGCATGAAACAAGAAGACGGTGTTCTGCAATCTGCATTGTGATAACCAGAGTGCAGTTCACCTCGCGAAGAATCCAGTGTTTCACGACATAACGAAACCCATCCAGTTGAGGTACCACTTTATTAGAGAATTGACAAGTAATGGAACTCTCTCCGTAAGAAAGATCCTTGGTACGAAGAATCCCACAAATATGTTTACCAAGGTTGTGACAACAGAGAAGTTGAAGTTATGGCTTCAACTGGCCTTCTAGATGCTTGAGAAGGCACGAACTAGAGAGAGAGATGGGGTTTACAATGTTTATGTCTTGGATAGCAGCAGATTGGTTGATCAGCCTCCAAGTGGGAGATTGTTGAGTTGTGGAGTCTGATATGCCCTTACCAGAGACAGAGACCAGAAGCGACCAGAAGCTTTTGGCCAAATGCTGACCCAAATAGTGACGTCTTGGTCTTGTGGGCCCTGGCCCATAAGCAATCCTAGGTCAACTCTGTCAATATAAATAGATCTCCTTTGTACCTTTGTAACTAAGAGCTGAAGCAGATAACTGAGTTGCAGTTATGTATTCTACGAATCAAATAAAACTCTCTCTAGTTCTCTTGTAGAAGTAGCATGATTACTCTGATCGTGTGAACCACGTAAATCCTTGTGTTCTTTATTTTCTTCGCATCATTATTGTGTGTTTATTGAGATCTTATCCCCAACACGACCGCGTAGCGGTATCCGGGCCTTTTTCCTCCCAGGGGCACAGGGGTTCAAACCTCACCAAAAGTGAGGGTGTGTGAGTTTATTTGTTGCATTTGCCATATATAAATAGTATATGCTTCAAAAATAAAAATATAAAAAGTGTGCGCAGACAAGCAACAGGTACAATGCAATGAAACAACCTACTAAAGCAGAAATAAAAATACGCCTGACAAGAAAAACTAAGGCAGGAGGAAAACAATGTTATACTCAATATCATATGAAGATTAAATACTTTACCTTGGATGATGTTTACTGAGTAATACTTCCATGAACTTGTCAGAAGAAATAGTTGCATGAGGAAGAGGACTTTTCGGTTTTGAACAATTTCCGACTTCACCGGTACTTTGTGTAGCTGCTACATTGCTAACCACTTGGTCCAGCTTAGAAGAAGTATTTAGGTTTTCTTCATCACCAAAGGCAAAGAGATGCAACATCTCTTCTTTAGATATTGTCCTATGTACTTGTTGTCTATCAACGACCCTTGCCGAGAGACTTTCCTTAGTAACCTATTCAAATCATTGTATTCATCAGTACAGGTGTTTCAATTCATAGGTGAAATATGGGTATTTAAGAAAATAACATATCCACAAATATTAAATGCATGACATTCTGATGGATTTAAGAATGCCTCAAAATCCGTCAGAAGGTCATCCATATAAAAAAAATATGTCCAAAGGTTACTCTCCTAAATAAACCCAAGGTGAAGTAAATGCCTTAAATGCATGTTTACCTGACGCTTATAAATCTTTTCTTCCATCGTGCCATGTGCCATTAGACGGTATGCAAACACCGGCTTTGTTTGTCCATATCTGCAAATTGAGAAGGCAGTTAATGTTTCTATAGGTTCATTTATGATGTTCTGATTAAACAATTGATTTTCAATCATGATACCTCCAAGCACGATAAATAGCCTGAAGATCGTATGTTGGGTTCCAAGAGCCATCAACAATAATCACACGGTTAGCGGCATAAAGGTTAATACCCAGAGATCCAGCTCTCGTTGATATTAAAGTGCATTTGACCCTCTTATTCGAGGGATCATTGAACTTCTCAACCAGTTTTTGTCTCTCTGACCCCTCTGTCCGTCCATCTAGCCTGTATTGCACAGATATAAAGTGAAAAAAGTTAAGTGAAATTCGAATTCCATACGACGCCAAAAGAGCAAAATACATCAAAATGCAACAATGTTTGCCTTGGTTCCTATTTGGTGTAACAAATAAATCTTTTCTCAATCTTTTAATTTCCTACTTTTTACCCATTTTGACCGACATTTGATGACCTGGATGTCATGTTTAACATCCACTTCACCATAACCCTTACATAAGCTTTTCGTAAATGGGTATCCACGTCATTAAATGTTACATTTTCAGGTCAAAATGAATACAAAATAAGAAATTTTGAACTGTTACGTCAATTGAGAAAACAAAAATTCACTATATAAATAAGGAGGAAATACCATCTATGTTATATGCATGTATCTAACGATACACACCTGTACCAGTCTTTTCCCTTTTTCCAACATTTCCTGCTTTTCCCTGTCCGGGTTAGTTTGGAAAGATGGCGTTCAATCAGATCAAGTGTGGGCAAACTTTGGCTGAAAACCAGTGCCTTATCGCCAACATCATAACACAAGGTTATAATTTCAAGCAGCAATACCATTTTACCACTATTTTCAGCATCATAACTGTTCTCCTGAAGAAGATCGTCCCACCAATTCTGCAAATATATAAATAATAGCATCACAAACCAACAAGTATATATAAAAGATATCAGTACTAAATCTTCATAAACAACAAATGGTTATTTGAACTTAAAAATAAAGATGAGAAGTTCCATACCTCCTTGAAAAAGCCACTGACGTTCTTTCGAGATGATATGTCATTTCTGTTCCTCAACTTATCTGAAAGGAAAGAGCATGAAAATATAATTTGCAAGCAAATGCATCAGACAGGAAAAATAATTTGACATCTATATCGTCATACTTTTTCATCCGTTTTTTCATCATTCTCATCTTCTCAGACTTTTTTGTCATTCTCATTTGACCTACCCGGCTACCCCTATATCTATCTATCTATATATATATATACACACACACACACACATATATATAACATATTTTAAAATTATTTAATACAAATTAAAGAAAAATAAAATAAAAATATATTTAATATAAATAAAATCCACATCATTGGCCACATCAGCAAATAATATTGATTGTATCTACGTCATTCACCATGTCAGCATGGTAACCGTTAATGTGTACACGAGTTACCCAGGTACTTAAATGTTTGAGATGTCACACATATCAGATACCAAACTGAAGGTTTTTTTGGAAGTACGATACCCAAATAGGAACCAGAACGAAGTAGGTTACATTTTCCTAGTGTGTCTTGCACTGTACCCTGATGGAAACTCAAAAATAAGTATTACCTCCATTCCAACACTGGAATCATTTTTTTACTTGTGTGGTTAAACTGGGCCAGATCAAAAATTTAGATGATTTTATTTTTAAGACAGATTTTTCATGGGTAAACTATTTATATAATTTAATATGCTTTCGACACTAGATCAAAAAAAGAAGCCTTACCTCTGTTGGCCATGGTATAGTCCAAGTTATCATCACTAGAACTCTCTTCAACAAGAAAATTCTCACGTTTGCTGAAGTCTTTATCTTTCATTAGTTGCAATATTCCAGGATGATTCCATATCTAGCAAGTGTAACCCATATTATAATTATTTCTATTTTAACAAGAAAAAAAACATAAAGATCACGATCTAAATAACATGTAGACGATATAAAAAAATGACACCTAGTAAAGCAAGGTAATCATGTAGAAATGGAAACCAAAGAAGTGTCCTCTATTTATAAATATTATCAAAACAAAACTACACGATATCGAATAGACAATGCAATTAACACAATGCCAACAGATAGATTTCCACCTTGAGGACAAGATGGCTGTTTGGAAGGGAGGTAACGATACGCCTAGGCATTTTCATAGGATGTATCAACGCCGATCTCAAAGGGGTGTGGGGTGATTTGTGAGACTTTGAAGGGATTAGTAGTTGATATTAGTTACTTATCTTTTATTATTATATTAATTAGTTGTCTTTTAAGATAGAGTAAATAACAGCATAGATTAGCAGATACGATGACTGTAAGATAGTCCGATTCTCAAGGAATCGTAGTACAACATGTTAATAAAAAGAGTACCTGAGCCAATGCCTGGTAACTGGCAAAAAAACTCTTCCTGGTCTTTTCATTAGAAGCCTTCTCATTCGTGAGTCCATGTACATCAAGAAATCTTTTGTATAGTCTCCTTTGCATAGGAGAAAGCTTCACAGCAATTACAAAAACAGTTTTGGGGGGTAAATCCTTCTTCACAACGTTCATATCCATTCGTTGAACAAATCCCTTCAATTGTTCATAGAGGATATGAGATCTCTGGTTCATGATTTTCACATCATCCGATGTAGAATTAGTGTGTTGGCCGTTCTCAATAGGATTTTGGAAGCTGCAAGATATGAAGAGTGTGATCAGTCATACAAATATACTGAAGATGATACACACTACTAATGAAAGTTAAGAAAGACATACCGGTTTCTGAACTCTTGACTGCTGCCGAGAAATCCTTCCCTCACAAAATCAACCATCTGTATTGATCAAAGAATATAAACTTGTGTTCTAATGTTTCAGAACGGGAAAATGGTGGTAATTACTTACACAATAATACTCCATGAGATTATTCTGAAGAGGCGACCCTGTTAAAGCTATCCGTCGCTGGCATTTCACTTGCTTTAAGGCTTGGGTTGTATCAGCCCTTGTGTTTTTAATCATGTGGGCCTCGTCACAAACAAGTATATCAGGTCCATCCTGACATATTTTTTGGAATAATTGTCAAAGAACAAGCTAAGTTGGCACAGAAAACAATGATATCTGATGAAGTAATGAGAACCTGATTTCTCAACTTGCTGTTTTAGTATCCCATACATGAAATACTTTAGCATGGCAAAGTATTTTTAAATACCCTGATCACCTTTTATAAGGAAGTCCTCATGTGGATCCATTAGATTAATATATAGAGGGACCATACAGATCTTCTGTCTAATGTTTTCCTTGGGAGATAAAATGCAGATAAAATAATCGTCGTCTACAGAGGGTCTTCTGGGCTTGAATGTTTAACTTAGGCTTATATTTCCTTTACACATTATTTTGGGCTCTTAAACTTTTACCTCAACAAAAAATCAGAAAACAAAAATCAACCAATCTTAGTAGCGATATACCTCATAACCCAATCATACATGCTAATGGATCTTCATGTCCAATTATGGGCATAGGATCTAATAGCAACTTGCAAAACCTAAATTTATACTTGGCTTTGTGTTCATGTTTTTCCATATTACCAGAAAACATAATTGTTCAATAACCTTATTTCCAACAAATTGTGTTTTTAAGAAATTTCGGATAAAAAAGTTGCTTTGCATAGGTTTTGAGCGTCAATGTTTCTATTGCTTGTCTACTTTGCAATATCCAACATTACACTTTTGTGATCCCATTATCAGGGAGGCTCATAGCCCCGCTAGGCCACCTTTCTTTACCCGTTCTAAAGCAGCTAAGACTAGACGTTTTATCTTTCCATGAGTTAGCTTGTGAGCCCTTTCAATTATGGTTCTATCCCTCCACAGAATCTAGTCAAGCCAGTACCTTTTTCCAAGTACTCACTCAGTTATAAGAAGACCTTTTGCAACTACCTCTACAAGTGGATTTAAATATTTCATTACATATTAGTGACTTTCTCATGCGACATGGATTTTCCTGCTTAAAGCACGTAATGAAATCTGTACAAGCTTTCATGACTTCTATGCTTGTATTAAAACCTAGTTTGATGTTCCAATTAAAACGCTCTGATGTGTGTGACAATAAGAAAACTAGAAAAGAATATTCCTCATATGATATTATCTTATACATGAACCACCATGTGCATATACAATCCAACAAAATAGCATTGTTGAACAGAAAAAATTCACTGCTTGTTACGTGTCTCATACTATAATGATTCACTATTGTAGTATTGTGTACCACAAAGTTTTTGGGTTAATGAGATGACTACAGCTGATTAACCATATACCCTCTGCTTTTCTTGATAGAAAGAAACCTTCTCTATACGATTTTCAGAGGGCACCCCATTTCTATTAGTTTCTAAAAAAATATTTGGATGTGCTTGATATGTCTATGATTACGATCAGGGACTATTAAACTTGAACAACATGCTATTAAGAGTGCATCCTTGGATATTCATGTGTTGATAACAGCCCAACCCTTTGTAGATATTTGACCTGCACTAACGTTACATTTAATGACTCGAGTCCCTTCTTTGTAAAGACCACTAGCAGTTCTTTAAAGTCACCAAATCCAATTCATGGATCAGCAAATACTCCATTATTAGACATTCCAGTACAGGCACCAGAGGCTACCACATATACTTACATATTTATGTCACGTAGCACTAGAGACATCAAACAAGCGACAGAGAACCCAAAGACCACACCTACGCATTATGATCCTCATGTGTCCCCAGCACACATACAATCACATACCAACCCTAAAACACAAATTGAGCCGGTACCGCCTACATCTTTACTTCCACCTACCAAGTATACCCATGCTCATTGCACCATAGGGTTTAAGGGATGTATCTCTCTCTCTCTCTCTATATATATATATATATATGTGTGTGTGTGTGTGTGTGTGTGTTACAATTTAATTTAACTGAGATCATTAATAAGGGTTAAAATCTTGCGTGAACATTTTTTTGGGTGAGAACAGAGAGAACACTTCTGAGCCTTCATCACCTTCAGTCACCTCCCTGACCATGCATGAATCATGGCGATACAAGTAGGTAAATGAAGATAGATGAAAGTTTGTGAATGCAGGTGGTTGCAGCCTTGCAGGTGAATGAAGGTAGATGAAGGTACCGTCCTCAGCAAAAAATATGTTCTCGCATGAGCCCAACCCTTATTAATAACTTTTTACCAATGTGTGCGTATATTCTACATAATATAAAATTTGCTGATTAATTGTTATAAATTTTCAAAAAATTATATTATTATATATTTAAAACATTATGACCTTTAATGAACAAGGATACATTTAACTTAAGACTATATTAGCATTTGTTATTTTTAATTACAAATTATCATCCGTTAAGTTTTTGTACATTTTTGTGGAGTCAGGAAGCAAAAAGGTTTGTTCAAAGTGTGCTCTAAGAACCAATTAAATGCTCTAGTCTACGATCGACTATAAAACCAAAACACAAGCAAATAGCCTATAAAAATGAACATCATTCACTAGTCTAAAAGGTACTTAAGCCAACCCATGATTTTCAAAACCGTTTTGAGGTGTACGCCTCAAGGCGAGGCGGTCCAAAACCGCTCATGAGGCTTAAGCCTCATGGTCCCTGGATGAGGCTTGTGCCTCGATCGGTGAGGCGGTGCCTCGAGGCGGTGGTGAGGCACAAGCCTCAGATGCTTTTTGTTTTTGGTGAGAGACCTTTTATAAAAAAAATAACTTGTACTTTTATTTAAAAAGGTAGAAAGTCAAAAGCAAAAGTAAGTGTACTTTTAGTAATTTAAAAGTACAAAAACACTCTTTGGGGTATCATTTCCTCTTCTCTAGAAGAAATTTTATGAACTTATGAAATTTAAAATTTGGTATGGAATTATGTTTTGCTTATTATTAGTATTTATGAATTTTATTTGGTATGGAATTATGTTTTCCACATATATATTGTGTATTATACATACACACACACATATATTATATATACACGCCTCGAGGCTTACGTCGGACCACCTTGAGGCTTACGCCTCACCTCGCAAAGGGAAAACGCCTCGAGTCCCGATTGGGATTTTTAAGACTATGGTGGTACCTGGTCCAATAGTAAGTGAACGGTCTAATAACCACAGTTTCTAGTAACTTAAAACTACATTAGGCATTGAAAGTAGTGATAGACAACGTATTTGAATGTCCATAAGGATTACCTGAAGAGTCCTGCAAAATTCCTTAGCCATGTGACGATCTTTGACATGTTTTCCAAGAGACAAATTACGGAAATTAGTATAACCAATCAAGAAAACACCGCCTTTAGCTCTCCACTTCATTAACAACTCGAGTCGCCTATCCCTACAAATATCAGTTTAAGAAAGTCATAAAGAGGAACAATTAACATGTTCAATAATTTCAGTGTGCATGTGTTCACAAAACAATCTCCATATTTAGAAAAAGAGCATAAACCTTCCACGATGTATTTCCTACTGCTTTTCCAAATCTAGAAATGCGGCATTATGCCGAAAAGGATACAATGCTTACCACTGCTAATTCTAATTCTTTTATTATATGTGATGTCCAAAGATATCAAGAATATGACGAACCCATCAGAAAAATGTCCAGGGGTATAAAATTTAAAATGGTGGAAGAGAGTAAAGCTGATAGAAAAATAAAAAAAATGCAATAGCATTAATGAATAAACAAAGACTAGAAGAAACTAAAGTAAGAATATGAATGGTATGAATTGTCAATATATTAATACGCAGCTAAGGATATGCTGGTAAAACCTTGGGACGTCTTCAAGCATGTAGACACGAATAGGCTTAAATTCTGTAGGCCTCCATTTTGTAAACTCATGCCTCCAGTTGTGCAAAACATTTACAGGTGTGACAATCATGGCAGCTTTTAATCCTATGTCCACGCTTCTCATAGCAGCATACAGAAAAGCTATAACCTGGGAAAGCCACTAAT
This sequence comes from Arctium lappa, assembly GCA_023525745.1. Classification (NCBI taxonomy): domain Eukaryota; kingdom Viridiplantae; phylum Streptophyta; class Magnoliopsida; order Asterales; family Asteraceae; genus Arctium; species Arctium lappa. Next base: position 15,620,787 of record CM042049.1, read on the forward strand.
TAGTTACTTCAAGAAATCTTTACATATGGTTATTAAAATAAAATTACATACATATGGTTATTAAAAAAAAAAATCTTACAATGCCACAACAGTATCCAAAATGACGAAGAAAGGGTCATTGTGAAATGGTTAATCTATAGGTTGATGCCATACAGCAAATGAATACTTTTTATAGAATTAACTCAGAAATGCAACCTTCGTTTAATTTATGAACACTTTATATCCATGTGACAGCCTGCACATTTTCAGCATTGATGATATGAAAGCCTATATATTTCTCTACGGACTCCTTTCCCTAAAAAAATCTCCTGCTTTCTTATCTGCAATATCTATATAACAAGGATATGTCCATTTTTCTAAAAGTCACCTGCTTCCCTATAGTCTGCTTAAAAAAGGTTGGAGAGTAACTGTTAAGTCTACACAATGGTATTTTCCAATTTTAGTATTCAGAAAATTCATCACAAGGAGGCCACAAAACTGGAAGCTGCTAAAAGTTCATAGGTACTAAAGTAATCCAATTGTCCACAATGTTTGAATTAAGTAGTTGGATATCTATCAGGGATTGAGTTTATTCTTTTGCATTGGATTTCAAATATCATTTTCATAATTCACAGCACAAGAACATAATAAATACACAAGTAACAAATGAAACAGGGAAATTAAACAAAATATTACCACAAAACATAACAGAATATATAGTGGTTTCAAGTACCTGCAATGTTTTACCTAGCCCCATGGTATGCGCAAGAATGCAACCAAGTCCCTTATCCCCTGACTTCACTTTCGGGATTGATTGTATAATATTTTCCCACATGAACCTTATACCTGCAACCTGCAGTAACAAGTAAATTGAGAAACAGAAAGCCATAATTATTATACAACTACTAGTTGTATACCCGTGCGATGAAGCAGAATGTAATGTTCTATTGTAAAAAGAGGATGGAAAATTAATGCAACTTCTCAATGAAAAAAAATTATGTTTAAACAAAATATAAATTAGAAATGGTGGTTGAAGATGTCTTGCTTATTTGAAGATCCAATGAAAAAAGGGGAAAATATATCAACATGGATGTCAAATTAAAGAATATAAAATTCTCATTTTTTGTACAATTTGTATAATTTGTTTATTTAATTTTTTATCATAATTCAAATATTTTAGATTCAAAAATAAATGTGTAATTTGTTTTTATTTTAATTATAAAGGTTTTTTGGAAAAAGATATTGATAGAGAATGTTATCCTACATCTGAATGTGTTTATCAAATGGTTATTAGCTAGTTAGTTTTATGGAGTTTAAATCGCTTTAAGAACTTGTACACATGAAATAATTACATGAACCCTTGAATTTTAAAGAATATGCATTAATCAACAATAATGAATGCTTAAAAGGTTGTTTTTTAAGATTTTGAGCAAAATATTATAGTATAGATAAAGGATGAAAAAGATGAATTGTATTTACAGCACAAAATCGTTACGGATGAGTTCACATAACTCTTAAAACCAAATCCACATGATTAACCTTATACAAATATCATGTTTTTACACTATCCTCAACATTAAATAGAATATTGTCAAAGCTCTTAATCACAACAAATTATTTGCATAGACCAACAAGTGGCATTATCACCCAAAATATTTAAGGCAGGGCAAGGCATTAGCAGGCTAAAACAAAAGCTGGCAATTAAAAAGAGAACATGAGGACAAGATCAAGTTAAAATTTTAAAACAGAACAGCATCAACGGTTGGTTTCCCGTGTGACAACCCAGTTTCCTTGAGACCCATGAGAGCAACTGTGAAAGTTTGGACACACACTGAAGGTTTTGTGTGTGCTTCTCGTGAGGGTTTGGCATATTTTTCATGTGAATATTCAATATGTTTTTCATGTTTTTCACTAGAAGGTTCGGTTTTTTCATGTGAAGGTTTGGTCCTATGAAGGTTTGGTTTTCTGTTGTGAAGGTTTGATGTTTTGCTGTGAAGGTTTGGTGTGTTTTGCTGTGAATGTCTAGTCTGTTTTTTGCTATGAAGGTTTGACAAGATCTCAAAAAAATCATCCAAGGCCTTAGATGTGGTCCCACGGGTCTCACAAAAACTGACTAGTCTCACATAATCCCATGTCAAAGCATTAAATTAGCTAGTCAAATAAAGAAGCATATAACCTGATGAGATTTCAATTTGATTGAGATGCTTGGGGGAAGCCTCACAGCCTCCTCCTTTTCCTCCCTAACGACATTTACAATATAACCGGTTTGTGCATCACCTAACATGTCAATAGTAGCCCCTTCAGAAACGGTTGCCCTAAAATTTGCATAATTCGTCTTCATTGATTTTAGTGACTTCAGACGCTCAGCTTCCAGCGACTTAAGACGCTCTTGACGTTCCTATCATGAAGTAAATTAGCAAATGAACCAAACACAAGATGTACATGAGAGATCAACAGAAAATATAAAGGATACCTTTTCGATTGCAATTTTTCTTTTAGTATCTTCTCCTAATTCAGCATCATCAAGGATTCTTCGAATCTTCTTCTTTCGTCTCCTTTTGCTGATGTTACACAAGAATGGAAATTAAAAGTTCAATCTGACAAAGAATCTACGTAACATACTTAATACTTGAAAAGAAGCTAAACATACCTAATGTGAACACGGATATTTTCATCTGACTCACTTGAATCATCAGAGTCATCTGAATCGCTTCCTGAACTAGAAGATTCACTTCTTGATATAAATGCTTTTTCTAACTGTGAAGTCAACGGCTGTAGGATACTTGGGGAGCAGCAACAGCATTGCCAACCAGAATCCTGTGCTTTTAACAAGCATTCTTCGCCAAGATTCCTCTTTATACATAAAGTACAGAAAGAGGTTTTGCATGCGCTACAACTTATTAAATCCTTGCCTTTTCCACACCATCCACAGAAACACTCGGAACAATCTGGATCCTATCATATAAATATGATTCAGTACAAGATAAAAGTTGTGTATTCCCATATTTAGAAAAAACCACCAATCATATGAAAGATCATAACTACAAATGCATACCGTTTCTTTCAATTTTTCTTCTAATATATATTTGCAGTTTCTGCAAACAATTACTTTCAAGAGTGGATGCGTATGCACTTCATTAGCAACTTTATCACAAGCGGTGCAACGAAATTCATCATCCGAATCATTAGTATCAGCAGTGGCATCCCCATTTCCTTGCTGATCACATTGATCAAGTGGTTCACTCACGCTGCACGGAGAAGTACATTCTTCCGCTGTAACAAGTTCGACATCAGCACTGTCAGTATTCGTAGCCCTGAACTTCTTGCTATCAGATAGTTCAACACTGTCAGATGGCCGTTTGGACCCAGAAAGCACTGCACAAAGACCATTACTCTTTTGATTTCGCAATTCAAGATCACTCGATGTCTTGTGGTCGGTACTTGATGGTTGATATGCAATATCATTACTGATGTCATTTTCCTCCGCTTCCCTGATACCCTCCTGATCATATTTCAGAAAGGAAGAAATGAACATAGAGGTAGAAAACCAAACCAGTTGAAGTTTCAACATGAGAAATGAACTTCTGTTTAATAATATGTAAAGCTCTAGAAGCTATGAAAATATTCCGCCATGTATAATGCAAAATAAGCATAGAAAGTGTGGGAAGGAAACACACCTGCTTTAACTTCTTTCTCTGTCTCTTTTGGTTCAAACGCAATAGAAGCTTACGGTCGATATTTACATCATCTTCTTCTTTAACCTGCCAATGGCAACAGCTTTTAGCCAGGTCAAGTATGTAATGATTTTATAGAAACTCAAAGCTAACAATCTAAGAAATTATTCCCCTTCTAACATGCGCATCTAGATGCTTCCCAAGATACTTAAATGAACTTTTAATCTTCCCCTTTTCATTGGAAAAAGTATAGTTAAGTTTGAAATCCTATTTTTATATAAAGAATTCAACAACAAAAATTAGCTTTCGAGAAGCACCTACACATGTGACAGTCAAACTCTAACTATTAATGAATGGAGGCAGTATTACTTGCAATAAGTAGTTGATTTCAGAGTTAGGTTCCTCCAAAATACCGGCATATATCATACACAAAAAGATAGAAAAACAGTAGATATATCAAATTTACAACTTTTACATTAAATTTTAATGTATATATTTTAAAAGTAGTTGAAAAGTAATCTAAACATAAACATAACAAAACGAGATGAGTATATACTTTATTTATTCATGGATGATTATATAAATTCATTACTTATAAGAAACAGTACAAGGAACAACAAATGAAACAAAATTATTAGTTTATACTTTTACATCAATTTTAATGCATATTTTTTATAAATGTGTTTTATAGATTTTTTAAAACAATAACTAATAATTAAAAGATAAATAATAAAAGTACAAGAATAGAGGCAAGAATCCCAGGTTCTTGTTCAAGCATCTTGGTTCTTATAAGAACCTGTGACTAGGCCCACCCCATTGTGGATGCTCTAACATTCAAATTCCCCTGAGGAAATATTCTCATGGTCTGTAGAATGATGACTTTAAAATAAGCATGATTGTATTAAGGAAAGCCTCTAATGCCTATAAAGGCAATGAAACCAACCGGTGTTTATGACATCTAGATGGTCAAATGTAGAAAAATAAAAAAGATATAACCAATATATATATATATATATATATATCTTGCATACCTTTCTGAAATTCTTCTTATGATCTTCAGAAAGATATAGTTCTCTCTCTGTCACTATAGCATCAGCAACAAATGGGTCATTCAAGCTGCCTTCAATATCATCAATCTCCTCAACCTGAACAAGGTATAAAGAGAGTGATTAAAAATAAATACAAACATGTCTGGGTGGATTAAGAAACACCAACAGGATTCGAATGATCTGATCAAATGCATAGAGGATGCCTACAATAGAATTACCAAATGATGATCCCTCCTAATTACAAAATTCGCATGACAGCTGTCGCAAGTGTCTTCTACTTATAAAATACAAATACTCTATGAGATATATACCAACCACCCACTACCAACAAAGATGTGTTTTGACATCTAGTATAATACGAAGGCAAGGAAAAAGGCGACCAATATTGTTAGGTATTGTAAAATATTAGATCATTTGGGTTTTGCTTTCTAGTGATTTATAGTATAGTTTCCTAATATAGGTTACCTTCTATATATTAATAGTTGTAATCTGTTCTCAATCAAATGCATGATATAATGCCTTGAATCAACTTTACATGGTATTAGAGTCATTTTCCAGTGACAAGAACCCTAGCCGTCGCCCCCTGACACCAGTTGAAACGGCCTTAAACAACCTCACACCATGTTGCAGCTGTTGCCCCCCATGTAGCTCTCGCCTGGAGCCACTGCCACCTGAGGCCCTCGCTACTGCTGTATGCCTAAAACCCAGTTGCTGCTGTCTGTCCAAAACCCTTCTGCCGTCACCGGTGTCATCAGCGGCCGCACACACATTACCACCACTGCTGCTTGTTCTACTTGCTTTTCTTTGTCTTGCTGCCGGTGCGTTCGGGATAGCAAAAACCCTAACATATTTCTCAAGACCCACACCTTTCACTCTTCATGGCTCTCCCATCTCTTACAAATTTGTCTCACAACTTCCTCTCATGACTCTCTCCTCTTTCATGACTTACTCTCACAGCTTTCTCCTCTTTCATGACTTACTCTCATCGCTTTCTCCTGTCTCACAGCTCTCCTCTCACTGGTTCTCCTCATTTATTTAAAATTATGTTTTTAAGATTTGTAACTAGCAACTTTATGACTTTTACGACTTTCATAGTTTGATGTGGAATTATGTGTAGTTTGTCATGAATCTTATGATTTTTTTTTGTTTTTATTGTTGAGGCATACACCGTGGTCCACCTCAAGGCATACGCCTTGTGGTACTACGTAACACCTCACCTCGCATTTTTCGTCTTTTAAAACCTTGCCGACTACACCACTTCTTTGCATGTAATAGAAACATCTAACATCGAATATTTTGTCTAACCATGAGGTAGCTTGTGAGTCATCAGTCATTCCACTTCGGTAAACACACCTACTGTCTGGTCCCCTAAAGAGTCTGGTTGAGTCACCGTCTTCTTTCTAATTAATTCGTCTAATGTATGGAAACATTGTCTTGTTATTTCTATTAGTGGTTTTAAATATTTTATTATGCTTGTTCATGACTTTTCTCATGCAACATGAGTTCTTGATCAAGTGATGTATGTCATTAACTTTTTTCCATCTTTTCTATGGTTATGTCAACACCAAATTTAATGTTTCTTTCAGAATCTTTCAATCCAGTAATGCAAAAGAATATTTTCCTTCTGATTTTTACAAGTTCATTTAATAAACATGGTATTATACATTAATCATTGTGTGCCTATACACCCAAAAAGAATGGCATTGTTGAACAAAAGAACAGCCATTTGATAGATCTGATTCGCACTATAATGATGGACTATAATGTACCACAATTTCAGGCGGTTACAGATCTGATTAAATGCATGAAATCTTTTATCCTTAAAGGAAGACACCATTCTGACACCATTCTGCAAAGTTATCCAAAAGGCAGTTCTTTTCCTCTAGCTTCTAAAGTATAGGAACGTGTATCTTATGTTCATGACTCATGATCATCACCCATTCCTTGGGTATTTACATGTCTAAAAAAGCTATTGTGTCTAGCCCTTGGTAAATATTTTACCTACGTTAATGTCACCTAAAACCTACCAACGGAGCTTCAAAGCCAAGAAATCCAGTTCCTAACCCTTTTGAATCGGTTGATACTCTAGTCGTAAGTATCCTAGTAATGGCACCAAAGGCTACTATTTTGACAGCCACGATTGATGATCGATTCACAAAAAATGTATGTTCAATAGCATCAGAGACAAGTGTCTGATACTTCGAGCCCTTACTTTTGCATCATGATTCTAGTAAATCTCTCGTTCCACCACCCAATACACCTAGCAAGCCTTATGACCCACTAGTGTACTTCTCCTCGATATACCAATTGTCATCCAAAAAGACACAAAGCTTGGTACCATAAGAGCCTACTCACCTAAGAGTCGTGTGCCTACACAACAAGCATTGATACCTATCTGATACTTAAAGAGTCCTTACTTTTGCATCATAATTCTAGTAAGTCTCTCGTTCCACCACCTGATACACCCAACAAGCCTTACGGCCACTTGTGTACCTCTCCTTGATATCCCAATTCCAATTGTCATCCAAAAAGGCACAAAGCCTTGTACCCAAAGAGCCTACTCTCACCCAAGGTTTTAAAGTACAAAAACGAGAGGCAAGACGTTGCATAAGCCTCGATGCGGCCCGAGGTGTAAGCCAAGAGGCAGAAAACAAAAATAAAGCAGAATATATGTATATATACTAATATACACTCATACATTGGATAGTATACGCAACTCACGAAATAAATATATACACTTAGGTGTTTACTAATATATAAATATATATACTTTTTGATATACATAAAGTATAATTAGCTCAGAAATATATATATATATATATAGAGAGAGAGAGAGAGAGAGAGAGAAAGAGAGAGAGAGAGAGAGAAAACCCCTATTGACCAATAGGAATTCACTTTCAACATGGTTGGTTTCAACATCATCATTAAATGTCCAAGGGTAGAATGGTAGTTCATAAAGTGTTTTTCTTGCTAGACTTTTTGATTGGGAGTTACAAAATAACAATTAATTAGGAGGAGGCTACAAAATTGTTGTAGCTATTATTAATTTTTAACAAAATTACTATGTATTTTAATTTTCAATTTGTTCATCAACATTCATTGTATCAAAATAGATTTTCCGTGTGATCAAAAATACATTCAGCCCGGTATGTTGAACGATTCTACTAATTTTGCAGGGTTGGACGATGTTGATGGAGGAGCTGATGTGTATATAATTGTTCGTCATTGGTAAATACATCGACGTGATTAGTTTGTAGTATTTTTGTTCGATTAGTTGTTAGTTGGAATAGATTTGAACAAATAACATTTGTGCGCATTTACTAACAATAAGAATGTATATTAGTATCGTTATCCATATTAATCATTGAATTTCACAAACTCGTTTCATGCATGTTCAACTTCAATAAAAGGGGGTTAAACTTTCTTGGGTTGTATGTGTTCATCAATTCACACACCGACAATATTGGGTGCATTGTAGTTGTGATAAATTGTTTCATGACTGTTCAGTATACCAACCACGAACAAATGTGAAACCAACCACATGTGTCCGTTTACATAAATGGGTTCACCAGTTAAGTATATCAACCATGAACAACAATGAAACCAATCATGGGTCATGAACACAATGAAATAGAATTAGTGGTGCGAGATGAAGACATATGAACAATTATAAAAAGGGTTAAAAGTTCATGAGGTTGTATGGATTCATCAGTTCACAAACCAACTATATTTGGTGGATTAGTGGTGTGAGAATTTTTTTCATAAGTGTTCAATGTACCAACCACGTGTTCTTTTACTTGAATGTAAATGAACATCTATGAAAGCAAAAAATACAAGACATGCAATCCATTAAACGAGGAGTATGTTAAGGGGGGTTACAAAGGGTAAGAGAAATTGACTTTCCTCAAATGCCCTTAAACACCCTCGTTCATTACATTTATTACTCAAACATCCCATTTTATAATTAATTTTTTTTTGGTATGGTTCATCTCAACCGTTCATGTTAAGATCAACGACTGATAATTGGGTTAACAAGGTTAGTACAATAATTTTGGTTAACAAAATAGTTGAACCCTGTATAGATATATATTATAATATATATTTTTATATATAAATAAAATATACTAACAAAAAACATATGTATTAACATATGTTACAAGCATGAATGCACAGATATACTGTTGGATTTCAGCATTAAGCCGGGAGAAGAAGAAAAAATTATATATATATATATATATATATATATATATATATTGTGTTTGCGATTGTGTAAGAGAGGGAAACAAATAAAAATTAAATAAATAAACCCACCATCTACTAAAATGCTACTATATATATATATATGTGTGTGTGTATGTAGAAATAGTGTTGTTGCAGTTTGACTTGAGTGGACACCACTATCTACTTAAATAAATAAAATAAGAACCCACATGACTCCATTTAATAGAGGCATGTGCTTGTGAACCATATCACCGCCTTACTGCTTAACCACCGCCTTACACATTTAAGGCGTACGCCCCATCAGAGAAGGAGACGCCGCCTCACACACGAAATTTGGACGCCTCGCCCAAGGAACACACTTGTGGCGCTTTTTCAAACAATGCTCACGTAAGTGTCGCATGCCTACATAACAACCATTGATACCTATATTGCTCCCAAAAATGTAACTGAGGCCCTTCGTCACCGTGGATGGTCCAACAAAATGCAAAAGGTGATGGATGTCGGCCAAAGAATCATATGTGGGATTTGGCACAACTCCTCATGGAAAGCAAAAAATGGGTTGTAAATAAGTATTCACAATATCGTAACGGCTCATTACACCAATTTAAAGTGTTGTTAGTTGCAAAGAGTCCTTCCAAGCCTATGGAGTTGAATACACGAGACTCTCTCTCTAGTGGCCAAGATGCCATTTGTTCACATTTGTATAGCCTTGCATGATATTCATGGTTGGCCACTCCATCAGTTGGATGTTAAGAACATCTTTCTTAATGACATACTTGAGGAGGTGGTGTACATAGAACAGCCACGTGGGTTTGTTATTGAGGAGGAAGCCTCAAGGTATGTTGATGGTGACGTTCATTATATGGTCTCAAGTTGTCTCTAGAGCATGGTTTAGAAGATTTTAAAGTTTGGTATCACAGTTCCCAAGATGATTTTGTGTTCTTTAGACACCATTAGGATCAACAAATCATACCGGTGGACTATGTGGGCTATGTAGATGACATCATTGGGCCAGCCTATTGCTTTGGGCTTTGGAGCATTACACTTTCGCACCTCAAATTGATCAAAAGAAAACGCTGATTATTCAAAGTCATTGTGCAACCTCAAGCAGCGAACTTGCAACATCCTCTTGCAAGAAAAAGATATATAGATAGACAATGATGAAAGAAAAAAAATAAGCAAAACACATGGATATCACTGCCCACAGTCAAAAACAATAAAGTTAAACCAAAAACCGTAAGTATTTTACCTCATCTACACCAGGAAAGTTGAGTCCCAATTCCGCAGCTTGTTGTGGTGTACTGGCCAAGTATACAGAAGCCCAACTTTTGCTTCCAAAAGAAGTATTATTTGTAGACGAAGAGCACAGTTCATTGAAAGATGACCAGTCTACATCCCGATTTGCTTCTTTGTCATCTTCAGGAGCAAGACGTTTCCCAAGAAACCCACTAGCACCTTCCTCCAAAAGTTTACCATGATGTCTGCCAATTCATTTTGATTGACATAAAAAACAAATTAGTGGAATAAGCTAATTTAAGGGATAAACATCAACCTTAAATCCTGTAGAGCTCCTATAACAAGTGAAATAAGCTACCTTCTGACAGGCCTGTGAGTTTGCAGATACTTCTCAGCGTCTGCAATCGACTCAGTAACATCACCAGTAACCTGTGATCCAACCCAGTGTGTCCTATTTTTCCATGCTTCTGTACAGCATCCATTTGGGGCCTGGCTTTCTATCCACTTATAAAGGCTTGGGAGTTCAATTCCTGCCCCATCAAGTTGCTCCTGCACAACAACCACATTAATGTCAATCATCAGTAACACATTTCTTCTTTATTAGCTACCTAATATATGAAGGAAGCATATTCCCATTAAAAAAATATAGTAAACCCCCCCCAAAAAAAATGCTGTCAAATGAGCACCACCCCAAGCCCAATGCAGTAGACTGACCCATATGACATCCAAACCAACTATAAATATGGTGGGAAAATATTGGTAGCCCACTTCTACATTCATAATCACAACCATGTTCGATGGGATGTTGCACAATGCCTAGCTGCAAGTGAAAATTACATATTTTCTGAAAATGGTACTTTTGCTGCATGCACCACTATAAAGACACAAATATATCGGCCTATAAGGCACAAACACTTCTATGAAGTCCGACACAGAAAAGGGTACAAAAAGGCAACAAATCTAGGATGTGTCCGACACGGTGGACATGTACTAGAAATTTTTATAGATTCTGGCAAAGCTAATGACACATCAAAGTGTAATTTGTAACCTTTTCTGAAGCAGATTAAACAGAAGAGAAAGGAGTTTATGGGAAATTGAGAAAAGAGGAATCGAACATGACTTTGACTTCGATCTTCTATACTTCTTCCATTGTAATCAAACATGTAACACCCGAAACTTCAAGGTAAGTTAAGTCTCGTTTTTATTTCTAAAGTTGCTTTATTATTATTAATTGAATCAGATATGAAGAGTTAAGTTTTAGTCTCGAGTTACCGACGCCTCAAAGATTGAACTTTTGGTCTCAGAGTGACCTGGGCGAGAATGCCCGGCGATTGTGACATAGTGGCACAATGGCCGTCACAATCACACCAACCATCTGGGTCTCGTTACAAAGTAGGCGATAATGACAGCGACAATGCCAGAGGGCACTACCGCATGTCATTAGTCGTGGAGGTCAAGTGAGGCTCGGTACAAGTTCCGCGACAGTGTCGGCGACAGTCGCCTGGCACAGTCGCCCAGCAAGCAGGTCGGGTATAAATGGACTTCCACCGAATTCTACCTCATTTTATCACCAAGATCAAACTTGGGTGCGATTTTGGGAACTCTTGGGAGCGATTTTTGGCACACTAAACCCTCTCCTCATTAAATTCAACCCTAGAGTTTGGTAAGAACATTGATTGAGCATTAAAGGCTCCTTTAGGTCATCTAGTGTGGAGGCTCAAGCAAGGATCAAGTCTCCCTCTCATCTCTCCTACATTTCTAGGGTTTGCAAGTTTCTAGGTTTTTCTTCCAAAAATCTAAGATGTGAGTTTTAAAAGCTTTGTAAAACTAGATACATGTCTAAAAGTGCTAATCTATATCTATTACATGCTTTATTCTGATTATTCTCTCCTCAATTAGTGATTTGTTCATATTTGCATATTTGGAGGTTTTATTGGGCATTTTTGGTGTGAACCATCATATTGGTGACTTGATGAGCATAAGTTTACACCTAGAGTACATTGGGAACATTATATGGAACTTCATTGGTATTTTGATGCATTTATGCAAATTTATAAATTATGGATTTATTGACCTAGGTGAAGGATTGTGTGAGAAGTTGAGTTAACGGTGAGAAGCGTGAGAAGTGGATCTGAACCGTTGATCTCTTTTAATTCCAAGCCCTCCCATGAATTGCGGCTTAGAAAGGAATTGATCTGGTGCATCTCGGTGCATCTTATCTCGGTGTATCTCATCCTAATGTGCGTCCATTTCTCATCCAACGGTTGATAACCACTTCTCACGCTTCTCAGTTCTCACGGTTAACTCAACTTCTCATCGGAACCCAACCCTATTGACCTAACTTAAGGATTTTGCCTACGTGTGACATTCTCATGCTTCTAATTAATTTGCTTATGGTCTTGCACCTGTGTTCCACAATATTTGGTTCCACAACTTGAGAATGACCTATATGGGGTTAAATGTTTACTTGAACTACTTCGGGGTCTTTGAGTATTTTGGAAACTTCATTCTATGACGGATATAGTGGTTGGACCACTTGTTTATCTCTATTGGTAATATGTACATTTTACTTGGAGTAAATGTACATAATGATATATATGGAACTTGTGGATGAACCTTTCAAGTAGGCACTAGGAGGATTTAGTCTTGTGGTGCCACCTTGGAGGTATTGACTCAAATCTCCACCATTTGGGGTAATGCCTTGGAGGTAGTTCTTAAATGTGTTGGGCCTTGTGGTGTTACTCATGGGAGGAGACACTAAGGGGGCGTTTGGTTCGCAGAATGTGATGGAATCTGGTTGAATTGGAATGTTGAATTCCTTTGACCAGATTCCATTCCTTTGTTTGGTTCAAGCTTTTCAATGGATGGAATCTTTGAATTCCATTAAATTCCATAGATATAGGATTTGAACATTCCATCATAAAACTCAAGGATTTCAATGGAATGGAATCTCATATTTTGATAATTCCAAAGTTACCCTTTTGCCCAAACCAAACCCTACTCATATCTCTCTCTCCCTCTATCCCTCCCTCCATCCCTCTCCTATCTCTCTCCCTCTCTCTCTCTTTCTCTCTCTCCCTCTCTTTCTCTCTCTCCCTCTCTCTATCTCTCTCCCTCTCTCTCTCCCTCTCCCCCTCTCTCTTTCTCTCTCTCTCCTCTCTCTCTCTCCCTGTCCCTCTCTATCTCTTCTCTCTCTCTTTCTCTCTCTCTGCCTTTCTCCTATCTCCCTCTCCTCTCTCTCCCTCTCCCTCTCTCTCTCCTCTCTCTCTCTCCCTAAAACTTCAGTTAAAATTAAACTATTTACTGACTATTTCATTAAAGTAATTTTTGTTTAAAAAATTAAAATAATCAAAAAGGGTATTTTGGTCTTTTTACCAAAATTCAATTCCAATTCCGAAGCTACAATTTGTGAACCAAACAGAAAAATTCCAATTCATTTAACATATTCCATTATAATTCTGTCAACCAAACAGGTGGTCAAACCTGACAACATTCCATTCCAATTTCTTCAAAGTCAAATTCCTTCATATTCCATTCCATCCAAAAACATTCTGCGAACCAAACGCCCCCTAAGGTAAATTGTCTCTTGAGGTGAAACTTGATGGGTGATATGGGTCTCCCCCATTGATTCCAAATGACTGTTTAATATGATTTTATCAATGATTTTAATCGTTATTGTTGGCGCCATTGTTTTAAAAAGCGGTTGAGGCTTACGCCTTGAGGCTCGCCTCTAGGCCAGGTGGCCATAAAACGATTATGAGGCATCGCCTCTCACTGCTTGAATAGGGCGTGCGCTTTGCAAAAGTGAGGCGGTGTGATGGAGGCGGCAAGCGGTGAGGCTTGTAAGAGGCGTACATTTTTTTGGAGATAAAAGTGTCAGAGATTTCTTTAATTGTTCAAGTCTTTCACAGTTATACTATCTATATTTTCTTTGTGAGCAGTAGTGGAAGACCGCCAGGTCTGAACTCTGAAGTCTCCACTTTGAAGAATTAGGTGACTAAATATATATAATATTTCTTTAACTCTCTCACAACCCACTTTCTTAATTTTTTTGGCTTACTTATTAAACTCTCTCTCTTTCCTCTGACAGCCCACTTCCTATATTCCTTTGTTAATAGTAGTGGGCAACGGCAGACTGTTTGTATATATAACACACATATATATATAATATTCCAGTAGTAGTCTATATATTTTTCCTTATTAGTAGTTGCAGTCAGACCAATAGTGTATATATACATACATATATCTACACTACACACATATTCCAGCAGTTTTATATTTCTTTGTTTAATAGCAGCGGCAGACCAGTGGTGTATATATATATATATATGGCATAAAGGTTCAAACGAGAACGCTAACTATTTAAGAAAACACGAAAACAACAAAAAGCAGCAGATCGTGTACAAAATCATATGTGATTTTGCACTACCTGAAAAATTCGGACGCGGGCGATGTCAACCGCGACTCACTCGACTCACTGGTCGCGCGCATCGTCGCGTGAATCATATATGATTTTGTATGTACTCGGTTGTTTTCGTGTTTTCTTAAATAGATGTTGTTCTCGTTTGAACCCACCTCTACACACATATATAATTATGTCTAATGGCAGAATGTATAATATAGAGAGTATATATTTATGTATTTTGTGTATATATGTTGTCAAGTGATAATAATTTGGTGTATATATTATTTTGAAGTTTATTTATTTTCTGCCTCGAGGCTTACGCTACGCCTCGCCTCGCCGAAGGAAAACGCATCGCCTCACGTTTCCGTACTTTAAAACCTTGGTTGGCGCATATTGCATGTTCACACTCACTAGGCTTTTTGGCCTAACACTTGTTTAGTGTCGACATGTATCTCAGGTTCTAGCAGCGTGGTCGCCAAGATGACTTAGTCGGACCATAAAGCGGGGAGCAATTTTTGGGACGACCTTCTTTAAAGAGCAATATTTTGTGTTATAGATGACACCCAAATGTAATCTTGTTTCTTTAGAGAATTAGATTAGTAGGTTGTTATCTCTTACCCATTTGATTACAAACTTGTAATTAACAGGCGTATTTGGTTCTCTTTTGGGGATAGCTCATATCTTAATATTTTATATACCACCATTCATTTTTGGAAAATTTTATTTGTCCTAATTATTGGGGTGTCATAAAACATGAAGCAAAGAAGACAGGCGAAAGACCATATAATTTCTTTCGTCAGATCAGTCTCTTCATCCGGTAGATGTTAGTCTTCCATTCTTGAATCTTCACTTTTTCTTCTATGTAGTTACATCATCTCATTATAACCTATACCGGAGTATGTACTAGGAGTCTAGAACTTCTAAATTAATTACATGAAACCCTTTCGTGTTCCATTCTTGAATCTTCATTTCTCTTCTATGTAGTTACATCATTTCATGATACCCTATACTGGAGTAGTGGAGTATGTACTAGAAGTCTAGAACTTCTAAATTAATTACATGAAACCCTTTCGTCTTCCATTCTTGAATCTTCATTTCTCTTCTATGTAGTTACATCAGATCTCACAGTGTGCCATGTACTAGAAGTATAGAAGAAGTTTAAAATGAATTACAAGAAACACCCTAGGGTTAATTCAAAACTACCCCCCCCCCAAGTATCAAGTTAAACAAAGTTCATATTGAAGAAACAAATATAGGTCATGGAACAGAAGGATGTAATTATAGACATATAATTTCATGTGCAGGAATGCAAGTAAAAGAGGTGAAAGTCAATGACCACTTATCCATTTTGCATATGATTTTTACTAGGGACGAAACCTAAGCATTTGATATAAGCATAATAAAACCCAAACTTTAACCTAAAAATGACTTCTAATTCTCTAAGATTTTAATTATTAAAATAAGAATCAAGAGATTGACACAAGATTGAAGGAGCAGACCAACAAGTGAGCACTCTCTGTTTCAAGGTCGTCAAGCTCGTCTTCCCATTTTTCTCTGAGAGCTAACATTTCCTCAGCAATGGCACTCTCAAGCTATCCAAAAAGAAACAATGGTTAGTCGTATGCAAAGGTACCACAATTAAAGAGATAAGCAAACACAAAGGGAAGAAAACTAACAGCGTCACCCTCAAGAGATTGTGCTAACTCTTCCCGAACTTCAACTTCAACTTTTGCTAGTGACTCATCTTCAAGAGCTTCTTGGGCCTCTGCCGCCTAGATTGCAGCAGTAAAATGAAATGCAGAAAAAGAAGAAATCCAACCTTAAAAAGTTTCTAAAAAAGCGAACAAGCAAATATAAATAAATACCTTACTCTCAACTGTCAAAAGCTCAGCAATTAACCCTTCAATGTCTTCATCAGTAAGATGTGGCTGCAAAAGGACAAAAAGACAAATAAATGAATGAATAAGAACTCAAATTTGACGCTCATAACACTTGTAATTGATAATCTGATATGCGTCTGTATATATCTAAGCATGTTCGCTAGTCAACAGAATCTTACTTCCTCAGCACCAAAATAAATGTCCACAATGAAAAAGGCATACAATTTTAGAATGTGTAATCATTATACTTTTTAAGTAACTAAATGACAGTTTTACCCTTGATGATAAGGGAGTAAAGAATTTATCATCTCATTGTTAAGGATAAAATTGGATATTAGACATTTACTTTTGAAAGCGGACACTTCTTTTGGGACAAACTAAAATAGAAATGTGAACACTTCTTTTGGGACTGAGAAAGTATCTACTTGAATGAGTGCAAAATTAGCATCGCCTTGCCTCGAGATGCATCTCATCATCTTGACCAGATGTTGAGGGCTCATCGTTGTCACTATCTTTGATGAAAGAGTCACTTGATGTACTGCCAATATCTTCTTCCTCTTCGCATTTATCCGCCGCCATCAATAATGTAAAAAGTATACACTTATTTTTCTTAACCTGCAATTTTACCTATAGCCATCAGAAAACAAAGCTATAAGATTATAATACATCAGATCCTCAAAACATGCAAAATAGGGTCAAACACAAAACATAAAAATCATGTCATCCATGTATGATGTAAAACTGAAAGCAAATTGAGAGTGTGATGATAGATGAACCTAGCCAGAACAGTTTGCAATCGCACACACGGACACACATCAAATCATAAATAACGTGTATTGTGATTCTCGAAATTGAGTTTTTATCTTTTTGTCCTTTTGCAGCCACCTATGACTGATAGTAAATGCTAATCTCGTAATACATTATTCTAAATATAGATTATTGGAAACTGAAATCTCTATCAGACTTAATCAGCCTGGATGTCATTAAACCTAAAAGGGTTTAAGAAAATATTAATTGTTGATTAATTAAAACGGAGGAAAAAACTGACGTTTGCATCAAATCAACGAATCCCAACCTCATGCTCCTCTTGCCTCGCCCTCCAAAGGCCAAGCCACATGCCCTATCAAAAACCCTTCTCGAATACCAGACTGACAGTGGGAGATTGGATTTGTCATAAAGTTGAGATTTTTTCATTTGCCTTCCATTCCACTATTCTGATCGAGAAAGAATCTCCTCGAAGTTCTCTTCTATGGGGTTGGAAAAAGTTTTAAGGGTGGAAGTTCACCAGCCCAGGGGGAGTGTCCATGAGGAAGAGAATCCAGGATGAACACTTTTTCCATTCGCTACCCGCCTGGTTACCAGTCCTTATAAAGGATGAGCCACCAAAGTTGTTCCCCCATGTGCTTACTACGAGATTTACACCAATCTAAATTGACTTAGGATTCAAGCCTTTTGGCACCCATGACAAAGTAACATACATATGCATATAATAAACGATCCCAAGAGTAGACCATGGACACCAACAAGAACATCATGTGACGAAAGATTCATCAAGATTATTCTGCATCTTCTTTACATCAAGACTCCATCTGCTCCATGTCCACGGTTAACGCCCAGGTTACCAGATTTGCTACAAGGAATAAACTTTGACTACATTGTGTGATAAGATTAAATGGAGCTTCGTTGTAGCAAAGTTTGTTTCTACATAACGGACACTAATTGTGCAACGCAAGGAGTAATACCAAATTATTAGACAGTTGAATATTTGTGGTAACACCAAAATCTGAACATATCTCAGCTGAGGATATCAACAATCTTCTCCATTACGACATACTTTACACCTCAAGAAAAAGAAGGAAAAAAAACACGTCACATGAAATGATGTACCCTTAATACAATGTAGTCAAATCAATCACAAATGAATCAACAAAAATATCTAATCAAGCTCGTACTCATATCATAAAACTTAAAACCCCAAGTTAATCAAGTCGAAAGCTGAAAACCAACAGTTAAAACTATAAAAAAATACCTAAAAAGAAGTAACCATTGGTTTAAGCTCCTCCAGTGTTCCTGCTCAAGTATACCTCGTCCTTTCGAAGCATAAACAACTCAATTGCAGGGCAAACAATTAAGAACTTCTATAGTCGAGCAATAAGAACACAAACTCCGATCTTCAAGTTTGTATGTCTCAACTGTAGCAAAACAGTAGCAAGCAAATGAGCATGTATCGATTTCCCCTTTGTGTGATTATTCGATTTTACAATATGGAGGGAGGGAGGGAGGGAGGGAGGGAGGGTTTTTCGTTTCGCCTTCCCCCTTTTCTCCCACCCCTTTTATCAAATCGCGCAAATCGGCGAGATTTACATATCTTTGAAGAAATTACATAAATAGTCCCTCAACTATTTTCTATATACAGATTTCGTCTTTTTTAAAATAAGCCACCTATCTGAAAATAAATATATGAATTGACGTATAACTCTGACGTCAAATAAAAATGTTAAATATCGTGAAAAATATATATCTATATCTATACTATCTATCTATAATCTCTATCTCTATCTATACTATATTATAAAGACGGAATAAAAAACTCTTAATTACTACTTATAAAACATAAGGTACTACCATTTTATGCATACATTTCAAAAAGCTCTTAATCACAACTTAGTATGCATAAGGTACAACTCATTTGAAAAAAATTCAAACT
Organism: Arctium lappa; assembly: GCA_023525745.1. Classification (NCBI taxonomy): domain Eukaryota; kingdom Viridiplantae; phylum Streptophyta; class Magnoliopsida; order Asterales; family Asteraceae; genus Arctium; species Arctium lappa. Next base: position 15,639,938 of record CM042049.1, read on the forward strand.
TTACTTTTTCACTACCTTCTATATTCAAGTTTTTTCCCTTCCATTTGGGGTTTCTCCAAAAGAAGAAAAGTTATTTATTTGCTCAAATTAACATATTTCCTTAATTATGATAGTACATGTAATTTCTTCATGTATACAAGTTTTTAAAGCATTTTGAATTCTATAAAACTAACTAATAATGAACCTATATATACGTTTAGATACAAAATAATACTATCAAACATTATATTTGTTATTTTTACCTATTCTATATTTCAGTATCTTGAAAAAATATTATCATTCGTTAGATATCGCTGATTAATACATGTTTTTAAAATTCAAATATACATTTAACGATTACTTTAATATAATTTCTTAATGTTTCACGATTGAAAAAACTCAAGTTATGCGTTTATCACTACTAATGCTACATAAATTATAAATATATGATTTACTCCATATATATTTTTTTTCTTTTTTTTCTGATAAGCTATTACATTAATTTTTTATTTCCATTTACAATTGCTCACCCCGATGCATTGCACGGGTACACTGCTAGTATATTATAAAGCACGGATAAAAACTCTTCAATACAAATTATTAAGCATAAGGTACCATCATTTTATGCAAGATTTTAAAAATCTCTTAATTTACAAGTATCAAAGCACAAGATACATATTACTACTGCAGACTTCTAACACCCACCAATTTGGTATGTGCAGAGCCTTCCATTTATGCAGACATTTCCATGTATCACGATTAATCTATATCTATACTATATTATACAGCACGAATAAAAAACTCTTAAATACAAATTATTAGGCACAAAGTATCATCATTTTATGCAAGATTTTAAAAATCTCTTAATTTACAAGTTTCAAAACATAATATACATACTAGTGTTGGACTCGTGCATTGCATGGGAGGATAAATTTTTTGTTAGAATATTAAACCGAGTTAAAATGAAACGTAATTTATCTGTTAACAGTTAATGAAATACAATGTGAAAAACGAATGTATTTTCATAAGTGGTTAACTTGCATATATTCTTAATTGTTTGTTGTTATGAGTTTGTGCAATAATACTGGTAATAGTTTTGTATTATATTATTTAAAACTCAAACGACATGTCTCACAACATATTTATCTGACTATTGACTTCAATACCTCATAGTATTAATCGATAAAAATAAAGATATGTATATATATCTTATTCCCCTACTTCGAAAAATATGATTGTGGGTTTTGAAAAATATAAACAAATCCTCAGTAAATAAAATAAAATATAAAAAAGTAGTTTTTCAAAGAAACAAAAATATAGTGGAATACCTTTTGTTCAGTTGCAGGTTCCGCCATTGACACCCGACCGTTCGTCTTCTTTTTGTACTCGGATGATACATAGTGAGACTATATATATTTATAGTGAATGTAGAGAATATTTTAAAATCTTTTATTTTCATTTTCGATTTTACATTTAAATGTAAATATATTAAAAATATGTAAGAATATTTTTATATCTACATCGTTTCTATTTTATTTTCTTTACACTTGGTTAATTTGGAAAGTATTGCGAAATATTTTTATTTTAAAAAATACGATAATTTATTAGTGTATCTCGTTATTTTTTATTTTTTATTCATATCAATCTCTTTTTTTCTTCTTTTAATGCTCGTGAAAAAAAATACGTGTAGATTTTATATTATCAAAAAAAAATACGTGTAGATTTTATATTATGCTAATATAAAATACGTGTAGATTTTATATTAGCAAAAAAAATACGGAAGAAAAAAAAGCTTATATTACATCTCATTATGTAAAAAGATTTTATAAAATAAAATATGGAAAAATCATTATGAGATGTAATATAAAAAAATACGGAAAAAAAAGATTTTATATTACATCTCATTAATATAGATTTAAATGTAAAATCTACATTTAAAATAGATTATGCTAATATAAAATCTATTTTATAAAATCCTCCACCAAAAAAAACAAATTGTTATAAGTGAGTATTCATTCCACAAATAGATGATTATGTGAGATACTGTGTTTGGAAAGGTTGTACCAACGCATTAAGAAATTGTAAATTAAGTAATTGGCTTTAATTAGTTGTAACTTGTGCATAAAATGTTGTAATTAAGAGTTTTTTATGTCATTTTTATAATATAGTATAGATTACTACTACATGTTTCTAACACCCACCAATTTGATATGTACAGGACCTTCCTTTTATGCAGACATTTTCATGTATCACTATTAATTAATATATTATATTACTATAAATTTGTTTTAATTATATTATTAAATATATAATTGGTTATTTTTTCTAGATATCATTAAAATATATAAGATAATCATTGAATTCTAACAAAATACTTAATTTTTTTATATATCAAACATTATATTATTAAGTCTAAATTAAACAAATTTATAAAAAAACATTATCACTTTCTCAAAATAATCCAAAATCGTACTGTAAATTAACAAAAAAAACAAAAAATAAAATAAAACATTAAAATCGTGATGTATCTTGCTGCATTGCGCAAGTACGCTTCTAGTTAATATATTATATTACTATAAATTTGTTTTAATTATATAATTAAATATATAATTGGTTTTTTTTTCTAGATGTCATTAAAATATATAAGATAATAATTGAATTGTAACAAAATATTTATTTTTTTTATACAGAAACTCATCAATTTGGTATGTGTAGAGTCTTCCTTTTATGCAGACATTTTCATGTATCGCTATTAATTAATATATTATATTACTATAAATTTGTTTTAATTTTATTATTAAATATATAATTGGTTATTTTTTCTAGATGTCATTAAAATATATAAGATAATCATTGAATTCTAACAAAATACTTATTTTTTTTATACAAAAAACATTATATTGTTAAGCCTAAATTAAAAAAATTTATAAAAAAACATTATCACTTTCTCAAAACCATCCAAAATCGTACTGTAAATCGAGAAAAAAATAAAAAATAAAATGAAACATTAAAATCGTGATATATCTAGTTGCATTGTGCGAGTACGCTTCTAGTCTATACTATATTATAAAGATGGCATAAAAACTCTTAAAAACAAGTTTTAAAGCGTAATGTACCGCTATTTAATGTTAATTACTTAAAAAACAACCATTAAAGTTGTATATACTACATCTAATGCTATTTATTAATTTTCAATCATTATCTCTAACCATTTTAACTCTCTTAAAATCATTTCTCACTTTAACTCCCCTAAAATAACTCTCTGCATAATTAAATATAGAATAAAAATCAAATTTTAAATATAAAAATATAAAATATAATTAAAAAATCTAACAGAATATTTTATAAAAAAAATATATTATTAAACCAAAATAAATTACATTATATTATTAAGTCTAAATTAAATAAATTTATATAAAAAAATCATTATCGCTCTCTCACAACCAACCAAAATCGTAATGTAAATCGACAAAAAATAGAAAATAAAATGGAACATAAAATCGTGATGTATCTAGCGGCATTGCGCGAGTACACTTCTAGTATATTATAAAGCATGGATAAAAACTCTTAAATACAAATTATTAGGCACAAGGTACCATCATTTTATGCAATATTTTAAAAATATTTTAATTTACAAGTATCAAAGCATAAGATACATATTACTACTGCAGACTTCTAACACCCACCAATTTGGTATGTGCAGGACCTTCCTTTTATGCAGACATTTTCATGTATCACTATTAATTAATGTATTATATTACTATAATTTTGTTTTAGTTATATTATTAAATATATAATTGGTTATTTTTTCTAGATGTCATTAAAATATATAAGATAATCATTGAATTTAACAAAATACTTAATTTTTTTATATAAAAAACATTATATTATTAAGCCTAAATTAAACAATTTATAAAAAAAACATTATCACTTTCTTAAAACCATCTAAAATCGTACTGTAAATCGACAAAAAAATAAAATGAAACATTAAAATCGTGATGTATCTCGCTGTATTGCGCGAGTACGCTTCTAGTTAAAAAATAAAATAAAAAAAGGTTATTGGAAGGTTCCTATATGAATTACTAAAAAATCTAGAAAAATAATTATTTGAAGATGCATGTGTAAACCGACGTTACAAACTATCCATATTGGCTCACATATAATGTAAAAAATCCTACATCAGTTGGGAGGGGAATTAAGAATGTTTTATAAGGGACAGGATACCTCATATACCATCCGTGTTTAAAACCTTGAGTCCAAAGTGTGGACAAAACAGACAATATCTGGTACAGTTGACCTAGGATGTTACAAACGGTATCATAGTCGGGAACCAAACTGGTGTGCCAGCAAGGACGTTGGGTTCCCAAGAGGGTGAATTGTAAGATCACATATCAGTTGGGGAGGGGAACTAAGGTTGCCTTATAAGGGACTTGATACCTCCTCTATCAGACACGTTTTAAAACCTTGAATTTAGGTGTAAACAAAGCAAGCAATATCTGGTACAGTTGGTCTAGGATGTTACAAATTATACAAGAGTTGGGAAACAGACTAGTGACGTTGGGCTCCAGATGGGTGGATTGTAAGATTCAACATCGGTTGGAGAGTAGAATTAAGGTTGTCTTATAAGGGATTTGATACCTCCGTTACCAAACGTAATTTAAAACCATGAGTTCAAATGTAGACAAAGTGGACATTGTTTGGTACGGTTGACCTAAGATGTTACAGATGGTATTAGAGCTGGGAACCACATTGGTGAGCTAGCGAGTACGCTGGGCTCCCTGTAACACCCTCAAAATCTGAGATAGCAACTAATTTCAATTTTCTAAATACATCAAAAATTGATTCGTCTATAATCACAAATTAAGAATTAACCTCAATACACACATTCATTCTATACATACAATCTATGAACATGACGGGTGCTACTAAACCCAATAATAGTTACTATCTCCAACCTGCGAAAGGTTTCACCAACTACTCACTCTTGTGTAAGGCTAAGGCTCAACTCTTTGTGTGGCTACTAAAATCTGAACTCCCAACAGAACCTGATGCACATGCCGACAAATAAAAGGTTAGGCTTAATGCCTAGTGAGCTCAAGAGTTTTAATATGAATGAATATACCTTAAAAAGAAAGGAATTCAGCTTAAAGCAAGATTCTTCGAAATATTATACTTCAAAATGGAAACGACACATTTTCCCGTAATATGCACATTTAAAGACAATGTTCCCAAACACACATTTCTTATAAAACGATGTAACCCGTAACTCGCCTAAACGAGGTCATAGTTCGATACTCAAATTTATGAAAATGTAAGTAATATTTCATAATCCAAAACACCCAAACATGGGTGGGACATAATTCTCGACCCTTAAATAACGGAAAACAATCCATATAAATATGATACGTCATTAACACATGGAACTGAATCTCAATACTCACGCGACCATATAATGGAATGAAATCCAAAATATTAAAGCATGGACAATTAAATATCCAAAATACAGCGGGCCCACAACGGGGGATACCCGTATTCGTGGAGAGCGGAGGAACACAAAAGTATGTCACTCAACCAACGTTGATCGTATGACACTTCACGACATGAAGGCCCAAGTGCCCCTACGACCTCTTGACAAGTCCACCAAAAGTGACAGTTGACCTTGGTGACCGTTACAAAGAACTCCACCTCAAAAGGGCCGGCACACCGGAGACTACAACTAAGGAAATTCCCCTGATGGCCCGACACCCCGAGGACTACAACTAATGAAATTCCCCAAAGGCCCGACATACTGGGGACTACAACTAAGGAAATTCCCCAAAGGCGGAGGTCACAGTACTCACCTCCCAGGCAGTACTATCCAGACTCAACCCCTCCTAGTGCCTCCTTGTCAAGTTTCGGTCATCAAACATGGGTCCCGGAGTCCAACCCCGTACCACCCAATTGACCATCAAATAAGACTGACTCATGTGCCTATGGATCAAATGCAACACAGTCTAAGATTACACGACTACTCATGAATGACTAAAGCACTCGAGCCTGTAATTATCAATAATATGCAATAAAATGCATTAAGACGTAAATCACAATTTGGACTCTAAATCGAGCCATTAAAACCGGACAAATGTCCTCAGTACTCTTTTACGCCAACACCGAGCTAAAACGCCCAAAATCCATTTGATCAACAAATAACGGTTCCCCAAATAATGAAATGTCTTTAAACGACGTTTATGAAGACACATATCTCAAAGACGTGATTAACCCAAAACTCAACACGTATTGGGACAAAAGGTTTTCCAAGGGTTTATGAATGCAGATACCCCAAAATGCCTATGACATGAAATAGACTTCATTTGTACAAAAATCACCAAAGATGCATAAATCACAAAATGGACTTTATTTGTACAAAATTACCCAAAGATGCATACATCATGCTAATACTTACCAAAATGTCAAAATCCCAAATATGGGCATTTTATGAGATTAAAGCAACGCATGTTTATCAAACATGTAAACTTATCAAATACCCAACACATTGACAAATATTAAGTAAAACATATTTTTACTTCAAAATACTCATTTTGGCATGTACATAGTTTTCACAAATCAACTTGAACTCACCTTGCTAGATTTAGGCTAAATCTAGGTTTCACCCAACGAGCTCTTTTGAAGGCCACTTGAATCCTCAAGCCGAGGACTTCCAAAACCTAGATCCAAACATACCAAACCACTTAGAAACATTCCCCAAACATTATTTACTAAAATCCCCAACGAGATCCAAACCCTAGTTTCTCCAAAACTATCAAATCCGATATTTGATAAACCAAACACTAGGGAAACATCAATGGAGCATTTATAACTTTACTACAAGAAAGCTTACCATTTTAAGTGATGAGACTTTCCGAGGGCACCCATTCCAACTCTTCAACCCGAGCTCCCAAACATTGAACTTGATGAGGAAGATGAAGATGGAGGTTTTGTGGTTCAAGATCCCACTAGTTATATGATGAAGAATCATGTGGTTCAAGGGGGGAAAACCCTCAAAATGGGTTAGGGTTTGACATTTGGGGTTTGGAGAGAGAAAAGGGAAGAAGATTTAGGGTTTGGGATTGTGAGAAATGAGGTTAATGGCTGAAAAATCGGTTTTTAGCTCGACAGCGCGTCACGCGGGTTATGCTACGACCTTAAGTCGTGGCATAAGTCGCCCGTTTCCCCAGAACTCACTTCCAGTGAGTTACGCGACTTGGGCCGCGACCCAAAGTCGCGTGCCAACTTGCGGCGCCCAGAAAACCCCGTTTTCTGCGTCTTCGGGCCTGATTCGATCCTCAATGATCCCATAGTAAAACTCACCTTATTTCTCGACACCTTTTCGTTCCAATAGTCAAACGACTCCCGAATTCTTACTAAAGGAAATCTCCAATTTACGGGTGTTACACTCCCAAGGGTGGATTGTAAGATCTCACATCGGTTGAGGATGGAACTAAGGTTGCCTTATAAGGGACTTATTACAACCTCTACCATACGCGTTTAAAACCGTAAGTCCAAGTGTGGATAAAGCGGACAATATTTGTTATGGTTGATCTAGGATGTTACATATAAACATTCACTTAACCTTCTCTTCTACATTTTCATGAAATTTAGCATTCTTATTTGAATCTAATATTTAGGATGTTCTATTTTTACAAATGAATCTAAATAAAATGGTGACTTGTTGCCTACCTATTGGCAATACATATTACTTGTCGGTTAGAGGAAGTTTTTTGATTGTATGAATCTCCATAATCTGTTGGTTTTAAGTATTAATCATACATGGAGATTGTCTAAAACAATATTTAAGAATATGTAATAACTGATTTCATACATAATTTAATAAATATTAGTACAAAATCATGATTGTTGCGTGTGGTATGTTGTAAATCGGAGCTTGTAATATGTGTTTTATACGTGTAACACCTCAACAAGTGTATATCTATGAGAGTAATAGCACAAAGTTAACAATGGGTATGATGGTTGGAGGTCTTTTGTTTATTTTATATTTGTCGTTTGGCAATTTTGTATCAAAGCTCCCTGAAGTTGGGAACCACATTGCTAAAAAAACATGTCAACAACAATGAGCAAAATCCATAGTAGAAGTAACAAAAATACATCAACAACTAAAGTGAGAAGAAATATGAAATAGATCAAATTTGGGGAATTTTTTGTATATTTCGACAATGAATAGAAGCATCTATTTATATAAGGAAATATAAGACTAACTAGAGTTAACAACTAACACTATTTTAACTCAGACTAACAACAGGCTAACTACACAACATAAATACATCTGTGAATACATCTGCCAACTAAGAAGAAGTAGGAGTAAAATATATAGTGATGATCCCTACTTACAATTGTTGTCTCACATAGTAATAGTCTAACTCTATGTGCTTAGTTATTTCATGAAAAACCAGATTATTAGCAATGTGTATATTTGCTAGATTATCAAGTGATGTTTTCGACCCCTACATCGGCTAACAATCTGCTTAACCACGTTAGCTCAGTAGTAACTTCTCATAGACCGAAACTCAACTTCATCAGATGATAAAGATACAATAGCTTGTGTCTTTGATTTATGAAATTGGACTCACCCCAAAAGAAACAAAGTACCCACTAACCGGTCGGTTTGAGTAAGGGCAAGCAACCTAGTCAGAATCACAATATGCTAAAAGAGTATAATCTTCCTTGTTGTTGAAGAACAACTCATGGGAATGAAATGCTCAAAAAGTATTTAACATGAATGGCAACATCCCAATGAGCTTGTGATAGGTTCTGATTAAACTAACTTAAAAACTAAATATTGAAATCCAGATCACGAAGAAAAAATTAACTTGCCAATAAGTTGTCTCTAGGTTATAAGATCATCTAATGGATTTGGCATGTCGAGCATCAACTCGGCATTAGAAGGTAAAGGTGAAGTAACTCCTCCGAAAGAAGAAATCCCATAATCATCCAACAATCCCATGAGATGTTTCTTTTGAGTAAGAAATATTCCTTGATCATCATGAAAAAAAAAACCCCAATCTCATAAACTAATTGAAAAAACCCATATCTTTAATTTTGAATGTAATGTGTAGATAAGCTTTCAATTATTCTATCTCACTTGGATTATCTTATGTGGCAATCACATCACCAACATATACAACAACAATAGTAAATGAAGTGGTTGAATTCCTCAAGAATAAGGAATAATCATTTTGGGAATGAGAAAAACCTTTTGGCTGTTAAGCATCAGACAATTTAGAATATCATTGCCTAGAAGCTTGTTTGAGTCCATATAATGATTTTATGAGTTCACATACAAAATTTGGATATGTCTAGGTCTCCATTTTCTTAAGGTAAAGTTTTCGAATATAACTGTTACTAATAAGGTAGAAAAGCAAGGTTAGCTGTCAGTTTGGTAGTAAGCAACATCGGAAGGTAGCAGAACGAAGTATTGTGAATGCAATGGTTCTAGTTGCCAGAGTTTTTTTAGAGACTGAAGTAGGTCGAGAGTCAGACAGGCTAACGAGCGAGTATACACTGCATCACTTGGTGGTCTTTTCATGTATACTTCTTCGTGTAAATTGCCATGCAAAAAGGCGTTATTGATGTCTACTTGATGAATTGCTCAATTTTTTTTTACTGCAATAGCAACTATGCATCAAATAGTAGTGAATTTTACTACAGGAGAAAATGTCTCAAAATAATCCTCATCAGCACGCTGAGTAAAACCATGTGCTACTAGACGAGCTTTATGTCAAAGTCTGTTCCCATCGTAGTTATTCCATTTATTTTACTATTCTCATTGTTACATGCAAGATATCTATACCAAGAAATTATTGATACTTAGAAAAAAGAAAGGTAATCTTTATCCGTTGAGTACAAGAAATTTGAGAGTAGTGTTTTTTCATCATCATCTAATTCTGTTGTTTTCAATCAGTCTGATAAACTTGTTTGCTTGTGGCATTTGAGGTTTGATCATTTTTCCTATAAATAAATTCAAGCAAATAAATATTGTTCCAACTGATTGCAATAATGAATGGTTTCATTCATTTGTTGTTTGTGACAAGACAAGACAAAACAACACATATTACCTTTTCCCATGAGTCATACCGAATCAAAAGCCATATTTGATTTGTTACATGTAGTATGTTGTTAATTAGAGATAAAATAGTGTTATTTCAACCTAACAGAAAACATATTGGTGATTACCAAAGGAATTGTTGTTGCCAAATCGAAAAAGAGTTATGTTAAATTATATATATATATATATGAAAATATCATGATTGTACTAACAAATTTACATCCATTGGTGTTTTAACGATTTACCAACAATTCTACAACAACAAATTGTTGGTCGGTTTAGTCTACGATTTTGTTAAAAACTTTATTCGTTGTTGATTTCATTGGTATGTGCCAATTACGATTTTACATGAAGGCTTTGATAGTGTAGTAGAGCCTTAGTTGATGTTGAATTGCATGACTCATGAGTATAAGAGTATTGAACATTAAGAAGTTTACGTCTACATCAGAAGAAGATAAAAATATATGAATAATTTTGATTTTGGTTTAATCTGAACCTAAATTTTACCCCATGAGTCTCTTTATTAAAAACATGTGTATGTTATTTTGTTTGTGACTTCCAGAAACACATCCGAGCTTTAAAGTGAAGTTCGTGATATATTATCGAAGTTTGGGGGATCGATATTGTAAAGTATGCCAAAAAGATGGCACGTAATGAAGCTCCCAATTGAAGAACTTAGAGGATCACGTCAAGCTTAAGAAATGTCACTTCATATGATTTACTGCCATGTCATTTTTATATGGAAAAATCATCATTTAGGTGCTGTTTGTTTTTTAAGAGGTCTAAAGTCTGAAGTTTTTTTTTTTTGGAAGGCATAGCGGCATCGAACCAACGAACGACTACCACAAACACACGCACGCACACTTCCCCGGCGGTATCGGGCATCCACGAGTAGCCCACTAATCCGCCGCTGTCCTGGCCCAGCTTACGCTGAACCTAGAGCCCAACCACAGTCTTAAGACTGGGCTGGAACGACTGGACCGGCCCAAGGACTGGGTACTTCTCATGCCCTCAGAATGACTCCCCTTGGATTCGAACCCGGGTAGATTGGGATACCATCCACAACCCCTCCTAGGATGTTACCGCCCTTGGGGAAACCAACTGAGCTAGACATGATTAATAAGAGATGGTGTGTAAAAAGGTCTGAACGATTCAGACTTAAGAGCCATTAAGATGTTTTTTTTTTTAAAACAAACAACCCCTTAATATGGTTTACACCAACGATATCGTCACAAAAGCATTTTTACCTAAAATATGCCACTTCATAATAGAAATTTTTGACAAATTGATTTATTTTTATTGTTGCTTGCATAAAAGAGAAATTTGATCAAAGTTAATTGTCGATGTATGTATTTGTCCCCTTTTTTGGCTACTTTTTCCTCGAAATTTAAAACGCTAGACAACTAGTTTTTTCAAACTATGAATTAACACTATCTTTATCGCAAAAAAACATTAATTGTATTCAGTTATTTAAACATGAAAGTGTCATTCTTGGTATGTCTAACCACTAGTTTCTTTATTCTTGAATATACCGACAAAACAAACTTTAATATCCTAGAACGGCTATTTGAGCATACATGTGTTCCCACAATATTATTCTATCAATAGGCCTAAACGACCCTCCTGTCATATAGAATGAACAAATATTATCCATATCTATACTAGCACTATTATGCGATACATGCATATTCAACAACCATTCTCTCACCCAATGGATTCTCTCGCCAATTACAATAGAATTAGAATTAGGTGTCGTTTGTTTTTTAAGAGGTTTGAAGTCTGAAGTCTTATTTTACTTCTTATTAATAAGAGGTGGTGCTGAAGTCTGAAATCTGAATCAACAAGATTGTATGTTTCTGTAACGTCTGGAGGAGTCTTGAGAGAAACAAGAGCATATGAACTGAGGTGTCAATAAGAGGTTTTAATGAGTTAGGTCACAACTTCTTATTTCAGATTTGTTTAAGAGTTAAGAGATTCTGAAAACTAGAAAAAAACAAACGATCTAAATCTAAAAAAGTCTGAACGATTCAGACTTAAGAGCCATTAAGAGTTTTTTTTTTTAAAAACAAACAACCCCTTAATATCAACACATGTCACTTACACACAAACTAACTTCATAATCTCCAACGAGAGATAACTATATCTATAATGACAACATGAGAAACATTTACGACATCCAATGTTGTGTTATCATAACGAGACACGTCCAATATACAAAATTCCCATCTTGTACCCATATACGAATTCTATATATCCATATTTGTTAGTCATTATCGTATTACTCCTACTTATAGCCAAAAGTAATATTTAGAATACGATATTACAAGGTCATTATTATGTTTAAACTAAAACATACAACATAATATAAATGTAATAATTTGGCCAATGTCTTTTATTAATTTTTCAGGATTTGTGAGCTGTTTACTAAACACTGACTGACTCTTACCTGGTAAGAGATGTTTATCCGGTCAGAGATGAAGGTGTTTACCAACTATTTTACTATGCCAGTTTTATGATCGATAATCTTATCTAATAAGTGAAGTTGGCAACTCTCTACACTTTTCTTACCTACCCCCAAAAAAAATTTCTTCCATGGATGGCATTTTTTTTCTTTAATTTGAATCTTTAATTATTTATGGCATTTTACTTGTTATTTTAATATGAAAAACTAATTGATTAATTTTTATAGTTCAAAAAGATGATATATTTTTTCAAATATCTAAAAAATACATGACATTTTCTTTTATTATCAAGTCATAATGAATATTTGATAACTTTTATGTTAGTCCACAAATTTGTTTAGTTTTTTAAAGTATGAAAATTGTTTTTTTTTCACAGTATTAATTGTATAAATAACAATGTTCTAAAAAACTCGTCGCACAGACGTCATGGCACCAAGGCTTGTGTGTCACGCCACGTTAAGCCCATGGCACGCCATGGCCTAATGCACAGTTATCGTAATGAGATATTTGATATTTCTTTATGTTTTTAATGTTTTATTTGCAAATTTTTAATATATAACCTAATTTAACTTGTTTATTACTATTGACTCATTGAGTAACAATAACGAAACATATGTTTTTATATATACTATTATATATTAATTAGAAATTTGACGCCATAAGTCACACCTTGAAAACGCCATGACTTCGCCATGGCTCCTAACGCTTGAGGCTTGGCCTTGCCGCCACGCCACGCCTCACGCCATTTAGAAACTTGATAAATAATCATATTTTAATCAACATTTAATTATATAGAAGGTTATAATGATCAATTTTTATCGGTAAACTAACACTTATTACAAAACACTTGGTAAACAACTATTTTTAATTAACGCTTAATTAAACGGAACCTTTTTATACAAACCGTATTTTTACCCTGTTAACGCTTACCAATTTGTGTTGATAAAAGAACCCATTAATATTTCAGACGAATAATCTTTAATTATATAAATGGGTTTTTGAGCATAGATTAACACAATGGGATTAGAATTTACGATCTGTTGCTTTGACATATTTCTATTAGTTAATAGGAACAAAATGATAAAGCAATTTTATAATAATATAATTGCTAAAAAATAATAGTTTGATACTTCTTAAAAGTTATATATTCATCATTGTAAAAAGATCGTGCTTTCAAATATTTTTGTTACAAATTTCTGGGCTATAAAAAAAAAATTCAAACCTTAAGCAATCATAAATTGAATTTAAATAACGACAATAAGGGTCTGTTTGACAGTTGCTGAATAGTTTAGTGCAAAATGATTAAGTGTTCTGAATGATTAAGAGGTTTTTATGATTTAGTGTAAAATGAAATATGGTTGTTTGTTAATTGTTCATAATGACATCAGGGCGCTTAATGGTTAAGGGAGGGTCAAGATACTAAACCATTAAGAGGATTTTGGAACCATTAAGAGACAACCCTTTTTTTTGCCAAACAAGATTCACCTCTTAACGATTCAGAGGTTTCCTCTTAATGGAACCATTAAGAGGTAAACAAACAACCCCTAACTTTTTTTTTGAACGGCAAGTTAACGCACACACATGTTCCAGCGGTATCGGGCCTCTATTACGGGCAATCCCACTAATCCGTGGCGACCCGGCCCAGCCTTTGGTTGAACCCGACCGACAGGGTATAGGGTCCCCTAGACTGGACCCACCCGAACTGGTCCCGGCCCCGGCCCCGAAGAACCAGACCCAGAGTCTGGATATCTCAGGAAAGTGTCGCTCATGGGAATCGAACCCGGGTAGTGTGGCTTTCACCCCCCCTCTCAGGATGTTACCTATCCAACTGAGCTAACCCTCTTTGATACAACAATAACTTTTGTTCATAGCTGAAGGGGAATTATTTATTGATTTCTTCTGAGAGATTAGTAAGAAAGACACTGCTTATATCAATCTGATCGAGATGTTGTTTTCAAGCAAAAACAATGTCAACAAGGTTGTGAAGAGAATTAACTCGTAGCACGGGTGCAAAGGTCTCCTCGTATTCTATCTCATACTATTGAGTGAAGCCCTTGAGGACAATTCAGGAATATTTATATCGATCAATCGATCTTTTTGATTTTGTTTGATCTTGTATACGGATGTAAAGACATAATTCCTTTACCCGGAGAAATATAACAATCTCCCTCGTATGAGCTTTGTCAAGTGCTTGCAATTCTTCCGACATAGCTTGCTACCAAAAAAGGTTGGTATGAACTTCATTATAGGAAGTGGGGTTGTGAGGGGCGGAGCCAAAATTTTTGTTCATAGTGATCCTTTTAAATTTAATTATATAAATACATAGATTAATTAAAAGGACAAATATATAAATTAAACATCTCATAAAAATAAGCAACATCATGCCAGTTTCATTAGAATTATGGAGTTGGATATTTGCCTACTCATTTGTCCCATATAGGAAAATTCTCAAAAGTTTTGTGGGTTTATAAACTTAAACCTACACTACTTATCAAAATGGAGAAAAACCCAAAGTAAAGGTTGGCATTGGGCTTTAGTAGGGGAATCACTAAATATTTAATGGTCAAAAGATAGGCCTTGGACCTTCATGTGGGTAAACCCGCATGCTACCCGCATTAGTCTATGTTGTTTTTTCCATACGGCAGTGTTGAATGTGACTTCCACGCGGGTAAACCCGCCCCCAACCCGCATTCATCTCTGACCGTTTTTTGACAATTATTTCGGTTGGTTGAAGCACAGGTATATAAAACCTGGTTTTTCCCTCCATTTCAGAACACAAAATTCCCTACATATTTTCTCTTTTTCCTCTCTTTCTCACTTGCTATCAAAAGAATATATTATCAATTCGATGGGGTTGAATTGGCGTGCATCAATTCAATCGGATAGTTGTATCCTCTAGGCAACGTCCGGAACCAAGCACGATTGGGGACAAAATTTCGTCTTAGGACACTGCATCTGCATGCCTCTATCCACATTATCATCATTCAATTCTCGTTAATCATCGAAAAGGTACACAAGTTCTTGATTTACTTGAAACTTAATAAGTCGTTTTTCATTATTTCTTGTTTAATTTTATTATCGTGAGGATTGGTTCTATCACATAAAACATGAGTTTAAGTAAATAGTAATTTTTATAAATTACAACATCAAATTTATATTTAACACTGGGAAGATAGCTAAGGAGACTTGTACAAAAAGACAAATGGTTGATGAGAGAGAGAGACAAAAAGAAAGAAAAAACAAACTCAAGATAAATGAGCTCGAGCTCGAATAGCTCGTTAAAAGCTCGACTTGTTTACACTCCAAGATCCTTTAGCGTACCATCTGAGGGTACACCCTAATTGTATTCACACACATAGAAGAAATGGAAGGGGTTAGCTAGAGAAATGGGGGATGGTGGTTTATCGGACAAACGGGGGAGGGGGTTCATCGGGCGAAGAAATGGTGACGCTATTGATAGGTCGGGTTTACACCCTCCCCACACGAACCGCAAGTGTACAGTGTCGTGTCAAGTAATACGTACGGAAGTACGAGTATCGAACCGTAGGAACTTGGTGTTAATTACCACAAGACTATATCAACTATTAACTAGACTAAATCAAATGGGTGGTTTGTATCAGCTAACTGCTGATAAGAATTATCTAGAGAAAAATGAAGCAGGCAAGGAAATACTAATCAGGCAATAATTCACACCACAAGAGATTACTGATATGATAGAGAAGGGGGCTAGGGGTCGGATTTCATTTGGATTTCACCAACAAATACATGACATACATTCAATAAGCTAATACATAAGGTTGAATTTAGTGATTCCACTTATACTTACTACTCTCTTTCGAGCAATAGCAAGAATAAATCATGCAATATCTATTAACATCTCTCGATCGATAAATAGAAGCATTCAATTCATTAAGCATAAGAATCACAACACAAAACTAGGATTTACTTGATATATCTCTATCCAATATCTCACCCTATGTTTATCTAACTTTAATCAAATTGTAAATCCAATTTCTCAAGAGGAAAAACAACCAATAGATAAATAAGATGGCCAATCTTATAACAATAAACACAAGATAGATAAACTTCAACCAACAAGTGTAGTCACTCAAAAGATTACATTAATCACATATTCAACGGTGGAAAACCAAAATCTATCCTTCCCCCAACCTCAAAAGGATTAGTTCATGATACTAGTAGCAATTAAAACCATAATAAAGAAAATCGCAACACCCAAATACATTGTTTCTCAACAGAATTCAAATGGAATGATAAAACTCCCTCGATGAATGATACTCGCTACCAATTTTCCGATCTAATCGTTGTTCCACCTTCTCAATCAATCAAATATGTCTTTTCGGCTTCAAAATCGTCTCCAACAGTCTCCCTATGCGCCTAGCCTCCGTCAATCTCGAGATAACCCTAAATCTTAAGTTTCTACAGCTTTTTATACCGTCAGCCCCCGACCGCGAGAGTGATAAGTGTCACTCTCGCCAGGCACTTTAGCCAGGACTCCAATAACTCGCGGTACGATCTGTACGAGAGTGCTAACGAAAGTGACACTTGTCACTTTCGTCAGACACTTTAGCCAAGACCTAAAATTATCGTTTTTTCCGCCCGTTCACTTGGTTCGATGCATTTGTCGTCCGGGATGTCAAAATGGAGTAATGATAAGCGTTTTTTCTTCCACTCGACATCTTGTATGCCTACATGCAACTTGCACAGAAATATTAGTCCGAAATGCCAATATTTACTCCAAGACGAGCCGTAAACTCATGATTCGGAGGGTTAAAACCCGTTAGATAACGAAGTTATCAACAACTCCAAACCTAGCTTTTGCTTGTCCTCAAGCAAAAATTGGCGTAAGGAAATATAACAATGAAATAATAAGCAAGCTTACTACGGTGATGGGTTTTCGAAAGGGAACAATATGAACAATCATTTTAAACAATAAAAATGAGGGAAGACTAATACGAGAAGTTAAAAAGAACCAACATGAGTTTCCTAGCTTCTTGGTTAATTAAGTTTGGATAAAACTAATATTGACATGAACTACTATCAAGCACATGTTCGTTAAGATCAATTTCATCATGTACACAACTAGTGGAGGATTTCGCTTCGACCCTAACCTCACGGGATGCTCTCTTAACACTTGAATCCTAGGTTCACACTCATCACAAACACATGCGGGAGAGTTAATGTACAACAATTTAGCAAGATCATCCACATGTGATAAAATAGAAACACGCTAATGTCAAATAAAATCTCATGGAACGAATTGAGTAGTACGATATGAATTACACATGCATTGTTCACAAATCATGTTTTCTAAAAGATCAATCGGGACTTAAAGGGATGTAATACGGTTTAGGATAAAGGAATAGAAAGAATGGTCATGGCATCATTAGTTCTAAGTGCATCAAAACTAAAAGTAGCTCCACGCCTCCACGCCTCCACATTCTCTTCTTCTTTTATGTGGCCACACATCTAAGCAAGACTTCCATCAATCATGGCTACATGCCAACTTTATTCTGAATTTTGATTTTTTTTTCAAAAGAACTGTTTCATGGCTTTTATCGATTCACCCCCAAAATTGTTCCAACGCGATTGGTCATCTTTCTCAATCCATGATGCACTTAGACTACGGGGTAGGTTAGTGTATTCGGCTAAGTTAAAGTATTTAGGCTTAAATAACGTCTACAAAGTGGTTACGGGATCACATATCACCAAAAATGGGTAGAGAAAGAGAGGCTAGAAATGATATATCAACAGAAATTGCACACAAGCCCAATATCGTTTCTCAAAGTCCACACAATTCACAAGTAATGCACATGTTAAAAGTTAAAGACCAATCTGTACTACTCAATGCCCAAAAAAAATGAGATCAAACTATCAAATTGAAAGAATTGAAACGTGTATCAAGATGGTGAACAAAGTTGAAGCATCACACGGAAATGAAGGCACTAAAGCTCAAAATCTCACTAGGCTGGTCTCTACTAATGTCCACAATTAGTGTACACAACTACACTATCT
The DNA here is from genome assembly GCA_023525745.1 of Arctium lappa. NCBI lineage: Eukaryota > Viridiplantae > Streptophyta > Magnoliopsida > Asterales > Asteraceae > Arctium > Arctium lappa. The sequence continues at coordinate 15,658,511 of CM042049.1, forward strand.
ATCTATCTATAAACATGACTCAACAAAAGTATGCATGTCAAGAAAAGTTTTTCCAATTCACTTAACCAATAACTACCAACATATGTATTCATTCCGATTAATTAAGCATTATATACAACCCATTCATTTACAACGTTCAAAATAAAAGTTCATACAAGTTGACCCACTAAAAAAATATCAAAAAAGACAACTCCAAACCTTTGAGACACATTGTCCCCAATGTGCCCCATTAGTTACAAAGTCGGTTCGTAGAATTTAACCATCACCAATGAAGTGCATATAAAAGAAAGCATACATGAACGAACAAGAAAAATGACCAAAGTGAAAAGGAAAGCAAACCGATCAGTCTTCGCCCTCTTGACTCTATGATGCAGATGGATCATAAATGACATTGCGTGGGCCTCTTGTGTAATTCACATTGGTGAATCGCCTATCAACAAGTTGATAAACTTGATCAAGGCGCTGGTTTGTACACCCTTGTCCAACTCGCACCTCGCTCAAAATTTGTCCTTGAGCTTGTTGTCATGTCCTCAGCTCATTCACGGCCTGAGTGAGCCGCTCCCATGGTGGTGGAATGCCTTGATGTCCACCAACCGGAGGTGGTGGTGGTGGTCCGACACCCTGAACTGGTTCCTCATGATGTGCAGCAGCAGCCCCGTGGCGTCCTCGATTTCGGTACCGACCGGTGGACGAAATATTGGGCAATGTATGCCGAGTGCAAAAAAGGTTGTATGCCTTTTTGCAGATATCGGGCGGCAGTGCCACGAGTGTCGCCTCCTCAAAAGCTTCCGGAATCCCTACCCTCCCACAGAAATAAGTGATAAGGCAGGGAAAGTTAAGGAGTCACCGACTCTCAGTTCCGATCTTTAGGATGCTGCCAAGGATGAAGTGCCCCACGTCAAAGGGCACACCGGTTTTAACCGCGTACAATAATCGGGCGGTCTCAATGGAGACGACAGTGCGGTGAGTGGAGGGAAGTAGACTATGCTTGATGAACACCGACCAGAAAGCCATGTCGGGATGCAACTCACCATGTTGAAGCTCGGTGGTCCCCGGTATCCAAATATTGGATTCATAACGGTGAAGAGCAATGGCTATTTTCCCCAATTCCGGGTAGAACCACGCGCTATCCGGGAATCCATGGTGGTATTGCTCATTCGGTATCATCAGGGTGAAGAGGTGTTCGTTGATAGCATGGGAGGTTATCTCCACGGGTACACCCCACACCCAAACTCTACCGCAATCATGGAATACCTCGAGGACCATCGAGGCGTAAAATTCACGCACTAACCCCGGGTGATAAGCCGCGCGGGTGCTAGTGAAATGGGCACAATGGCGTTGCCCGATAGCCTCCGGAATAGTGGTCGATTCAAGACCATTTACAACAATTCCCCTCTCAACTAAGAAACCATGTCCCTCATCTTGACCATGTCTGTCATGGTAATCGCGATGTGGACCACTAGCCAACGCTTGCCGTTCCTTTGCAGGAAGTTCGGCGAAGAGTTGGTAACGATCCTTTGTCAGAAGTGCGCTGCGTACCATGTTGGGAACCTACAAGAAAGTTGGAGAGCTAAGTCACGCGTAATTGTGCATAAAATAAAGGAATGAGTGATGTAGATAAAGACATTGAGCAAGAGACGAGAGTCACAAATCCCAAAAATAAGTGCACAAACAACTACCCGACAAAAGTTGTATGGATGATCGAACAATGTGTAATGCGAGCATAAAACCCTACCATAAACTAAGCAAGATTAATTAACCACATTAAGTAACCAAAGATAATATAAACTACGTAGCAAACTCAATGTGGGAAAATGAGGTCACAAGAGACATGCAAATAAGAAATTAGGCAATTTAGCACAAAATGCATCTTAACACAACTTGACTCAAAAAGCATGACAATAGAAGATTTAGGTAAACTTGTTTGCAAGAACTTGAAAGGTTCTATTAAACTAGCAACATAACCCAAAACCATAATATCAAAATCATTCAAGCATAAAAGTCACATTTGTGCCCTAGTTTCAATCCATGGTGAATTGGTGCAAGATATGAACAATGTGGAGTTAATTGATGCATTTACATGATAATAAACAACTCCAAACCTAAATCATTGCATAATTTCACAAAAAATTGAACATGGAAGAAAATGGTGACCTAACCTTGCAATCTTAACAATGTACGTGAAATGGGAGTGAGAGAGAGAAAGATTACTTACTTGAGAGGTGTTTACACAAAGGATCAACAAAAAGGAAGAGAAAGATTACCTGGTAAGGACCTAGGGACCTTTACCAGGTTTTTCCGGGCTTGGCAATGACTAGTTTGACCAGGCTTTATTGTGCTTTGGACCAGGCTGCGCATTCAACTCAAAACGGAGTTTTATTCAGGTTTTTTCGAGTAGTAAGCCTAATTCAAAAACGTAAAAGATTTTCTCTCTTAACTTTAGGTTAATAACTAAATAATGTTTGGCCTGATCGGCTTTTTTAATCTTACTTAGCCTGGACTTGTATTCAACATTACTAGGACCAAATTTTTCGGAGGTTAGGATTGTTTGTGCATCTCTAGTTGGATTTATTGGGGTTTTGCATGGCTCATGAGTCTTGATTACCCAAACCATTTGTTGTCCTTAGGGTGCATAAAACCTAACTAACCCAACCAGAGGCCTAATCGGGTTGTAAAAATTTCAAACCGTAGGTATTGAGTTAGACCTATTTGAACCCAACCCAACCCGATGAACCTTATTCCCCTCTTACTCTTGTATGCATCTTCTAATGTTCTTGCTTTTGATTGTTTAAAGAGTCAAAATCATAGAAACGATGCTTCTTGGTGTTTCTTTAATTGTTTTAGGTAATGTGTTGATTTGTAAATTCTAACTTTTGATGTTCAGTTTGATGGTAAAATATCTTTGATGGTAAAATATCTTGTATCATTTGTGCATAAAGTATCTCTTGAGTTGTAAAAGGTGCATCAGAAAGGCCTAACATTATCATTACTTTCTAGTCTAAATTGTAGATTAAACATATAGTCCAAAGTGAATTACCCTTTTGAGTTCTCAAAACAATTGTTTGATTGTATCTATTTTGCAAAATAATGTAACAAAGTATCAACCTGATCAACCCATCCCAACACACACGATTTAGGCTAGGTGAGATTGAGTTGAGGTTTTTCAAACCGCAAACATTATATCGTGTTGTTCAAATACCTTCAAACCAACCAACACATCTCTTGTTTAATCCTAACCGTCCTCGTATTCATCATCCTCATTGTAACTTGTTATTTCCTATCCATCCTTCTTCTGGGAAGAAAATGGGAGTTAAAAGAGGAGATGGGTTGATGTTTATGCAGATTCTAATTGCATGGATGGTTGGCTCATGGCTGAGTGAGTCAGTGCCTTAGTACGATTTGACCGACCTGCTACGACATTTGCACATTTAGAAGCAACTTTTAGAAAATAATCAAATATATTAAATTTCCCTTATTGATAATAGCTACAAGTAAAGAGATCTATTCAGTGATAAAAGAAAAAAAACGTGAACGGGGACTTAATTGATGATAAAATAGAATCCAGGAGTGATTCCATTAATGATGAAAGAAGAGAATTCTTCGTTCAATTCTCCACCTTAACGACATAAAAAGGGATTGATCAAATTTTATTGAGTCTGACTTATAGTGATCATTTATCAAAGAATAGGAGGATAGATGGGGTGATTCAGGTGAGATCCAATGTAGATCCAACTGTTCAATTATTTTGAGTAAACAAGTAATTAGTTTATTAGAATCCAAGTCAAAATTAGACGAATGGGGGTTTAACAGCATCTCCAATGACAGGTTCTTATAAGAAAAAAGTGTAATTTTTATAAATAGTTATCATTATGGAGAGTTCTTGTAAGTCACATATATTTTTGGAATGGAATGAATCTTTTGAGACCCTAATTTGAAGTCAAAAGGAGAATATGCAACTTAAATGAACATTGATGATACTGAGAAATTCACCATCATATTACCATACCAATAGAAAAAATAGCATCTGTTGCATTGAAGGTTTTCCCAGAGGTTCATCACATATTTACCAACCAAAAATTTGAATCAAAATATATGTATATCAGCAAGTAGAGAAACAAGAGTCAAAAATTTGAATTTTATGATAACAGATCCTCCCAGCTTATGAAACCATTCATCCCTGCAACACAACCAACCTCAGACCAATCAACAACAGTACCAGAAAAAGAATCAAACAAAAATCTAGTCAGATTCATCAAGATCACAAAAAAAGATTCATACCCATTTGATCTTATCGCAAAAACAGCATTTCCGTAGGCAGAAAACCCTGTTGTGAGATGAAAATATGCCAAGATTATGAATATATCGCGGCCCATACTAAAACCAGCCATCAGAAGTTGTATCTTTTCATTCTATTATACGTAAAGATGCCTCCTTTTTTCATGCTATACCTACACATAAAATGGTTTTTCAAGAACCAATGATGAAAGAATGTACTTCCGCCCAACTAGAAACTGTATATAGAACGCCCGACAACGCTTTCCAACTGAAAGGGCTTCCTTCTGCATGCTCTTTCTGCTTCTTCACTAAACCAGGAAACAACGGAATGAAGGAAACCCCAAAATGGGTCCCGATTCTTCGAAGACTTGAACTTGAGCCAATTACTATGCCTATATCGGCTTCAAGCAGGCAAAGCAAGTCACCAACCGAGTCCCCGATGTAAATGGTCAGGTTCGTTTTGTCACTTTTTCCCAGAATGTTGGTAAAAGCTTGAAGCTTGTCAATGGGGGACTCGACTTTTTTCACAATTTCGCCAGTGGATAGAGAGCCTTCGTACTCCAATTCGTTTGCATGTACATGCATTGTGTGTAAGCCCCCTGTTCATTTAACAAAACAAACCACATTTTTATGAATTGACGTGATGTATATGCAGAAAAGTGTTATCGTAAGCATCGGTGGCAGCTCAGTGACCTCAATTTACATTTAGGGTGCATTTGGTACGCAGACGGATCTGAACAGGACCAGACAGATGGAAGTGAGGTAGGTAGGTGAAAGAATTGTGTAAATTTTGTTTTAATTCAATATGGGTAGTTTAGTAATTTATCAATCTTGTCACATTAGTGGGACAAAAAGCTGCATTATTGTCCCACTCACATCATGTCTTGTCCTTATCTAATGTCGCGTCAAGCGTGGGAAAACAGGTTTTTGTACTGTCCAATCCCATCCCAACGTACCAAACGCACCCTTGAGAAGAGGGTTGACAATGACTTTCTCGGTTGAAATTTGAAAAAATACACTTGTATCTTGACAAGTTTTAGCAATGCTAAGTATGGTTAGCCCTTGGGGCTCCTCCCCATAGATCGCCGGTTCGAGTCTCCTCAAGGCCACTGGGGATTTTACTGACTGTTATCTTCAGGGCCCCATGGAATTAGTCAAGGTGCGAGCAAACTGGCCCAGACACCCACGGTTACCAAAAAATTGCAGACTAGTCTTATGGTACAAGTTTAAGCAAAAAAGAACCATTGGTGGAAAGTTCAGTGACCTCTAATGATAACCATATTCCCTTAAGAAGAGGGTTGACAATGACTTCTATGGTCAAATGTACTATTTTCTCCATTGAAATTCGACAAAAAAAATCACTTGTATCTTGCAATAAAAAGAATGCATGCAAACCATAAGATGAGTTAGAAGTCACGATGATAAATACCTGATGAGAAAGCGGATCTAATAAGATCACCACACCAACAATAGGATAGGACATGGACGTTCGCATTCAAATTTTCGTTCTTGGTGACGCTCTGAAAGAACCGCATGCAACCATCATGGAGAATAAGCCGTTCACCAGCGCGTTTAATATCTTCAAGATTCAAGCCCTTGAGTACCTCCGATTCTATCACTCTCGTGTTTGCCCTTCTCTCAAAACCCGATAGTTGTTCGAGCGCTTTCTTCAGTCCCTCATAGTCAAAGCTCTCAACTGCAAAACCATCAAAATAATATTCAATTTGGTGTCACAACTAAAATAACATTCATGGAAACAATCACTCTACTCATTAGGGTAGAGGTCAGATCTGCATACATCTGACCCCCGACCCCACCAGAAACTGGGCTTGTTTGGTTTGGTTTGAAATGTACCTTTCTCATTGGCCAACATACTTTCTGTGCACTGTTCGTACTCTTCTGAGTACTGTCTCGAGAGTACCTCCCATGTGTTTCTCAAGTCAACCGAGGGAATCCTAGCGATTTGACTTTGACTTTCAGGTTGACTTTGATCAGATTTTGGTGCAGTAACTATCGCAATCTCAGCCAAAATGGCAGACGAATCCACCACTGTGCATGTCAGGTCGAAATCCGAAAAAATCATAAGACGGTGTTCTGCAGGAATATGTTGCTTTGATAATGGAAGAACGGTCTGCTGATCAACGGGCTGGGCTAAAAAGAATTCCATCTCAAGTTTTAATGCTTGATGATAAAGTTTTTGCATAGTATCAAGCTCTTCACCCGTCAAAGATACACTTAATTTGTCCAGCAAGTCTTCAGTCTGGAGCATCGCTGCCTAATTTCATAAAACATGATTCAAGATCAAGAACAACTCTCACAAAGGCTAGCTGTTTGGTAAAGTCGATGATAAGCTAGTTGTTAGCAAAAAAAAAAAACTACTTGTTGGCTAATAAGCTAGCTGTTACTGTTAGCTGATAAACTAGTAATGTTTGGTAAAGACTAGCTGATAAGCTATATGACAATGTAAAATGACCTAAAAGGACATGACAAAAGTTAATGGAAAAATATAAGGGGCAAGTGCTATAATCTTTTTTGGTGCATACACGTGAGCCATAAAACATGAAATTTGCCCAGGTCATGTGGAGGGGCGCTTTGCATAGATCCACTGACTAGTTGTACCAATGATGTCAAATATCAAAGTTATAAAAGAAAATAAAACAATTTCATGCTGTTAATATCTTTAAGTAAATCTATGGCTACCACAAATCTTACCATCAACCTTACAACTTTTTTATTTTCTTAAGAAAAGAGCAAAATTACAAGAAGAGATCATCATGCTTTTCTTATATATGGTGAGTTCGGTGGCAACATTGGTGGTAGCTATGATTTGACCTGAAAAGTCAAACTGAAAAAGAAAATTTTGAACCTGATAGGCTTCAGAGGAGTATTTGTCGATCCATTTCTCGTACGGGTGCTTATCATCATTAGCATCCACAAGTGATTTGAGTTCCTTACCAAGAAAAACATAAAGCCTCATGCAAGGTGCCATTGCACCCAATGTGTATGCCGCAACCTTAGTTCTTTCAAAAGGAGTCGCAAGTTCTCCAGGACCTTTTACTCCTTCAACTTTCCCAGATGCGGTTGCCAACAAGAAGTTTGTGTACTTCACGGTTGCAGCATTCGGTGCCGTTTCGTTTGACAAGTCGAGACCCCACTCCTGGATAACATTTTGCTTCAACGTAAGTATGTTTAATTCAAATGACTTCCACACATTTTATAAAAACCAAAATTTAATGTATGTCATACTGTAAAAGACCATTTTCCTCTTAACATTTAACTCGACACATTAACTAGGGCTTTTTGTATGGTAGACCACCAAACAAAACCAAACAAAACGAACCCAGTTTATCCCACCCAAGAGGTGGGATTTTGGGAGGGTAATATGTACGCAAGCCTGAGCTCTACCCCCAAAAGTAGAGCACCGAAAAAACAAAAAGATCAATTTCCATTTTGCAAGTACACCCTCGGGCAATGCTTCATATGACCATTAAAACAAACACAAAGCTTCTCAAACTAAGGGGCAAACATTTTTATGGAGTACTTAACGGGAGAGCTTTCTAGAGGCAGCAAATAATTTGTTAACGTCTAATTATTGGAAAGTGTGAAATCAAATAATAGAGGCTTATTTGATGCTCCCCTCATGATAAAAAAGAGATTTGATTGTGTAATCCTTTTTTCTTTCAAAAAAAAGAGAGTATATACGGCGTATATAATTGTGCAAAAAAGTTGCTTTCAAACTCATTCTAGATTTTGAAGTGGGACATTTTTAAAGATAGGATAAAAGTAGTTTCTAATCCTAGGAAAAGTTGACTATTGAGCGCCTACTCGGACCTACAAAGGCTTACAATGTCCTCCACAAAACTCCTTTAGGTAGAAAAGTTTGAGAAATATAGAAGTGACACCAAAAACTCACCTATCCTACCATACATGACTATGAGTTCCAATAATGAATCTATTGGAGCAATATAAGTTGATGCTTTAGTCATCATTTCACTTGTTTTATAAACGAAGTTAAAGCTAATCCTTAAATAGGTCTAATAACTTGATTTTTATGTTGGCCGACAACCACAAAATGGTATCATCACCATTGAACTATGCTTTCATTAGCAAAACAGCCATCAAACTTGGATTCTTTATAGAAGAGTGAAATAGATTTTTAACTACTATTATCGTCCTTTTGTTGAAAATGCAAAAATTCCACTCAAGTATGCAATATCTTGAAGTTTTAACAAAATATTAACAAAGTACAATGGTTGTTTTGCAATGAAATGACAAATTTGACGGCTGAAAATGCAATAAATTGCAAGTTTTGGATCCTATGCATTTTCACATATAGAATGGTTGTTTTGCAATATATTGACAAGTAAAATGGTTGAAAATATAATTCATTCCTTTATAAAAACAATATCCATAAGCAAAACTATTTGTACCGATATAACAGTTCTAGTCACCAAATACAATTACTGTAATGGTTACTCATAAAATGTAATACAAATGACCCCAAAGACATCAATGTTCAACATGATATTCTTCTAATGGCTCAAGAAATGAGTGCATAATATGTGGTTCCGATAAGTTAGCCCCATCACAAGTTCATCTGCTGGTTTCCATGAGAAAACCGAAGTTATGTCAGCAAGATTTAGTGATAGATACCAAAAGTGTTTGTGACTTATCGGTTTTGTTAGTTGTCATCAGCTCATACATCATAATCATTATCCCTACCCATTAGAATTCTAAGCAAAAAGAATTGTGAAATCTAATAAAATAGAAAATATATGTACTTATAATGGTTCGCTCGTGTAATTTATTTTGTCTAATCATGCACATATCAAATTTCACCTAGTTGTTTATCCGTAAAGGTTTCTTGAAAGGGAAAATTGATAAAAAAAAAGGCTATTTCACAATTTGTTTCAATTACAAGCAAATTATCAATCACATATGTATACTCTGTCTCTCACAGTCATATCATATTAGATCACTTTCATCCAATTTAATCAAATTAAACAGCACAATTAAACTAGAACAGGGGTGCAAGGGGATGAACAATTTGATGGACAGAATGTAAATGATGTTAACAGTTATTGAGGATTTACGTTAGTTAATTTGATTAAAATTGAACGAAAAAGTGCTGCAATTGATACGATTGTGAAAAGATAAGTATGTGATTGATAAGTTTTTTTGTTCGAGTGTGTGATTAAATAAAATGTGAAAGTAAACAGAATAACAGATGTTATATCTATTTTTCCTTCAAAGAGTAAAGTCCCAAAAACCGTAACCAACTCACGAAACATCATCATTTCTTTACGTTCTACAACAAATGATATGTCTAATAGAAATATGACAACAAGAGAACACTAACAAAAGTACTAAAATGAAACATAGAAAACAATAAGTGCACCCACATGCTTTGCAGCGATGATCTTTCAGGTCTACAACAATTTCCTCATATAATCAGTCTATAAGGTTGCACATTCACACACGCTAACGCTCAACACCACCTTCACATTCCTTCTAATCAATTATCTTAAACGATGCATCATAAAAGAAAAGGAAAACAAAGGTTCTTGGACCATCATCATGGAGATAAGAGTTATAGATGCATAGCCATCAATTTACTTCAACAAACCCTTCAAACCCTAATCCTAAAAAACAACATCGAATTGGAAGATGCAAGATAAATGCTCGAAAACCCCACATCAGGAATGCAAAATGAGATACAATACGAATGCAGGGAAAAGTGAAAACGAACATCAAGAAAACATGATTTGACATTTCACAAATCCCAGATTGAAATCTATCTACATTCTTTATTTTGATCAGAAACAACAATTCCATAAAAAGCTCACACAATCAAAATTATACAATTAAGCCTTACTTGCACAAAAGACCCATGTTGTTTAAGCTCTTCAATGACCCTTTTTCTCAATTCAAGAATTGAAACTTTAGCATCATCATCATCTGCACAATCCTCTGCTAGTTCATATCTATCACCACCAAGAACAACAACAACAACACAAATATCAACTATAACCCAACACACAAAAATGGGGCAAATTCAAGAACCCAAAACTCCAAAACACAAATTTTTTTTACTTACGCTTGTGCAAAGCATTTGAAGAAATGAACATCTTGAGCGATGTAATGCCCAAATGCATCAATCTTAAGATTCCCAGAAGCCAATGAAACAACAAACGGTGTGTAGAGTGTGAGAATCGATTCTTTACTGAATTTATCCCAGAAACGCTTCGCGGTGCCTTCTTCATTTGGCTTTGAAGTTGTCGCCATTGATGATGATGAAATTCTTACCAACACGAAATTGGGATTATTGTGATTCTTTAAAAGAGATGGGTATCTTCTTGTACTGTTGCTATTAAAGAAAGCAGATCGAATAGAATTATTGATTGGAATCCTGTTGTTAAAAAAAAGGCGCATCAAGAAACAAGAAATTTGGGGGAATTAGAAAGAAAAAAAGGGTACAGACTACAGAGAGAGAGAGTTGAGTTAAAAAGGGGAATTAACAAAGTATGGTGTGTATAAAGAAAGAATCACATCTGGGTCGTATGGGTACAAATAGATGAATACATGTAGCAGAAAAAAAGAGTGTAGCAGTCGAAGTGGGTAGGCGTCAAAGGGAAGAAGTTGGGCGCGGGGGTTTGGTTTGGGTGGAAAAATTGGAAAATTTGGAAAAGTGTTAAAAAAAGTGTGATGTTTCATTTTTCATTTTGGACTTGGGCTTTGACTAGGGGCTACTTTTCTTTCCCATTTCTTCCAAGTTCTAATCACATTGAATATTCTTTTGGTTTAATATTGTTTTTGGGGTTTTAAATTTGTCAATTCTTTTTAAGTTATTGTTCTGTAAAAAGGGTATGATGTCATTTTCTGAAACGTCATCGTTATGTTGGTCACATTGTCATCGTAAGAAAGAGAATCGTGCGTTGTAAGAGCTAAGAGCAGGTGGGTGTTGTATGGAGTTGGATTTTTAAGTTGTTATAGTACTATAAAGTATGCGTTTATAGATTATGGTTCTTGTGTATAAACTATTAAGCGGAACGGTAATTGTCAGTCTTCGTCGTCTTCTGTTGTCGTAAGTGCAATCAGTGGCGGATCCAGAAACTTTTATGGTTGGGGGCACACTTAATGGTTTCGAAAAAATTTCAAAACTGAATACATAATATAGACCAAAACGGTTTCGGGTTTTTGATTTCGGCTTACTTGGTTTGGTTTTAGTTGATTTTTTACTGAATAAAGATAATCTAACCGGTAGAAGATTTTTCGAGCTCGACTCGAAAAAATAATACTAGGCTCAAGCTCGACTCGAGCTAGAATAACTTTTTCATGTAGGGCTCAAGCTTTAATATTGTTTGATTTACCAAGCTCGATGTTCGTTTACGGGCTCGTGTTCACGATCAATTAACTCATTCATTGGCTCGAGGTTTATAACTTTTATATTTCATATTTTGAACAAGCCGAGTTCAGTCGAGCATTGGGCCTCACTTCCTTCTTGTTGGAGGCCCAATAAGAAAATTTACTAAAAAATTATTTTTTATAGCTTTTTTTAAAACATTTGGTGGCTTTGTTGGGGGCCAACAAGGGGTGGATCCGTCCCTTAGTGCATTATCATGACCACTTGCTTCTATCATCACCATCTACCCATCCACCATCTGTTGTCACTGTCATCAAGACCACCTATCGGCAACCACTACCGTTGCTATGTACCAACAACGTTGAACCAACAATGTCACCACATACCCACCAAAATGATAGAGCAGCCTAAAATGATGACGTTATAGTGATGCTACCTCTTGGCCCTTATGCATCCGACTTCACTTTATAAGTTGGTTTAAGGACGTTGGGATATCAATGACTTACAACTCGATTATCATGCCTCTCACATGATGTTTTTGGGACTGGATAGTGGTTCGGCTCGGGAGTTGTTGGTTACAAACCTTTTTATACAAATTCGACCAACACAACACTTGAAAAAAGGGACAGGGGATTGAAACCCTCTTTCGATTGTTCTCTTTAGTACGATATTAACATATATTTTTTCTGTTCATCCAAAATTGTTGATTTCTCAATACGAAGCAGTGACTAAATTGAATCTCACTTTCAAAATTCTCAGATCAGTGGACTGAATAAAGAATTTCCAAATGGCCAAACCAACCAAATTGCTTTAGTTTGGCTGGCTAACTTACTTTTGATTGAACTGTGCACGTCTCTAAATACTAGTCACAATAAATTATAAAAAACAACATGAATAAGTAACTATTCACTTCCGTTTCAGCCACTGATGTTCTTTCCTTTGTGACATTTTTTTTTTCAAGTTAAAATGTTAGGCAACTCTTACGTGTTATGTTCATTCCATGTTTGATATATTATTAATGATTATTTAAGTTAATGTTTCTTGAACTTCGTAAAATGATTGTTCTATTGTTTTTCTATATGAAGGAAAAACATAAATAATTGAACACCTTTGTGGTTTAACTAAATAAAGTGTCGGATGACAATAATTTATTTTGGTGTACCCCAACCCTTAAAGTGGTGGAAAGTGTATATATTTAATATACAAGCAGGGTTTTTGAGACCAAAGGGTCATTGGCCCAACAGTACGTTAGTGCCTAGTAACCCAACATTTTTTGAAGTCAAAGATGAGAAGCATATGTTGGTTTAATTTGTTCATATAAACATTATTACTTCATTTTTGAGATGACAATGAAAAGACTTCTTAATTGAATGTACCTGAGGATTTTTTTTTGAACGAAGGTTAACACATGCACACGTTCCAGGGGTATCCGGGCTCCCACTTAAGGGTGCCACCCGACTAATTCTCGTCGACCACGGCCCAACCCAATTAAGGGTACCACTAAGTGGCAGACCCATGATCTGGATATCACAACATGCTCACCACGGGGTTCGAACCTGGGTAGTCAGAGATACCATTCACTGACCCCCCAGGATGGTACCCGAGGAATTTAAAAGGTCCATATGAGCTCTATCATACATGATATGACATAAAAAATGTTCTCAAAATGATGGAACTGGGATTAGGAAACATGGTAATTAAGATCCAAAAACGACATTTGTGAAACCATCTAACATGATATTTGTATGGATCCATATTTAATTTTTATTGAATATGAAATTTGGGAATTCTTACGATATAATTATCGATTTATGCAAGACACATTCTCTATTTGAGGTCTCTACATAGATACATATGTATTAAATTGCTTGACTTAACGTAATCATGTTTAATCACCAAATTTCTAATCCATTATATCCCGTCAAGTAGCTAAATTTGTGTTGGTTCAAAAGTCCCATCATTATTATCCCTCAAAGAAATTTCTTACATCAAAATACTTGTTCATTACATAAGAGAGTCTTATAGAAGTTATGAGTCCAAACATGATCTTACTCGTTAAATTATTCAATGACAATCTGAAAAATAAAAGTTATAATGTTCTATTTCATAACATGTAAGTAATGTAACACCCCAAAATATGGACTAATTGTAATAATTATTCAAAAGAAGGGACTTTGACATATATGATAAATTATGAAAGTGTTTTGGAGCGAGGACTAAATTCTGATTTATGAAAGTTGAGAATTTATTTAAAGAAATATGAAATTTAAATTCATATACGTTTAGGGATCGTTTGTTTTTGCGGCATTTCATGAGATTTAGAATTGGATTCCATTCCAATCTCGTGTTTGGTTTAAAGGAAAGTTCGGAATTGAAATTCTTAAACTCCACAAATGTAACACCCCGAACTTTGGCATCTCGTAAATCAACCTAAATCCCTCGTCACCTATCCTAATTCTCCTAAAAAACTGTTAGAATCATTAAGTTATTAGTCTCCTTTTTCGTTTAAGCCAAATCTATTAAAAATCGAAGTTTAGAAGGCCTTGGGGGTGCGGCGCGACAATGATCAGCGATAGTGACACTAGCACTGTCGTCGTGTCACAATCGTCGGGTCGAGGGTACTTACGGTACCAATGGCGCGAGTATGCCCCGCGACATTGACAATGTGGCACTATCGTCGTGTCATAGTCGCTTGGGGCTGGTGTGCTACGATACATACGGGGCGATTATGCTCTGCGATAGTTTAAGATCCCACATCGGTTGGGGAGGGGAATGAAAGTTGCCTTATAAGGGACTGAATACCTCCTCTACCGGACGCGTTTTAAAACCGTGAGTCCGGGTGTGTGGACAAAGCGGACAATATCTGGTACAGTTGGTCTGGGATGTTACAGATGGTATCAGAGCCGGGAGTCGGACTAGTGTGCGAGTGAGGACGCTGGGCTCCGAAGGGGGGTGGATTTTAAGATCCTACATTGGTTGGGGAGGGGAACGAAAGTTGCCTTATAAGGGACTGAATACCGTGAGTCCGGTGTGTGGACAAATCGGACAATATCTGGTACGGTTGGCTTGGGATGTTACAGATAGTGACCATTTCACTATCGCTTGGGCAATGTCGTCGACGACCAGACGGGTTTAAAAAGGCTCCTTTGGTCATTTTTGTCTAAATACGATTCATTTTCACCCCAAGAATCGATTTTTCTTCTCCTCCTTGGTAAAGTTTCATCTGCATCTCCATCTCTCTCTCTCTTTTCATTTACTTCTTGGTGGGTTGATCCTCAACCATTTAATGTTCATTTATTAGGGTTCTCATCTCTTTAAGAAGAGGGATAATCAAGTCTTCACTCAAGCTTCATCTATTCATCCTTCTCTTTTAAGGTTTAGGTTACCAAAACCTACCTAGTGAGTCATTCTACTATATTCATCTCTATACATGTTATACAACTTGGATTTACTCTTCTATACATCTCTTCTAACAATTTCTAAATTTTGGTATGAAACCCTAGTTTTTGGGAGTTTGGAAGAAGTTAGGGTTTTGACAACCTAAAGTGTAAGGTTTGAGTATTTTATACGTATGTAATATGATCCCATGAGTTTAATGATGA